>JAFJYJ010000035.1:1314000-2628000 GCA_019022615.1 Acacia melanoxylon
TAAAGCGAAATATAATGCCCGTCGTATTCTTGCAGTCATTCCATATGTAGTTAATTTTTTTTATTAAAAAACCTATAGTTTGGTCATTTTACGTACATCCACGCAATATCTTTATTTAATCCTTATAATTCCATTTGTTATTCTTTAAATGAAAAATGAAAAAGCCCTAATTAATTTTATGAAAGAAAAATGAGGACAGCCTTGTTTGATTTCTCAACAATCCATATTTGCACACTATTCTGCACTTCGCTCCAAGTCTTGTTCGGACTGGAAAATGAGAGAGGCAAGTGAAGCTGTGGGTCTTGTGGGGTTTTAACTTTTAAGTAGTTATATTTTGCATAATTTATTTTTAATATTTACATCCCCGTTAGTCTATTCCAACTCCGATAATAAATATAAAATAAAGTTTATAGAATAATTCACACTATAAATTTTATCAATTGGAGCGGATGGAGTATTTGATTGGACAGGAAAATTAAAGAGGTAAATATATATATATCTATATGTGTGTGTGTGTGTGTGGCAAGTACCATTTATACTACGCGTAGCTATTACTTCCATGGAAGATGATAGCCAGTACAGCCAGCCAGCTAGCTTTGTGCAGCTTTCAAGGTACCATTAGACAAGAGAAAATTAGCCTTAACAAGCATTTACCCAGACATCCCTCGATATATCTAAATAGCTACTTATAGCCAATTCAACCATTAATTAATTCACATCAACGATCTTGACCAAATCATTAAAATTGAACAAAAACCATCATATTGCAAGTACAGACAGCAATAAAAGCAAGTTTTCAAAAACAGCATTATTATTTTTGTATGTGTGTAGGGAGATATAAACAAAAAGCATATATATATATATCATGACTTACCTAGAACTGGAAAACTCATAGAGCTTTCCTCTGGGCGAGAAAATTATGAGGGCAACTTCTGCATCACACAGTACAGAAAGCTCGAACGCCTTTTTCAACAGCCCATTCCTTCTCTTCGAGAAAGTTACTTGCCTGCTCGTATCGTTCTCGATTCGCTTCATCTGAGTTTTCCCCCTCACCATCTTCTCCAACCGACGAATCTGAAGCGATCAACCGATTTCTTCAGCGAAATCTGGACTCGGAAATGACGCCGAGTGAGATCTAGTTAATCGGTTTCTAGGAACAGTGAGTGATGAGAGTACTGAGAGGGAAAATCTCAGAAACCCTAGAAAAAAATTTCCCAGAAAAAAGAGGGCAAAAGTTCAAAACGAGAGCGAAAGAAGAATTGTATATATTGATTAATACATACGACTGATTGATCGATCCGAATTAGCCCTCACTCTCATGAATCAGTGAGAAGAATTGAACGAGACATTGAGATTTAAAGAGGGAAAATGGAAAGACCAAGAAGTTAATACCTTTTCTTTTTTGGGTAAACACACAACAACAAAAAATCTGCGCTTCCCAAATTAAGAAAACCACAGAATAAATGCTCCCTCCCCTTTCGGCCATGTGAGTCCACTCAAACAGAGGCATTTTTTCTCCCATAAAGTCATTTTCCCACAAATGGAGGCACAATAAGTGCGTGCCATCACGTTGGATCGTGACACGTGGGCGGGATCACTGACAACCTATGCTTCCGGTGACCCATACTCAGACAGGGGGCGTGGGGTAACGGAGAACAGCGAGCAAAGTTGTCCGTTGCCAGTCACGTGGGAACAAGTTGAGGCCAATGAAATGCGAGGGAGAAACTGCAAGGGCATCGAACGGAGGAAAATGAGTAATAAATTCTGGGTTGTCCGTACGAGCCACGTCAGAAATTGAAGGAGTAGAGACATCGCTGCATCTAAGGTGGAATTAGGTGAGACAGTGTCACGTGTCACCAAGTATGTGATGCGGACTTCACTGGAATCACTGCCCTCCTTCTGACTGCTCTGGCGCAAAAGGGTATATAACTAATGATAATTGTTGCGCCTTTTCTTAATGCTCTTTTATTTTTTTAGTTAAAACTTACAAAAGCGTTAATTCATTGTTAATTTCTTCAATTTGATCATTATTAGTGGCTTTAAATATAAATTTTATGGAAATTTCTTTGTTAAATATGATAAATTATGAATATATGGATTTAATTTTAAATTTGGATTAAAAAAATAATAATAAATTATTTTAAAATATCTATTTAATGGTAAGTAAACTCTTACGAAGCCATTTATTTATCTAAGTTCACGATTTAGATCTGATCGATTTGACCCATAAATTATTGATCGGGGCGTTTAAGACAATTAATTTTTAAGTGGACCAAAAATATCAATAAAATTTTAAAAAATTAACACAATAAACTTTTAAAAACGCGGTTAGCATAAGTTAGAAAAAGATAACGTATATTATCTAAGATGTAGATTGGCCTAACGAAATTTTCTTTCGGGAGGCTAGCGCAAAAAAAAAAATTATTTTCGGGAGCGGCTGTACAAAATTCTAAATTTCACTAAATTAAATAAAAAAATTTCTTAATTGTCATTATTCAAAACTATTTTTATAGATATCTATGGATAAAAATTACTCATTTGATAAAATAAAAAAAAAAATCATTAAAAACATAATTATATGATTTAAATAAAACTCAAGGTATTTTATAATTCATTAAAAACATAATTATATGATTTAAACATAATTATTGTTTAACATATATAATAAATTATAAAATACCTTGAGTTTTATTTAAATCATATAATTATGTTTTTAATGAAATTTTTTTATTTTATCAAATGAGTAATTTTTGTCCATAGATATCTATACAAGTAGTTTTGAATAATGACAATTAAGAAAAAAAAAATTATTTAATTTAGTGAAATTTAGAATTTTGTGCAGGCTTTCCCGAGTAAGTTTTTTTTTTGTCTACGAAATTTCCGAAAAAAAATTTCGTTGGCCAATCTACACCTTAGATAACGGACGTTATCTCTTTTTAACGGCGTTGTAATGACTGCACATTTTTAAAAGTTTATTGATATTTTTTATCCACTTAAAAGTTAATTGTGCTAGACATTCCTGAACCAATAATTTATTGGCCAAATCGCTCATTAACCCTTCCTTTTTACTCCCTCCTTACAAAGGGAAAGAATTAACCGAATCTACTGTTAAAAAATTAGCCCTAATTCAAAAAGTTAGCTGAAATGAATATATAAAAAATAAATGTTATTTAAAAAAAAAAAAAACCCCCCTTATTTAGCGAAGGAAAGAGAATATAGTATATTGAGTGCTTTAATCAAATATGATAATTAAATAGAATAGTAATATAAGTAATTTTTAATTAATGGTAAATGGAGATTTTACAAAAGGGAAAAAAATTGAGACCATCCCTAAATCTATCTTATAAAAAGAAACCAGGCATACCCTTCATTAATACTACAATATTGACTTTGTTTTTATAGATTTATATTACATTTATCCCTAAATATAAGCTTTAAATTGAATTTGAGAATAGGCTCATTCTAAAATATGTTTTATTTCAGTTCTCTCTCAATATTTATTACTTTTTTCAAGATTACCTTTATTGATTGTGTGTGTATTGCTTTTTTTTTTTACCGGTGTGAATTGCATTAAATAAGAAGGTGGATAAGATTTATATTTATGAGAAAGAGCATAGTTAAAAAAATATTATTTAATTTTAACTACTTTCTTTGGCCTTATTATAAAGACCAACTAATAATTCTCACAAAACCAATAAAAACAATTAAAGTTAATAAAGTTGTCATGCGATTTAAGTAACTTTCAATATTACCCTTATTAATTATACTAAACTCTAATATTATATTAATTATTACTCTCACTCACTATTCTTATTAATTATAGGTATATATGGGAGGGAAAATAATTAATGTGTTTTCGGAAAAAGCAAGCACCTTCTAAAAATATCAAATACAATTATAATTTGGTGGATGCGGAAGGAATACTTTTTTAATTAAAAAACGGTTATTTTATATTTAGAGACGGAATCGTGTGTGAGAGGATTTATGCACCGGTTGCCGCAAGGAGATGCTCTTTCTGCCGAGCTTTGGGCATGTCTTCTAGGTCTTAAAGATCGCATGGGAAAAAGGCAAGAAAAGATTAATCATCGAAACGGACTCCGCTACAATGGTAGAGCTCATCACAAAGGGATGCCTCTCTTCGCATCAGGAGTGCCAAACCGTTGAGGCGATTAGGAGCTGGTTTAATCGAGATTAATGGATAGTGCAAGTGCAGCAAGTGTCGAAAGAGGCCAATGCAGTGGCGGATTTCTTAGCAAAGCGAGCTTTGTCTTGTGCCCCTGGGCTTCACCCCTTCTGTTAGTTTCCCTGAGTTAGATCGGTTTCTACTCAGACATGAATTGTACTGAACAGAAATAAGGATTGTTGTTTTGTTAAATGCCCATGATGTAAAATTGGAAATTTATTGAATTTTAAGACAGAAGTAATAAAATTTAAGATTTTTTTTTATATATGTTAAATATGTTATAAGTGACTTATAAATAGGATTATAAGAATATTGCATTAAAAAAAAATATTGTTTATTTAATATCACTCCTATTTATTACAAGTCAGTCGCTTTTAACCACTTTATTAAAATTGTGAAAAAAAGTAACTGAGTCGACAATTTAATCTAAAAATAAAATAAAAAAATTAAATATATCCATTTTGAATTAAAATATTATAAATTACTACTTTTATCATATTTATACAGAGAGAATTTTTTTCCCCTATTTATAAGTCAAATAATTAAATTTTTCATAGAAATCTACATTTTTACTCATCATTTATTATTGTAGATTTTGTTCTCATAGAAAATCCAATTAATATCCCACTTGCTTGCTTATAATAAGAAGCATATATTTCTTCTCAAATGTAATAACTTATAATTATATCACTTTAGTATTTATTATAAATCTAGTTTCACAACTACATAATCATTAATATATGATAGTTATTATCAACAATAAATTATCTTATGAATCATCATATATACGAGCGCTATATATACTCAGCTCTAAACCGTAATATATGTTGAGGGCATATATAACTATTATTTGTTAAAAACAGTAATGTATTGGCTTTATTTTGTATTATATATAATTATTTTCTAATTTTTTATTATTAATATTTATTATATAAAACATAATATAATCATTGATAATAACAAGGAGATAATAATATTAAATACAACATTTTATTTATAGTATTCAAAAATAAAATTGCATTACATATAAACATCATACAATTTAAAAATACATTAATCACTTAAACACTCTAGAACATTATCTTATAATTTTTTGAATTCAAAAAGAAAATATATTAAAAAATTCTACAATATTTTCCAATGCATTTGCCATAGATTATCGACTATATATCAGTGTTTCAGAGTTCACGTAACTCTGCAAATTAAAAGATATAAATATGAAAATCAGAATATATATATATATATATATATATAGTAAAATTTATAAATATTAAAACTTAAGCAAATTTCAGATCTGATTCAACAAATGTGATTTCAACATACCTGCTAAAGTTTAGAAACGTGAGAGAGTAAGCGTTCAAGTAAATCTTAATTCAACACGTTGCTAAAAATTAGGACAAAAAGTTAATTGATTTTAGTCTACATAATTTTGTGTAATCATAATTATTTTCACTGCAATAAAACAATAATAAAAAATTTGGCATTTTACTTCTTCGCTTTTTCTTGCTCTCTAGTTCTCTCCGGTGTTTTTCCCTCTATTTTTATCTTCAAACTAACTATTATAATAAAAAATCAGATATTGCTTTTTGTTTGTGATTTTTCTTCCTAGATAATCTGGCAACCATGAGGCTCAACTAGTGAGCTTTCATTATATAAAAAAATAAAATGAAACTAAAAACGTTAATTGAAAAAAAAAAGAAAGCTTACATGAGGAATAATCACAAGAGGAAGGAGTTGCAAAGTGAAGATCGATGTTAGCGGTGGAGGATGAAATCGGTAGCAACCGAGCAAAACCTATGGAAAGAAGAGTATGATGAGACTCACTAGGAAAACTCAAAAAATGTTTAAGAAGGAATTGGAAGAATTGAGTTAAATAAACCTTTTTTTTTTTTCAAAATCTCGCCTCCTTATATTTGATATTTTCATAATCCCGTCTTTTTAAATTAAAGAATACTAAATGGTTTTTTTAAAATAATACCCTTATTTAGCGGAGTAATTAATATATCAATAAAGAATATGTTAATATATTGTTATATTACTTAACGATTCTTTAAGAATCGTAATGTATTGTTAAGTATTTTTTTAATATTACAGGATACTTAACGGTTTTTTATAAACAACTATAATATATTGTCAATTTTTTTTTTTTTTACAAAATCCCACATTTTTATATTAAATCATACTTAATAGTTTTCTATGAAGAACCATAATGTGTCAGATATTTTTTTATAGAATTTCGCCTCCTTATATAATGGTTAAGTAATATTAAAGAATATATAACCGTTTTTTTTTTTTTTGAAAAACTGTCAAGTCTTGTGAAATATTTTTTTTTTAGAATCTTGTATTCTTATATATGATGGATTTCATTGATAATTGTTAAATATTCTTTAAAAAAAACAATAGTTCGACATAACGTTGTTTCATAATAATCGTCATATTTGCCACTAAATAAATTTCGTTATTAACTATAATTTTTTTTTTTTTTCGTGATTTCCACCTCTTATACATGGTGTTGCACATATTTAACCATTATATTTTAACGTTATATATTTTTTGTGCAACCTCTGTTTCGACCTATATGACGTTTAATCACTGTAGCCATTATTTATTAAATGTTATTTGCCCCCCCCCCAAAAAAGGTGATATTTGATCAAATTTCACATACCAAGAAATATATGTCTTAAATTAATTGAATTTTTCAAATTTATCTTTTTTTTAATAAGTATTGAAAAAAGATACTATACATTTTGTTTCGCCTAAAAACCATAGTGGTAATAAAGACTAAAGTGCTATTCGGTATGTTTAAAATTTTAATTATTATTTATTCCTTTATTTTTAGTTGGAGAAAATTCAAAAAGATAGCAAACAATAATTTTGTTATGAATATTGTGTTGGTGGATGTTCATAGTCTCTTAGGATTCCATGATACTTATAACCTCCCATGATTTTATGTAGTTTTATGTTGTAGATTAATTATTATGTGTTATGACATTGTAACTCCATCATAAGTCTCTATACATGGCATTGCACATATTTAACCATTATATTTTACAAAAGGAAAAAAAAATTCTAAAAATAAAAATGCATTATGTATAAACATCATACAATTTAAAAATACATTAATCACTTAAACACTCTAGAACATTATCTTATAATTTTTTGAATTCTAAAAGAAAATATATTAAAAAGTCTACAATATTTTCCAATGCATTTACCATAGATTATGGACTATATATCAATGTTTCAGAGTTCACTAACTCTGCAAAAGGATATAAATATGAAAATCAGAATCAATATAGTAAAATTTACAAATATTAAAACTTTAGCAAATCTCAAATCTGATTCAACAAATCTAATTTCAACATACCTGCTAAAGTTTAGGAACGTGAGAGAGTGAACATTCAAGTGAATCGGAATTCAACAAGCTGCTAAAAATTAGAACAAAAAGTTAATTGATTTTAGTCTCCATAATTTTGTGTAATCATAATTATTTTCATTGCAATAAAACAATAAAAAAAAGTTTGGCACTTTACCTCTTCGTTTTTTCTTGCTCTCTAGTTTTCTCCGGTGTTTTTCCCTCTATTTTTATCTTCAAACTATTGCCATCATAAAAAATCAGATATAGCTTTTTGTTTGTGATTCTTCTTCCTAGATAATCTAGCAACCATGAGCCTCAACTAATGAGCTTTCGTTATATTAAAAAAAAAATGAAACAAAAAACGTTCATTAAAAAAAAAAAAAACACAAGCTTACATGAGGAATAATCAGAAGAGGAAGGAGTTGCAAAGTGAAGATCCATGTTAGCGGTGGATGATGAAACCGCAAAGCAACCAAGCAAAACCTATGGAAAGAAGAATATGAGACTCACTAGGGAAACTCAAAAAATGTTTATAAAGGAATTGGAAGAGTTGAGTTAAATAAACCTTTTTTTTTTTTTTTCAAAATATCGCTTCCTTATATTTGATATTTTCGTAATCCCGTCTTATTAGATTAAAGAATACTTCATGTTTTTTTTTTGGTAAAGAACTATAATGTATCATCCATAATAATAATTAATATATCAATAAAAAAATATGTTAATATATTGTTAGATTACTTAACGATTCTTTATAAAGAATTGTTAAGTATTGTTAAGTATTTTTTTGATATTACATGATACTTAACGGTTTTTTATAAAGAACTATAATATATTGTCAATTTTTTTTTTTTTTTACAGAATCCCACATTTTTATATTAAATCATACTTAATAGTTTTTTTTATGAAGAACCATAATGTGTCAAATAACTTTTTTATAGAATTTCGCCTCCTTATATAATGGTTAAGTAATATTAAAGAATATATATATATAACCATTCCTTTGTGAAAAACGGCCAAGTCTTGTGAAATAATTTTTTTTAGAATTTCGTCTTCATATATATGATGGTTTTCATTGATAATTGTTAAGTATTCTTAAAAAATAATGGTTCTTTATGAAAAATTGTCAAGTATTATCAAATAAATTTGGGTTAAAGTGCAAAAAAAGACGTGTGATTTTCTAGGAAAGACCTAGTTTTTTTTTCAAACGTGGCATTTCAAAGGTGCAAAAATAATTTTATGATCTTAAAAAAATATTTATGATTAGATTGAAAAAAAATATTTTATATTTCATAATTTTGAAAAATTATTTTAGGATCTTTATTTCAAGTATTTATATTTGAAAGTATAAATCCGATAAAATATAATTATAAAATTTTTTTTCAAAATACTTTCTCCCCTCCTTAAGACATTAATAAATATTATATGTTAGATTAATATTTTAACATATTATATTTATCTTAAAAGTATAAATCCGATATATAATTATAAAATTATATCTTAACATATTGTATTTAACTTAAAAGTATAAATCTGATATTTTATTAGATATTATATATAATAATATCTTATATTTATAATCATACCTTACCCTTAATTAATATAACCGCTATGTATTTGTTTTGACTAATATAATGTTCAAAAACGATCCATTTATAAGAGTTATATGACGATTATTTCGTAATAACCGTCATATTTATCACTAAATAAATTTTGTTATTAACTACAACAATTATTTTTTGTATTTTTGTGAATTTCGCCTCTCTATACATGGTATTGTACATATTTAACCATTATATTTTAATGTTATATATTTTTTGTGCCTCTGTCTCAACATATACATATATGATCAAATTTCACATACTAAGTGAATGTCTTAAATTAATCGAATTTTTCAAATTTACCCTTTCTTAAATAAGTATCGAAAAAAGATACTATACATTTCTTTCGCCTATAAACCATAGTGGTAATCAAGACTAAAGTGCTATTCGGTATGTTTAAATATTTAAAATTTATTTATTCCTTTATTGGCTGGAGAAAATTCAAAAAGAGAGAAAACAATAATTTTGTTATGAATATTGTGTTGGTGGATGTTCATAATCTCTTAGGATTCCATAATGCTTATAACCTCCCATGATTTTATGTAATTTTATATTGTAGATTAATTTTTATGTGTTATGACATTGTAACTCCATCATATGTGGGTTAATTTTTATGTTTATGACATTATAACTCTTGAAAGAATTGAAGGCCTATATACAGAGGCTTAACACAAAGGATTGAAGACATATGAAAATGATATATGAATGAGATTTTCCCTCTACTCTTTATCTCTACAATTCTCTCTTATCTTTTTTTATCCATTTATCTAAATATTTTATATTTTCTTGATTTCATGATAAATTTACATTTAAAGAAATTTTATCATACTACTAAATAGTACAGTGCAAGCTAGTAAAAAAATCCAAAAACAAAAGAAGATAGATAAAAACGAGGGAAAATACAATTAAGTATCCTTTTATTTATGGTTACGCTTTTCCATCACTACCTTCCTTTTCTTTGAAGTTTTTATTAATTATACACACGAAAAAATAATAATAATTCTACTACCACCAAGTGTATATTCAACTTAATTATTTAGGAATGGTTAGTTTTAAGTTCTGAAAATGCAAGTATATTAAATATTATCTTCAGTCCTAAATATAAAAGCTAGTTGATTTTTTTAGAGATCAAGGAAGTAAAATAAGCTATTTAATTATATTATATATTATATATTATTAAATTATATATAAGTTTATAAGTTAGGAAAATTAGTTTGCAAAAAAAGAAAGAAAGATAAATGTTAATAATTTAAAGTAATTTAATTAGTTTTATTAATCCCCTAAAATTTCAAATGGATCTTATATTTGGATCGGGGATAATACTACATCTGGCCCTAAATTGGATTGCAATACAAGCTAAATCTTACATTTAGGATAAGAGAAGTACTAAGAATAGGAGCTTTATTTGCCGGCCTTTTGTGATCTATCAAACCCATGCCAATCTATTTAGAGTCTAGTTAGGTCTTTTAATTATGGTGTCGAAAGTTTAGAGTAACATGTGGTCCCATCCTAAAATTTTAATTGCGTTAAAAAAAAATATAGGAAAAATAACAGAAAAAGAACTTTAAAATTGTAAAATCAGAAATTAGATTTGTTATCAAGAATTGATAAAGTATAAGAGACTTGATAAACAATTCATAACTCATTTTTTGAGAAATATCTTATTTGAGATTTTGCAATTTTAAAATTCTTTCTCCCAAAAATATAAGAAAGATCTCAAAAAAGTAATTCATATTTACATAGTTTAAGTCATGGCTTCTTGCTTTAGAAAGTAAATGTGTTAAATATATATATGTTGGAAGAGCTTTCTTTCAGCGGTTATCCTATATTTGTCATAATCTTATGTGACTTTAAGAATCCGGTATTATCAACCAAAAAAATATAAAGACACCCAGTATCCAGTAGTTTTTTTTTTTTTTTTGGCAATCCAGTGTGCCGCAGTAGTTGAATGTAAAAATATATTAAGAAAGTAATAAGAATTTGAATAATTTATTAAGTTTTTTTAAGAAAATTATTACATTCCTTTTTTCCCAGCTCTCTATTAGTGTATTAAATTTTTGGGTTAAGTAGCAAATTTGCCCGGGAAAGACACGCATTTCGTGAACAATTTTGTTCTAGAAGTTTATTTTGGCTCAATATAGCTTTCGAAAATTTAAAAACGTAAGATCAATTTTTTTTTTGTTAAAAAATTAACGTTAACCGTTAAAAAAGTGATATTGACTATTAACTTTTTAACAGAAAAGTAAAAAATTGTTAAGTTTTTATACTTCGAGGGCTACATTGAGCCCAAAAAAACTTTCAGAGCAAATTGCTCTTAGGCGTGTACTTTTGGGGTAAATTTGCTACCTAACTCTAAATTTTTAATTGAAACCAAGGGCAATACATTAAAAAAAAAAGTAAGAAATACATTTCCCAATACCTTAACATATTTTTTTTGAAACATGCCTTGTCATGACGGCATGTTTAAAAAGTAAGAAAATATTGGTTAGAATATTTGAAAAATTTAAATGTCAAGAAAAATTAAATCCTTCTTAACGCCGACACAGTGATATACAAAATTTATCTGTAGCGAAAGACGCGAAAAAGCCCAAGAAATAAGTCCAAAGGCATAGTCGCTTTTCTTTTCTAAACATTGAGTTAAAGCTTTGAAAACTCAGAATGGCTGTTCACTCAAACTTAGATCGGAGAATAAGGTTTCGAAACCTAGAGTATTCGAGATTTGGCTAGATCTGGAACTGAAGTGGACAAGGGGGAGATGGTTGCAATAAGGGTGTCTTGAGTCTATTTTGTGGAGAACAATGATGGAGAGGATGGAGACGAGAGTGCAGATGGAGGATGCGATGTCATGACGGTGACCAAGAATGAGGCTAGAGAGGAGGATGAAGAGGTTGCAAGGGAGGGAGTGATTTTTTTTAGTTGGGGTTTCATGGTATTTTGCACGCGAAATTTTTTTATGATTTTGGATGCATATTGAGTAAAACTTTATGGGTAACTTTGCACTTTTACCTTATTTTAGAAGATGAGTTGTTGATGTTAAAACCTAAAATTGTATTTTCATTATATTTAATTTTTTTTAATTTAAAAAATGTTAAATCAACCAATCATAAACTTGAATCTTAAAAATTTATAATACCAGGTTCATAAGAAAAATCTACTAATCAATAAATATAATTTATTATTGATTATTTTATACTTTCCTCTTTTTAATATTTCTTCATAATTTACTTATTATTAGGAAATTATTTTTCCTTTCCAACAGCATATCCCTCAATTTTATGAAATATAATTTATTTGTATCTTTGATTACAGTACTTTTTTTATGTGATTTTTCTTTAGGCAGGGAAGGGTTATAAAATATTCTTTTAATTTATCGTGTTATTATACTAAACTACCCTACTTCATATTAAAGAAGGAAAAACAATTAGTAAATAATAATTCTTTGATATTAAATATAGGACTTAGCTTGAAATGCAAATTGCATTATAATATTCACTAGTACAAAAAAGAACTTTAAGATCGCCTTGTTTATATCGGAGTATTGAGGCTCCGGTCTTAAAATTATGATTGGTAGCAGTTTCGTAAATATAAAGAAATTTTTAGATCGGATTATAGAGAATTAGGTTTAAAAAGTATGACCGATGGCAATTCTGTAAATATATAAATAACTTTTTAGATCGGGTTATAGAAGATAAGGTCTAAAAAATATGACTGGTGGCAGTTCCGTAAATATATAAAGAACTTTTTAGACCGGATTATAGATGATAAGGTCTAAAAAGTATGATCGGTGACATTTCTGTAAATATATGAAGAATTTTTTAAAAGACCTCATATTTTACAAGTCCGGTCTAAAAAGTATGACCGATGACATTTTTGTAAATATTAGAAAAGTCTTAATTTAAGACTGGATGTTTAAAAAGTCCGGTCTAAAAAGTCTAAAAGATGAATCTTTTATTTTCCCACGTTGAAATTGAATTTCGCTCTCTGAACCTCTCTTCGACCTTGTAAATCTCGCCTCACACTCTCTTCAACCTCGTTTCAACTCATCTCAAGGACTTCGCTCACAAATTTTCTAACGTCGCAAAAATTGCTCTCGCTTCCTTTGCTCTTATAGTCTCTTGTTTTGGTTCTAGCTTCTCCAGGTTCGTAATTCTTGTGAAGGTAACAAGCATTCCTCTTTTTTTCAGCCAATGAATAAATCTTGACGCTTGTTATTGATAGTAATATGCATATTTAAATATATGCAGGAAAAACCGGACCGTCTTGCTACTAATTATTTCGATGTTGGATTTGAATCAAATGAGATGATTCAAGCGCACTGTCCTCCTCCTGCACATGATATCAGAGTAGACAATAATCCTCTAAGCTAATCTCTTTAGATAGTTTCTCTGTGTTATCATAAAAGGAAGATTATTGATTAAGAGAATTGTTTGTGAAATTTGCAGATACTGAGGTGTGGCACACCGCCCATAAACAAGGTTATAACTACTCATCTTGAAGCCCTTGGATATGACCCTGATATGCTGTTCATCCCGACAATTTTTTGATTTTTTTTTTTTTTTTTTTTTTTTTTTTTTTTTTTTTTTTTTTTTTTTTTTTTGATTTAAGGAAAGAAGTTTTTTTTTTTTTTCTTTTTAAAAATGACTTTTAAGGAAGGGACCGGATGTTTTTCAGGTCTTAAAATCTTTTAAGACCGGATGTTTTTCATATCCGGTCTTACAAGTACTTTCAAGACCAGATGTGTTTTCACAACCGGTCTTAAAAGTCTATTTTTTTTTGGGTGATAGAAATAAAGTTTTAAGACCTAATATTTTAAAAGTCTGACGTTTAAGACCTCATATTTTAAAGGTCCGGTCTAAAAAGTACATCCGGTCTTAAGAGTTATAGACTTTTAAGACCGCTTGTAATGAGACTGGTCGCAGATCCGGTCTTACAATGTCTCTTTCGTCCGGTCTTAAAAGTTTTTTTTGTACCTGTGATTGGTATTACATTTAAGGCCGGGAGAAGCATTTCATTAAAGTTTAATTCAATAAATGGTTCCCTTTTCTTTTCTCTACAAAAAAAAATTGTCAATTTGTAGCAGTTAATTTGTAGTGGTTAAAATAAACAGCTACAAATTCTCATATTTGTAGTGGTTTAAACTAAAGCCGCTACAAATTTGCGATGGTATACTTACGCTAAGTGGCACATTGGTTCGTGAATGACATTTGTAGCGGTTATAACAAAATAACTGCTATAAAATATGGCACCAAATTTGTAGCGATTTATTTACAGAAATCGCCACAAATGTGGCGTCAGCTTGACGCCTTATGGTGCACCATTAGTAGTGATTTATATGAAAAAAAAACCGTTACAAAATACAAACAGTCCCCACATTTGTAGCAGTTATATATAAAAATTGATACATAATAGCAAGAGTCTCAACTTTTATAGTAGTTATGTAAAACCGCAACAAAGTTTCGCATTGCATGAGATAGGGCTTCTTCATTATTTAAACGGTTGAGGTAGTGGTTTTTTTTTTTTTTTTGTAAAACTGTTACAAATTTTTGTACTGGTTTTAAAAGTGCTACACAAAAAAAAAAACCACTACAAACGTGAAACTTATACAAAAATTGTCACATAAACTAGTACAAATAAAAATCACTACAAAATCCGTCACATCAAGCAATACAAGAGTCATGCAGATCCATTTAAATAGGGTTGAGTTTCTCTCATTATCCCTCATAATCTCTAAATCACGTTCATCCAATCAATATAATATTACTTTAACTTTTCTTTTATTTTCCCAATCAACGGCCCAAATGGGGCTGATGAGAGAAAATGAGAAAAAAGATAAAGAGAAGATCTCCTTCCATTTAAATATGTCTACCACACCTTATTTCATGCACTCCTCCATTTCTTCCTACCCCCTTCTTTCTCGTTTTCTCTCCTTTGTGAGGTTTTTTGAAGAGGTTAAATGATGAGCAAACTCTTCAAATATTGTAATTTTTTTTCTTAAATCTTTGATTTCAATGTTTTATTTTTTTCCCTTCTTAAAATAATGATACTAATTATTATTTTTTCTTATCCAGAGCTTTAAGCACATTTCCTCAACATTCCTTTTATCATCGTCGACATTCATTTCATAATCAAATATCATCTAGTGGACAACATAATAAGTCCTTCTTATCTATTCATTCTCAGTAGTATACCTACATAATATTTATACTTATCTAATTTAAAGTTAATCATTTTTTTCAAATATTAACTATTATCATTTAAATTCTCACTTAAATAATAAAAAATTCAACATCATATTGTAACAATGGACTCAAATTATGATTTTTTTTTCAATTTTTCAATATTTTGTAGCAGTTTTATAATCACTACAAATTTTAATTCAAATTCGGTTTTAATATTTGAAATTTCATTCAGTATCTCGTAGCGTGTTTATAACTGCTACAAAATTTTGGCGCCATTTTTAAAAATTTTTGGATGTACTTTGAAGAGATATAAGAACCGCTATAACATTGGCGCCAATTTCTCAATTTTCATTTCCCGCCACTCAAAATTTTACTGCGACATTTGTAGCGGTTTTATAACCACTACAAGATTCTTAGATAATGTGTCAACTCGATCGCATATTGTAGTAGTGACTTAAAACTGCTACCAATAATAGTATATTTTGTAACGGTTCTTTGAGCTGCTGCTATTGTGATTTGTTGCGGCTTACAAATATACAATTTTAACTGCTACAAAATGTCTTTTTTTTAATAGTGTTTCTTGTTGCATTCTTGATCTCAGAGCTTTTTTGTTTTTTGGGATAAAAAGTCAAAATAATATTAATAAAAACGAATTACATCATAGAGTCTTGATAGTAACAAGACAACAAGAAGGAAAATCATTAAAAAAAAAAGAAAAAGAAAAGAAAGGAAAATAACTGAACACTTCAACTTCCAAATGAATGAAAGAAGAAAAGAAAGCATTGATATCCTCCATAAAGATGCCTCCTGATACGGTTGAAAAATTTGCAAGCCTGGAAAGCTATTTCACAGAAGCCATGATCTTCAAAAGAGCAATACCAGGAGAGAAGAAATAAGAGTTGACAATCCAACAACGGGAAGACCTGAGACATTTGTAGTTGAATAAAATATATAGCACCCCTATTTTTTCAAATCCATTGAAAACATTAAAGTGGTTGTACATGAAAGTAAATCCATGCATGACAAATAATTTTCTTTCAATGCAATTGAACCCTGTGGAGAACTAGAGTCCATCTGTCTTTCCTCACAGTACAAATAAGAGGAACGAGTTTGGAGGCATAAGAGGCCGTTCCTGATCATTAGTGAAAGACATAGGGGAAAATCGCAGAATTTCTTTAACTTCCCGAGCAACCAAAAGAGGATTAGAAACAAATCTTTCATACAGAACAAGATTTCTTTTCCTCCAAATAACATTCAAAAGGATAATGATACCCTTTAATAAATGAAAATGCTCATCCATATACAATTGGAAAAGAGTTCTCTTCAGCCAATGGGAAAAATTCTGAACACTAGAATTGTCAGATTTAATTTGGATACATGCAAACCAGACAGCTCTTGTGAAAGGGTAAAGAAAGAATAAACGCTCAATAGATTCATCATGACATCCAAATAAGCAAAGCCCTGTGATATTAAGATGATGCTTATAGAGAATATCATTAGAAGGCAAAGCTTTGTGAAGGAGTTTCCATATGAATAAAATATACTTAACTAGGAGAGAGATTGACCCCAGAAATTTCCAAAAAGGATCGTTTGTCCCCAATACCCAATTCCTTAGACATATAGAGAAACCCTCTTTAACAGAATATTCACCACTTTGGCTACCAGACCATATGATCCGATCAGGAATATTAGAAAAAGAAAACGTGGTGCTTAAAATTGCCTGACTAATATGAGAAGGATAAACGATTGAACCAGTCCCAGATTCCATTGAATTGGGTTCCAACTATAAGGGTTATGCAGTAAGAGATCAGCAACTACCTGAGCCCGCTCAGGGGAGATAGATCTCAATTGCATCGGCTACCTTAGGGGGTAGTTTAAGAGGTATAGGTAATCCATTCCCACTTTCCACCATTTGAGATGATTGGAAACTAAATTAGCATGTTTTACTATCCCTGACCAAATCCAAGAAGCATTATTTGGTTTTCTAATAACCAGTGATTCATTTAGATTAATGTACTTGACCTTCAAAGTAGATGCAAGAAGAGAAGGATGATTCGAAGTTATGACTCCCCACATCTGTTTAGCTACCAAAGCTTTATTCACCAAGTGAGTAGGTCTAATTCCCAAGCCACCTTTCTCAATAGGTAGAAACAAATGATCCTTCCGAAGCAGATCATCCTTTTTCTATCACCTAAAGATCCCCAGAAAAAATCTACACATCTAGAATCAATGCGATCACAAATGTTTTTTGGCAGGGGAACACAAGACATTATATGAAGATCAACAGAAGAAAGGAAAGACTTGATTAACTGAAAGCGAGATGCTTGCGGCAAGAGGCGAGCTTTCCAAGCTGATGTTCTTCTCTCAACCATTTCAAGAACATGATTATATATTTGAGATTTATCCCTACCTGGGTCAATCCATGTACCCCAAGTATTTACCCAATCTTGATGAGAAGCCTATTTGCATGAAATTAGACAATTGAAGTTTCATAGCATGTGGGACATTTGGACTGAAGGTCAATGATGATTTATTGAGGTTTGATTCTTGTCCCTACCATAGGCAATATAAATCCAGAGCTTGTTTAACTGATTCACAGCAAGATTGAGTTCCTTCAAAAAAGGAAATTGAATCATCTGTATATAATAGGATGCATGATTGGCTGGGCAGAGTGGCAAAATCTTGATTCCCTTCCAACGTCCAAGAGATTCCAATTGATTGACGATACAAGAAAGGACATTAGTAGATAGGGTATAAAGATAAGGTGAGAGTGGGTCACCTTGTCGAATTCCTTTGGCTGAAATAATTGGCTGAGACAATTGGCCATTGGGAAAAAATTACGATAATGCACTGTTGAGACATATTGCTGAATGAGATTGATCTATTTAGATGGGAACCGCATCCGGTGCATTATAGCTTGAATGAAAGCCTAAGAAAGTTTATAAAAAACTTTTGAAAAATCAAGCCTCCCCTTCAAGAAAGCACTATGATATGGAGCAATTAATTTATCCAATGGCTTCTTTAAACGGTTCCCAAAACTTTAGAAATAATCTTGTATACTACATTACAAAGACTGATAGGTCGTAGATCTTTGAAGCTTTGTGGTTTATCTATTTTAGGGATAGGTGTAATATGAGTCTTGTAAAAGAAATCAATAACTGTTCAGAATCCCAAAAAGAATAAACCATATTGAAGAAATCATTCTGAAATAAAGACCAATTAACTGTTCAGATGAGTCATTCTCTTTTCTTTCTTTCTTTCTTGTTTTTTTAATTGGTACCTTATAAAGAGAAATTCGTGTGTAAATCTGGTTTGCCACGTCATTTGTGGTCTAACCAATTAAAATCTCAACTAATATTAATCCTAGTTAACTACTTATATGATTCACATGTCTATTTTTCTTAAAAAAAAGTAAATCCCTTAATTAAAATTTCGGGCTTCTACCCAAACACCATATGGAGTTCGTGGGCTATTACTTAAGCTGGGCTTACGCACTGCTGGAAATTAAAGGAAGCAAGAACCTTCAAGATAGCAACAAGGATTTTAGCTACCCCTCGTCCAAAGGTTCAATTAGTAAAGGGGGTTGGATGCTCTCATCAAAAGGGAAGAGGTTCAATCTTGGAGTTGATCAAAATCTTGGGGAGAGATTCTAAGTGTCACAAGAATCAGAACCTGCGCTTAGGTGGGTGGGGCGTGATACTCTTAGTCCTAAATTCCGGTAGAGTGGGAACTGGCGTTTCGCTTTGGATTGTAGGTGAATCCAACCCCTATCCTAAAATTTATTTATAAAAAATAAAGGAAAACAAGGATTTTAGGTCTAGTCAAATGGGCCAGTCCCTAATAATGTGACTATCATCAAGGAAATATGCCCATATTTATTACTTGATAATATTTTGAATAGAATTGTATGCAATATAAGTTACCTATGCCTAACTAAAAGGAGAAAAATAAAAATAATTTTTTTAATAGTAATCTGATTAGATCACATTTGAACATTGTCATATCCAAGTAGAGATAGTTTTCTAAAAAACATTTTTTTTACATTCACATAGATTCGAATTCGATAAGTAGCTAAAGTCTCTACCACTAGGGCCAATACTAGAAAAACACTAGAAAGTTTCCTGGAACTAAATGGAAGCTCTATGGTTGAGTTCTTGAGATAGGATGTAAAATCTAGTGTTAATGGGATTTTCATAATTTTACTGGTTCTTAATGTATTTTAAAAGTTATATGAAGTCAATTTGTATCAAATAGTAACGACATACTTCTTTGTATTAATGAATTATTTTCTACATTTTGTTGATAAAAATATTTGATTCATTAGATTAAAAAAAAAATTGGAGAAATTTTTTAAGGCCTCAATTTTTTTTTCTTTTGCCTTAACCTTACGAATTTGTCGGCTACAATAAAAATTATTATCCATTTGACACAATAAAACCAAAAAGAACGATTCCTTCTCTACATGTGTTGGGTTCCCCGTTAAAAATTATTAAAACCGTCACTTTTGTCGTCTATATACTTTATAACGTGAAAGTGAAACAAAATACTATCGAAAAAATTAGTTATAGCAGCGATTTTTGATGATAACGGCTGCAAAAACGGAAAAGTATAATCGAGTCAGTTATGCAGCAAAATCGTCAGTATTTTTTTTTATTATTATAATGAGTAAATGTATCCTTTTATCAAGTTACTGTCAGTATTAATTGTGAACGTCTCTCTTAATGAAGACATTAAATCATCACAATTGGATTAACAATTGTGGAGCTGTCGGAAAATAATACTCTTTAGAATTCTTTTTTTCATTTCTTCTTAAAATCTTATCTCTATATTTAGATCTAATATGTTTTAAAACTATTATTATAGTATTTTATAATTTAATTTTTTAAATTTTGTTTGTGTAGATTATATTTTAATAGTTTAAATTTATTTATTTATATTTAAAATAATATTTTTATAAAATATGAAATCTAAACCATTTATCTTTTTAATCTGAACATAAAGATGAGATTCTGAAAAGAAAATAAAATAAAAAATTCTCATCAAACCGGCATCCGCCATGGTAAAAAAATTAGATATGGCAAAATGGGCCAGGTTGGCCCTAAAAGTCTTTAACAAACCCCAATTTTTTTGGATCAGATTGACAGACTTTGACTTCAAAGCTCTAAGCCTAAGAAGTTCGCTTATGCGAAAAAGGACTCCAGCAAAGCCTAGCCCTTAACCTTGTAGCCCAGGGCCAACTCTGAGGCCCTTTTACATACATTTTCTAAAATTTTTCAAATTATAAAATAATAAAACTCAAATTTCTAATACAAATAATAAGATCCATATTATATAAGTATAAAAATATTCTCTTATCAAATATATATAATTTAAAAATATTAACACATAATATAAATCAAATTATTATTTAAAGTCTAAGTGCATGTTTGGTGTGCACGTTTTTAGCCCATTTCAAAAAGCGTTTTTTGGTCAGGTTGGGAGAGAAAGATTATCAAAAAAGCCCAACGCAAGGTGTTTGGGTTGGCATTAGACTTAATGGGCTTTTTCCCAAAATGCTCAAAAACGCCCATTAGGCCTAAAGCATAGATTCGGAGCGTTCCTTGCGTTCCTGCGTCTGGCAACCAACAAACTTTAATATATCCCACCGCCTGTTTCCCTCCACCTATACACATGTCACCACGTGAGTAGCTATATAAATTGTACACTACTATCATCGTACTATTAATAACTACCACTCTTGAACAAAATAATAATAATAATAACTATCACTTGTTTATAAATCCTTATGAGCAAAAAATTTAATCATATTCATAAGTTCAGTTTCAGGATAGTAAATGAGATTGTGACGGTTTTATCCATATTAATTTTATCCATTAAGGACTTTATTGTTTATTAATTTTTTTAATAATCATTTAGCTTTTTTCCAAATTAAAATTGAAATTGAAATTTTATTATCCTAATATATACAACTAATATGTATAGTACACTGTATTCAATATAATTCATGCTCTTTTCAGTCATTTTTCATCTTAACTGACTTTTAAAATAATAATCTAAACACTCATCAGTTAAGAAAAAAACCACTTCTGCAAAAAGCCAAACTGACAATCTAAACACAAATCATTATCTATAACTGACTTTTTTCCCATCGAGCTTTTTTTTTTTTAAAAAAAAATCAGATACTTTTAAGCCACCGCTCATACCACCAACCCAAATAGGCCCTAAGTCAACCCATTTTTTGAAGTTTAAATAAATAAACTATTGTTCAAAACTAAATAAACCAAACCCTTCTATAAAATTCAATTCTTATTATAAAATACAATAAAAATTAAATACTTGTATTATCATTAGCTAAATAATAATAATAATAATAATAATAATAATAGCATCATGCCATAATTAACCATTAATGATGGCGCGCACGCTGCCAGCCACAATCACAGACCCCCCATATTTAATGGAATAAAATTTACAATACTTATATTGTGATTGGCACTTTTAATGGAATAGTATGTCTCAGTGATCCACATTATTATGCCCCATTTATAATTATGAACCCATTTATTAAAAAATATGTGGTGCTTACCAAACCCACTAGTGGTCCTTTATTTAAATCCTCTTTACCTGGGGAGTGCATGTCGGGGTTTAGTTTTGATTCTAAGAACAATGACTCTATAGTTGTCAAAGTTTCTCTTAATACTGGTAAATGGAGAGGTATCATTGGAAGAGGTCCTTCAATGTGTTTTTCTCCATGCAGAGACACAATAGATCAAACGTTCATGGATGGAGCCCTACATTGGCTTGTTTGGGTGGAAACCAATTAGGTCGTAAAGGGCATAGTAATGTTATATTATTGTTTGATTTGAGTAATGTTCTGCTTTTAACCATGTGGTCGTGGGTTCGATCCCCACGGACGGCGCCAATGTTCTGTTTGTAGAATACATATGTCTAACCTCAATGGGTTAGTAGATGATTTATATGGGATATGTTATACTCTCCTGGGTATATATGTGCTAATACCGAAGAGAAGATGATTATTCTAGGATGTCTATGAGGAAGACACCGAAGAACATCAGATGATCACTGTGCTACACGAACATGGCGTTTTGCCAAAGAGGAGTGGGGTGTATACACTGTGAAACTGAATTGTAGAATAGATGAATAGAGAATGTGCACCTGTGAGGTTAATCTCCTATTTATAGGGATTACCTCTAGGGTTTTGGTCCTTGAGCTGTGCGCGCCTCCAGGCCCTTGTCTTTGCTCCACTATGTGTGCATGCCTGCTCCACTACCTGCATTGCTTGCTCCACTACCTGTACTGTCCGTGTTTATAGCTAGGATTATGAGGCAATTAGCTTTTTACCTGATTATGGAGGGATTCTGCCATCAAGTGTCCTTGCTGGGCTGCATGACACTGAGCCCAATATGCCGGTCCATAACAAGTACAGAGACATTTAAAGCAATCTTATTACCACAGTGTCTGCAATTCAATTCCATTTTGAGCTATATCTTTTGGAAGGAGGCAATTCACTTGCTTTAGTTCATGACAAAAGTTATTAATCAGGCATACTTAAAATTTTGGTGATGAAAGATAATGTTAATATGGATTCATGTAATATGATATTTTCTTTTCATTCAAGAAATTATGGTTATGGATATATTTTTTAATTGTCAAAAGTGTAAACTAGTATAATTAGAGAAGATAATAAGGAGAAAGAATCAATTGTATATTATTAATAGAGCAATAAGGCTCATACAAAGAGTAATAGTAAGGGCTCAATGCCCAACACTCACTAACTATTCATATTAGCTAAGATATCCTATTTATAGATTAGGGTCCTAACTAACTCCCTAACTAATAAGCTAACTAACTTTCTAACTAATCAACTAATTTCACCTTATATTTTAACATGCCCCCTCAAGTTGAACACTACTTAACAAAATGTTCAACTTGAACAACACAAAAATAAGGGGATAAGGTGAATTAAATTGACTAGTTTCCCAATCACAAAACAATACAATGATTTCTTCAAGACAATCTTCTTCTCCATATCCACACTTGCTTATTCACTTTTGGAATGCTTCAGTCACCAAGTTTCTACAATCACCAATAGTTGCTTCTTCTCCTTTCATACGCCTTCCTTCATTGTCTATAATTACAATGATCACTGAGACCTCTGGCATGTCTTTTCATTGCTATATCTTCTTCTCCACACCAAGAACCTGCTAAAGACAATCAGTTACCATACAAGCTCCTAAAGGTTTCGTAATCCCAGTTTCAACAAAACCAGCAGAAAGCCAATTAGACCCTCTGTTACAATAGGCATTATTTTCCAACTTGAAAACAGGAAAGTATACACAATGGGTAGCTATACTTGTAGTAGCAAGAAAAATATCTTTGTCTGATTCAACATTGTGAATGTGAGTGAATCAAGATTCCTATAAGAAATTTGCAACAAGCTATTTTGAAAAGCATAGATGGCTGCAGGAAGTCCTGATGCAGTCAACGCACCAATCAAAGTCCATTCTTTGAATGCTTTCTTTAAAGTACCATCCTTTGCCATGAAAATTATTGCATGTATAACCTTCACAATCTCACATGCCAAAATAGTTGACGTTACAATAACTTCTTTTCTGATGAACCATTTGGAAATCAAAGGTTGAGCTCCATATTGCAAGGTGATAAGGATCGAATAGAACCAACCCTTGTACTCATCCCATTCCCATGGGAGCCTTGAGAAACAAAATAATTTCTGGTCTGTTGGATATGATTAGTTCTGATGATGTCTTATATAGATATCATTCTTAAGAGCAAAAAGTTTGTATAACATATTTATCTCCTACATTGACTAACTACTATAATTAATGTAGATTAGTCCAAGTTGAATTATAGAACAAGAAGGAGATAAGAGATTTTAGAAAGAACAAATTGGAGAAAATGTTAAGTTCAAGAAGAAGAGAAAATATTGAAGAAGGTCGAACTTGTAGAGAATGATGAGTCTATGTTAAAAGAGGAAGAATGATCAAGATGAGAGATTGAAGAAAGAAGAACTTGTTAAATATTATGGGAATATCAATATTCAAGTCTCTATGATCAAACAAAAGTTGGAATGGCTCAATTCGGAGTTAAAATAAGCAAGTTCAAGCTTTCGGATGAATAGTAGTTTGCTACAGGACTTTGCTCCAGTTTCAGCCTTTTTTCTTGCATGAACAATGTCATGCTCGAGCATGAAAAATGCCTTGCTCGAGTAGAGCAAATCTAATGCTCGAGCAACAACGGTTTTTCAGCTACTCTGTTCAGCTCTGTTTCAGGTGACCTCTGGTAATTCGACGATATCTCTCAAACCAGAAGTCCGATTGAGGTGAAACCAATTTTGTATGAAACTAGACTCCCAATGCGTCATTTTTATATACAATTCCAGTTAAAAGGAGTTCATATCAAGGATCTACGAATTGTGTAAGTAGCAATAAAAATCAACGTCACAATCCAGACCCAGCTTTGGTATTTTGAGCGTATCTCACAAACGACACATCCGATTGAGCTGAAATCAGTGGCATATGAAAATAGACTCACATACCTTTCCAAAACCATAAATATCATGAAAAAAAGATAAATTTAAGGAGATATGATGTTTTGAAGTTGATGGTCTGTTCAGAATGTTGCAAAAAATGCTGGTCAAGAACATCATTCATTCATCTGATGACAATGGATGAAATACAACGAGTTTGGAGTTGATTCTTCTTGCATTGGAAAGAAGACTTAAAGATATATATGGGGATAAGTGGTTTGCCAAATTTGGAGTTATATTAAGGACGCTACAATAATTGGAAATTGACCCTTGTGTTGATGATATGCTTGAATTCTGAAAGGCAGAGAACAATTCATGTTGAAATAAATTATTTCCTCGAGTCAACAAGAAGCAGAGAGCAAATTAGAAGAGCTTTTGCCTCAAGTTCATATGCGTTGTGCCTTGAGTCAGATGAAGGCAAAAAGCTTTCTCAAGTAGAGTATTTGTGATGCCCGAGCATCATCGGGCTCAAAGCAAAGAAGTGCAAATTGGAGAGCCATGCTCGAGCATAGCATTTGGCATGCCCGAGCATCATCGAACTGAGCAAAAGTTTGCAAATTGAAGAGTCATGCCCGAATAGAGTAAAAGGCATGCTCGAGCACCATGCTCAAGCAACGGTAAAAGGATGCCCGAGCAACATCAATCGTATTCTCATTCTTAGCCTCTGGAAGACTCTTGCCCGAGCATGGATATGTCATGCTCGAGCAGAGGAAAAGTCATGCTCGAGCAGCATCACCAAATCTATAAGTCTCCGCCTCTGTTTGTCTTCTGCACAAGCATGCTCTCTAGGTTGCTCGAGCAATAACGAGAGTGAGTCAGAATGTTGCCCGAGCAAGCATAGCTTGTTGCCCAAGCATAAGACATTGATTTCCACTTACAACGTATTTACACCATGGTTGCCCGAGCATACAAAAAAGGATGCTCGAGCATGATCATTCCTTGTTTTCAAATCACCGTCTCCGGAAATCTAAATCAACTGATTATGATTTCATTTCTTCAAATCATCACTCATTACTATTCCTAATTGCTTTTAATCAGTTTGCTAATGAGTTTCAGATGATTATATCACGGATTAACAACATATTACAAAAAAGAGATGATAACATCAGAAGCTCCAACGACTACTTCCAAAAGACATCCAACAATCATATTCTAAAGTGGAAGAACACTCCAACGGTCGAATACTCGTAACGGTCGAAACATAATTACCTATAAATTGCGAAGTCTTCAAACCGGAAGGTGTGACGACGATTGATGAATGAATCGACGAAGCCAATGAAATGATTTTACTACTTCATCGTCGATAGTTCAATAACTCATATTCTCTGTTTCTCAATGTTTATATAGTTTACACTAGAGAGTGAAATGATTTGTATTGTACTTCAGTGTTTATACATTCACTTCTGAGAGAGAAGATTTATCTGTAAACATTTTATCCGAGAGTTACTCAAGATTAGGTAATCTTGAGTGGGAAATCCATTGTATTGATTACAGCTTGTAAGGGGGGGAGGTGAATCATAGTGAGAGGATTACTTCGAGTACGAAGTGTGTAATCAAGTGGGTGTATAGATTACAGCTTGTAAGGGGGAGTGAATCCTAGTGAGAGGATTACTTCGAGTACAGAGCGTGTAATCAAGTTGTATAGGCTTCTCTTGTGCTCGGATTAAACAAGAGGATAGTGGATTGAAAATCTCAAGTGGAACTTGGGGACTGGACGTAGGTCAAAGATTGGGCCGAACCAGTATAAATTACAGTTTGCATATTCTCTTCTCTTATCTCTTATATTTCCAGTATATGCTCATTTGAATATCTAACTGTTGAATTATAAATTGTGAAAAGATTTTCAAAGTTCCTAAAGTTTTATCAAACACCTAATTAATCCCCCTCTTGGGTGATAGCCAGGTCTAACATGGTCCAGCTTCCATTGTCATAGGCAACAAATTTTTAGGCTTTAGGTCCCTATGACAAACACCTCTACTTTGACAGTAATCCACGACACATATAAGCTGCTAGAAATATTTTTTTGCTTCATCTTCTTTTGACCTGCCCTTGCCTGCAATTTTATCAAGCAATTCCCCACCAGCCACAAATTCTAGTACAATATATATCTTGGTCTTGCTAGCCATCACCTCATACATGCGTATGACATTTGGGTGCCTGATCTATTTCATTGTTGAAATCTCTCGCTGGGCATAAGCAGAAACAATAGAATTCCAAGAAACCATGTCATGAATGCCTCTATAACACAATTCATCGAACATTTTTCCGTCAAACCAAGTCCTAAGTTTTGTTGACTATTAATTGTTCATGACTTTGCTTTGCGTCATAACTCATCCTCATCCAGCTACTAATTGAAACATAAAAGAAAAAGAATTTCGAAACTGGATCAGAGAATATACAAATTTTCTTTGTCTCGTGGGAGTTGGAGCAGCGGAAGTGACGATGGTAGGAGGACCTCAGTTCACGGTCTAGATCGCAGGGGCTGATGCCTTTCATGCGTCTAGCCGACTCAGATTAGAATGGTGAAATCTTCACGGGAGAAACATTTTCCGATGTCCGTGCTGGGTTCTTGGCAGAGATCATGGAGGATCTTGGATCTCGGTCAGAGCGCCTTCTTCAATTTGCCGTCAGACCCTTCTCAAAATCCCGTCGAACTAAAGAACTTGACCCAAATCACTGAAGGCAGGCGTCGACCTCTACCCTCTTTGGAGGTGTTGCGCTGACGTGGGTCTTTTTCTCTCTTCGCCGGCGTCGATCTTTCTGACGTGGGTCTTTTTCCCTTTTCGCCGGCGTCGATCTTTCTGACGTGGGTCTTTTTCCCTCTTTGCCGGTGTTGATCTTTCTGACGTGGGTCTTTTTTCCTCTTCGCCGGCGTCGATCTTTCCTCTCTATAGATATGATTCACCATTAACGTCGCTATCGTTTGTTCACTTGCGATTCAAAATCTCTGGTTGGTGCTTGTCGGGTCAAGGCGTTTGGGTGCTCCACGGATCTTGATTTCTAGATATGAGAAGAAAAGCAATCTTGGGCCAGGTGTGGGTTCTTGAATATGGGCCTCAATCATGCAATGCAGAGAGCCCAGCCTTCTTCCTGTACACTAAGACTTTGTGTGCAGATTGGACCTTGATTACTAGGCTGCTAATCTTGAAAAATCAACCTTGCTCATGATACCATGTTAACTTGTATAATTAGATAAGATAATAAGGAGAAAGAATCAAAATGAAGAATCAATTGTATATTATCAATAGAGCAATAAGGCTCATACAAAGAGTAATAGTAAGGGCTCAATGCCCAACACTCACTAACTATTTATATTAGCTAAGATCCCCTATTTATATATTAGGGTCCTAACTAACTCCCTAACTAATAAGCTAACCAACTTTCTAACTAATCAACTAATCTCACCTTATATTCTAACAAAAAGTTATGGATATATATAAAGAGTAGTAATAGCTATGAGGAATAGTGGAGAGTTGGTACTTGAAGATATAACCCTGAGATAATATTTTTAGATCCGCAGAAAGATTTAGTCAGGTGTTCTGGACTTCAAGTAAATAATGTTGGTTTTGCTGGAGATGTTCTGGAGAGTTTGTTTCTAATAAATGAAGACAATATAACTTCACTTGTTAGGAATATTATCAATAAAACAGAGTAGAATTTTGGATGATGATAAATTAGTTTAGGTTGTGGATTTGATTTGACTAGGACCCTTTTTTCCCGAAATTTTTTATGTTGTCACATTACCTTTAGTTCTAAATATAAGATCTAGTTAATTTTTTTAGAGATTAAAGAAGCTAGCTAAATAACTTACTTTAAAGTGATACACAACATATAATATAATTAAGCAACTTATATAGCTTCCTTAATTTCTTAAAAAGTCAACTGGACCAAATTGAGTATTGTAATAATTAAGAGTAAATACCCTTTTGGGTCCCTGGAAAAAAACACAAACCCCATTTTGGTCTCTCACAAAAAAAAGCCCTTTTAGTCTCTGAAAAGGACGAATAAGGGTCAATTGGTGAACATTTTGGTCCCTCACAAATTTCCAAAAAGCCATTTTTAGTCCATAAAAAAGTCTCATTTTAGTCCTTAAATGGGGTCCGTGTTTTTTTCGGAGACCCAAAAAGGTATTTACTCAATAATTAATTATTGTCAATTTACTGACAAATTATGATTATAGGCTAATTTGTTTTGGTTAAAAGATTATTGGTTAACTATTTTTGTGTTCAACGTGTGATTGACTTATGAATATTGACTTGTCTAGTTTCAAATAGTGAGATATGAAATTTATTAGGGTTAAAGGGTAAAAATACACATGCGCCTTTTTTAGGAGCGCCCAACACAAAATACTTTTTTTATGTGCAAAAGTTAATATGTAGTTGCAAATTAGATGCAAAAATACTATTTGACCGTTAAGTTTGACATTTTTTACTGATTGGATGATGACGTGGATTTTAATGTGAAAAAATGGATGATAACGTAGTTTTCAATGTGCAAAAATATACATGTGGTTTGATCAAAAGAGCGCCCAACACCAAGTATTTTTTTTAGGTTCAAAAATACCGTTTGACAGTTAGTTTGATTTTTTTTTAGTACAAGTCAGTATCTTGAAGATTTTTTTATTACCAGTCAATACCATGAAATATTTTTTCAAAATTCTAATATAATTTTTTAAGATTATGAAGTATTTTTTCAGTACCAATCACTACCCTCAAGTTTTTTTTTAATACCATTCAATAACCTGAAATATTCTTTCAAGATCAAAAAGTATTTTTTTAGTACCCGTCAGTATTTTGAAGTACTTTTTTAGTGCTAGTCAGTACCCTGAAGTATTTTTTTTAGTACCGATCAGTATCTTAAGTATATTTTTTAGTACTATTCAGTACCTTAGAATGTCTTTTCAAGATCCTAAAATAATTTTTCAAGATCATGAAGTATTTTTTCAGTATCAGTCAGTATCCTAAAGTATCTTTTTAGTACCTATCAGTATCTTGAAATATTTTTTTAGTACCATTCAATACTCTAAAATATTTTTTCAACATCCTAAAATAATTTTCCTAGATCATGAAATATTTTTTCAGTACCAATCAGCATTTTGAAATATTTTTTTTTAGTACCAATAAAGATCTTGAAATATTTTTTCAAAATCCTATTTTCAGGTTGACTGGTACTATTTTTTCTACACACAAAAAATCAAAGTTAATGGTGAAACAATATTTTTCCACCTAAAAAAAGCACTTGGTGTTAGGTGCTATTTAAGACAAACCACATGTGTATTTTTACACCTTAAAAGCCATGTCATCGTCCAGTCAATAAAAAAAAAAGTCAAACTTAATGATCAAATGATATTTTTGCATCTAATTTGTAACCATATAGTTACTTTTATACCTAAAAAAGCACTTGGTGTTGGGTGCTCCTCCGAAAAAAAACAAATGTGTATTTTTTCCCCTTTAATCCAATTTATTATCTCTTTTATATATGAAAATAAAGGGAAAAATAACGATACAAATGAGAGAATAAATAGAGAATTGGGGAGTAAGAGAAAATAATTACTACCTCTGGTCCTAATTATAGGAACACTTTGGTAGTGTAATTTGCACTATAAAAATGTTTCTATAATTAGGACCGGAGGGAGTACTATTCATTATCAGATTTTAAATATACGGAAATGCTCTTTATTTATAGTTTACACTCTATAATCTCAACTATATTAGTATCTATGAAAATAAGAGGTAATGTGAGATAAAGAGGAGATAATAGAAGATGGTGAGTGATAGATAATGTGGATAACTGAAGATACTATGAGATAATAATCTCTATGATAGTTTTAGTGAGATAATAAATTCGGAATCTCTGTTCTTTCTAAATGAGGAGAATACAATTTTATATTCAAATCTCAAAAGGGAAGGATATTTCCTCAGTATCCCTCATAAGTGCATCTCAACCTTAGTTTTCATTAAATCTTGGTCGTCCATTTGAATAATTTCAAAACACATTCAGAGCCCCTGAAATGCGTATGCTTTTGCAACTTTACAGTTTAACTTGACGAAAAATACTCCAAGAGGCAATGTAAGATGAAAAGAACCCATTTTTCTCATAAAAGATTTTATCCTTTGGATTATTTCATAGCTAATAATAAAACACTCCATTATAGACATTTTTTTAGATGCAAACTTATCTCCGTGGGTTTTTTATTTATTTATTTATTTATTTTTTTTTTTTATTTATTTATTATTATTATTATTTTTATATATATAAATTTTAAAAAAAAGGTCATAGAAGATAGTGATACATATTGTTTTTGGTTATTGTTAATAAAATCAAGATGAATCTTCATTGATAACAAATGATTCTTTCCAAGATACAACTCAACCTACTTGGGTTTAACAATAATCATCTATCAGTTGAAGGTGATTAACAACTAACCATAACTTTAAGAATTTAGGAGGGACCTCTCTTTCTATAGAGAGAGTCACATTAACCTATCTATTAACATGACGTGGATTTTACTATCATGAACACCTTAATCCATACAATAAGGCATCTATTTATAGGGTCTTTTAATGATTAACTACATCTTAACTGAAAAAAGAGAGTAAATGATGTGAAGGTCAGAGTATTAGCATGTTGAAGTTGTAGGCTGTTGTCTCTTGTTTCTGTTTTGAATCTGTCTTCTTTTATAGGTAGAGATCAATATATGACTGTTGGAATCTTGATTATAACCGTTGCCTTCATTAGACAAGGTTCTGGTTTTGTGTTGGTCTTCTTCTCTCTCTAATCTTCACTTAAATCCAAATTGGGTGTAGAAGTTCGAGTTGACTCTCTCGCAAATTTATCCGTTGGAGTAAGAGTCTTTTGGATGTGGAAATCATTCTTTAATTCTTTGTAGGCTTGTGCGAGACGGATTACCAAAAAGTATGCAACTTTCTCGGTTTTGCATTTAATGTTCTGACATGCTTTTTGCTTTTGCTTTAAACCTTCAATAAACACTCTCTAATTCATCTGAAACTCACTAAAAAAGTGGTTAAACATATCTAGGAACATTAGAGAATAATGATAGGAAGTATTAAGATCAAACAAGAAGGTTTTACAAAATCGTCGATTTGAATTTCAAACTCGCGATGAAAACTTGAGTTTTGATATCAAAACTCGAGTTTTGAACTTTGGTGAGTAAAATCGATTTAAGTCCAAAACTGGAGGTTTTCTTTCAAACCGGGTTTTCAAATCATTGAAAAACATCAAACTTTCTGCTTGGCCAAAACTCGAGTTTTCATATCAAAACTCGAGTTTTCATTTAAATATGAAAACTTGAAGAAATCGCGCCAAGTCAAAACTGGAGGTTTTGGAGAAAACTGGAGGTTTTGAAAAACTGAGAAAAATGAAGACTTTCTGCCTGAGCAAAACTCGAGTTTTGAAATCAAAACTCGAGTTTTCACTTTTGTGAAAACTTTGAGAAAACTTTGTCAAACTCAAAACTAGAGGTTTTCACAAAAACCGGAGGTTTTGAAAACTCGGCTAGAAACCGAATCCTCTCGCTAACTCAAAACTCGAGTTTTCACAAATTTAGTGAAAACTTGGAAAATTTCAAGTTATGTTTGGAGGTTTTAGCCAAAGCTGGAGGTTTTGAAGTTCAAAAAAGGACTGTAAGTCCAAAACTCAAGTTTTCAATGAAAACTGGAGTTTTGTCTTTTCAAAAATATTGAAAGTCTTATTGTGAAAACTTGAGTTTTCGAAAACCGGCGGTTTGCTTTTGTTCGGGATATATCTTATTAAGATCAAAACTCTTGACTAATCTCAAACTCAAATTTATGTGTCCAAGCTCGAGGTAAGAATCCAATGTAAGAAGAATCAACTCCAAACTCATTGTAAACCGTTATGATCCGATGAATTTTGTTCTTGACCAGCATTTTTGCAACGTCTTAAAAATACTTTGAAGGCCATATTTCTCTGGTGTGAACTCCGTTTTGGTTGCTTCAAGTCTTTATGGAAAGTCCTTTGAGTCTTTTTTCATATGCCACCAATTTCAGCTCAATCGGATTTGTAGTTTGTGAGATACACTGCGTTGAGGCTTGGTTTGTGTGGCGTGAATCTTAGTGTCAACTTCCATAATTCATAGCTCCTTGATATGAACTCCTTTCTTGAAGTTTATATGAAAAGGACGCATTGGAAGTCTATTTTCATATGCCACTGGTTTCTAATCGGATTCTTGGTTTAGGAGATATCATCAAATTACCAGACCTATGTGTCCAAGATTCTCGAATAGTGTTGAAACTCGAGTTTTGACTTGGAAAAGTTTTCCAATGTGAAGACACTTCAAAAACTCGAGTTTTGAGTTTAATCGAGTTTTCTCCAGAACAAATCATTGTATAGTAGAAACTCGAGTTTTGGGTTCCGAGTTTTCTCATTGGAGCTGATTTTTTCGACTTTAATAATCGAATTCCAACTTCCATATGATCTTAGAGGCTTCTAGCATCAATATAAGAACTTGAATAATGATACCTTCATTCCATTCAACAAGTTCTTCCTTTTTCCAACTTGATCATTCTTCAACATTCAACTCTTTCTTTCTTCTCTTGATCATTTTCCATAATTCGATTCTTTCTTTCTTCTCTTCTCTTGATCATTCCATTATTCAACTTGTACTCATCATTCTTTGCAAGTTCTACCTTCTTCAATATTTCCTCTTCCGATTATTCCCAAAATCCTTTGGTTGCTTCTTGACATTCTCGATATTCCCATTATATTGTGTGGAACTTCTTTCTTCTATCTACTTTCTTGATCAATCTCCATTATTAAACTTTGCATCTACATTCAATATAAGAATTAGTCAAAGCATAATGTAAATGTAGTATGCAACCTTTTTGCTCTTAAGAATGACATCTATATAAGACATCTTCAAAACTAATCATAACCAACATAATGAGGATCTCATAACTAATGATTTTATACATCTCCAACACACCCCCTCTAATTGACACTTCTTATATTCATGAAAGGGTTAAGGTGCATTTTTGCCAACAAACAATTACAGAAAGAGCATCCATCACAAATATTAATTAAGGGTGTTTTAAATACCAACAAACAATTTAAAATGTGCAGATTGACCAACGAACTTTTAAAAAGGTGCAGTTAGCACAATGCCGTTAGAAAAAAGATAATGTCCGTTATCTAAGGTGCAGATTGGCCAACGAACTTTTATTCTAGGAGCACCAAGTACAAAAAAGTTTTACTCAGGAGTTCCCAACACAAAATTCTTAATTTCACTAAATTAAATAATTTTTTTTTCTCAATTGTCATTATTCAAAACTACTTATATAGATATCTATGGACAAAAATTACTCATTTGCTAAAATAAACAAAAATTTTAATTAAAAATATAATTATATGATTTAAATAAAACTCAAGGTGTTTTATAATTTATTATATATGTTAAACAAAAAAATTATATGATTTATTTTTATTTTAGAAGAAATTTATGTGAGTTAATTAAAAAATTCATTTAATGTTAATAAAAGTTAAAAAATCTATTATATCCGGAAAGAAATGAAATGAATTTAATTTTTATTTTTATAAAAAGAGTTTAATGGATATCAACGTTGACACTTAATAATATAAATCCGGCAACTTGATGATAATTTTGTTAATTAAATTATCTATTGATTATATCAATATGGGACTTGTTGAAAAAAAAATTGTCATTAATTAAGTATCTTGGAATAGCCTCAGCAAATTATTTATGGGACTTTTTTATTTTTTTTCAACAAGTCCCATATTCATATAATCAATAGATCATTTAATTAACAAAAATATCATCATATTATTAAGTGTCAACATTTATATTATTAAGTGTCAACATTGATATCCATTAAGTTCATTTTTTTATAAAAATAAAAATTAAACTCATTTCAATAAATCATATAATTTTTTTTTGTTTAACATATATAATAAATTATAAAACACCTTTAGTTTTATTTAAATCATATAATTATATTTTTAATTAAAAATTTTGTTTATTTTAGCAAATGAGTAATTTTTGTCCATAGATATCTATACAAGTAGTTTTGAATAATGACAATTGAAAAAAAAAATTATTTAATTTAGTGAAATTAAGAATTTTGTGTTGGGAGCTCCTGCATAAAACTTTTTTTTTGCTGGGTGCTCTTGGAGTAAAAGTTTATTACTATCTCGCACCTTAGATAACAAACATTATCTTTTTTCTCACGGCGTTGTGCTTAACTACACATTTTTAAAAGTTAGTTGGTCAATCGCACATTTTTAATTGTTTGTTGGTATTTAAGGTACCCTTAATTAATATTTGTCTTTGGATCTTTCTTTTTCGTAATAGTTTGTTGGCAAAAATGCACCTTAACCATTCATGAAAGTGTCAACTTGCCAATACAACAAATAGGGTTTAGTGAAGTGAGATTAAACCAATCATTTTGTTCTTGTGAACACTACTATTAGGAAACATCTTCTACTTTGCCTTTATGGAGACATCTTCCTCTTTTGACATTCATGGAGATATCTTCTTTGACCTTTCACTCTTCTTCTTGAAGAACCATACCATAACATTATACTTATTTTCATCATCTTGGCTTCATAGAACCATTACTTGGACTCTCCACTTTAGTTTCTGCCCATGTAACTTTGTCTGCCTTTATCTCCTTTTCTTAAATTCCCATCTTCTATTAGATTGTGATACTCCAGCATTCTGCACTCTCTACTACAAGAAGCCAAACAATTCCAAGGCCAAAAATAGCTACAATTGAACCAAGAAGCCTTCATCTAACGATCCATGATTTGAATTACTGCTGCCTTAAACTTCTCATACATGTAAATTCAGTAAAACAGAATGACACCATATCTCTGAATCGCAACATTATGAGCTGAGCTCAGACCAACACGTATGAACCAGCATCTCATCTTGCACTCTTGAATCTTATCTTTAATTCTTCCTATGATCTCGGATGAGTAGGCTCCTTTGTAACAGAGCATACAATATCGACATCTTCCTCTCTCTTTGTTACAAACTGAACATAAGACTTGCATTTTCAATTTTGATAATCTCTGCATCTTTATTCATTTGTTCAATGAGCACCAAATGAAATGCACCTCCTAAGAGAGCTTTGGCCTTTTTTCTTCTGCCTCTTCAATTTTTTTTTCTTGGAGGAAAAAAAAAAGATCAGCTGCAACACAATATCCCCAGATGTCCCTGCCTACCGTTGAAGGAAAAATGAATCACAATGGACCATTTGTAATTTTCTTCTCCTATTTATACCGACCTTCTCTCTTCAACTTGAGCTCTCATTGATGGAGAACCCAGCTGCTAAAGAACTGGATTGTAACTTGCATTCAACCATGTAAATTCTGAAATGTCCTGAACTTGAATGGTTGCCCTGTGGTGGATTTGCCAAAAAAAAAAAAAAAAAAAAACCACATCTGCTGCATAATTGAGCATATCATTAATAATGTTGATAACATGTTTTGATGGGTGCTTAGCATTGGAAACAGTTGAATTCAAAACAACAGTTGCTGCCAATATACTGTCCTTTTACTTTTGTTTGTGAGAAATGTGCCGTTGAAATCAGAGCTCTGATTGTCATGCGCGGTAAATTTGTCCAAAAACTATTGTGCAAGAATCGTTTAAGATATGAGTCTGCTTCTCTTTCTATTTCCTTCTCCTTTTCTCACATCGTTGTCTCCCCTCTCTCCAAATTCGATGACATAACACAGGATTGTTGCTCAAGAGACAGAAAAATAGTAGAATTATGGAAGGAGAAAAAAGTGTTCAACGATTACCCGATTCAAGAAATGGACCATGACTACCGCTAAAGGATTCTCAATAATATTATATGTTCAGATCTATGGAGAAGATAAGGCCAAAATAATCCAAAACTTGAATCTGACCTTTCTTATAATTTCCAATTCAGTGATGCTCCTCCCGGATTGCAGCAAGGAATTTTAGTTTTAAGGTTTTGTTCCCATCAGATATGCCCCAATTCAAGGACAACAGAGAACTAAAAGGACGTCTTGCAGCAGCAAAATTCTTGGCAGAAAAACATCACCGATAAATCCAAGGAGAAAGTTGGGAGATTCATCGCAACATCTAAACCAAAGGAGATTTAATCTTCTGCAAACCCAAAAGAATTGAATTTGATAGTCTGAAAGTACCTTATATTTATGAGAATATTTAGATATCATATTAATACTACTAGTAAAATTTAGTTCATACAGGTACATTATGGATAATGAAACTGAGATATGGTGTTATATATAGTTCAATAAAAATAGTATATGATATCGTTTTATTTAGAACAAGTTGAGTATGTGGGTACAAGATATATCTTGGTGATTTTTCATAATAAACTTCTTTCATTAATTCCACAATAAAAAAGATAAAGGCAGAATATAATGATATTCTAACATATCCAGAAGATATGTTAGATGAATACATTTCAACAGAATATTTGGTGACAATGTATTATTCATATTTTGGCGATTAAAAGGAAGATATACTCGAAAAGATATTGGAAGTGATATTGTCATTGGGGAGTAAAATTGATGTTGTCATCAGGGGGAGTAAAGACCATGATGTACTCTTTTCTTTAACTAAGGTTTTGTATCACAAGGTTTTCCTGATAAGATTTTTAACGAAACAATTTCAATATGTATTGTGCACTATTATTTTTAGCTAGGTTTTTGTCCCATAGTTTTTTCCTAGTTAAAGTTTTTAATGAGACATATTCATAATAAACATCCAATTAAGAGTGTTATGAAAATGATTTATGTGGATTTCTATTGACTCTTGACCTTTCATATTCCAGCCATCATTCATGAATAGTTGTTGGTAACTAAAAGGCTATTTAATGCATGAATAATACAAAGGGTTATAAACTATCAATTGTACCATTCATTGTATCTTAGTTGTGACCCTTGATCGTGACTGTTGTAGGCCTATAAATAGAAACCTTGTAAAAAGAATTGTAATTACAAGAAACACAAATGAATGAGAATTACTTCCAATTTTCTCTTTTAAATGTTTCTCTATCTCTTACTCTTCTCTCTCTTATCACATATCTCTATTTATTTTTACAACAATTTTCATAATTTTAGTCGTTTTTAATAGTTTTTTTTTTAGAGTTATAGGGAGTCAATTTGTATAAAAAAGTAACAACATCGGTTTTCATTTATTAATTATTTTACCTTTTATTGATAAAAAAAAACATGAGAAAAGACATAAAAATAGGGAAAATTCTAAATAAATACCATTTAAATTTACAAAACCCTCGAAGTTTGTCGAATTTGTAAAAAGGCGAGAGGTACCAAGGACCTATGAGGGATATGCAAATTCGGGTGAAATTACCTTTTTGCCCTTACTTTTAAATAAATCAAAAAAATGCCCTCACGGAGGCTGCCCCGAGAAAGCCACGGGCATTAAAAAAGACCACGCATGGGGAGAGAGCTGCCTTACTTTTGGGGGGGGGGCGGGGGTGGGTTTTTTTTTTTTTTGTTTTTTTTTTTTTAAAACCAAAAAAACCAAAACAATGTACATTGAAGTGTATATATGGGGTTCAAACCCCCCATGTTGCATGGGAAGAAAAGCCCCCAACTTGTTGAAATACTTGGGATCCTTCATATATATATATATATTAACAAATATATATATTCTTTTAATACTTTTTCAACGGAAAAATTACAAAGAAGTGTTTTTCCCTATATAAACTAGAATTACAAATCTTGAAACGAGAATTACCAAATCAAAGCGAGAATTACCAATCAAACGTGAATTACAAATCCGAAACGAGAATTAGAAATCCGAAACGTGAATTACAAATCTCGAAACGAGAATTACAAATCCCGAAACTAGAATTACAAATCCTAAAACGAGAATTACAAATCTTGAAAGCGAGAATTACAAATCACGAAACAAGAATTACAAAAATGAAAATGTTAAGAAGAATTCTCGTTTGGGATTTGTAATTCTCGTTTCAGGATTTGTAATTCTCATTTCAGGATTTGTAATTCTAGTTTCAGGATTTGTAATTCTCGTTTCAGGATTGGTAATTCTCGTTTCAGGATTTGTAATTTTAGTTTCAGGATTTGTAATTACCGTTGAAAAAATGTTAAGAAGAATATATATATATATATATATATTTGTTAATGTATATATATAATGAATGAACCAAGTAGCACTTTCAATGTATTGTTTTGGTTTTTTTTTAAAAACCCCACCCAAAACAAAAAACAAAAAAGACCCCCACCCCCCACCGGTGGCCTCCGGCCGTCGGCGGCTCTCCGGCGTCCGGCCGCCGGTGGTCCTCCAGCGGCCCTCCGGTGAGGGCATTTTTTTTATTTAGTTAAAAGTAAGGGCCGGGCATTTGTTTACGGTAATGGTACACTGTACCGGGTGTTTACAAAAGAAGATAACAACGAGAGGAACATAACAACGAGATGTGTCTCAGAGCCGAATTGTCTCCCGTGGCGTCCACGTGACCCTATGCGTGCTGATTCCCTCTCTCCTCGGTTCTCGGTCCTCCTGACCTTGAAGCTATTTTAAATGCTGAGGTCCAAATGCACATCGGACCTCAGGTAACGGTTAACCTCATATTTACATACACAACATATGGAAGACATCATAGCATTAATCAAAACATAAGTATATAGCAGATGGAAGATTAATATAACAACAGTACACTTCACGCGTAAAGTTATTTATGTTAACAGAACATTTCGCATGTAAAGTTATCTACGTTAACAGTACACATCTCATGTAAAGTTATCTATGCAATTCAATCGTATAGTCGTCTATCACATATAAGTATACAGTAAATATCAGAGTTAGTGTTACAGTACGCGAACGTACCTTCGTTGATGGTTTTTGGTACGTTTCAACGGTAGGCGATCACAGATATCCTATAAGGGTAATATCGCCTCTATTAATTCACAAATATTATTTCAAGAAATAGTTTGGCTATATATGACTATTTTACCCTTGGATTAATTATTTTCAACTTAATCCGATTTTAATTTCGTAAAAACGCTATTAACAGCATTTAGGCTGATTTTTCACCTAACTTTGGAGAATTATAATTAATTCCATAGAACTCGGAATAAGGATCCGTAAAATTCCTCGGAAACCTTAGGATGTCTAATTTTAGATAAAAATATTAGTTCTTGCACATAAATTATAAAACATTCCCAGTTCATACGTTTACAACGTCTACCCAGAATTTTCCAGTATTTTTAGCATAACCGAACATTTTTATCTCCTAGCACAAAACTCAAAACGACATGCTATAGGTATATTTGGAAATCTCTATATGTCTACTTTCAGCATGAATTTTCTAAGAATTTTGGCATAACATCTTCAACATAAGATACCAGCGTTTTTGAAAAAGCTTTCGGGAGTCGCTAACCGACAAAATTTCGCCAGAGCTTCGCTACTTTAACCATAATCTTCAAAAAAATTTGCTATATCATAACCTTCATCATATTTTCGAAATAATAATATTTTTAACTACAAAAACATGATAACTAAAATATATTTAAAAGACTAAAGATTAAAATCACAAAATAACTAAGAACTTAAAAGCTTAAGCTCAAGAACTTACCTAGAACCTTGCTCCTTCTTTCTCCAAGACTCTCACTCTCACTTTCACTCTTTAGAACCAGATGTTATAGCTTGCTTTGGTGTGAGAATTTATGAAGAGGTTGGTGCTCTATTTATAGGGAAAAATCAAGGATACAATTGGAAATTAATTTTCTCAAGTTTCATCTTAACCTTTGGATCAAAAGAACACTTTTTGAAACTTAATCTCCACCCTCAATGTGCATGCCGACATGCTCTTTGTTCAGCCATTAAAGTTCCCAATTTATTAATTGCCTAATGCTTTGAATATTTAATAATAACTTTCATTCCAAACATCTTCCTTCATGTACGCCACTTTATGTGGACTTTTCAACTATAATATGAAATGATTAATTCTCTCTCCATTCTATTAATTCAGTCGACATGTATCCTCCAATTAGCATTTTAATGTTATTTTTTATTCACAAAATGACTATTAGTTCAATTTCTTAATTGATGAGTTGAAATATTTGACTTTTCAACTCTTAAAGTTATCATATGATAAATCATCTCTCCATTATCTACTGGTCGACATCTCTCTTTATTTAGCCATTTAATATGTTATTTCTTTTAGCTCATGATGTTTTTAAATAGCAATAACTTATTGTTTAATATCATCTTGATTAAATATAATAAAACAAAAATAAACTCCCTTTATCCTAGTGCTAACCGTACTTGACCATGATTTTAGGAGATGAAGATTAAATCTTAATTAACATCCCTAATATAGTGGTTTAGAAGTTATTAGATATAATTGCTATTGTATAATTGGTTCTATATTAATTATGATCATTAGAAATCTCCTTTATGCTAATCTTGGGTTTTTATTAGCCTTTGATCACTAATTAATCTCATACATTTCTTAATTATGCCTTTTTAATTTAATTATTAATTAATTTCGAAAATTAACATAATCACTTTAATTATTGCAAATTTAATTGCCCAATAATTTTTGATAATTTTCTTTAATTAATTTAGGCATTTTGATGACAATTAATTACCTTTTCCGACATAATCAAGATTACACTTAATTATGATAATCTTAGGGTATTTTATGATCCCTAATAAGATTTAGAAAATTTAGTCTTTGGTGATTCTAATTCTAGGGAAGAATTGCCTAAAAAATAAAACAAATACAATACAAAAATTTGAGACCACATATTCACCTATTTAAAATAGGTATTATTTATCGAAATATGATACTTATCATAAATACGATTTTTAGGGTATTACAAAGGGCAAAAAGGTAATTTCACCCGAATTTGCATATCCCTCATAGATTCTTGGTACCTCTCAGTTTTTTACAAATTCGACAGATTTCTGGGGGTTTTACAAATTCAAATAGTATTTATTTAGAATTTTTCCTTAGCAAATCCTAAAAAGGTCTCTTAAACATACTCAAGGGCATATAGGTGAGAGGGTAGGAAAATGAGTCTTTTAAGTTTAAGTGTTTTTTTTATATTGCCTCTCAATTTCTTGAAAACGCCACCTCACTGGAGCACCACCGCTGGTTAGGCGCTAGAGCTCTGACAATGGTGGCTAGATTTTTTTTGGGGGCAATAATTTTTTAAGAAAATTTGGTGTCAAGGTGGTGGAGGTGGACCTTGGTTACCGAAAGTAATATAAGCCATTGGGCTCCCCAAAGCCTTTTGATAATATGTTGCATAACAATATATATAATACATACAATAGTTATGTTCTAAATCTCTAAATACACTTGTAAAGTGAATGATAATATTTGTAAAAGTATTGCTCATTTTAATAACCGCATTTACTACTATTTTTAACAAAGTTCCACATTTGAGGAAACGTGACTAATCGGGGTAGGAGAGTGGGAATTTGACTACACTTGTCAATTTTTACAAGTGAGCATATACTCCTTCTGGTTATTATATAAGGCACCAACTAGTAAGTGTATTTGGTCTTTTTTATAAGGCACTTGCTTCTTTCTAAGGAGCATTAATTATTTTTTTCATGTATGCCCCTAATTAATAAAGATAGTGGGTGAGAGTAATAATTAATATGATATTAGAGTTTAGTGCAATTAGTAGGGGTAATATTGAAAATTACTTAAATTCTAGGATAATTTATTGACTTTAACTGTTTTTATTGATTTGTGAGAATTGTTAGTTGGTGTCTTATAAGAAAGACTAGAGGGAGTAATGTTTTAATCATTGAATACACTTGAAAAAGTGAATGACAATATCTATAAGGGTACTTTCTTTCTTTTTAACAACATTTACGACTATTTTTAACAAGTTTCACAATTGAGGAAACACTACTAATTGGGTAGGAGAGTGAGAATTGGACTACACTTTTTAATTTTTACAAGTAAGAATATATATGTTTTAACCACTGACTCCACTTGTATAGTAAATGACAACATTTATAAAGGTATTACCTATTTCAATAAAGGTATTTACTACTATTTTTAACAAGTTCCACATTTAAGGAAACACAACTAATTGGGTAGGAGAGTGGTAATTCGATTACACTTGTCAATTTTTACCAGTAAGAATATATTATTTTAATCTCTTACTACAATTGTCAAGTAAATGACAATATTTGTAATGGTATTGACTATTTAAGTAAAGACATTTATAACTATTTTTAACAAGTTTCACATTTGAGGAAATGTAACACCACTACTGGCCTCGCCCTCTCGGGTGGGGGGTAATGTGGTCCTTTACTTTTATTTAATTCTAGCTTATTTTTCACAGGTTAATTATTGTCACACATCAGAGTATAAGCAGCAGAGCATGCATTGGTTTGGACAAAAATATACTGATAAAAATACGGAAAGATAAATTTTCCCCGGAGGGATCAAAATATATAGTCATCCGGATAATGATGTCTGACAAGAAAAAATAAAATAATACAGTCATCTGGATAACCAAAATAAATATCCAAAAATAACAGTCACCAAACGTCCACCTCCATACTACTTCGGCTTCGGAGCCTTTCATCTGTCTCCCTGCTCTGGTCTCGATGAACTGCCAGATGACTTAAAAGGGGCTGGGATTCAAAATTTGAATCCCAGAGTAACCGTTAATCTCATAGAAAATGTATGAACAATGCATGTAAGAAAAATCATAAATAAACGAATACCACATAATATTCAATATCAAGGCACACAGCCAAATCCGGAACTAGCAGTCCTAATATAGCACACAGCACAGACTGCAGTGGTCCTAATAGCACACAGCACAGACCACCGGGCACAGTACACAGTATGGCCCTTAATGCACACAACATGTTCCGGTTCTAGAGCGCTTGAAAATAAATGATAACTAAATGTATGTAACATACATAGTAAAACATACATACACACATCACACAGAATATATGAGTATTAAGGTTACTACCTGGTAATTGATGAAAATTATCAGTATAATTTTTCTCCGGGCACACAAAATCAAAGTGACCCTAAAATAATCAAAATATGAATATAGGTAACTCCTCTCTAAAATATTTATTTGACAACTTAAGACTTAAAATTAAGCCTTCCTCAACCATACATAAATCCTTAAGTTCCTGAACCAAAATTCTGTTTTGAACAAGTGAAAGGCATTAATCACTCCAACAATGAACCAGTTTCCTCACGCCTTGTAGCTGGTCAAAATCATGCAACAAGTTTTCATTTGCATTCAATCAATATAGTCTTTCTACCCAGACCTTACATCATAAGTTGATTTTTCATTCAATCATTTTGATTCATTAATCAACCCATCTCGCAAAATACTACCATTTCCAACTTAATAATCATGAATTTATAGGTAGTTAAAATAATCACTTACTTGTTCTTAAAGCTTTTAGTCTTCAATGTTTCTCCTTCCTTCCTTCCTTCAGTCTGAACCTTCCTATTGATAGTTGCTCAACTCTCCTTGTGCCTTCTTACTTAGACTTTCTTCTTCTCCTCTTCTTCTCAACCACGTTCAAGAACACAAATAGGAGGAAATGAATCCCTTTAAATAGATCTCCTAAGTTGGTGCTAAGTACTTTGCATCTCTGGATTTCTCCTCTGTTTTCTAGAGAAATCTAGGGAAATGTTGTTATTTACTATTTTCTCATGGTCTCTCTCTTATCCGTCTTGAGTAAATTTGAGAGAAGGAAAAAAATTATGTTCCTTATTCACCCCTCTCCATCTCACGTCCGACGCCTTTAGGGTGATTTGAAGGAGAAAATTTATCTTATTCGATTTGACTTCCCTCTCTCGTCCGACCATAATGGAATAATGGGAAAATATTGAAAAAATGTTTTGAATCCAATCCCACCTTGTTCCATGTGCGCCAGTACTTCCCTGCTTATTTAATGCTGAATTATCTTTTCCATCACTTCTTCTTCTTCTTCTTTCTCTGATCCGACGGTCTTTGAAAAGATTTTCAGAATTTTTTTCTCATTTCATCTAATCTCATCCTCTCAGGTCCGACGCATCTTGGGAAATAAGAGAGATATTTTTTTTTTTTGGAGTGTTATCCAATGCCTTATCCCATCACTTATTCTCTTTCTTCCTCACGTCCAATCGACATAAAAAAAATATTGGAGAAAGATTATTATATTTTTATTTGCTTTGACCCCCTTCACACGTCTGGAATGTTGAGAATTTTGAAGAAAGAAATTTTGTGTTTATTCAAGCATCAATCAGCATATCCGATTTTCCCATCCCCCTTCATTAATTTGCTTTGGTCCAACCCATCATCTCTTTAGGTTCAGGAGTACATCTAACCTAAGGCCCCGTTTGGATCAAAGAAAAGGTGGGAATGGAAAGGAATGGAAATGAAAAGAATAGAATGGAATGAAAAATATTTTGCCTCGATGTGTTTGTTTGACACTAGAAAAGAAAATGGATTGATAGGAAAATTTTTGTTTGGTTGGAAGAAAATAAGGTAGGAAAATGAGGCAAAATACCATTTTACCCTTACAGATAGATTTTTTTTTAATACCGCACATGCACGAGTACATACTCGAGAATACCTAGCCAATTCTCGAGAATGCCTACCAATTTCTGCAGGAAACTTGGTCATGCCTACCAATTTCTGGAGAATGGAACTACATCCCTGGATTTTTGAAGGAAGCGGCACAAAACAAGAAATTGCTTTGAAAAAAAAAATCAATCTTTGAATTGGAGGAGGTATTGATGCTCATTGGTTATTGGAAGGAAGAAGCTTGAGAGAGGCATTGTGCATCGTGCATCGTGCGTCAAAGGGGGATGCATAACTGCTATCACCGCCGTGGGTTGTCGAATAAATTGCTATTGCCGCCGTAAATAAACGTTGGGGGTGACCAATTTAATTCTCTCTCTAAATCATCATTTGATTTCCTTTGAACAGAATGATGCAAATCAGGGAACACCGTCAGGAAGGGCCATGGTGCGAGATAGGGAAAGTCGACTTCCGCCATTTTCTTAAGCGCCAGAAAATGGGTTCCCACCATTTTTTGTGGGAACCCATTTTCATTTAAACTCGGGAGAATGGATGCCCGCGGGAAAATATTTTCCTCCGGAAAAGTCGAACCAAATGGCCGCCGCCAATTGAAAATCTACATTTTCCTTTTCCATCGCTTGATTTTCAGTGATCCAAACGGGGCCTAAAGCTAAACCATCATTACCTTCTTTCTCCCCTTTCCCATGCGATACGACGGCAGCAGAAGGGGAAGAGAGTAATTTTATTTAATTCATTCCATCTCATCCCTCTTTCTTTCCTCTGAGTATTTCGAAATGAAGGGCTTTTGCAAATAAAAATATGTCTTCTAGTACACTTTCATCTCTTCTAAGTCCTTATATTATATTATAACATGGTGTCATATTTCTCTTCTAATGGAAAAAAATAATAAGTAATGAGATAAAATACATATTTAACTTCTTCGACATTATTTACCTCAATTTATTTATAACCAAATTTATTAACCACGTTTCAAATAATTCCACGTTATTTTCCCAATAATTAATTTATATTGTCAGAAAAATAATATACCATTGACCACTACTTGGTGAAAAATTCATATATTCTACTAATTGATTTACATGAAAATTGGGGATGTTACATGAAATACTACTAATTGGATAGGGGAGTGAAAATTTGACTACACTTGTCAATTTTTACGAGTAAAACTATAATGTTTTAATTACTAACTACACTTGTAAAATAATAGCAACATTTGTAATGGTATTGACCATTTCTGTATTAGTATTTACAACTATTTTTAACAAGTTCCACATTTGAAGAAATACGAGTAATTGGGTTGGATAGTGAGAATTTGACCACAGTTGTCAATTTTTACAAGTAAGAATATAATCTTTTAATTACTAACTACACTTGTAAACTAAATGACAATTTCATTAACATTATTGACAACTATTTTAAACAATTTCCACATTTGTAAAAATTGACTAGTGTAGTCAAATTCCAACCTTCCTGCCCAGTTGGTCGTGTTTCTTTAAATGTGAAACGGGTTAAAAATAGTTGTAAACATCGTTAGTGGAACGATAAATACCTTAGCGGTGTGATTAAAACTTTATATTCTTACTAAAAATTGACAAGGGTAGTTGAATTTCCACTCTCCTACCCAATTAATAATGTTTTCTCAAATGTGAAATTTATTAAAAATAGTTGTAAATGCCATTACTAAAATGATCAAATTCCTACCCTCTCACTTATTTATCCCTTAGTTTGTTTAAGATACTTTTTGGGGATTTTCTAATTCATGTGATATATTTCTTTCTTTTCCCAAGAAACATTTGATTCTTCGAATAAAATATTTTAATAATTGTGGCAGTTTCCATGGTTAAATATTTAATTAGATAATGACTCTCACTACTTAAACAAATAATTAGGAGTTTAAATCTCAATTATTGTATGTGGTAGTTCAACTGATCTTCTTCCCTAAGTATTCTAAGAGAGGCTTGACTCTGTTCACTTAAAAAAATATCAAATTAATAATGACGTGTAGTGAAGAAATTTTCGTTCCTAATCAATTTAGTAAAAGAATTTAGTGACGTCATATTTTCTATCATTAATTACGAATAAAAATTATTTCACTAATCCGTCACAAAACTTTCCTAAAATTAGCAATAAAATAATTCCATTTGCCTTCACAATCCACCCCAACGATCATATCTTTGGTACCGTCTTTAACATATAAGCAACTTGTTTTTAAAATTGTCCTTTATAAGCTATCATCTCTCACGGTTTTAAAAAGCATCATGAATGAAGATATCCATACTCTTATAAAGCGTTCTTAATTTCCCTCCATAGAGATGCCAGACTTTATAGTCCACCTTCTTAGGGTCTCAGTATCCTTGTTGGCACATTCATTTGACCTTATTAGCTCTAATACCCCGACATCTCATTCTTAAAATTGTCCGTGTTAAGTCTCATGATCCTTTTAAAACGCATTGGAAGGGGAGGATTCACCCCTAGATTAGATCATGCTGGAAAGGTCAACAAATCATAGTTTAAAACAATTGGATTAGTTGATACAAAATGAGCCGTTGGCAAATCTGGTGATATTTTATTTAGTTAGACTTTCTAGCTCGGTTCATACTCTTTGTATTTTACTCTGAAATTCTCATCATAAAGTAAAACGTGGGTTTTCATTATGCCATGCTCGTTTTTTGGATTGTTAACAAATGTTAAATATTTAGTATTTGAGCTTATAAATAAAATATTCACTAACCACATTCAATTCCCTCAGCAACTAATTCCAGGAGAACCAATTTTACTATTCCATTGTCATGATGTGGCTGTAGTTTAGTGGTGAGAATTCCACGTTGTGGCCGTGGAGACCTGGGCTCGAATCCCAGCAGCCACAGAGTTTCCTCTTTTTAATTTTAAGAAGGTCTCCTTCATAATTTAAAACATGACATTAAATATGAAGTTATTAAAAAAGCATCCCATTTAATTCAATATATGGCCCAACAGGGAATATTCTGTAGATCAGGATCTATCTATAATGAAGGAGGATCATATCTTATCTATAATCCAAAAAGATCTTCATCTAGATCTAGCGGTTACGATACTTGAGCCATGGATCACATAAGGCCTATATCAACCTAAGGTACACTCTATAAATACAGAGGTCAAACCTTAAGGTACATAGATTCTACTCTCTCTGGCTATTTACAATTCAGCCTACACAGAGCACACACCCCACCCCCTTTGGCTAAACGCCTATGTGTGTCTCGAACTACGTGGACTTTGATCCATCTACAGGGTATGTAGGCCCTAAGCATTGTTCCTAGGTCAAGTCCGATTCAATCAATATCAAACATGTTAGTCCATTAGGGCTAGCCACATCCTGTTCTTGAATAGAACATTGGCGCCGACCGTGGGGAACCGTAAATTTCGATTCCCGCGACCAAAGATGGTCAATACCAGAAGCAGCAGTCAGATGCCTTTGCATGGGCAATTCCTGAAAATCCGCAGCAGTAAAATCAAGAACCGTAGCAGCCTGTGAAGGGATTTAGAGAAACAATGGTTGTTTGAACTGCTTTACATGGGTTTCCTTTTAACTCTCCATGTGTCCACATGACGAGAAGATAGTTGGAAGGATCACCAGGAAGAACTCAGAGAACTCTTTGATGGCCTTAATAAAAAACTAGCAGACCTAGAGGATCTTGTTCGGCAACTTCAGATCCTCCTATCATCGTGCCAGCAGCCGTCGGCACATCAGACTCTAGGCCCACCACGCAACAACAGCCACTGGATAAAGGATGAGATCTAGGAATTGATACAGCTGCGAGTTCAATACCCGTTTGAGAATCCCAAACGAGCAAATCGAGATAGCCGAGGTTGTTGGTAAGCCGAGGCTGATTCGATGCCAAATGAGTTATTTTCACGACTCGGTGATGCAGGGAGATCAATAATAGGATCACACTACTTTATGTTTGCCTTTGCTATATCTGCTTTGTGTTTGTTTTTTGTATATCATTCACATTAAAAAGAGTTAGCGGATTACTAGAACCCTCCAAAGATATAGCAATAGCGTCTGATCTCGTTGAACTATTATTTGGTCTATGAGAATTGTTTTGAGGCAGGGCAAACAAGTAAATCGAGATAGCCGAGGTTGTTGTTAAGCCGAGGCTGATTCAACGCCTATGGCTTCCGGACTCCATCGCGATAGTCGAGGTTGATGATACGCCGAGATGAGGAGAGTCGAGACGCCGAGGTATTTGAGATTGTTAGATGTCGAGATTCAGAGAATGCCGGGATATACTCTGAGTGCATGTCGAGATATACTCTCGGCTGGGATTTGTATTTCCCTTCTCCAGATCTAATTGTTTTGAGGCAGGGCGAACGAGCAAATGGAGATAGCTAATACTTCGGAAAAGCCGAGGCTGAGAAGATTTGGGAGAGATGTTTATCCTTTCTTCTACACAAGCTAAGGATTGATGAAGGTCATTTATTTGGAAATTCTTGCGACCTCAAAGATGCATTGTTATGCAACTCTACTGATGTATGAGTGGATACCAAGAACTCCGTCAAGCATTTATTGAGCAAAAGCGTTATGCTGTAAAACCAGTTTTCGAAAATCACGTCCAAGCTATACATGTAGGAATCCGAGGTACATAAACCCATTTCCGAAAATCATGTCGGAGTTAAACATGTAGGAATCCGAGGTACATAAACCCGTTTTCAAAAATCATGTCGGAGTTAAACATGTAGGAATTCGAGGTACATAAACTTGTTTCCGAAAATCGTGTCGGAGCTAAACATGTAGGAATCCGAGGTACATAAACCCGTTTCCGAAAATCATGTCCGAGCTAAACATGTAGGAATCTGAGGTACATAAACCCGTTTCCGAAAATCATGTTGGAGCTAAACATGTAGGAATCCGAGGTACATAAAGCCGTTTCCGAAAATCGTGTCGGAGCTAAACATGTAGGAATCTGAAGTACATAAACCCGTTTCTGAAAATCATGTTCGAGTTAAACATGTAGGAATCTGAAGTACACAAACCCATTTTCATGAATCATGTTGCGACGGCTATGCCGCCAAGACTATTTAAGATTCCAATTAGAATCATTTACGACGGCTACGGCCGCCAAGTCTATTTAAAGTCCTTTATGGGATAATCTGCTACGGCAAGGCCGCCAAGTCTATCTTAAATTCCTGTAAAGGAAAAAAAGGCAGACCCAGGTTTAATTGAATCTAGTTGAAATATGGGATCCGTGCAAAGTTTCGAAGGCGGACCCGATTACACCAAATCTGGTTAAAATCCCGGTTCCGTATGAATTTTTGAAGGTCGTGTGGAGATCCCGGTTTTAAAGCTGAATCTAGTTAAAATTCGGGATCTGCGTAAAGTTTTGAAGTCGGACCCGGTTAATTGAATCTAGTTAACGTTCGGGATCCGCGTAAAGTTTTGAAGTTAGGCCCGGTTAGCTGAATCTAGTTAACATTCGGGATCCGCGTAAAGTGTTGAAGGCGGACCTGGTTGCACTGAATCTAGTTAAAATCTGGGTTCTGTGGAAATAATAGTTAAAACGTGTTTCCTCGGGAGCTCGGTAAAACCGAGATAAAGGTTAAAACGTATTCCTTCGGAATGCGATAAAGCTGAGATAAAGGTTAAAACATATGAATATTATGCGTAATATCTTTTTGACTCTGGCCCAGTCATCAAATGGAACCTAGTTACACTGCATCTCTGTCAAGCCAATTTCTCTAACTGGTTTGTGGCTAGTATGAACGGTTAGTTTCTCGAAACTTCATTTTGATTCCTAACCTATCCTATTGTAAATATCATCTACTTGTTATGGCACGTCCAATTCATCAAAGCATATGATGGTATAAACCCGTGAAAAGTTTTGTGGGAAGCGAAAAGAAGCCGGACCTCGGTTACACTTAATACAATTAAAATCTGGGCTTTGTGTTAAGCTTTGCAGGTTGAAAACCAAGTTCCGCGTGGAGTCCGTCCCTACGAAAGGGAACGAAGGCCGAACCCGGTTACACTGTATTCCAGTTAAAATCCGAGTTCCACGTAAAATAAGATTCAAAAGAACAGTTAAATCCATGTTTCCATGATCATTTTGGAACCCGGATAATGGAACAGTGAATCCAGGGTTACGACACCCAGTTTCAAATAAAGCATGGAGCAATGAACCTAGGGTTACAACACTCGTTTTCAAATAAAGCATGGAGCGATAAATTCTGGGTTACGACACCCATCTTGGATAAACAAAGTTTGGGTTACGACACCCATCTTGGATAAACAAATTCTGAGTTACGACACCCATCTCGGATAAACAAATTCTGAGTTACGACACCCATCATGGATAAACAAATTCAGGAAAAATTTTGCGGAGGAGTCCACCTCCAAAAGAAAAAGAAGAAGACCCCGGTTACACTTAATACAGTTAAAATCCGGGCTCCGTGCAAAGTTGTGCGGGAGGCGAAAAGAAGGCAGACCCCGGTTACTCTTAATACAGTTAAAATCCGAGCTTCGTGTAAAGAACGGTTAAATCCGCGTTTCCATGATCAGTTTGGAACCTGGTAACACCGAAAGAATGGTTAAATCCGCGTTTCCATGATCAGTTTGGAACCCGGTAACACCGAAAGAACAGTTAAGTCCGCGCTCCTTAATTGGACCCCAGACACACTAAAAATTATCCAGTTAACTCCACGCTCCTTAATTGGACCCCGGATAAACTGAAAAATATCCAGTTGACTTCACGCTCCTTAATTGGACCCCGGATAAACTGAAGATTATCCAGTTGACTCCGCACTCCTTAATTGGACCTCAGATAAACTAAACATCATACAGTTGCCCCCATTGAATTGGACCAAACCTCGACCTAGGAGACCCCGTTCAGGGTGACGTATGGATGCGAGGCAATGATCCCGGTAGAGATAAGCCAGCCCTCGTAGAGGAGATTGAAGGCTCACCGAGATGGGGAGGCAATGAACACCGAGGCACTGATGACAAAATTGGATTTTGTGGATGAGGTCAGGATTACGGCACACTGCCAAGATATGGCCACGAAGCAGCTAATCGCAGCTAAGTACAATCGAAAGGTAAGACCCCGGTCTTTCGACAGGGGTGACCTAGTACTCAAAAGAGTCGACGTCGACAACAAAAACGCCAGGGACGGCAAGTTAGCAGCAAATTGGGAAGGCTCTTACCAGGTTAAGGAGAAGCTCGAAAAAGGTGTCTATGTCCTGGAAACCCTGGCAAGGAAACCAATCAAAAGGAGATGGAACGCCGACAAGCTGAAAGTCTACTATAGCTAGACCCACCAGCTACATGCATAATGTATCGGATATACCATGTCCAAGTCACTTTATTTCGATTATTTCCAGCTTAATTTTATTTTCGTATTTACGCGATTTCCTTATTTAAAGTTGTTAGCTCTTTAAAGCGCATTATTTCGTGAATTAATGAAGAACTTCTATATGGAGATTCAGTTTATGGACTATTGAAATGTCTTATCATACACCTACAAAAGAAGGTGCAAGGATTAGGGACATTTATCCCGGTCAAACACCAGCTTAGTTAAAAGAATGACACCGGGGCCAACTAGCCTGGGTTCTTAATTACGCAAAGGTCAGTAGAAAAAATGACACCGGGGCCAACAAGCCCGGGTTTTTAATGACTTAAGAGCCCTTTGTTAAAAGCCTTTGCAAAAATTTGATGCATCAAAGAATTTGCTCCTCGATAAGAAGGTGAACTATCATCTCAGCCTTGATCAGGCCAAAATGTTTAAGTGTGAGCGTTTCCACACCACGGCTAAACATGTGACAGTTTTCCCTTATCCTGGTTATGATCCCGGACAACAGAACGGAACTCAGTAGTGCGGTTAAGATGAAAACCCCTACCCTTACACCCGGTTTTTGACATCGGAAGAATACTTTAGCAGCTCCTGCATAATACATTTGTGACCTTGGCCCGGTCGTTGAATAAAACTCTGAACACGTGTTTGAGTTCATATAATCAACTTATTGTTGAAATGAAGACTAAACTCGGACATAATATCTGGGTTAAAAAGTCAATGCATCCTGTCGGCCAGGCCTTTGGCTTGCGCAGTAGAAGTCGACAAGACAAGCATGGCCTTTGTAAAGGTCATCGGCGATATAAGCAAATCCAGTCCATTCCTCTTCAGGATAATTCAGATGGGGGTAGCCCGATGCTACAACAAACAAACCCGGAAACCTGGTCCGTTCCTCTTCAGGATAATTTGGATTGGGGGAATTCGGTGTTGCAGCAAATAAACCCGGAATCCCGGATGATTGAGGAAAAAGAGATCCCGACGATCATGAAAAGAAACAGACGAAGTTTCAAAGCAAATTAACCTGGACTACATGTCTAGGGGCAATTCAATCAGAATACAAGTAAATCCGGGGTTTGTTGAAACTCGGATAGAAAATTTATCAAAATCAAACAAGTTGTAACAACTTGGATAAGAAATCCGGGTTCAATAACAGATCCACGCCGGCAGCCCAGAGCCCTTGACTGCCAGGCTGGGGGGCAACTACTATACAGTTGTCAATGGTGTAAGAAGAACTAACGGAAGCCCTCACGGGGTTATTCTAACGGAAGCCCTCATAGGGTTATTTGAATTTTCAAATGCTATCCCGGTTGCTTGAACGTTGCTAGTGAAAAAGCATGTTCACCATCAACCAGATCAAGGCAAGCGAAAACAAAGAACGAGGGAAAGACAAATAGATTTCGCCTTGGGAAAAACCTATCACCTAAACAGGAAAATCTGGAAAAAAACCTATCGCCTAAACAGGAAAATCGGTAGCAGAATACGAATGAATCCAAATTCGTCAAAATGATGGCAATCGCAGTGGGAACCCCGGCCTAGAAACCAAGCAAATTCCTGGATATTACCTCAGATCTTTGAGCAGCAGACTACTACCTCGGATCTTTGAGATATTACCTCGGATCTGTGAGTAAATGACTTCGGTCGCCAAGGCCAGAATGACCCAACCCGGCAATGCGCGATAGACATACGAGAAGGTAAGGTTAGCGAAAGTCTGGCCCGGATAACCTGCTTGGGGGCAAAATACATCCCGGCAGCTCGAGAGCTCGAACTACCGGGCTGGGGGGGCAACTGTTACGGACCTGTATAAGGCCCATATTCAATATATGGCCCAACAGGGAATATTCTGTAGATAAGGATCTATCTATAATGAAGGAGGATCCTATCTTATCTATAATCCAAAAAGATCTTCATCTAGATCTAGCGGTTACGATACTTGGGCCATGGATCACATAGGGCCTATATCAACCTAAGGTACACTTTGTAAATACAGAGGTCAAACCCTAAGGTACATAGATTCTACTCTCTCTAGCTATTTACAATTCAGCCTACATAGAGCACACACCCCACCCCCTTTGGCTAAACGACTATGTGTGTCTCAAAGTACGTGGACTTTGATCCCTCTACAGGGTACGTAGGCCCTAGGCATTGTTCCTAGGTCAAGTCTGATTCAATCAATATCAAACATGCTAGTCCATTAGGGCTAGCCACATCCTGTTCTTGAACAGAACAGATATTAAAATTGAAATTATAAAAATAAAAAGAGTTAATTATGCCAGTATTAAATAATTGTTTATTTATTTAATTTATCTATCATCACACACTGCAACTAAAAAGCAACGCATGCTACTTTAAACTCATCCTTCGCTTGGATAGAAAAAAAGTTGGAAGGAAAGAAAATATTATCACTCTCGCTTGGATAGGAGAAACGAAAATGAGTAAATATTTGATAATAAAAAATACCCTTACCTTTATATTAAAATAATTATATTTATAATTAAATTAAATATCACAATGGCAAAATAATTTTAATATTAACATGATCAAATAATTTAAAATGATAAAGATGTATTTTAAACCAAATAGTTCAACAAAAATATTATTTATTTGTTTTTTTAAATATGCGTGGTGCAGGTGAGAATGGAAGTTATTTTGGCAGAAATAGGGTTTTTAATATTACTATTGTGGTGCAAGGTTAAAAAAATAGTTCTTGTGCGGTGCGTTTTAGGTAGGGATGGGCATGGACTAGATTTGACTGGATTGGATTTGACATCAACCCGAGGTCTAGTCGAAGAGGACCTCAGGCTATACAAGGTAGCCTATGGTCTAGTCGGTCCAAGCCAACCAGATCTTTGAAATTTGGACGAGATTAGTCAGTGGACAACTTGGACTAGTCCGGGACCCCCCTTTTGGGAGGCAAAATTTGAACTTATTAAACATAATTAGAGCTATTAAAATACTTATAATAATATAAAAACATGTCACATAAAATTAAAAATCATAAATCTATAAGAATATCCAACAACATTCAACAATTGTTTTAAAAAAATTATTGGAAAAAAGATTTAAACATGATAAATACAATTAAGATAATAAAAATACCTATAATCATATGAAAATCATCATAAACAATAAAAATTAATTACAAATCCTTAAAAAAAACTCAAAAAAAAATTAAAAATAAAAAGTAACATTTAAATTACAAAAATATTTTTAAAAAATTTATCCTGGATTAGGTCGAGCAAAGTCAAGTGATCTGGTCCCTTGGTTTGGAACCTGGTCCAATTGGACCAATCATTTTGTTCTAGTCTAGTCTAATTTCATTATGTCGCTTATTTGAAATGGACCAAATGGGTTAGACCAGTTCGGGTTGGACTAGACTGGATTGTACCAACGGGTTTTTGTCCACCCCTAATTTTAGGCACGAAAAAAAAGAAAGTAAAATTGGGTGTAGTCATGTAAAGAGAAATTTGGGACAACAGATTTTCTCCCCAAATCTCTTCACTTTTGCAAAGAAAAATTGAGAGGAAAAAACCTTGTGAAACTGTGGAACCCACCCTATTTTCTACCCTATCTAAGAAGGCAAAAACTTTTTTCACCCCACATTTTTTTCCTTTCTCATTTTATCTCAATCCAAACAAAGCTTTAAAGTCAATTTTCAAGTATAAAAACTAAAAGTAAATTTGGTGGGGGGAGTGAGTTAAATAAAATGAGATACTACTCCCTTTGGTCCTTTTTATAAGAGATCAATAACCGTATTATACGGTTTAATAAAAAGGTTAAAATTGATTAAAAGTAATAAGTATGTTTGAAATAAACATTATTTTTTTAAAGGGTTAAGTATCATATTTGCTTCGAAAGTTTTGGCTGAGAAGTACTGAATACTTGGAAGTTTTTTTTTTAAAAAAAAATCAAAATTACCCCCAGAAATTAATAAAACTTAGCAATTTCGCCTTGATGTTAGAAAATGTCAATTTTGATTGGAGCTTGCACATGGCGCCTACCATTGCCACCTCATTGTCCTCACCATCTTCATCCCTTCCCCTCTATCAAAGACGGCAGTCTCCCTCCCTCCTCTTCTCCGACCTCTTCTCCTCTGAATTTGATTCTCGTAGTCTTCATTGGACTTTCTAGGATTGGTGTTATTTGAACTAGAATTACTACTTGCAATCACAGCTGCATGGATTGATGTGTGTCTCATGTGATCAATGGCATACTTACTGTGTTCTTGAATGGTTTTGAAATGAAGATGGCTAACGAGCAATCAAATTATATTGTGCTTGTTAGAAATATAAGAGATTAGTTGATTAATTCATTAGAAAGTTAGGGCCTAGTATATATATATATATATGGTCTTAATTATTGAGATTAGTATGTTGAGTGTGGAGCTCTCACCATGTTAGAGAGAGGTTAATTTGAGTCTCTCTCTCTAGAGAGGGAAGTCCCTCCTAGATCCCTAGAGTTAGAGTTTGTTGTTAATCATCCTCAAGTAAGGGATTATCATTTTTAAACCCAAGTGGGTTACATTGTATGAGCATATTACTCTTTGTTCTTAATAATACATGATTCTTCTTCTTTCACATTTGTTAACATGGTATTAGAGAAAGGTTGATTTTTCAAGACCAGCAGCTTAGTAATTAAGATCCAATATGCACACAAACTTTTAGTAATTAAGAATAAGCCTCTCTGTGTTGAAAGCCTAGATTCAAGAAACACCATACGTGGCCCAAGATTGCAGGCCCAGATCCAAGACACACATTCAACTCGGTAGATTTGGCAGTTCTTCAAGATTCGACCTGCTCGTCCTACCCACCTGATCCACCAACACAAACATGACTGGTTCGATGGAGATCTAAGCGACGTTGTTCGACGGATCCTAGATCGTTGTCGAAGCTTCTCACCAATCTCGTTACCATTGTCGCCAGTATGTGATTTTCCTGGTTTGAAGGCGCCGATCTGAAGCTTTCTTGGTTTCTTGGACGGTATTCTCTTGCTTTGAAGGACTGTGCTGTCCGTTCTTGGCTCGTTGGTCACGAATCATCTGATGCCTCTTCATTTTTTTTAACAGTCTCTTTCTTGAGGTCTGTCGCTAAGTTTGTTGCCGTCACACCTCACCAGACTCTGTTTCTCAAGACAGTGATGGCAGTTCTTGGTGTCGTCCATAGGTCACAAGCAGATTCTTTTATCTGCCATTATTACCGATCTGCAGCGCTGATCCGTTCACTTGAAGTCCTGTCACCTTTTACTGTCTCTTTCTGGAGGTTTGTTGCTGAGCTTATCGCCATTGCGCCTCACCGGACTCTGTTTCTAAGCTTCTTCCATATAGGTTTTTTGAGGCTTGTTGGCGGCGACGGTGTTTACAATACAGCCGAGTAGAAGGTTTCGAAATTGTGAAGATTTTCTTCGACGTTCCTCTCCTCGATTTATCCTTCTCAACGATGTCCCTCAGGTCAAGGTTTCGGTTATCTACTCGAAGTCGTACAATATAGCATTTCTGGGAATAGAGAAATTGCACCCATTTGATTCATCTAAATGGGGAGACATTTGCCGACTCCTTATAACATCCTAATTTTTAATTTTAGGATATAATTATAATTATGAAATAATTATATATGATAAGTATATTCATTATGTAATTGTTGGAAGAAGGGGAGGAGAAAGAAAAAGAAGGAAATCTGAAAATAATAAAAAAATAAAAATAAAGCAGCAGCCAAAAAAATTTAAAAAAAAATATGAAGGCCTGTGTGTCTGATGGGGGCAGGTCTGCCCCCATCTTGCTTAACGTGAGGGAAGGGAAATGGGGGTGGTTAAACCACTCCCAATCATTTCCTTCCAAACCACCCTCTTCTATTTAATACACCCCCCCCCCCCCAAATAACACATAATACACACACACACACCCATCGGTTCCAGCAGAGGGGAGTGATGAGAGGAGTGTGTGAGGAGAGAAAGATAGAAATAGAGAAGAGGTGTTGGTCATTTTAAGGTATGTCTTTTATCTTATAAGATTATTTAGGTAGTTAAACTAGCTTATTTTCAAAAAAACTTTCTTCATGAAAGTTATTCTATATATTTTCTCTTTCTAATGAGGTTAATAATATGTTGGTTAGTGAAAATTTTGGGATTAAGATTTTAGGGAATTTTTAATTTTTGACAATAGAAGATTATATATATATATAATGGGTGATTATTAGTAAATTTTAATCGGTTTAGATTTATTGTTTGGTTGTTACAGAAATTTAAAATGAATTTTTCTATTTGAGAAGTTTAGGATTTTATGTCTATAAAATATTCTTACCGATTAAATGTTATGAAAATAATTTATTTGGGTTAGGGAGATATTATTGGAATTTAATCAATTTAGTTTTTATCTATGAAGGAATAAACTGTAATTTCTGAAATTTTATGGGCAAAAATGTGATTTCTGGAATTTTGGGACCAAACTGCAATTTCTGGAATTTTGGGGTAAAACTATAATTTCTGGAATTTTGGGGCAAAACTACAATTTCGGAACTTTGGGGGCAAAATTGTAATTTCGGAACTTTGGGGCAACTTGTGATTTCTAGAACTTTGGGGCAAAACTGTAATTTCTGAAATTTTGAGACTAAAATGTCATTTTCGATTTTCGTTATAATAATATATTATTATTAGAATTTTTATTTTAAGTTATAGGAAATTATAAGTTATATTTGTGATAATGTAGAGCCTTTTTGTGGCCGATAACGGTGCGGGTGTACTGCTCAAAGCTAAGGTTAAGCTTGGAATTAAGGTAAGGGGTTAATTTATTTTATATCTTGTTTTTTTTGTGAGGTATTTTTCTAAGTCTTACTTTTATATATACTACTTGTATGTGTTTTGAAAAAAATTGTGTATGTTTGAATATGAAATTATTTCAGTGAAGCGGTGTATTTTCCAATATGTGTATTTAAGTAAATATTATTATTGGGGTTGTTATTGTTGTGACTGTTGGAATGGGCCTTGCCGCCAACTATGGGCTTCTATCATTTAAACCCTAATCTATTATGTGTCCTAGTCAAAACAGATCTGATTATGAGATCCTAACTGTTTTTTGAATTTCATATTATTGTTCCTAGATTCTAGGAGAAACTCTAGTGATTAGATCCTAGATTTCAGGAGAAACTCTAGTGATCAGATTAGGTTATTTTCCTTCTATATATGTACACATATATTGGATAAATAAAATAAGAAATAAGGTGCGAGACCTTAATTATTTCATGGTATCGAGCCGGGTTCTTGGCTCATTCCTAATGTCATATAAGGCGACCTTAAACGGTCGGCCGCGAGCCTTCGCCGTTGACGACGGAGATCAACTATCGCGTCAACGGGTGATAGCTCAAGAAGGACTGAAATGTTGATCAATATAGGAAATTATGGTACCGGGTCCGCGGGCAGGGCGTGCAAGATTCCCTTTCTCAAATAGCAATAGCGCACAAACCGAATGAGAATAATTATCTCCAATGGTCCGGAACATCTTGATGTATGTCAGGAAGAAGAAGGCCAAGTATCTTATCGAAGATCCTCCCTCGGCCAGACTCGGCGGAATTCGAGACTTGGTGTGCGAGAAAACAACATGGTTATGGCATGGTTAATAAATTCCATGACGGTTGAAATAAGTGAGAATTATCTGCTTGCTATTTACGCAAAGAAATTTGGGACTTTGCCCGAAAAACCTTCTCTATCGGGGAAAATATTGCTGCGATCATCCAAGTAAAAAGGGCACTCGAGAGCTCTATCGGGATGAGAAGTCCGTGACGCATGACTACACTTGCTTTGGTGAAACTATGGCGAAATTAGACTTGTATGAAAGTTATGAATGGTCTGTCGAAGGATATAATTTATCATAAAGGTTTACTTGATCGAGAGAGGTCTTTGTGATTTTCTCCTTGGTCTCAATGACTCATATGAAGATGCACGAGGACGCATAATGAGCATAAAGCCACTACCTCAATTGGAAGACGCCTTTAACCTGATCAAATGTGAAGAAAGTAGAAAATTCTTAACTCGAAGCTCATCTAGCCAGGCAGCAATCTCGCAGGAGGCATCTGCTATTGTTGTTCGTGGAAATCAGGGAGACATGAAGACAAGGAAATCCACAAAGTGGTGTGATCATTGCAACAAAAATGGTCACACCAAAGAAGATTGCTGGAAATTACACGGCAAGCCTTCAAACATGAAGTAGAAAGGCAGATATGATAAGAGAGGGCTAATGATAAATGGACCTGAAGCGGACAGTGATAATCTGAGCACCGAAGAACCCACGGTTCTGCGAAGGATTATGGACAAACATACCGAATAATCCTCAGCAAAAACCTATGAGAAAAATACTCCTTCTGTTACCTTGGCCAAATCAGGTACTACCCTTACATGTACTCTTAGTGGTGTGACTATTTCCAAGGATATCTGGGTTGTGGATTCTGGTGTAACAGACCACATAACAGGGTTCAAGGAATTGTTTTCTGACTTTACTTACTCCTCTAAGCATAACTCAGTAGAAGTGGCTAATGGCCAATTTTCAAAGATCCATGGATCAGGCACAGTAGTAATCTCTAAAGACATTGTATTAAAAAATGTCTTATATGTCCCAGAAATTGAATGTAGCCTCTTATCTGTAAAACGTGTTGTTGATTAGCTAAGCTGCATAGTAACTTTTGACAAAATTGGTTGCAATTTTCAGGACTTGACTTTGGGGAAGGTGATTGGGAATGCTGAAGTGTGGAATGGACTCTACTACATCCGAGGATCACTCTCAAATAAACCTTGTGCTATGCACTTTGTTATGTCTACAGAAGACATTAAATTGTGGCATTCTAGGTTAGGCCACCCTAGTCTCACTTCTATGCGTTTTTGTTTCCAAATATTAGCACCAAATCTATTTCATATTTTCAATGTGATTCTTGTCAATTTGCTAAACGGACTCGAAATTCATATTCCTCTCATCCTTATCAACCCTCACATCCATTTCATCTCATTCATAGTGACGTTTGGGGTCCTTCTAAGATTGCAAATAGTTCAAAAGCTAGATGGTTTGTGACATTTATTGATGATCATACTCGGTTAACATGGGTCGCTTTAATGAAAGATAAATCTGAGGTGTTTACATTGTTCAAAAAATTTTACACATTTGTTCAAAATTAGTTTCAAACATCTATTAAAGTTCTTAGAAGTGACAATGGTCGGGAGTACTTAAATTCAAATTTTAAACATTTTTTAAGTGAAAAGGGAATACATCACCAAACTTCTTGTGTTCATACCCCTCAACGGAATGGAGTGTTTGAAAGGAAGAACTGTCATCTCCTTGAGGTAGCTAGGTCCATTATGTTTGAGAACAATGTTCCTAGCAGATTTTGGGGAGATCTTTGTTCTTACCTCAAAGCATATTTAATTAATCGTATGCCTTCAAAAAAATACTGAATTTTCAGACTCCTCTACAAATTTTTACGAAAACTTATCCAAATTCTTCTCTTATTAATCCCCTTCCTACACGGGTATTTGGTTGTACGGTTTTTGTTTATAATGAGGAGGAGGTAAACTAGCCACACGTGCACTTAAATGCATTTTCTTGGGCTACTCCTCAACTCAAAAAGGGTACAAATGTTTTTATCCAGCTTCAAACAAATTTTTTTGTTACTTCAAATGTGAAATTTGTTGAAAAACCTTATTTTTCAAACACACTCATTCAGGGGGAGAGTAAGAGTGAATGGCTTGTCTATGAACCTGAACACGAGTATGATCCGCAATATACTACACGGCCGATTACCCAACCACAAACACCGGCTCAGTTATCCTATTCACTCCACCGAACATCATTCGATTCTCGTGACAATAGTTCAGAAATCTCGGTGCATAACAATCCTAGAAATATACATCGGCAAAGTCCTCAAACAGTCATACCCCAAACAACAAATCCATTTGACCCTCTTAACTTAATTTCTGAACGATGAGACTAGGTTGGACGAACCCGATGCAACTACGGATCAGTAACGGGATGAAGTAGATACTAATTCACACAAAGCAGACTCTTGATCCTACAACCAAGACAAGTTCGAGGATCTGCAGGCCTATTGCCTTAAGAAAAGGGAAGAGGAGTTGCACTCAACATCCTATAGCCGGGTATGTCTCATACAACAAGCTTTCATCACATATGAAAACCTTTGTGGTTAATGTTGAGAAGGAAAGCATACCCGAAACTTTGAAGAAGTCATTTTCGATCCAAAGTGGAAACAAGCTATTGAGGAAGAATTGAGAGCTCGTATAAGAATGGGACTTGGAAAATCACTAATATACCTAAAGGGAAGTTACGTAGTCAGCTGACAAATGGGTATTTCTTGTGAAATATAATCTGATGGAAGTGTGAATAAATACAAAGCTAGACTGGTTGCTCGAGGGTTTACACAGACTTATGGCATTGATTATCAAGAAACCTTTGCCCCTGTAGCAAAACTTAACACTATAAAGGTTTTGTTGTCTCTTGCAGCTAATCTAGAGTGGCCTTTACATCAGATGGATGTAAAGAATGCTTTTTTAAATGGAGATCTTGAAGAAGAAGTATACATGGAGGTGCCTTTAGGACTTAGAAGCTCAGCAAACTCCAGCAAAGTATGCAAGCTTTACAAGTCACTATATGGACTGAAGCAATCACCAAGAGCATGGTTCGAAAGATTTACATGAGCTATCAAGTCTTGGGGTTATAAACAGTGTCAAGTAGATGATACACTGTTTATAAAGTACCGAGATGGAAGAAGAATGATTTGCATAGTGTACGTTGATGATATTGTCTTAACAGGCGATGATGAAGAAGAAGTCATGATGCTAAAGAAAAATTTGGCTTTAGAGTTTGAGATAAAAGATCTTGGCCCATTAAGATACTTCTTAGGAATGGAAGTGGCTAGAAATCAAAAAGGGATTAATGTTTCACAAAGGAAATACACGTTGGATCTCCTCAAAGAAACTGGAATGCTGGGAACAAGACCACTCACACTCCTATGGAATTAAATCAGAAATTAATGATTCGGTCTGATGGTACAGCAGTAAATCAAGAGAGATATTAAAAATTAGTCGGAAAGCTAATTTACTTGTCTCACACACATCCTGATATATGTTTTCCTGTAAGTGTTGTAAGTCAGTTTTCAAGTAACCCACAGAAAGAACATATGACAGCAGTGTATAGGATACTCAGGTACCTAAAGAAGACTCCAGGGTTAGGTTTATTCTTTGAAAAAGGGAACTCTAGAAGCATTGAATTGTTCACCGATGCTGATTGGGGAGGTTCAAAAGTTGATAGACGTTCCACCACTGGTTACTGTACCTATGTATGGGGGTAATCTAGTAACTTGGAGGAGTAAAAAGCAACCAGTAGTATCTCGAAGCTCAGCAGAATCTGAATATAGGGCATTGTCTCTTGGAGTATGTGAAGGTATGTGGGTAATGAGACTTCTTAAAGAGATTAAGGCTGAACCGAGAAGAACCTATAAAGGTGTGGTGTGACAACATGTCAACGATTAGGATTGCAAACAATCCTATTCATCATGATCGAATGAAGCACGTGGAAATAGACCGGCATTTCATTAGAGAAAAATTGGAAGCCAAGGTGATGGATTTATCATACATTCCATCAGGACAACAGGCTGCAGATATTATGACCAAGTCGCTCACTCAGGGAAAGTTTGAAGGCCTTAGAAGCAAGTTAGGAATGATCAACATCTATTCGCCAGCTTGAGGGGGAGTGTTGGAATGAGCCTTGCCACCAACTATGGGCTTCTATCATTTAAACCCTAATCTATTATGTGTCCTAGTCAAAACAGATCTGATTATGAGATCCTAACTGTTTTTTGAATTTCATATTATTGTTCCTAGATTCTAGGAGAAACTCTAGTGATTAGATCCTAGATTCCAGGAGAAACTCTAGTGATCAGATTAGGTTATTTTCCTTCTACATATGTACACATATATTGGATAAATAAAATAAGAAATAAGGCGCAGACCTTAATTATTTCAGTGACGGTTGTAATGTTTGTTGTGTGATGATATATATGGAATAATAATTTAGTAAAATGTTGATGAAAATTTTAGTGTTATATTACTTATTTTATTTATTTTGTTGTGGGATATGTTGGGATGTGTGGAAGAGATTGAGGGTGAAATTGTGCCCATCGGCTCTCTCATTCCCGGCCCGAAATTTGAGTTGAGTGTTTTGGGCGGGCTCCTCCCTGTCACGGTACATTGGTGGTGACATGGGAGGGGACAGTATTCTTGAAGTGACTAGCTAACCTTGGCCGGGTATACCACTGATAGGCTATACCATGTCCAGAAGATATAAGGAGGAGCAACATGGATGAGTGGGGATGGTTCTAATTGTTTTGGACTATTGTGTATTACTTGTTCTAATCATTGTTTATTATGTACTATTTTAGTTATTAAATAATATTATTATTATGTAAATAAACCTGCTTCTCTGACTTGCAATCCTTTCCTGCATATTTGATAAATTAATTTCGGTTACGGGGACTTTATGTCTCACCCCGTTATTATTAAATTTTTCAGGCGAGACCTCTAACCTTAGTAGAGGACAAGGGAAGCAGCCAGAGGCATAGATGTTGTGAAACTAGTAGGCCTCTTTTTGGTATTAGTATTGTATTGATTTATATATGGCCATCATAAGGCCCTCATATTTTAAGATACTACATTAACTATTTTTGGATGACTGTTGGTTTTCCGAAGGCCTTATTTTATGCACTATTAAATTATAGTGGATCCACTTACCTATCTTGTGTGAACATTGTTGTGTGAAGACCCTTTGTTGTGGGGTTCGTGTTGTATGACTTGTGGGCTATAGAATCTCTTGTTCGATAATTGTGCCCTGAGTTATGGATTCCCTGTAGAGGGTTTGTGGGCAAAATTTGTGCCCTGGACCCCAAGGTGTGTGCATTGAAAAGAAAAATGGTTTTCTATGATTACCTACTAATCCAATCTTAAGAAAATATTATGGTTAATTGCTATTTGTGAGAAAGGGTCTTTTCACATTGCATCTAGAATGCTAGACAAAGATTGCATTGTTGAGCCTCTGGAGGGTTCCAAGGATGATCTCCTAGTGGTACATTTAGAAACAAACATTGCTATGATGATTGAGGTACCTCCAGTGGCATTATTTGCCAATTGTCTTCTGCGGCATAAAGTTATCTTCCCATTTTGGAAGTAGGTTGGAGGGACTATATTGGCAGCAAAACTTTCAAAGTGCGAAGGCTGTGTGGGAGATGTGTTCACTTTTAGGCTCTGTTTGTACATGGCAAGGGTTCTCCAATGCTCCCAAGTATCACTCTTTCCCACTTCCTGAAAATGTCCAAGGAAGGAAGTTGGTACCTGCGCGAGGTTGAGGTAGAGATGTTGTTGTGTACATATATTAAAGCTTCCCAATGTACTTATGATTTATTCAACGTTGATCCTAAATAACATGGCAATGCAGCTGGTGTACCATCACTTTTAGGTTTAGAAGTTGTTGCATTAAGGGCTAAGTTTGAAGACAAGAAGGATATGGAGAAGAACCTTGTGTATTGAAGACATCATTGTATTATTTTTGTGAATTGAAAACTAGTCAATTTAATTCATCTTATCCCCTTATTTTTGTGTTGTTCAAGTTGAGCACTTGTTAAGTAGTGTTCAACTTGAGGGGGTGTGTTAGAAATATAAGGGATTAGTTGATTAGTTTGTTAGAAAGTTAGGGCCTAGTCTATATATAGAGAGAGTCTTAACTATTAAGATTAATGTGTTGAGTGTGGAGCTCTCACCATGTTAGAGAGGTTAATTTGAGTCTATCTCTCTAGAGAGGGAAGTCCCTCATAGATCCCTAGAGTTAGGGTTTGTTGTTAATCACCCTCAAGTGAGGGATGATCATATTAAACCCAAGTGAATTACATTGTATGGGCATATTGCTCTTTGTTGTTAATAATAAATGATTCTTCTTCTTTCACATTTGTTAACAGTGCAGAGCGAAGAGACTTGGCATTTGGGATAATTCCTAGCCATTTTTGACACGGCCTAGGCCACCATAACTTGTACTTTCATGGGACTATCTTTAAGGATCTTCGCAAACACAGAGCATATTCCAGCATGGAAGAGATGCTCTACGCCCTCGGGATCACGATCCAGAAGCCCAATCGCCTTTGCAACATTCTCTTGGCCTTCCATCCTACCCTCTTTGAGTAATTTCAACAATGGTCCAACCCCAACTTCATCGATTATCAACTTCTCGTATCGATCGTCGTCCCTAGCAAGTGAAACCAGTGAAGTCGCCGCATCAAATCGCTCCTTTAGAGTACATGTGTAGTGTCGCCACTTGCTCCCATATGAGATACAGATTCAGTTCGTATGCAATGATCGGAGGAAGACCCATATGCTCGTCGTCACGATCCTCCATCGAGCGGACACACAAAGTAGCCTGGACACGTCTCCGATTGAGTTCTTGAGTTGGATAGACATCTTGCGAAAAGCGGTGGCGGATATGATTGTGAACATGTGCTTGACCAGCCATTGGCACAACACTTGAGAATCAACGAGTGGGCCTTGGTGAGGACTTGTTCATTTTCTTCGATGATCCGATGTGTGGGATGCTCATATAGATCGGAGATGGCTCTCGCGGCTTGCAAGAGAAGCCCCGTGAGTTTCTCAGTCTTGTGGAGAAGAGGTTAGAGAAGAGGAGGGAGGGAGACCATCGTCATTGGAGAACTTGTCCCTGTTGGTAGATGAGAGAGGGTAAGGGATGAAGACGGTGAGGTGGCAATGAGTAAGCGCCACATGGAAGCTCCAGTAAAAAATAATAGTCAAAAAATTGACATTTTCTAACATCAGGGCGAAATTGCTACGTCTTCTAAATTTTCGGGGCAATTTTGATCCAAAAAAACTTTCAGGTACTCAATGCTCCTCAGCCAAAACTTCAAAGGCAAAAATGATACTTAACCCTTTTCCAAATATGCCATTATTTATGAGGAGGCGGGCAAGAGAAAGAAAATGTGTATTAAATGAGGGAAAGTAAGAAAAAGAATGTAGAATAGTAAGAGTATAACAGAAAAAAAAAAAAAAAAGAGTGAAAAAAATCCACCTTTTTATTAATGTCTTATAAATGACGTATGAGGACCAGAGATGGAAAAAAAAGTCATTAAATGTTGAGACAATTTTTGTTAAGCTCTTATAAAAAAGATAGTCAATTCTACCAAACAAAAAGAAATGGGCCTGATGTGTTTTTTAATCCAACCCACGTTTACCCCCAGAAAACGCTTATCATGCTTCTCCAGACTTGAAAGAAAACGCTGATCCGAACTCTTGTGGGGACATTGCGCAAGACCCTTTGGCAAGATAATTCAAATTTGTTTATTTTAATTAATTTATAAGTTTCTGGTTTAAAATTTTAATTAAACACTAGTAGTACTATTTAATAATTTATTTTTATTTTTATTTTAAAATTTAAAATTATTATTTGAAATTTAAATTTAATTCTATTTTTGATTTTATATTATAATATTAATTTAATTATTATTATAATTTAGAATTCAATATTAAATTAATTCTAAATCTAAATTAAAATATATATATATATATATATATATATGTGTGTGTGTGTGTGTGTGTGTGTGTGTGTGATTTATATATCCATGGATATTGAATTGTGAATACAGAAATAATAGAATTATTTGTGATTGACGAAATATGGGTATCTGAAATACAAAATAGAAAGAAACATTTTTTTGGTATAGGATTCGGTACAAACAAATTTAACAGTTACAGCATAATTCTCATAATATTGGATCATATCTTAACAGGACAAAAATATCTATGGAAATAAAAATGTTTGATATTATGATTTTATTATTTCTTTAATTACATTTTTTGCCCGAACTATGTTTTTTTTTTCGGAAAAAAAAAATCCACACTTTGGGTTGCAGGATATAATGAGTCTGGTGATCTGGTCAATTATTATTATCTTATCAAATTTATAATTTTTTATTTTTCATCACGTTTATCAAAATTTATTTATTTTAACTCCTTTTAAATGGGTAAATTTTTAAAAATATATTTTATTTTATCATAGAGTATAAATGAAATAAATCTGACTCAATGATTATGTAAATATTTTGAATTTATAATTTATAGTTTTTAATTATTATTTTTTGGCTAAAACATTTTAAAACCATTTGGTTTGTTTACATTTCTTAAAAGGATCAATCAAATTTTCAATCAAGTTTTTAGATCTACATTAAATAAATTAATTAAACGTATCTCCCAACATAATTACAAATATTAGAAAAATATTTCTGAAAATAAATTATGAAAAAAGAAAAAGAAAATTATTAAGAACAATTTAAACAAAAAATATATATTTAGTATCATCAAGGGTAAACTAATAAGCAAATATATTTTAATAAAAAAATTAATTAAAAAAATAATCTTTACGATTTTAAGTTTTTGAACTTAAGTATATATTTTTAAAATAAAGGATAGGTTAGTATAATTAAGACAATATATAAGAGATGTTATGTGAGTTAAATTTAACTAGTGATACCAAACAAAAGGAAATGGGCTGGGCCCGATGAGCTTTTTTATTTTATTCAACACACGTTTACCGCCAGAAAACGCTGATCCAATAAACACCCTCGAAGTGGAAAGAAGACATTACGCAAGACACTTTAAACAGATAATAATATATAAATTTTTTTATCAAAAACATAAAAAATTATCAAAAAAAAAAGATAATAATATTTTGTATCAAAAAGATAATAATATTGGATTTTATTATTTATTTAATTATCACTTTTTTTTTCCCAGAACTAAGAATTATCCCACAATCGGTAGACGAAGATAGTCAAAAGTTAATCGCTTTTATACGGAAAGAAAATTTAAAAATATCTGGGATAAAGGAAAGCAAATTCAAAGAACGCACTTATTATCCTCCCTAACCTTCAACAAATTTGATGACTAGGTCCACCCTAAATTTAATTATTTAAGATAATTAATTTTAACCAGCCATTACTAGAATCTCGGCAAGATATCATAATCACAGCTGAAAGCATATTATCATCCACTAAAATTAATTATTCAGTTTACATACTCCACTAATAAGAGTTAAAAAATAAATGGCATTCAATTCCATTAATATAATATATTAAATAAAATCTACCTATCATTGTAGTTTGATGATGATAGATTTCAATTTTAAAATAAAAAAATTTAACTATATTATTATGAGATTTTTAATATCACATGAATTATCTAAATCCATTCAAATTTGTTTAAATTAAGAGCTCACCCTCCATAGCCGGACAAGTATTCCCTTGCAAACTTAGGGTTTGTTGAATAAACAATGTCGATGTCTCACTATGTTCCTCCAGAAATCTTGGAGACAATTTTTCAAAGATTACCCATCAAAACTCTGCTCAGATGCATCTCAGTCTCCAAAAATTGGAAGTCCCTTATCACCCATCAATCCTTCATACAACAATCCGCCAACAACAGAAATAACAATTATCTATTTCTTCAATTTAGCTGCGCACAACCTCGTGAGTTCTACTGGGAATGGGAACAAAGGAGCGGGTATAACAAATTACTTTTCTCAATATATTCTGATAATGAATCCGTTGATCATCTCGAAATTTCAACAACATTTGCACTCCGTCCTCATTACTTCAATGTGATTGGTATTTGTAATGGATTAGTGTGTCTCAGTAATTGTTATTTTTCATCACCACCTGCAGTTTTTATACTTCTGAACCCATTTATTAAAAGATATGTGGTGCTTCCCAAATCCACGTGTTCTCCTTTATTTATAACTCCTTTACATGGGGAATGCATATCAGGGTTTGGTTTTGATTCCAAGAACAATGACTTAATAGTTATCAAAGTTTTCCTTTACTATCACACAACTACCCCATGGGTTGAGGTTTACTCTCTTAACACTGGTAAATGGGAAAGAATCATTGGAACAGATCTTTCATCATGTATTTCTGCGCATGAAATTATAGGAAATCGAGTGTTGGTGAATGAAAACATACACTGGCTTATTTGTGTAAACCAATCTGGCGGTGGACATAATAATGTTATATTATCCTTTGATTGTACTACAAAGACATTCAAAGAATTGATATTGCCAGAGTATTTGAGTTTTCTACCGTATATACAACTATCTCTTTTGAAAGGTGGCAATTCGCTTGCATTGGTTCAAATGGGGAGGTCCATATTTAATATATGGGTGATGAAAGAATACGGGAATGTGAATTCATGGAGTATGATATTTTCTTTTAATTCAAGATGTTATGGACATATAGCAAGAGTAATAGCTATAAGGAATAGTGGAGAATTGGTACTAGAACGACGTGATAATGAGGTAATATTTTTGGATCCGAAAGAAGATTTAGTCGAGTGGTCGGGACTTCAAGTGCGTAGTCGCGATAGTTTTGCTGGAGATCTCGGGGAGAGTTTGCTTCTGATAAATGAAAAAAGTTGTACCTCACTCATTAGCAATATTGTCAATAAGACAGAGTTGGGAATTCATTTGAAAAAAGATAGTTGAATTTCAGAATAACTACCTTTTGGTTTGGACGATGTCATCTCTAATGAGTTTCCAGTTCCACATCAAAGTAATTTTTACTTATTGCATTTGATTATTTTTTTTTTTTGGTTTTTGTGTGTATGTCTCAGACAATATTTCTTTCTTTTCAAACTCCGATGCCCCTACTTTATAAAGTGGTTTATTATTGGGCAAATTGCATATAAGTCTTAAGCAAGAGAAAATATGATAGACATGTCTTTTAAAATCTCAAATTTGCAGTGAAATCCTGTGGGACATTTGTGCAATATATTTGATTATCAAAATGAATTTTGATAATTATAAAAGGGATATAATGAACTTATTATATTGTCCACTAGATGATATTTAATTATGAAATGAATTTTGATAATTATAGAAGGAATGTTGAGGGAATGTCCTTAACGTTATAGATAAAAAAAAAATAGTATCAAAGTATTATAGAAAAAAATAGAAATACAAGATTTTGAAAAAATATTTACTTGTTCAACATTTAACCTCTCCAGAAAACATTGACGGGTGAGAGAAAACGAAAGAGAAGATGAGTGGAAAGAAATGAAGAAGTATGTGAAATGAAGCGTATTGGGGGTATTTATAAGGCTATTTGTGTAATACTTGTAGCGGTTGATGTGATGGTTTTTATAGTGATTGTTATTTGTAGCAGTTGATGTCACGATTAATACCGTAGCGGTTTTTACTTTTGTAGCGGTTGGGTTTTACTTTGTAACCGCTACAAACAATCCCTAGTTTTTTTTTTTTAATAAAAACAATATATAGAGGATTACAATAAGATAAGCATAATTTTTTTAATCAATCTTCGTCGCCTTCCCTACAAAAAATGTGTGGAGAAAATGTTGGTTATGAGTTTAATATATTTGTACACAAATTAAACTTAAATTAAGTGCTAATAAAACGCATCGAACTATAGGTAAATTGTTATCACCTTTAGGAAAGAAGTTTTTGAAATTGATGGGCTGGAATGGTCTAGTCTCGTAGGCGATGTTATGAACATCACTTATGTTGTACAGGTCCTGAGGTCTTAAGTGAACCACCATATTCAATTCCAATCCCTCTGCCTCTCATCCTCGACATAATAAACTTGGTGTGCCTTTGAGGCAAGAATATATGGCTCATCATTTTGAGACATACAAGTGTGAATTAACCTGTAGAAACTTACTGATGTGATGCCCAAGTTGTCAGTTGTGAGTCCCCGGGAAGTTGTCGTATTTGCCCACAAACACTTGAATAGCGTCATGGCAAAACGGCCTTGGTAATTTATTTCAATGACATCAAGAAGATTTTCATAATACGGGACGTCTTTGAACTACATGTTTCCATAATACGGCCTTATAAACATTTGTAGCGATTTCTAATAAATTGCTACACTAACCACTACAAAACATGAACCCTACCTCTTCAATGTGAAACTTTGTAGCGGTTTTCTATAACTGCTATAAATTTGATATTTGCATTCTATAGTAGTTCTTAGGACAAACCGCAACAAACTTTCAAGACTCTTGGCATTCTATAGAGGTTTGTTCTAATAACCACAAACTTTTAGATATAGACGAAATTTGCAGCATGAAGCTTAGTTTGAAAGTAGTTGCCAACCACATGAAAAAAATACAAATGTGGTGCTAGGTAACGTGTTACATATCATAATACCAAGCACAGGCCATTTGCATTTTTTCATGGGTTAATTGGCGGCTACTTCTAAACCAATGTTTAGCTTCATGCTCAAATTCTTAACCCATAACAGAATAATTTGTGTTGGAAACTCTTTATATAGGCTTTAAGTTAGTAGCGGTTTTATCAGTAACTGCCACAAATATAAGTTTTATGTAGTGGTTTCTAGGCTTAAGCGCTATAAATGAGCAAGGCTCTTTGCATTTTGTAGCGGTTTGTACATGCAACCACTACAAAAATTCAGACTCTTCACATTCTGTAAAAGTTTTTACATTCAAATAGCCACACAAAAATGCTAAAACTTTCACACCATAACATGCCTTGCTGGTGCTACACTTATGGCACTTTTCTGATATGAAACTGCTACAAAATTGGCGCTAGCTTGGTGCCATATTTTGTAGCGGTTATTTAGTCATAACCACTACAAAGTTCATTCCCTAACCAGCGTACAACTTGGCTTGAGTGGTCCCGTTGCAAATTTGTAGCGGTTTGGGCCTAAACCGCTACAAAATATGACATTTGTAGCAATTTTTCGTAATAGCTAGAAATTAATTGCTACAAAAGGTCTTTTTCTTTTGTAATGGAGGTGGTAAGTGGCTTCACCTCCAAAAAGAGGAGAACACAAGTTTGGATGTGAGGTGAACACAAGTTTGAATTCCAAGAAGCGTACCTATTGGGCAAGGCGAAAACTTTTTACCCTCTAAGCCTTAAAAGGGGAAACCCTTATCCATATAAAAAATGATTGTGGATTATTGGTTAACTATTTTGTGTTTAATAAATATATCCAAAGTTTTGGTTATTGATAGAACTTTTCATTATGCTTTTTACGTATATGATAAAGAATTGTATAATGTGGGTGTTAGAATTTGAAGGATTATAGTGGAGAGGAAACAAGAGCCTGTGAATATTATTGAATTTTTAATACTTAATCCTTAGTACATCCAATTGAGTAAGAGCCTTTATATAGGCAAACCTAGACTAATCCCAGAGTCTAATCTAATCTAACCTAAATAAATCTAATCAAATAATAATATCAACATAAGATATATAATATCTTAACATGAGAATATATCAAATATTAATATAAGATTAATAATTACTTAATAAGCTCTTCAAACTCAAAATCATCTTGAGTTTGTCAATTATAGCTAGAAGCGCCAACTGGAAGGAGCAACTACTAGAACAACAAGTTGACTAAAGGTAAAACATCCTAGAGAAAATGTAGATTTGGACGGAACAAAAATGATGCCGAGTTGATCTATGCAAAACTAGATAGTCTTTGAATCTGGGCGGAACGAGACGGTCTAAAGATTGGGTAGAATCAGACGGTTTGTAGGTCTAGGCGAAGCTCGGGATGAAACCAGACACTCTCCGGGGCATAAAGGAAAGAACATGTGCGTAGTGGCTCCCACTATGTAGGGGATTGAGAAAGCTAATCGGAGTCAGAAAATCTTTCATAGCTTGAAACGATCAAGAGAGTGACCAACAACAACTAGATTGTAGATATGCCACTACAAGCAAGAAAGAATTGTTGTTCTCCATGCTTCTTATTGCTCTTTCTTTTTTTATTCTTCTTTTTATTCTTCGTTGGCTCCTCCTCCTCCTCCTCCTCATTCTTGAAGAGATATAACTAATCTCAATACTCAAGGAGTTACAACAACTTAAAACTAAATAGTAGATCTGTCATTATAGGCGAGAAGGAATGAACATTCTCAAGGTAGTTAAAATTGAGAGTTTACATAAAATCGGAAGAGGGATAAAAAATTGTAAAACGTAAAATCGTAATGTAAAAAAATCGTAAAAACATAAAAGCGTTTGGAAAATTAGTAAAATCGTTTTAATGAAAAGAAATCGTAAAAACGTAAAATGCAGTGATAAATCGAGATTTTAACTACCATGAACATTCTCCATTCTTCTCCTTCTTCTTCTTCTTCTTCTTCGAGATTTTAACTACCATGAACATCCTCCATCCTCCTCCTCCTCCTCCTCATTTTCCATTCTTCTTCTTCTTCTTCTTCTTCGAGATTTTAACTACCATGAACATTCTTCTCCTCCTCCTCCTCCTCGAATTCTTCTTCTTCTTCTTCTTCGAACATTTTCCATTCTTCTTCTTCTTCGAGATTTTAACTACCATGAACATTCTTCTCCTCCTCCTCCTCCTCCTCGAATTCTTCTTCTTCTTCTTCTTCTTCGAACATTTTCCATTCTTCTTCTTCGAGATTTTAACTACCATGAACATCCTCCTCCTCCTCCTCCTCGAATTCTTCTTCTTCTTCTTCGAGATTTTAACTACCATGAACATCCTCCTCCTCCTCCTATTCTTCTTCTTCTTCTTCTTGAACATTTTCCATTCTTCTTCTTCTTCTTCTTGAGATTTTAACTACCATGAACATTCTTCTTCTTCTTCTTCTTCTCCTCCTCCTCCTCTTCTTCTCCTCTTCTTCTTCTCCTTAAATCGAGATTTTAACTACCATGAACATTCTCCATTCTTCTTCTTCTTCGAGATTTTAACTACCATGAACATTTTCCATTTTTCTTCTTCTTCTCCTTCTCCTTCTTCTTCTTTTTCTTCGAGATTTTAACTACCATGAACATTTTCTTCTCCTTCTCCTTCTCCTTCGAGATTTTAACTACCATGAACATTCTTCTTCTTCTTCTTCTCCTTCTCCTTCTCCTTCTTTGAGATTTTAACTACCATGAACATTCTTCTTCTTCTTCTTCTTCTGTAGTACTACTACAAAAAAACCTCTTTAATGTCTTCTTCCAAAAAAAAAAAACCTCTTTAATGTCTTCTTCTTCTTAAATTATAGTAGTACTACTACAAAAAAACCTCTTTAATGTATTCTTCTTCTTGTTGTTTTTTTTTAACACTTTCAACGTCCCTTTATAGGGGTATGCCTATCTGGGAGATGTAGTAAGTTAGAGTTATGACATCCCCAATAATTGAGGATGTTGTAAGTGGTATTTATGACGTCCCCAATAAATAGGGACGCGTCTGTTTTTTTTATATAAAAAAAAAAAACCCAAACTGCAATGTTCGGGTAAAGCGACCAGCGACCACTGAAGACGAAGGAACAACATGGTAATCACAAAAAAAACCAAGCAATGCAGAACTTGAAAAACTGATTAAGAAAAAACCATCATAGCTCTAGATCTATGCATAATAACGAATAAGAAAAAACTGATTAAAATTTATCCAATTAAAATTTATAAAAACATTCCACACAAATTAAAACATTCCAAGCCGTCATCGTTGGATCTAGCAGCGTTGCATGTCTTCGTTGGATTTGTTAAAGAAACTTCCCTGACAACCTTCGTCAGAGAAGTGTAACAGGACACCGAACATCACGATAAAGATTGCAACTAGATCTAGGCTCTTGCAATCCAGATTTGTCGATCTACAACCCAGAGACGCAGTTGCCCCAAATCGATGCAAGCAGTTGTTGTCACCTTGTTGCATTTCGCTGTCAGCACACACAAGTTGCGGTTGGAGGAAGAGATCAACGAAATTCAAAGGACCTGAAGATTGCTAGTGCCTTGCTGTTACCATCGCCGTAAGGGATGTAGAGGGAGGCCGCAGTCGTAGCTGTTTCTGGTGGGTCTTCATGGTCGTGGCCCTTGTTGTCCCTTACGCATCAAAGTTGTAACAGAGAGAGCCCAATGACGTTGGAGCACGCGGACACTGGAGACCTAAGGAAAAGTTTTTTTTAGGGAATGAAATGAGGGAGCACGCGGACGAGATAATGGACGCCTAAAGTATCATTTTAGGCTTCCCAATTTTTAATTGGGATGCCTAAAGACCACTTTTGGAGTCCCAAATTTAAAAGGAATACCTAATATGTCAAAATTATCGCTCATAATTATAGAAATAGCACCACATTTATTTTGTATTTCCCTTTTTGAAAAAGGAATGTTTTTAGGGAAGTAAAAATCACTTGTTGTAATAGTGACAGAGGAAACAAGAGTATCTTAATATTATTGAATCTGTATTACTTAATCCTTGTTACAAACAATTGAGAAAGAGCTTTTATATAAGCAAATCTAGACTAATCCTAGAATCTAATCTAATCTAACCTAAATAAATCTAATCAAATAATAATATCAACATAAAATATATAATATCACAACATGAGAATATATCAAATATTAATACAAGATATAATAATATCTTAATAGTGGGGTTGGGATAATTGTTGAGAGATGTTTTTTGAGAGTGAAGTTTTAATTTAATGTATAAAGTTTCAAATAATTTGATTGTCAAATTCTAATAAATTTATGACAGAATCTTTAGTAAAAAGATGAGGCCGGGGTGAATTTTCCTATTATAATCAAATATGAAAATAATTAAATAACACTGCTAATCAATATTTAATATCTTGACCTTAAAACTCTAAGGCGTTGTATGGTAGGAAGCACTGATTGATGTTTTATAATTACGGTTTTCGTATGAAGTAATATTTAGAAGGTCTATTTAAATTAATTTTATTTAATTATTATTCATAAATTGTAGAAAGACTATAACAACCTAATGCTAAATTTTAAAAAATACTATAACAAATTTTATTTTGGCTTCTCCAACCTCTCTTTCGGTTAATAATCTTCTCCTCCACCGACTCAATTTCTGTTCTACAATTCCTAGCATACATAATCTGCAATTTATTCATAAAAAATGATCGCAGCCTTGCTCAATCAGGAACTCGCCCATTCTCAAATTCATCCAGAAACAACAATAAATAACTTAGCTCCTTGATTGTTTCTGCAATAGCTCAATCTGTTCTCTAATATCCTCACTCAATTGAACATCCTTAATTGGGAATACATCCAAAAGAGTCAAAATTTCTTTATTCAAATCATGTAAATGACCTGAAACGAATGGTTCTAAAGCGAAAGCCACAACTTACTTGACTGTGCGTAATAATCAAGCAGAATCTTCCACCGATACAGAAGAAGATAAAGCTCCTTAAGGCAAACCAACCTTGCCATCAGAATATGGGTGGTTCACTAGAGATGATGGGTCATAGTCGATGTTTTGAAGAAGGGAGAGCAATGATGGTACGTTGCGGCAATGGAGAGCAATCGTATCAAGAAGGATAAAGTGTGAAACTATTTTTGTCAACGACAATTGAAATTACCAGTTATTAGAAACAGCAAGAGAAGACAATCGTCAAGGACATATAAATGACGAAGTCAATAATCTTCAGTTTGAAAGAAGTCTGTTGATTATCTCAACCCAGATTACCTTTCAACAGGGGAATATCACAAGGCAGAGAAAAGGAATACTTCTTATTCATCAATATGGAAGTTTAACTTCTGTTCAAATAATTTGCAGAGAAACTATTTATAGACAAACGTTCCAAGACTGTACAACTAACTAGTGAAAGACAATTACACCCACAATATTACAATATTTATCAATTTAGTGTCATCAATTGCAAAACTCAAACTCTTCATTACAAAAAAAAAGGGCATGGCCTAATCTCCTATGCCACAAACATACATCAGCAAACTTCAGATTATTACTGTGTTTCTGTGTAGTGTAATTTTGTGCAACATTCAGTACATGAGAAATATTAGGAACTCTAATGATGTACAGTCCATCTATCATTCTACTAGTCATCTTCATCCTTCCATGTAGAAGGTCTTGTAAAACATAATGATCAGGAAAGAAACAAGTCATACATTCAAGCGCTTTAGTGACTTTGGAAACTGTATGAGGTTAAATTTCAATTTTGAAGAATATAGTACGTACTCCACTTAATATAATGTTAGGGGATTTAGTAATGGAACCTACATATGTAACAGGGATTCACTGTCCATCTGGAATTTTAATTGATTTAATAGGCCCATTAAATGCAACACACTTATCTAATAGAGAAATATCACTGACTAAATGTGTAGTTGCTCCTGAGTCTAGAATCCAATATGAGTGAATAGAATTTACAAAGGGAGATATAGCCAAACTTGTACCAGTCAATGCATGCACAGTTGACTCCTCATCCTTCTGCAACATGACAAGTAGCCGCTCATATTGTTCTTTAGACAGGGAAGTAGTCACCATGCTTGTGGTGTTGATATGTAGGTCTGAATCATCCCCAATTGACCAGATTCCTTTTGCTTCGATTTATTGCCTTTGAAGCTAGTTGGATAGCCTACTAACTAGAAACATTGCTCACGCAAATACCCTTTTTTTGTGGCAGTAGGTGCATTCAATGGTTAAGTCCCCACGTCCTCTTCCTCTCCCATGACCCTTACCTTTGGTGATCATAGCAATTCCTTTTGTTGGGTGGGCATGGTCAGAAATAGACTTTTGTGTTTCATCTTGAATGACAATGGAGTAAGCCTCATTCACAAAAGGAAGCAGGGTCATAAGGAAAATCTCTCCACGAGCTTGATTGTAGGACTCTTAAGTCCCATTAAAAATTGCAAAAGTTTTTACTCTTGTACCAAGTTAAAGTAAGCCTTCGATGTGTTGTAGGTACATGACGGTAGGGTAATTAGGGCTAATTGTTCCTCCCACGATTCCTCCAACTTAGAGAAGTAAGTGGAAACAAAAGAAGAACCTTGATAGTGCATTGAAATTTCATTATGCAGACCAAAAATCCGAGCGCCATTCTTATCAAAACGCTCTTTAAGATTGATCCAGACATGATGAGCATTCTGGAAGAAAATGACACCATTAGCCAATTCTTTGCAAATCGAATTCAGGAGCCAAGAAAGAACGATAGCGTTACAACGTTCCCATTGAGGCTGAAGAGTCGGATCTTGGTCTTCTTTGCGACAGGTGCCATCAATGAAACCGAGGTTGTGCTTCCCAAGCAAGGCTTTTCGCATCCCGCGACTCCACACAGTGTAATTCTCAAAGCCAGTGAGCGTGTGTGGGACGATGGAAGAACCTTGAGTATCGGATGGGTGAAGATATAATGGATGGGAGAAAGGAATGGAGCCGGGGTTGGTCTTTGCTGACGTGTCTTTGTCAACCATGGGAAGCTGCGGCGGAGACCACGGCGGAGTATGCAGAAGTGACGGTGGGAAGATTTAAGAAATCAGCCATGAGAGCTAAGGCATCAATTGTGGGTGAATCCTTCGGGTATTGCTCGATCGCTAGCTGATATCTCTCGGGTCAGGTGAAAGAAGGTCCAGATAGCTTGGGTCTGGATATGAGGTTCTTGGGCCGATTCTTGATAAGTAGCCGTTCGTTATCATATGCCCTTCATGGATCTAGTGCTGGATATTAGAATCTTGGGTTGTTTCTTGACATACAGCCTGTCTATCACAGTGACTCAGAGAAATCCATGGGGGATGTTTTGCTCTGATACCATGTTGATTATCTCAACCCTGATTACCTTTCAACAGGGGAATATCACAAGGTAGAGAAAGGAATACGTCTTATTCATGAATATGGAAGTTTTACATCTGTTCAAATAATTTGCAGAGAAACTATTTATATACAAACGTTCCAAGACTGTACAACTAACTAGTGAAAGACAATTACACCCACAATATTACAATATTTATATATTCTAACAAAGTCAAAAGCAGCAGAGACCCCAACACCATGTGATCATGTCACACCGTTATACAGAAAAAAGGGAATTGTAAGAAATGGGATAGATACATTTATAAATGGAGGAGAAGAAACATGTAACATATAAAACTGACCGATAAATATAATAGATGAGTTTTCCTACAAAGCACCATGTTTATTAGTTAGGGAGAGCTAATTAGATCCGAACCTTCTTATAAAAATTATTTTAATAGGTATAAAATCTAAAATAAAAATAACCTCTTAAATTTTATTTTTTTCAAAAAATTTTTTTTTAAAAATCATCATTTAATAAATCTTGACCGTCCAAGATCACATTTGGATGATTTAGATATTATTAGCTCTTCCTAGCTACTAAGCACACCTAGCTCTTATAATAAACCAATTCCTAAATATAATACTCCTCCAGTCAGTCTTAAATATAAGACATAGTTTGTAGTACAAATTTGTTGGTCGATTTCCTTGATGACAAGTGAACTAGTCGAACAAGTAATAAAGTGTAAGTAGAGTATCGTCCCACAGAGACTGAGATACCTAAGAGTGACGCTTAATTGCTATGATAGTTGTGCAAACAAAAAGTAAATATAATTGGTTTGAGAGGTTTTTGTAATTATGCTACTAACAGAAGTAAAGAGAGTAAGTTTTAAGAAGATATCAGTGAGAAGTTAGGCTGAAGCATCCATACTGCACAGCTTCCACAATGCTACAGCATAGCTACTAACTACAACGCTATTCGGTTAACCCACCACTATACTCTATCGAAGCTTCTGTGTCCGATACATATGATGCTAACTATACTCCTTCCATATTCCTATGGCAACTTTCTAGTTAAATCTGCATTACTCTCAGGGTGTCATGGTTATGAGAGGTAGACCCATTCCTGAAGCCAACAATAAATAGGTCAAGCCTTGCACCGGCTGCCTAGCAAACACTGTTTCTCAGATGTCTAACCTCGACTCCTTGCCAGTAAGCCGAGGCCACAGATCTAGCTCTTAGATTCCTCTAATCGACTAGTAATTAATGTTAGTTCTCTATGTGTTTTGATGATAACTAGCAATTGTAAACACAAGTTAAAAGTTGTTTTGATAAGTTGAAAAACTCACTGTCAAGTGAATACTCGAGTATTGGTTTCAATACTCAAGTATTGAGTTGACAGAGGATGGCCTGTTTCCACAAAGTCACACAATACTCAAGTATTGGTCTCAATACTCAAGTATTGGTGTTACAGAGAGCCTTCCAAGTTTTCCACTATAAGTCAATACTCAAGTATTGGTTTCAATACTCAAGTATTGATCTTACAGAGACTCTTTCGCTGAAAGGCAAAATTGTCAATACTCAAGTATCCATATGGATACTCAAGTATTGGTAATACAGAGAGTCATCAAAGTATTCAACATGTGAATACTCGAGTATTGGTTTGAATACTCGAGTATTGGGCAAACAGAAAGTTTTCAAAGTTTTTCACATGTTTATGAATACTCAAGTATTGAAATGACAGAGACTTCACAAATATTGAAAATAGTTCAATACTCAAGTATTGGTTTGAATACTCGAGTATTGGCCAGACAGAAAGTTTCGCTATTTCCAAGTGATTTTAATACTCAAGTATTGAGATGAATACTCAAGTATTGACTTGGAAAAGTTTTCACAAAGTTTTCAAACAGTTCAATACTCAAGTATTGAGTTGAATACTCGAGTATTGGGCATACGAGAGAGCTTGGCTCTTTTTCAAATATTTTGAAAACTCAAGTATTGATTTGAATACTCAAGTATTGAAGTTTTGGACTTAAACTTATTTTCACATAAAAATTTCAATACTCAAGTATTGGTTTCAATACTCGAGTATTGGTCCTACTCAAAGAAATTGTCCAAACGCTCAAATCATGTAGTGCCTTCTCTGGAAGACGAATACTCAAGTATTCATATTAGTGCACAGTGCAATACTCAAGTATTGAAGAACATACTCAAGTATTGGTCGCGAGTTCTGAAAATCAAATTGAATGAATTTGTGAAAACTTCTTTGTTTGATCTCAATACTTGTCATTATTATTCTCTAATATTCCCAGCTATGTTTAACCACTTTGTTAGTGAGTTTCAGCTTGTTTAGAAGAGATTAAATGAAGATCTAAAGCAAAAGCAAAAAGTTGTCAGAACATTAAATGCTAAACCCAGAAAGTTGCATACTTTTGAAAAATCCTTCTGCACACGCTTACAAAGGATTAATGCCTACCTACCACATCCAGCAGCTGCTATTCCAACGGATTTATTTACTAGAAGTCAACTCGAACTTCGCCCATTGATTAAGTGAAGATTAGAGAGAAGAAGACCAAAACTGAAAGTAACCTTGGTTAATGTTACCAACAGTTATATGAAGAATTACAACGGTCATTTAATGCCTTCTGAGTATAAATAGAAGAGCATTCAATTCCTCTCAACAACTAAGACCTCAGAAAGCAAAAATCATTAAAGCCTTCATCTACTCTTGAGTCTTTACGTACTAAGTATCTGTTGATACATTCAATCTTTAGTGTTTATCATTATCCACTCTTAGAGAGAGGTTTTCATCTTGAATATCATTTATTGTAAAGAATCACAAGTCTAGGGACTTGGTGATTGGGTTCATTGATTACAACTCGTAAGGGGGAGTAAGTTCTAGTGAGAGAATTACTCTTGAGTGCAGAGTGTGTAATCAATTGTGATAGTGAAAATCCCAGAGAGTCTGGGGACTGGACGTAGATCAAGAGATTGGACCGAACCAATATAATTCCTTGTGTCTTGTTATTCTTCTCTACTCCATAGTCTACTCTGTTTTAGTCTTCGAAAAATAGAGCTTTTCTGGAAGAATTTTTTAAAATCCCCAATTCACCTCCCTCTTGGTGATTAAGCTCCACTTTCAATTAATTCACCGATAAACAAACCGAATCTATTAAATTAAGAAATTACAACTGGGTTCATCAAACACTTAAGAATTCACCCTCGTTCAGCCATCAGAAAGTTAGTTCATGACTGACGAGGGAAACACAAAACAGATAGTAACAGAATAACCCATGATCTAACTACTAAAATAAAATAACAGAAAAGCATAAAGCTTGACGGTGTTCCAACGGCGTGGAAGAAGTCTTGTCACGTCACCACTCCACGTCTTCTTCTCTCCATCTTACTGAAAGGAAGGATGCTGGGTTATCCTGGAATTTTTGTGCTAGTGAAGTCTCTCACTCTTCTTTTGAGTCTGCCGAATGTGAACTCTTGTTTTTGGCTCTGTGCGACTCCCTCTTTAGGTTTGACTTGCCATTTCCTTTTATACTCAGGCTTTCTTGTGACGCAAGTTTCAGCGAGCTGGGCTTTCCAAATCTGTCGAGATCTATCGCATCTTCTGTTTGTAGATTGATTCGATGATCCTGTGGGATTCTTCAAATCTTTGTTTTGATCCTCCGCATCTTCTATTTTATTACGTCAAACAATCTACTGTCGATCTTGCCCTTCATTCTTATTCCTGAAATCAGCTAGATAAAAAGGTCAGAAAATATGCCGCATAGCATTGCGTCCTTTACTTTGCTATAGCTTTCGTGATGCTTTTTATTGCACTTCGAGTTGCGGTCAAAATGCTATAGCATCGTATCAGCTTTGCTATGCGTTCTTTAAAAATAGTGTAACTTGCTTCTTTCTTAGCACATGTTTAGGATGTAAATGGTTTCTATCCTTCAGTTCCCTATATCATGAATATATGCCTTTTTGCTTGGATTGTTTGCAGTTAAGCTTTCATTCACCATACAATTCAATCATAAAATATAGGGAAAACATGGCATAATTTGTGCTCATCAAAATTGCATTACAAACTATGTCTTATATTTAGAACCGGAGGTAATATCATATATGCAATTAGAAATAGGGAAAATTTCATAAAAATACCTTGGAAATTACAAAAGGACGAATCAGTGATTCCAATATACTAAATCCCATTTCCGTACAACTGGACCAATTTGGGATGATGAAATCTTACTAAAAAGATGCCCTTGCCCTTGAGTAAAAAGACTTTTGGAAGCGAGAGAGAAAAAGATAGCTTCAATTCCATTTTTCATGGCAGTGAGTGTTTAGCTGAACAATTATTTTTATTATTGAATCAACTAACTAACAATACAATGAGAGTTCTGTATTTATATACAAACAACCATATGTAAACTGGCCTAGTATACAAGGCCCAAATACAAACTATGCTAATCTCAACATCCCCTTCAGGTTGGGGGCTAAACAAGTCTATAGCTCCTAACTTGCTAAGCATCTTATCTTGTATTTCTTTACCTACTGCCTTAGTCAAGATATCTACCTCTTCACCGTAGGATTGAACATGTTGCAAAGCAATTACTTTTTCTAAAAGCTTTTCTCGAGCAAAATGAAGATCTATCTTAATGTGCTTTTTTCTTTCATGGAAGACTGGATTAGAAGCTATGTGCAAGGAAGCTTTGTTATCACAATACACATTACCAACCAATTTCTTTGAGTTGTCCAATAGTCCACACAAATTTTGATACTGTCAAACCTAGCGCTTGGTACTCCTCTTCAACAGAAGACTTCGAAACAATATGTTGCTTCTTTGTCTTCCATACCACAAACAAACCACCAAGCTTCAACAGATATCCTGTAATTGATCTTCTAGTCATTTCACACGCTCCCTCATCAGTATTATAGAAACAATCTAACGTAGTTGTGCCTTCTCGACTGATAAGCACTCCTACCCCAAGGCTCTGCTTTAGATACCACAACACATGCAATGTCGTTGTCATGTGACACTTCATGGGGTTGTGCATAAACTGACTTGAGACCTGCACAGAGAAGCAAATATCAGGTATGGTGGCAGTCAAATAGATCAACTTACCAACTAGTCTTCGATATATTTTCGAATCATTAAACAGATCCTCCTTCTTGTGCTTTCCTTCTTCATATGTTGATAGTTTGAGTGTAGTGGACATGGGAATTGATAGTGGTTTACAACCACTCATGCCAGTCTTTTCAAGCAAATCCAAAATATATTTTTCTTGTGACCTAGCTACTTCAATACTAAGGAAATATTTTCATTATTCCCAAATCCTTGATTTTGAAGTTGCTATGCAACAAGCTCTTTACTTCTTGAACTCGTTTTTCTGAACTACCAATAATTATCATATCATCTACATACACTAGGACTAGCACAATGTCAACACCAAATCTCTTAAAGAACAAATAATAATCATGCTTGCTAAGATTAAAACCACCACAAACTAGTGCAGCATATAATTTATCATTCCATTGTCTGGAGGCCTATTTAAGACCATAAAGCAACTTAATAAGTTTACACATCATTCTCCCCCTTGGCTTTCGAAACCTCGGGGAATGGACATGTACACTTCCTCATTCAGATCACCTTGCAAAAATGCGTTATCCACATCCATTTGAAATAAATCCCAACCATACATAACATCTAATTTCAAAATAATTTGAACGATAACCATTTTTACCACCGGTAAGAAGGTCTCATGATAATTGATCCCTTCTCTTTGAGTGAAACCTTTAGCAACTAGATGAGCATCATACTTATCAATAATGCCATCAAATTTATACTTAACCTTATAGACCCATTTGCAACCAATAGGTCTTCTTCCCTTTGGAAGAGGGACAATATCACATGTTTTGTTGCGCTCTAAGGTTGCAATTTCTTTATTCATCTCTTGAACCCATTTTTCATCTTTCATTGCTTCATAATAAGAAGTAGGTTTAACAACCGAATCTATATTACACAAGAAACACATGTGTGAACTAGAAACATGATTATAAGACATATAATTCTCAATAGGATATGAACATTTACTCTTCTCTCTGTGTAATCTTGACTCTAAGACAACAAGTCCACAGACATAATCTATCGACCATTGGGAGGTCTACACTCCCTTGCTGTCCTTTCACGGCCAGCAGGAAATGTTTGTGAACTTGGTTGAGTAAGTGTATTTTTGAGTCAGGAATATCACTTCCATGCCCAATTTCATGGTCTACATTTTCTCTCGTCATAGGAGGAGCAATAGGCCGCATATTCACTCATCTTAAAGGTAAATCATAATCAAATAAAAATATTTGGCAAAATTCTTCATTGTCATTTATCAGATCAGCATGCAAATTATCAAGAAAAGGGAATGCTTCCTCAATAAAGACAACATATCTACTAACCAAAATGCTCTTAGTGCGTAGGTTAAGAAGAACATACCCCTTTTGATACTTGGGAAACCAAGAAACACACAAGGAATGGAACAAGATTGAAATTTATCACAATTAGTCAAATCAATAGCATATACCAAACAACCAAATTTTTTTAAACAATTATAGTCAAGTTGTTTCTTGTACACCCTTTCATAGGGAGTTTGAAAACCTAAGATCCTAGAGGGTACCCGATTAATTAGGTATGCTACCATTTTGACACACTCCTCCCATAATCGAATAAGTATGTGAGATTGAAGCATAAAGGTCCTATGCTTTCTCTCCACAATTCCATTTTGTTCCGGAGTATATGGACACGATGTTTCATGTATACTTCCCTTTTCAAGAAAATATGTTTGAAAAATATTGTTTACAAATTCAGCTCCATTATTAGTACATACTCGTTTAACATGGAAAGCAAGCGAACATAGGCAACAAAGTTCTTTATATATCCAGCAGTTTCAGATTTATGTCTCATGAGAAACACCCAAGTTGACCTAGAGTAGTCATCAACAATTGTAAGGAAGAATAGATAACCTTGATGTGTAGGTGTCCTATATAGACCCTAGACATCCATGTGAAGCAATTCAAAGCAATGAATAGATTTAATAAACCTAGAGGGAAAAGGAAGTTGTTGTTGCTTAAATTGAATGCAAACTTCACAACTTTTATCCATATCAAAACCTTTGTCTTTTACAAAATTGAGATGTTTCAAAACCGACAATAGGGCATGACCCAATCTATTATGCAAGGTCCAACTATCTATTGGCTCATTCTAACCGAGAAATTCCTCTATCAATTAAGTTTACAAGATGTATATTAGTATTTGTATCATTTGCAGTATGTATAGACCCTCAACTAATCTACCAGTCACCTTCATTTTCCTAGTTTGAAGGCCCTAGAAAAGACAATGGTTAGGGAAAAAAACCATGCAATGTGCATCTCTTGTAATCCTTGAGATTGATATGAGATTAAATTACAACTGTGGTGCATACAAAAAATTATGTAACTCAAATTCATTGGATAATTTTACTCATCCTATATGAGTAACTATCACACCCTATCACCATTAGGAATTTTAATTGTTGTAAAGGCCTTGTATATTTTTTATATGAATTTAGCAAAGATAAATCTCCAACAAAGTGAGTAGTGGCACCAGAATCTATTATCCGATTAACATGTGAATAAGGATAAGGAGATAAATGCAAACCTGTACCGTTCAATGCATGTATATTTGACTTTGGCTCAGTGTCCTTCTTAAGGAATTCCATCAGCTTGTCATATTGTTTACGGGTAAAGATTGGGGCAATTATGTCATCACTAGCTGCAATTGCCTCTTTGTTAGGTTGAGTGAGATTGGCCGCATGAAAGCTCTTAGGTTTGTTCCCCTTAAAATCAACAGGGAATCAAACTAAATTCCAGCAATTGTCTTTAACATGTCCCTTCTTATTACAATAGGAGCATTCTGGAAGCAGAGTATTTCTTCCTCTTCCTTCTGCCGTGCCCTCTTCCACGAGTAATCATCGCAATGCCTTCAAGTGGGTGTGTTTGTACACTATTACTAAGACTAAGTTGAGTTTCATCCTCCATAATCATACTAAATGCTTGATTCACAATTGGTATGGGGCTCATTAATAGAAGTTGACTCTTAGGGGCACTATAGGTGTCATTGAGTCCTAACAGGAATTGTAGTAACTTCTGTTGCTAAAGGTGTTAGGAGTAAGCTTGACAGGTAGGATATTTACAGAGGAATTGGTAATAGGACAGATTCTTCATCCCAAAATTCTTTCATCTTTGAGTAGTACTGTGAAACAGTGAGAGTCCCTTGCCTCATAGAGTTAATTTCTCTATGAAGACTAAAAATTTGAGAGCCTATTACATTGTCAAAACACTCTTGTAGGTCGAGCCAAACAAGGCAAGCTTCTTGATGGAAAATCACACTATTGGCCAAGTCCTTAGAAAGTAAATGCATTAACCAAGTAACCAAGAGAGAACAACGGCGTTACACCGTTCCCACTGATCATGGAGGCCATTGTCCTGTGCTTCTTTAGTGGAGGACCCATCGATAAACCCCAATTTCTGTTTTCCTTTGAGGGTGATTCGCATTGACCTGCTCCATGTAGTCTAATTCTCACACCCAGTAAGCACTTGTGGTATAATAATATATACTTGTGTATCAGATGGGTGGAAGTAGAGAGGATGAGCAAAAGGAATAGAAGCTTCGGTGAGCTTATCCTTGTGCTCTGCCATAAGTAATTCTTAATCGGAGTAACTCAAAAAATGCAAAGAAAGCACAATAACGCAAATCACCTCTAATTTATGAGTTAACACAAATTGTAAGGAGAAAGCATAGTAAAACAAACGCAAATCAAGGCTGATTGAGTAGTTCTTAATCGGAGTAACTCAAAATGCAGAGAAAGGACAATAATGCAAATCACCTCTGATTGCCGAGTTAACACAAATTACACAGAGAAAGCACGGTAATGCAAACGCAAATCACCTTTAATTGCCGAGATTGACCTTATGATTTTCTTGAAATCGGCCGAAACTTCAAAAATATGGGAACTTTCAGTTTCTTGAGACTCAGGTTCAGGATACACGAACTCGCGATTCTGTTTCCTTCACTTCTAGTTGTCGAGCGGAAGCACAATCTCAATTCTGGCACGAATGACCTCAATGCCGGAGAGGATATTTTTGTGAACGCTTTGGTCGGCTGAAGAAGATTTTAGCAATTATGATTTCTTCACTTGTCTGGTAAAGCTTACAGAGGAGAGGAAATGGGCGATAAGGAGAGTGCACATTACAAAACTCATGTGGCAGAGCTTTAGGTATGGGGAATCTTGAATCTGGGTTGGGTTTGGTTTCAAATCTTGGTGTGGTGTCGTTATTGGCTAGCTACGTTGGTTTCTAAATTGTCAGATTAGAGCTTCTTGAGAATCCGACTGGGCTGGGTTTGTTTCTTATGAAATAGCCTGATTTCTTGGGTTGTTTCTTTACTTTTGGGCCTCTAAGGCTGAGGTTGTTTCTTTTCTTTTACGCCTCTAAAACTGAGGCTTGAGATAGTTTCTTGGACTCGTGGTGGCTTGTGGCTCTGGTACCATGTTGAGTTGAACAATTATTTTTATTATTGGATCAACTAACTAACCAATACAATTAGAGTTCTGTATTTATATACAAACAAACATATCTAAACTGTCCCAATATAAAAGGCCCAAATACAAACTACACTAATCTCAACAATGAGCTTACCTTCCTTCATTCTCCGATCTAGTAACGGCAACTAAAAGGGTAGCGGCAGGGGTGAGCTCCAACATCAGCAACTGAGAATTGAAGTCCATTTTTATTCCAATTTGATAATCTCTTAGGTTTTAACATGTCTCAACTGATTATTAGAAAAAAAAATCTTCATAGATTACGCTGATGTTTTATCATATAGTTGCAGTGATAGTGAATATGAAGACTCTATGTAACAAATCATTTATATAGCCTCCTTTCAAGAACTTTGGAGAAATAGGATTCAATATGATTAGTGGCAAGTATTCCCCCTAGTACTTATTATAAAGCACCAACTAGCAATTATATTTAGTCCTTTTTGTAAGGCACTTGCTTGTTTCCAAAGTGCATTAACTATTTTTTTCACGTATGCCCATAATTAATAAAGGTAGTATATGAGAGTAATAATTAATATAATATTAGAGTTTAGTGCAATTAGTAGAGGCAATATTGGAAGTTACTTAGATTGTAGGACAACTTTATTGACTTTAACTGTTTTTATTGGTTTGTGAGAATTGTTGGTTGATGTCTTATAATAAAGACCAGGGGAAGTAGCTTTCTGCATCACTATTGCTGATTTTAGCTCGGGGAGTGGTAAATGATTGAACAATCATTGAAACAGCGAACTGTGACGTGACTAGGCAATGGCGAAACAAAATTAGTAAATAGTGAGTAATAGGGGACTTTATTAATTTTTCTAGGTCCGAAAGTTCCTAATTTATTGTTGGAATTTCATAAACAAGAGTAATCAATATAAAAAAAAAAAAAAGTAGTAAATGGTGATAAAAAAACGGACTCCATTAATTTTTTTAAGTGTAGGAGTTCTTAATTCATTATTTGAATTTCTAAACAAGAATAGTCAATATGGAAATAAAAGTGGTAAATATTGAGCAACATGGGACTTCATTAATTTCTTTAGGTGTGGGAGTTCCTAATTTATTGTTGAAATTTTTAAAACAAGATTAGTCAATATCAAAATAAAAGTAGTAAATTACAAAATCAAAATAGTAAATGATGTGTAACAAGGGATGCCATTCAGGTAGTGGTGGAGCCAAGGTGTTGCCCCTGTGGGCAAGTGCACACACAAATATATACATATGTATTTTTTTAAAATGAAAAAAAAAATTACAATCGATCACCGTGCTGCTCAAAGGGGAGTAAGCCCAGTTAGAATCGTGTTCTCTTGCAAATCTAGCACGTAATTAACAAGCTTGTTAAGCCATATGTTAATGAATCCAAATCCTACTAAGACAAAGATGCAGGAAAAGACCTTGGTTACGGGGGATGTCGGTGGATGTCTCCATAACTCCGAATCCTATTCATCGGGAAGTTTGAACTTGCTTATTTTAACTTCGAATTGAGCCGTTCCAACTTCTGTTTGATCATAAAAACTTTAATATTGATATTCTCATAATATTTAACAAGTTCTTCTTTCTTCGATCTCTTTTCTTGATCATTCTCCATAATTCAACTTGGACTGATCTACATTAAATATAGTAGATAGTCAATGTAGGGGATAAATATATTATACAAGTTATATTTGACATTAAAGGATTTGCTCTTAATATTGGACAACTATATTTGATCATGCTAACTTATGTTGAACATGCTATGTTTGATAGATTGATGATGAAGATATAATGCAATATTAAGGAATGAAAAATCGAAGAATGTTTTTGTAATTGTTCTGTTGTAATTGCTTAGTTGACTCTTGATTATTATTATTTTATGTTAAGTTGAAGTTTTCTTTTCTTTTCTTATCTATATTCTTTTGTTTTTTAATGTATTTAAAACTTTCCTTGAAAAAAAAAAATTCGGGGGCAATGCCCCTGAATCCCCAAATCCCCTTCACTAATTGTGCAGACACAAACATAAAATTTTAGCTCTGCCACTGCATTCAGGCTTAGCAGTTCCTAGTTCATCGTTGGAATTTTCAAAATAAGAGTGGTCACTATTGAAAAAGAAGCAACAAATGGTGAGCAACATGAACTCCATTATTTTATCCAAAAATTGAGTATTCCTAGTTCATTTTTAGGATTTGTGAAACAATAGTAGGCACTAGTTAAACTAAAGTAGTAAATGAGGAGCAACAATAGACTATTTTGTACATTTAAATAACAAATGAACATTATGATAATAACTGGCTGAACCCAAGAGGGGGGGTGAATTGGGTGAATGATAAAAACTTAGCAACTTTGAAAATCTTTTTGTAACTCGGTAAAATTAGTTTGTATGACAGTAAAGAGTTATAAAGCTATAGACAATCATTCAAACATATATGCTGGAAATATAAGAGATTAAGGAAGAGAATATGCAACCGAGATTTATACTGGTTCGGCCCAATCCTTGACCTACGTCCAGTCCTCAAGCTCCACTTGAGATTTTCAATCTACTATCCTCTTGTTTAATCCGGGCACAAGAGAAGCCTTTACAAACCCACAAGTTCACCCAGGCACTTGTGAAGCCAAATCTCTCACCGAGATACCCCCTTACACAATGTAAGGTTACAACTGTTCCCACTCAAGATCACTCAATCTTGAGTAACTCTCAAATAAACAGATATAATGTTTATAACGAATCTTCTCTCTCAGAAGTGAATAAGATAAACACTGAAGTACATGACAAATAATTTCACTCTCTATGAAGAACTATGTAAGCATTGAAAACAGAGAGTAAATGTTATGAAAAACAGAGTATAAGCATGTTGAAGATGTAATATTGTGTCTCTGCATTTTTCTGATTGAATCTGCCCTTTTTTTATAGGTAGAGATCAATATATGACCGTTTGAAGATTTAATGACTGTTGGATAAAGAAATATAGCCGTTAGACTCAGATGGAACTAGCCGTTAGAACCGTTTTCGAACCGGCTATGACATCACCATTTACTTTCCCTTTGATCTTCGGTTTAACGGCCTTTGATCATCTGAAACATGTCCACAAATGATATAAATAATGTTAAGAAGTGTTATAAATCATTTGGGTAATCATCTGGATGTTTATCAGAAGAATCAGGATTTTCGAAATGGTGATTTTCTGAAGCTGAGATGAAAACTCGAGGTTTTATTTGCAAAACTCGAGTTTTGAGGTTGCTTTACTCAGCATTGCTCTGTGTCGACCAAAACTTGAGGTTTTGGTTCCAAACCTCAAGGTTTGAAGATACTCGAAGTTCGTTGCTCTCGTTCGATCGATGAAAACTCGAGGTTTCCATTGAAAACTCGAGGTTTTGACTTTGTTCAGCTTTCTTGAAATAACTGTCAACTTTCGAAGACCATATCTCCTTGGTCTGAACTCCATTTTGGTTCGTTCAACTCTTGATGGAATTCTCTGTGAGTCTACTTTCATATGCCACCAATTTCAGCTCAATCCGATTTGTATTTTGTGAGTTACACTTAAAACATTGAAGCTTGGTTTGCTGTGTAGCGTGAATTTCAGTGTCAAATTGTACAATTCATAACTCCTTGATATGAACTCCTTTTGGCTTGGATTTTATATCAACATGACGCATTGGGAGTCTAGTTTCATATGCCACTGGTTTCACCTCAATCCGATATCTGGTTTGGAATATATCATTGAATTACTAGACGTCGCCCGTGCTGCACGTGAAACAGTGTGGAGCTGAAGAGCTGATGATAGCTGGAAACTCGAGGTTTTGACTGAAATCTCGAGGTTTGCTAGTCCAGAGTTGCCGGAGACGCTGAAGACACTTGAAAACTCGAGTTTTGATTGCTACCTCGAGTTTTCTCAGTCCAGTTCTTCTAAACTCGAGTTTTGTGTCCTAAACTCGAGTTTTCTCTTCTTGAACCTCATATTTGCTTGATTTAACACTGAATTGAGCCATTCCAACTTCCATATAATCTTGGAGACTTCTAGCATCAATATAAGAACTTGAATAATGATATCTTCATTACATACAGTAAGTTCTTCATTCTTTCATCTCCCAACTTGATCATTCTTCATCATTTAACTTGGACTCATCATTCTTTACTGACTTCTACCTTCTTCAATATCCTCTTCTTTCGATTATTCCCAAAATCTTTTGATAGCTTCTTGCTTCCTTGACATTTTGATATTCCCATTATATTATGTGCAAGAACTTCTTTCTTCAATCTACTTCCTTGATCAATCTCCATTATTAAACTTTGCATCTACATTCAATATAAGAATTAGTCAAAGCATAATGTAAATGTAGTGTGCAACCTTTTTACTCTTAAGAATGGCATCTATATAAGACATCATCAAAACTAATCATAACCAACACATTATGCTCTCACAACCATGTTTTCTTGACATATCTAACTATATTAGACTCTTGTATATTTCATACATAGATGCATGATAATCAAAACAACCCTCCATAGAGATAGATCTCTCTTTGTTCTCCTTCTTTTTTGTTATTCTCCAAAAATATTATGAGTGAACCTCCATCATTGATCCTCCTTCAAAATTTTCCTTCTCTTCATTAACATCAGAGATGTGCAAGGTCATACATGGGTATATGGATGTTGCCCTGTGGCTGGAGTGACATCATCCTCAAGGTCCTGAAGAAGGGATCTCGCATGCAATGATCCATACTTGTTAACTTGACTATTAGTATTGATGAAGACCTTTTGTCATTAGCCTTGGGTTTAGAATAAAACATTAACCAAGGATTGTGTGTAGGTAAACCTAGGATCGATGAGCTTTTTATTGATAAGTAATCTAAATGATAGGCAAATGAAATGAAAACAAGGAAAATTGGTTTTGGGTTTTTTAAATTAATGAACTAAAAGATTAATGCAATTTAATTAAATGATAAGCTATTTTTTTGGTATTTTTATAAAAATGGAATGGTTAAGGGAATATGAATGAAGTGAATTCTCTTGAGAAATTTGTTCAATGGCTATCATAGCTCACTACATGATATGGGAGTATAAATCCACCAAGTTTTAATTAAAAACCTCAAATAATCTCATTGAGTGTAACATTCCTAATTAATACATACTCCCTACAATCGCATTCATAGCTATTGCTTAAAAATATGATTCAAGAACTACTTTGTGTGTGACATAAATAGAATTAATGAAAATGTTTCCTCTAACATTATGCACAATCGTGACACTCAAACTAACCCAAATCAATCACACAAACTAATAATCACATAGCAAGTATAATCTCATTGAATTAGTAGGAAGTACATAAATATAAATCATCCAATCACAATAATTCTAATCCAAACACAATAGAAGTAATCTTAGTTCAACAATATGGTGTCCAAATAACTTACAACAAAATCCTTCTGAAGCTACCTTAGAAAATAGCTAGGAATTACAATAACAATAAGAAATTCATAAAGGAATTAAGAAAAACTCTCAATTGAAGCTCTTGAACTCAAGCCAAATCCCCAATCCTCAAGACTTGAAATCTTAGCCACTAATTGGAGCTTTGAAAATCGAAAGAAACAAAACCTCACCGGGAAATGCAAAGAGTCACCGGAAACGGCAGAATCTCATCGGAAAACTCATAGATCCTGTGGAAAGTACAAACATAGCTGGAAGTTGTAACACCCCTACCGGCCTCGCCCTTTCGGATGGCGGATAAAGGGATTCCCTTTTATAATTACCATATATCATCTAATTTACTAATTATTAGCATGCATCAGAGTTTATCGCGGCAGAGCATTTCCCGGTTGGATTTTAGACAATACTGATATAATTAAATGTAAGTAACAAAATATAATCCCTAAAGGATTAAATATACAGTCATCCACCGGTGCCTACGAGGTCAAAAGAATATACAGTTATCCAATTTCAAAAAATATATATATATAACAAAATAGCCTTCCACCACCACCAATGACGCCATCTACTCTTGCCCAGTAGTCTTACCCTTTTCTCCAGAATCTACCCTCAAAGAACTTCCAGAGGCTCTACAAAAATCTGGGATTCATAAATGGATCCCAGAGTAACCATTAATCTCATATGTAATGCATAAACAATGTATGTATGTAACCATAATTAGGAAAACACCAAATAATATCATTTAATAACAAACGCGCAGTAACATAAATACAACATACCAAGTATACCGTGTTAATTGCGGAAGGACTACATGTCTTAGAAACAAACGCATGACTGCTCAACAAATCAAGCCCTAGATCCACAGTGCTAGGAAAGACACAGTAGTCGGGCTCTGAACCCAGACCACACTAAATGCATACAAACGCATGTCCCTTTTCAAGAGACACGGGTCCACAATCATGGAAAATACAAACATACAAAGAAACACGAACACATGAAGATTAAGGTTACTACCGGTAGTTGACCAAAATTATCGATAATTTTTCTCCGAGCGCACAAAAACAAAGTGACCCTAAAATAATTAGAATAAAAATATAAATAACCTCTCTTTAAAATATTTATTGGTTGACTTCAAACTAGGCCTTCTTCAACCAAATAAAAATTTCTCAATCTTATACTAAGATCCTATTTTTGAACACTTTGAAGGCATTAAAAACACCAACAAAAATATAGTTCCCCATGTCCATAGGGTTGGCAGATAAAATAAATTCCTATTTTCAACAATTATTTTTCTTCTATCATAATAACCTTTCTTCCTAAACTCCAAACCTTAAATTCAATCCTTTATTCATTCATTTCATCTATTATTCAGTCTCATTATATGAAGAAAAATGCAGGAGCCCACTACTTTCAACTTTACAATCATAAACTCATAAGGCAGTTAGAACCATAACTTACTTATTCTTGGTATTTTCTTCAACTAGACACTTGATCCTTCACGTTTCCTCCTTTTTCCTTTTCGATCTCCACCTTAAACACATCAAGAAAGAAGTTTTCCCATAACATCCTTAACCCACATAATAGAAGGTAGAAGAAGATGAAATGAGTATCCAATTAATGTTCTTACCTCCCTCTTGATTGTGTCTTCCTCTTCATCTCTATTCTTCTTCTTCTTTGCCTTGGGTGAAGATAAGCCCCTTAAATAGATCTTCAAATTGATTCACTTCCCTCTTAATCTCTCTCTATTTCTCTAGAAAAATCTAGGGAATTCGTTTACCCTCTCTTGACCAGCGATTCTTGAGGAGATTTGGAGTAAATGTCCTTATTTCTTTTAGTCTCTCACGTCGGGCGCCGTGAAGAAATATTAGAGAAATAATTTGTTATTTCCTTGTAGTCTCTCATATCTTACACGTTGGGAATTGCTGAAGAAAAGATTTTTGTGTGTTTCCTGCCTTCTCCACGTGGGCCACTACTTCTTTCCTCAATTAATATGGCATTGTCTTGTCTATCATATCCCATTTCCTCCCTGGTCCGGCAATTTTAAAGGAGTAGGAATTATTATTTATATATTTCATTCTCTCTTGCTTCATCCACATGTCCAGCACCTATTCCCTCTTTCTCCCTCAGCCGGCGGTGGGAAACATTTCTTAAAAAAAAAATTGTTGATCCCTTTTGCTTAAAACGACATGCACATCTCATTTCCTCTTCCATTAATTAATTTTATTTGACACATCCTTCCCATCACTCATCTCATAAGTACTTCCAAAGTCAGATCATCATCACCTATTCCATCTTTCTCCCTTTGCCGGGGGTGGGAAGACTTGAAGCAAAATTTTATTATTTATATTTATTATTATTTTCTTTTCACACTTCATTGGCTCATTCCCCCACACACATCTGACGCATCTTCAAAAATATGAGAGTTTTTTTTTTAATGTTCTTCCATGCCTTATTCAACATGCACAACCTTTCCCCCTTAATTAATGTTAGTTCTCTATGTGTTTTGATGATAACTGACAATTGTAAACGCAAGATAAAATGAGTTTATGATAAGTTAAAAAAATAGAGAACTTGTTGTCGGTGAATACTCGAGTAATGGTTTCATTACTCAAGTATTGAATACTCAAGTGATGGTTTCATTACTCAAGTATTGAGTTGACAAGTGAATGGCTCCTTCGTGCAAAAATGATCATTACTCAAGTATTGATTCCAATACTCAAGTAATGAACTTAAGAGAGCATTCCAAGTTCTTTTCACAAAGATCAATACTCGAGTAATGGTTTGATTACTCGAGTAATGACCAAAAGAGACTCTTCATCTAAAAGCGCAGAAATTCCAATACTCAAGTATTCATATGGATACTCAAGTATTGGTCATACGAAAAATGATTAAAGTATTCAACATGTGAATACTCGAGTATTGGTTTGAATACTCGAGTATTGGGCAAACAGAAAGTTTTCAAAGTTTTTCACATGTTTATCAATACTCAAGTATTGAAATGAATACTCAAGTATTGAGATAATGAAACTTCACAAATATTGAAAACAGTTCAATACTCAAGTATTGAGTTGAATACTCGAGTATTGACTGCAGAAAGTTTCGCTATTTCCAAGTGATTTGAATACTCAAGTATTGACTTGGAAAAGATCTCACAAAGTTTTCAATTAGTTCAATACTCAAGTATTGGTTTGAATACTCGAGTATTGGCCATACAGAAAGGTTTGGTATTTCCAAGTGATTTGAATACTCAAGTATTAATTTGAATACTCAAGTATTGACTTGGAAAAGTTTTCACAAAGTTTTCAAACAGTTCAATACTCAAGTATTGAGTTGAATACTCAGTATTGAGCATACTGAGAGAGCTTGGCTCTTCTTTCAAATATTTTGAAAACTCAAGTATTGATTTGAATACTCAAGTATTGAAGTTTTGGACTTAAACTTATTTTCACATAAAAGTTCAATACTCAAGTATTGGTTCAATACTCGAGTATTGGTCCTGCTCAAAAATTGTCCAAACGCTCAAATCATATAGTGCCTTCTCTGGAAGACGAATACTCAAGTATTCACATTAGTGCACAGTGCAATACTCAAGTATTGAAGAACTCACTCAAGTATTGGGAGCAAGTATTCAAAATTCAAATCATACGAATTTGTGATTTCTTCGTGTTTGATCTTAATGCTTTCTATTATCATTCTTATATATTCCTAGCTATGTTTAACCACTTTGTTAGTAAGTTTATTTTGCTTAAGAGGAGATTAAATGAAGATTTAATGCAAAAGGAAAAAGCATGTCGAACATTAAATGCTTCAACCGAAAAGTTGCATACCTCTCGGTAATCCATCGTACACGATTGCGAGCATTAAAGAATGTTCTCCACTTCCAAAGAATCGCTTCTCCAACGGATTTATCTACTAGAAGTCAACTCGAACTTCGCCCGGATTGGATTAAGTGAAGATTAGAGAGAGAAGAAGACCAAAACTAAACCAGAACCTTGGTTAATGTCACCAACGGTTATATGAAAGATTACAACGGTCATTTAATGCCTTCTGAGTATAAATAGAAGAGCATTCAATTCCTCTCAACAACTAAGACCTCAGAAAGCGAAAATCATTAAAGCCTTCATCTACTCTTGAGTCTTTCGTACTAAGTATCGTTGATACATTCAATCTTCGGTGTTTATCATTATCTACTCTTAGAGAGAGTTCATTGATTGTAAATAATTTATTGTGAGTATCTCAAGTGCGGGGACTTGGAGATTGGGTTCATTGATTACAACTTGTAAGGGGAGTAAGTTCTAGTGAGAGAATTACTCTTGAGTGCAAAGTGTGTAATCAATTGTGATAGTGAAAACCCAGAGAGTCGGGGACCTGGACGTAGGTCAAGAGATTGGACCGAACCAGTATAATTCCTTGTGTCTTGCTATTCTTCTCTACTCCATAGTCTACTCTGTTTTAGTTTCGAAAAACAGAGCTTTTCTGGAAGAATTTTTAAAAATCCTCAATTCACCCTCCTCTTGGTGATTAAGCTCCACTTTCAATTAATTAAGTCTTGTCCCATCTGTCTATCACATTTCCTTGGGTATTACGTGTACTTGGTCTTAGGTCATCATAGCTTAGTCTCCCCCTTTACTGGTAACGTGATGAATGCTGACGGGAGAAGAGTAATTTTACTCTGATTTCTATCATATCACAAGTTCACACTCCCTTTTATTTAATAGTTAAAGCCTTGCCCCAAAGTTCAAATTTAATTTTCCCTTTCCTTCCTCTAAAGACCCGAAAATTGAAGGGCCTTTTGGAGTACAAATATGCTTTTTACTACACTTCCATCTCCTCTTAAGTCCTTATGTTGTACTATAACATACCACTCTGGTTTTATTTGTAAGTCTATTTTGACCAAAAAATTTGGTCCTATTTATAAGTCCAGTTTCATATAATAAATGAGATTGTAACAATTTTACCCCTATTAATTACACCCATGAAGATAGAGAGAGAAGAAACAGTTGAAAAATACTCAATCATAAATAAGGACAAAGTTGAAAATTTACCCCACAATCATTGTGTAAACTAACTTTTTTTGGTATGTGAGATTTGATCAAAGTGACTTATAAATAGGACTAGAGTGGTAGTGTCATATTTCTCTTCTTATGGACAAAAATAATAAATAGTAGGATAAAATACATATTTAGCTTCTTTGACATTATTTACCTCAATTTATTTATAACCAAATTTTCACCTACATTTTTAAATAATTCCACCTTACTTCCCCATAATTAATATATCCTAACAGAAAAATAAATATCATTGACTAACTACTACTACTTGATGAAAAATTCTCATATTCCATTAATTAATTTACATGAAAATTGGGATGTGAAAGAAGTCAAAAAGAAATCAGTGATAGTGCCTTGGAAGAAGAAAGATGAAGTGACGGTGGTGGTGAGAGGACAATCTCTCTCCGGTGAAGGTGATGATGAACGGCAATAATGGTTTCCAAAGGAGGAGGAAGATGATGGAGTGAAGATGGTATCCGGCGGAGGAGGAAGAGATCGATGATGATATTCGAATGGTGGTGGAAAGGCCCGGTTAGGTTCTGGTTCTGGTTCAAATTCACAGTATCCGCTCTGATCTGCGCTTTCCAAGTTCAAGCTCTCACAGCCTAGTGCTCAGTGGTGAATGTTGGAGGAGAGGTTGGTGACGCTCGCCAACGACAGAAAGAGGAAATGGTGTTGCCGGCGAGAAGGAAGGTCAAGGATAGAGGGAAGATTCGAAGGTCCTTGTCTGGTTTTCTTTTTTCTGTGGTGCTGTTATGTCGATGAAGAGAAGAAGACAACCTAAGGAACCAATCTAAACAGCTCAAAAGTTTTGTAGAGGGAGTCAAATGAAAATATTTGAAACAGTTGTGAGGTCATACTGTAAGTTTTCAACTTCTGGATATTTCTGTAATTTTATCTGGTCCTTTTTCTCCACATATTTGCAACTTCTGGGTCTTTTCTATAATTTTTTCCAGACCTTAAATATATTAATTCTGACCCTAATTGATATTTTTCAAATTCTTCAATTTTATTCTAAAACACCTACAATACAAGATTAAACACAAGGTAGTATCAAAAGTCTAAGAAATCATTTGCACGAATAATTAACAAATTATGATCACTTTTCCCTTAATTACACTTAATTCAATAAAAATGTTTCTAACTTAAATTAGTGTTTAAGCAGACAATAATGTTCTAAGAAATGCGTTAAAAATCTCAATTTAATTATAAAAAAATTATAAAAATATGATTTAATCAAGTATCATTGACTAAAACAGAGGAATGAATTTGACAGTTACAATCAAACCACATAAATGAAGAGTAGAATGAACCATAAAGGTTTCAACTTTGAACGTTATTCTTTGACAGGAACCTTATTTGGCCTTGCACACATAGACATGCATGTTTATGTGTTTCTCTTTTTACTGACTGCAAGCACAATGTAACAGCTTTAATCAGTTATTGGGTAGAGATTTTAGCCTAACTAACACACTAACAATGTTTTAAAAAGTCAAAATAACAATTATAATCCTTAGTGATTTTTTAATAGTTTTGGTTGCTCTAAAGTTCTTCTAATTAATTTTTACTTTACATGTTACATATGCCAAAATATTGGGAGTAACTTGCCCATCCCTTAAATTGGGCATGGGAAATCCTAGAAACAAATGCAAGGGATCCCAAGCGTTCATGATAATATTGCAAGCAAAAATGAACATGAACAGGGTCTCAACTGTTTAGTACAACTTACACACGAGGAAATAGCTTCACGGATCCTCATTCCCTATTCCAAGAAAAAGAATATGCCAAGATGGATAATATTATATACATGTATAAACATAATTATTACTCCACATTAATGAAACGTAATATGAATTTGAATGAATTTTAGATAAAAATAAAAATAAAAAAATTCGATGGTCTCTCCTCCTCCTGCTGAATGTTTTTTGCCTAACCTTCGAATGTTTTTTGCCTTGAAAATGAGCCGTCTCCGGCCCGGTTCTCAAATCATTGGTTTGAAGTTTGATTTGTATTAGTTTTTGAAATTTAGCGAATAGTTTGACACTATATTTTTATTAATATATATTATTTGAATTAGAAAGTTTAAGAGATTTATTATTTTTATATATTTCAAAATAGTTTAAAATTTTGAAATGTAATAAAAAAAATATAAGTAAGCCCACGGGCTGGTTCTGAGCATGCATGTCTGAGGGCTGGGCTTCAATAATATGTTGGTTTTATGGTACGCTGGTTTTTCAAGCCCAATCATTTTAAACCTTAACTCTTCAAAAGGCTGGCCTTTTAGAGCAAGGGTATTTTAATTTTTTAAAAATAAATATTTTAAACGGAAGTTAGCTCCTTAAAACATAACACCAAATTATAAATTATCTAACAAAACGTATCTGGAAAAAATCCATAACTTTAACAACAAAGAAATATTTTGAAAAATCCAATCATCGACAGTAAGTATCTGGGAAAACAAAACACAGTAAGTTGTAGCCAAATTATCATTAAGTTTTCTTATTTTAAAACATAACATTAAATTATAAATTATTTTAAAAAAATTCAAATTTAATGAATTTTTTTTTTTTTGCTGAATTATGTATAATTCCCAATTTCAGATTATGCGCAATCCATCAATAATCTACCTTCGTAATGAAATTTAAAACTATGACAATAATATATCTTGTTCTACGGTGTAGAAACACGGATATACAGCGCGGAAAGGCTAGTGCTTTGATATTGGATCAATAGACTCACCCGAATATCTATGAGGTAGATATTCCGGAGACTGTGGGAACTTGTGTACCTTCTTGAGAGTGCATCTGCAATTGGGGGTCTTTGTGTACAGTGTGACTGAATGTAAATAGTTCAGGGTTAGAACGTGTGCACCTTAAAGGTCGACCCCTGTATTTATAGATAGTACCTTCGGTCCGGTAGCCAGGATCTATCGTGATCTATGGCCGTTATATCATATCCGTAATATGGATTCCAATATACCCGATATTATAAATAATAGCGGGATTTCCCAATATTATATGAGGATCCCATGATTGTGTCTATTCCTTAGTGTGCCACATCGGGATTGGGCCTGATGGGGTCCGTAACATATCTCTTACTCTACATAAAATTTAAAATCATTAATCTATCAAAAATATTTTAAATCATTAATATTTAATATTATCTAGTTCCATTAGAATAATTTAATTTTAATAATAAATACTCCTTTGCAAGCTAAGATTTAATAACATCTTAATTCAAGCTAAGATTTAATATTTGAATTTAAAATAGTTATTTCAAAGGTTTAATCATCCAAAAAATAAAATCTATCTATTAGTAGCAATATTTGATGATTGATCTCGGTCGGATTTAAATTTTGAAGGAAAAAAATTAAAATACTTTATCATGAGATTTTTAACAATATCACATGAATAATCTTTGTCCATTCAAATTAATTCAATCTGAGGGCTTATCTTGCCTATATATAGATCATTATGATTTTAAAGCCTACCTACGTACCAAGTTCCCAACTCTCTTTCTCATTGATTAGGGTTTGAGGTAAATATAGGGTTTGCTGAGAAAACAATGTCGGACTATCTTCCTGCAGAAATTTGGGAGAAAAATTTTCAACGATTACCCGTCAAAACTCTCCTCATTTGCATATCTGTCTGCAAAGATTGGAAATTCCTGATCACTCATCAACACTTCGTACAAGGATTTGCCAATACCAATAGTTCTCTCTTTCTTCAATTTCGCGGCTGCCTACAACGAAGTGTGTCTCGAGGGGCTCAAAATAGGTTTGACAAAGTTTTCTCAATATATTCAGATCATGAAAATCAATTAGTTAATCAACTCTCAATTTCAAAACTTGCACTCACTGATCAAGGTATTGATTTTAATAATTTCTTTGCGATTGGTACTTGTAATGGACTAGTATGTATCAGTGATTATGCTTCATTACCACCTAGTTCTGCCACTTTCATACTAATGAACCCATTTATTAACAAATATGTGGTGCTTCCCAAATCCAGTTATCGGTCCTTAGAATCCTCAAACGAATTCGATGGGGCATGCACTTCGTCAGGGTTCTGTTTTGATTCTAAGAACAATGACTTTTTAGTTGTCAAAGTTTTCCTTTACTATACAAAAAGAAGCCCACCATGGGTTGAGCTTTACTCTCATAATACTGGTAAATGGAGAACTATCATTGGTACAGGTTCTTCATTGCGTTTTTCTGTATGGGGAATCACAAGTGATCAAGTGTTTGTGAATGGAGCCCTACATTGGCTTGTTTGTGGACAGCAATTTGGTCGAAACAGTTATGTTACGATTATATTATCGTTTGATTTTGCTACAGAGACTTTTGGAGAACTGATATTACCACGGTGTTTAGAATTTCGACCAGATATAGATTTTTCTCTTTTGAAAGGAGTTAAATCACTCACTTTAGTTCACAAAACTCATGTCTCAATATTTTATATATGGGTGATGAAAGAATATGGTAATGTGAATTCATGGAATATGATATATTTTTTTAATTTAACAAGACATGGACACATAGAAAGAGTAATAGCTATGAGGAATAGTGGAGAATTGGTACTAGAAAGGCGTGACGATGAGGTAATATTTTTAGATCCGAAGAAAGATTTCGTCAGGCGTTCTGGACTTCAAGGATATGAGGTTGGTTTTGCTGGAGATATTGAGGAAAGTTTGTTTTTGATAAATGAAGAAAATAATGCTTCACTTATTAGCAGATTGGTACTTTAGGTTGTTCCTTTAGCTAGGACGGACTTTTTTAAACGACATCGTTTCTGGATCCTATATGTTATAATTATATATTAAATGTTATAGATTTACTGAATGAATATGATTATGGATTATTTTTTTAGCCTTTAACTATTCTGTGTTCAATGTTGATGACTTATTAATAATATAGACTTGTTCTATGAAATTTATTTATGATACCCGCTCCTTATAAGTGAAGGCAACATTGGACCTTAACCCATAAATATTCAAATGAGTTTCACTTTATTAAATTGACTTTACATTAACTGGTTTTTACCATATCCTAAGTCTGTAAAAGCCAGATGAAATAGTTAGGAATTCTAAATAATAGTGCAGAGCAAATATTGAAGGAGCCGCAGTGCATTAGCTCTGGCTCATAGGTTTATTTATAATCACCAAATACACAATTCTAGAAGATCTTTCCAGGTACCTATACAGTACTGACACGTGTACAGGGAGGAATATTGGTTACAACGGATACAATACAAATGATGCACAAATGATCATATTCTAACAGAAAGTAAAACCTTTTTTTACCATGGCTGATCCAAACACAACCTCACATCCTTTTTTAATTGGTTCCAACTTACTTTTATTGCAAACTAAAGCTATCCCAAAAAAGTCCTCAATTAATTATTTTCCGACTAAAGTATACTTTTGACCCTTTAAAATTACATGAGGTAGCATTTTAGCCTCTTATGTTTATAAGGTGCATTTTTAGTGGTGGTTATAATGCAATGTTGACAAGCAAAAACTTTTTGTTTTTTCAAAAAGGGTCAGATTGTAATTAAAATAGTAATAATAGGGGAAAAAAAGGCTCAAATTTTCCATTTGATCGCTATTCCATCCCATCGTGAACCCTCTTATTCCGCCAACGACTTCTTCCTCCCGGAGTCTATAATGTAAGTTTCCAACGTCGAAGAGGGATATTATCGCCGATTTAGAGAATTTGCTTTTGGAGGCTGAGTGAAGAACTGGGACAGGTTGAATGCAATAGTCTCTACTACCTTCAAGGAGGCAACATGACGGCTCATATTCAGATGGTGGGAGTGATTGTAGGAATGATGATTCAGATGATGATCTTAGGGCCTGTTTGGTACGAGGAACATTTAAAGAGTGAAATGAACTTAAAGAAGGGAAAGGAAGGGAAGGGAAGATTGAGAGAGAACTTAAAAAAGTTGAGCTGTTTGGTAGCCATGGAAATATAAGTTGAAAGAAGATAAATTGTTTGGTAAGAAGAATTGGGTGTTGGTTAAGTGGGAAGGAGAGGTAAAATACCCATAATGCACCTGACATAAAAAAGGGAGAGAAAGACTTGACTGATTTTTTTTTTTTTGGATATCGAGCAAAAACAGACCCACCCACATCGCGACTGTGTTGGTTGAGAAGGAAAATCAAAGGAGCTGCAGATCTGTGAGGGCGACGATGAGAACGGCTGCTGGAAATTTATATAACATTGAAGACGTTCTATTTAAAAAGGTGAGAAGACACAAATATAATATTGAAGACGAATATACCAGAATCAGAAACAAGGCTGGTTTCGAGAATGTCATTGTAGCTACAGGTATCTAGCTTGAAACTTGAATCCTGCAATGTGATGTGTGTGATTTAAGCTTAGTGTCGTATGTTATATAAGGAAGAAAGTGGTCTGATAATTTTATAGAGCAGCACCGACGAGAAGATGAGATTGTAGAGTGTAATAATGTATTATTAAATTAGGAGTTTCAACTTTTTCATTGACCTGTCTTCGAATTCCTGAGCATAAAGCTCACACATCAAGAGCTAGGTAACCATTAAAAAAAACACAAATGTAGAACAACTGCAGTTGATTGATACATGAACAGTAACTTCATTATCAGATTCACTATTCACACTACTCTGTTTGACTTTGTTTTGCATTTTAGATGGACAATGTTCAGTGATTTGATCATATCTCTTAAACCATAAATCTGATTGAAGTGAAATTTTTTTCATATGAAACTAGACTTCCAATCTGTCACACAGACACCAAAAGCAAGCTCAAAGGAGTTTGGACGAAAGAGATATAGATTTTCGAAGTTGATCTTGGAATTCTCGCATCATATTAGATAAGTTCAATAATTTGGATGACTTGGTTTGAACAAAGTTGACAAGTTCGAACATAACACTTACCTAAAAGAGTCTAAGTTCGAACGCATAAACTGACAGTAGCTAAAATTGTGTTGCAATTAATTTTAGCATAAACTGAACCAGACCACCAGTGACCTTCTTGCATTCCGACGAGCCACCACCGTTGTCCTCCTCACTGTCATCGTTGGGAACAAGAAGGCCAGAGAGTTCAGAGTTTGGAGTCGCCATTACATCTTCGGAAGGAGAGCGATTTGGGGATGACAAACCGAGCTTGGAGAAGAGAGACCACCTTCCACTTCCCACGGTCGCAGGTTAACCACCACCGTCTTAAATTTTTTCATTCTTTGTCAACCACCAACCATCAAGGCAGCCACCATCACCGGTCCTTCTATATTTTCCAATCCGACCAGACATTCTTTCATGAGATTCGATAGACCCAATGGCGGAATCAGGGGGCTAGGGTGGGCCCCCGCCCCCCCAAAAATTTATAGAAAAAAAATTTAAGGGTTAAGATGCAAAAATACACATGTGCTTTCTTCATAGGAGCGCCCATTAGCAAGTTTTTTTTTTTTGTGCAAAAGTGCACACGTGGTTAGAAATTAGGTGCAAAAATACCGTTTGACCGTTAAGTTTAGCTTTTTTTGCTGACTGGACGATGACGTGGCATTTCAAATGTGCCAAAATACACATGTGGTTTGTCAAGAAGAGCGCCCAACACCAATTTTTTTTATTTTTTAATTTAATAATTTTACTTCAATTAAAATTATTTTAAGATCTTGAAAAAATATTTCAGGTATTGACTGCATACTAAAAGGATGCGAAAAAATATTTGAGTACGGACCTGGGTACTAAAAAGTACTTTGAGGATCGATTGGTATAGAAAAAAAATACTTCATGATCTTGAAAAATTATTTTAGGATCTTGAAAAAATATTTCGGTGTATTGATCGGTACTAAAAGGATCGACGGATACGAGAAAAAAATATTTCGGTACTAAAAAGTACTTTGAGGACGGATTGGTACTAAAAAGTACTTTGAGGATACTGACTGGTAAGAAAAAACTTCATGATCTTGAAAAAATATTTCAATCTATTGACTGGTACTAAAAAAGAATCTCGATCGGAACCGAAAAATACTTCATGATCTTGAAAAATTATATTAAGATCATGAAAAAATATTTCACAGACTGATTTGATACTAAAAATATACTTCAAAGATATTTTTTTAAGATTCTAAAATAATTTTTCAAGATCATAATTTTTTTTGTACCAGGAAGTATCCTCAAAGTATCTTTTTAGTACAAGTCAGTACCCTGAAATATTTTTTCAGATCTTAAAATAATTTTTCAAGATCATGAAGTAATTTTTCAAAACAGGTCAAGATCTTAAATATCTTTTTAGTATTTGATAGCAATTAAAATAAAATTATTAAATTAAAAAAATTGGTGTTCGACGCTCTTCTTGACAAACCACATGTGTATTTTTGCACATTTGAAATGCCACGTCATCGTCCAGTTAGTAAAAAAGTCAAACTTAACGGTCAAACGGTATTTTTGTACCTAATTTGTAACCACATAGTACTTTTTTACCTAAAAAAACACTTGCTATCGTAAGATTCCTTCGAAAAGCACATGTATATTTTTATACCTTAACCCAAAAATTAATTCAAGTATTATTGGGTTGGGTTGATCCGTGTAATAGTAAATGAAATATGATGAACTTTTACCTAGCCTCTTTTATGAGAAACTTTGATAACACGTCCTCAAATTTCATAATCAATCAGCTAAAATACTCCTAGAAAATCAAGCTTATATTAATTACAAGTCATTATCTGCATTTTGACCTTCCCAATTTTTTATTTTTTTTTACCTTCTGAAATATACCGTTTAAAAGTTCTGATGGATCTTTCAGAAAAGATGTCGATATCAACCTAACCCAGTATATATGTTGCTGTTTATAGTTTTTTATTAATAATTTTTTGTCCAAATTAAACACACACAAAAGACAATGTGTTGTGTCTATTATTTTGAGTTTTAACAAGGATTTAATTGTAGATGAGTTTTTTTTTTTTTGGGTCAAAATTGTAGATCAGTTTAACAATATAAAAACATATAAATAGATAAGAGTCAAGTGGAGTGTCTTAATTTCTGTAATAGATTTTTGGGTTAAGGTGCAAAAATAGACATGTGCTTATCTCCGAGGAGCGACCAGTAGCAAATGTTTTTTTTAGGTGCAAAAGTGACTATGTGGTTACAAATTAGGTGCAAAAATAGCGTTTGACCGTTAAGTTTTTTTTTTGTTGACGACGATGACGTGGCATTTCAAATATTTTTTTCGTATCCTTTTAGTAGACTTAGGTCAATATCTCGAAATAATTTTTCAAAATTATGAAGTATTTTTTTGTATCAATCGTATCCGAAAATACTTTTTAGTACCTAATATCATCGACTCGAAATATTTTTTTCAAAGATTATCATTTTAGTACTTGGTCAATACCCGAAATATTTTTTAAGATCATAAAATTATTTTTGCACCTTTGAAATGCCACATCATCGTCGCCAAAAAAAAGTCAAATTTAACGGTCAAAGGCTATTTTTGCACCTAATTTGTAACCACATAGTTCTTTTGCACCTCTAAAAAGCATTTCTTCATGGCGCTCCTCGGAGAAAATAACATGTCTATTTTTGCACCTTAACCCTACATTTTTTTCAATTTTTTGTATATTAGGTCGTATCGTGTCATATTTCAAATATTTTTTATTTTCACCTTATCCTTAAAATTTTTGGGTCCACAACGGTAGAAGAGTTCATATTGATTGACTTTATTGTCATAAATTGTTTGTTTAAGAATTACACATCTCCATAAAATTTTTCTTCAACTCCTATACACTTTGCTTTATAATCTCGCCCCCCCCCGTCTACAAATCCTGAGTCCGCCCCTGGATAGACCCTCTGTTTCTTTTCTTATATAAGACTCGACAGACATGGGCTTTTTTGTCTGCAAAATTGTCTTTCCCGGGAAGATTTCAAGAGCCCGCCATTTTTGAAGGGATCTCACTTTCCCATGTTTAAGGGAACATGAAGCCAAGCGGGAACTTAGATTGGAGGGAGAATTGCACGCCAAACGGTTTTTTCCATGGGAATCCTGTTAAGCAATGGAAATGGATTGGATTTCACCACAAGATTGTTCAAATGTCAAAATCTCCCCCTTCATTGTTTCACAAGGTCCTTATATATATATATATATATATATATATATATATATATATATATATATATATATATTTTGCCTCAAGGATGTATTATATTTTTATTTATTCGCCTTTCTTCCTTTTTTTTCACTAATAGAGGATTTAAATATTAGATCCTCTTGTGACGTCCCTGAGTAGTCCCATTGACTTTTAATTACACTCATATTTACACCCACATTTTTTTATAGGGAAAATTACATTTAAATACCATTTGAATTTGCAAAAATCTTTAAATGTCTGTTAAATTTGTTAAATGACTTAAAGGTACCAAGGACCATATAGGGATTTACAAATTCGGGTGAATTTACTCTTTTGCCCTTAGTTTTAAATAAATTTTTAAAAAATAAAAATGACCCTCTCGGAAGGCCGCGGGTAGTGAAGGACCGATCGCATGGACGGCTTCTGCAATCGCAGCCGACGGGCGCAGCGCCACCGCCGGCTTGAAATCCGGTGATGGTTTTTTTTTCTTAGGGGGCTGGGCGCCAGCCACCGGCAACTTGAAATCCGGTGAGATCCCAAGAAATCCGACAGCTTGAAATCCATTGGGCCACTTGGTTCCTTTGATATATATATATGTGTGTGTGTGTGTGCGCGCGCGTGCATTAACAAATATATATATTCTTCTTAACATTTTTTCCATCAACAAACACTCTTGTAAATCTCATTACTGAACTTGTAAATGCCATTAAAGAATTGATAATCATCATTGAAAGATTTGTTATAATTGCACTTTTTTTTGTTTTATCAAACACACATGTGGTAAACCCGAAAAACGAACTTATAAATAATAGGGAAAATCCATCTTGGGGCCCTTTTTGGGAAAAAAAATCTCAAAAAGGGTCCCAAGATTCTGAAAATATAAATTCATGAAATTTTTACAACTAAAACAGTCACATTAACAACAATATCAGCCCCCCGTTAACAACTAAAACAGTCACATTAACAACTAACATCTTAATGAAAAATCCCAAAAATGGCCTAAGGGCCCTTTTTAGGATTTTCAGAATCTTGGGGCCCTTTTTGGAATTTTTTTCCCAAAAAGGGCCCCAAGATGGACTTTCCTAAATAATATTGCGAAACTTATAAATGTCATTGAAGAATTAGTAATTGCCATTGAAATATTTGTTATAATTGCAATTTCTAAAAAATCTTTAAAGCGCGAACCAAAAACCATTGATTCCTACGTCAAAAAACTTCCTTCTCAAAATTGGAATGAAGTATTGACCAAAAAGGATCCAAAAATCCGCGCTTTAGAATATGATAAATTGGCTTTATCTTTAATTGCCTCTTCTTCCTGGCAATTACAAAAGGAGAATATGATTGACAAATAAAGAATTTGCTCTCCAACTAGCCAGAAAAAACCACCTCGGTATCACGCCCATTAGCAGTTCTTCCAACCGTTAATACTATAGATACTCCATACATCGAAAAACAAAATGTTGTATTGGATATCTTACAGATTGAACCCGAGTTTTTCTTTGAAACTCCAAACCAAGTAGCATTAAATGTTTTCCCTTCGGATTTCATTTTGTGCCTACTAGTTTACAAAAAACACAAGAGTTTTATGAGTTAATTTTAGTTGATTCTCGGATCCATAAAGTTGACGAGACACATCTCTAAACCTAAGGATCAAGAACAACAATTTATAACTCATTCAACTTTACAAATTTTAAAAGTTCTTACGCCTACAAACTGGGGTAAGAATCTCAATAAATGGAAACCTTTTTCTAAAAGAGTTTTCGATCCGGGAAGGATATACATACCGGGATTATTTATCGCCTGCGGTATAATGTCTTTTGGGATCAAAATAAAATTTTCAAACATACTTGGTTTATTTATTTCAAAAATAAAACCGAGTATATCTTTCCCAATGGTTTTTGAAATGGTGGCGAATTTTTGGACCAATATCCGAAATACTCCCGCCACGACTTCAAAAGGCATTGATTCTTTTTCAACATAAATTCGAATAATGGAGATCCTTTTCCCATAGATCTTCATTATTTTTCAAAACCGTCGTATCTTGGATTTTTTCCTGGCAATACAGATTTTCTCATATAAACAAAAACGCACCAAATTTACCAATTTTACAAAGACAAATCTTTGTTCGTTGGTGGGGAAATTATAAAATGACTTTCCGATCGCAAAGCGGTGGATAAATGGTTCGAAGAAAACCCAAAGTATCTTTGTGCCACCGAACGGAAAGTGATTTTTGAACCAAAAGAATGAATTCAAGATACCCTTGCCGCCGCAAAAGATAAACAAGATTGTATCCAAGAACTTACTCTTCTTCTCAAACAACTTCAAGAAGATAAAGTGTCGGACCATCAACACTGCCGAGTCCAATGATGATGAAGACGAAGATGAATTCATTGTCAATTTGGAAGAAGATGAACTTTTGCAACTTTTGTGGAGACAATAAACACATTCGTTTCCATGTATAAAGTTGTAGAATTATAAATCTCTTTGTATTATGATAATTCATTGTAATACGTAGAGTAGTTGCGTAGTTAATTACGTATTTGCCGTAGTTAATTACGTATAAATAAACTAAACAAGCACGGTCACCAACCGGAATCGTACAAACAATGACTCGAATCGATCTATATAAACAGACATTCGTGTTTCGGGGTTCAAAACCACTACTCTCTCTCTCTCTCTAGCTCTCTCTCGCCTTCTCTACAACCTTTCCCTTCTTCTCTCTTTAAGCTTTCTTCTGCCTTTCCCTTCCATGTAAGTGTGTTAAATGCAATTATAACAAATCTTTCAATGACAATTACCAATTCTTTCATGGCATTTACAAATTCAGTAATTGGATTTACAAGAATATTTGTTAATGGAAAAAATGTTAAGAAGAATATATATATATATTTGGTAATACATATATATATCAAAGGAATTAAGTGACTCAAGTGTTGGGCCACTTGCCCCATAAAGATGGGAGGTTCAACCACACCTCCGTCACTTTCAATTTCGATCTTTTTTTTGAAAAAAAAAACCCACCCCCCCCCCAAAAAAACCATTACCGGATTTCAAGTTTATCGCGCCACCATCAACAGTTGGTCCTCCCATGTCGGTCGCGATAGCCTTCTAAGAAAGGTCATTTTTTTTTTAAAAAAAATATTTAAAATTAAGCGACAAAGGATAAATTCATTTTGAATTTGTAGAATCCCCACGGGTCTTTCGATAAATTTAAGTTTTTAACAAATTTAACAGATATTTAAAGATTTTATAAATTCAAATGGTATATAAATATAATTTTCCCTTGTCTATATGTCTATATCAATAATTATTTTTTACAATTTTTTTATTTTTTGTAATTTATCCTACCTTTTATTTCTTTGAAACTTTTTTAACATGACCCCACATATCCGCCGTACTTTCCATTAAAGTATAATTATTAAAACTTGAGAGGTGCCAAACCAATCAAGAAAACGTCACACTAAAATGTTGAGAAATTAAAACAGGGCAGCCAATGATGGTTGAGCCAGATGCAGATAACCCAAACCCATGTCCTTGTTGTGTGATAACAATTCTCCACCCAAAATTATTGTTTGTCACCATCACAATCAACGTACTTCACCTTAGCCCCCAACCATAAAATTAAAATATCCAAATCTTTTTTCAATAGAAAAATTAAGAAAAAAATCAAAAGACCCCATAATTTAAAAGAAAATCTTAAAAAAATACCACAAAAATTTCAAAATCCTAAATAAATGAATTTCTAACCAAAAAAAATTATTAATTACTTTAATGCTCTTATTAATCTCATTATTATTATTATTATTAGAATTTTAAAGTTTAAATGATACTTTTCTACTATTTTTTTAAAAAAAATAATTTAAGAGGTTTTGGACAACAAAAACTTCAAGCTCATTGTATGAAATCTACTATACCTAGAAAGTCACAATTAATATAATTGACTCGAGAACCACTTATGAAATACAATATTATTAACTAAAAATGTATAATTTATTAATACTATGACTTTTTGGAAATTTATAATTATAAAAACACTTTTATAAATAGTAAGGAATTTACACTATTAACTAAAAATGTCCAATTTATACTTATAATTATGGGACGAGATAGAATAAGTTTTTAAGAGTTGTAATCATTAACTATATAATGTCAAATAGGGATATTTTGGTGAGATTAGTCTGTCATATTTGTTTAAAGTAGCCAAATTATTTTATTTATTTAATATAACTGAATTAGTTATGCTACTTTATGTACTAAGGACATAAGAGACTAACAAAAAATTTGATTTAACTTAATTTGTACAGTTAGTTGGAGTTTAATATCACCTTGAAAAGTACTCATTTTTTTGTTAAAAACAACACACAACAAATTACAAAAAGTAATAGAATTGTGTCAGTCAAGGCACACATAAGAGAGAGGAGCAGTTTGATCTTGGGCTCTCACTTTTTCTTTTCTTTTTCCGTCCTCTCCTCTGACATCGCTTCCAAATCCCCTTTCATTGTAATGATTCTGCTGCAGCAACACCACACCCTCTCTTCCTCCTCCTTCCTTCTCTCTCCCACGCACACACGCCTCCCACCACACAATTCGCCTCCTTCTTCGCGTTTCCCAATTCTTCGTCCTTAATCAGACGTTTCTGCAGAAAAAGTTGTGTGCGCCTCTGACTCTAATCCCCGTATAGAGTGGTCCTCACTCTTAATCCTCAACAACCTCTAGTGTCGATTTATTCTCTGCCATTTGTATTTTTCGCTTTTACTTTTTGGCCTTTTCTAACCGGAGAAAATGCAAGAAGCTGGATTGGGGATTATGGGCGGGGGTTTGAGCGGAGACCTGTCGCCGTCCAGTGAGCTCCTCCGGCAGCTGAAGGCGGAGATAGCGGCGCATCCTCTTTGTGAGCAGCTTGTGGCGGCACATGTTGGCTGCCTCCGCGTCGCCACTCCGATAGATCAGCTTCCTCTCATCGACGCTCACTTATCGCAGTCTCATCAGCTTCTTCGTTCTTACGCCTCGCTTCATGCTCATTCCCTTTCACCTCAAGATCGCCAAGAACTCGATAACTTCCTGGTAACTGCGAATTTTTTCCTTCAACCTCCATGGATTTCTGGATCTATACGCTTTATCACTCAAACTTCAATTTCTTACTCATTAGAGGTTAACTGTTAACAGTAAACTTCAAGATTCAAATAATCATGAGAAAAGAAAATTATACTCGTATTTCGCAAACGTCTTGTTAAGTTTGAGGTTTACCAATTTAATTATTATTTCTTAACAACAAATTTTGCAGGCACAGTATTTGGTAGTGCTGTGTAGCTTTAAAGAACAGCTTCAGCAGCATGTCAGAATTCATGCGGTGGAGGCTGTTATGGCCTGCCGTGATATTGAAAATACCTTACAAGCTCTTACAGGTACTCCCCCTGTATGCTTTGGTGATTGTTTTTTTCCCCCAAATGCTTTGATTTTTGTGAACAATGATTAGATCATAACATTACCATCTGCTTTAAAAAAAAAATATTTGTCATCCTATTTATAAGATTTATAAGTCCGTTTTGAAAAAAAAAAAAAAATTGGTCTTATTTATAAGTCCATTTTTATGGTAAAGGGTAATGAATAATATTGTAAAAAATTTGTTCATATTAATTGTATTAATAAAAATAGAGAGAAAAGAAAGAGTTGAAAGATACTTATTTATAAATAAGGGTAAACTCTATAATTATTGAGCTAACTACCTCTATCTGTCCTTGTCCTTAGTATGTTTGATTTTGAATTTCAGAATCTCAAATAAATGATTTTTTTACTAAATTTTGAGTTGTCAGTGTAGTTAATACCTATACTTTTATAAACAACAAAATTGATTTGAAATTTTGAAATTCAAATGGTACTTTCTTATATTTTTTCCTATTTACATTGAGGAAATTAATTAATTTAGTTAATATAATATGCATTTTTTAAAACACTCTAATCATCTTTTTTATTTTATTTTTCTTGATTATTCTTTGGGAGAGTATCAATAAGGGTAAATTTAAAAAATATTGACAAAGATAGAAAATATATTTTATATATATAATTAAGATCAACTTATAATAACAATAAAATGAATCATACGGTATATCCGGTATTTTTATAATTTTTTTGTGGGTTTGGGTTATGTCTGAAAGGATATATGGTGGTATTATCTGGACGAATATATGGGATTGTGGGAAGATCTAGAGGTCTAAGTTTGGTGGAGAGTGATATTCCCACGGCATTCTCAACTACCTCTATTTTTTGGTTCAAGAAAGGAGCTTTCATACACTGCATTTTTCCTGTTACCGAATTGCGGGTAACTTGAGAGTTAATCCATATATAACATTTGCAAATTACATCGTTTATCAGTTATAATAATATAATTTATTGGCAGACTTTGTATAAATATATATACCTAATTTGTCTTAATGTTTTATCAAATTCTAAATGAATAACAATAAACTATAAATTTAAAATATGCAAATCCATAGTGTTGCCTTGGAAATGGATCCTCTCACTGGCCAATCTCTTATCATCCCTCATTGTTTTTTAATTATAATCGTTAGACATTGATCCAATGACATAGAAAGAAATGCATCATCCACCTTTTAAAATTTCATCTTCACCGCGTGCGGTAATTTTGAAATTTTGAAAAGTGGATGATGTATCTCTTTCTAAGCCGTTGTATCAATATCTAATGGTTATAATTAAAAGATATGGAGGGATGATGAGAAACTCCGCCGGTGACAGAGTCTGGACCCGCCTTGCCTTTGCCCTTTGATGTGTCATTTTTTATTAGGTGAAAACTGTAGGTCTGTCCTAATTTGTTTTGGCATCATTGAAACTGTATTTTGAAAAGATGTTGCGAAGCTTACGAAATAGACCCAATATTTATCTTGTTTATCAACCATAGCAATCGGCATCATCACCAATACCCACTATTCCTGATAGTGCATGTTTAGCAAATCAAAAAACCATGGTTTCAAAATTTCTTTTCTGCATGTCAAGATAAAATTCTTCTTATATACTTACCTCATAAATCGTAAAAGCTATTGTTCAATTCAAAAGTTAATCCAACATACCCATAGTAATATTGCTACCTGGGCCACATGTTCTCACAATCTGTTCATTGATTAATATCTATAGATGTCTCAATATAGAAACATAGGCAATAAAAGCCTTTTTTAAAAGATTAAACTAAATAAGATTTTTTTTTTTCATGTGACTTTGGTCAACTTCACACCCTCCTTTTTTCTGAATAGAAAAGGCAAGTACAAACACTTGAAGCAAAAAACCAATGAAATTATTAAAACACGCTAGTCCCCTGGGAGTTGGGAGTATGCATTCACTCCATTGTCGCCTATTTTGGGCAATTTTACTGATTATTAAAAAGGATTCATTTCTTTCTTTATATATATATATATATATATATAGAGAGAGAGAGAGAGAGAGATATGTATATGCTGACATTTACAATTTGCATAATTCATTTACTATTTAGATGAGATATAAATGCAATTATTTATCTTATCAATAAATGGCTGATACTGTTTTGTGCAACTTTTTTCATTTTTCTTTGTGAAGAGGCTGTTGCAGAATATAACTTTTTTAAAATTGCTAATACTTAACATTATCAATAACATGTTTATATATAATAATATGAACAAAACTTGACTGTGCGTTTACAATATGAAGCAACTTATATGTGTGTGTGTGTGTATAGAAGTTGCTTCTAATTAAGAAGACTGAATTTTTTTTCCATGTGCACACGTCCCAGGACATCTCTATTAACATTTGATGCTTGAAAGTTTCTAAGAAAAGAATTTTTTTCCATTAAAACTGAATTTGCATAATAAATCAGGAAGTTAATTAGAAATGTAATGTGATGCATATTTGTGACTATTTTCGGATAGCATCAAGGTATATGCATCACATAGCAATTGCTATGATTAGAAACACATTCAGATTATTTTTTTGACCTTAGATGATATATGGCAACTGAGAGAGAGAGAGAGAGAGAGAGAGAGAGAGAGAGAGAGAGAGAGAGAGAGAGAGAGAGAGAGAGAGAGAGAGAGAGAGAGAGAGAGAGAGTAGAGAGAAAGAACTGAAGGCTAATTCATAGGATTTGTATTTAACTTTCTTTCTTACATCAAAATATATCAAAATCCTCCTCTATGTTTTTTAAGTAAACTGAGCAAAAGAGAAATTATCTGGTTGGCCTGAGAATTTTTTTTTTTGGGGATTTATAAGAAAAGTACCAAAAATGCAAAGAATTCCCTTTATTTAGAGGATGACACGATTTATTCTTTTCAACTTAGGCGGCTGAAAAGATCTCCTAGCTTTTAGTTTTGTAGTATAACACTTTTATTCCAAAACCCTAACTCTAAGATTGACTATATATGTAAGCCAAGTTAGTTAAAAAAGAAAGGAAAGAGGAATCCGGCTTGTAATTCCAAATGGCCAATGAAGGACTTTTTGTCTTGTCCAGATAGAAAAAAATGTGAAAGGAAATGAAAAGGCATTCATAGGTTGTTACTTGGGATGACAAGTTGAATATATACCAGTTTTCACTTGCTTGGCTTACACGAACAAGTGGTATTAAGATCTTGGATTTTAAAAAAAGTTTAAGCTTTTATCACACAAAACCACAAATTTAAAAGGATTTGTTCAAGCAGAAGTTGGGGAGATTATGTTACACAACTCTAATTTCAGGAGATCCTCTTTTCATTCTGGCCAAATAGAAATTAATTTTATATAGGCGATCTTTGGCTGTATGCTTAGTGTCAACTACTACCAATAATTCAAGCCTTCCATGATAAGCATGACATTATGCAAAAAAAAACCCCAATCCACTGACAAAAAGGGGACGTCCATTAGTTAGGTTGGCTTTTTATGTCTTCCACTTTATTATTTGCTGGAGTAAGTGGTTAGGCCTAGGGTTATCTTCGTACCTCGGGTTTAATTATCTTGTACTTAAAACTTTCTCAATAATCTGAACAAGTGTCCATCTTTATATTTATAACCATGTGGCCAAAGTCAAAACTTGGGTTGCTGTAGCATTGATTATTATCTGGCATAAAATACCATCGCAAATTTTACAAAATATGGGTTAATTAATATATTTTTTGGTTTTCGAGCAAAAAAAAAAAAAAAAAAATTGGTCCATCATGTTGCTGTCATTTTAGTTTTGGTTTCTCAAATTTCAAACGAGGTTTTGATCCTTCAAATTTTATTACGTTTAAAACGTTGGTTCCTATAATCTTTTAAAAAAAAAAAAAAAAGATGAAACATTTTGCTATTTAAGGGACTAAAATCTTTGGTTTGAAACTTAAAGGATTAAAATTAAAATGAGGGCAAACTTAAGAGACCAAAGATTGTATTAACTAACAAAATATACATGTGGTGAGATTAAAGGTTTTTTTTTTTTTGTTGGTGATTGTTTATATATATCGAAGTTTTATTTTCATCAAAATGACTCAAGTCCATTTGATAATATACCTCTCCTAAACATTATATACATTTCGTTCTTTCACCAATGGACTATCTTCTTAATGTTCTAATAGAGATGAGGTCCTTTTGTGACTGTGTGTGTGTGTGTGTGTATCAGGAGTGAGTTTGGGAGAAGGAAGTGGGGCAACAATGTCAGACGATGAAGACGAGTTGGTGATGGATTTCTCAATGGATCAGTCTGGAATTGAAGGGCATGACATGATGGGTTTTGGTCCATTACTTCCTACAGAATCTGAAAGGTCCCTGATGGAAAGAGTTCGTCAGGAACTAAAGATAGAGCTGAAGCAGGTCGTCATTTTAATTTAATTTTATTATGAAAACCACCAGTCTTGTTAATTATTTAACTGTTCTAATCAATTTTAATTAACATGAGCAGGGATTTAAGACAAGAATTGAAGATGTGAGAGAGGAAATTCTGAGGAAAAGAAGAGCTGGGAAATTACCAGGTGACACAACCACAGTGTTAAAGAATTGGTGGCAACAACATGCCAAGTGGCCCTACCCAACTGTGAGTGTTCATCAACAGCAAAGCATGAAAACTGACTCTAATTATCCAAAATTAATGTTGTCATGTTAAGAGGGTGAGCGTCGAAGCAACTGTAAAGGTTGTTGTCATGTAATCTAGATATTACGGGTTTAAATCTTGAAAACAACCTCTTCACTTGCAGTATAAGGCTGCATACAGTTGACCCTCCTCAGACCCCACTTGGTGGAAGCCTTGTGCACTGAGCTATCCCTTTGTAATGTTGTCATGTTAATGTTGCCAGAACAAACAAATAGTCTTTGGTTTTGGTTATGATCATTTAATGATAAAATTAGTAACTGTTTGGTGTGCGTGTGTATTAGGAAGATGACAAGGCGAAACTTGTGGAGGAGACAGGGTTGCAGCTGAAGCAGATTAATAACTGGTTCATCAACCAAAGAAAACGAAACTGGCACAACAACTCTCAGTCAGTCACCTCGTTGAAGTCCAAGCGCAAGAGGTAGGCTCCCCAGGATATGCATATATATGGAACAACCAAGACTGATATATATAAACTAATAGTCCCACTTGGATATATATATATATATATATATATATATATACTGGATGCTGTAAGATTACAGCTAAAGTTGACAATTACAAAGCTTTCGGCATATACTATTATAGGAAAAAATTAAGTGGCTTCCTTTTTAGGGTGTGAAAATTAAGTGGTTTTTTTTTTTTTTTCACAGTGGTTTGTAAATTGTTTACTGCGTCTGACCGGGTTGAACGCGAAATATTATATATGTTGCTTGAAGGGTGCACAAATGTATTTTTTTTAAGGCGTGTATTTTTTAAGTTTCAGCAGTCTTTGGAGCCCATGAATGAGAGAAATATTGAGTATGCTTTTTTTTTTTTTGGTTGGTATCTTGGGTGAAAGAAAGCAATGATTAAGATGAAGGTGATGGTGATGGTCAGTCACCTTTTTGGAGCAATTGGTATGGCATCTGTTACGGATCCATATTTTGGACCCAATAGCAGTATGGCCCAATAGGTAATATCACATATTAGGATCTACCTATAATAAAGGGAAATCCTATCTTATCTATAATCAAGGGAGATCTATCTTATCCAAAGATAGATTCGACCGTTATGATACTAGGGCCGGGATTACGAGGCCCATACTATCCCACCTGAGGCATACCCTATAAATATATAGGTCAAACCCTAAGGTGCAGAACACACTGAATGGAGCATACACACTACCCCTTTGGCTAAACGCCAAGGTGTGTCCTCGAACTACGTGGACTTTGATGTCCATCTACAGGGTACGTAGGCCCTGGGCATCGCACCTAGGTCAAGTCCACTCCAAATCAACCAACATCAATCAGGCTAGTCCATTAGGGCTAGCCACATCTGTTTTTAGAACAGAACATTGGCGCCGTCCGTGGGGAACATTAAATTTCGATTCCCGTGACCTAAGATGGTCAATCATTAAACGAACAATCACGAAGGTTTATGAGGTCGACGTAGTAAGAAATTTTGGATGAATTGCGTGAGTGAATATTTTTCAGATTTGGATCATTCCAAAGCGTGCGAGAAATCTTTAGATGGAAGCGGCAAATTCAGGCTAAATTGATTGATCGCCTATATTCGCTTCTTCAAATTGTCGGTCCGGGTGCACGCAAGAACGTTCGTAACTCAACGTCTTTGGGAACGTGATTGGGCGTATGGTTCAACATTCATTCTCACTTTGTTTTTGGAATGTGCTGGACCAATCAATGATTTGCGGCACATGAGTTCTAATGGAATTCACAATATCATTGCTACAGACTTTCCTCTCTATGATTTGGATGCAATAGGATCAATGATTGGGTTTTCTTATAATTATCCTCTTTTCCACATGATGAGAAGATAGCTTGGAAGGATCGCCGGGTTCTCTCTTTGAGAATTCTCTCATTGAGAACTCATTTAAGAGAAACTCTAATATGGAAAACTCTTCAAAGTTACCGTCACTCATGCAAGACTCTCATTAGACAAGCTTGGAAGGATCGCCGGGTTCTCTCTTTGAGAATTCTCTCATTGAGAACTCATTTAAGAGAAGTTATTGTCACCCATGCGAGACTCTTCTACATCTTGTATATCAATTTGGGTATTTCCGAAGATAGCTAGGTTCTCTCTTTGGGAACTCTTTTAAGAGAAGCTCTAATATAAGAAACTCCTCAAAGTTATCGTCACTCATGCAAGACTCTCATTGGACAATCTTGACAATTGGGTTGTATCCACATGACGAGAAGATAGTAGGAAGGATTGTCATCCTCTCTCCTCGAGAACATAGGATTGTTATCCTTTGTACTTGGGAACCCAGACTTTTCAATTCTGGCATAAATTTAGATCTAGGAAGAGATCTAGGATAACAACCACAACATTTGAACTCTCTATGTCATTTACTAATGGCCGAGATTGTAGTGGCCGGGATTGCCGAAACATGAAAAGGCCGAGATAGAGAAAGAGATAGCCGGATTCCGAAGCCGAGATCGAGGTTACGCGAATAGGACGCTTACCTAGCCGGCTCTACCCAAACTTTTCTGGTTTACCCCAACATTCCCCACTTGTCCGATTGTTGCTGAGCAATTTTGGTTATCAAACGGACCTCGGACCTCTCCAGAAGGTAATTTTAATGTGGCCGATTTCCCCTCTTTTGCAATCAGTTTCGCTACAGCACCTGCTGCTCTAGCTAATTGTCCACCCTTTCCGTGGGGACCCGTAAATCCATGTGTCCACATGATGAGAAAATAGTTGGAAGGATCACCAGGTTCTCTCTTTGGGTCCTCTCCCATGGTTAAAAGATTCTATTTTTCCCTATTTAGTTCTTCTATTGTTCGTAAATGGCGGCCCCAACAACCATGGTTAATGCCGTAACGGCAATGATAGAAGAACTTTGTCATCTGTAGCAGGAAGAACTTAGAGAAGTCTTTGATGACCTTAATAAAAAACTAGCAGACCTAGAGGATCTTGTTCTGCAACTTCAGACCTTCCTATCATCGTCGGCAACTTCAGACCCTCCTATCATCGTCGGCAACTTCAGATCCTCCTCTCATCGTGCCAGGAGCCCGGCACAGCAGCCTCCGGGCCCACCACGCAACAATAGCTATTGGACAGAGGATGAGATCTAGGAATTGATACAGTTGCGGGTTCAATACCCGTTTGAGAATCTCAAACGAGCAAATTAAGATAGCCAAGGTTATTGGTAGGCCGAGGCCGATTCAGAGCCTTTGGCCTCCCGACTCCATCGCGATAGTCGAGGTTGACGATACGCCAACATGAGAAGGTGCCGAGACGCCGAGGTACGCCGAGATTGCTAAATGCCAAGCTTGGCAACGCTAGCTTATAACTCTAGTAAGGTCAAAAAGGTATTGGAACTATGGACTTGGGGTCACTCATGAACCATCATTTTATCTCCCTGAGGTTGATGCCAACCATTAGTTCCACTAGCTTCGACAATTCGGCATAACTGCATCAATTTTCCTCATCAACACTATCCACAGACCGTTTCCCATCAATATGAAGAGAGGGACGATCACTTGTATTACCGCGGTAGATATAACAACCCCATTAGGTTCTTTAGTGTTCTTATTGCAAAAGCCGCAATCCCTCCAACCAGTTTCTTCTCGGTGGAATTTACTACAGAAAATGGATGCCTCATGGGCAGATATGGAATCAAGAGTGTCAAGCTTACATTCGGTTGAAATTCCACAACTGTTACAATATTAAGCAATTCCACGCCGGGATATACTCTGAGTGCATGTCGAACTGTACTCTCGGCTGGGATTTGTATTTCCCTTTCTGGATCTAGTTGTTTCCCGGCAGGGCAAACAAGCAAAGGGAGATGGCTAGTACTCCGGAAAAGCCGAGGCCGAGAAGATTTGGGAGAGATGTTTATCATTTCTTCTACACAAGCTGAGGATTGATAAAGGCCATTTATTTGGAAATTCTTGCAACTTCAAAGATGCATCGTTATGCAACTCTACTGACTTATGAGTGGATACGAAGAACTCCGTCAAGCATTTATTGAGCAAAAGCGTTAGGCTGTAGTAACTCCCTGAGCTACATCCAGATAAGTATCACCCTCTATCTCATAGATGCTCAATCTTTGCCTATTATCAATTATCTATAGCATGTAGGAATCCGAGGTACATAGACCCGTTTCCTGTCCGAGTTAAACATGTAGGATCCGAGGAACAGAGACCCGTTTCCGAAAATCATGTCCAAGCTAAACATGTAGGAATCCGAGGTACATGAACTCGTTTCCGAAGATCATGTCGGAGCTAAACGTGTAGGAATCCGAGGTACATAAACCAGCTTTCATGAATCATGTTACGACGGCTATGGCCGCCAAGTCTATCTTAAATTCTGTAAAGGAGAAGAAGGCGGACCCGGTTTTAAGCGAATCTAGTTGAAATCCGGATCCGTACAAAGTTTTGAAGTCGGACCGGTTAATCGAATCTAGTTAATGTTCGGGATCCGTGCAAAGTTCTGAAGGCGGGCCCGGTTAACTGAATCTCATTCACGTTCGGGATCCGCGTAAAAGTTTTGAAGTCGGGCCCGGTTAACTAAATCTAGTTAACATTTGGGATCCGTGTAAAAGTTTTGAAGTCGGGCCCGAGGCGCTAGAAGCCAATTTCTCTCACTAGTTTATGGCTAGTATAAGCAACGGAAGACCCCGGTTACACTCAACACAGTTAAAATCCGAGCTCTGTGGAAACAAAAATCCGAGGGCACAACACCCATAATGGAAAAGAGGGTTACGACACCCATAATAGAAACTCAGGTTACAACACCCATCCCGGATAAACAAATTCGGGATTATACTTCAGACGAGGACGAAACCCGGTTAAACTGAATGAATAGTTAAAATTCGGGCTCCGCGTAAAATCAAATTCTGGGTTACGACACCCACCTCGGATATGCAAATTCTGGGGTATGACACCCATCATGGATGAACGAACAAATTCATGAAAGATTTTGCGGAGGTGTCCACCTCCAAAAGAAAAAGAAGAAGGACCCCAGTTACACTTAATATAGTTAAAATCCGGGATCCATGTAGTTTTGAAGATGGACCCGGTTACACCAAATATGGTTAACAACCGAGCTTCGTTGAGATAAAGGTTAAAACGTGTTCCCTTGGAAACATATGTGTTTCCTTGGGAGCACAGTAAAGCCGAGATTATGGCTAAAACGTACTCCTCCGGGATACGATAACGCCCTCATTATGACAAAAACTATCGATTGTAAAAAATACACTGAGGTCTTACACCCGGTCAGAATACACCGAGGTCATTACACCCAGTCAGAAATAGAACCCAATTTAAGGGATTACACCAGGGCTACCACGCCCAGGTTGCGTAGAGCCCAATATGCGGCATTAAACCCGGGCTATCACGCCCCGGTCGCGAAAAGGTTACAACACCATTTCTATTAAAAGTAGATGCATCTACTAATGCTCCTAAATAAGGAGGTGAATTGTCAAGCAGGTCCCGATCAGGACGACATGTGTAAACGTGCATTTTTTCACCACGTTTATGCATCTGACATTTTACCCTTATTCTGGCAAATATCCGGACAAAGAATATCCGGACCTCGGTAGCTCGGGTTTACTCCCTACCCCTATTCCCGGAGTCAACCTATCAGAAGAAAATAATTAGCAGATACTGCGCACATAAGACCCTAGCCCGGTCATAAAGAACGTTAACTTAAACAAAGTTGGCAAAATAAATATTGATAAGGTTGGAATCAATGTTTACACCCGTAGCCTGAGCCCTTGATCGCGTGTGGGGGACGACAAGACAAGCTTGGCACTGTAAAGCTGTCAGCAATATAAGCAAGCCCGACCCATTCCTCTTCAGGATAATTCGTTTTGGGAGAATCTGGTGCTACAACAAACAAGCCCGGTGAGAATCCGATGCTAAAACTAACAAGCTTGGTAAAACAAACAAGCCCGGTGAGAATCCGATGCTAAAACTAACAAGCTTGGTAGCTCGATTCGTTCCAGTACAGGATTATTTGGATTGGGGGAGTTCGGTGTTGCAGGATGAGTGAAGAAGAAGAGCTCCCAGCGATCATAAAAAGAGACAGACGGAGTTTCAAACTTTAACTAACCTGGACTACATGTCTGGGGGCAACTCAATCAGAATACAAATAAATCCGGGATTCGCTTAGGTACGGACAAAAGCAAATCAAGCAGAACAACTCGGATACGAAAGATCCCGGCCTCGAAGTCAGGCATACCATCTCGGCACTACTCAGGATATCTGAGATAAGACCTCGGATCCTCGAAGTAAGCCGCCTTGACAGCCCGGATCAACGTAACTCAGCTCGGCAAGGAACTAACATAAACAAGGAGGCCGTAGTAGAAGCCCGACCACCGACCCAAGGAAAGGACAAAAAGCCCGGACGTCCAGTGAGCATGATAGAGGTCGACCTCAGGGACGAGCCCGAGATCCCACGTCCAGAACCAGAAGGCGAGTCGGAAGAATTAACCCTTGGAAAGGATCCCTCACAAACTACGAAGGTCGGGGGAGCACCGAGTCCGGATTTTAAGACTAGTTCGATTGATTTCCTGAAAAAGTACCAGGAGGTATTCGCATGGACGTCATCCGAGATACCCGGGACTGACCCTAACTTCTGCTTCCACAAATTGGCTATCCGACCAGGGTCGACACCAGTGGCGCAGAATAAGAGAAACATCGGAGCCGATAGACAAAAGGTTTTGGAGCAGCATGTTAAGGGACTATTGCAGGCCAGAGAACACGAGCACAGAGAATAAGGGTTTTCACCGACTCGCAGCTTGGAACAGTGCAGGTTGAGGGCACTTATCAGACAAATAGATCCCACCTGGGGAAAAACCTATCGCCTAAACAGGAAAATCGGTAACGGAATACGAATGAATCCAAATTCATCAAGATGATGACAATCGCAGCGGGAACCCCGACTTTGAAACCAAGCAAGTTCCCCCATAGTACTTCGGATCTTCGAGACACTACCTCGGATCTTCGAGCAACAGACTACTACCTCGGATCTTTGAGACATTACCTCGGATCTGTGAGTAAATGACGTCGGTCGCCAGGACCAGAATGACCCCACCCGACAATACACGGTAGACATACGAGAGGGTAAGGTTCATGACAACCTACACCGAATAACCTGCTCAGGGACAAAATACATCCCGGCAGCTCGAAAGCTCGAACCACGGCCGGGGGGGGGGGCAACGTTACGGATCCATATTTTGGGCCCATAGCGTATGGCCCAACAGCAATATCACATATTAGGATCTACCTATAATAAAGGGAAATCCTATCTTATCTATAATCAAGGGAGATCTATCTTATCTAAAGATAGATTCGACCGTTATGATACTAGGGCTGAGGATTACGAGGCCCATACTATCCCACCTGAGGCACACCCTATAAATATAGAGGTCAAACCCTAAGGTGCAGAACACACTGAATGGAGCATACACACTACCCCTTCGGCTAAACGCCAAGGTGTGTCCTCGAACTACGTGGACTTTGATCCCTCTACAGGGTACGTAGGCCCTGGGCATCGCGCCTAGGTCAAGTCCGCTCCAAATCAACCAACATCAATCAGGCTAGTCCATTAGGGCTAGCCACATTTGTTTTCAAAACAGAACATCATCATTTTATAATTGCCCGATAATCGAGATTTGAGACAACCAATAATTTCGGAAACTGGGTAATCAGATTGCTTGACGCAAAAGCAATCTTTTTTCCGGATGAATTTAAACTCTCAAATTTAAGTTTTTATAGACACATTATTTTATATTTAATTTTTATCTTAATCTTCAACTAATCCCTAATCCTTTTGTTAAAAATTATTGTTTGTTACAAAGTTGGCATGTCCTGAAGATTGACCCAAATTGTAGTTTTATATATTTTTACAATATGTTGGCAAAAAAAGATATTTTGTAAAAATATAAAAAATAGCTAAAGTTATACTCCAAATGTGACCATAAACCGTTTTGATCCTAATAGTGGGCCCAGTTTGATTTAATGGGCTACTAGGTTTATGAGAGGATAGTGTTTAGGAAATTGTCAATACACGAACCATGGCCTTTGGTGGAGGGGGCCCAAGTCCACGTAGTACAAGATTAATAGGAGTACAAAACCTAAAGTCAAATTGCTTCGGGTCTTCGTCCTTTACCCAATGGCATTTTCTTTTTGGTCAAGACTCAACAACAAAGCAAACAATGCAATATATAGTGTGTGCGTGTTCAAAGAAGAAGAAAGGGAGGGTTTCAATCTTAGAGTTAGTCAAAGTGCTTGGGGAGGTATCTTAGATAATGTAAACTTGTGGAAGTGCAAGTGAGGTGGAGGCATGTGTACTCTCAATTCTGTATGCCCTGGAGAGCAAAGCTATAGCGTCCTGCCCTTGGCTGTGGGTGAATCCAACCCCTACTAAAAATTCAGGAGGAAAAAAAAAAGAAGAAAAAAAAAAAACACAAATTACAAAATATCTTGTCAAACAGATGGCTACCGTCCATGGCACCATCGCCCACCTTATTTGATTATCTAGTGGTTTTGCATTTTAAGGCTTGACTTGTCTATCAATTTTTATTACTCCCTTCTAGAGTAAGATATAAAATAATCAAATTACATTGCTAAAAATATTGGTTAAAAATAGGAAATGCGGAAAAAGTATTACATTTTAAAATATCCTTCATTTTGAGGAGAGGGCGAATGAGTAAATTAATGGTAAAGTATATTTTTAATCCTTTAAATTTGAGGTATACTTTTGATCCATTAACTTTATAAAGTATACTTTTAGTCCTATCATTCTAGCACAGTTAGTTTTTCTAACGGAAAACGCAAACTCAAGTGATAACAGCGTAAACTTAAGTGATAACTGTGCAATTAAATATTATTAAGTTTAAATTTAAAATATGGGTAAATTAAATAATATATAAAATTTGTTTAATTAAATGCTATTAGTCATCACTTGAGTTCGCCGCGTCAGCGTTTCGTTAGCAACATTAACGGTATTAGAATTATAGGATCAAATGTATATTTTATAAAATTAAGGGACTAAAAGTATGCCTTCTATAAAACTTAAAAGACTAAAAATATATTTTAACTGTAAATTAATTAACGTAGTGATATGACATGTCATTAACGGGGTAAAAATGAAAAATTGGATAAAATTTATAATATTAATATTATCTAGTTCCAAAAACTATATCTTATACTACCAATACCTCCGGTTATTAATATAATATTCATTTTGAATTTTAATTTTTTATTTATTAAAATGAGTACTATATTAAAAATAAGAGAGAATATATAGGATTAGAGGGAGTAATTAATTTAGTAGTAATTATTAGTTGAAGAAATTGAATACACTATTCAATTAGTATAACTTTTTAACTTGGTAATATTTTTTATTTATTGGTCAAAAAATATAATTTTATTTCTATTAATTGTTATTAAAATCATTATTTAGTGGAAAATTTACTATATATTTAGGTAATTTGGAATGTAAATATTTCTAATTCTATTAAGATAGTGCCATGTGCTTAAGTTTTTTATTTATTTTTGGGCATATCCACGTTCATAGGGTTTAGGGTATTTCAGTCCTTCCATGTCTATTTTGAATGTTCATGAGTATTTTTACACCTCTAAAAACTAGATGGTGTTGACGCACTTTGAATAAAAGTTTATGAATATTTTTGCATCTTTAACATTTTTAAATCGGGGGCATATTAGTACTTTCAGAAAAATGGCGTGGACCCACAACAAAAATTAACGGACGTTTGCCCATTTTAATGGATGTGTCATTTTTGCTCAGATTTTGAACGTGTTGTGGGTGCTTTTGTACCCAAGAAGAGTTTATGGTGTTGAGTGCACTTTTAATATAAGTTAGTGGGCATTTTTGCACCGTAGCTTTAAAATTATTGAATAAGACTTTTTTTTTTAATAACCTATCATTTAATTGTTGATAGTGTAAAATAGCATCGTGCAATTCATATAATCATCTTTATTAAGTAGAACAAGGATTATTTTGTATTGCTGTTGTAATGGTATTTAGGGCAAAGCAATGGGCAAATTGGGCAGCTCGTGCCCAAATCCATAGCCCGCCCATTTAACTTTATATGGATGTGAGTTAGTCTATACCCATACTTCAACCCATTTAAACTCTTGTTAAACAGGCTAGCACATAAATGGGTGGGCTAACCGGATTTTGAGGAACCCATTTACATGTGACTATTTAATTTTTTGAAAAACAACATACATAAGCATCCATCCAAATCCATCATTCTAAATTCTAAAAATATGAATCTTTAAGGTTCAATAATAACAACACACAAAAGAACCTAAATTTAGACAAGTACTATTATAACATAATTTTGATGTTCAAACTCTAACTTTTAAATTTAAACATTAAAACTACAACTCTACAAGTTCAAAGATTAACAAAATGACATGCTTCCATTGAATCTTTATGCTTCAGTCTTAACCATCATCTTCAGATTCAACCTACTGCTATACTACAGTGGTGCAAGGGTTACACAGAGAAAATAGACTGAGAGATGGGTAGTCGGGCACATTAGGGTTAGGGATTAGATTATGGAATAGCTGAATAGGGAGGGAACCAGGGAATAGGTATTGTTGTAATATCACAGTGCATATAGTTAATTATTATTATTATTTTTTTAACTAAATGGGCAGGTACATGTAGTCCAGAAGTATGCTTATAGCCCACCAATTAAAGTCTTAAAAACCTACCCCGTTATGAGTTATTTTGGGCAGGTCAAAATGGGCAAATTACACCAAATTGCGAGAGGGCTCACGGGTTGCGAGTTCCTTGAGTTCCTTGCTCAACCGTGGTATTGGATTGTAACTATTTATTGATTTAGAATTATAATTATTAAATAACTATCTCTCCACCTTTAAAACTCAAATTTGAAAACAATTAAGCAAAGTCAAAATATCAAAATATTAATTCAACACATTTACTGGAAAGGAAATAAAAGGGAAAATTGCATTTAGGTACCGAATAAGAAAAAATACAACAAAATGGTCCCTTAAATATCAAAATTGCATTTAAGTCCTGTGTGACTTTTTTTGCAATAAATTTCAATTGTCAATTGCCCATGGACTTGTCAATAGATGCCAATTAACTTGTCAATGAACGCCCATAGACTTATCAGTGTATCGCTCATGAATTTGTTAGTGGATGCCCTGGACTTGTTAGTGGAATTGGAATTTATTGCAAAAAAGTTTCATAAGACTTAAAACAATTTTAAGACTTCAATGGACCATTTTGTCATATTTTCTCTTACTCGAGACATAAATGCAATTTTCACAAAATAAAAAAGTTCGATCCATGCATGTGTATAATACTCTATAGATCTCTCTTTGGAGTTTGGACAAGTTGTGGTTAAATAATTAATTTATTTTGTGAAAATTGCATTTAAGTCCCGAGGAAAAAAAAATACGATAAAATGATCCATTAAAATCTCAAAATTACATTTAAGTCCCGTCAAACGTTTGGTAATAAATTACGATTTCACTAACAAGTCCTGGGGTGTCCACTGACAATTCCATGGATGCTACACTGACAAATCTATGAGCGTCCATTGACAAATCTATGAGCATTTAAGAATTGAAATTTATTGTAAAAAAGTTTCATGGGACTTAAATGCAATTTTGAGATTTTAATGGACTATTTTATTTTATTTTTTGTGGTCCAGCATCTAAATGCAATTTTCCCATTTATTTTTTTCAATGAAATTGAAATTTTAAAATAATGCGGGACGAGCGCTTCCTCTTCTCCATTGACAATTCAATTCAACCTTCCATTCCAAGTCCACTTTGTGCTACTGGTTTTACCTTCGTGATAATATTGATCGAGGTAGCTTTGTCTTCGTCTTCCTCCATCAGCTTTCATTCGAGAATGGATAAATGGACCTGATTTCTTCGCTCATTTAATTCTTCTATATCTTTCTCTGCAATTACCAGGTGAGGCAACGGCGATTATCACTCAGATTCCATTGTCTACGTATTGTGATTCCATTATATCACCAATTCAATCATTTTTTCTGGAAGCTTGTTGTGCTCGTTTATTATTTCTCAGATTGAGATTGCTTGTTCTTCTGCGTCCAATCAAGTTTTCACCTGACCTATTTTGGACCTTTTGCAGCGAAAGAACTGTTGTTAATCAGTTCTTCTTACATGGCTCATTTTAATTTTTGTGAAACGCTATCCTTTGGAGGTTCAAACCATGGACTGGATCACCTAACTGTTCCGTTTAAAACCACTACGAACTCCTCCCTAAGGGTCTTGCTTCTCCACGGAAACTTAGAAATATGCGTGAAAGAGGCCAGAAACCTGCCCAATTTAGACATGTTCCATCAGAAAGTAGGGGATATGTTTTCCAGATTACCTGGAAAAATTGGCCAAAAAATTCAAGGGCATATGTCCAATTCAATTATTACTAGTGATCCCTACGTGACTGTGTCTCTGGCTGGTGCTGTAATTGCAAGAACATTTGTGTTCAATAACGACGAGAACCCTAGCTGGATGCAGCATTTCAATGTTCCCGTTGCACATTATGCTGCAGAAGTACATTTCGTGGTAAAGGACAACGATATTGTGGGCTCACAAATCATGGGTGCAGTTGGGATTCCAGTAGAACAGTTATTCCAAGGCACAAAAGTTGAAGGGTCCTTTACAATCCTCAATTCTAGTGGGAAACCTTGCAAAGATGGAGCAGTCTTGAGTTTATCCATTCAATACATTCCTTTTGATAAGGTGGCTCTTTCTGGTCATGGAATAGGAGCAGGTCCTAGTTATGAAGGTGTTCCAGGTACATAACTTTCCCCTTAGGAAGGGTTGTTGAGTTAGACTCTCATATCTTATTATGATTATTGTGAAGCTGGGTTTTTGATTTCGTTGGTCTGGACGGCCAGTGTTTTTATCCTTGTGCTACTGAACTTCTGCCCTATATTTGTTTAATCATTTCCTTAGATATTCTTGCAGGTGATAAAAATTTATTTTCGCCGCCTAAAAGTCATTGGCTTGAGTTGTGTTTTTTCATCACTAGGTACATACTTTCCCCTTAGGAAGGGCGGTCGAGTTAGACTTTATCAAGACGCTCATGTTCATGGAGGTTCTCTTCTTCCTAGTTTGAAGATGGAAGGTGGTGTGAGTTATGAGCATGGTAATTGTTGGCGCGACATCTTTGAGGCAATAAGTCAGGCGCGACGTTTAGTATACATAGTGGGGTGGTCTGTGTACTACAATGTTAGACTGATTCGTGATGCTGATGATGATGCTAAAGCTTGCACTTTAGGTGATCTTCTCAAAATCAAATCACAGGAAGGTGTGAGAGTGCTGCTACTTGTGTGGGACGATCCTACTTCCAAAAGCATGATAGGTGGATACAAAACGGTAAACAACTTTAAACTTTGTTTCAATTTGTTTATTTGATTGGTGGATATAAACTATGTCATGTCATGCCATTTTTGTATATCACATGATGGAACTTCTGTAGTAAGATTTTTTTCCTAATTGGGAAAAAAATGTAGCGGAATTCATACTGATAGATTTGAACAAGATCATCATTTAAGCAACACAGATCAGTAGTGACTATGAGCATGTATTTGATTTTCAATTAATTCACAGGACCGAGCTTCTTTAACTCATCATACTATTCCAAGTTTGGCCTCATATATATGGCGATTCTGTTGTATTTGGTTGCTTTGTGTTTCAGATGATGTATTGATCAATTTCTTCCTGGTATATCTTTGAATTATTATGATTTGCAGACTGGACTTATGAACACTCATGATGAGGACACGCGCCAGTTTTTCAAGGGCTCTTCAGTGCAAGTTCTGCTTTGCCCCCGTTCAAGTGGAAAAGGACATAGTTGGGTCAAACAACAGGTTAAACAGAAATGCCATATATGTTCGTTAAATTGTTTTTTTTTTAAAAAAAAAATTAAAAATTTGTCAAACTAACATTCTTTCAGCTGATTTTGATATTTATTATTTTATTCCACCAAATGTAAATTTTTCTCTAGTGTGATCTTCTTTAGTTTGGATTGTTTAAACATAGATAGTGTAGTAATTTCTTATTGATACTTGTTAGGAAGCTGGAACCATCTATACTCATCATCAGAAAACAGTCATTGTGGATGCTGATGCAGGCCATCATAAAAGAAAGATTATATCTTTTATTGGAGGTCTTGATTTATGTGATGGCAGATATGATACTCCACAACATCCTCTCTTCAGTACGTTGCAGACAACACACAAAGATGACTATCATAACCCCAACTTTGTGGTAAATCATCTATTGATGCTTTTATTCAGATACATCTGAATTGTGTTCTAATTAGTGAAGATGGCTACAACTGTTGATCATCTTTTGAAGTTTGAATTTTTTTGAGTGATTTAGATATGTGATATGTTTGTATTTCTATCAAAATGATTTAACTCAATTTTTATGATTTACCTTGACTTCGTATTCCTTCAAGTCTATGTCCAACTAATCAAAGTGGGACTCTCTTACTGTATTCTAATAATCTGCATTGTAATGTTTCATTTGCAAACTAAACAACAGGGTCCTGTTGATGGTTGTCCAAGACAACCGTGGCATGATTTGCACTCACTAATAGACGGTCCAGCTGCTTATGACATCCTCACCAATTTTGAGGAGCGTTGGTTAAAGGCATCTAAATTGCATGGACTTAAGAAGATAAAAGGCTCACATGACGATTCATTACTTAAAATTGATAGAATCCCTGATATCCTTGGTATTGCTGATGTTTCAAGCTCGAATGATGATAACCCAGAAGCTTGGCATGTCCAGGTATGATTGATTGCAAAAGATTTTAACTCCCTTTCATAAGCTTGTTCAATATATTCCTCCAGTCCTAAATGCACTATAAATTAGGTCCTACATTGGTAGTAGTGTGTGTATGTGTGTATTTTCTAATTTTTCACAATATTCTTCCAACTGAAGGTCTTTCGTTCAATTGATTCCAACTCTGTCAAAGGATTTCCCAAGGATCCTAAAGATGCTGTAAAAAAGGTGGAAACTTTCAGCCAGTGCTACTTCATTATGACTTGAAAACTAAGCTTTATGATCTGCTTATGAATCATAAACTAATTTTGTTTACTTTGCAAACAGAACTTGGTTTGTGGAAAGAATATACTGATAGACATGAGCATACATTCTGCATATGTCAAGGCTATCAGATCTGCCCAAAAATTCATCTATATTGAGAACCAATACTTCCTTGGCTCGTCATATAATTGGGATTCTCAGAAAGACATAGGTAATTATTTAATGATTTTTTAGACAAAGTTTAAAAGTATGCTTTTAATCCCAAGCTGGAAAGAACTGAAAAATTGTAGAGTTAAGAGCTCCAGCTGAAAAACATTGAGAATCAAATATTAATTCTTTTCATTAATGTTTTTAACCATATCATATACCAGAAAAAATGCCATATGACGTTTGTCTCAACAGTTTACATGATAATGTTGAAGGTTAAGTATATTTTTTCACATCTTTAGGGTAACTGTCCTGTAAGTAACCGAGCTAGGGGCAGCATGCAGATGCTGTTTAGAAACTGAACAGAAAAAAGTAAATCAGAAGGAATAATTAGTGTATATCAGTAGCTATGTTGCCACAGGCATCCAACATAATATGATAATTTTCCCCCTCTTTCGATACAGGTGCAAACAATTTAATTCCAATGGAAATTGCTCTCAAAATAGCTGCCAAAATCAAACAACGTGAGAGATTTGCTGCTTATATTCTCATTCCTATGTGGCCCGAAGGTGTACCAACAAGTAAACCTACTCAAAGGATTCTCTTCTGGCAGGTAGGCTTGTGCTAACACAACTCATAAACATCAGTGGCCAATGGGTTTGAGTTCTACTTTTATTTCCAGTAACACTTGTTGAATTCTGCAGTTTAAAACAATGCAAATGATGTATGAGACAGTTTACAAGGCCTTACAAGAGGCTGGACTTGAGAATGAGTATGAACCGCAGGACTACTTGAATTTCTTTTGCCTTGGCAATCGTGAGGCCCCAGAAAACCAGATTATTGTAAATGCTAGAAATCTTGCCGGGGCAAACACTGCTCAACCTCAGGTATATTTTTTATCATGTATAAGAGTTGAAACTGACTTAGTTACTAATTAGTTAGTTAGTTGTAGTTACAGTTAATTATAACTTATCCTAGCTGCATATAAATAGATTTGATGTACACCACTAGATGACTTAAAAGTATTTTTGAAATGATGCACTCCTTGATGCTACTCACCGTATAAAGTGAAGTTTGCGCTTTCAATTACTCAATCTATAACATGTATGCTGTTTACATCACCGTCAAGTTCATGTTTTGTAAAATCTGGTGATCTAGGCACAGGCACTAACCCAAAGGAACAGGCGATTCATGATTTATGTTCATTCAAAAGGAATGATAGTGGATGATGAGTATGTAATACTGGGATCTGCAAACATCAACCAAAGATCCATGGAAGGAACCAGAGACACAGAGATAGCAATGGGTGCTTATCAGCCTCATTTTACTCGGGCAAGCAAGCGCTCTAGACCTCATGGACAGGCAAGATTCATAAACTAAAGGGTTAATACAATGTTTGGTCCTTGTACTTTACCCTCATCTTGGTATTAAATCTTATAGTTTTAAACCATAAGTTTTGGTCCTTCAAGTTTCTTTCCGTCTAAAACGTTAGTCACTATAATTTAATGAAAACCTAAACCATTTTACCCCTTGAAGGACCAAAAACTATGGTTTGAAATTATAGGGACCAAAATCAAGATGAATGCAAAGTATGAAAACCAAACATTATATTAACCCTAAACTAAAAAAAATTGTTTGGTTATAATCTTGCTGTGCAAATTGGTGTTTGTTGCTAACTTGGAGAATTAAATGGATTCAGGTGTATGGATATAGAATGTCACTGTGGGGTGAACATATTGGAAGCATTGAGGAGTGTATGAAGGAACCAGAGAGTGTTGAATGTGTGAGACGGGTGAGGCACTTAGGTGAGCAAAACTGGAGACAGTACATAGCTGAAGAGGTAACAGACATGAAGGGTCATTTATTGAAATACCCACTTGAAGTTGATTCAATGGGGAAAGTGAAGCCTCTTCCTGGCTGTGAGACATTTCCTGATGTTGGTGGAAACATCAAGGGCACTTTTATTCCCATTCAAGAAAATCTCACCATCTGATTTTCTCATCCTCTTTAAGTGCTAAGTGATTATTTGCAACAGTTGAAGCGAGGGATTAGCTTTGTACATTTTTGGTTTTAAGTTTTCAGATTCAACCTTCTTTAGGAGGTTAGAAGATTACACTAACGATCCATTTGCCATAGCAGCTTGCTGTAGCCTTTAGGTGATATGAATTGTTTTGAATGTAGAATAGTGTTTTTTTTTTTAATAGGAAAAAACATGTAACAATTGCAGATATGTTTTTCTATTATGATTTATAAATAATGTATATTTTATATTGATTATAATCTTTTAATCAGCTTAATTTGCTTGATTGTGCCCAATATATTACATCATACTAAGCCACTAGAGATTGAACAAGGCCTCTGCTCGACTTGGCTATTATCTGTATATTTTTTTATATTTTTTTGTTAATAATTTTTTTTAAATATTTCTTTTTTTAAGACACAAGAGTAAGGAAAAAATAAAATTTACTGAAGACACCTGAGTTGGCTTAATTTTTTTTTTTTTTTTTTTTAAAAAAAAATTATAAATGAACATCAACTTTTTTTAAGATTATTACAAAATATTTTTTAAGATTTTAGTTTTCAACTTTATTTAACATTTTAAATTAATTATATGCCAAAATAAAAAATAATGTATAATTATTGAACACACATGATTTTTTAAAAATATTATTCCTAATTCCATAATTTTTGTTAAAGAAATGAGTATGTTTTGGATGAAGACAATTATTTTTTGAAACAAATAAAAATATAGCCCATAAAAATTTGGAAAAATATCCCTAATAATGAACTTTAAAAATACTTAAAGACAAAAAAAATGTGTTTTGAATGTTCATCATCCCAAAAAGATGTTAAACTTAATTGATCTTTTTTGAAATCAAAAGAATAAAACTAATTTTCCCTTACATATTTTTTTTATTTTAAAAAAATTACCTCTACCGGCCCTCGCCGCCACTAGAGCTCGACGGTGGTCAATAGGAATATTTTGCCATAATATTCTCTTAGGAATAAGTATTCCCACTTCGTAAAAAATGTTGGTGACTATTGAGTAGATTTGGGAATCGGGCGCGGAGGCTAAAGGACCTCCGGGGCCGAGGTAAGAAAAACATATGTTTTTTAAAGCCTGGCTCGAGAACACCAGGGTCGTACCGAAAATTACTATTCCAAATTTTAACTATTTTTCCTTCACTTTTTTTTTAAAAAAATATAATTAGTAAATTATAACACTAATCATCCAATAAATAAAAAGACACTAATTCATAATCAAAAGCAAATTATGTTCACAAATAACTCACATAAAACATAAAAAGCATATCACTAAGCGACATTAGTACGATGACTATTATTGTCGTCATCTTCGTCACTATCATCAATTTTAACGACATTTGATTGTTTTTCACTTTGAGTAGTAGCCTCTAGCTCATGAGTAAGAATATCATGAATTTCTTCTCCCGTATCATGAATACATCCATAATCTTTATTTGCAACAAATAATAAACTAAATCATAAAATTAAAGTATAGTTATTATGTATTTGTAGTTAAATGGATAAATAAATCTATAAAAAATACAATATATATAAATTAATAAATTTAAAAGTAAATACCCTTTCTGGTCTCTGACAAAAAACGCGATCCCCATTTTGGTTCCTTACAAAAAAAGGGGGTCATTTTTAGTCCATAAAAAGGACAAATAAGGGTCGATTGGTTGACATTTTGATCCCTCACAAATTTCCAAAAGGTCCTTTTTAGTCCACAAAAAGGACAAATAAGGGTTGATTTTTTTGTAAGGGACAAAAATGGGGTCCGTGTATTTTGTCAGGGACCAGAAAGGGTATTTACTCTAAATTTAAAAAGGAAAAAAAGAAAAAGTTACGTGAAAAGTGTCATAGGGCGAGGCCGACCCGAGGCCTTCCAAGGCCAGCCCGTTTAAGCCCGAGGCCCTTCAAGGCCAGCCCTCCAGGGCCAATTTCAAATATCTTGTCTATTTTTCAAGCCTAGCCCTTGAAGGTCTTCTATTGAGCCACCAAAGCCATTCAATATAAATAATGCAAACAAATATATATATATATATATATATATATATATATATATATATATATATATATATATATATATATATATATATAAAAACCTTTAATCTTTAACCTAAGCCCATGAACAAGTTCAGATAAGAAATTGACAAGTTTAGATAAAGAATTCACAATTTTCGTTTTTCAAGTAAAAAATTCACTTACTTTCTCAAGCCATTTACAAGTTTAGATAAGGAATTCACAACTTAAAAAAAATCCTAAACCCCAAATAGTTGAATCACCTATCTAAACTTGTCAATTTCTTATTTAAACTTGTCAATGGAATGATAGTATGGATTTTTAACTTGATAAATGAAAGTTGTGAATTCCTTATTTAAACTTGTGAATGATTGAGAAAGTAAGTGAGTTTTTTACTTAAAAAATGACAGTTGCAAATTCGTTGTCTAAATTTATCAATTCCTTATCTGAAGTTGTTAATAGGCTTGTGTTAAAGATCAAAGGTTGAAACATATATTTTTGTTTGCATTATTTATATTGAATGACATTGGTGGCCCAATGGTCATCAATATTTTGTTCACAGAAAATGGTGAGGATTTAAACCCCACACTTTGGGAATGAACAAGCCGGAATATACTCACCGAAGTTCTGGCTGCCGGTGGGGTGGGCATCAGAGGCCCATGCCCATGCCAGCCAAAGAAACTCTGGCGGCGGTTGGTGGGGTAATTTTTTTAAAATAAAAAAATATGTATGAGAAAATTGATCTTTTCTTTTTAATTTTAAAAATTACAATATTGAACCTAACATTTTTTTGAGATTATGAATATTCGAAACACCTTTTTATCTTCTAACACTTTAAAAGAAAAATTTATTACTCCCTTTGTTCCTAAATATAAGATAGATTTTACTTTTTGTTTGGGGAGATTGAAGAAGTTAAATAAATTACTTAATCATATCATATGTTGTATATCATCAGATTATATATCAGTTTATTAGTCAAAATTTGGAGAAAAATAAAAATACTCTAAAATAATTTAATTAGTTTCTTTAATTTCTCTAAAAAAAATTAACTTTATTTTATATTTAGGAATCATGGGATACGATTTTGCCAAAAACCTTAGGTGGGAACCGCGTTTAGATCAATAACAAAAAAAATAAAGCTAAGTAAGGCCTAGGGGTGGAAATAAGGCCTATCATCAGGGCGCCTATCGGCCCTATTTAACCTATTTAGGGCGCAGTCGGGCTGGCTACTGTTTGTTAAAAAGGCCTGGCGCAAGGCCTATTTAAAGGCACGAATATGTAAATGCCAGGCACCTATTTTGTTAAGGCGACGACTGTAAACCTTCGGCCTGGCTGTTTAAATATTAAATAAATATATTTATATTTATATCATATAAATAAGATAATATTTATTGTTTTTCATTCTTATATTATAATTTTAAGATATATTTATATAAGTTTTGGTAGGCTTAAAGTGTACAAAGCTATTAATGGCCTCCAAGGCACAGTAATATGAGCGCTTTTTAAAGCCTACATTGTAAATAGCGCTTTAAAAAGGCTTCAGCTGACAAGGCGCTTATGAAGGCTGGCTGAGCCTTAAAAAAAAAAGACTCGAAAATTTCAGCTGCGCCTGCTATCATTGCGAGGCTTCAGCCTATTTAGCCAGCAGCTGGCTTTTTACCGACCCGCCTATTTCCATGCCTAGTAAGGCCCAGACGCCCACCCAGATAGACCATACCAATTCCAAAACTCTCATTTCCAATTCCTTGCCTATCCAATTGGACCCCACCATCCACGCAAGTTGCGTCATGGCGGCTCCAAAGTCACCTTCTTCCCCACTCTCTCTCTCTATCTCCTGCTCGCTCACTCTTTCTTCACCCCACCGCATTTATAACCAATGGACCCCACCTTCCTCTTCCCTTCCACCACCTTTCTTTCTCTCCTACCCCACCTCTCTTTGTTTCATATTATCATTCCATGATATACAAAATCGGGTTAACTAGTAAATTTTGTCTCGGAAGTACACCAGGAGCAATGTTAACTTGAAAGTTTTTTTGGCCCTGAAATATCAAAACGTAGCAATGTTTCCCTCGTAATGCCTAATGGGGTTAGCACACACTTGAGTGTGACCTTCACACTCAAGTGTGTACGGACATTTTTTTTTCACACCAATGCACACTCAGTGTGCACTATATGCAGTGCACACTGAGGCCTGTGCCCCATTTGGATCGAAGAAAATCGGAGGAAGGAAAAGGAAAATTGGCATTTTCCAGTGGCTGTGGCGTTTGGTTCAAATTTTTCTGCCGCCCTCCATTCTCCCACGTTTAAATGAAAATGGTTCCACAAAAAATGGTGGGAAGCCATTTTCCAAGGCCACTAAAAATGGACTAAAGTCCAATTTTCCCTCATAACATGGTAGAGAGAGAAGAGAGTGACGATAGGGAGAGGAAGAGAGTGACATCGGAAAACATTGTGGAAGGAGGAAGAAGAAGCCGTCGATAGTGACATCGGAAAAATGAGTGTGCACTGGAGTGTGCATGCAATGCACTCGAAGAAGGCGACGGTGATGATGGTGAAGAGAGAAGATGACGGTGAAAAAGGAAAAAAAAAACTGAGAAGTAGACGGATGATGAAAGGAGGAGACACAGATGCTTACAAATTTTTCCAGAGTGAGAGGAATCGCGAGAATGGAAGAAGAAGACATGTTGCACACTCAAACGAGTGTGCACTCCAGTGTTCACTTGAGTGCATTAAAAAGTGCACTCAAGTGAACACTCGTTTGAGTGTGCATATTTGCACACTCAAATGAGTGTGCACTGCATTATTAGTGCATTGTGCAGGTAGGTATTCTAGGTGATTTAAAATAATAATTTATTTTTAGGTATTTTGCTTTATTTTCTTTCAATCAAACAAAATTTTTCCTATTAATCTATTTTCTTTTTCTTTTCCATTCCCACCTTTTCTTTGATCAAAACAGGGTGTGCACTGATGTTGAAAAAAAAAAAATTCCATGCACACTCGAGTGTGACACGCTCACACTCGAGTGTGCACTAACGCCGTCAGTGTCTACCGTTAGTGGAGGGCAACATTGCTACTACTTTTCATACTTTAGGGGTAAAATTGAACCCAAAAAAACTTTTAGGGCATGACAACATTGCTCCTGGGTGTACTTTCGGGACAAAATTACTACTTAACCTTATAAAAACCAGTAAATTTGTTGGCTTTCTCTGCTTGTCCTGTAATTCTCTTCACTGTCAAATGCTCAAATCAAAATTAGTTAAAATAAACTCAATACGAGCTTAATTTTACAACCAACCAAAAGACAAATTTGCATTTGGAGAATTGTTAATCATTCACATCTCACAACGCCCATACAAATATCCAATACTTTTAAATTTAATCCCTTTGACTTAATTCGACGACTTTCTTTTTTTTCTTAATTGACTTGCCCTTCCTCATTGTTTCGAAGCTGACGCGGCTTCTCCCTCGGATCCACTTTCGGTGATCTGGGCCGTCCAGATTAGATTTGGACAATACAAATTTAATTTTTTTTAACTGCCTCTTTTCAAATAAAAAAAAATTCATTTTTTTGAAAAAAATATTAGTTAAGAGATTATATTTATTTTAGATTTTCTACCCATTAAAATATTTTTTTAAAAAAAAAAAAAAAAAAAAATCTGGACGTGAACGGTCGAGGGAGGCTGGATTCCCTTCTCCCTCTGATCACCGCCCCATTAATTGTAGCTCTTGCTTATCGTAAATCTCCAAAGAAAAATCCCTCAACATCTGTGCCTTGCTGCCGCTAACGCTCTCACTTGAGCTCACGCTCGGTGCCATGGTTGAGATCTGCGCCACCTTCGGCCCCGCCGTGATAGTGCTCACACCTGAGCTAGACTTGCTGCCGGAAGCTTCTACGCCGGTGAGGATACTTGTTGTTGCTTCCATGGGTCTCGCTGGTATATTGAATATGGGAGTTGCTGCTGGAGAGAAAGCCCATACCTGAGGTTGTTGATTGGGCGATAGAGTCACTCCGGTTGCCAATGGCGCCGCCGCCGCCGGAGGGATCATCCAGAAGGCGTTTGCTGGAACCACCATACCATTATTTCCCACTGCCCACACCGGCACGAGACCTTGAGGAACCGCAGGTTGAATCGGCGCCAACCCATAAGACTGCGAAACGGCGCCGTTTACGTCCACGAACTCGCTATCTGCTGGTCGTCTCCGCTTCTTGTGGGCTTCCGCATCGGAATTGTTAGACGTCGTGGGAATTTTAAGAGTTCCGCCGACAGAGACGGCGATGACCGGGACTGTGCCGGTGCCGGTGGCCTCGATGATAGCGTGCTCAGCGTGTTCGAGAAGCCACCGCACAGTTTCGCCGTCAGACTTGTGGCCTAACTCCCGAGTGAGCTGAAAGATCCGAGCCGCACACGTGGCTGGTATTCGGATCCTCCGTCCCCGACCTTCCACCTTGATGTGGCGGTCCTTGGTGGATGACCGTCGAGTTGTCGTCGCCGGCAAGTGCATTGGCATATATATTTGCATCGCCACCTGATCAGCCCCAACTCGAGGCGGCGCCTCACTCTTTCGGTCCGAGTCCGAATCATTTGGCTCGTCCTTCAACGGCAACACTTGAAACGCCGTCGTACTACTCGTACCCTCATAGGTGGTGCTCGTAGTTGCAGGGTCTTGTTCTGGCTCACTGGCCACGTTGCTGAGCTCCGACGCTTCACCACCGCCGTCGTGATCCTTTTAATACTCCCTATATGATGCCATTTCAGCAATAACACACAATGGAGGCGACCAGCGAAAATATACCTAAAAAACACAACAATTAAGTAAAATTTGTAATTTCTTTTTTCTGTGGGGTTATGTTTCAATGTGGTGGGCTTCACTGAATTTGCCGTAAACAGAGAAGAGAATGGAATAGCAAAGAAGAAAGTGCAATACGAGTATAACAAAAGGAGGAAGGGAGGAGCTTACCCATCCAGAAGGGGGTGATTATGATTGGTCCCATAATGTTCGTTTCGAGTGAGTTACGTGAGATAATCGGACGATGAAGATTTGATAAAAATAAAGAAGGTGGGGCCATGTGTGGGTCCAACTTTGGTGACCCTCCCCAATTCCTCTTGGTGGGGCCACCGGATTTTTTTCCCGGGGATGCCCGAAGGTGATGTCAGAGTGACCTGAAAAAGTTGCACTTGGCTTCTATCTTTTTCTTCTCTGGTCCGCTCTCATCATTTACCCCCTTTATGACCATTGGATCAAGATTAATGATCTACATTTAATATTTCATTCCCATAATTCTCTCCATTTCCTTCTCATTCTTCTCTCTCTTCCTTTTATAAAAGGAAAAGAAACACTAATAGCATTAAATGTGCACCATTAGATCTTGATCCAATGATTATAAAGGGGGTAAAGGATGGGAGCGGACCAAAAAAGAAAAGGAGAGAAGCCAAGTCAAAAAAGTTGGGTCCTTTCTGACTTAATAAATCGGTTTTCATTGGTAGGCACCACCAATTTATGGTGGTCCATGCCCCCATCAGAAAATTTACAAGTAAAACCACATTTTGCCCACCAAGCAGTTAGGCATGTACTACTGACCCAAGTAAAAGGTTCTATTAGATTTGTTTAGCTTCAATTCATCTTCTATTTTTTTTTTTTTAAAAAAAAGATTAAAGGCAGATGTTGGGCTTGTTTGGGAGGGATTCGGCTGAGTTCCACTGCGGCTTCCCAATCACTGCCATCCTCTTCCGCAATGTTGCATCGTTTTGACGCAAAATGATGCCTAATGCCTCTTTTTTTTTTTTTTTTTGAAATATTCAGGGTATTAAAAAGATGCGGGATCTTGACCGAAATCTTTGAAAAATCTTGTGGTACTTCATGATCTTAAAAAATTATTTTAGGATCTTGAAAATATTTTTTCAAAATCATGAATAATTAAGTAAAATTTGTAATTTCTTTTTTCTGTGGGGTTACCTAAAATAATTTTTCAAGATCATGGAGTATTTTTTTTAGTACTAGCCAAGAATAACCAAGATCCGAAGTATCTTTTTAGTACCGGTTAGTACCATGAAATATTTTTTCAACATCCTAAAATAATTTTTCAAGATCATGAAGTATTTTTTTTAGTACCAGCCAGTATTCCCAGTCAGTATCCTGAAGTATCTTTTTAGTAACGATCAGTACCCTAAAATATTTTTTCAACATCATAAAATAATTTTTCAAGATCATGAAGTCTTTTTCCCATACCAATCAGTATCCTGAAGTATCTTTTTAGTACCCTAAATATTTCAAAAAACAAAAAAAGAGGCATCAGGAATCATTTTGCGTCAAAACGACGTAACATTGCGGAAGAGGATGGCAGTGATTGGGAAGCCGCAGTGGACCTCAGCCGAATCCGTTTGGGAGAGAGTTAGTGAACTTTAAGTAAAAAAAGTTAGAAAAAAATAACAGTAGAAAAAAAAAAAAAAAAGCTCAGTGGGAGGTGTTTGGGTTGGCATTTATCCCATTGAGTCTTTTTAAAAAATGCTCCTTTTTCCATAAGCTCCATAGGGTAGCTTTTAGGGGAGAAAAAACTCTAAGTTTTTTGACGTGGGTCACACCACTTCTACCACCATCAATTCAAACTTAAATTATTAAGAAGTCAGATAGAAAATAAGCCACGCTAACCAAAACAAGCCCATGAATAGTTTAAGGTTATAAATGAAATTGAAATGCTACCCCAAACTTACATGGGAGTTTGCATATCACTTGGTTACAGCGTGATTGGCTCAATACATTACCAATATAAATCCTATTGGGGAAAGCTTAGGAATGTAATCTACGAATAAGAGTGATAGAAGTGACTCTTTTTTAGATGAGTTTTTTTTTTTTTTTTTTTTTTTTTTTTTTTGTAAATGAAAGATAGGATAAAAGTCAGATTGTAGATATGATTTGTATTTGAGATAACGGTGACAAAAGTGACTGTTTCCAAATGAGCTCGTTAAAAAGTTAGTTGAGATGAAAAATGATGTAAATCTTATTAATACTACAAACGCATATGTATGTGTGTGTGTGTGTGGGGGGGGGGGGAGTGCCCCCCTTGAATTTGAAGATTTTTTTTTTTAAATATAAAAAAATTAATACATGTTTGAATATTTGTCTACCCTTAATACATCAAGACTGCACTTCATAATCGGATGTGGATGAATGGTTGAATGATTGTTTAATGTCTTATATTGAAAAAGATGTATTTGATAGCATTGATAATAAGACAATTATGATGAAATTTCAAAAAATAAGGCCTAGAAGGATGACATTGTAATTATTTTTATTGTAATATACTTTTTTGTTATTAAAATATATGTCTTGAACTTATTAAGTGCCCATCCTTCATTGTAATTTATGTAGCTGCATTTCTAACCGTATTTAGCATTGCTTTTTTAAATGACAGGTTTGTAAAATAATTACTTTTCTTATTATATCATCAATATTCACTTGATTTTATGAATATTCTTTTTGATATTCTTTTCTTTTCTTATTTATATTCTTTTGTTTTTTAATGCATTTAAAACTTTTCTTTTTTAAAAAAAAAATAGAGCGACCCTTGAACCCCCGAATTTCCCCGCCAATTGTGCCTCCCCTTCTATAATTTTCTGAGTCCGCCCCTGCGTACGTGTGTGTGTGTAGATAAGATTATGTATATACTACTCAACATTCAATATGTAGATATATGCATATACAAATCATCAGCAAATAAGAATGGGGATCATCAACATGATTCCAACAGAATTTCATGGACATTCCTAAACCTTCCAATTCATAGACAAATTGAGCTCAATACTACTGTATTATTAATATCAATAAGGTAATTGAAGGGCAACTTGGTGACTAGAGACCTCCAAGTCTTGGGGTTATAGATTTGTATAAACATAGTGCCTTTCCTCTTGTGTTGTCTAGTCCTTCTCCTTGTTTCAGTCATGTCAACTACACTTGAATGCTCATCACAAACAGCTCCCCATCTAACATTACGAACCCAAATGATGAGTTATGAGGAGCTTTTCTTGGTACACGAGACTCGTATAGCCAGCGATTCAAAGACATGTCATATCTGCAAGGAGCATTCCACATTAGAAAGTCAGTAAGATTATTGTAACTTTTAAAAGTTTTGAAATTCTAATTTACAAGAAGGTGGAATGCTATCAAGATAGTTGCCTGCTACACTATCAGCGCTACTATCAGTGTACATGGCAGTACAACCCAATAAAAGGATTCTGACCGAAAAGAGCAACAAATTCAACAGCACAGAAGTCATATTGGAAGTGGAAGCCACTTGTACATATAAGTAATAAGAAGCAACGTTGAACAAAGCAGGAGTTTAGAATCAAGTTTAGAATGCATATAACACTTTAAAGTTGATACTTCTCTAAATGTCATGGCCTCATAGAACCCTTCTAAAATAGTATTAAAACACCAGTCTTAGTTAAGAAACAGCATTAAGAACTCCTGTTGCTCATACTTACAACATTCAAATTATAGCGCCACCTTTTTCAAATCATGATGGATTTATAGGCTCAATTACCGAAGAACCCAGAAACTAGGTGGAAACATAACGAAGGAAATCAAACTCAAATAGATGATACATAAGGGGAGTTCACAAAAACAGAAGACACTGTAAGAATAAAGAGCAAGTTCAAAGACATAAACATTAGAGCAGCCAGAAATAACTCAACAACTGAATTCATAATCCATTAGTTGGAACGAATTACTTTACTATCAACAAACATTACGAACAATAACTTAATAATTGTATCTTCACAGTTAAGACACACAGAAGTTAGAGAGTACCTCAGAATCTCATTCCCATCGAGCATGAAAATGCTAGGACAGTCTTGATTCTCGTCCTCAACAACAACAATCTTTCCAAGTCTCATCCTCTCCCCTTCTTCCCACATGTCCCCGGCTTCTCTCCACTTGCCACCATCAAACCCATTCTTCAATTCCATCACCACCGCGTCCCTGTAATACTCATCCACGGGGAAAACCCCTGAAATGATCCTTGAAGCACCATATCCACCCATCACCCAGAACTCCTTGCTATCCCCTTTTCGATTCCGAGCAAGAAATCCAATGCAACTCGCTCGGTAATTCGGTAATCCATCCATAGCAACCCACTCATCCTTCACAACATCGTACCTCTCCACGGAACGAATTCGGCTTCCAGCAGCCGCAGACATCGTATGTCTTGACCCACCACTGGCCACAAGAATCTGTTGAGAATCAGGGACGATGAGACGCAATAGAAGATGTGACGATGAGTGCTCACAGGCAAAGGAGACGATGGGATTGCGCTGTATAGATCGATAAGGACTGTAGGTTCTCTTAAAAAGTAAAAGAGCTTATAAAAAAGCTCATCTCATAAAGCTTTTTTATAAGAGTTTTTTTTTTCTTCATTGTAAAATAAGCTCTTATAATTATAAAGAGCTTTTGAAACCTGTTTAACCTAAGCTTCTATTCTATTTATAAGGAAAAAATAAGCTAAAAGTAAGAGGATACTTAAATTGATTCTTTTGTTTCCCAAACAGGTACTAAAATCTATCATGTAGTCATCAATTGTTTATTTATTCAATTTAGTATCTGTGTCTTTGGTCTTCTTTGATGAAACTAACGCTAAAAAACCTATTTTTATGAAGCCAAACGCATTTTCACCAATACCTCATGCTTTGACTTCAATTTTCCAATATATATTGGGCCAGTTTGGGATGTCGGTGGACAATCGGACTTATGGAAAACTCCGATTGGGTAATAGTCAGATTGTGAAACATGATTTATGTTTAGATTGGTGGTTGCATAAGTAGCTTATGAAAAAATTCAATTGGGTAAAACTTGTTTGGAATGACTTATGGATAAGTGACTTTTGAGATAATTATAAGAAAATAAAATAAAATTAAAATTACCAAAAAATAATATAAAAAAAATACTAAATTACAAAATTTGGCAATGCTAAAATTCATAATTTGATTAAATAAATATTACATAAGTAACTAGGAACTTGGGCCCCATACAAATAAATATTACATAAATAAATATTAAATGATCCGCAGTACCAGCTTCAAGCTCAGGTAGTTGGTGAGTAGACAAAAATGACAGTTTCGCTACTGTATAAGTCCATAAGCTCAAGCTCGTTTTGAAAAGTCAGTAAAGTAAGCTTTTAAAATAAGTCTATAAGCTCTCCATCACTGTAGCGATGTTGGACAAACTAAACGGATGTTGACCATCAGGTAATCACAAGGAAAATATTGTAGCAATAAGGCCACTTCCATATGAGAATAGTATCACTCTCTTGCCTGAAAATTACAGGATGTTAAATCTTTATCATAAGGCATAATGATAAAACCTTTGATATATATATGGGACTCAGGTAGAGTTAGAATTGACCCGACCTGTGTGACTAATTTCAATGCCTGGTGGATACTAATCCTTGGGTTGACTACCTTGACTCCATATGATATCTCATTTATCTGCTGGACACCATGGTTTATATGGAAACAAAGGAATGATAAAGTTTTTAATCATATGGATCCAAACCCCTTTGTTGTCATAGAATTAGCCAAGAAGAGTAATGGAGACTTTTGGTCTTGCTTGGAGAATTTGGCTAAGATGTCGAGGTTACCAAGTGAGCCGGCTATCGACTATTCTTATTGGCATCCACCTGAGGCCAACTCCCTGAAAATTAACTCTGATGGGGCCTTTGTGCCTGGAAGGGAGGTTGGTCCTATTGGGGTGGTCTGCCGTGATTACCTGGGCCACTTTAGGTGGGGTTATGTGGACAAAGTAAAATCTATCTCTACTTTTATGACGGAAGCTTTGGCTCTTAAAAGGGCGTTATTGCTAGCTATTGACTTAGGTCACGATAAAGTCATTTTTGAAACTGATTCTCAAACTCTGCTATCTTGTGTTGATTCTAAATCCTCTGTTTTATGTGATTGGAGAAGTAGGTGTATTATTCATGATATTATTTGTCTCTTGACTGACAGGATTGTGTTCTCTCTATCCTTTACTTTGCGAAAGGGTAAACGAGTTGCTGATTCTCTTGCAGCAAATGCTTTTAAGGAGGTGTACCCTGTGGGGTGGGTTCCGGAACCATCACCTTCTTTGTCTTCTCTGCTAACTTTGGACGTTCAGGAGGCTTTTGGTGTTATGGGTGATACTCCCTACTCTAGCCATGTGATGGTTGGGGAGTAGTTTTTTCTGCCCTTGTTTTGTATTTTGTCTCTGTTCTTAGGTTGTTTCTTTTCTAGTCTGTTATTGGCTTTCCTGTTGGTTTGGTTGATATATTTATTCTAGTGTAATCGTTGTACTTCTGACTCTATTTTGGTAATGCAATCCCTACTTTGAGCAAAAAAAAAAAAAAAAGGTAGAGTTAGAATTCACCTAGTTGTTATGTTTGCTGTGAATAAGGGGCACAAAAGCTGCATAAAAAGATGCAGTGTACATATCGCAAACTTGTTTTGGTATCATAGTGGCTGGTTCCACCTTTGAATCGTATAGAGGTATTGAAACCTGCTGGCATATCTGCAAATTAATGATATTCCTCATCATCATCAGCAAAAAAAAAAAAAAGTTTGGTCCATTACAACAGAACAAGGAACTCAATAGATGATGGTGTTTGGCATTGTAAAACTGACTCTTTCAATTGAAAAAGTCAATTTAGGTCCAAAATAATATTTGGTATGGCTTTAATGGCAACTGACTTTGTACTCAAAAGCCACTTTAAAGTTGAAGCAACTTTTTTTGACTTTTGGCTTTTGACATTTTTTCAGATTTGAACCTTCTAAAACTGACTTTTTAATATATCATCCAAATATATATATATTTTGTCAAATTGACCTTTTTTTAATAAAAAGGTCATCCAAACACTAATTGACTTTTACTCCAACTTCAGTATATAAAAGTCAGTTGAAATAAGATTCATTTTTGCAAACATTAATCAAAACTAGCCTTTAATAGAGTTGTCCTAAATATTTCTAGCCTTTAGAGCTCTAATTTAGACCTTTACAAGATCTGGCCTTTGATAGCTTTCATCAATAGATTTGAGAAAGATTCCATCTTGTCTTTTGCTTCCTCATCCACAGAGCTGAAATCATAATCAATGGACAAAGTTTACTTCTTCAAAGTGGTAAGAAAGTAAGTGTATAGTTCTCCAGACAATTTTGATAAGTGCAGAGAACCTTGGATTCCTTAAGAAGTCATTGAACAACAAACGAACAAAACTTTTCTGCACAATTATTGGATTTCTGCAGAAAGAGAGAGCATATAATAACATTTAAGTATGCTCAATTGTTCATTGGGAATTAGCATATATAGTTCGAGATCATCATAATTCAACCTACCTTGTTATATGGAGAGTGAAAGACAAAATAGTCAGCATCAGAAATGAAAAACTGCTTCCTCTCAAGTTTCTTATATCTGCAAAATTCAGAACAGTAATGTAGTTGGTTATTTTTTTTGCTCAAAATGTAGTTGGTTATTACTGCTATAAACTTAGTGTTCTAAAGAGAAATATTTTGAAAGTCTGCCGAAAGAAAGGTAGAAATAAACTTGACATAGTTTCTTATAGCAGGAATCAAGAGCCATAAGGTAACATGTTTGAGAAAGCTTCCCATCAACAACCCACACCATATAAGTCAACTGGATTTATTGCAGCTGCAGTTTGAAAGGTTAAAACACTGAGTAGATTATGACTTTACATTTCTATTAAAAAAAAACAATTATGAATTTACAAGTCGAAAGAGTGATACGAAAGGCATGTGGAGACCAATGCTATTTTCATGTTCTCATAGTTCATTATCTATATACAGTGAAAATTGCGACTCATTTCTGAAACTCCGTGCAATGTATAAGATCACATACCAACTTCTTTAGAAAAAAGAAAAAAAAAAGCAAGTAATTACATTTTCAAAGCTAGCCGGTCAAACAACTTAGAGTAGCAAAAAAGCTTACAGGATATTCACTTGCAAGATTAGGCTTGTAAAAGTCATAGGCATGATACATATGAGTTCCTCTCAATTTGCTTTAAAAAACAATGGGAGCATTAGGACCAATTAGCAAGGCAATAGCAGCAGCTCCACCAGTAGGCCAAGCCGGTCCTTCAGCATAAACCTAAGGAAAGAAAATTCAATACACAGTTTAGCATGATATGCATACTAGAAAATACCAGCCTTAACCAGTATGATTAGAATGTAGAAAACTTCAGCACAACATGCATCCTTAAGTTCAAATTCTGTTGCTGCTCTTATAATCACATCCTTAGAAGTGAATGCAAAGTATATTTAATGATAGAAAATATAGATTAGAGACTATATGAATATGGAAATTAATTGATCATACGCGCTGTCTGTACAGACAACCATTCCATATCGTCCATCCCACGAGTTGCTTTCCACCTAGTTGACGGAATTGAACAAGGCAGCAGTTCCTCCATAATGCATTAGTTGAATCAACACCTTCTATATCAGTATTTCCATATTTTTGTTTGTTTCAGACAAGCATATGCATAGTAGTTTATCAGAAAGCCATGGAATTTAGACTTGTTGGTAGTGAAATTATACATGATAGTGAAAAACTGCACCAACTCAATTTGATTCATAATAATAAAGGCATTCCTATAACAATATCTGAAGCAGTCAAAACAATATTCAATGACATCAAAATTAAGAAGTGCACAGTATTCTTGTGTTTGATCTGCTCAAAATACCCTAGTATACATCTATCTCAATTCTTTTAGGCCGTGAATCATCATATTATTGTGACGAAGTCATTTTACTCCTCGCAAATTACTTTTTGACAGAACAGAACCATCAATTCAAGTTATTTGAAACTGGGAAATGAAAAAGAATACCTCAAAGATCTGTATCAGAAATGAGGAAAAGCACCAGAATAGTAATTTTTTTTTTTAAAAAAATGTACCTAGTTGAAGCACTTTTGAAAATAATGATCAAACTAATGCAGTTAGTTACGTAACCTGGCAGTATGCGACTAGTGGCGCTATTAGGTGTAATGTCACTGTGTGCTGGCGTCACAGTGACGTGAGGAATCCTCACGCCACTGACGTTAGAAACCTGTTAGGATGTTAGGTTGATTGACGCCTAATGGCGTGAGGGAACCTCACGCCACTAATGGCGTGAGGATTCCTCACGCCATTAATATAATTTAATGGCGTGAGGAATTCCTCACGCCATTAAGGCGTCAGCCTCCCCCCCACTCTTACAATAAACAAAACAAAAAAAATTAAAATGTTAGGCATCTATGCTACCGTTATACATTTATTAAGCATCTATAATAAATTAATGTATATAATTAAAATTTAAATCCAATTATTAAACAATAAACATAACAAAAAAAATTAAATGTTACCTGTGCAAACGTGAAGTCAAGAGTGAGAAAGACAATTTGAGCCTCCTCCTTCTTCCTCCTTCCTCCTTCCAGTGCTAGGTCTCAAAGTTTCTCAGCCTCTCTCAGTGTTTTTTTAGCTTCATGAAAGAAGGGAATGAGATGGAGATTGGAAGGATGAGGAGGTGTATGTGTGTGTGAATGTATGGGTGAGAGTGAAAAGAATGAAAGAAAATGGAGGAGGGAGGGAGGAGTTGCGAGTGAAGGAAGGAATGGAAGAGTGAAGGAGTAAATAAAAGAGATGGGAGGGAAAGTGAGGTTGCGTGGGGGGGGTGGGGGTGCAGACTGTCGGGCGTGGGGGAAGGGGCGCAAAGATGCCCGACACCTAGTGGGTGAAGATCTGACGCCTAATGGCGTGAACTTTATTCATGCCTCTAGAGGCGTGAATAATTTTCACGCCACCACCGATGGCGTGAATCATTTTCACGCCACTTTGGTGCTTAGAAACTCAGTCCCGTTACCCCCTACGATGTCATTAGTGGTGTTAGCATTAGTTTGGGAATTATTTTTGAAAGTGCTTCAACCTGGTAATTTTTTTTTAAAAAAAATTATTATTTTGGTAGTTTTCCGTCAGAAAATGCCTTGATGGATTTACTCTTGTCTATCACTGTCTCACTGCCTCCTTCCGGGCAATATGTTTAGGATATCATCCCATACTTCTCAAGGAGGGAAGTAAGTACTGTCAAACTGAATATTGTCGATAAACTTTCAGGATTGATGTACTATTAAACATTAAGAACATTAAAAAAACAACAACCAAAGGGTAACATATGCAAAGATGGCTTCCATAGATGATAAGCTAGTGTCATAAGATTGGAAGAACATTTAAACTATATTAATAATAACTTCAGAAGACTGAAAGATTTATTGTGCATAGGCATGCGTGGCTACATCCTTGATAAACAGACTAATATGAAAGATATATCTGAAAATATCACTAAGATCCATGACAGGGTCCATGTGAAATGATATGTATTGCTGCTAGAAAATGGAAACAGAGACTTATACGAATCCTATGAGAAACCTCATTGATAGGACATCTTCTGACTCTATACAAAAGGCCATGCAATCTTGTCCAAGTCCAATCGTGTATTTCTCTTGACCGGCACAATCATGAAGCGAGATAATGAGAAAATGGTGCAACATATATGGCTTGTATGTATAGCTCTAAAAAGTATGGTTATTAAAACCGGACCGGCCGGTTCAGACCGGAAACCTGCGAACCGGCCATGAAACCGATCCGGTCAAGCATAGAAACCGGGGTCTTTTTTTTTTTTTTAACGTCGATCGACATTTACAGGGAGAGGGGAAGAGAGATGGAGAGAGAGAATGGATGTGAAAAACAGATCGGCCTCCTTCTCTGTCGACAACATTTCTAGGCTCAGATCAGGCGGTGACGAACCTTCGAGGCTTGTCGTCTTGAAAGAAAAACAGAGTCAGTGTTCTTCAAGGCTCGAAGCGGTGAGGATCTTCAATAATGTGGAAGAAAAAACGGAGTCCGGCTTCCTTCGAGGTTCATATCGACGAGAATCTTCAGCACAAGCTTTCGAGGTGAAAGAAAAACAGTCATGGTCTGATGGTTTGAGCATCTGAGTGTTAATGTGAAGGATCTTCAATCACAAAAAGAGAGAAGCTCAAGGAAACTGGGAGAGAGAAAGACTAAAAGAGGGAAGAGAGAAGAGAGAAAAAATGTGGTGCCTGAAAAATATTCACGTGAATGAGGTGAATTGACTGAGGGATAGATGTGAAGATAGTAAAGAGGCACTTTGTTTTGTCCAATAGATATTAAGAGTAGTGAGACACCTTTTTGACCATAGGGTAGTAGGCATTGAAAGATTTTTTTCTATAATTTCATATTAATAATTTGAAATTTTTACTTTCTCACCGGTTTAGCCCCGGTTTAACTCCGGTTTGACCCACTAACCCTTAATCCAGTATCCCGACCGGTTTAGTGACCGGTCCGGTTTTAATAACCTTGCTAAAAAGAAAAACCCAATGGGATCATACAAGAGAATCCAATCCATTCATCATGTACTTTATTTTTCTTCTCATCTTCTCTATATAAAGCAGTTGTTATCAAGTGGTCATTTTAAAGGAAGTTAAGCATGAGCTCATGGATTATTCATTCAAACTAATGTAAGAGTCTAGTGTCTTATGTGAAGTTTAAGAAATGAGCTTTGATGTTCATGATTCACCTAAATATAGATAGGGATATAAATGGTAAGTGAAAATAAGTTATTTTATCAAAAGAAAATTAACGACCATTATATCTCAAATGAACCCTGTCCAGAATTGTATCCCTAAAATCGGAAGCAACTCTAAAAAAGAATAGCTTCAGAGTGAAGATAAAGGGCCTCATCCCCACTGAACTACACAATGACAATGGCTTTTTATATAAATGTCTTAAGAAATAAAACACCCTCAGCTCATTCACAAATAACAAAACTTATTATAGTTGTAAATTCGGTTAAATTCATGAGTTTATATAACGTATCTAGCTTACAAAATCATGTTAACTCATCCTTAAACTCGTGTTATAACTTCTTTGCTTTGATCATCCTCAACGACTTTATATATAAATTTTGTTAAGATTTCTTTATTAAATATGATAAATTATGAATGTTGATGGATATAGTTCCAATTATGTGGATTTAAAATATATTTGAATCAAATTGTTTTCATTTTTTAATTATTTAATTATACACTATTAATACATATTTAATGGTAAAAATAAAATCTTACGAGTTTACTATTCAAGTTTATGATATAAGTTTAAATTCTTGTCATGAGTTTGACACCTTGATCATACTTAATGTTGTATGAGTATTTAATGTGTTTTTACCATTTTTGCACCTAATTAATTCTATTATCTATTTTTTTAATAAAATTAATTCTTTTCTTCATCATTTTCTTTTTCCCATACTATATTCTCTTTCATATTTTCTCTAATTAATATTATATTCCTCTCGATCTCTTGCTTACCCCTTATAAATAAAGGCATACTTGAAAAAATTATTTCTTTTATATTTATCACTTTTAACGGCAAAATTTGGTTATCAGGCTTTTACAAAAAATAACGAAAAGAGTATTAGGTGTTTGATAAAAAAAAAAAAAAAATCTATCCTCCCCTTATTATAAACTTCAAATTTGTAAATGAGCATTTTTCCAACTTCACTCCTTGGTCACTGTATTTATTGCATTTATTTTCTCTCACATTATTTTTGCACATAAGGGCATAGTTGAAAAAATCATACATATTATTGCCTTTAACTAATTTTAATTATTTTCGTGATTAGCATAAATTAGTTATTTGATGGAGGGAGTAATTATTTAACATTGTTAAGGCTGGGTATTTGGCAAAAAAAGGGTTAAGGTGCAAAAATACACATATAGTTTTAGTTGGAAATTATGCCCTAGGGGCAAGTCATTGTACTTTAAACGTTTATGTTATTTAAAGTATTCTCCTTTAGTTATCATTTCATTTGCATGTTTATAGTGATAACTGATCCTTGGATATATCTTATAGATTATCTTAAATGTCTCTGGTCAGTCATCTACGCGGGAGCGAAGAGGAAGTAAGACCAATATGACTTTGATGAGGTATGGAGATACGAATCAAAGTCATGGGCACTTGTAGGAGTACAAGATGCTGGACCGACCCACTATGAGAAAGCTGCATGGATTAAGTCATAAGCTTTTCTCATGTATAACCACGTCACAACGCCATTTGACCTGAGATCATCATGGATTCCTACATGATGAGTCGCTGCTCTTTGACCTAGTCAAAAGTCACCTTTGACCAGGTGATGATAAAGGCTTGGATCAGGATCAGTGGTTTTCATGCAGAGGAATGTGAATGGTCAAGATGAAATTTTGTCCCTCACATTTGTAGAGAGATAATACTGGGCCCCTTGATGAGTGAGTCTGAGAAATGTATGGCCACACTACGATGGAAAAGAGTTTCCATTTCAATTGTTAGACTACTCAAGAATCGAGAAAGTAATGGTCAAGAATAGGAAGTTGACATTATCAATGCCTCATACTTGACCAAATTATCGCGTGACAAAAGGGACGTGACATGGTTGTACGATAGGTTGTATTGTATCATCGATCCCCATATGTATTGGGTAGTCGCAATGTTTTGCTAGAGGCCGCTTGCGACTTGTGGGGGTATACAAGATCTAGCCCATCGCCAATCTCATGTGGGCTGCGGCAGGTCGCACACAAAAATAGCCCAACAAGAGCAAAAGTGTCAGATTCATTGAATCTTAGATATGTCTAAGATTTAATGAATCGTATTTAATCTAGAATGAATTATATATATTTAATCTAGAATGAATATATATATATATATATATGTATTATTAAATTTGAAATTAATAATGATATTATTTATAGATAATAATATTATTATATATAGTATTTAATTTATTTGATAACTTAAATAACTATAATAAATTGAGATATTGTATCTCATATTTAATTTTCGAATAAAGATATAGTATCTCGATTTAATTAAATTGAGATATAATATCTTATATTTAATTAAATAAAAAGATATCATATCTCATATTTAATTTATAAAGATAAATTAAATATGTAGGCTTATAATTCGGATTAAATAAATATATTAGATTAGATATATTTGATAGATTTAATTAATATATTATTTTAATTGAAATTCAAATTTCAAAATTGATTGGATTAATTTTGAATATTTTAATACGGCATATTAGGGTTTTAGAAACCCTATAATAGATATTGATCTAGTCGTATTAAGTAGACAAATGAATTAGAAAAGCCGCGAGAAACCCTAGAGAGAAAAGTGAGACGCGAAAATACTGAAGGCGCTAGCACGCTGCCGTCGGTGTTGGAGGCTGTTCGTGTGGATACCGGTAGAGGGAGGAGATTCACAGAGTCTGCTCCTGTTGATTGAGAAGGTAGCCCATGAGTTCAAATTAGAATGAGACGTACGCCAGTTTTTGTATAGGTGCGGTTTCTTAACGAACCTTGATTTAAACGCGGTTGAGGGATCCTCGGATGGGAATCGTAAAAGTTTTTAACTCCGCTGCGTGTATGGATCCCAACAGTTTTCTCAAAAGTGCACCCAACACCAAGTGTTTTTGTGTGTGTAAAAGTGATTATATGACTAAGGTAGACTGTTTTTCTTCTGTGCTTAAGTTGGTGGAAGTGTATGCCTGCTTCATATATTGAACATGCTTTATACCTTTTCACACTATGCTCTGACAAGTTTCTATATGCAGGAAAGTCGTTTATAGTGGTGAAAATCATTGCACGTAGCTTAAAGGACTCCTGTTTATATACATCAAACACATATATGCCGTCCTCCAACAATTTCTTTATGTCCTCCATCAAAGGTACCAAGTATACATCTATATCGTTCCCTGGATTTTGGTCCTGAGATCATCATAGAAAGCATCATAAGCATGCATTTCATACATAACCACGAAGGTAAGTTGTAAATCACCAGGAGAATCAGCCATGCACTATGTGTACTACTAAGAGTACTGTAAGGATTGATTCTATCTGTGCAAAACCCTAGCTAAATGTGATATCCTAATTTATTTTTAGGATTTTAAATAATAATAATAAAAAATTAAATAGTGGGAGGCATGGCCTCCCACCAATTCTTTTAAAAAATGTGTGTGTTGGGGGGATTTAGTATAAATACCCCCACACTAAAACACACACACGCAAAGCTCGGTAAGGAGAGGAGAGAACGAGAGTGAGGAAGAAGGAGAGGAGAAAGAGGAGTCTGGAGGTCTTTCAGTGTATTTTTAAGGTATGTTATTTATCTTATAAGATTATTTAGGTAGCTAAACTAGCTTCTTTTCAATAAACCTTCTTCATGAAATTTATTCTATATATTTTTCTCTTTCTAATGAAGGTAATATCGTGTTTGTTAACGAAAATTTTGGGGTTAAGATTTTGGGAGAGTTTTGAGTTTTGGCAATAGAAGACTATATATATTTAGTGGATGAATAATAGTAAATTTTCGTCGGTTTAGATTTATTGTTTGGTTGTTATAGGAATTTAAAATGAATTTTTCTATTTAAACAATTTAGGATTTATGTCCTATAAAATGTTTTTACCGATTAAATGTTATGTAAATAATTTATTTGGGTTAGCGAGAGATAATATGGAAATTTTAATCGGTTTAGTTTTGATATATGAAAGCCGAAACTGTCATTTCGAAATTCGTAGCACTATACCGTAATTTTCAATGTTTTTGTTATAATAATATATTATTATTAAAATTTGTATATTTTGAATTATATAAAATTATAAGTTATAATTTTGATTATGTAGAGTTTTGAAGAGTGATTAATGATTAGTAAATTGATTGTAGTAGATTGATTTTTGGTGTGTGTTTGAGCTCTTGGATTAGGAGCAATGTGATAATAATTTGCTTTGGCGAGAGGTAATCACTTCCCACTTGTTATGTGTACTGATATGTTGTTTGTGAGTACGTTGTGAAATAATTATGAATATTTTAATAGAAATTTCCTTGTGAAACGTTAAGATTTGAATTGTGAGACATATCCATATATTTACATATGTATAAGAATTGAGAATTGAGATATTATGACATGTATATGAGAATTATTTAAATAACATGATATGAATAAGAAAATCTTGAAAAATTCATGTTGAATTATTTATTGTGATAATTATGGTAATGGTTGAATTGGGAATAAATGGAGTAGTTTATTTTACCACGTAATATAGTCTCCATTGGTGCACGATGGTTGACTCTCTATCGTCCCACTACTTCAATGAGGGATTGCCCAATTATTTCAATGAGGGCTTGCGACACCCTACTAGTTCAATGAGGGGAAAAGATCCACGGTCTGGGACATATGCTCTGGGGATTTTCGCCGGTCCTCTTCACATGACCAGTGAGCTTTTGAGTACCCAGTAATATGGATAGTAACTTAGTCCATGGGTCTAGTTGGCGGAAACAAGGCGGTTTGGTTGGATTGAAGGGAGGCATCTTGGGAATTGTGTTAGGAAAATTTGATAAAGAATTCATGACATGAAACTTGTGATGTGGATATTAGTGAATTATATTTTTAATATTTTATTATATAAATTGTTCCATTTGGCACCTCACTAGCACATATTAGTATTCGTAATGAGTTGGATTGATGGTTACAACATTTTTCAGGTGATAGTTCCCGTGCGGGTCCATCAGGGAAGACTTCGGAAGCTTAGGCTACTTCTACTGACAGTAGTGCTTCCGTCTTTTGGTATATGTTGGATGATTGTATATTGCCACGTTATGACTCATTTTGCATACTCTGGTTTATTTTGGATATTTTGATAAATGATAAAGCATTATTAAGTTGTTGATCAAACTATTATATAGTTATTATGTTAAGTAAAATGGAAGATGTTACACTAAGGTTTCTTGGCTCACTACCAAATCCGAGAAACATTTTATCTATTTTTTTCCATTGAGGAGAGTTAGCCGGGTGCCGAAGGTATTTTCCATCACATATTCTCTCATCAGAATGCCATCTTAACTTCTTTGCTTCTTCTGCATTTGCATACATTCGCTTAAACCACGATATAATTGGAAGATACCTCAAAACCTTTAAAGGATGCCTTTAGTTGTCTCATCTGTACAACCACCATTTTTTTCCACTTTGTATCATGAAGTTTTACATTTCGGAAACTCACTTAGCCTTTCATACTCCTTTCTGTGCAATACGCAGTCATAGGGCAAGCATGTATCTTTTTATACTCCTTACCCATCATAGACAAGATTTTCTTGGCCGCTTACATATGATTTGGAAGTACATTATCCTCTAAAAACATTTCACCCAACAATTCAAGTAACAATGTGAAACTACTATTGGTCTACCCATAAGTTGCCTTTAAGTTCATCAAATGCAAAATACCTGACAAACGTTCATACTTAGTACTCCCAAGGTATAAAGTTGTCTCTACATCACTCCGTATGCTATCATATACATGTGATTGTGCAAAAGTCTCTACCTCAACATCATGAATCATTTTCTTTATTTCATAATCATCTACAACATCCAAAACTTCCTTCTCATGGGATGCACGGGCAATTACTTGCTCACCAGGCCATATCCTTCTTGTGTATCGAAGATTTATTCTATTACAAAGTAAGTGAGTTCTTATATCATGTACATCCTGATGACTCTCATTTAAACATTTGACACAAGGACAAAAATACTTCCCATTTTTACTGGGCGCATTAATTTAATTTTAGTGAATTCAATAAACTCTTCCACTTGATTATCATATTCTTCATTAATTCTCAATGCATTCATCCAACTATGATCCATTTTATTAGCAGCTAATCCAAATCCAACAGTACTCCAGCTTAGAACAATTGTCATTATGACATGTAAATACTAATGAAATAACCCAATCATAAATTTTTATCAATAAATCGCCTATTTAAGTCAATCTCATCACAATTAGGTGCCATAAGGCACCAATCAAAGTTTTTCGGTTATCATCCATTTAGAAACTTGAACCAAAATCGACATGTGAGTAAGTCCCAGCTTTAAATGTAAAGATGGGAGAATGAAGTCTTCAAAATGTTGAAACCAAGTCATTTAATATAACCACAACTAGCTTCAAGTTCAGAAAAGGTCAATAAGACATATCTCCATACTTGCAAAAGGAATTATGCATTTACAATAGTATAAAGTCACATAATAATACCACAATAAAGTAATTTATTCGTTATATTTAGTTTGAAGTAAAAGCCCATGCATTCATCAAGAGAATTTGTTATAATCATTCCAAATTCAAAAGTTAGTATTTATGTATAAAAGCAACAACAATGTAAAAAGGAAATAACTACATTAAGCAAAAATCAAAATTTAAAAACTCTTTCTTCGGTCGAAGTGAACTTGTATATTTAAAACATTAGTTTTTTTTTCTAGGTAGCAAAGCAAAACCAAATGTGATTGCCTCATGCTTAAAATAGAACTTAAGCATTTGCTGTAACAATAACAGTTTTTTTGGTAAAAAATCAAAAGCACGATGGTCATTGTTTCACACTAAAGTAACATTTATATGGCAAAAATCAATTCAGGCACAAAATTATTTTTTCTCAAATATTAATGACCAACTTCAAATGCTCTATATATTATTAAATTCATACATAGTTTACAGCAACATTACCAAAATCTTAGACAAATTGCTTAAGAGCAATGAAAACTTCCAACAAACATGTTTTAACGCAATTCTAGAAAATTCCACCCAAAGTTAAAACAATACTGGCTAATTCATCTCAACAAAAGAATTCTTCAATTTTCAAGAAAATTAACAAAATCCAGATGCTAGAGACTATACAAAATCATACAAAAAACTTTAAAACAATATAAAATTGTCACCTACCCAACGCTATGCAGGGAAATATCACAACAAAAGATTGAGTACTGTGAATTTAATGGATTAGTGTGAGCCTGAGAGCACTGGGTTGATGCCAAAAAGAGACGCCAAGACTGTGAAACATGTCTTTTAGCTTTTTTATAATATTCATGAAAAACACCCAAAAGGAACCTAATCCACAACTATAGAGGATTTTCATTGTCTAGTTAGTGATAAACCTAATGAAAAAAAGGAACATAATCCAGACTGTGATAAACCTAGTGAAAAAAAATTCCGGATTCGCCAACCATGCTATTCTTTATACTATAGAGGATTTTCACAATTCAATTCATAAGTATTACTGGTTCACAACACGCTAAAGATGATGGAGATGATGATGATAAATAGACAAAGACAATAATATTTGCAGTGGAGAAAAAACAAGAAAGATCTTTCCTTTTCCTCAGAAAATAAAGCCTTTACTGTGTATTCTTCTTCTTTGACTTCCCTAAAAGCACAAGACTATAACAGAGTATTTGAGTCAAAGACGAAGAAAGAAACAGAGAAATGTCATGAAATTGTGTTTTCAGCTTTTATACTGAGTGAGAAAGAAAGAGAGAGACATAGAGATATGCATGTGACTGTCGTGATGGAAATGACATGAATATAATAAGGAAAGGTATGAAAGAGATTGAAGAACAAAATAGAAGGCGCGAGAATCTAAAAAATCTCGGTTACAACTGTTGGGATCCGTACACGCAGCGGAAGGATTTCATCCATAAAACTTACGAATCCCAATGAAGAGGATCTATCAACGGCATTTAAATCGGGTAGTAAAGAACCATACCTATGCGAATTTACATGAGCGTCTCGTTCAATTCGATCTTGTGAGTCCTACTCGATCAACAAAAGCTGACTCTGCGAATCCACTCCCTTTACCGGTATCTACACGAACAGTCTCCAACACTGACGGCAGCGTGCTAGCGCCTTCAGTATTTTCACGTCCATTCTTTTCTCTCTAGGGTTTCTTGTGGCTTTTATAATACGTCTTGCAAAATGTCCCGTAGGTTTTTCAAAACCCAAGAGGCGTATTATATATATTCAAAATTAATCCTTATTAATCTTGAAATTTGAATTTGGATTAAAATAATATATTAATTAAATCTATCCAATAAATCTAATCTAATCTATTTATTTAATCCGAATTAAAAGTCTGCTAATTTAATTTATCTCTATTAATTAAATTTGAGATATGATATCTATCTATTTAATTAAATCTGAGATACTATATCTCAATTCAAATTAAAATCAGATATATAATATCTCTATTCGAAAATTAAATCGAGATACAATATCTCTATTTGTTTTTAGATATTTAATTTATCAAATAAATTAAATATAAAACGAATATTATATAATAATATTATAATCTATATTAAATAATAATATTATATTATTTTTGAATTTAATAATATATATCCATCCTAGATTAAATATAGTATTCATTAAATCTTAGACATATCTAAGATTCAATGAATCTGGACACTATTGCTCGTGTTGGGCTATTCTTGTTTGTGACCTTGCAGGCCCACATGAGATTGGCAGCGGGCCAATACTGTACCAGCCCACAAGTCGTAAGCGACCTCTAGCAAGACATTGCGACTACCCAATTCATATGGGGATCGATGATACAATACAACCTATCTTACAACCATGTCACGTCCCTTTTGTCATGCGATAATTTGGTTAAGGATGAGGTATGGATAATGTCAACTTCCTGTTCTTGACCATTACTTTCTTGATTCTTGAGTAGTCTAACAATTGAAATGGAAACTCCTTTCCATCGTAGTATGGCCATACATTTCTCAAACTCACTCATCGAGGGGCCTAGTATTATCTCTCTACAAATGTGAGGGACAAAATTCCATCTTGACCATTCACATTCCTCTGCATGTAAACCACTTATCCCGATCAAAGCCTTTATCATCACCAGGTCAAAGGTGACTTTTGACTAGGTCAAAGATTAGCGACTTATCATGTAGGAATCCATGATGATCTCAGGTCAAAGGGCATTGTGACGCAGTTATACATGAGAAAAGCTTATGACTTAATCCATGCGGCTTTCTCATAGTGGGTCGGTCTAGCACCTTGTACTCTTACAAGTACCTATGACTTTGATTTGTATCTCCAAACTCATCAAAGTCATACTGGTCTTATTTCATCTTCGCTCCCATGTAGATGAGCGACAGGGACATTTAGGATAATGTATAAGATACATTCAAGGATACAATTATCACTATAAATGTGAAAATGATATGATAACTAAACAGAGAATACTTTAAAGGACATTAACGTTTAAACTACAATGACTTGCCCCTAGGGCACAATTTCCAACAACAACAACAACTAGTTTTTCTAAACCCATCGTTGTAACTTAAAGAAAAAAAGGAAATACATTGTGAGGGAGGCTCGAACACTCGACCTCAGGGCTACTCCCTAAAGGCTCCAGCCAATTACACCACCATGAGATTGTTGACATATTTAACGACTATTTTTAGTAAAACAGTCGTCATAACCCCCCCCCCCAAAGGGACTGATTGAGATATAATGACTAGTGTTGAAAAACTAGTCGTTGTACTTAGCCTTTGGATTCAGTCTATGGAAACAAGGAGGTTATAAGGATGAATTAGGGGATAATGATAAGGTAAAACCATGACTAAATTTTTAAAAATATGATGGATTGCAGATACTGTTATATCTATGTATTACTGCTATATTGTTTCTCTTGTTCACTTGTTAGTCCCACTTGGTATCTTGTAGGTTTTACCGTATGTAGGTTGGGCAGAGATTATGTTAATGACATAGTGATCTTACTTCGTTACTCTCAATAGTTTTTAGGTGAGAGTTCAAGGAGAGGTGTTATTGGGAAGGCACTAGAGGAATAGGGCTACTGTTATGAGTAGCCATTGGCTGAAGTTTTTTAGTTTACATTATTGCCATATTTAGGGAATTGCACCTTATTGCATTAATATTAGCCCTTCATTGTTTTGGTTTGGTCCCTTTCTTCTATTCGACCTTTTCCTCCTTCACAAGCTCCTCCCCATCATCATCCTCACCCTCCTCTTCCACCTCAAGCTCTTCCCCCTATTCCCCCTCTACTATCACCACCATCTCCTTCTCTTCCGTCTTATCCTCAAATGGAGGCTCTGCTACAGATTATGTTGGGCATCCTTGACTGCTCCACAGGGAGTCTTACTACATACACTAACATTTTGAATAGGAAGTTGAACCTCATCTTCATCACAAAGCGGTTTTTATGATCATTTCAAGTCAAACCCTTCATCTCCTTCCTTCTACATTGATGATATGCCAAGCAAGGGGCGAGCAAGAGGAGGAGGACAACAGTAGTGGTGATGACTAGAACCACTACTAATGTTTGTTTTTTAAATATTGAAAAAAATTAATTGTTAGGTCAAAGTAGCCTAAAAATATTTAAAAAGATAATTGATGATAGAGGATGAGTTCAACAATACGGTAATCCACAAAACCCTTTTTATTTAAACATCCAAAATATGAACTCTACTTCTCCACTCATATCTCAACTTCTCATAGCCAACTTTTGCATTTTGTTCTTCATCGATATCATGGACAAATGCAAGAGATCTTTTAGTTCATCATCTTTTGATCTCCCTGGGAAAAAACCAAAAGATGATCTCCCTCCACCAATAAGCGTTAAAGGGCTTATCCACGTGACTTATGAGCTCAAACCTATGGTTGAGTTTTACATGAGAGAGAAAGGAAGCATAGACTAGTACTTGAAGAAACTTCCCTCTCTCATTCACTCTCTGAATAAGAAGGCGGATAAATTCTAAAGAAGGAAGAATCTAATAATGTATCAAATCCTTCATTTCCATAACTTTTTATTTTGTTGTTGGTTTATTTACATTGCTTTTTTTTGGGGGGTAATATGGGGTTGAATAATCAACCTAAAAATTATTAAAAAAATCTGTCAAATACATAACGATTATTAAGAAAACATATGTCACTTTTTATAATACCATGTCAAATATCTTATGATTATTAAGAAAAAAACGTCACCATTTATAAAACCTAATGATTGTAATGTAAAATCCATAAACTATCATTCATAGAAACATTACAATTGTAAAGTAAGAACTGTAATGAAAGTCCACCTTTCATAACAGTTCTAAAGTTATAATCGTGAGTAATTTTCGTCAAGTTGTCTCTTTCAAATCACCTACTATCTCGTGCCTCTTCAAATTCCCAAGTTGTGACACTTAACACACTTGTCTTAGGTCGAACATACCTATCAACCTCAGAACCCTATAACTTTGGTTGACTTTTTCGACCGTCGACATTCATTTTCAGTCAAACCACAACCTCTAAAGCTTTGATTGGACTTATGAGCAACAACCGTGCAAGTTGCTTCGCTTGTCCTAACTTACATTTTCAATTTCAAACGCATTCCTTCACTTGCTCTGTTCTCATTATTTACAGGTATAATTTCTCTTTTTCATTTTTCATTCTCCATCGTGCATTCCGTATTCTCTATTTTTCACTTCATCTTGCCTAGTTAGGTTTTAACCTTAGTCGTACTCTCGTTTTTTAAGAAAACTCACTGCTCTGTTTCATGTGGATGACTGAATGAGTTATGTTTTCTAGTTAAAATAGGAAGTTCTAGTACTTCACTGATAATCCCCCTAATGAAACCAGAACCTAACCTATGAAGAGGCAGGATAAAAAAGTGAACAATATTGTGAAGAGGGGCCGTTGCACCTTGAGTTTCATGAATCGAGCAAAGTTTGATGAGAGAAACTACATGTGAGTTGGAACTCTGATGGTCAAGCTCTTGACCCATTACACTTTATCAGCTACATTAGTATGGCAATAAAGACCAATGCTCCTATCATGTTGCATCACTAAGTAGGTGAAAGAAATACTACAAATATGTTATTTGGGATAGTCTCACAGTAATATATAAATGTCTTCTAATTACTTCCTATTTACTTCTAAAAAACGTTAACTTGAATTATGTGCTTTGCAATCTGTGTAATATCCTAAATTTTGGGTCTAGAAACTTTAGGATAAGCTTGTATCAAGCAGATGACTAAGCCCAGTTTGGGAAGTGTGACAAATTTTATGCAAGGAATTTCCCTTGAAGTTGGTATATCAAGGTTTCTAGGAGGCAGTCAGCTTGTGACTTCCTTTAACCAAGAAAATGATACCAATGGCTGTGAAACTTTCCTTAATCAAATTAGACATGATAAGCTTTAATTTGACTGGTCATATAGGTCATTTGGATCTATATACCATGAGTTATGAATTTTTGAAGTTAGCCCTAGAATCTGGAAGAGTTTCTGGACCAATGTGTCTTAAAGGTTGATTCTGGAATAGTTGGAATGTGATTGACTATGGGAGGTATTTTTTCCCCTCAAAATGGACTTAATAATGGTAATATAGCCTTTGTAATCACTGCAATTGGACATGTGTACATATAGATATGAATTTTCAAAGTTGGTTAACAAATTTTGCCAGCTTTGCCTCTTGTACAAAAATAAGTCAAGAGGTGTGATCAAAAAGCCTCTCCAAAGTGCCCTAATTTTCAGCCAAGTGGCTAGGTGGCAAAATGAGAAGGAAGGAATATTCAATGTTAAAAGACCATGTGCTTCAAGTCAAGAGAGTAGCCTCCAAGAATTCAAGAGGCCATTGATTTTTTCCAAGCATGCATCTAGATAAAGCAAGAGATTTGGTCACATGTTGAGATAATTTAAGAAGCTACATATGCAAGAAATTTCGGCCAACTTGGGAATGAAGGAGGAGATCAAATGATCAATTATGAACATGCCACCAAAGTCCAAGTAATTATTCTTCCTTGCTCAAGTCAATGCCACATGTCAAGCTAGGAACCAGGTTAATCTTGCAAGAAAACCACATGCACAAGTTTCTTCAAGATAAGAAAGGAAATTACTAAGCATCTTCCAAGGGCTTTAGATTCAACCAAACAAAGAAGAAGAGGATAACATAAGATATCACAAAGGAATTATGACATGTGCATACAAGTCAAGAGAAGTATTGAATAAGCTTCCAATCCTATACTAATTTTTTGCCACATGTCCAAGTCAACAATAGAAATTAATACAACCCTTCCATGCACTTTATGATTTGGTCAAGTGGCCAAGCAAAGAAGAAAGGATGACATCAGATATTAAGCACATGAGAAAACAAAACAAAGAAGCAAAAACATGAGAGCAAATTGGAGGGGATATTTTGTGGGACCCCAAGGCTTGACTTCAAGACATTTTTAAATACTTGAACCTCCTTTTTCCATGCATTAGGTCGGCCAACTCAAGGAAAGAGCAAAGGAAGTGTGAAACCAAAACTTAGGAAAGGAAAGGAAGGAAAAGAAGTTAAGGTAAGTGAGATGCCTAAGTTCAAATCTCTTCTACTTTATCTCTTTTAACTACCTTAAGTCCTAAAAGACTTTTTTGCATGATTTTTTTCAAGGTGACCGAAACTTGAGGACCAAACGAAGAATAAGAAGTTGTAAGGAAACACTAGAACAAGTCAAGAAAGTAAAGAATCAAGCTTCTTAAAGCTTGTTCTTGTTGATGTTGGTGCTGGAATTAATTTCCTCTTAATTTCTTAAGGTTTTGGAAGTTTGAATACCTAAGAGGTAGTGTTGTCCATTTGGTTAAAAATGGATTAAAGTATGCTAAAGACCTAAATAACAAGTAAAAAAATAATCTAAGGCTAAACCAAAGTGTTCTTGAAGTAAAATTTGGAAAGAACAACTTTGTGTTTCATAGCCCTAAGTTTCGGCCAGAAGCAGGATAGGGAAAAGTAATAAGTGTTAATTCCTATATTTTGATGATCAAAATTTCTAGAGTATTGAATTAAGTATGTTTAGACTTCAAGTAATCATGCTCGAGCAAAGATAGAACTTTGCCCGAGCAACATCGGACTTCAGTGAAAGAAGAAGTAAGGTAAAGCAATCATGCCCGAGCAACGTTCAAAAGCAGCAAGAAACATGACCTTGCTCGAGCAAGGTAATAGTCTTGCCCGAGCAACATCGTGGCAAAGGCAAAAGAAAAAGTCAAATGTGTCTTGCCCGAGCAAGCTAAATCGCTTGCCCGAGTACTTGCCCGAGTAAAGGCAAATTAGTTGCCCGAGCATCATGACTGCAATTCCTGAAATAGAACATTGCCCGAGTGAACTTATGAGGTTGCCCGAGCAACATTGAGACAGAAGCAATAAATCCAAGACAGATGGTCTTGCTCGAGCAAAAAGAATAGCTTGCCCGAGCATATGCTCGAGCAAAGGAAAAGGCCTGCCCGAGCAACCTCTGCCTGTCTACTTGGAATCGTCTCTGCCTGGAGTTTGTCCGAGCAAGAATGGGAGCTTGCTCGAGCAACGTCGACTTGAAGCATTTTCTCCTCACATGGAATAGCTTGCCCGAGCATGAAAATCATCATGCTCGAGCACATACTCGAGCAAAGGGAAAAGCCTGCCCAAGCAGCCTTTGGACTACTTCTCAATTTCGCTTCTGCCTGAACCTTGCCCGAGCAAGAAGAAAGTCTTGCTCGAGCAACGTTGTCTGGAAGCCATTCTTCTAGTACTTTGAAAAGCCTGCCCAAGCATGAATATCATCATGCTCGAGCATCATTGGCGAGCAAGAAAAACCATGCTCGAGCATCAGCGGGCAGAAGACATTTTAAACTACACTACAAGAAGCTTGCTCGAGCAAGCCAATGGTGTTGCCCGAGCATAGTAGTCCCTGTTTTTGAAAACATCGTACGCGTAATTCTTCCGATCTTAACACGATCTTATTACTCGTGATTATCACTTATTGAAATTACCAAATGCTTTTAACTAGTGTATTGATGAGTTTCAGATAATATAATCACAAATTACCATCAGATTTGGATAAAGCAACTTCGACTGACAAAGCATTAAATGCAGTTTGCTAAACCAGAGCTAAATTGTTTTGATCGAAGTAAGGCCACTCTGATATTCTCTTTGCACATTAAATGCTATTAGACAACGGATATACAAAAGGAATGTAAGAGAATGTTTCCCCAACAAATTCCAGCTGTGACATTCAAACGGACGAAACTGAGGCGAAGTGATTCATCTATCTAACGGCTACCTTAATGAGTCACAACGGCAGATTATCAAATCTTCTCCAACGGTCATTAATGGCATCAACTATAAATATGAGGAGCATTGAATTCGGACAACCACCGAAACGCTGAGCAATTAATTTGATTCCCGATTCATTCACTGTTTCAACTGGTTCAGTAAATTCTGAGTGTTCTTCAGTGTTCATTTTATCTACTCGTGAGGAGTCTTTAAACACTTATTTATTTCATTCAGTGAGTTATACTTAAGGTTGAGGAACCTTAAGAGAGAGTGTATTAATTACAACTTGTAAGGGGGAGTAGAGTTCGAAAGTGAGGGGATCATCCTTCATTTACAGAGTCTGTAATTACATTTGAAAGATAGTGAAAACCCAGGAGTTCTGGGACTGGACGTAGGTCAGTGAATTGAGACCGAACTAGTACAAATCGTCTTGTGTTCAATTCTCTTCTATGTCTCTACCTTACATCCTTGTGTCTCCGTGTGGATTTTGAAAAGAATTTTTGAAATCACCTATTCACCCCCCTCTAGGTGATATTCTGTCTTCAATAAGATTTTGACCATTTTGATGCTTCTAATGGGTTTCAAATTAAAAATTGTATAGAATAAAGGTTTGGTAGTAATTTTGGAAGCTTTGAAATTAAATTATGAAAAATCCTAAAGAACTCCTAGTAATAGTTTCCTATGAGGCAGTGGACTTGTGGTAAGCTTTTGGATAAACAAATGGTATCCAATGGTTATGAAAGTTTTCAGGGTTAAAGTAGACATAATGAGATTTAATTTTATAGATCATTTGTCTATTTTGAATATGTGTATGTGGAGTTATGAATTTTTAAAAATGACCCTTGAATCTGAAAAGAACATATGGGCAGTGGCACTGTTTGATTTAATATGAAATTTTACACGCGTGTATAATTGCTGGAAGTATTTTTTTGTTGAAAATAAACTTCACAAGGATCACAAAGACTTTGGAATAACCCTAATTGGACATTTTACAATGAGTTATGGATTTTCAAAGTTTGTCAAAAATCCTGGCAGATTTGGTCAAGGGGTGAAAATGGAAAATGTGAGGGAAAAATGGTAATTAAGTTAACTTTTAAGGGTTAAGATAAACCCTTGGATTTCATATAGACCTTTTTTTTTATGAAGAGGTTGGATAAATAATAACCCACCATCCGTAAATATTTGTTTATAGGACTCGACAATTTCTAGGGACAACCGAAGGATTGTGGAGCCAAAGCAAGAATTGGTAAAGCGTCCAAATAGTAACTCTAATTCTCATATACTCTATATGACATTATATGTATGTTTGACCATGTATGCAAAAGTCCCGTCTCGTGTGGGGCCAGCACTACGCATGGCTCGATTGAGCAGAAGGGCTGAGTATGGAGGACCTTCCTAGTGGTTAGGTGTAAGGCCTATTGGATCGGTAGTCCTTAGGCGACGAACCTAGTGCATTCAAACAACTTGGGCAGTTCTCAGTTGAATACCTAGGCTATGGTTGTATTATGTGATCTTGATTGCAATTGTTGCTGCCAATGATTTATGTTATTATGATATCTGAATGATGTACATGTTGTTGTGGACTATTTTTTGTTTATGGCTAACTATCATGTACTGTGTACGCATTTTATGTGAGATTAACTGTTACTCTGAGATTCGTTAGGATCCAAGCCCTTGACAATATTGGTGTTATGAATAGAGTACTGAACGCGTCTTCTAGGGCAAGACGACAGATACCAATAAAGGAAGTTTTCATATTGAGCCAAAAGCCTTGTCGGATTTCAAAATTTTCTAATTGTATATTTTGTTTTGCAAAATGTATGAAGCCTATGTGTATTCTTATAATGTAATCAAATATAGTCTAACAGTATATTGTGCTCTTTCTGTTTGGCCTACTGAACTACGTATAAAACTCTGATAAATGGCAATATATCCGTGGGGTGTTATAGTTTGCATATGATAAAGACGCCAATCGGTTGAAATTTGTCCTAAAGAAGATCACTAGGCACACACTCTGCACATCTTGTCATGTATTGATGAAGGCGTATTAGTAGAATCTAGACAAGGCCGATGTGAGAGCAATTGAAGAATATTGGCTAAAGCATTGGGGCCTGACCATCCCGATCTTCTTAAGGTTTTTGACTTTGAATTGATAAAAACAAATTATTTTGGTCACCAACAACCTCGTAGAAATAAAAAGAAAAAAATTAAATAGCTTGAGAAAGAGTACAAAGAAATGAAAAAAAAAATATAGTTTCTAATGCAAGAGATGATGCAAAAATGTAGAGCGAGGTTGAAGATGCAAGAGGGAAATTGTTGTGTGACCTGGCCATATAATTTGGGTATGCAAGATGTAGAAGAAGTCCACCACTTTAAAGAGGCCCCTCAAGTCCAAGCCCACCCCTTAGTCCAAGGCCACTACTCATCCAATAAGAGGAAGCATCCCATACTCAAATGGTGAATCTAGGCACAAGTCATGCTCATAGAATAAACCCGTGGATCAATCTGGTTAGAAGTTCCTTAAGGAATTCGCTAACAAGTTCTTTGCTTTGAGACCAGAGCTAGAGTTTCCAATGATCTACTTTGAGCTACAGGACTTTGACCAAATAGGGCAAAAGGAATTTGTAAGATGAGATATTATTGCTGAGGTCCTAAATAAGGAGATGGCAAGTACAAACTTTGACAACTTCTTTATCAAGTACTTCTTCACGTGTGATTAAATAGTTAGCTATTTAGAACTTTGATTATATTTTGATATGCTTTTTTGGGCATTTTAGACACCTATACTAGACTTTAATCTTCCCCCACAACCTCTATGAGAAGATCGAGTTCATCCGCCCTAACAATGTCAATAACCAAAGTAAAGGCATGAAGGAGGAGGTGATGCAATCTCAAGAGAAGTTTCTGGTAGAGGATAACTTGATTAGAAGGAGGCCAAGAAAAAAGTGACACTTACTTCTTGGTGCCTACATTCAAGGGTGGATACATCATTAACTTTTCTTAAATTAGTTTTTATTTTATTTTTTTGTAATTATCTTGATGGTCCTTAGTGGACATTGGATGCTCATAATATTAAATCTATACCGCAAAAAGATCTGGTACTATGACTCTCTTGGTGAGGATCCAATGCTTTGGTTATTTATGCAGGAGATGTTCAACCAGTAAATTATCCCTTCTTCATTTTTCATAATTAAGTTTAGTTTACATGTTTAATCACACACACACACACACACACACATATGTACGTATATGTTATGTTTATACATACATACATATATCTGTGTGTGTGTGTGTGTGTGTGTGTGTGTGTGTGTAAATTTTATTGTCTCTTCTTAGTGCGGTGTGCAAGTACCAGACACAAAATAACCTTGAATGCAAGGATTGCAAGATTATGAGCAAAGGTATATACCACTCTGGTCCTATTTATAAGTCAATTTTGACCAAAAAATTTGGTCCTATTTATAAGTCCATTCTCATGTAATAAATGAGACTGTGATGATTTTACCCATATTAATTATACTCATGAAGATAGAGAGAGAATAAACAGTTGAAAAATACTCAAATAATAAATGAGGACAAATTTGAAAATTTACCTCATAATCATTGAGTTAACTACCTCTCCTTAGTATGTGAGATTTGGTCAAAATGGACTTATAAATAGGTATTCCTACTTCCTTTCCCACCCTTTCTTTGAACCTTGAATAGCTGAGAGACTGATAGAGAAAGATTGACTCACAAAAACTTTCTTTCCATTGTTAATTCTTCTTGTTTGCCAGAAGTAGGTCGAATCTGCCCTACCAGAGTGGTATATATTATTCATCACAAATACTATAATATTGAATTAAAGCACACATATAGTTTATATATGACCGTGAACCAACAGATTCATTTTTCTTCTCATTTCTTTATAGGGCTCACAACAGCCAGAACACAACAACAATTGTGTATATTGTGTGATGTAGTTCATGAAGGACATAATCACGCATAATTACAATGATATTGATCTTGCAAAGGTGGGTGGGGATGTGTGTGTGTGTACTCATTCATTCATGTATACATTCGATTGGCTATATTTTACAATATTTTACTCCATCTATTGTTTCCTTTTGCGCACAACATTTTAAGGATTTCTACTGCTTGAGGTTCAACCCGTAACAAATGGAAGTAGTGGTTGAAGAGTTGGTGACAACTCTGCAACTTCATGGGCTAGGGAAAGCAGCTTGGAATGACTGTAAATATATTTACTGCTTTGTTTGATTGTTTTAAGCATTTGGTTTTAATAGTATGTATATATATTGTAAATATATTTTTATTTGTTGGATTGTTGTATATATGACTAACTATAAATATACATTCTTGGTTCGTTTTTGGTACAAATGTTATGCGGATATCGAAAGCATAACCCCATTTTTTCTCAATACATCACAATTGTTAAAACAACTATTATTTATATCAACTATATATAATAGTTGTTTTAATAAAGTCGTTTGTAATACTATAAATAAATAACAGTTTTTGTGAAAGAACCATTATGTATATTATTACATATATAACAGTTGTTAAAGAGGGACCACCAACATTATCAAATATGTAATGGTTGTTTACGTGTACTAATTATTTTTTATTATAGCTTTGGGTACATCATGACTTCACCAAGCCTCAATACATAATGGGTGCTATATTAGAACCATTATAATAGATATTGAATAAATCACAATTTTGCCGTTATAATATATATTAATTAAATCACGGTACGAAATAGTTATGTATCTGAGCATATAAAGTGCCTTTATATATATATAATAATCGTGATATATTGTAATTTTATAGTAGTGATATATCAACTCAAATTAGTTCGCATTGACTTTTGATATAAATATATATATATATATATATATATATATATATATATAATGGTTCAAAACTGTAATTTATGGTTGATAATAACCGTGATATATGTGCAATTTTATAGTAGTGATATATCAACTCAAATTAGTTCACATTGACTTTTGATTTTGTTAGTGGAGGTGTTTAATTGATGGTTATATAAAACTCACATAAACAACTCTAAACTAAAATGGCGATTTTCTTCTATTGAAAAAAATAGAAGGGCCGCCTTAACAGCATCCCCTATGCGTACAGTATACAAATAACCTATAAACTATTCCAACAAATTTTCAGGATACAATTTTAGCAATATAATTATAAAACTTAAAACATTTAAAGAATTAATCTCGCACATTAGCCCAAACAATAAACCAAAGCTAATTAAATGGCCGAGTGCGTACCAATGAATCAGGGCATATTGAATATATCCGTGATCAAATTCAAATATAATAAAAAAAAATTGATGTCACTAATGAAAGACTATCCAAACAAATATCATGATTAAACAAATACCAATTCTCCCCAAGATCTCCAGCAAAAAGGGCATGATATTCTTGAAGTCCAGAAAACTTGACTAAAGTAGTCGGTTCTAGAAAAGCAATATCATCACTATAACCTTCGACTAATATTTTTTCACTATTCCTCGTAGGTATTACTCTTACTATAATTCCATTTCCTGAAGTGCTGCAACAAAATATGTTATCCCATGACTGCACTTCACCATTATTTTCCATCACCCATATATTCAATTTGCCCGTCTCATTTTGAACCAAAATAAGTGATGAATTGCCTCCTTTCAAAAGAAAGAGCTTTGAATGTGATAGAGAAGCCAAACACGATGCTAATAAGAATTTTCTAAATATCTCTGTGAATGAGGCAGTTTATATGTAAATTAAGTTATTTTTAAAATAAGTCTGATTCTTGGACCTCGTTTTTAAAATACGTCTACTGCATTATTAGAGATGAAACCACCTGGTGCATACTGTTTTGCTTAGGCCTAATTTAATTTCCATCGTTTAGGCATAATTTTCATCCAATGATTAAACTTCCACAAGTATTGAAGGACTTCTCATACATGTATAGTTCAAAACACGCATTGTTCCATTAGAAGAACAAATAAATGGGAAAAAAAAAAAATTTGAAAACATCCATTCACCTCCTTTATTCATTGTCAAATCTTTTGCGTCCCTGAATCTGCAACAGCCACCGAGTCTTTCTATCAAAAAACTCATCCACAAAATGAACTGGCCGCCGCCACCAAAACTTTCCATCTGAAAATATGGGTACGCAACATATTAATCAAGGAACTGGCCATCGACGTTTTTGATCCTGCTATGTTCTGATTCATTGTTTCTTGAATGACAGAAAAGCATTAACGTACAAGACCAATGAATTTTACATTCCAAATTAAACCTAGACCAATTGGATTTAGGATTGCAATATGAAAAAAAAAAAATGAATGGACAAGTAACTATTTACACGAGAGATAAATTTAAAAGCTAACGGTTATACATCATTTTCAACCATGGAAAAACACGACATATCAATATCATCAGATCCGTGCAAGAAGAAAAGATTGCCACGAGATCCTTGGGATTTTTCTGCCCAATAGTATAACAAAAGTACCCCTACATGGCAGAAAATAGCATGCTGCAGTTTTAGAGAAAAACTGAAACCAACTAATTTAAAAGATTGCTCAGCGTTTATCACTATTTTTTTTTAATCCGATTTTATCAATGTAGATAAGCGAATGTGTACGTCCGTTGAGGAGGTGAATTACTTTCTTTTCTAAGACCCCAAGGCATAATCTGAAACCTGAATCTGATGTGCCTATGTGAGAATCCTGAACCTCAAGCTAATGTGATTCCATCATTGGAGGTAAAACCATTTGTTATAAAAGTATTTCTTTGAATGAGATGTTTCATTTATAATTTATTTTATCCAAAATTGAGTAAAAACCAGAAGAGCATAAGTACGGAATCTACAGAATGTCTAATTAGATATTAAGGTAATCTTTTTGCAAATCAATTGATAATACTGGGCGGCGGAGGACAAAGATTAAAAAAAAAAGGGGTTAAGGTGCAATTTTGCCCTTAAAATATCGCCGTGAGCAATTTTTGCCGCGAAATTTTCGATGTAGCGTTGTTGTTGCTTGAAGTTTAAAAAGCGTAGTAATGTTGCCCCTAGTTAACTGCCCTAACGGTCAACGTTAGGGTTTTTAAGGAGGGGCAACATTGCTACGTTTTTAAACCTCGCGCAAAATTTACGCCGAAAACGTCGCGCAAAATTCTTTTTGGCGATATTTTAAGGGCAAAATTGCACCTTAACCCAAAAAAAAAATCTTTGATAGTATCAGATAATAATAATGATTATAAACATCTTAAAAATATCCTTAGCAGGTTAGCCACCAACTCTCATCAAGTTCTTCAGCAAAACGGACATTATAAGCTTGAAGTCCGGAAGACTTGACCAAATCCTTCTTCCTGAAATTGTATTCCCTATACATTTCTGCTACCATTTCTCCACTATTCCTCATAGCTATTACTCTTTCTAGTTGCTATATCTCCCGGACTATGTATATTTAATATCTTATCCCATGAATCAACATTACCATATTTTTCCATCACCCATATATTAAATCCGCCGGGCTTCTTGTGAAGCAATGCAAGTGATAGAAGAAAAGGAAGAGATTGGATTGTGATAGAAGAGCCAAACATACACTGCGGTAATAAGAATTCTCTATATGTCTCTGTAGACAAATCAAACGACTATATAACATTAATATGCTCGCGATCGCCACCATCAAATACTTTTCCACTAACAAGAGGCAATGTAGAGCTCCATTCACAAATAACATTTGATCTCTTGTATTTCCACATGCTGGAGAAAAACGCATTGAAAGACCTCTTCCTCTTATGCTTCTCCGTTTACCAGTATTAAGGGAGTAGAGCTCAACCCATGGTATTGTTTTAATCCGATATCTAAGAGAAACTTTGACAACTATGAAGTCATTTGTTCTTAGAATCAAAATAAAACCCTGACATAATCCATCGCCAATAATTATATTTAGGACCAGCGGTGGATTTGGGAAGCACCAAATATTTCTTAATGAGGTTCTTCATCATAAGTATAAAAGTGTCATAAACTGAGACATACTAGTCCATTACAAGTGCCAATCACTTGGGAATCATTACAATAATTAGCTTGATCTTTGGGTGCAGGTTTTGAAATAGGGAGGTGGTCATCATCAAGTAATTAAGTATCTGAATATATTGAGAAAACTTTGTCATGCCTCCTTGGAGCCCTTGGAGATTTATCCCCATTGGAACCTTAGCGCAATTTAAGGAAGCAAAAAACGGTGGCATTGTTGGCGAATTATTGTATGAAGAATTGGCTGTTGATAAGGGACTTCCAATCTTTGCAGACAGATATTTATACATATGAGTAGCGTTTTGATATGTAATCTGAGGAGAATTTCCTCCCATTTTCAGGAGGGAGATAGCTAAAGATTGATCTTTCTTTCTTTCTTTTCATAGGCACAAGTATGCTCTTACTAGAGACAATTCCTTTTTAGGCAAGTTTTGAGGCATTGTTGGGCAATGAATGTTGGAACTTCCTATTCGGATTGGGATTCCAACCTTGGTTGGCTATGTTGTGAGGCCAACCTTAGTTTGTGGTGTTGTGAGGAAAAAGCGCCTCTTCTAAAGCAGGATGTAGAAAGTAGATGGTACATATATACATACACACCCCCGCAGGCAAGCCCTTAGGTTGAGTTATTTTGAGTGGATAATCATAATTGTTGTGATATTGAAAAATCTATCCTAGTAAAAAAAATAGTTTATATTTTTTTTTTTCAAAATTAAAATTCTATAGTGATCAATCGTCCAATTGCTAATAATTAATAGATTTAAGAAAAATTAGAGAAAAAGATATGGAGAAAACAATATTTTTTAGGGAGAATCTTAAAAATTATAATTATTAAGAAGAAACAAATATCAAAATGTAGATTTAAAATATTAAATTACCCTAACTAAATCTCTACATTTATTCTAATCACATTTCACATATGATCCATATTTTGGGATCAACTACTATAATACACAACATCGCATTTCAGATCTCAAGGGCATCGAATAAAAAGTATAAATTTGTCACTTTCCCATAAATCAACAAATAAGGGGGAAAAAAGAGCTCTGCAGTTTGGTTTCATATGATTCTTGTGGTAGACATAAGGTGGAATAAAAATAATTTAAAAATTAAATTAATCAATGATTCTCAAAAAAACAATTCGTAGCTTTAATTATTTTTTTCCCTCCATACTAGTATTTCCCATTTTCATACCTTTTTTCTTGTTCCGGATGTCTGTGTTAAATTAAAATAAATAATAAAAAATATTAAAATTAAGATAATGAAAATATTAAAATAAAAATAAATCTGAATAATGTTATTTATTTACATAATTAATTTTAAAAATTTAAAATAATAATAATCTGAAGAAAATTATTTATAAAATCTTTAATTTAAAATTTATATATTGGGTTAAGGTGCATTGAGCACCCTAAAATATTTTGTGATGCAATTTTTCCCATAAAAAAAAGAAAAAAGAAAAAAAAAAGGGAGCAATTTCACCCTTGTTAACACCTCTACAAATGACGTTTCCTATCCTTGACACATTATTTAAAAAAAGCTTCTCCTTTCAGCACAACCAAATGTTAAAGTCAGTCAGTTCGCCCACTGTGGGCATGTTTGAGTTAGTATTTAAAAAAACGTACGTTAAAAAAAACTTCTCACACATACTTACTTCATATATCGTAAATCACGTCAGAAAAGCAGCTTTTATCTACTACTACAAAAAAGGCTTTTTAGATCAGATAAAAAATGATTCCAAAACCGGTCTTGATATAAACGGTCTTAAAAATCTATTAATTTTTAGAACGATTGAGCAACCAGTATTCAAAAATAATTTTTAGGCCAACTTTTAAAATATAAGGCCTTAAAAGTCAGACTTCTAAAACCGGATTTTCAAAATATTAGATCTTAAAAGTATATTTTTAAAACCTAGTTTAAAAAGTAAGTTGGCAAAAAACAAATCTCTCCTTTCTCAGCAAAGCCACAACCACCATTGGACCACATAGCCCCGTTATTAATGACCTCCTCCTCCGTCAATGGTGACCATTAACATCGAAGAATGGCTGCGAACGAAGAGAACAAAGGCAGATAGGTACCACCTCCACCTGACGAAAATGGGTTTCGCGGGAACTGTTCTGCTCCTGAGCTTCTATTTTTGCGAAGGCTGCAGAGTGCTCTCAGAATCACAATGGCATGAATGAAAATTTGGCGAACGCTTAAAGCCAGAGAAACAAAATCCTAAGCACTGTCGCGTTTTTCGTCATTGATTCTCTAACTGCTCAAACTCTACCAACTTAATGTTCATTCGATTCAAAATGCTGGAAAACAAAACTCTGAAAATCAAATTATAGAGTAAAAGATTTTTGAAGATACAAGAAAGAACATGAACATGTTCATTTAAGCAAGAACCTGAACCAATTACAAAGTAAGCATCCTCGGACGCAAGAATCTGACATCGAAAGACCAAAAGAAATAACCATGAGCCACGACAGACATTGGAAGAGCGAGAGCAGTGGTGAAAAGACGAAGACCGAGGAATTTTGACGAAGAAGCACGCTGGACCTAGAATTCTTGTCGATAACACCTTCATAAACGAATCTCGGTTCTGCAGTTATACGAAGAAGACACGGTGGCGAATAAAGGGCAAACACAATACAATTGGCCACAGTGCAATCTGTCACAAACGATGGCGAATTTCCAAAACTGGTGCCGGAAAAGAAACACAGCTAGGCCACAAACGACGACAGATCTCGAAAACCAACGCCCAAAAATAATGAGAGGCGACGGCGGATCTCCAAAACTGGCACCGGAAAAGACGAGAGAAGCGACAAGCAATCCTCTTGTTGACAAATCGATCGCTGGTCGATTGCTGGAATCTCAAGACACAGGAGAAAAAAACGAAAATCGTAGAGCCCTATTTTGGTGAACTAAGCAAGAGAGACGGACGCACGGACAGTCGACATCAACGTTGCTTAACTCTACTCTCCCAACAAAATTCAATTTTTGGCACCTCTTCTAATGAAAATCTTTTATACCATGTTATTTTAACAATTCTTCTGAAATAAATGAAGTTTTATTTTATTTTTAACTGTTTAGATATGTTATTATTAATTTTTTGAAATAATCATTAATAAAATAATAGACATTTTTTTTAAAACTTTTTAGACTTATTATTTATAATAAAAAAGTTCTTAAAAGTAATAGATACTAGTTTAAAAAATTCTTTATATTTATGAAATTGTCACTAGTCATACCTTTTAGACATGATCATCTATAATCTGATTTAAAAAATTCTTTATATTGACAAAGTTGTCACTAGTTATATTTTTAGATCTGATTTTCTATAATCTGATTTAAATGTGGCACTCTAATTTTTTTTTTTTTTTTTTTTTTGTAATAGTGATCACCATTTCAAACAAAACACAGTAGTAAAAAGACTCAGGAAGCCCATATCTTCCCGAGGTTTGCCAAGGTCATCAATTAGTTCCCTCTATGTCTTTGTTTGTTCCTACGATTTCTATTAACTAAGCGTTGCAGGCAATGTTTACCAACTTATTTGGACTGCTGATGATCTGGTATGTTTAGGAAGGAGCTTCATCTTAGGACACAAAATAAATATTTGAGGGTGCTCAATACACCTTAATTCTTTTATATATTCTAATCGATTAAAATATTTTTTAAAATTAAATACTTATAATATATATTTATATATAATAAAATAATTTATAAAACAAAAGGTATAGAGATCTTTAAAAAACAAAATAGGGAATCTTTTGAACCTTTCTATAGGATATACTCCTATAATTCTATTTATAACACACTTTTCACATTTTCATTATGTTTTACTAAAAGTAAGAAAAACCTTAATAATTTTACGTTAAAATTAAATAAATTTTGCAATTTTATCCCCATCTAATATATATAATTTTCAAGAAAATAATAGTCTACCCAACAATAAATAATTCGTAAATTTGTACATTTTTGTAAAAAATAAAAAAAATATTCAATAGTGTCACTTTCATTCCCTGTACCTTATAAATAGGCCGACAAGGGAGTATAATTATATCAAATTAAAGAAATTAGTCCTTGGCTATTGGTTGAGACATTCTTAATTAGAAAAACATGCATAGTTTTGGCACAAAAAAAAAAAGTAATTGAAGAAATCGTAAAATCATAAGAGAAAATTAGGGGGAATGACCAAGAAAAAATATTATTTATTGTAAAATATCTTTAAAATGTAATATTTAGAAGGACGAAATTATAAAATATTATTTTAAAAATAATAAATTACACTTATCAAACTTCCTTTCAATCTTTGTCACATTTTATTTTTAATTTTATTTTCCACCAAATTAAAATTGCCAAATTATCCGTGATAGGATCTTTTTCTTAACTTTATCTTCTTAACTTCTATTTTTAAACTAATTTTTGACATCCCATAGTGTATGTAGATACTAGTTGAGCTGTTTTTAACATGTGCGATCTTTATTTACATAATTATATATAATTTTTGAATTCAGAAATGATTTTAAATAGGTATTAAATAAATATTAATAAGGGTAAACTCTTATCAATTATCATTTTCCTTTTCTAATCCACGTGAGAACATCATTTTATCTTGATTGAAATGAAGATTGTGTTATGAATATATTATGTGGATGACCCATTATGAGCATTAAGGTTCCCTCTTGTTATGGTGGGGAGTGGGTAGTCACCCACTATATTCATGGTGGTGAGTGGGTAGAAGCTACATAAAACTTTCCTACTCTCGAACCATTATAAATAGTCCTCTACCCCCTCACAAATGTACACCGAAGAAATTAAATGAGAATTTCTCTCTTTTGAATCTCTTTTGCTCTTGTTCTCTATCTTTTACTTCTTCTATATCTTAATTTTTATAACACGTTATCAGCACGAGAGCTCTTACGAAGGTATGATTTCTTTAAGCTATGTTATGAATGGTATCCGATGGGATCGAAATGAAGTCAACGTCGGTGACATCTTTGCTTATCATATAGCATATGATGTAATGAATAATAATGAGGATCAAGAGCCAAAATCCATTAGCGATTGCCAACATCGAAAGGATTGGTCTTTATGGAAAGATGCCATTAATGCAGAATTAAAATCACTAGAAAAATGAAAAGTATTTGGACCTGTAGTCCATACACCTGAAGATGTAAAGCCAGTTGGATACAAATGGGTCTTTGTAAGAAAAAGAAATGAAATGGTGAAATTACAAGATATAAGGCACGTCTTGTAGCTCAAGGCTTTACACAAAGACCTGACATTGATTTTGAAGAAACATATTCACCAGTAGTGGATGCAACTACTTTTCGTTATTTGATTAGCTTAGCAGTAAATGAAGAACTTGATTTGCGTTTAATGGATGTTGTGACAGCTATTTGTATGGCTCACTTGACAATGATATTTATATGAAAGTCCCTAAGGGACTCAAGATGCCAGAAGCATCTAATTCAAATTCTCGAGAACAATACTTAATTAAGCTAAATAAATCTATATATGGCTTGAAGCAATCAGGGCGCATGTGGTATAATTGTTTTAAGGAATATTTGTTGAAAGAAGGGTACAAAAATGACCTAATATGCCCATACATTTTTATGAAAAGATCTAGAAATGAATTTTCTATAATTACTGTTTATGTTGATGATATTAACATCATTGGAACTCCTGAAGAGCTTCAAAAGGCAACTAATTGTTTGAAGAAATAATTTGAAATGAAAGACTTGGGCAGAAAGAAATTTTGTCTTGGACTACAGATCGAGTACCTAAAGGATGAGATCTTTGTATATCAAGAAACTTATACAAAGAAGGTCCTAGAGCGATTTTATATGGATAAGTCACATCCATTATGTACTCCAATGATTGTAAGGTCTTTGCAAGTGGATAAAGATCCATTTCGACCTCGAGTAATTAATGATGAAGGTGAAGAAGAACTACTTGGTCCAAAAGTACCATACCTCAATGCTATTGGAGCATTAATGTATCTTGCTAATCACACACGGCCTGATATATCGTTTGCTGTTAATTTATTAGCAAGATATAGCTCTTCACCAACATAAAGGCACTGGAATGGAATAAAACACATTCTTCATTACCTCAGAGGCACTATGGACATGGGGTTATATTACTTAAATGTATCAAAGCATGAACTGGTTGGTTATACAAATGCTGGATTTTTGTCTGATCCTCACGATGGTAAATCACAAATAGGCTATCCGTTTACATGTGGAGGTGCAGCTATTTCATGGTGATCTATGAAACAAACTATATAAGCCACATCATCTAACCATGCAGAAATTCTAGCGATGCATGAAGCAAGTCGAGAATGTGTATGGTTAAGGTCAGTAATACATCACATACAAACAACTTGTCATTTATCTTCAGGTAAATTGGTCCCAACAGTTCTATATGAAGATAATACTACGTGTATTGCCCAACTTAAAGAAGGTTATATCAAAGGTGATAGAACGAAGCATATTTCACCAAAATTCTTCTTCACTTGTGACCTTTTAAAGGATGGTGAAATAAATATTCAGTAAATCAGTTCAAGTGAAAATCTAGCAGATTTATTCACCAAATCACTTCCAGGTACAACCTTCGAAAAGCTTGTCAATGGAATCAGTCTTCGAAGACTTAAAGATCTCAATTGATGTTGTCAAAGGGGGAGTCGATACACGCTGTACTCTTTTTCCCTTATCTGGGTTTTCCTAGAAATGTTTTTAATGAGGTAGCATTAGAAAGTGTATTAGTGGATGATGTACTTTTTTCTTTGACTATGTTTTTATCCCACTGGGTTTTCCTAGTTAAAGTTTTTAATGAGGCACATTCATAATGGACATCCAAGGGGGAATGTTATGAATATATTATGTGGATGACCCATTATGGGCATTAAGGTTCCCACTACTGTTTTGGTGAGAAGTGTGTAGTTGTTGGGATCCGTACACACAGCAGAATTAAAGAAAAACTTTTACGAATCCCAAAAGAGGATCGCTCAACAGCGTTTAAATCAAGGTTTGTTAAAAAAAACCATACCTATGCGAATTAATAAGTGTCTCTTGCGATTTTGATTTGGTGGGCTACCTTCTCGATCAACAGAAGTTGACTCTACGAATCTCCTTCCTCTACTGGTATCCACATGAATAACACTCGAACACGGACGGCAGCGTGCTAGCGGCTTCCAAGTATTCTCGCGTCTCTCCTTTTACTCTATAGGGTTTCTCGCGGCTTTTCTAATACGTTTGATTAAAAGTCTCGTAGGTTTTCTTAAATCCGATAGGTGTATTATATTCAAAATTAATCCTCATCAATTTTGAATTTGGATTAAAAAATATATATTAATTAAATCTATCTAATAGATCTAATCTAATCTATTTATTTAATCCGAATTAAAAGCCTTCTCGATTTAATTTATTTTCAGTAAATTAAATCCGAGATATGATATCTATCTATTTAATTAAATATGAGATACTATATCTCAATTTAAATTAAATCAGATATATGATATACAATATCTCTATTTGTTTTAAATATTTAATTTATCAAATAAATTAAATACAAAACAAATATTATATAATAATATTATAATCTCTATTAAATAATATTATTATATTTAATTTCGAATTTAATAATATATATACATATATACACACATATACATATATATATATATATATATATATATATATATATCCATCCTAGATTAAATGTTTTATTCATTAAATCTTAAACATATCTAAGATTCAATGAATCTGGACACTTTTGCTCGTGCTTATTCTTGTGTACGACCTGCAGGGCCACATGAGATTGGCAAGAGGCCAAGATCTTGTACCAACCCACAAGTCGCAAGCGGCCTCTAGCAAGACATTGCGACTACCCAATACATATGAGAATCGATGATACGATACAACCTATCGTACAACCATGTCACGTCCCTTTTGTCACACGATAATTTGGTCAAGAATGAGGCATGGATAATGTCAACTTCATGTTCTTGACCACTACTTTCTCGATTCTTGAGTAGTCTAATAATTGAAATGGAAACTCTTTTACATCGTAGTATGGTCATACATTTCTCAGACTCATTCATCGACGGGCCCAGTATTATCTCTCTACAAATGTGAAGGACAAATTCCATCTTGACCATTCACATTCCTCTGCATGAGAACCACTGATCCCGATCCAAGCTTTATCATCACCTGGTCAAAGGTGACTTTTGACTAGGTCAAAGTGCAGCGACTCATCATGTAGGAATCCATGATGATCTCAGGTCAAAGGGCATTGTGACTCGATTATACATGAGATAAGCTTATGATTAAATCCATGCAGCTTTCTCATAGTGGATTGGTCCAACACCTTGTACTCTTACAAGTTCCCATGACTTTGATTCGTATCTCCATACCTCATCAAAGTCATACTGGTCTTATTTCATTTTCGCTCCCGCGTAGATGACCGACCAGGGAATTTAGGATAATTTATAAGATATATCCAAGGATCCAATTATCACTATAAACATGCAAATGAAATGATAACGAAACGGAGAAGTACTTTAAATAACATAAATGTTTAAAGTACAATGACTTGCCCCTAGGGCATAATTTCCAACAGTAGTCACCCACTACATTCATGGTGATGAGTGGGTAGAAGCTACATAAAACTTCCCTACTCTCCAACCATTATAAATAGTCCCCTACCCCCTTGCAAATGTACACCGAAGAAATTGAATGAGAATTTCTCTGTTTTGAATTTCTCTTGCTTTTGTTCTCTATCTTTTACTTCTTCTATATCTTAATTTTTATAACAGATTGGAGTTTTTAAATATAGTTTTTAAAATATATGTTTTTAATAAGAGTGAACTCCAGCGGTTGGTGTACGATGTGAGAAAATTTTTGTTTTAGTGCAACTTATAATAAGCGGGTTTAACTTTTCTCTCATCTTATCTTTTACCCTCTTTTTACCTCCACAACGATTAGATAAAAATTATAATGGTTCAAATTTAACATCTCAAAAAAATATATTATAATTTGTTGAAAAAATATGTACATAAATTAGTTTAAATTGTTAAAATTTGATCAGAACAATACACAAATACAGTTTAAGAATGGAAATAAAATCTACTCTATAATATAATAATAATATACAACTCTTCATATCAAATTTTAGCAATTTAAATTTATTTATTTTTAAGAAAATTTTATAATATGTGTTTATGAGATGTTAAATATGGACCATTGAAATTTCCATATATTGGTTGTGAAGGGAAAAGGAGGGGGGATGAGAAGGGTATATGAAAGAAGCCAAACCTATGATAAGCTGGCCGTTCCAACAAGCACTAAATAATCTTGATATTAACATAACCGTGCATAAGTTTTTTTAAAAAACAAAATACCCCATTTTATCTGATTATTCAAATATTGTCTTTAGGGGTCTTCAATGTTTTTCCGTCCTAGTCTTCCAGTGCTGATCCCGAGTGTCTCCAAAATCTTTAGGTCAGGAAAAATCATGATCAGTTAAAAAAAAAATCATGATCGAGAATGGGACTTCCCGATTCCCCATATATATATAAAAATAAAGTAAATGATGTTTTCTGATGTCGTTCCATCAACACCCCTAATTGTCTTTCGATAAAACTATTTTTCCAAATAATATGTGTGATTTTTTTCCAAGGATGATTTTTTCTCAAGGATGATTTTTAATAGGTAACAAAACATAGAGGGATTAAATTAATTAAGGGAATTTTAATAAAATAAAAAAAGAGACTATATTACAAGGCTTTTTTTTGGTGAAATACAAGGATATATTTAAAAGACTGATTTTTAAGATGAAAGATAATAAATAAATTTTTTGTTATTCAGACTCATAATTTTTTTTTATAATTGAATTTACTCAAAAAAGAATTATTCACATCTCATATTTTTATAAAAAATAATTGGTCAAGCAGGAAAATCAGGCCGAAAACAAATATATCCTTCAAACTTCAAGAGTTTCTTGATTGAGAGCCACGTACCTCCATCTTTCTTTCTCCGCAAAATCTGCATCCGAGAACCTGGAAATAAATGACCAGAGCTTGTACACATCTTCAAAACTTGTCAAAAAATTTAGTGAAGCCGTCAAAACTGAAATCCCGTAATCCTGTTTCATCATTGTCTTCTTCTTCCTAGGTTGCCCCGCACCTTCCACTTGACACCACTCTTGTTCATTCATCTTCACATTCTGCAGAATCGCATTACCCAAAGATATGTTGTTCCGATCAGCTAGTTTCTGCACAAGAAACGGATCAATCTTCTCTCCTTTCCAATCAAACACATTAAATGCAATCGCATGGCCTCTGTGAGGATTTATCTTCGATCCATAGATCTTTATCAGTGGAAGCCCTGTTTCTGAGTTTGGATGTTTCAGACTCATAAGTGCACGAATTAACCAGTTCACAAGATACCTTCCTCTATTACTAATTCCTATTAGCCCCACTTCCTCTGCCTGATCCAATCCTCTCAATTCTATTTCTAATCTCCCACAAGTTTCAATCTTTTTCTTGATTTTGGATCTGGTTGGGGTTCAGATTCAATTTCTTCTTCATCAGAAAGGGTTTCCGGTTTTCTCAATGCTGGGATGAGGCTCACAATTCCAATGCTGGTGGAACTTGGTGAATCGTTTAAAGCAGAGATGCTAGATTTCTTTACAAATAAGCAGCCAAACCCAGAAGGGTTATCCCCAAAAACATTGTAAAATGAACAAACAAGAAAGTCAGGTTTGAACAAAGAGAGACCTAAAGTGTCCATTTCTTTAGGTGCTAAGGAACAAGCATCAAGCAACACATGCCAACCATTTTCTTGAGCCATGGACATCCACATGTATGAGTACGGTGATCCAGTGACTCTGGAGTGAACTGGGAACACAAAAAGGCCTCTTTTTTTCTTATCCCTTTTGCTCAAAATCATCTTCCTTAGTTTCTTTATGTTGATCCGAAGATCAGGCCATGAGAATTCTGCTGACATAATGTTTGTTGTTCCTTGCTTGTTACAGTTCTTAATCATCTCATCTAAAGAATCACTTTTGTGATCATAAACTGTGAGGAGGCTTCCATTAGGTGTGAATTGGAAAGAATCTGCAAGAAGCTTAAAAGCACTTATGTGATTGGCAGTGAATACCAGAGAGTAATCATCTTCAGAGAAATTCATAAATGCCATAATTCTTTCTCTGATACTGCTCTCTAGTTCTGATTCCTCACCGCCATAAACTACCTGGGAATGCAAATTCACGGACTTGTAAGAAATTTCAAAGAATGGAGGTTGTACAGGAACTAATAATGGAGGAGGATAAGATGAAGAAGAAGCCATTGAAGTTGCAGGGCAGGATTGTTGCTGCTGAGCATAGGAGAAAAGGCCATATCCAGTATAATCAAAGCAGAGGTTAGAGAAATTCAAGTGATAATATTCTTCAGATCTTATCTGATCAGCCTTGAGAGTGGTGGAATATAGAGGATAAGCTTTTGTGAAGTTCAAATATGACTCTTGCAGAGAAGGAAGAGCCTCATGGTTAGTGAATTGAGCATTTGGATGAAGAGTTGAACAAGTAGCCGCCACAAAATCATAGCCTGATGATCTGCTTTCTTTCACAGATGTATCATCAGCATGAGACTCCTCAGAAGTAGCAAGAATAGAAGATGGAAAACAGCCATTAAAGCAAGGTGTTGATGATACTCCTCCAGAACAAGGTGAGTGCATTTTCTTCCCTTTTCCCTCATAATTTTCTCACCTTCCACAGAATTTGTCCTCCCTCATGCTCATCAACACGAACAATATGAACAGTATAATCCCATATATAAAATTCATCTCAGGCATAGCATCAAACACCTGCAAGCATATTTTTTTGAGTTGTGAGTTTTGAGTACTTAGGAGCCAATAATAAAGTCGGGGAAATCAATGTTACCTAAAGACAGGGGCGATAAATTCTTGACAACGTTATTATTAAAGACAGTGACACAGATTGGATCTTCACGTTAATTAGTGAGGGTCAAGGATACTGATATGTTGAAAAAACCAGCGTCTAGACAGCAAAATAGCCCACGAGGGTGGACCCATGAGGCGATTTTGTACATGGGACCTTCATAATTATTAAGCTGTAAAAATTAATTTGAGTGGTTGAGGTTTGCCTTGTGAGAGGGATAAAGGCTTACACGATGGCTTTTCATATATAGCTTTGAAGAAATGGTCACGAATATGCGGCTTTAGAAAGCAACAAAAGCTAAAGGTCAAAGGGGTGATTGTCACAGTTTGCTAGCAATTGGCTAATGCGATTTGGTCTGTGCTCTGTGATTGTCACGTTTTAAGTTAAGCGTTTTGTTAACGCACTTTGAAAAAGGATCAGAGCTTGTAATAATTCAATTCAACCTGCTATACTGGGTTTGTTTTCTACGTGAACTAATGAGTAAGTGCGGGACTGCGGGTGTGGCTCCACAATATAGGACTACAATTTTGGAGGTTTGTTTGGCAAGTGGAAGACTTGGAGGGTCAAGTCGCCTCTGAAGTGTAATAAATGCAAAGTTGTGTGACCCATGGCTTTTACTTTGGGAATCTGAGGACTTTCACACGATATTGCGTATCTCTTTCCCTCTTTTATTATTATTGACTTAAGTTACACACGGGATTGAACCTACGACCTTCTATTTATAGAGAAGTATTCATACCACTAGGTTACAAGGCTTTGATCTCTTTTCCTCTTTCATAGATCTAAGTAACCTAAATTTGGTTAGGAAAGTGCTCACAAATGTGTCTCTTACTTGAAGGTAATGGGTCTGTTTGGGTTGGCTTTTTATTAAGATTACGGTGTAAAAAAACCAGTGTAGCTTTTAAGTCGATAGTAGGTGACAAAAAAGCTCACCGAATCTTTGTTTGGGAGTCAGGTGACTTATCTCATTAAAGCCCCGTCTTAATGGACTTATTCAACTCTCCATTTTGGAGCTTTTTTTTTTTTTTTTGCGTTTTTTGAGTTCTCTATTCATGTTATATATATATATATATATATATAAAAAAGCTACAACTATACAAATAATAAATACAACCCAATATGATAATAAATACATTTATTTTTTTATTTTTTCAACCCACAGTTCTCTTTTAAATAATAAATGCTTTTATTTTTTATTTTTTCAATTTTAAATATAAATATAAATTTTTATCTTTATTTATTTGATCATTTTAAATGTCTTAACCGACTTTTCAAATGACAATCCAAACACTCATCGGTTAAGAAAAACTCTATCTTACTGGGTGTTTGGGAAAGGTGTACAAGTCTGTGCCAAACATTAAATCATTCTTCTATTTACATGCAACAATTTTACTTTTTTTATTATTGGTATAAACTTTAATTTATTCTTATGGGACGATTATATATATTAAGTAGAGGTAAAGTGTGAAATTTGTTAAATTTAATTTTAAGGAATAGTTAATAAATAACTCTATCTTACTGGGTGTTTGGGAAAGGTGTACAAGTCTGTGCATAGACTAATTATCTAATACTCCTTCTTCCTATTTACATGCGACAATTTACTTTTAATTTATTATTGGTATAAACTTTAATTTATTCTTATGGGACGATTGTATATATTAAGTAGAGGTAAAGTGTGAAACTTGTTAAATTTAATTTTAAGGAATAGTTAATAAAGTTTAAAGTTTTTCTTGATATGTTTGAAATAAGATGAGAGTGATTTATAAATAGAACAAAAAAAAAATAGTATTCTAAGATTGAAATTTTTAAAAGAGAACTCCTCATAGGATCAGGGAAAAGTTAATAAAGTTGTTTTTCTTCATATAGTATGAAACAAGATGAGATGACTTATAAATAGAACTAAAAAATAGTATTCTAAGATTGAAATATTTTTTTAAAAAGAGAACTCCTCATAGGATCAGGTTGGATCAAAAGTTAATAAAGTTGTTTTTCTTCATATAGTATGATTTTATGATGACTATTTGAATATCTAATTGATAATGGGTATCTATTTTATTATGATTATGGCGGGTTAAAAAATAGGAACAGTAAGTTTATCTTGACATTAGTTCAAATGTAACAATCTAGTTTTGCACCAAAATGCTATGTATTTGCATGATCTAACCATTGAGAGGATAATTCTATACTAGATCGCTATTAGTGAGAGATGCAAAGCTTCTGCAAAGTCGCTAAAGAAAGAAATTTTACGAGGACCGTAATTTAAACTAGGGTTCCACATAAGTAGGGTTGGGCACGGTATGGCTCTCATCGGATGCCTAGTCCAAATGATGGACAGGCTGCAAAATGGAGTCAGTTGCTGGCCTTATCCTCAAAAGACTCAAGTAATTTTGAGTTGGGTAGCAGGTTTCTCCACCCAAGTGATTACGCCTTGCTCATATAATAATATAAGAAGAAAACTCCAATTAAGATTTAATAAACAATGTTTTAAACAATAAATACATCATTCCACAACTGACACATTCAAAAGGAAAGAAATAAAAATACTAGTAGCAGCCCGCATGATTTCATAATCAATTACAACACAATATTCTTATTTGAACAATAAATAAATACTCCCTCTGGTCTTTATTATGAGACACCAACTAGCAAGTTTATTTGGTCATTTTTATAAGGCATTTGCTTGTTCCCAATGAGCATTAATTTTTTTTTCTATGTCTGCCCATAATTAATAAAGTAGTGGGTGAGAGTAATAATTAATATAATATTAGAGTTTAGTGTAATTAGTAGGGGTAATATTGAAAATTACTTAGATTCTAGGACAACTTTATTGACTTTAATTACTTTTATTGGTTTGTGAGAAACGTTAGTTTGTGCCTTATAATAAAGACCAGAGGGAGTAACATTCATAATCTACTTAACACAAGGCAATAAAAAGATTATAATGACGTAATAATGCGCGTGCGAATATATATTATTTTTAAAATAAAATTTTATATGTCCTCTTGGCAGGTCAGCATATTGTACCCGCCTACCTAAAAAGCAACTTGGCCTCAAAATGCTTTCATTATCCGAACCGTTAGATGAGATTTGGATGGCCTAAATTTAATATTTTTTATTTGGTGGTTTTTTAAATTAAAAAATTATTTTTTGAAAAAATATAATTAAAATATTATTTTTATTTTAGATTCTCTACCCATTAAAATATTTTTTTTTTAAAAAAATAAATAAATTTAAACCATCCATATCTCATTTAGACGGTCCAGATAAGAAATACTCCTCCTACTATCTTTTCCATAGGCTGGGAATCTGACTCCTTTCTTAAATGCCCAATGTTCTTTTAGGCCAATTTTTTTTTTGACAACAAGTTTGGGAAAAGTTCCACTTTCAACAGACTTCACGTGAACTGAAACGCAAAAGTAGTCAAGTACGTTTAAGTTCAAGTTACCATTTGCAATTTGCGCGCCAACTAATGAATAGTTGGAGATAATTATAAAGTTGGTTTTTCTATTGTACTTGTCAAAATATTATAATGAGATGTATGTACCACTTCATTTTGTAAATCCCAAAGGGCATTCCGCTGTAATGCGTATATCGTTTTCTTTGGCCAATTAATTGTATTAAAGAACGCCGTGTGATTGACAACTCCATATTCAGATTTTAGTCTGCCTAAATGCCAATGAATTAAAAGGAACTCTCCTCGCCGTTTCTTTCTTTGTCTTTTCTTTTTAATATTTTATTTAAAGGATTGTGAGTGTTTTATGATTCAATCCAGCTATTGGATTTAAAATAATTATCTTTATTTTGTGATAATTATCTAGTGTTTGAATTACCAATTACTAAATAATTAGTATTTAGATTTGAATAATGAAAAAATTAGAATGAAGGGACCCAGAGCATATGATATTTCTCAAGAAGGACTGTAAATGTTATAATTATTTAGAATGACTAATTATTAAAATATGAATTTAAAAATACTAAATTATCCTTGATTAAACCTCTTACATTTTCTCACACTTTTATTTTTAAAACTAAAATGAATATTTAAATTTCATTAAATTCAATGCAATTTGTATCAACTTTTACCAGTTATGTATCTATTGGGAAAAAAAAACAATCATATTTCAATTTTATTCAAAAATAAAAATTATATAATTTTAGGAAAATTAAATTTTTTATAATTTATTATGAATTTTAAAGAAAGGTTATATATATATATATATATATATATATATATAAAATTAAAAATATATTAATTTCAAACAATTCAAAAGTGGTCTGCATGATTTATTTTTATGTCAGAATAGATTTATGTGATTTTTAAAAATAAAAATCCATGTAATGTTTTTTGACCAAAAACTATGTAATGTTAATATACTTAAAAAAAAAAGTCTAGATAATCTATTATAATTTTTATTTGAGAATGATATTCAGGATTGCCTCTTCAGAGAATACTCATGTGTAAAGCAAAAAATAATAATGTTTATAAAAAAAAATTATAAGCAATAAATTTTATAATAAAACAAATAATAATAATGTTTCTTTGTTTTTTTGGGAAAAAAGTTTTTTACCGACCAAGATATTCGACAATAGAAAATTTAAAACCTTATAAATTTGCCTATTTGACTTAGAGTTTATTTTATATAAGATTATACTACCTCCTTCGGTCTTAAATATAGGGAAAAGTTTGTTGTGCAATCTGCACTACAAACTTTATCCTATATTTAAGACCGGAGGGAATATAAGTTAGCAAAATAAATTAATAATTTAAATTTGTCAATATGTGGGTTAATAATTAAATGATATATTGATGATTTGATTATATCGGTTTTAGTTAAAAGGGTAAAGATATATATGATTTATGAGCGTCCAACACCAAATCTTTTTTTTAAAAATACGTATGGTTATAGTTTAGGAGCAAAAGTCACACTTTTGTTAACAGGACAACGTTGACAACAAAAAGGAGGATTTTGACTAATAGATGACATGGATGCTGATTTTAGAACATTGATATCAGATGACCAAACTGGAACTTTTCCAATGATCTAATTGATCAAACGGGAAGTGACTCGCCAATAGAGAGAGCGGGGGGGGGGGGGGGGGGGGGGGGGGGGGGGAAGAGACAATGATATTTCAACACTCCACTTTCTCTGGGGTTTCTGCTCCGTCTCAGATTTGTCCGCCTCTTAGCCAATGGCGAAAGCATATGAACCTAATTCTTCATCATCAACTCCCCCTGCCTTGTCTCAGAGGCACCAGATCCTCCCTCCAAAATTACTTGTTTTGCACCAGGATTGTTCGATACCTTTTCTCTATTAGCCTTTAACAAGGTATTCGTTTGGTGATCTCATGGTGCAATGCTCCAATTCTCGCTATAGTTTTTGGGTTTCTCTTGCTTTTCAATTTGACCATCTGGTATTCCTTGAGTTAATGTCTCTCTGCTACTCTCAGAAATTACACAAGTCTATCAAGAATTTATACATGAGAAATTGAGAATGTAATTTGGGTCATATGTATTTACTAGATGAGAAGTAATTAAGTGAAATAATTCCAAAAATCTATTTCTCTAGGAGAAAACGGATCGGGGAGGAAATTTGATGACCCGAGAACGATCTCGCTTGATAACCTGGGTGAATCATTTTAAACATCATCAACCCCCCCCCCCAAAAAAAAAAAAAAAAACAAAAGAAAAGGCAATATCATTAGGACAAGATTAAAATGAAAAGGCATGATGTAATGTTCAAGGATAACATCAACTTATTTAAAAGCGGAGGACCCAATTGAAACTTTCATGATTTTAGATGAACCAAGGCTTATTTAAGATTTCTTTTCCATACGTTATTGACATTATCCTTCCTCTGTTATAAAGGTTTTGATTGCAGCCTGTGCTTCTGCGTTAGTTGGGCAGCTTGTTAAGCCCTTAATTTATGTACTTCTATATGGAAGAAAGTTTGACATCAGATCGATGATTGATATTGGAGGATTCCCTTCAACGCATTCTTCTGTATGGCCTAGACATTCCCTAATCATATTGATACTACAATTAGGGGGCTTAGTTTTCAATGTTAACCTCACAGTTATTTGCACTTTCCTATGTGCAAGCAACGGTGGCTTCTGCAACACTGGTGGGCTGGACTTGCAGAAACTTCCAACAAAATCGATTGATGGGCGAAGGAGCATCCGGCTAATGGTATTGCAGAAGCCTCCGGTGTGGCGTTCGGTCTTCACCTCATCACGTCTTAGACTTGTAAAATCTTCGGCGAAAGTGACGGCTAAGTGAAGGAGCCTTAGTGACCGGTCTCTCAGGAAGCCCTGGCGCGACGCATGTCCTTCTCCTCATCGCTACCTTCTGCGAAAGCCATGGGCAAATTCTAGATTCAAATATTTGCCCATGTTTGTTAATCAAAATCCTCGTTGCCACGTGGTTTTTTTTTCTTCAGATACTACTTTATCTGCCAAATCAACATCCACGTCATCACCATTAGTCAAAATCCTTCTTTTTAACAGTCAACGTTCTCTTGTTAACAAAAAGTGTGACTTTTACTCCTAAACTGTAACCACATGTGTATTTTTGCATCCAAAAAAAAGCATTTGGTGTTGGGCGCTTCTGGGGGTAAATCACATGTGCATGTTTGCACTTTTACCCTTAGTTAAAATTGAGAAAATGGTAATTTTATCGTCTGTTTTTAAGACCCTTAGACAACTATTTTCAAGGGTTGTGTAAAAAAATGTCGTTGAAAGTTTATGATTTATAATGACTTGTTTTTAAAAAAATTAGTCGTTGAAATTCAACGACAATTATTTAAATAACAATCGTTGTATATCCACAAATCCACAACACTCACGCATCCTATACAGTCCATAGAACCATCTAAAACAAAATATACGGTGCAATTTGAACAAGCTAAAGCCTCGTGAGAAAAAGAATGATTGAAAATGGACAATAAGCAACACCATTCAAGATTCGACGCAAGAAATAGAATGTTTCATGTCCATTGAATCACAAAAATAAGAAGAAAAATAAAACCTCTCAAGTCTTAATTGAATGAAGCAGAAGACAAATAAAAGAACCTTGCGCCTCAAAATCCAACACACATTACCCATAGGCCAGCTTAATAAAATTAGGAAAAAAATCAATAAATTATCCTCTCAAAACACATTCATTTTATAGGCAAAAGAAAGCATTAGGAAATGGAGTATAAAAACACTACAATGGAATTATCCATTCAGAATTTCAACAAAAGAAAGCACCAGGAAATAAAGCTCTGGTATCCTCAGCATCGCCTACGGGGGGTTTCCTCATCTTCACGGTGCTCGGGATCGTTGCTCGACATATTGTTTAGTGAGGAGAGAGAGAGAGAGAGAGAGAGAGAGATTCAAATCTGCAACCTAGATCTGCAACCGGCGGTGAACGACAGATCTGGAAGCTGTGGAGCATGCTCGTAGTTCACGACATAGGACAAGTCAGAGTCGCTCACGCCGCGATACCAAATCTCCTTAGCAGCAAGGGTAGGGTCGTTGGGTGTAGCAAGGGAGATTGGTAGGTCTCGAGACTCTTATATGCGTTTAGGATGAATTTGAGGAAGGCTTTTTGCATACTGTTGGGTTTTAAAGAGAAAACTTTATATTTTTATGGAAGAGAGGGAACAACAAAATGTCGAAGGCATGTGATTGAAGTTGAAATATCTGAAAAATTTAAGTTTCAACGACTGTTTTTGAAAAACCAGTCGTTGTAAGCAGGGGTAGAATCAGGGGGGATAGGGGTGGCCCCCCTCCTAAAATTACAAAATTTCACCCAAAAGTTTAGGAAATTATGCTTTAGCCTAAAAAATTTCAATACTTTCACTTTAGTTCCTATTAAAAAGTTTCATGAAGAGACTAAAATGAAAATATTGAAATATTTATGAGTCAAAAGCATAATTTCCTAAAGTTTTGGGTCCAATTATATAATTTTTCGCCTCCTAATTTCAAATGCTAACTCCACTTTGGTTCTATTACGTAATTTTCGTTCTCCTTAATTTCAAATCATCGCTCAACCCCCTGGTTGAAAGTTAAAATAAAAATAAAAATAAAATGATGTAAGGAAGGCTCAACTATTTTTTTAACGCATATCAACGACTGTTTGTTTACAAACAATTGTTTATTTTACTTTTCTTAACTATCAAAATTCTATGCTACATACTAGTAAATAACTATCAATATGAGATAAAATTACAACGGTCATGTAATATTTAAGGCTTTTATTCTAACGATAAGTAGCACTAATTTTTTGCTTATTGATAAAATTTAATGCGTGATTGCAATAATATTGATATTTTTTTTTACAGATATATTGATTGAAATCACAACGATCATATAATCTTTAGATTTACATATTAAAATCATAACAGTCATGTATTAAATTATTAAATTTATTGATTGATTTCGATATGTGATATGTATATGTGTGTATATATATATATAATAGATATTATTTAATTTTTTATTTTTATTAGGAACTAACTAAATGAAAATACGGTTATATTTCTTCACTTAACTATCAAAATTATATGCTACATACTAGGAAATAGCTATAAATATGGGATATATATATATATATATATATATATATATATATATATATATATATGTATGTATGTATGTATGTATGTAGGTATGTATGTATGTAAATAAGAGATATATTGTTTAATTTATCAAATTTAATTATGAATTAACCAAATGAAAATACAGTTAGATTTCGTCTCTTAACTATCGAAATTCTAGGCTACATACTAGGGAAATAGATAAAAATATGGGATACAACTACTGTTTTTATAAAATCAGTCGTTGTATCACAACATTTAACGTCTATTTTATAAAACAAACATGAAATGTTTACGTATGTTTTATAAAACGGATGTTAAATGTTTACTTTTAACGTCATTTTTTAAAGAAACGGATGTTAAAAGTAAGTAGAAAATTACAACAATGCCTTACTTTTTAACGTCCATTTTGTGTGAAACAGTCGTTGAATATTCTCGCCAAAATTTCAAAAATGCCACCGCCTCGTTTTCTATGTATGTTTTCATTTAATCAGTCGTTATATGGGAGTCATTAAATATACTTTTTGTAGTAATGTAGCCATTATAATTTTTGTAGAAAATAAAATTCAAATTACTTTAAGAATAGAATATGGGAGAGATTGAAGGAGAGATGATAGGAAGTTGAAAAAGGAGTCAATTTAGGTTGCATTTGCCGTTGCTAGCATTTAATGCAATTTAAAAATTCTTACCTACCTAAATTTACCTCTTCTCCTTCGGAACTGGCTTACATCCGCTGCTCTTACAGTCCGCTCCCATACGCTGCGGTAATACTGCGCCGTTTTGGTGCAAAAGTAGGTCCCTTTCTTTTTTTAAAAAAAAAAATCTAGGATACTTCTAGATACTTTCGGGATACTAGCTGGTACTGAAAAATTACTTCATGATCTTAAAAAATTACTTCAAAGTACTGACAGTTACTAAAAAGATACTGAAAAATTATTTCATGATCTTGAAAAATTATTTTAAGATCTTGAAAAAATATCCTAAAGTATATTTTTAGTACTAGTCACTACCCAAAATATTTTTTTGAGATCCTAATATAATTTTTAAAGATCATAAAGTATTTTTTTAGTACCAGTCACTATCTTAAAATATTCTTTTAGTACCAGTCAATACCCTGAAATATTTTTCTAAGATCATGAAATAATTTTTTAAGATCCTGAAGTATTTTTTTTAAGATCATGAAGTAATTTTTTAGTATCAGTTAGTATCCTGAAGTATCTTTTCAGTATCTAAAAGTATCCTGAAATATTTAAGAAACAAAAAAGGACAAGCTTTTGCGCCAAAACGGCGCAGTATTACCGCAGCGGATGGGAGCGGACCGTAAGAGCAACGGATGTAAGCCGAGGTCCTTCTCCTTCACGTGTTTGTTCTCTGTGTCTCCCTCATGTTTGGTGTTTGTTCTTCTCTGTAGCTGATGTGTGCTTGCAAACTAGTTGGTTAGTGCTTGGCTTCAAGTTGTCATCATCACCATTCGTTGTTGTCGTCCTCATCTGATAGTTCTTGTTTTAGCTCTGTTGAGCGTCGCCATCTTTGCTTGGTAAAACATAAACAATTCTTTAATCTAGATCGCCATCTGTGTTATGTAAAGAAAAGGATCTAGAGATCTAGACTAGAGATTTTGGTTATGAGTTCGCTGCTGCTAGTTGTTTGTTCTTATTATGACGAGAGGAAGGAACTAAACATAAATATAGCTCTTGGTAGTCCAAAAATAGGACATATGTAATTCAAGTATTAAACGGAAGTTTACATAATTTGTGCAATAAATTCGCCATCTATAATTTTTTGAACAAAATACATAGTTTTTTAGGAGGAATTTGAAATTGATTTGGCATTCATCACTACTAGAAAAGGGTGAAATTGCGACGGAAAAAATTTCGTCGCAAATTTTGCAATATTTGCGACGGATTTAAAATTCCGTCGCAAGTTTGCGACGGATTTTAAAATTTTGTCGCAAAAAAGGCCGATTTGCCCTTGTTTACCGCTAATTTGTGACGGAACTAAGTTTTCGTCGCAAATCCGGAAGGGGATTTGCGACAGAAATGGATTCCGTCGAAAACACTTAAGCTCGAAATCAGGCTTAAGTGCTCATCCTCCCCCATTTTTCTGCATTTTACTCTCCCTCCACCCTACTCTCTCCGTCCCTCCGTCTGGCCTCCTCTTGTCTTACTGCCGACGTCGACCTCCTCCCCTATCACCGGCGTCCTCTTCTCCTCTCACCTCCATCTAGTTTGCGTGGTAATTTTGTCCAGGATGATCACAAACGAGTTTTATACTTCATCGATGATAGGGTTAGCCATCTCTGGAGCAACCGATTGGGTATGAAATTCAAAATAATTATTGATATTGAAGCAACCCACTCCTTATAGGATAGAAGTTACGTACTAAATGTCTTTCTCTTCTCATATATTCCAGTGGATGGATATGTGGCTAGGAAGATGAAAATAGATTCGTGGTGGGTTCCTATCTCGATCCTCTTGCAGGACAAGGTGCAAATTATATACTCTCCTTCCAAGTTCAGTGTCATTTCACTTCTGAGGTTGCCATTTTTTGTTTTTTTATGATAGAACCAACCTTTGGGCTCTATATTTTTCTTGATGATTATTTATCTTCAATTAATGGTGAAAGTACTTATTGGTTGTGTTGCAATTGCAATGGTACATCATGATCAATTGCATCATAAGTTGTTTCAATTAAAATGATTGTTCTATTTTTCATCAGTTAAGCCATGAGAAAAACTCATTACTCTGTATCCCTTGATATATTGATTTTTGGGTTAAGGAGCGAAAATACACACGAACTTTTTCCTAGGGAGCGCCCAGCACCACGACCTTTTTTCTGGAGTAAAAATACACACGACGTTACGTTTTGGGAGCAAAAATACCACAGGCCGTTAGTTGACCGTCAGTTGACTGTCAACTTGGATGGAACACTGACGTGGCACTAATTTGGATTGATAAGGCGATTTGACGACGACTAGGAATTAAAAAAGGAATTAAAAAAAAAATCAAAACTACAAAAAAAATAAAAAAAATAGGAAAAAAAACTCAAATAATTAGAAAAAAATTCAAAAAATTAGGAAATAATTAAAATAATTATAAAAAAATAAAAAAATTTTAAAATAATTAGAGAAAAATTAGAAAAAAAATAATAATTAAAAAAAAGTTTAAAATTTTCCTTATCCAGTTCTTAGTCAAACTTCACACATCAAATTAGATTTATCTCTGTAAGGAGAATTGACAAGAAGATTATCTTAATTAATTAATTTTTTTTTTCAATGAATAGCTTACCCTAGTGCATCTTCAACAATTGCACCTACTTGTATATACAACTCCTCCTCCACCTTGGTTATTAGTTATCGCCGGCCACTGAAGAATGCGGCCAAGCAACTAACCGCCATTGTAAGGTGTGGCAATATCACGTTGCGGTGGTGGGGCCATAATCGGGGGGTATTTTAATTTTTCCTAATTTTTTGAATTATTTCCTAATCTTTTGAATTTTTTTCTAATTTTTTTACTTTTTTCTAATTTTCCTAATTTTTTTAAAAAATTTTTTCCTAGTTTTTTTTTAAAATTTATTCCTAGTCGGCGTCCAAATCAGCTTTGTACCCAAATCGGCGCCACGTCGTCGTCCATCCAAGTTGACGGTCAACTAATGGCCCGTGGTATTTTTACTCCCAAAACGTAACGTCGTGTGTATTTTTGCTCCAGAAAAAAGGTCGTGGTGCTGGGCGCTCCCTGGGGAAAAGTTCGTGTGTATTTTCGCTCCTTAACCCTTTTTTTTTTTGCTCAAACCTTGATATATTGTTAAATATGTACTATTAAATAATAATTTGAGTATTTTATTTTTAATGATCTGATTATGTTATTAAATAGATTAAAATGGAAAAAATAAATTGTTCTGTATTTAATTTTAATATTTATGTAATATTTATATTTTTTATGTAATTTTTATATTTTTAAAAAGAAAATTTATTTATTTTTTAAATAAATTAAATTTTGCGGCAATTCAAATTTTGTCGCAAATCCTTTGGGATCTACGACGGATTTGGATTCCGTCAAAAATCCCAAGATTTTGTGACGGATTCGGATTCCATCGCAAATCTCGATTTGCGACATAAATTTTTGTTTCCGTCGCAAACGAATTTTGCGACTGAAAATCCCTTTTTTGCGATCGATTTTTTCCGTCGCAAAAATTGACTTTTTTTTTGTAGTGCATGTAAGTTAAAGATAAGGTGAAAGTTATAGTTGATCAAGAGCATTACATGAATTTTTATTTTTAAAACTCACATAAATCTATTCGACAAAAAAATAAATTATGCGAACCTCTTTTGAATCGTTTAAAATTACATATATTTTTAATTTTATTTTATAAATATAATATTTCTTTAACATTAATAATAAATCATAAAAAAAATTCCTAAAATTATATAAATTTTATTTTTAAATAAAATTGAAAGGTGATTGTCTTTTTTTTTTTCAATAGATACATACATAACTGGTAAAATTCGATACAAATTGCATTGAATTTAATGAAATTTAAATATTCATATTAGTTTTAAAAATAGAATGTGAGAGAAAATGTAAGAGGTTTAATCAAGGGCAATTTAGTATGTTCAAATTTATATTTTAATAATGAGTCTTTCTAAATAATTATAACATTTTCGGTTCTTTTTAATAAATATAATTTGCTCTACATCCTTTGTCACACCGTTCCAATAATATGTCACACATTAGAGCATTATAGCACATCTCAGTAGTAAAACGGTTTGGGCGTAGTATACTAATAATATATTACAAATTTTGGTTATAAATTCTAAACATAATTACATAAATATTTCTACAAATATCCTTCGAACAATCTAGAACCGATCCGACATCTCCATTTGCTAACATCCACCGCTTTGTCTTGGTAGCCTCGTTGAAAACATTATACAATTCACAGGTAGTAATAAGGGTTGGAATCTCGAAGGATCCCAGAGTAACAGGTTAATCTTATGCACAATGTATAAACAATGTATTGTTAGATCAGGCTATCACCCAAGAGGGGGTGAATTGGGTGTTTGATAAAAACTTTGAAACTTTGAAAATCTTTTTGTAACTTATTGAAAGTAGTTTGTTTGACAGTAATGATTTATAAAACAATAAGCAGTCATTCAAACATATATGCTGAGAATATAAGAGATTAAGGAAGAGAATGTGCAAACTGATATTTATACTGGTTTAGCCCAATCCTTGACCTACGTTCAGTCCCCAAGCTTCACTTGAGATTTTCAATCCACTATCCTCTTGTTTAATCCGGGCACAAGAGAAGCCTTTACAATCCCACAAGTTCACACAGGCACTTGTGAAGCTGAATCTCTCACTGAGATACTCCCATTTACACACTGTAAGGTTACAGTCTGTTTCCCACTTAAGATCACTCAATCTTGAGTTACTCTCAAATGATAAGATGATTACAATGAATCTTCTCTCTCTCTCAGAAGTGAATGAATAAACACTGAAGTACAATACAAATTATTTCACTCTCTATGATGAACTATACAAGCATTGAGAACAGAGTGTGTATGAGATAAACGTTGGATTCGGAAATTTGGCATTTCAACAGTGCAAGCTCTTCTCCAACCTCTTCTATCTTGAATACTTCTCCTTTTATAGTTAGTTTCAATTGATGACTATTGAGCAATTCCTCCAGTTTAGAATATGTCCGTTGGAATAAATATAGTCGTTGAAGCTTCTGACTTCATCATCTGCTTTTGGTAAGCTGTTGTTAATCTTTCATATAATCATCTTAAACTTATACGCAAATGATATAAATAATGTTAAGAAGTAGTATAAGTTCTTTTGGAATTCATCTGAATGTTCTTGATGAGAATCTAAGATTTCAGACACAGTGAGTTTGAACTGAATGCTTGAAAGATACCTCTGACTCGAGTTACAACTTGTTAACTCGAGTTAGGCTTTACTCTAGATTGATTTCTGTCTCGTCTTGACTCGAGTTGATATTAATGTTGGCTCGAGTTTTGAAAGAGACTCGAGGTTACATTTTTTGAGGCTCGAGTTAGTTCTTCACATTTGTGCTTTATCAGGTTGCTTTGGCTTGAGTCTTCACATACTGGCTCGAGTCAAAAAGTCTTCTCCATTCTTCAAACCCTCGGGTTGGCCAATGACTCAAGGTGCGCTTGTTGGCTTGAGGTAAAAGCCTCTCTTAAAATGTCTAACTCTCGGCCTTTCATTAGACTCGAGGTGCCACTGCTAGCTCAAGGCAACTTGCTCTTTTTCGATTTCTTTGATCTTTGATTTGAACTTGGCTTGAGGCGCTCATCAAAATTGGTTGCTTCCAAATAGGTATAGTGTGAGCTATATCTAGAAAACCGAGCCTATTCTAAAATGGTTCTAGAATTTCCAGTGTCAACTTTTGAAGGCCATATCTACTTGGTCTGAACTCCGTTTTGGATGGTTTAAATCTTGATGGAAATAGTTTTGAATCTACTTTCATATGTCACTGATTTCAGCTCAATTGGATCTGTAGTTTGTGAGATACACTCAAAACATTGAAGCTTGGTCAGCTGTGTGGCGTGAATTTCAGTTCCAACTTCTACAATTCATAGCTCCTTGATCTGAACTCCTTTGAGCTTTAATTTTATGTCAAAATAACTCATTGGGAGTCTAGTTTCACATTCCACTAGTTTCACCTTAATCCGATCTCTGGTTTGGGAGATATCATCAAATTACCATACCTCACCAAGCTGAACGTGAAACAGAGGTGAACAGAGTACTGAAAATCACAATTGGCTCGAGTCAGAAAAATGGTTGACTCGAGTTAAGACCCTAACTCGAGTCTGTGAGTTTCTTGGCTCGAGTCAAACCCTATCAGATGCGCAAAACACTGTAGAAAAAGTTCTAACTCAAGTTTAGACATCCTGGCTCAAGTTAGTTCATCCCGAAGCTTGATTTTGCTTATCTTAACTCCGATTTGAGTCATTCCAACTTCCATATCATCGTGGAGACTTCTAATATCAATCTAAGAATTTGAATAATCATATTCTCATTCCATTCAACAATTTCTTCTTTCTTTCTTCGGTTCTCTTGAGCATTCTCCAAAATTCATTCTCCGTCATTTTCTACCTTCTTCAATATCTCATATTCTTCTTGATTATTCCCAAAATATTTTCATAACTTATTACTTCTTTGACATTCTCTGCAAGTTCTTCTTTCCGTAACCTCTTAACTCCTCCTTAATTTTATTATGTCTACTTCAATTCTAGAAATTTCATAGCCATTTGACCCCATTTGTTTATCCAAAAACACATTGGAAGCTGATTGTTTCATCAGCATTCTTCACTGAACAGTTTTTGAATTTTCATAGTTTAATCATTATGCTTCCAAAAATTATTGTCCAACCTTAATCCTACACAATTTTCCATTTTAAACACTTTGGAAATGTCAAAATGAACAAAATCCCATTGTTTCCTTATGTTTTGGATATGGCCTAACAAGATGTAAATGATATCCAAATTCCTCTTCATAAACCTTATGATTTTTTGTTCTATTTGGCCTTAAAATTCCATTTTTAGGCCTAATATACTTTTAAATCCATATTATAAATCTTTGGGCAGAATCTCCTTTCAAATTTAAGATCTTCAAATCTACAAAAACATAAGAAGATTAATCCAAGATTTTTAACATAAACAAGTGCAAGAAAAAGTGTCACTTCCTTAATTTGATTTTGCACTTGTAGAAATATTCCTCTTTCTTGGCTCTCTCTTAGCTTTTAGCCTTCTTTAAAAAGAAAAGAAAAAACCATATACATTACTTCTCAATATTTGAAGCTTACAAGGATTGAAGAAGAAAAACTAACACTTGAATCACCATACTTACCTTAATTCCTTATTATTTCTTCCCTTCTTCCTTCTATGTTTCAGCCTTGCTCAACTCTTGTGTCTTTCTTGGGTGTCTTGGCTGAAATTTACAAGACAAGAGGGGTAAAATTGTGTTTTATATTTGATGAAAAGTTACCTAAAGGTCCTCTTTGCAGTTGTCCCAAATTACCCTGACTTGTATAACTGGTGGTGGTTTGTCTCTTACTCCCTTCTTGACCGAATACTTGGCCTCACTCTTGCTTCTCAATTTACTTTTGATCATGTGGTAAATCATTGGTCTACTTGTCCTCCTCTTATGGTTCAAAATTTTCATGGCTTGAGGGAGGGTTTAAGTCATAACTTTGATATCCTTTGACCAAGCTTTGATGTCTTTCTCTAGACCACAAATTTTTCCTATCATGACATGTGGCACAATAGAGTGAATTTGGTTGGTTTTTAACTTTGCTTCATGAAATAAAGTTCAAACTTAATTGAATTTTCCCCTATCCAATTGTACTTCATGTATGTTGAATTCCAAACTTCCCTTTTTCTTTGCCTTGTTGGCCAAAAGATGACCCTTAAAATAATGGCATGGTCTTTACTCTTCCTTAATTAGCTTTTCTTTTGTCTAATAATCTATGGACATTTGCATGAAATTCTCTTATTTCTTCCTTGGCTCTCCCTTTGCACGAAATTAGGGGCTTCTTTATGAAGTCTTGAGTCATCTTTTCCAACTCAATTATATGTATAAGGTTCCTTTGTCATCTAGTCACAAAATTTCCCTAGTATGTATAAGGGTCCCTTGTCATCTAGTCACAAAATTTACCTAGCATGACAAGTGGTATCTTAGGGTTCAAATTAGAATTTTATGATTTATTCCTTGGTTCCATTTTGTCCAAAATATCAAATCTTCATGATTTCCTTATCCTCCTTGTTGGACGAATTTGAGATTTTTTTTTGGAGCTTCACGAAGTTTCTTTCCTTGTGTCTAAGTATCTTAGTTTACCTTTGAACACTAGGCACAACTCTAACCAAACACAAGAAACTTCATCTTTAGTCTTCTTTGACTTACACATGCTTCTTTATAATGTAACTTTCCATGATGTTTCCTTGCTCTTGGCAACCGAAATGCCCAGAGTCCCAAAATTGTCTCATATTACCCTTGTTCACTTGTCCATTTATTACACAAGTGTTACCATTTATTTACCAAGGTTTAACAAGACACATATTTTTCTTTTCTTCCTCCTTTTTGTTCAAAATTAACCTTGGCCATATGCTCTCCATATTACACTTTTAAATCATTTAAGTATTGTCACATGATCATTAGAATTTCACTTGTTAGCCTAGTTTAACAAGTGATTTCCAACTTAGGCAAATAAAAGCCATTATTAACATTTTATTCCTTAAACATGCTTATTAAGGAAGAATTCAAATGACCTTCCTTTGCCAAAATTATGACTTCAATTAGTCATTAGAATATTAATCACATGACAAATATTTTTATATTACTTTATATTCCAAAATTTATAATTTTGGAATACCCAATATTCAGTTAAATTTCACTATTTCATTCAACTAAATATGCACATTGTACAAGGAATTTAGTAAGGCAAAAATTAGGATGTTACATCCTTCATTCTAATTTTTTCATTATTCAAATCTAAATACTAATTATTTAGTAATTGGTAATTCAAACACTAGATAATTATCACAAAATAAAGATAATTATTTTAAATCCAATAGCTGGATTGAATCATAAAACACTCACAATCCTTTAAATAAGATATTAAAAAGAAAAAGGAAAAAACGGCGAGGAGAGTTCCTTTTAATTTATTGGCATTTAGGCTGACTAAAATCTGAATATGGATTTGTCAATCACATGGCGTTCTTTAATTAATTAGCTAAAGAAAACGATATACGTATTACAGTGGAATGCCCTTTGGGATTTACATATATCTCATTATAATATTTTGACAAGTACAATAGAAAAGCTGCATTATGATTATCTCCAACTATTCATCATTAATTGAACCATGGTTGGTGTGTACGCAGCTTAGCGTCCACTATCCTCCTTTTTCTTAAAAAGGCGCTTGTTTTGGCGCAAAACATTGAGTTAGTTTTTTTTTTTTGAAAAAAAATATTTTAGAGTACTGACCGGTAATACTAACTATTACTCAAAAAATATTTAATGATCTTAAAAATTATTTTAGATCTTAAAAAATATTTCAGGGTACTGTTGGGTATTTTAGGATTGGTACAGAATAATACATAATGATCTTGAAAAAATATTCTTGGATTTTGAAAAAATATTTTAGGTATTGACTGAAACTAAGAATATAGTTCATGATATCTTTTCAAGATCGTGACGTATTTTTTCAGTAAACGTTCAGTATCCTGAAATATCTTCTTAGTATTAATTAGTACCCTGAATTTATTTTTTTGTTTTTTTAAAATTTTCAAGATCCTAAACTAATTTTTCAAGATCATGAAGTATTTTTTCAGTACTAATCAGAATCTTGAAGATCTTTTTAGTACCAATAAGTACCTTAAAATATGTTTTCAAAAAAAAAAAAAGGCACTAGCGTTTTAACCATGGTTAAAATATGTTTTCATGGTGCAAAAAAAAAAAAAAAAAAGGCATTCGGGTCGACCGTTTTTTAAAAAAAAAATAATAATAATTCTCCTTCATTTTTTTTTTAAAAATTTCTCCTCAATTTTTTTTTCCTTTTTTCACTTTTGGATGTCATATGGATTTGATTTTGATTCATTTTTGGGTTTTCCGAAACTATTGTGGTTTCTCTGTTTCGGTTGGCTTTCGCTTTGTGGATGAAATGTAGGTTGTAAAAGAAAATTGTTAAGAATATCCGAATATGTCACAAGTATTAGAGTATATGATTATTTTGCCACCGATCCAAAATATTGAAATGATATATAGTATGTCAAATTTAGGTTTGTATGATAAGAAATTAATTATTTTCTAATTTTTTATACCTCACTGGGTCTAGGCCCGGGTTGACTCCGGCCGACTCCGTCGACCCACTAACCCTTAACCCGCACTACTGATCGGTTCGTTGACCGGTCCGAGTTTCAGAACCTTGGTTTTAACTCAAAACGGCATTGTTTTAAGCAAAGCAGGGCAAAAGATGCTAAGCGAGTCCACATTAGATGCTTATAATTAAGTGTTTATTAGGTGATAATACCTCTAATTAGATGTATTAGCATATTTTTTAATTTTTTTTTATATATTGTATTTATTTATATTTAAATTATATGTTACTTTCTAAGATGTTTTTTACACCCGGTATCTCAAATTAATTAATTTCGAGTTACGCATTTGTTTGTACACCAAAAGTATTATGAAAATTAATTAATTTGATATATTGGGTGCAAAAAAATCTCGAAAAGCAAAAGATATAATTTAAATCTAAATAAATACAATATATTTTTTTAAAAAAAAAATATGCTAAATAAAGGTATTAGCACCTAATAAACACCTAATGTGGGCTCATGCTAAGTAGTAAGCAACAAAGGAGGGAAGCCAGTCCGGTCCGGTCGGTGTATCACTGCCCTTGCTTCGCTCATTAAGGAATCCACATAAAGTGCTTATAGCTAACATGCTTATACCTCAAATTGAGGTATAAGCATGTAATTTTTCTTTATTTTTATATATTATATTTATTTATATTTAAATTATGTGCTACTTTCTAAATTTTTTTTTTTACACCCAATATCTCAAATTAATTAGTTTCCATGATACGGGTGTTACGAGACATATTTTTTTGAATGCGGGACTGAAACTAATTAATTTGAGATGCGGGTGCAAAAAAAAAAATTTAAAAAAGACATAATTTAAATATAAATAAATACAATATATAAAAAAATAAATAATAAATAATTACATGCTTATACCTCAATTTGAGGTATTAGCATGTAATAAGCATGTAAGCTATAAGCACCTCATGTGGATCCTCATTAAGGTGCAGAGAGTTGAAATAGATGAAGAGAGAATGGAGTCGTTGTGGATTTTGAAATCACTCAAGCTAACACATAGTACAAAAAGATATAAACAATCCAAAAGTATTTTGAAAATGCTATTTCTAAACATTTCTCTGCATATTTTCATTAATCCAATGATTCTATGCAATTAATTACGATTAAAAGTGGAATAATCATAATTAATAATGTACAAGTGAATGGGGAACACTGATTGATGGCATGTAACACTGATTGATTATTAGGAAAATCTTATATAAAGACGGTTGAATTATCTAAATTCTAATTTGGGTGACTAAACTTAACAAATTATTAATTATGTTATGTGACACAAGTAGGGATTTAAAATTTGAGCTAAATTACCTCTATATCCCTTAGTTATTAAAAAAAAAAGTAAAATTGGAGACAGAATAATATTATTCACACACTCTTTAAGAACCTAACAACAAAAATTCATTAGAGGCATCGAAACCTTCAGAAAATTGATAAAGAAAGCTACCGTAAATTAGTTCTCATATTAAATCTTCATTTCAAATATCGCCCCGCCATACAAAACTAAACACAAAGCTCATAATTGCGGCAAAACAAATATTGCCCAACGAACTTTTATTTGGTGGTCATCAATAAGGAATAATGACATTCATAGAAAATGAAGAATGCAGAATCAGCCTGGCAGCCAAATTTTTTTAGAGCAATGTTGAAATATTCTATTGGAGATCCAACTTCGAAATAAAACTACAGAAAATTTCATGGAAAGGGCGTGAAGGCGATATGTTGTGGCTGCTAATTATATGAGCTGTGATTCAGAACGACAACTACGATGGTGATGGCTGATGATAAATCACTAGGTTTGGGATTTTGGCTCAACCATTAACGGAAGGGGTTACGACATTTTAATTTGGTCAAAAAAGCACCATAAGCAAATAAAACACTGGCCATCAGAATAGCATAATAGGTCGAAATTGTAGCTTTCTGGTTGAGATTCTAATCAGTATGGGAATATTCCTCCTTGGGAGAGCCAACTGTTCTTTCTTCTCAGGTAATACAAATCGTCTTGCCTCTTCCAATTTTGCCTTCGGAAGTCTTATAAACGGGTCACTCTCTGTCATCAATTACGTTTTGTCTTCTCTCATATCAATTGCATCCACATAGGGCCAAAAAAATGCCAACTCAAACTCCAAAAGGGATCCTTGATGTCTCACAAGGTGAGGTTCTGAAAGTAAGATGTTGAAAGTAACTAGTATGAGGTTCTGAAAATAAGATGTTGGATTTTAACTAGAATGACCACGGTGGAGATCTCTTTAGCATGAAATAGACTATAGAACCGTCTCAACAAGATTTGATTATCATGATTCCAAAACAAAGAAAAATTGATCAAGACTCATAGGAATCGACTGGATGGCTATGGGGCAATGTGAGTACGACATCTCACTTCACTTTTCTCTTTTCTTTGGAGATGAATTACGGGTATTATTGAAAAATAACTAACATTTAAAAATTCTAAATCAGGTCATTGACCCAATTTATAATTTATTAAATTTACCAACTTAATGTAGAATTTTCCTATTTTAATCGTCTTTATATGAAATTTTCCCTTGATTATTTTCATATATGATTTCTTAATTAATCAAACATGAACAAATATTAATAAAGAATATAAAAAACAAAAAATAAAAAAAAAATATTTGGAAATAATCAACTATGATAACACTATTTCTAAATCAAATCAATATTCTTAATCATAAATTCTATAATATTGATTGGAGATAATTTTAGCACCATGAATCTTGCTTTGAGGAAATCAGGAAATAAAGAAAATTTAAGAAATATTCAAATCATTTTTAAATATGGCTACTCACTAAATTAATTATGAAAAAATATAAATAAAGAAAATTTAAGAAATAATGAGTAAGAAAGTGCATTTATTGCGGATGGACTCGATCCGACCCATTTTTATTTAAACAGGGTATTACAAGTTTTTAATGATCAAATTGATTGATTGATGTTATTTGTTCCCAATGTCATATAAAACATTACTCTGAGACTTAATTAACTTTTTAGTTTAAAAAAAGTCGGTTTGAATTACCTAAAAGCTATGTCAAACAAAGCTTTTGTATCAAGTTTTGTTTTTTTTTTTTTTTTAAAAAAAAAAATCAACTCACTAACAATTTTTTTTTTAACACTTAAATAGGGGTGAAAGTGTTTATTAGTGATATTTAAAATATTATCTTTATCTTAAGTTTTTTTTTTTACCATAACATCCTATTAAAAATATAATAATAAAATAATATTAAATTTGAACTCTCCAATTTTGTTTTGAATAGTCCATATATAAGCTTTGAAATCATCACTCAATTTATTTATTTTTTGGGTAAATATGTTTCTGGCGATGTCTTATATTGCATAGTGCTCAGGCCAGCCACAAAGCATCACATTTTTAGTTATAATAAATTTTTTCTTTTTTTAATAAGTCGTACTTGAACAATGAACAAGAAATCCAAATTCCGTGGAGGAGAAATAAAACGGGGAGGTGTGTTAGTTGGACAAGGTTGAGGTCCTCTTCACTTACGGTCCGCTACTGTCCTCTTTTCCATTACTGCGCTCAATGGCGGAGCCAGGAAATTACAGAAGGGGTGCATGATTGGTGGGGGGATTTGGGGGTTGGGGACAAAGACCTCCAAATTTTTTTTTTTTTTAAAGGAAAGTTTTAAATACATTAAAAAACAAAAGAATATAATAAAAGAAAAAAAAAATATTTATGAAATCAAATGAATATTGATGATGTAATAAGAGAGTAAATTATTTTACAAACACGTCATTTAAAAGAAAAGCTAAATATTGTTAGAAATGAAGCTACATAAATTACAAATGAAGGGTGAACACTCAATAAGTTCAAGACATATATTTTAATAAAAAAAATATATTACAATAAAAATAATTACAACGTCATCCTTCAGACTTGTATTTTGGAATTTATCATAATTGTCTTATTATCAACGCTTTATCAAATACATATTTTTCAATATAATGCACTAAACAATTATTCAACCATTCATCCCCCATCCGATTACTGAAGTGTAATTTTGATGTATTAAGGGTAACACTTAACTTAAGAATGAAAAATCATTTAAACATGTATTAATTCAAGGAAAATAAACAAATAATACTAATACTAATGAAAATTTGAAACTATTATATTCAAGTTATTAATTCAAACTCCTTTAACTTTAACTTGAATTATTATTATTTTTTAAAAAAATCCCAAACAATTGGGGGGCACTTGCTCCCTAACTTCATACCTAGATCCACCAATGATTGCGCCGTTTTGGCGCAAAATAGGTAAGGTGATCTCTCTCTCTCTCTCTCTCTTAAAAAAATTTAAAAAAACTTTTATAAAAAACTTTAGGATCTTGGCCGAATACTTGAAAAATACTTCATGATCTTAAAAAATTATTTTAGGATGTTGAAAAATATTTCAGGGTACAGACTAACACTCAAAAGATACTTCAGGATGCTGACTTGGGATACTGGCTGGTATTAAAAAAATATTTTATGATATTGAAAAATTATTGTAGGGTATATGTTCTTGAATATATATCATAAAATAATTTTTTAAGAAAAATTTTTTAGTAATCACCAAGATCGTCAATATCCTGAAGATCTTTTTTGGCGCCTTGTACCCTAAAATATTTTTCAACATCCTAAAATAATTTTTTAAAATCATGAAGTATATGTCGATATTTTTTCAAGATGGTGAGATCAAAGTATTTTTTTTTACACCAAATAAGTAGTTAAAAAAAAAAAGAAAAAAGAGATCACCTTACCTATTTTGCGCCAAAACGGCACAGTATTGGAGATGAGGACAACAGTAGACCGGAGATGAGGACAACAGTAGACCATACGCGAAGAGGACCTGAGCCGCGTCCGTGTTAGTTCAATATGATTTGCATGGTCATTTACTCATTTATAATTATAAGGGCAAAAGTTTTCAGAAAGTTTTTTCATGATCAATATTACCCTAAAAATTATAAAATGTAGTAATATTGTCATTTTCTATCTTTTTTAACGCTCTAACATTAATTTCTTAACAATAAATATTAGCTTTTTAACAATATTGGACAACATTACTCTATCTTAAGATTTTTAAGTGATATTAAACTTAAAAAAAAGTTTTTAGAACCCAAAAATCACGATGGTGTACACTCACCGTAGATAATCCCATCAACAACAAAAATGTTTGATATTTTTTTTTTGCATATCGTCTCATATAATATTCATCACAGGTAATTTTCTCAGGTAACGACGAACTCTTAACCCAACATCAAATTTGACAGAACACAACAGAAAATTGAAAGAACCACTCCAATCCAACACACACATTGATCAATCATCTTCATCACTCGCCCGCAAGTCTCTCCCTCAACATTTTGACTCCCATGTACCTGCACCATAAACAGCGAATTCAATGAATGCTCCAGAATCTTAAAGGTTTAAAAATTAATTGTAATTTTGAGGCTAAATGAACATATGTGTGTACGCATGTGTTCAACAAACCTTCCAAGCATCATGACTGTGGACTGAGGATTGGTTCCCGGAGAACTAAGGAAGGTGGAGCCATCAATTACGCGAAGACGATTCACGCCCTTAACCTTATAATCACGATCCACGACCTTCCCGACCTGGCAGCCTCCATGGTAGTGCCATATCGTCATCACCGTATCTCTGCAAAACTGCTCCAATGACGTCGACGTGTTCGTGTGACGGGGGAGTAAGTTCACCGGAGATTTTGCCGTCAGGTTCAGCAGCATTTCCACCGGCATATTCGGGTACCGGAACGGCGCGAACGCCTTCGAGTCTATTACCTTCTCTATCGTGCTTATCCCTTGGACGCATCTCTCCAGATCCCTCGGTTCCTTAAAGTAGTTGAAGGTCACCGACGGGTTCTCGTTCGGATTTCGGTTTCGGAGCTTCAAATGCCCGATTGATATTGGACCCATTATCTTCTCAAAGATGAATCCACCTTGAAACGCGGCTCCGTCTAAGCTCTCCATCAACTCTGTTGCCTTTGCTAGGGCTTCCGGTGTCCTCTGCTTTGGCGGCAGTTTAGACAGTTGACCGATCTGCGATTCCACTATATTATATTAATCGATCCCAGCCAGGAATGTGATCAGAAGCTATAGATGAATATAAAAAGGTGTGTTGAGTACCTTGGGGGAGAACATTCCATAGTCGTTGGGGGAACCGCCGGCGAAATTCTCGCCGCTTGCGGATTCGATGAAGGCGCCGAAGCTGGTGATTCCGACGACGCTAAGGAGGGAGATGTCGACACGGATCGGAGACGGGACGAAGACGGCGTTCATGGGGTTATCGGACATTCCCTTACCTACAAAAGGTTGGTCCCGCACTACAGTAATGTTATGGGCCTTGAGGTGGGCCTGAGGCCCAATTCCGCTTAACATCAAAAGTTGTGGGCTTCCTAGAGCCCCAGCTGATACAATGATCTCGTTCTTAGGCCCATTCTTTAGATACGCCTTATGCTTAGCCCCCGTCGAGTCCCTGAAAATGACTCCATGAGCCACCGTGACTTTTGACTTGCCTGTTCAATTTCAGACCTCAGAATTCAAACTCCAAGTTTTTTTTTTTTGAATAAATGAAGATGAAGATAGAAAATGAGGAGGGACCTTTGGATGGATTAGGGAAGAGGATCTTGTGGACGGTGGCGTGTAGGAGGACGGTGATTTGAGAGGGATTGGCATAACGGAGGAGGTCGGCGGCGGTGTGGCGGTGGCCGTTGGGGTCAAAGATGGTGCCGCCGACCTTGGTGCCATTGATGTGATTGTAAGTGAAGCCATTGTAAGGAACGACGCCGCTTTGGAGAAGGCCATCCCTGACGGCGGATTGCCAGGGGCTCATGACAGGCTGGAAGGCGACCACCTTCTCCACCCACTCGTATGAGTCGTTCACAGCTTTTGCCTCCCATCCTGCTTCCCTGACATTTCAATATTTCCCAATCCCTTTCATGTCATTCTTTCAACAAATTACTCTCCTTCTACTATCTACTCATTCATTATCATTTAGTTAGAATTTGACTCTATTAGTTATATTGTGGAGGTTTGAGTTGTGTTAGAAAATCACTGTTCACCTAACCTATATTGAGAGGTAAAACTCCTATCACATATTTATCTTGTAAACTATAAATTATGTCAAAAAATAGCCTTGCTTGTACTTTGATTCATCCATATTTCATTTTTTAAAATGCTAATTTTTAAATAAAATTTATTTTAATGAGTAGAGTATCTAAAATAAAAATAATCTTTGAATTAATATTTTTTTTAAAATAATTTTTACATTAAAAAATTAGCAGTTTAAAAAAAAAAAATTAAACCATCCAAATCTTATATGAACAGCCTAAAGGATGAGCTCTCTTCTACCACTAAATCAAACTGACACATTATTTACAAGTGTCCACAAGAGATACTCTCTCAGGTTATTTAATTATTGGGACATACACAAACAGGTTCAAATTATAAACGTCATCAAACCTAGCAACGACCTCCCAATTTACATAAAAGCTTTCATACCATCAGGTTATTAGGTGAATGACTCCATTTTTTATAGTATAAGTTTGATTTAATCTGTGAACAAATTTGGTCAAAAAAAAATCTGTAAAAAAAAAATTATATATTTCAAAATAGTTATAATGTTAAATATGTAAAAAATTTAAAGCTGTTCAAATGTGCCTTTGACAAATATAATGTAAGCACTACATGGCTAAAAATGATGACAAATATAAACACTAAATTAATTATAATGAATTAAATATTTTTAAATTTAATTGTATAGAAAGACAATATATGGAACAAGTATTCCATATATTATTAAACTGAGCTTAAATTTTGAATTAGAGAAAAAGACATGTAGCAAGAGTGCTGACAGTATATTGATTATTAATCCAGTCTATTTGTACTAACCGACCGACATGCATTGCTAAAAAGTATAATTTTATTTCGTACTGATCATAAAAATGTACCATTTCTTTTTCGTACTTAATTTTATAATTTATATTTTTCCAATCATAATTACTAATATTCTGGGTCTGTAATTTGTAAATGCATGGATGATATGTTTGTTGAAAGGGTAGGTTGATAATTACGAGACATAGTGATGGCTAGCACGAGAGTAGAAACCGGCGTTGATGCAGCTTCCGCCGCCAAGCACGCGAGCTCTGGAGTTGATTACCCCATCTTCTGATATGAAACGCTGTGCCGGAGATGTGGGCCTCAAGTCGGAGAGGGCGGCGCCGAAGGCCACAGCCTCCGTTACGTTAGGGTTACCGTAAGGTGAACCACCACGTTCAAGCAGCAAAACGCTGTAGTTTTGGGACAGTGTGGCGGCCAAAGGACAGCCTGCTGTGCCTCCGCCGATGACAATGTAGTCGTAGTATGATACTTTTGGAGCTGACCTCGCATTCTTCATGAAACTATAATCATTCCGACCTGCACAGTGCATATCATCAATCTCCATATATATACATGTATAGAACACTTATTTTTATAAGTTGATAGATTTAAAATGCAACTCTCTCTCACATCTCACCTAGAGTTCAACATAGGCTAGGCTAGGTTAAGCTTTAATTAAGTAGGCCTAGGTTTGTGATGGAAATCTAAAGTCTGAGTCTTTCTGAGCTTGTATGTAGGTTTTTTTTTTTTTTTCCTTTCCTTTCTTTCTAAAACAAAAGCCTGAGAGCCTTCAAAACGCCTGACACGGCCTTAAGCCTATTTAAATTGTAGGCCTTTATATATCAAAAAAAAAAATGTAGGCCTTGAAATAGGTTTAAAACTTATGCATCTAAATTCATATATAATTCATCGAGACTATTTAAATGCATTTGTTTTGTCTTAAAAGTATAAGGATTCATTCTTATATGAAATAAAAGAGTTAGTTGGGGGGGGAGAACACCTAGTGACAACAATTGTCTGAGCAAGTAGGAATAAAAAAAAAATCAATTATCTATTGACTAATGAGATATATTTTTTAAAATAACCAAGCACGAAACGTAAAAATAGATTTTACCTCTTGTTTTTCTGGCAAACAATGAGACAAGCTCCTCCTATTGAGATCATTTTCATTTTGGCATCATTAAAATAAACTTACTACAATTATTTTGTTGCATCAAATGACATAAATCAATGGAGAGATAATGAGCTAACATTTCCATCTCGAGTGATCAAAGAGAAGAGAAGTAGATCATTAATTAATAAATGATGAAATGTAAAACTTAGGGTTAAGAATAAGTTATTAATTTTATAAATAATTTAAAAAATTAATTTAGATTGTTTGTAGCTAAGCTTTATGAAAATAGGCCTGGCCTATTTACCTAGCTAAATGAGCCTAGTTTATTTACTAAATAGACTAGGCTAGACTTAAAGTAAGCTACGATTTGTAGGCCCCTGATAGAGGCCTAGCTTATTCTCACCCCTACTCTCACACACACGCACGCGCACACATGCGCGAACACACACACACACACGTAGATATTAAGTAAGATTAGTGAGAATTTACTCCATTTGATCCTATTTATAAGCAATATTCTCTCACATAGAGTTAGTCTTATGTATAAGTAATAATTTGGCTTTGTCTGAAACTTTAACACGCATTTTAATCTTCATAAATATGGTTATCTTTATATTTTTTTTTTTTTCACACACTCATAAATAAATAATATACATCAATTACACATTTACATATTGCTTTAAATTTATTTTAACTAACGATTTGTTTTGCGTGACTTAAGCGGTTGCTAGTTATAAAAAAGTCAAAGGGAGTACTCCCTTTACATATTTATAAGTTATTTCTATTATTTTTTATTGAAATAAAACAAAAACCCAACCATCAGTGAGCTTTATATCTTAAAGTTTAATAACTTTTCACCTTTACTTCTATTTAATTTACATTTTACCTCGTGGGTACAAAATATACACTTGATAAACTAAGGATAAAATTATGTATTCATGTGAAAAATTTAATAGTGTGACTTATAATTTTTTTTTTTTTGAAAAAAAAACTTACTCTCTCCACCTTATAATAATATTAAAAGTTATTGGAATTATTACAAATGTGACTTTAATAATACTCTATATAATGTGTGTGTACTTTTTTTAAAAAAAATCATGCGTTCAAGAGAACGGGAATCTAAATACTACTCATTTTATACTTCAATTTTACTATCCTTTTTGTATGGTTTTCGCAAAAAATATTGGAGAACGATTCATAATAATAGGTCATTTTCTTTCTTTCTTTCTTTGTGGTGGTGGGGGGGGGTAAATGAGAGTGAAACCTGCTGCTTTCGTTTTAATCATATTTGGTATAGAAATAATTAATATATCAAAATTATTTTCTATATTCTCGATTTTGTTCTTAATTTATTTTGAGAGAAATAAAATCTGTCATTTTCATTAGAGTTGAAGCCTTTTTTTTTTTTTTTTGAACAATGAGTTGAAGCCTTATTAAATGGCTTGCAAATTCTGGTGGATATTAATTAGTGAGTATACATCAAGGCCCCATTATTCCAGCTGCCACTATAATCTTTTCCCCTACATTTTTACTTTTTACTCCGTGAACTTCTATATATATAACAATTGTTTTAAGGAATAATCTGTTTTTATTTATTAACACTTATTTTATTGGTTATTCTCACTGCGTTAACTATTTGATCAAGGACTCTTACCCACCTTCTCTATATAAATAAGAGTGTTTAATAAGTTGCATTTTTTTTTTACTTATTTAATATTTTTATTGTAACTAACTTTTTCAGCTACAATACAATTATTTGTATATTGTGAAAAGAATGGGAGGGAGTGGATCCATTTTTCCTGCCTATCCATATTAGGATCTACCTATAATAAAGGGAAATCCTATCTCATTTATAATCAATGGAGATCACGCCCACACTATCGAGGCACACCCTATAAATACAGAGGATAACCCTAAGGTGCAGACAGAACACACACTCTTGCTGGAGCATACACACCCCCCCTCGGCTAAACGCCAACGTGTGTCCTCGAACTACGTGGACTTTGATCCCTCTTAGGGTACGTAGGCCAGGGCAAGTCCGTGGCTAGCCGGTTCCCACGGAACATTGGCGCCGACCGTGGGGACCGTTAAATGAAGGCCCTAGGCGTCACGCCTAGGTCAAGTCCGCTCCATATAAGCAAACAATCAAACATGCTATCCACGGAGCTCATCCATCTTTTTATCCAGTGATATTTAATTTTTTTATCCAGTGATTTTTAAATGAAAAATCATTTTTAACAAAATATTAGCTGAAAGATTATTTTTATTTTAGAATTTCTATCTATTAAAATAATTATTTTGAAAAAAAAAAAACTGAATCGTTTAGATCTCACCTAGACTAAGATGGATGACCGGCCTATCCAAAGGATAGGCAGGGAAACTGAGGAAGGAGTAGAGTTAAAAGTGGATCGTGTTTAAATTTGTGCCAGACAGATAATTAGAGTAATAGTATTATAAGAAAGTAATTAAGTTATAATCTCAGCACGCAACAAGAGAAGTAAAGAGAAGATACAAATACCTTTGGGGAGGGAAGCACAAGGTTGAAGAAGAGAGAAGAAAATCCCAGAAACCAGAACAAGAATCAGCCTCCACCACACAATAACACCCATACTCCTCTCTCTCTCTCTCTCACTTACTCAAACCCAAAATGCTTCAAATCTCACTTGATAAACCCTAACTTTCTCTGCATTGAAGTTCGCTTGCTTTCTCTTTCTCTTTATCTTAAAATCCTGAAGGAATAAAATGCAGATAGTCTGTGTCAGTCCCTTCAGAGCTCTTGCCCTCGTCCATTTATAGGGCTAAGTTAATCATGAATATATGCTTTCTTGCTCCCCTAGCTAGGGGCTTGTCCTTTTTTGTGTGGCTAGAATTAATATTCTCTTCACTATTCACAGTTCAAAAATTCAATTGGCTGCATTTTGTTGGTCCATACAGTAACAATGAAGAAGTGTACAGTTGGATTTTGTTAATTTGCTGCTCTTAAACTAACTGCGAAAGCAACCTTTGCTTTTGGGGTTTGCGTCTTGATCATGCAGGCTATAGAACCAATAAAGGATGTACTCCGCGGGTGCCTGATATAGGGTGCATTGTAGGAAAAAAATTTGGTCCATGATATATGATAAGTATATATTTTATAATTAAATAAGTGTAGATTTTGAGATATATTTGATTAAATTTATTAATATTTTACATTTATTTAATTATCTTTTATATATTTATCTATCATTTAATTAATTATAGGATAAAATGATATTTTAATATAAAATCTACTCGTATCCTAATTTTATTTTGCATGAGATATTGTAAGATTCAAGTGAGAACAAAATATCAATATAATATATCTATATTATATGATAATCGATAAAAAAAAAAAAAGAGATAAACAAGATATTGTGACATAAACGTATGTAGGTATGGAAATAAGCTAGACTAGGCTTTAACTAAACAGACCTGAGCCTGCAATGAGGTTAAAAGGCTAAGCTTCGAACGCGAGTTTTTTTTAGGCTCGGGCTTGAGCGCCATAATGCCTCTGCAGTCGGGCGAAGCCTTTTAAAGGCGCTTAAAATGTAGGCCTTTAAAAAGGCCTCATGTGCAGCCTTAAAGGCCATAAATAGGCTTCATACACTTGAGCCTATCAAAATCTATATAAATATAAGATTGAAAAAATAAATATTTTGTTATTATATGATATAAATATAAATATATTTATTTAATGTGTAAACAGGCCAGGCCTGAAGGCTTACAGGCCGGGCTTTAACAAAATAGGCCTGGCCTATTTACCCATATAGGCATTTAAATAGGCCTTGGCCTGACCTTTTTAACAAACAGCCCGGGCGACCGACTGGCCTTAAAAAACAGGCTAAAGTATTTGTCAAGCCTTGACCTATTCCCACCCTTAAACGCATGTAAGGAGTCAATATATACCTATACATATGCTAGACGTGGCAAGAGGGAGGTGTGTTCTATTTTCATGGTTGGCGACAGCAAGGCAGGAGCATTGATGAAGGGAAATTGAAGTTTGGAGATACAGAAGAGCCACATACACTACTAGAAAAAAACAAATTAGCGACGGAAACATTTCCGTCGGAAATTCACGCCAATTTGCGACGGATGAAAAATTCCGTCGCAAGATAATGCCTTTTGCGACGGAAAAAGATATCCGTGACAAATTTGCGACGAAATTTTTATCCCTCGCGTAAATTAGCGGCGGATATCCGATCCGTCGCTAACTGGCGGTCAAATGGCCGCCAGTTTTTTCCTTTTTGCAATGGATTATTAATCCGTCGCAATAAGTATGGCGGCAAAAAGGCCGCCATTGGATGCTTTTTGCGACGGATAGTGTTCTGTCGCAATTTCCTGCGACGGATTCTTCATCCGTCGCTAGCGGGCGGCCAAAAAGGTCGCCGGGTTTGTCTTTTAGCGACGGATAAGAAATCCGTCGCTAAAAGGAACGTTGCTTTTTGCGACATTTTGCGACGGAAAATTAAATGCCGCAAAATCCGTTAATTAGGGCCCCTGTTCGTGATTCTCCTTCACTCTCCCGATTTCGCCGCCCGGCTCCCCCTCCCCTCGGCTCCTCTCCGGACGGCCCCCGCCCCCGGCTCCCCCTCTCCCCCGGCTCCCTCGCCGGCCCGGTCCCCCAGCCCCCGGTGCCCCTCTCCCCCGGCTCCCGGCTCCACTCTCCCCAGCTACCTACCTCGCTAGGCCGGCCCCCCCGCCCCCGCTCCCCCCTCCCCGGCTCCCTCGGCGGCCCGGCCCCTAGCCCCGGCTCCCTGCTCCCCGGCTCCCTGGCCCGGCCCCCGCCCGGCTCCTCTCTCCCCCGGCTCCTCGGCGCCCGGCCCCCGCCCCCGGCTCCGCCGCCCCAGCTCCCTCTCCTCCCACCGCCGCCTTTACCCCCGGCTACGCGACCCCATCTCCCTCCCCACTCCGGCGCCCCAACTCCCTCCTACACTCCGGCACCGGCAGCTCCCTCCCACTCCGGCGCCCCGGCTCCCCGGAGCCGCCACCCCCGCTACGGCGCCCCCGGCTCCGGCGGCCACTCCCTCCCCCACTCCGGACGCCCCCAGCCCCCCACCCCCACTCCGCGTGTTCCATGTAAAGTTTGTGTTTCATTTTTTTCACCACATTATTTACATTATTTGTTATAGAAATTAGTATAGATAAAAATTGAAAAAAATAGTCATATTTATTACTTATGAAAAATTCCGTATATGGAAAATTGGTGAAGGCACGGGAAAATTGTTATGGAAAATTTTGTATATGTTTGGTGATTGTAAATCATGCCTAGTTTTGAGGTATATAACTCTGATTGTGGTCTTTAATATACAATACTTAGTTCATACGATATTTTATTTTGTGCTCTGAAGATGATACACTACTCATTGTTAAGCTGCACATCGGTTGATAGGCTCACCAAAATACTTAGTGTTCTATTCTTTGTTTGCCCCCTCCACAAGCATGTCCCCATGTTACGGTGTGCTATCCTCATTCTCCAGGTTGCTGCTTTGGGATCTGTTATTTGTTCAATGCATGTGTTTGTTTTCCACTTCCTTGATTAAGTTGCAATTGTTGGCATAAGTGGCCGTTGTATTGGCCACTTATATATATTTGTGTCATGTTGAGATAGATGTTAATTAGCTTAGTAACTGAACTAGCCAGGAAGTATGGAAGACAATCATGATAGGAGTTGGATGTACAACCGTCTAACTGATAGAAGACAACCAAATCCAGCATTCTTGGAGGATTTGAAAGAGTTCATCAATTTTGCTTTGGCTCATTCAAATAATTCTAGTAGACAAATCAGGTGTCCATGTGTAAAATGTAGGTGTTTAAGATTTAAAGATTCGGGAAAGGTCAGAATTCATTTGTGTAAAAATGGATTCATGAAGGATTATGAATTTTGGGAATTTCATGGCGAAGTCCGACAGACACCGAGTGGTTATTACGGGGACAGTAGTCATCGAGAAAACCTTAATCAATATGAGCAGTTGGTTATGGATGCCGCGGGACCGTCCATCGGCAGATATTTTGATCCCGTTACACATGGTGAACCGTCATACATTGGAGAGGAGACCGGTACACATACTCAACCATCATACATAAGAGAGGATCCTCATCCGAAAGCCGATAGGTTCTATAAAATGCTTCAAGAAGCGCAATGTCCGCTATGAGAATGTTGCGAACACTTTGAAAGTAGTGAATATTCATCGCTATCGGCTACCCTAGCAACACTAAGCTTGAAGACCGATCACCATATGAGTGAGAGGAATTACAACGAAATGATGCAGATTATAAGTAAAGTTTTTCCCAAAAACAATAATTTGCCGAAGGATTTTTACCAAGCAAAAAAAAAGTGAAAGAACTTGGACTTGGATGTGAAAAAATCCATTCCGCTTGAGAGGATGTATGTTGTATTACAAGGAAGATCTTGAGTTGACCAATTGTAAATTCTGTGGACATGACAGATATAAAATTGTGGGGAAAGGAAGGAAAATGACCCGTCAAGTATTAAGCAAAATGTGGTACTTTCCTTTGGTGCCCAGACTTCAGAGATTGTATGCATCAGAACAAACAGCTGCTCATATGAGATGGCACCGGGAACATCATAGAGATGAAAACTTTGTGACGCATCCATCCGATGCCGAAGCTTGGAGTAAATTTGACGAGGCGAATCCTTTATTTGCTATGGATCCCCGTAATGTTCGTCTTGGTCTATGTTCGGATGGGTTCGCTCCTTTCGGCAATACGGGCAGCAATTATTCTTGTTGGCTGTCATTGTGATGCCGTACAACCTCCCACCATCTATGTGTATGCGAAGAGAGTTTTTCTTTCTTAACGCCTTAATCCCGGGCCATCCAACCCAAAAAAGAAGATAGACGTGTTCCTCGGGCCTTTGATAAACGAGTTGAAGATGTTGTGGAGTGAGGGGTTCTAACGTATGATATATCATTGAGCCGAATTTCACAATGCGTGCGCCTTAATGTGGACGATAAATGATTTCCCTGCATATGGGATGTTAAGTGGATGGCAAACGTCGGGAAAGCTTGCATGCCCGGTATGTCTTGAACAAAACATGGGTTTTAGCTTGGAACACAGTCACAAAGTCTGTTGGTTTGACAGGCACCGGCGATTCCTACCCCCTGTTCATCCGTTTAGGAGAAATAAAAAAGACTTCAAGAGGAATGTTGCCGAACGAGAAGATCAACCTCGTCGTTTTAGTGGAGAAGAAATATGGGACAAGGTCAAAAATATTCAAAGTGTCGAAGAGGGGGCTGCTTCCAACACACCTGAGGGATATGGTGTTGATCATCATTGGAACAAACGTAGCATCTTCTGGGAACTACCCTATTGGAAAGATCAATTGTTAAGACACAACCTTGATGTCATGCATATTGAGAGCAATGTGTTTTGCAATATTCTGAACACCGTGATGGACACCAAAGGCAAGACGAAGGATACAATCAACGCAAGACGGGACATAGAAGCGATTTGTAGAAGGCCTACTTTGCATTTGGTAGAGCATGAGAGGGGACAGACTTCCAAACCTAGAGAGCCATACACATTAAACAAACAGCAGAATTTAGAATTGTTGCAATGGGTTAAAGATCTGAAACTCCCAGATGGTTATGCATCAAACTTGAAAAGATGTGTCAAGATGCACGAGGCGAAGTTATCCGGGATGAAGAGTCATGATTGTCATGTTTTTTCCAGAGATTGTTGCCGTGGGCCTTCAGAGCACTACCGAAGCATATATGGTCTATTCTGACGGAATTTTCCATGTTCTTCAGAGAAATTTGTGCTTATGAGCTGAATGTTGAAAAGTTATGGCACCTGGAGGCGAGCATGCCAATAACCCTATGCAAGTTAGAGATGGTGTTTCCCCCTAGCATGTTTGACTCAATGGAACATTTGCCTGTTCACTTAGCCTACGAAGCAAAGGTAGGAGATCCTCAACAATATAGGTGGATGTATCCGTTTGAGAGGTAATATATATTTCTTTTGTGTTGTTATTTCTTTCACACACTTTAGTCTATAAATACCCTATCCATTGTAGGTTTTTACGCACTCTTAAGCACAAAATCAAAAATACAAGGTACGTTGAAGGATCTATCATTTTGAAGCGTATCTAGTCGAAGAGGCCACAAAATTCGCATCATACTATTATCCCCCGAAATGATATCAAGATGGAGAGGGGTACCTCGCAATGATGATGGCGGTAATACGAGCGTAACAGAAATCAATATTTAATTTTCCGGGCCGAGTCGTGGGAAAACGTAGGAGGTCAACTCTTGAAGGAAGAGATAAGCGAGTAGGCCGAGTGGTACATTCTAAACAATTGTGAAGAGGCGCCAAGACTTAAAGTAAGATTTCTTTTCTTTTTACTGTTACAGTAAGTGTTAAAGTAATACTTCATTTTGTTTTTTACAGTTACTTCTCTAATTGGGTCCGATCGGTAAATCCTTCAATGTTGGATTCCCAAGTTGATGAATTCACGAACTCTGAGTTTCCAAAGTGGTTTCGATCCTATTTCATGGAAAATCCATTAGATCCCAATGAAGTTACGTGGAGTTTATCTTATGGAGCTGCAATTAGTGTTACCTGGTGCAAAAAATATATAATCAATGGGTATCGGTTTTCAATTGTTGAAGCGAACGCAGGTACACTATGTTGCAATTACGGTGTATATTGTCGAGGTGACCAAGTTGACGGGGTGAAGGGTGACTACTACGGGATGTTAATTGACATAATTCAGCTGAGTTACCCGTGGGACAAGGTGGTGACATTGTTTAAATGTGAGTGGTTTGATAACAGTCCGCGTGGGACAAAAGTGGACAAACATGGGAATATTGAGATTCACTGGACAAGGAGATATACGGTTGGTTATGACCCATTCATCCTTGCTCAACTGGCGGAATAGGTTTACTATACAGTATACCCCACTTCTCGCCAAGGGTGTGTGGGAGTTATCAAAACCAAAGCATGGAATAGTATACCTAAGTCGAAAGAGTCGGAAGCAAATGACGGCATGAAGGAACCGTTCAAGGCGATGTGGAACATGGGCCCGTAAACATTACCTGCGACGACGATGTACCAAGCAACTGTTCGATTCCGCTGTGAGACTTAGAGTTGGTTCCAATCCAAGTTGAGGATGACGAATCGACGATGAGACGAAGTGATTTACTCGATAGTGAATCTGAGTTTGACGACTATGAGACTTCAGAGGAAGGCGTGCAAGAAGATGTCGAAGAGCAGGAATCGTCCGATTGATTTATGTTAGTGCTTTGTTTATGACGATCTGTTATACTGCATAATCAAGAATCGCGCGCTCTTGTCACAAATAATTCAAGTAAATATCTTATTTTTATAGTTATTTTGACATAATGTTTGTAAGTGTGAAAGATGGAGCATCGTGGAGGTCGTTCAGATCGTGGACGTGGTCGTGGTCGAACCGGACCCCGTCCCATCGAGGGTAGGGCAACGTCATCCGCTCCCTTTTGGGGGGGGGGAGCAGGCACTTCCCGCAGGTTTCGCCACATGAGATGTCAACTTCACCATCGGTTTATTTGTCTACTTCACCGTCGGTCTATATGTCCACTTCACCGTCGGCCTATTTGTCCACTTCACCATCGCTTTATTCGTCGGTGTCTCCGTCTTCCTCCACCGATCCACAACAAGGGGGACACCAGGTTTAATCAATATTTCGATTGATTTATATATGTTTAGTTTTCTTTTACCATCTATGTTATCTTCAATAGTTCACATTCTTTCCTTCGGGACACTCCGTCGCCTCATAGCCGGGTCGACGAAGGAGGTAGTTCCTCTAATACACCAATATGGGGAGAGAGATCCCGCGACAGGGGAAGCTTTGGATCCGTCCTAAGGGCACCGAGGAGTGAGTCATGTGAAGTTACTAATAATGTTACGATTTTTTACCTTTAGTTTGTATGCTCTTATTTGCATCAAATCTTTTGTCTTCAGATTTTTGCCTTATAATGAGGTGGCTAGTGTCCTCTCAACTCAAATATTTCGTAATTTCAACCAGCCTTGGGCCACATGGACAGACATTCCTAAGGTGCAGCGGGACGCTTGGTTCAAGGAGTTTTTGGTAAGTTAAGTGTTTCATAGTTATTAATTTCATACAAACTGATTAAGTATTTTTAAAATTTGGAACACTAATTGTTTGTTATTGATTTTCGGGATAAGTTTATGACGTTACACGAACATCATAAAAATCGAGAAAAGCATTTAACCATAAGGGAAGCCGGTGGTTGACTGAGAGGTGTTATAAATTGAGAAAGGGTACGAGCAAGCAAGATTGGATTGACCCTGATGTGGCAGGCCAATTACTTCAAAATTGGGCCGTCGATGAGAAATTTAAAAATAGAAGTCGAAAAATAAGCAAAATAGGGCCAAACAGAAGGACCTTCATATGCCGGCGGCTCCATTCCACAGAGTGAGCATAAACGGAAAGTTGTGAGTACACGTTTTTTCTATTAAAGTATTCAATATTTTGTACTTTGAAACAATTTATTAATGGTCATACTTTGTGTTTGCGAGCCTTCGTCTGGGGAAGTTCCTCCGAAGATGTTGAGTGGATCGCCTTTGAGCGGACTCATACCCAAAGAATCGAAGGGAGTGAGAGGCGCTGGATTAACACCTGTGTCTCGGCAAGTTGCGGTGAGACATTTATATTGCATTTATTCTTTGTTCCGGACACCAATATGTTTATTTCATTTCACATGGCTTATTTGTAATGTATTTTTTCGTTTGTAGGACACCTATCAGAGGCTGACACAGGAGAGAGACTCGCAGAGTGGGACCGGCCACGCATCCTCTCAGGCCGATAACGAGAGTCTATTCTTTCAGCTGTAGGTGGATTTAACTGCAAAGGCAGAGTCTTCGGGTACGGTGCCTCTGCCAGCCAACTTAGGGAAACAAAGCGCTGCACATCCTCCACATCCGCACCGAAGGTGTTTCTACGGGTAAACGTGATACATTTGATATTGATTGTTACATTTTCATTCTCGGTCCATTTAAATGAAGTACAAAAAAAGATTATTATATTTCCTAATGTTTTTGCAGATTAGGTGAAGAAGATGATTGCGTTGGTGGAGGAGCAAGCAGCTGAGCTGAGCGAGACAAGGCAACAACAAATGGAGACAACAGCTGAGTTGAGCCAGACAAGGCAACAACAAATGGCGACAAACAAATGAGCTCCACGAGACACACGAGATGGTTAGGCGGATGCAACTTCAAATCATGTCCCTAATGAAAAACAAGGGTGCGGAGCCGGCTCTGGTGGTGATCCTGCGATGCGATGATGATGATGCGGTTGTTTAGACTACTTTTTTAGTACATGTTCTTTGGATATTGTCTTTTCTATGAATGACTCTTTATGACTATAAATTCAGTTTTTATGTTATACAACACTTTTTCTTTTATATATTTTATTATATAATTTTTAAAACAAAATTTAAAAATAGAATAAATATTTTTTTAAAAAAAAATAATGGAAAATAATATAACTTTAAAAGAAAAAAATGAAATTATAATAAAGAAAGAAAATTAAAAAAAAATCGAAATTTTGCGACGGATAACAATCTGTCACAATTGCGACGGATTTGTATCTGTGGCAAATTTTGAAATTTGCGAAAAATAATGAAATCCGTCGCAAATTTTGAATTTGCGACGGATAATAATCCGTCGCAAATTTCGGAATTTGAGACGGATTATTATCAGTCACAAATTAGACCAATTGCGACGGATTAAAAATTCCGTCACAAATTGCGACGGAATATATAAATCCGTCGCAATTGCCACTTGTTTGTTGCGACGGATTTTATCCGTCGAAAAATGAATTTGCGACGGATTTTTTCCGTCGCAAAAACTGACTTTTCTAGTAGTGATAACAAATGAAAATTCGGCATTGAGTTTTTGTTTCTCATTTCTTTGTCTTTTTATCTTTTAATTTCTTTAGTTAGCTATATTTTGGTCATGAGAATATTCATTTTATGTAGCTAACCGTTAGTTTTGGATTATTTAGTTTGATTATGGATTAGTAGATGATAATTTTTGTCAATAATTGCTTTAAAACTGTATTTGTTGTTTAATTGTGTGCTTGATTATCTTGAAACAAGAGACAACCTGATTGATATTATTTTGGTATTCTAAAGGAGCCTTGACATAGGGAATTTAGAATAAACCTTCAATTGAGTCGTGTAGGATTAGGTTTTTCAAACTTAATTTGCTTATAGGATGACATATATCTATCGACCCTACATAGTTTCATTAGGCTTGCACTTAAATTAATCTAATTAAGTACTAATCGCCTAAGACATTAGGGATTAACATAGTTGGAAGGCCTTTTAGTGGATCCAAAAACACCCCTTAGGTAATTAAGAGTCATAGACTAGCAAATATAACTTTAAATTAAATGCAATTAAGGGGAGTAATTAGGCACTAAGAAGTAATCAATGCTATAATAATCCAAGTCACCGCTTAGATCTAGAATCACCCTTATGCTTAGTTTTAATTATCATTATTTTTCTTTTTTCTTTTTCTTAATTAGCTTTTATTCCTACTTCCTATCCAAATTGTGTTGACTCAACTTAAGCAAAAGTGTAAAGTTATTACTTTACTGTATTGTTGGTACCAAGTTCTAGTAGAAACGATATCTTACTCACTCTTTATTATTTGATACGGTCCATGTACTTGCGGAGCCTTTCCTATCATCAATATGCCACTTAATTAGTTGTCCATAATGAAAATTTTCCAAATATTACCCACATTACAATCTACTAGGAGAAAACTTCAAGTCTAATGCAATTTTTTTCTTAGATATAGACAGAGTCGGAAAAATATTTCATTTTTAGACAAAGTGAGAGTCAACCATTTGGTTGTCGTTAATGAACTTTTTTCCCCCAAATGTTAACCGTATTACAGCTTTCTAAGAGAATACTTCAAGTCTAATGTAGTGTTTCTTTGTGCTCTTCTATACAAGTAAAGTTAGAAAAATATTTTATTATATCTGACAAAGTTAACGAGTTAACCACTTGATTGTCATTATTAATAAATTTATTTGTTCAAATATAATATGGATAAAATTGAAAACATATTTTATTTTTAGGCAAAGTTGATAGATCAGCCTCGCTCTCTAGTATTGGTAAGATAATAGTTAGAAGTGAAAATATGGATGGGGAGTCAGCGATTTGTGCGGCTCTTGTGAACTGATGAATATGACAGGTGATGCATTTTCATTCAAAACAAAAGATTTAAATATAACTACTTTCCTCCTATCCAATTGATAGTGATGGCATTTTATAATTCAACCTGTAATGGAGACTTATGTGAGTAGTTTGCATCAAATTAAATACGACAGTTCTATAATCTAACACGGAAATCACCTGTGGTTTAGTATGTGGTTTACATCTCCTATAGTGCTGCTGTGCCTTTCTTTTTCAAAACAATTTTATAAAATTGTTTTTTAAAATTTTTTTGAGGTGACGTGGCAGCGTCGTTGCTGGCAGTAACGTGGTGGTGGTCATTGCTGGTAGTGTAGTATTGATAGTGGATAGATGGTAACAAAAAAAAAAACAGAAAAAAAGAAAGTAAACACTGAAAAACTGTTTTTATTTTATTTTTTTAAAAAAAACGACTTATTGAAAACAGTTTTCTAAATACTTTTTTTTTTTGTTTTTATTTTTTAAAAAACTGTTTTTAAAATAAAATCAAACAAGCCACAAACTTTTCTAATATCTTTTTTTCCCCATCCTTAACATTTGAAATTCATGAGGTATTGTAATTTTTTTAACTCAACCCAACTTTGTGATTGAAAATATGCTTGTTGAATATATTTAATTTATTATTTATATTTGTTTTTGCTGCATGTTTACATTATATTTTAAAATAATATATATTTATAATGTACATGTACACACATAATTAAGTTCGGTTAGAGTAAGCAACCCTAAAATTTGAATTCTTTCTTCTCTGCCTCACGATCCTCCTTCATCTCTTTCTCGCCGGCGGCTTGTGGCATCATCACAAGCCGCCGACGAGTATCATTCTATGCCACAACTGCGTCAGAGTGGTAGATCGGTTTCCAGATCTTTGATATGTGGCCTTCTCCCTCTGATTTCTGGGGGTTGTGGACTTCTCTCGTCCTTGTGGCGAGTTTTTACTCTTCTTCTTTAGATCTGTTCTGCGGCGGTGAGAGCTATTTGTCAATTGTTTCTTTTTTTGTGGTGCTGGGTTTTGTGGTGGTGTTCTTGTTTTCTCAGGAAATAAACAAATATGTGAGATCTTAGTATAAATCATCTTGGTTGGATGGTTGTTCAAACGTTATTGGATTCAAATATCACCTGGTGGCTCAGATCTGCGTTCTTGGGGGAAGATTTCAAGAGGTGTTGTTCGGTGTGTAGTTGAGGTCACCATATTTGCTCGAACGGAGGAGCAGAAGTGTTCTTCAGGATATCATTGGTTTTCTTTCTTCTAAGGTTGGGTTTTCTTTGATCTTTACCCCAAGTCGGGGTATCTGTGCAGCTACTCTAATTGTAGCTAATGCTCATAAGAAGGTGTGCCCGTTAGAGTGGATTTTACAACCAACATTTTCTTTCACATCACTTATAACCTTGGATATCGAGGAGGCCAGTTTTGTCCATGCTTCTACATCTACTCTTAAATCTTTAATGTATGGTGATTGGTTGTTTTTGTATTTGGCTTATTTTGTTGTATTTGATTTGGCTTTGTTTGTATTCCATATTCAGTTTATTTTCACGTATTGCATCTGTTTGTAGTAATAATACAAATAGCTTTTGACAAAAAAAAAAAAAGAAAAAAAGTAAAGGCTAAATCTTTAGTGATGGATTAATGAGCCATCAATTATAGTTAAACCATTACTTCATCAACACTCTCTTTTGTTTTATTACAATACAGGGCATGAGCCCAAACAGTAATAAAAATAATAAAAATTAGGGAAAATGACATTAAGGTCCCAACTAAGATAAATAATATTCTAAAATTTGTTAATATAGCTCCTCCATTTTAAAATAATTGTTCTTTCACTTGTTATTTACAAGTTATGAGATTTTTCTAATATTATTTCTCTTATTGGAACCTTGATGTCATTTTCCCTTCTAAAACATATTACCACTCTGATCCTATTTATAAGTTTTTTTTAACTAAATCGCATATATCGATGAAAGGTAGTTAGCTCAATGATTATAAGGTAAATTTTCAACTTTGCTCTCATTTATGAATATGTATCTTTCAACTTTTTCTTCTCTTTCTATTTTCATTAGTAAAATTAATATGAGCAAAATTGTTATAATCTTATTTATTACTATGAAATGAGACTTATAAATATGACTAAATTTTTCGGTTAAAATAGACTTATAAATAGGACCTATCTTGGACAAAAGGTGTCCATCCTATCCCTATAAAAACAACTTACCGGCTGTCACTAATTAACAAGCCAATCTGTCACTAATTAATTACCTTGTCTAAGGGTATGTCTCACCCTTATCGCCTCACAACTGTTCAAGAACTCATTCTCTCTCCCAATAAATAAATCTGCTATCTCATTCACTCATCAACGCCCTATTTAATCTTAATTATATAGCAAAGTTAATCAACTTCATAATTTTTAAAGAGTGATGATTGATATCCTTAAATTTGTGAAAAAATATTCCTTCAAAAACGAAATTTGTATCATTTACTCCTCTTTCTCTCGCAATGGGTAAAAGTAGAAAATAATCATTAATTACTATATCAAAATCTTATATTTTGGATTAAAAAAAAATTCTAAAAGATTTCTTATATTTTAGACCCCAACGAGTATATTGTGATTGATGATTGAGACTTGGGAACAACTAGAATGAAGGTGAAAGATAGGATGGGATTGAAGCGATGTTAAAATACAATTTTGGAGACTCAAAGGAATAATTGAATGGTGTCCAGGCTCCAGAGGATCCACGTACTAGTATTCACTATCAATTTTGTCTTTTTAGACAGTCCATAAAAGTAACATAGAAGCAGATAAACAGACCAGTATAGATATCATATATAAAGTCAAATGTAATTGTTAAGAGGAAGACTTGGCCATATAAAATTATTTATTATTTTTAACAAGATGTGCGGGCAGATTTAAATATGATTCAACTACTTCACTTATAAGTAGTTCAAATTCACTTAATGCCGTAGCAAGGAAGTGGAAACCTCTCCAATAATTATTTTTTTGGCCAGCTTCAATAATTATTCCTTATCGTTTTTGTTTTTATTTTCCGGGGCCCAGGGTCCAATAATGACATGCCTTTTATCTGAGGCCACATCTTTACCTGTGTGCAATACAACTGTATAAAACTATAAATCCTTCTCAAAAAAGAATGTGAATGTTTTTTTTAAAAAAGAAATATTTCAAATTTACATCTATTTCAGTATATATTATATATGTGAGGTATTATTAATAACTAAGCAAACTTATACCAAAAGTTCAATTAGGATAAAAAACACAAATCTAAGTAATTTTTTATTGCTATAATATATATACATGAGAGTATGTAGAAGATGATTTCATAAGTTTTTCTATTCATCTTCTTTATACATATTAATAATCTAAGACCACACTTAGGGTGAGAGGCAGTGCATTATGAGGTCCCCATGATAAATTGTGACGTAGACTAACATGAAAAAGGTTCATTATTAAGGGACCGCATATGGTTGGGCGCAAACCAATTCTTTTGAAAATTCAATAACCTTTAGGTGAAGCCCAATCCAAAAAAAAAAAAAAAAAATCATATTAATTAATTTAATAATGTAATTGAAGTGTACCCCAAAAAAAAAAATCTAAGACTATATATTTCCTACGTGATATAGTGCTTCAGCCACATGGAATTCAGACCAAAACATGTTAGATACTTTATTAAAATGATAATATTATACCCTTTTACTTATTCATATTATATCTAGATATATATTTATTCTTTGATCATATAAATGATATACTAATTGATTATTTTGATCAAATGAATATTCTAGATATTATGAAGTTATTCTGAATATTAGCATATTAATATGTTTTGGATAAAATATCTCTTGATTTATGTGCCGCCCGCACCTAATTTGGATAGAGATTTGGTTTAGAGTTACCTTTTTAACCGGTAAAGCTAAAACAAACTTTGATGGGAGTTTATAAGTAGTGTAGGTCAGGTCTTATAGTGGTATATGTTGAAAATACACTTATTTGCTCCTTAAGGGTTTCCTGACAGATGACACTATTCCTAGACCAACGATTTGCCTCATCTTTGTGAGATATAGCGTGGAGAGTTGTTATGACTAGAGGTACTATTGATAAAGTCTTCCGCTGCTACTCTTTGTTCTAGAGTTCATATTATATGTATTTAGGAAATTATTTATATATTTATTCCAACGCGTAGCATCAGACTCAGGTTGATGCTTCTCTGCCTAGTATCTTATGCGTGATATGTTCTTTTATTTTCAAGAAGAATAACATGATAGTAATTTTTTATTGATGCAAATTTTGTTTTCTGCCCATCTATTTGATCGTCATGCTCAAATCTTCGATTCCCTTTTGAACATATTGCATCTTCTTAATGTTTGAGATCTTTGATTGTATTTTGACGAGAATTTTATTGCTCTAATCCTTCTGTTACTTAATAAGATCTTGTTTTCTCCTTCGATGCAATTTAAAACCCTTCTCATGGATGTGTGTTTTGAGAATCTGATACGTACGTTCATCGTCTGGAAATATCATGCTCTAGTTGTTCTTGATCTATAATCTTTTAATAGAGGATCTTGAGATTAATTTCTGTGTACATGTTTGGTTTATGAGTTATCCGATGTTCTTCCATGGCCGCCGTCACATTTTCGACTCGTCTTTGTACGTATTTCAAATTCTTCAATCTTTCTTTTGTGTTTTGATGTACTCTTTTTGGTCCTAAATATAAAATAGAGTTGATTTTTTTTTTTGAAAAATTAAGAAAGCTAATTAAATACTTAATTATGTTATATATTGTGTATTCTTAGATTAAATATCAGTTTATTAGTCATACTACTTAGTTTAAGGGAAAAAAAATAAAAGTACTCTAAAGTAATTTAATTAGCTTCCTTAATCTGTCCAAAAAAAGTCAACTTTGTTTTATATTTAGGACCAGAGGGAGTATATATGTTAAATTACCTTGGAAAATGAGCTTGGAGATTAATTTCGATGATTGTGCCATTCAAAACACTACCTGAAACTATGGAAAAGGGACTCGGAGTCACCAGGAAAAGGTAACTTGCATTTGCAGGTCCGGCAAGTTAGATCAGGTTGGGTTTCAAGGGCTCTATGCGAGTTGAGAAGATGCCTGAAAACAGAGTCGTCCTATGCATTGTTGTCAAAAATTAGTGTAAAAACTTACAATTTTATGTTTTTACTAGAATGATACGTGTTAAAACACAAGTAAAAACGGTTCTTAGTAAAAAAAATGGTAAAAACGCTGCGTAAAAACAGTAAAAACTTACGTTTTTACAATTTTTACCTTTTAAAAAAACCTATTTTAATTTATTAGTTCTCTATGTGTTTTGATGATAACTGACATATGTAAACTAAATTGAAGTTTGTCTTTGTTAAATTGAAAAACTTACTGTCAAAGGCAAACTCAAGTTTGGACTTGACAGAGAGTAGCTCAAGTTTTCTAAACTTAGCCAAACTCGAGTTTATATTGGCAAACTCAAGTTTATGTCAAACATAGAGCACTATAAGTTTTTCAAACTAAAGCAAACTCGAGTTTGTTATGGCAAACTCGAGCTTGTGTTAGACAGAAAGCCTTCAATGTTTTTTGAACTTAACTAAACTTGAGTTTAGTTTGTCAAACTTGAGTTAGTACTTGGCCGAGAGCTTTTAAAGTTTTTCATTTTTTAAGCAAACTCGAGTTTAGCATAGTAAACTCCAGTTTGCACTTTGCCAAGAGTTTTTCAAAGTTTCTTCTCTTTTGAGGAAACTCGAGTTTGTTTTATTAAACTCTAGTTTGTGGCAAGCCGAGAGCTTCTCACTTTTTTGAACTTAAGAAAACTCGAGTTTCTGTTTGAAAACTCCAGTTTGAGCATTGTGGACTTAAATATAATTTCATTTCAAAAGTCCCAAACTTGAGTTTGTCACTTAGTGACTTGAGTTTTCTCCTGTTTCAAAGTGTTCTTCTAAGCTCAATCGGGATGTTTATCTGTGAAAGAACAAAACTCGAGTTTAACTCCTGAACAAAATATTGCAAACTCCAGTTTAAGTCGCTCTGTTTTAAAATCACCTCTCTCGAATTTGCAAAATCTTCATACATGATTTAGGTACTTCATATCATCACTCATGACTATTCTTAACTATGTTTAATGAGTTTGTTAGTGAGTTTTAGATGATTAAAAGTATATTAGAATGAAGATTAAGTATAAAACAAAAGGTGACGTTCTGCACATTTATTGTTGGTCCAGAAATCATAACATCCTTTTGGCAAATCATTCTCTGGACTTTGCAAAGGTTTAAATGTCTTCTTTCCTTCTATAGAAGCCTCATCTCCCAACGGATTGATTTGAAGGAAAGTTAACAAGAAAATCTAAGCACCTGGATTAACTCAAAGCTAGAGAGAGAATGGACCAAGTTACAACCTGACAGCTACAATAATGTCTCCAATGGTTACATTAATGATTCCAATAGCCATTTAATGCTTCCAACATATATAAGCTGAAGCATTCAAGTCTCTACAACAACAAGAATACAAAAAACAAAAAGCTACCAAGTTTCAACGGCATTTAGTGTTTTCTATCTACTTGTAGGGTATCTTTTGATACATAGTACTTCAGTGATTATTCCATCTACTCTTCGAGAGAGTTTCTTTATTGAATATAATTTGTTGTAAGTGTTTGGATTCGAACAAGTAGCGGAAGAAATTTATCAAAATAAATTTCAAATCCCAATGGAGGATCTATCAATGGTGTTTAAATTAGAGTAGATAGAATCATACCTTTCTTCCGTATGCATCTTGATCGATCACTAGGAGCCAATTGAACCAACAGCTCCTCACGGTATCCACACGAAGCAAGATCATTGGACCCCAACACGGGCGGCGTGCGGTTGTTTAGCGCGGAGGAAAGTCTTCAAACATTTTTCTCCGTATCTTCTAGGGTTTTCTCTCTTGCAAGAAGATGATGGTTTCTTAAGATTAGGTTAAAGATAGGAGGAGCAAGATCATTGGAACATTGCTTTTCTATGGATGGAGCCTTTTCCTTTCTAAATCTTTGGTAAAGACCGAAATTTAGTGAGCATAAGGATCTTGTTTTTCTCTTAGAAAAACGTGCATGAAAAAGGCACACCAAAAATCAGCATTTTATAAGAGTCTAACCCTAATTTAAGTGCTTACAAGAAAGGCCCAATACAAGCTTGAATTGAAAAATCCAAATCACAATGAATTAAATTCATATCTTGATTGATTGATTGAATTTTAGATGATGAATCACATTCATATCTTGATTAATTGATTGAATCAATCATTTAAGATGATGGATCACATTAATTTCTTGATTGATTGATTGATTGAGTCAACCATTTAAGATAATGGATCACATTCATTTCTTAAACTAAAATTCAAAATCATTTTTAATACAATCCTCATTTATTATTTCTCCTATCTTCATCCAATCATTATTGGATTTATATGTGTGTGTGTGTGTGTGTGTAAAGATCCTAGTGATTGAGATTATCAGTTTACAACTTGTAAGGGGAAGTGTATCCTAATGAGAGGATAACTTTCGAGTGTAGAGTGCGTAATGTTAGTTCTCTATGTGTTTTGATGATGTCTAACAATTGTAATATCAAGTGATTGTTGTCGATTTAGGTCAAAATAATTTAGTTTAAATACAACTTGACACAACAATCAATTGATCTAATATGACTCAAGTTACAGTGTTTTAATTCTAGTCGAAACATCTCTGAGTCCTTGAGAAAATGATCTTTGAAGCTAGTAACTCAAGTTAACCAAATATGACTTTAGTCATAGTTTAAGAAAATCAATTTTTGATAAAGGCCTTAACTCAAGTTGTCAATTACCAACTCGAGTCATTCATTGTACTTCAGCTTGCAAAAGTGTCTTCATGATAACAATTTTTCTGTAAACTGATATAACTCGAGTTATCTTGGTTTAACTTGAGTCATGCGAGACATAGAGAGGTCAACTGGTTTAATTTTCTGATATGACTCAAGTCACTCTATATAACTCGAGTCATCCTATTTAAAATCCCTCTCTGTCTGAATATATTGCAACTATAACTCGAGTTGTCTTATTTGAAAATTCTTCTCTGCCTTTAAATATCTTAACAATGACTCCAGTCATTGTATGTAACTCGAGTTAGAGTAACTCCAGTCATCTCTACATGACTCGAGTCAATTGTATCAGGATTTGAATTCCTGATCTTCGTAATCTGCAATTCTATGATTAATCTTTGGGTACTTCATATTATTGATTCTTATCATTCCTAACAAAGTTTAATTAGTTTGTTGATGTGTTTCAGACATGATTAACAAGTTTTAATCATCAAATTATCATAAAGCAAAATTATGTCAGATGCATTAAATGCTTGAACAGAGTTAAAGCATGAAAATGGAAATTGAGCATCTGAGCAACCAAAAAGCATTCCGACCATTCCCAGTTAACATTCTACCTAAGTCTCAATGGACAAATCGAATGAAGAATGTCAACGGAGAATAACGGCTAACTTCGGAAGAATATGAATAGACGAAGCAGAGCACAACTTAACAGATATATTTATTATTCTCAACGACTCAATTAATCTCTCTTCAACGAGCATTAAATGCCATCAACTATAAATAGCAGAAGCATTCAATTCTCCAACCACCGAAACTCTGCGCATTCAATTAGTGATTTAAGCATTTACTGTTTCTACTCTTAGAGATAATATCTTCAGATATTTAAATCTTCAGTGTTTATACATCTGCTCTTTTAGAGAGTTTATTATTGATTATCAATCATTGTAAGAATCTCAAAGTATTGGGACTTTGTGATTGGGACATTTGATTACAACTTGTAAGGGGGAGTAAGTTCTCGTGAGAGAATTACTCCGTGAGTTACAGAGTGTGTAATCATTTGAGTTATTGAAATCCCGGAGAGTCTGGGGACTGGACGTAGGTCAAGGATTTGGATCAAACCAGTATAAATCGCCTGTGTTCAATCTCTCTCTTCCTTACTCGCTCATCCCTGTTTTAGTTAGCAACTAACAGAGTACTTTTCGAAGAAAATTTTATATCCCCAATTCACCCCCTCTTGGTGATATTTCGTCTTTCACACTAGAGTATCAAAAATCCCTCTGTGTGTGGTAGGAGACTGTTCAAAAGATAGAGTTTAGAGAAAATACATTGATCTCTACCAGACACTCAAGTGTCATTGAATCACACTCGAGTACTTCAAGTATGTCACAAAGCCTTAATTCAACATCAAGTATCATGCACTGACTTTGAGGGAATTTACCTTGACACTCGAGTGTTGATAAGCTTACTCGAGTGTTAGCCTTGTTGTTTATAGAATGAATACGAGTGTTAAGCATTGATATTCTAAGTATTGGGGCAATACTTGAGACACACTTAAACACTCGAGTGTCCAACAATATCTCCATGGCAGAAGCGAGTGTCAGGAATTCTTTCAACGAGTATCAAGCCAACACTCGAGTGTCCAACATAGTACTTCCATAATAGAAGCAAGTGTCAGGCACTTTTTATGTGAGTATCAAGCCAATACTCGAGTGTTTAGAGTAATACTTGAGTATGTCCATACCAGACACTTTGAAACTACTTTCTGATTCAAGTTTTGGTTTCAATAACTGTTGTACACTCAAGTGCTATTTAATACACACTTGAGTAACTTGAATCATCAAGTCTATATTCTTTGCAAGTATTTGTTATCATCAAAACTTATAATCCGAGAATTAACATAGCTCTCTTCACTGAGCACATGTATAATATCTTGAAGAACTTTTCCCTCTCATCAATATTTTCCTTTTGAACCTAAATCTACTTTTATCTTGGCAATCACATATATAGATGATGATGTAGGATGATAATATAATTCAAATTATGATGAATCTCATTTTGTGAAAGAGTATTCATGACACTAACATTAAGTCATTCATATGAATAGTTGTTGGGTGATGTTTCAACTTCCCATTGAGATGCATATATATAGGAACATATTCTGAATAAGTGATACTATTCTTTCTTTTTGAGTTTTCTGGTTCATAGTGAAGCAATATCGGCTCCCTTACTAGCACTGCTTTTCTAATATTTCCTATTTAGTATGGCTTCAAGTGGCAGTAGTTGTCCTACTCCTTCTCCTGTGGCTGGTAGTAGTAACACTAGCAATATTGGGGCTGTAGCTTAATCCTTTATTAGAAGAAAAATATTACCAAGGAATGCTCCAAGAAATAGCACATATATCAGGTAGAAACATGGCACTTCAAGTGAGAAGAATCCAAAAAATGTTATATGGAAATATTGTAAGAGTGAAATCTTAGGGGTTTTTCGATTGAAGCATCACTTGGCATGTACACAAAAGGATTGAGCACCATATGTATCAATTCCTGATGAAGTGAGAAAGGAAATTTTGTTAATTGTATATAAGTTGCAAGAAAAATTAATAAAGAAGTCTAGGTTTTCTTTACAAGAAGAAGAAGATTCTAGTGGAGTAGAAAAAAGAAAAAAAAGTTGAAGTTGACAATAATCCCAAAAATGTTTTCAAGAAAATCCGACCAACAACTCAAACAACCATTAATGCCATATTCAATAAGAATGTGAGAGAAGAAGCTTGCCTTGACATATGTACATTTTTATACAACAATGTCATACTATTTAATGTGTTAAAGGGTAATGAAGTCCCCAAGATGTGTGAATCTATTGCAAGGAATGGTCCATGCTTTAGGCCACCATCATACCATGAGGCCAGAGTCAAATATTTGAAGATAAAATAAGATATGACAATGGAGTTAATTGAAGAATACAAGGTTGAATGGAAGAGAGTAGGATGCACAAAAATGATCAATGAGTGGAGGGATAAAAGAAGGAGGACAATTATAAATTTTTGTGTGAATAGCCCTATGAGTATTGTTTTTCTCAAGTCCACTGATGCATCTCATATTACCAAAATAGCTGAAAAAATATTTAAGATAATTGAAGAAGTTGTTGAGAAAGTTGGTCAAGAAAATGTTGTGCATGTTGTGACAGATAATACGGAAAATTACAAAGCCGCCGGAGAGATGTTGAGGGCAAAAAGAAAAAAATTATATTGGACACTTTGTGCAGCCCACTACATTGATTTGATGTTGGAGGATTTTGGAAAGAAAATATTAGTTCATTAAGATACTATTCAAAAAGGAAGAAAAATTACAACATTTATGTTAGTTCTCTATGTGTATTGATGATATCTGACAATTGTAAACTAAATGAAGTTAATGGTTAAGTTAAAATTGTTTAAAAACTTGTTCGAACTTAACAATTAACTTATTGTCAAAGCTTGACTCGAGTTTGGAGTTTCAAAACTCGAGTTAACTCAATATAGAGAGTCTTCAAAAATATTTGACCTTAACTTGACTCATCCATAATAATGGTAAGGACAATTTGGAAAAGTTTGATCCCAAGGTGGATGAAGGTATATTTCTGGGTTATTCAAATAGGAGCAAAGCTTATAGAGTGTTTAATACTCGTACTCGTATTGTTGAAGAGTCTGTGCATGTTGTTTTCTGTGAATCCAAAACTGATAAATCCTTGGATGATGATGAGGAAAATGATTTCAAAAAATCAATTCTTTTCGAAAACTACTCCTGCCTCTATTGAAAATCCTAAAAACATTTTCGAGGCTGATCCTTAAAACAATTTAGAAAACCCTGATCAATCGCAGCCTAGAGCTTGGAAGTTCATTAGGAATCATCCTTTGGACCAAGTGATAGGTGATGTAAATCAAGGAGTAAGAACTAGAAACAGTACTTTGAATGAAGTAACTTTTTCAACCTTTATATCTCATATTGAACCCTTTAAGATAGATGAAGCCCTTTCAGACAATGATTGGGTGATAGCTATGCAAGAGGAGTTACACCAATTTGATAGAAATCAAGTTTGGGGTTTGGTACCTAGGCCTAAAGATCATCTGGTCATTGGCACTAAATGGGTATTCAAGAACAAACGAGATGAATCAGCAATCATTGTAAAGTAACAAGGCAAGATTGGTTTCTAAAGGCTATAATCAAGAAGAAGGAATTGATTATGAAGAAACTTATGCTCCAGTAGCAAGATTGGAAGCCATAAGAGTTCTTCTAGCCTTTGCTAGTGTCAAGGGATTCAAGCTTTATCAAATGGATGTAAAAAGTGCTTTCTTAAATGGTTTTATTCAAGAGGAAGTTTATGTAGAACAACCTCTCGGTTTTCAATGTGATCATCATCCAGATCATGTTTATCGACTCAAAAAGGCCCTTTATGGTCTTAAGCAAGCTCCTAAAGCTTGGTATGAGCAATTAAGCAAATTTCTTCTTGATCAAGGATTTATTAGAGGAAAAGCATATACAACTCTCTTCATAAAGAGTAATAAGCTTGGTGAAATTTTAATTGTTCAAATATATGTTGATGACATTATATTTGGTGCTTCTAATGATGCTTTGTGTGAAGATTTTGCTAAGAATATGCAGGGAGAATTTGAGATATCCATGATGGGAGAACTCAACTATTTCCTTGGTCTGCAAATTAAGCAAAGAAAAGATGGAATCTTCATATCTCAAACCAAGTATCTCAATGATCTGCTAAAGAAGTTTGGGATGGACCAATACAATGGAGCTGATACTCCAATGAGCTCAACCACTTCATTGGATGCTGATGAAGAGGGCAAGGACTTCAACATTACAAGATATAGAGGAATGATTGGATCACTGCTCTATCTTACTACAAGTCGCCCCGACATCCAATTCAGTGTGGGAATATGTGCAAGATTTCAATCTGCTCCAAAGGAGTCTCATGATGAGAATGTGAAGAGGATCTTCAGATATCTTGCTGACACAAAAACCCTTGGATTGTGGTTTCCCAAAGGTCAACCTGAACATTTGGTAGCATATTCAGATTCAGACCATGGTGGGTATAAGACGGATAGAAAGAGCACAAGTGGCCAGTGTGAATTTCTTGGTGGCTCACTTGTCTCTTGGTTCAGCAAGAAGCAAACCAGTGTGGCTGTGTCCTCTACAGAAGCTGAATATGTAGCCGCTTCAAGTTGTTGTGCACAAGTCCTATGGCTCAAGCAACAATTATCTGATTTGGGAATCAACTTGAAGGAGATCCCAATATTGTGTGACAATACAAGCACAATAAGCTTGGCCAAGAATCCAGTTCAACATACTCGGACCAAGCACATTGATGTGAGATATCACTTCATAAGGGATCATGTTCAAAAGAAGGATGTCAAAGTCATGTTCATCCCAACTCATCTTCAACTTGCTGACATCTTCACCAAGCCATTGGCCAAAGAACAATTCAATTTTATAGAGAGGGAATTGGGAATGGTAAATCCCAATGAATTGTAAGTTAATTTTACTCAAACAATGTTAGTTATATGTTTTTGATGATCTACGATCACTAACTTAAGCTTCGGAGTGTCTATGGAGTGTTTTGCAAGAGTATACAAGGATAAAAACATTAGATTTTCAAAACTGATGATGCTTCTGATATGTGTGTATACAGACATAACTCGAGTCATTTTCAACATAACTTGAGTCATGTGCCTGTATAAAGCTAACAGAATTTGGGAAGCATTGGCTTAACTCAAGTCAGAGACACCAACTCGAGTGACGAAACTCGAGTCGTTCCACACAACTCGAGTTACACGAAAGGCAGAGAGCAATCAGTTTTTTTTGGCGCACAAGTTAACTCGAGTTATGAATATAACTCGAGTCATGAAGTGATAACTCGAGTCACAGGTATGTTAATCGTCATTCCAAGTCAGTTGCTCTTATCCATAACTTGAGTTACTCTTTAAATAATTCGAGTTGCTCATTCTGATATATAAGTATCTGTCGCACCTGTCGAATTTCATTTCTCTCATTCTCAAACCCTAACCCGAGTTACTTCCTCTCTTTTCAACATTCGACATTCTTCTCTTTCAAATATTTCGAAATGGCACCTAAAAATCCTAAACCCTCAAAAACTCAGAAGGAATCCTCGTCAGACTATGAACCTACTGTGTCTTCATCTCCTCCAGCCTTGTCGAGACCCAAGAGGAAACGCAAGCCTTCGAGTAAGGCTTCTGAGATGCCACCCACTGAGAAACCCAAAAAACTAAGGGTTGAGGAATCTTCAGATGTTCCTATTCACAAGGAAATTGATCCAGAAGCCGCTATCCGAAGAGACAAGGAACTAGTAATTGCTCCACACAAGACAAAGAAGAAGAAAGTTGTGATTTCTGAAGCTCAGGGTACAACTTCGAAAGGTCAAGGTGGCTCGGGTGCAGGTGGTTACGGCCCAAAGGTATCTACTCAGCAAACCTATGTTTTTAATCCACCTAATCTAGTTAAACCTCCTAACCATGAATTTATTTGTTCCCCCACTCCTATGTCTGATACTCAATTACTTGACTTCAAAGAAAAATACTCCTCTCGCGGTTTTTGTCCCACAGTGTATGTGGACTTGGTTAAACTAAAGGAACAGTGCAATCTTGACTTGTCTCCTTGGTTAGACCAATTTAGAAATCTCTTGGCTATTAACACTGCATATTCTCCCATATTAGTCAAACACTTTTATTATAACATGTCTATGGCTAATGTAGTTGACAGGAAGGGTAGAGTCATTGAGGATAAGTGCATCACTTCTGTTAGGGGTAAATCCATCACTATCTCTACTGATATGATTAATTCCCTTCTATTCATTGAGAATCCCCCACATGTGCCTCATATCAGCTATGATAAGGAAACATTATTCAAAATTCTGAGGCCTGGCAAACCATATGAAGGTCACCTTAATTTTTCTCCTGTTGATATGCCTCCAATCCATAGAGTCTTGTGGTATATATACTCTAGGAATTTGGTCCAAAAAGGGAAGAACTTCACTCATTTTAATGCTACAGATTATGCTCTTTTTGCATCTCTGGTAGCCAAAATTCCTTTTAATATAGGGCACTGGGTCTATCAGGAAATGAAAAGATTCATATTTGTGTCTCCCAGTCCAAGAGCCACAATTCCCTTTCCCAACTTGGTGTCTCTCATCCTATACACCAACAAAATTTGGTATCTGGACCTCTATGAAAAATCTGTCAAACCCAAAATGTTTGGTCAAGCCCACTTAAATTACATGAATCTATCCTTTCAAGAAGGGTCAGGCCAATCCAGAGCATCTATCTCCAGGCCAACTGAGGCTCAATCATCTCTTGCACCATCTCAGTCTCAACCTGCACCTCAGTCTTCAAGCCTCAATGTAGAGATCCAAAACATAGTAACCAAGGCCATGCAAGAGACTTTTGGGACACTTCAGACCACTATGACAGCTCAATACTATGAGTTGTCCGATAAACTTGAATCAGAAATTGGGAGGTTGGTCAAAAAGGTCACCTCTACAGATGAGAAAATTGATTCCATAGATGCGAGGTTAGAAAATGTTGAAGGTCACTTTGATGATCTTGGCCACAGATTTGAGAGCATGCACGAATTGTATCAAATGTTGGACTCCAAGCTCTCCAGGCTATTAAAGAATGAAGATGCTGGTCCCTCAAGATTGATTCTTTCTCCCAGCAACTCTCCCATTCCCTCTCCACACCATTCTCCAGTTCTTTCCCCTCCTCACCAGTCACCACCTGAAACCACTCCCATCTTACCTACCCCACCACTCTCTGTTCCTTTCCTTTCCTCTGCGCCTCCCACTGTCATTCTCCCAACTCCTCAGCTCTCCTCTGCCAAGCCTTCCTCTTCTAGAGACACTGCTGATATCTTTGATGAACACTCCTCTAGTGATTCATCACCACCCCACTCTCCTAAACCCCTCACTCTCACTTCACTACATGTTCCTCCCTCCTTAACTCTCACTCTGTATTCCCCATTGCCTATCATTCAGGCCCTGCGTGCATCCCTGTCTCCCACTCCCATTTTTCCTGATGACAAAGGGGGAGAGAAAGAGAAGAAATGAAGTTTGCTCAGTTTAGCATAGCTTATGCTTTACTGCTCAATGTAGCTTAGCTTATGTGTTTATCAGCTGTTTCTGTATTTGCAATTATGTAGTTCACTTTGCAGTTATGAAGTTCACTTCTGTGTTTTTTAAATTCTGACAAGCTACTTTTTACCTTGATAGTTACTTACAATGAATGCAAGCGTTAGACATGGTTATGATTAATTCTCTGATTTCGAAAGATTGTATGGTTTACTGCAAATTCACTTTCTTTTAAAACTTACACGTATTGTCATCATCAAAAAGGGGAAGAATATTAGTTCTCTATGTGTTTTGATGATGTCTAACAATTGTAATGATCTTTGGCTAGAATTACATGCTTTGAAAATGATTTTTGATATATAACTCAGGTCATGACTTTTAGCAAAATCAGTTTTTACAAGGTCCATAACTCGAGTTGTCACTTAACAACTCAAGTCATGGAATGTACTTCAAGCTTTAAAAGATTCATCCCGATATCAGATTTTGACTAACTGATATAACTCGAGTTATATGAAGAATAACTCGAGTTGTGCGAAAATTAGAAGACTCCAACTGATATGAGTTACTGATATAACTCGAGTTACAGGGAGTAACTCGAGTCATAATATGGGCAAATGCTCTCTGTATGATATTAATGTTAATATAATTCGAGTTTGGAGTGAAACTCGAGTTACCCAACTCAAGTTAGCTTTCATAACTCCAGTTGTATTTCTTGACAGTCTCTTCTGTGTAATCAACTAACTCGAGTTAGATAAAGTTTCAATTCCTCTCTGTGTTAATACATTCTAAAGTAACTCAAGTTTTGGGACTATAACTCGAGTTAGATGTATCAGAATTTGAATCCAACGTCTTCGTAATCTGAAATTCCTTAATTAAAGCTTGGGTTCTTGATATTATTGATTACTATTATTTCTAACCTGTTGGTTATGATTAGTTTTGATGATGCCTTATATAGATGTCATTATTAAAAGCAAAAAGATTGAGTAATATAGTTATCTCCTACATTGACTAACTGCTATATTTAATGTAGATTATTCCAAGGTAAATTAAGGAGAATAATCAAGAAGGAGATAAGGGATTAATGGAAAGAAGAACTTGCAGTGGTTGTCAAGGTAGCAAGATGTTATCAATAGATTTTGGAGGACAAACAAGAAGAAGAGAAGAGACTAGAGAAAGATGTTATCGAAAGAACTTGCACAATATAATAGGAATATCAACATTCAAGTTCTTGTGATACGGAAGTCTCTATGATAGCGAAGTTGGAATGAAGCTTCATCACTTTATGGATATTAAAGAAGGTAGAAGAAGTCGTAAAGAATGATGAGTCCAAGTTAAATGATGAAGAATGATCAAGTTGGGAGATGAAAGAAGGAAGAACTTGCTGAATGGAATGAAGATATCTTTATTCAAGTTCTTATATTGATGCTAGAAGTCTCTAAGATCATATGGAAGTTGAAATGGCTCAATTCAGTGTTAAATCAAGCAAATATGAGGTTCAGGATGAGAAACCTCGAGGTTTGGAACTCAAACCTCGAGTTTAGAAGAACTGGACTGAGAAAACTCGAGGTTTCCATCAAAACTCGAGTTTCCAAGTGTCTTCAGCGTCTCTGGACTCGAAAACCTCGAGGTTTCAGTCAAAACCTCGAGTTTTCCAGCTATCAGCTCTTCAGCTCCACACTGTTTCACATTCAAGCATGGGCGCGTACGGTAATTTGATGATATCTCCTAAACCAAAGATCGGATTGAGGTGAAATCAGTGGTATATGAAACTAGACTCCCAATGCGTCATTTTGATATAAACTCCAAGTCCAAAGGAGCTCATATGAGAGAGTTATGAATTGTGGAAGTTGAAAGAAAACTCCACGCCACACAGCAAACCAAGCTTTAATGTTTTGAGTGTAACTCACAAACTAAAAATCCGATTGAGCTGAAATTGGTGGCATATGAAAGTAGACTCAAAGATATTTCCATCAAGAGTTTAACGGACCAAAACGGAGTTCAAAACAGGTAGATATGGTCTTCGAAAGTTGATAGTTATTTCAAGAGAGTGAACAAAGTCAACACCTCGAGTTTTCATTAGAAACCTCGAGTTTTCATCATACTGAGAGCAACGAACTTCTCGAGTATCTTCAAACCTCGAGGTTTGGAACCAAAACCTCGAGTTTTGGTCGTAGAGTATCCGTGCTTTCCATGTTTACAAAACCTCCGTTTTACTCTCAAACCTCCAGGTTTTGTTTTGGCGCAAAACTCAGAATTTCCATTTGAGCAAAACCTCGAGGTTTGGTGATAAACCTCAAGGTTTGGGCATCCAGAGAGCAAATGACTTTTTACTGTTTTTGAAAACCTCCAGGTTTCCAGAGAAACCTCCAGGTTTCCAGAGAAACCTCCAGGTTTCCAGAAAAACCTCCAGGTTTGCTCTTGGCGCGATTTTGCAAGGTTGAACATTCAAAGTGAAACCTCGAGGTTTCTGTTCAAACCTCCAGGTTTTGTCAAACAGAGCCTGACGCATTTTTGCTGTTTTCATCAAAAACATCCAGATGATTACCCAAATGATTCATACTACTTCTTAACATCATTTGTGTATAAGTTTCAGGTGATTAAAGTTTGAGATTACATCAAACATGACGTAAAACCAAAATCTGTCATAAGCTTGAAGATGAACTTTTTTCGCAGAATTTCAGAATCAGCAAAGAAGATGTAATTCAATGAGGAAACGAAATTAAATACTCGAAGTAATGGATTCGAATGTCCAATGTCTTTGATATGCTTTAACTTCGACTTGAGAAGATTTGAATTTGCTTTAAAGTCAAATAAAGCAACTCCATGAGCCACTTGTATTATTTTATTATATATTCTCAAACAAAGCAAATGGAAGACAACCTGGAAAGAAGACCAACCATTCTTCAAGGCAGACAGCAAGGCTCCCACCAACAAAAGCTGAACATCATGGGAGACATTCTTGAAGAGCCAAAATTTCAAATATTCAAATATGCAAAAGTTCCCAACAACTATATTCAAACAAGCATTGTTCATAACAAGCTAGATCCATGGAGAAACACTCATAACAGCTACATTTTCGAATGGGTTCAAGTCCGAACGGATCTATAACGGTCATAAGCTTCAACTAGCATAAATACCTGAAGATTTGAAGTCTCCAAACGAAAAAAAGAGTACACAGAGCAGAAAAATGCAGAGACACAAGCTGACATCTTCAAGATGTTAATACTCTGATTCTCATATCATTTACTCTCTGTTCTTAATGTTTACATAGCTTATCATAGAGAGTGAGATGACTTGTACTTGTGCTTCGGTGCTTATCCATCTACTACGTGAGAGAGAAGAGTTATTGTACACATCCTATCATTCTATCGTGAGATACTCAAGATTGGGTGATCTTGAGTGGGAAACACATTGTGTTGATTAAAGCTTGTAAGGGAGTGAATCCTACGGAGAGGATTACTTGAGTACAGAGTGTGATCAAGCAAGTGTATTGATTACAGTTTGTAAGGGGGAGTGAATCCTAGTGAGAGAATTACTTCAAGTACAGATCATGTAATCAAGTTGAAAGAAGATAGTGGATTGAAAATCTCAAGCGGAGCTTGGGGACTGGACGTAGGTCAAGGATTGGGCCGAACCAAGATAAATCGGTTTGCATATTCTCTTCCCTTATCTCTTATATTTCCGAATAATATATATATCGAATGTCCATACATGTTTGAATGATTGATTGTTGCTTTATCAATTATTATTGTCATTCAAACTGCTTTCAATAAGTTGCGAAAAGAATTTCAAAGTTCCTAAACTTTTATCAAACACCCAATTCACCCCCCCCCCTCTTGGGTGAGAGCCAGGTCTTTCATAACCAAGTTTAATCGTTTGCTAGTGCATTTCAAACATGATTAACAAGTTCTAAACTTCAAATTATCATAAAGCAAATTATTGTCGAAGCATTAAATGTTGAACTAGACATCAAAGTATGAAAGAGGAAATTGACTTCGAGCAAGCGAAAAGCATCCATGCTATTTCCTAGACAACATTAAATTTTCGAGTCTCAACGGACAATTTGAATAAAGAATGTCAACAGAGAATAACTGATGAATGTCGGAAGCATATGAAGAAATCGAGCAACGTAATCTCAACGGATATATCCATTACTCACAACGGCTCATTAAGTTCTTCTCAATGGTCATTAATGCTATCAACTATAAATAGGAGAAGCATTCAAGTCTCCACCTACCGAAACTCTGTGCATTCAATTAGTGATTAAGAACATTTACTGTTTCTACTCCAAGAGTTAATATCTTCGGATATATCAATCTTCAGTGATTATTAATCTGCTCTTTTAGAGAGTTCTTTATTGATTATCCTTTCTTGTAAGAATCTCAAAGTATTGGGACTTTGGGATTGGGTTAATTGATTACAACTTGTAAGGGGGAGTAAGTTCTAGTGAGAGAATTACTCCGTGAGTTACAGAGTGTGTAATCATTTGAGTTAGTTGAAAAACCCGGAGAGTCTGGGGACTAGACGTAGATCAAGGATTTGGACCGAACCAGTATAAAATCATTGTATTGAACCTCTCTTACCTTTACTCTGTTCATCTCTGTTTTGCATTTTACAAACAGAGCTCTTTCGAGAGAAAATTTTAAAATCCCCAATTCACCCCCTCTTGGTGATTAAGCTCCTTCTTTCAAATGGTTATGTTAAAATTGTTTAAAAACTTGTTCAAACTTAACCAATAACTTATTGTCAAAGCTTGACTCGAGTTTGGAGTTTCAAAACTCGAGTTAACTCAATACAGAAAGTCTTCAAAAAAAATTGACCTTAACTTGACTTAAGTGTCTGAGTGTAAAACTCCAGTCACTGCTTGGCCAAGAGTTTTTCAATGTTTTTAAACTTAACTTGACTCGTGTCACTCATGGTTAACTCGAGTCAAAGCAAGGCCGAGAGCTATCAAAGTATTTTGAGCATAAAGAAACTCATGCATGTTCATCTTGACTCAAGTCATGCTTTATGGACTTAAACTTATTTTCAAAACATAAGTCCTTGACTTGAGCCTAAAACCTCTAACTCGAGCTTAGCTTTTAAGATATTTTCAAATATATAAATTGACTCGAGTGAGTCACTTAATGACTCAAGTGGACGCGATCTCAAAATGCTATCTCGAAGTTCATTTCAAAAACAAAGCTTGACTCGAGTGAACTCTAATTGACTCAAGTCATGCACTTGAGTTAAACATTTTAACCTCGTACCTAAGTCATATAGAGACATCTTCATTTAAACTTCAAACTCATTTTCAAAAAAGATGACTCGAGTCTAGAATAATTGACTCGAGTGAGATGTCTCTCTGTTTTGATATCACCGAGTTCGTAAATGTGAAATCTTCAAGTATGACCTATATACTTTGTATCATCACTCATTTCTTTTTCTAAATATGTTTAATTGATTTGTTAGTGAGTTTCATATGATTAAAATTATGATTAACAGAAGATTATCCAAAAAGCAAAGTGATTACATCAGAGCATTTATTGCTGGTTTAGAAAACGAAGCACGGATTTGGCAAGTTTTTCTCTGCACATTCCAAAGGCTTTATTGTTCTCTTTCCATATTTAGACTCAGATCATGCAACGAATTTATCTTAAGCAAAGTCAATAGAGATTATCTGGGCATCTTGGTTGAGTCAAAGCAACTGAAGCAAATGCCTGCAACAACTCTTTAATTTTTCCAACGGCTTCATCAAATCTTCAAACGATCATTAAATGCTCCCAACATATATAAGCTGAAGCATTCATATCTCAACAACCAGAATACAAGAAAACTCAAAAACGCTCAAAATGATATTAGCATTTATTGTTTTCTACTCATCTATATAGTATCTTCGAATACTCTAAACTTCAGTGTTTATTCATCTACTCTTTTAGAGAAATCATTATTGATTATAAATATTTGTAAGAATCTCAAAGTATTGAGACTATTGGATTGAGTTATCAAATTACAACTTGCAGGGGGAAGCGTATCTTAGTGAGAGGATACTTTCGAGTATAGAGTATGTAACTGATTGAAGTGATAGTAAAAAATCCCAAAGAGTCTGGGGACTAGACGTAGGTTAATAGTTGAGATCGGATTAGTATAAATCTTATGTGTCAAGTTTTCTCTCCTTCTCTCTTTTATACCATGTTCTCGTGCGCCATTTTCGGGAATCTCAAAAAGAATTTTTAAATCCCCAATTCACCCCTCTTGGTGATATTCTGTCATCTACAATTTATTTATTAACTTCTCTCATTTCCCTTCTGGAAAAGGAGACCAAAGGTAAAGATTTGGTTATAGCCGCCATGACTCATTTTGCCATATCTTATTTGACTTTGACATGCCTCAATGAGGACAAGCTTGCATTGAGAAGAATGTTTTAATTCCGAAGAATGGAAGGCTAGTAAGTATGCAAGGTCAAGGGATGGAAAGTTCATTGAAGATGTTGTCATAGAAAGGGAATTTTGGCAAAATATTGTGACATGCTTAAGGGGAGCTTATCCTTTGATGAAAGTTATTTGAATCATTGATTTGGATGACAAGCCAACCATGGCATTGATTTATGATGAAATGGATCAGGCTAAACAGAGAATTCAAGAAGCCTTCTATGGTGTTGAAATATCGTAAGTTATCATGTTAGTTTTATAAGTATTCTTTTTTACTCTTTGTTTCAAAAATAATTCTATTTTTTCTATTTTATCATTGATGCAAGATGGGCGAATCAACTCTATAGGCCTTTGCATGTTGTAGGCTATTTCCTTAACCCCAAACTTCATTATATTCCCTCATTCAAAGCTAATTATGAAGTGAACAATAGACTATATGATTGTTTAGAAAAGATGCTTTTGGGGATATGGAGGAAGTATCTAAGGTTGATCAATAAATTGATGATTACAAGAAGCGAGTTGGTTTTATAGGTTCAGCAGTAGCTAGGGCTGGAGTTAAGTCCAAAAATCTATCAAATTGGTGGGATTCTTATAGAGATCAACTTCCAGAGCTCAAAAAAATCTGTGTGCTACGTTTGACATGTAGTTTATTTGGTTATGAGCGAAACTGGAGTGCCTTTGGGATGGTATGATTTTATTCTTGAGCAAAAATCTATTATTATTATTATTATTCTTATCCTCCTCCTCCCCTCCTCCCTCAAGTGATGATTTATGTGCATTTTCCTTCTTGATCAATGATTTTATTCTTGAGCAAAAATCCATCCTCCTCCTCCTCCTCCTCCTTCTTCTTCTTCATTCTTGAGCAAAAATCTATCCTCCTCCTCCCTTCCTCCCTCAAGTGATGATTTATGTGCCTTTTCCTTCTCGATCAATGATTTTATTCTTTAGCAAAAATCTATCCTCCTCCTCCGCCCCCCTCAAGTGATGATTTATGTGCCTTTTCCTTCTCGATCAATGATTTTATTCTTGAGCAAAAATCTATCCCTTGGTGCTTTTTAGGGTCTCAAAGAAGGAGAAAAAATCAGGAAAATTTGTAAATCTTAACTTGTGATTGTTTCCACTATAGGATTGATCTTAGAATAACCGTTCATCTTCAAATTACATATATTTTCAACTGACGATTGATATGATAGATTGGTAGATAAATAGAGAGAAAGAAAGATATACGAATAGAGATAGAGATATGGGTGAAGTGTGTGAAGGGACAGAAGAGGGTGTCAGTTGTATATGTATGTATAAGGGGACAAATGAATGTAGGTGAGGTGTTTGACTAATTGCGAGAGAGAGGAAGAAGAAGAGAAGGTGACAAGGATGTGTAGTCAAATTCTATGAGAGGGGCTGAGAGTCACTTTTTGGGTCTTTGAATCTTCATTCTGGTCCCAGGGAGAGGCAGGGAAGAATTTTGAAGTGTGGCTTTGGTCTTTGGGAAGAGGTGCCGACCTCTTGAAAGTTTGGCAAACCTGTTCTGTTTTAAAGAGTCTGTAGTGTCTGTATGTCTGATCTGTTTTAAAGGGTCTGTAGTGTATGTGTGTTGTGACTTGCATCATTTTTATATTGTTTCTTGTTGTGTGGTAATCTGAAGTTGTACTCCCCTTTTGTGTCTGTGTATGTATCAGAATAGTGCTTTATTTCTCATTGTAAATTTGTAATGTATTTTAGCACTTTTTTGTATCTTCAAGTGTAAACTTGTTCTTAATAAGTATGGATTTGTAAGTCTTTGGTTAAGGGTCCTAACAGTTTCCCACCCTTGCTTGAGTTCCTCTCTGAGTTTTGATTGTCTTTGACCAAATATTTACTTGCTACATGTGCAAGCTATGACATTTAGTAAACTTTTCATTGTCTCATTAACCCCTAACCCTGATTGCTTGCCTATATATGTAACCTCAACAACAACCTTGATGTTGTAGACATGAAGTTCTGAATGTTGTCTATCTACTGCTGGAAGATATTTTAATCCACGGTGCAGGTGGTGGATAAACCTTGTAAACTCTTGCTGCTGCTGCTGTGATGTGGTGATCGAAAGGAAATCCATCACCATGTCTTTTTCACTATGACTATTTTGCCGTCATTATCATTATTCAACAGTATACATCCCTTTCTACTATTTTAGTTGGGACATGAGGGTCATTTTTAATCTACAAAACTTTTTCTTTTTAATTTCCCTTTTCACTTCATTCTATTTTATACGATGATCTTGTGTCATGGGTTGATCACATTTATAGGATTCATTATAAGATATATGAATATATATGTATTTATGATGTAATGTTGATACTTCTGTTTTGTGTTATGTGGATTATGTAATATCTTCTGTGCGGCTAGGTTGCTTTTCAAACAAAGGTATTTCACCCTAATATCAACAGCAATAGAAGTATTTCTCCTGATATTCTGAAAGAGCAGTGGAGCCCAGCTCTTACAGTTTCTAAGGGTAGCTTTATCACACATAATACTCTAGTCCTTTGGATGACCCCTAGTCCAATGTTTTCTTTTCCCTTGGGAATTCCAATCTTTAGTTCTTCACTTAAGAGCTTCAGTTTTTTGTCTAAAGAAATAAGTGTAAAAGGCAATTAATGTTTTATTAAGGAAAAAACTTACAGCTTCTATGAATTTGCTATATGATTCTGCATTTTTAGAGTTCAATATCATACAATTGGATTTTTAAAAAACAAAAGAGTTCATGCGTTGTATCTTATATCTTTGCTATCAGGTTACTTAATGTGATAAATGCATGGATTATGCAAACAAGTGAATGGTTTTTTACAAACTAGGACTACTTGCTTTTTTTTAAAAAAAAAAAAAAAAAAAAGTTAAGGTGCGATTTGACCAATGAACTATTGGTTCAGGAGCGTTCAACACAATTAACTATTAAGTGGACCAAAAATACCAACAAACTTTTAAAAAAGTGCAGTCAGCACAAAAAAAGTTTTACTCAAGAGCGCCCAGCACAACGCCGTTAGACAAAAAGTTAACGTCCGTTATCTAAGGTGTAGATTGGCCAACGAACTTTTACCTCAGGAGCTCCTAGTACAAAAAAATTTTACTCAAGAGCGCCCAGCACAAAATTCTAAATTTTACTAAATTAAATCATTTTTTTTTCTCAATTGTCATTATTCAAAACTACTTATATAGATATCTATGGACAAAAATTACTTATTCTTCAATTTTGTCAAAATTATAATTTGCTAAAATAAAAAAAATATATATATAATTATATGATTTAAATAAAAATCAAGGTGTTTTATAGTTTATTATATATTTAATATAAAAATATATATATATTTTATAGTTTATATATATATATATATAATATATATATATATATAATTTATTTTATTTTAGAAGAAATTTATGTGAATTAAAAATTCATTTAATATTAATAAAATTTTAAAAAATCTATTATATCATGAAAGAAATGAAATGAATTTAATTTTTATTTTTATAAAAAGAGCTTAATGGATATCAACATTGATACTTAATAATATAAATTCGGCAACTTAATGATATATTTGTTAATTAAATGATCTATTGATTATATGAATATGAGACTTGTTGGAAAAAAAAAAAGATAACTTAAGAGACTTGATGAAAGACAATTTAATAATAGGTTAGGAGCAATTTAGCATACGAAAACTTTATTAACATTAAATGAATTTTTTAACTCACATAAATTTCTTCTAAAATAAAAATAAATCATATAATTTTTTTGTTTAACATATATAATAATGGGTTTAATGTTTTTCGCAATTCTGCAGAAACTTTTTTTCTAAAGACTCACATAAAAGTGAGTGGGTTCCACTAATATTTTCTCTCTCATCTCTCTAAAATGGGACCCACTCACTTTTATATGAGTGTTGCAGAAAAAAAAGTTTCTGCAGCAACTGCAGAAACATTAAACCCTATAATAAACTATAAAAAACCTTGAGTTTTATTTAAATCATATAATTATATTTTTAATTAAAAAATTTGTTTGTTTTAGATAATTATAATTTTGAAAAAATTGAAGAATGAGTAATTTTTGTCTATAGATATCTATACAAGTAGTTTTGAATAATGACAATTGAGAAAAAAATTATTTAATTTAGTAAAATTTAGAATTTTGTGCTGGGCGCTCCTGAGTAAAACTTTTTTGTGCTGGGTGCTCCTAGGGTAAAAGTTCTTTGGCCAATCTGCACTTTACATAACGGATGTTAACTTTTTGTCTAATGGCGTTGTGCTGGGCGCTCCTGAGTAAAAAAAAATTGTGCTGACTGCAACTTTTTAAAAATTTGTTGGTATTTTTTGTCAACTTAATAGTTAATTGTGTTGGACGCTCCTGAACCAATAGTTTATTGGCCAAATCGCACCTTAACCCAAAAAAAAAAAAAAAAAAAAAAAGCTACACATTGAAGAGCTTGATGATGAGGGCATAAGAAATGGTATCTCTCTACCCAAAAAATAGAAAATGGTATCTAAATTTATATCTAACTTAACTCATACATGCTAATTTATATTGAACATTATATGTTTGATAAGATTGATGATTAAGATATAATGCAATAATTTTAAGGAATGAAGAATCGAAGAACGCTTTTTGTAATCGTTCATCCGTTGTAATAGCTTAGTTGACTATTGATTATTTTTTTCTATGTTTTTTTCTTGTTTATATATATATATATTTATATTTTTTAATGCATTTAAAACTTTTTAAAAAAAAATATTCGGGGGCTCCCTCCACTAATTGTGCAGACAAAAACAAAAAATCCTAACCCTACCATTGCACACACACATATACATATATACCTACACACATATATATATAGTTGTGTAAAAATGAATATAATTAAAAAACTAGAACCTAGAATTTATGAAATTGAATACCAATGGGTTTTCACTATAGGCCAAGTATATTTTAGGAAGATGTATCCAAATTGTTATTACCCATAAGAGATTTGGCAGATGATATATTAATATTTTCTGGAAATGAAAAACAACATGAAGAACATTTAAATCAATTATATATTCATTTAAGGTTAAGGTTTTGTTGTAATCATATGATGATTAAAGGATAGAACTTAGTTATGCCTCATGTAGAAAACGAAGGTAGACTATGCTGGTATGGTCTGAAGGAGAAAGGTCTGAGTCGATAAAAGTAAGTGGCTTTGCCCATGTGTTGGGAAGACTCTATAAAATTTTTCTTGTATACAATAGGACATGAATCCTTCCATGACCCGAATCATATTCGGTCAATCTCTAGGACTCTATCTATAGTAGATCATATTATTATACCAAAATCTTCTCTAAATCTCCACAAATAACTTGGTTGAACTCTTTATTATATAATATATGTATACATATGTATATGTATATGTATATGTGTATATGTATGTGTGTGTAAACATATGTATATGTATATATGTACACACACGCACATATATATATATTATGTGTATACACATACATACTGTAATATAAACTTTATGTTTCATATTGTTTTTATGATTTACGTTTCTACCAGCCCTTGTTATTTCTATATAGAAACTCGATTTTGACAACATTGGTCCTATGCACTGTCAAAACGCGCCATTTCACTTATAGGCGCTGACTGGGCTTGTGTGTTGGGCCTGGCAATTTCTTGGACTTTTTCTTTTGTTTAGTTTATGCTATTTCTGTTCATCGTCCTGGGGCGAGGCTGTGTTTTGGGCTTATTCAATATCTTTCTTTTTTTTCCTGCTTTAACTGATTATCGCTTCTGGGCTTTTGGAAACCTGCCGGACCTTTTGAGAAATTGCATGAATTATTTTGCTGCCGGGCCTGGGTCTTATTTCAGTAAAACAATAACTACTTGTGTTTTGTCCACTGGGGCAGTGATGTGTTTTCACTCATTCTATTTCTGGACTTTTTTGTTGGGCCTTATTTATATTGTTGAAGTTATTTATTTTATTTTCTCAGAGATTATTAGAGTTAAAATAAATATTATGCCCTGAGCTATTGTTCTGATTTATTTATTTAGCATTATAATTGTTTACGTAATCTCTTGCATGTGCTATTGCTTAAATTTATTCTTTTGTGACTAACCGTCTAAATGTTTATATTGTTGATTTTGGACATTTATACAATTGTTGGATCTTTGGTGAATATTCTGACCTGAGACATTGAAATTATTTCAAGCAATAGTAATTGTCTTAGCTTCAAAACACTAATATCTGAGTGAATTTATAATTTTGCAGCTCCTGTTACCACTAGGATTGTCAGTGATTGAATAACAAAATGATCTTGGATGGTACTAATATATAATATTATATATATATATAAATTTTAGAAAAGGGTTGGGCCATCCACGGTCCAAAGCGTACGCGCTAGAGCCCGTCCAAAGATTGTTTGTTGTTTCGTAGACCCCTCAGGACGCTTCCTCCAAAGCGCATTGATCAACTCTGGGATCGAACCTCCCTTTTGGTGAGGAAGTCAACCTTTCGGTTGAATCCCGGGGACGAGGGGTTGGATGGTACTAATTATCTTGACTAAAAAGATAGTGTTTTATTGAACTCAAAAAACCAGCTGATGACTCAACTGACCGGGATGCAAGAAACAATTATGGTTAGTGGGAGGGATCCGGCTTCAGTCCTCTTCTTTTTTCATCATCTTCCTCATCTAAACCGTCGGATGAAAATCTGGAGAGTGCAGATTTTTTTAAAAAAATTTACCGCATGCTGTAAACATTTAATTATTAAAAAAAAAATCTGCACCGTCCAAATTTTCATCCGACGGCTTAGATGAGGAAGATGATAAGAAGAGAAAAGGACCATAGCCGGATCCGGGAGGGAGCGGGCTAACCGCCTATCTCTTATGCTCATTCAACGAAGGATTGAGCACATTTATGAATTGGATTGTATCGGAATACGAGTTTCGTAGTATTCAGTTGCAACCAAGCACAAGACTAAACTTATAGACCCAAGCACAACTAGTCAAAATATAAATGAAATTTTCTATTATTAATGAAATGAAACAGAACGAAATTTAGCGAAATGAAATGTTTCTTTGTTTGGGGGGTTTTTACAAGACAGACCTCCGTTTGATACAGGGAAGATTGAAGAAGAGAAAGGAATTTAAGGGAAGAAAAGATTTTGATGGGTAAGGGAAGATGAGTTTTAGGTAGGAAGAAAATTAAAGCGTGGTAGTTGAGAAAGAAATGAGAAACACATATTTTACCGTAATTTATTAAAAGGAAAAATGTTATTTTTGGTTAAGTGAAGAAAAATAAAGGTTGCAGCTATAAATGATGTTGAGATAAATTATAATAAAATTTTGGGGTTAAGTAGTAAATCCCCCTCGGAAGTATAGGTCAGGAAGCAATATTGCCCTTAAAGTTTTTTAGTCTCAATGTTGCCCGAAAGATTCAAAACGTAGAATGTTGCCCTATTCCGTTAAAAAAATAACTTTGATGATCAAAAAATTGATGTTGACCATTAACTTTTTAACGGAAATAGGCAAAATTGCTACTTTTTGAAACTTAGGTAAGACAACATTTAGACAAAAAAAAACTTTCGCGACAACATCTTTCTTCAAATGAAAACTTAGGGACAAATTTGCTACTTAACCCTAAAATTTTGTGTTTTACTAAGATATTGAATAAAATCCATCCTATTTCGCAACTTATGGCCTTATACGATAATTAATAATAATAAAATGAAAAAATCAACTAAAAATGCCAAAAATCTCTAAACTAATCGTATGCAAGTTTTGCAGCTTCTATCATTAATAAATAAATAAATAAATATATATATATATATATATATATATATATCATAATCACATCGAAATTTTCAAATTCAAATTTGTCTAAAATCTTCTTTATCAAATTCGAATTTGTTGCATAAAATCAAGGTGGTTACACTTTTGTGGGCTATTGATTGTCCACGACACGTGGTGAAGCATTTATTTTACTACACAAATAAAAAAAATAAAAAAATCCTTGTTTTTGTTAGTTCTCTATGTGTTTTGATGATAACTGACAATTGTAAACTCAAGATGAAGTTTGTCTTTGGTAAGTTGAAAAACTTACTGTCAAAGGCAAACTCGAGTTTTGAAAGTAAAACTCGAGTTTGGATTTGACAGAGAGTAGCTCAATTTTTATGAACTAAGCAAAACTCCAATTTGCGTAAGCAAACTCGAGTTTATGAGATACAGAGAGCACTCCAAGTTTTTCACATTAAAACAAACTCGAGTTTGGGTTTACATACTCGAGTTTGAATCATAGAGACTCTTCAATATTTTCTAAAGTAAACCAAAACTCCAATTTGCAAAAGTAAACTCGAGTTTTGGTCATACAGCTTCCAAAATTTTGAACTTAAGCAAACTCTAGTTTTGATATGAAAACTCCAGTTTGCGTCAAATAAAGAGTTTTGTCAAGTGTTTGTGAACTTGACCAAACTCGAGTTAATGTTTCATAAACTCGAGTTTGGGCTTGGCCAAAAGTCTTAATGTTTTTCATCCCGAGCAAACTCAGTTTGTTTGACACTTGGTTGCATTTGGATTTTCTAAGTTTTCCAAAGTTTTGAGAAAACTCGAGTTTGTATCTAACAGAAAGTTTTCATGTATTTACTCACTTTGAGAAAACTCCAGTTTCCTCTTAGCAAAGTTTTTCAAAGTTTTTCAAATTTAAAAGGAAACTCGAGTTTGTTCCAAGCAGAGTGCTTTGCTATCTTTTAGTGATTTTGAAAACTCTAGTTAAGATTGAAAACTCCAGTTTTGAGCCTTTGGACTTAAACTCATTATTCATCTCAAGAGTTCAAAACTCGAGTTAGTCACTTAGTGACTCGAGTTTGGCTTCTATTCAAAAATATGTTCCAAAGCTCAATTTGCAACAATCTCTCTGGAAGAAGGAAACTCGAGTTAGGATTTGGAAACTAGAGTTAGGATTTGTTAGAACAAACTCGAGTTTGGTTTGAAAATCAAAGCAAAGTTACAAACTTCATGTTTTTTTTCTTAATACTTCTTATCATCACTCACTACTATTCCTAACTACGTTTAATCAATTTGTTAGTGAGTTTTCAAATGATTTAGTGGATATTAAATGAGGATTTGAGCAAAAGTAAAAAGTGACATCAGCATATTAAATGCAATGTCAAGAAAGCGTGCACCCTTTTGGACAATCATTCCACACACGTTGCAAAAAGATTAATGTTTCATTTCCCTATCCAGTAGCTGCTCTTCCAATGGATTAATTTGAAGGGAAGTCAACCCTAAACCTCGAGCAACTAGATCAATCGAAGAGTAGAGAGAGAAGAAGACCAAAGTGTTCTAATGACTACAACAATGTGTCTAACGGCTACATTGATTGATCCAATTGTCATTTAATGCTCTCTTCATATATATATGAAATTTGCGTTCAAGTCTTCTCAACAACTAACACACATAAAACGAATTGTATTCAAGTTTTCCAACTACTCTTTAAGTTTTCTACTGTAAAGTATCTTTTGATACATTTATACTTTAGTGATTATCATTATCCACTCTTAGAGAGAGTATCATTTATTGAAATCATTCATTGTAAGTATCTCAAGTCATGAGACTTGGAGATTGGGTTATTTGATTACAACTTGTAAGGAGAAGTAAATTTTAGTAAGAGAATTACTGTAAGAGTTACAAAGTGTGTAATCATTTGAAGTTAGTGAAATCCATAGTGTCTGCGAATTGTAATCTTATATTAGAACCAAAGTGAATCCCTCGTCGAACTCATATTTACATAATAAAATGAATGCACCGAAACCCATTATAACTTTTCTGCTAATATTACCCTTACGAGTAAATTTAAAGAAAAAGGTAATTCCCCCCCCCCCCCCCCCCCCAAAAAAAAAAAAAATATTATATATTATATAACTTGGTAAAAATATCCTCCTCTTCCTCTTACAACAACAACACACTAATTTTACGTTTATACATTATTCTTGAGATTGTGTGGCGAATGTACAGGGTCATAGAATATTATTTATCATAATCACTCAGACAATAATGCAGGAGAGATTCAGATTTGATACAAAACAACAGACATGCAAATATGCTTATGAGATTGGAACAGCTTCTTGTTTGTTTCCGCCAGCAACTTGCAAATTCTGTAACACTACATGTTCATCCAACTTAAATCCTGCAATCTCAGCCTCCCTGCAAATATCTCTGCACTTTGCTTTCCTCCCAGCCACCAAGTAAATTCGAAGCAAGTCCTTGTATATGTCATAAGTAGGAGAAAATCCTGCTTCTTTAAGTTTTGAAAAATACCTCACAGCTCTGGATAAATCATTCAAAGCAACAAATAGCTTTATTATCACACGATAAGCTGGAAGATCAAAGAGACAATTTGAAGCCTCCATTTCCCAAACCAATGCCAATGCCTCCCTGTATTTTCTCTCTTTGTAACGACTGTGAATCACAGTAGTATACATCACTATGCTCGGATCATGGCCAGAGTTCTTGAACCAGCTAAACAGGTTCTCCACTACATCAAATTTCCCCATCTTGGTGCACACTTTCATTATAGCTGTACAATCTTGCTGGTTCAGATTCAATTCTTCTCTTTCTCCAAGTTCATCTAACAAGGGCATGACTTTTATGGGTTTATCAGGGTTCTTTCCCAGTTCTAGTACTAGTTTTGCATAAATACCAGGATCCAACATTCTTTTGCCTTTTCTGGCAAATAATAGGAGCTTCCAGGCAAGCGTAAGGCTTCCTCCTTTAATAAAACCCCTAACCATCGCCTCTAGTACAGCCCGGCTCGCCATCTGGGTAAAATTTTTGAGGTCGGAAGGGACTTTAAGTTCATGGTTCCTACCCAATACCTCGATTGTTGAAGCTAGAATCCGATCATCTGGGAAGAGTTCAGGTTGTTTTTGAGCCCAGCAAAATGTTTGCAAGGCTCTCCCAGGACATCCCATATGACCTAATTCCCTTATTGTCAAGGACAGAGAACCCTTACTTAGGAAGTGTGCTTTCTTGCAAAGAACAACGGATACATCTTCGTCTGGACCAAGTTTGCTTATCTCTCGGGCAAGGTCAATTAAGAAACTTGGGTCTTTATACAATTTCCTAGATATCGATGGACGACGAGAAACTACAGATTGATCTGTCAACCTGACTTGTGTTCTAGGTGTAGGTAATCCTAAGGGTCGAATTTTGTGGGGAAGTGGGAGAGGAAGGGGCCTTTCTCTGTTTAATTTCCCAGGTTTTTGAGGAATTCTACCCTCAAAAAGTGATGAAATGGCTTCAATCTCATCTGCTTCCCAAACACCATGAGTATCTTCTTCTTCCTCCTCTTCATTAGCCATATTCAATCCTTCATTGAAGCCCAAATCCTCCTGATGAACAGGTTCTGAAATTCTGCTACTCTTCTTCAGGAACAAGTTAACACCAAATTCTGGTGGTTGCTTGGGGCGTCGGGGACAAGGATTAATGTTCTTAGGAAGTCTTCTTCTCTTTCCATTTGAACGGGCCATTGAAATAAATCCATTATATCTATGCAACGGCACTATGCAATCCATTAATAAGGAGATAAATTCATTGACAGAAGCAATAGCTCAGAAAGTCGCAAAATCTCATGCCACAACAATTTTTAACAGTCCTTATTCAACAGTTGAATCCATAAGAGGTAAACATTGGTAACAGATTTGAAACCACAAAAGATATGCATCGAGGGAAAATGAGGAAGAACAATAATGGTAGACGAAAATGAACCTTAATTTAAAATGGAAGGCGAACAGAACTAAACTAAGATTCCTCAAAAACCATCCAAGATTCTAAAATTTCTAACCGAAGCGAAAGGCGAAGGCAGAGAAAATGAACCTATGAAGAAAAATTCTGACGTCAGCGCTAAAACCCAAAACGGAATGGAGACGGATAAGAAGATCCCCGTGTTGTGCGATGTGAAGCTGAAGAGGGCTGGGTATGAGGAATGAGGATGATAAATGCTTATTTCAATTGTTCCGAAAGTACCCTCAGCTTTAGTTTTTATTGACAGAGATATCCAAACACTTTTTTTCAAAATTTTAAAAACATTTGTGACTCCTTTTTAACCAGTAACATTTATGTCACATTTAGATTATCGAATGCTTGGGAACGTAATGAAATTATTAGGACTGTAGGAGTATTATAATGCAACGGTAATTACAATAAGTTTTTTTGGCAACAGTAATTACAATAAGTTTATTTGGTAGAATATTACAAATAGGATAATAAAATGTATTTGGGTTAAAGTGTAAATCCGTCTTAGAAGCATTCACAAAAAGTAACATTGTGCTAATTACCTTAGAAGTCTTTGAAAAGTAATAATATCGCCCTCTAGTTAATAGATATTAAATTTGACCGTTAAATTTTGTATCTGACCAATTTGTGGTGATGAGGCTTGCTTACTTGGAAGTGTCCGGGGGCAGACATTTGATAAATTAAAAAAGTAAAAAACAATACCCAAAATCCTCGTTATTTCATTGGGAAGAAAATAAGTCCTCAACCTTCCATCTCATCTTCATCACTCAACCTTCGGTCATCTCCCTTATCTTCATCACTCAACCTCCATAGATTTGCATCCGCCATCTTCTTCCCCAACTTTGCGGCCATCCAAAGTGCTAAAACTAAAATAGAACATCATCCAAAAACCACAACAACATCCAAAACTTTCTACAAGATCTATCATGATTTGGGATAGAATTATGGGAGAAACACTATCTCTATCTTCTTTTTATACGGAACCTGATTCTTTTTAATAACGAGACAAGCATCAAATTGGAATCATTTAGCAAACTCTTGACAAATCATAAGCATCAAACTGGAACAATGAAATTCCATGTTTAAGTTTGATCTTCTCCCCCAATCCCCAAAGGGCAATCAACAAGATTGAAGATGAAAACTCACATTGACCGGACTCTGTAGCCATAGGCGGATCTACTTGTTATAGAAGGGGCAATTGCCCCCCTTGAATTTGAGTTTTTTTTTATATAAAAATAATAATAATAATACATGTTTGAATGATTGTCCACCCTTAAATTAAGTATCCACCTTTAATACATCAAGACTGCACTTCATAATGAGATGGGGGATGAATGGTTGAATATTGTTTAGTGTCTTATATTAAAAAAACATGTATTTGATAGCATTGATAATAAGACAATTATGATGGAATTCCAAAAAATAAGGCATAGAAGGATGACATTATAATTATTTTTATTGTAATTTTTTTTTCTTAAAATATATGTCTTGAATTTATTGAGTGTCCGCATTTCATTATAATTTATGTATTGCATTTCTAAAAAGTATTTAGTCTTACTTTTCTAAATGACAGGTTTGTAAAATAATTGTCTCTCTTATTATATCATCGAGTATTCACTTGATTTCATAAATATTTTTTTCTTGTTTATATTCATCTATTTTTTAATGTACTTAAAACTTTCCTTAAAATATAAATAAATTAATAAATATATATATATATATATATATGCTAGAATCCCCCGAATCCCCAAATCCACCTACCAATTGTGCTCCCCTTCGGTAATTTTCTGGATCCGCCCCTGTCTGTAGCTACGTGTGGGTTCGAGCTTCCAGAACCCAATCGAGCTCATAAATCAAGATCACTGGAGGGATAAAGAGTGCAAGAGGGATCGATCAAGTCACATGAAGTGGAAAATGCGACAATGTTCATCTCTCCAGTGCTGCTGTGTTCGTAAGGATGATGATGATGAAGAAGAAGAAAGTGGTGTTGAGCAGTGACCAATAAGAGAGAGGGAAGGGATAAAAACACTGATGTGGCTATGAGTAGATGATTGGGTGCCACATGATCGTGGCACGGGGAAATTCTAGTCAAACAAAATGGTTAAAAAGATAAAGGTGCGATTTCTGGCATGAAGTTTTGTCCTCGGAGCGAACACCCGACTCACAAAGTTTTTTACGGGGGAAAGAAAAGTACACACACGAAGTTACGTTTTGGAATAAAGCGCCCACGGTTACGGTTAGTTGTTAGTTGACCATCAACTTGGATGAAAACACGTGGTGCAACGGCGACGTGGAAATTAAAAATTCGAAAAATAAAAATTAGAAAAAAAAATTAGAAAAAAATTCAAAAAATTAGGAAAACATTAAAAAAATCAAATAATAAGAAAAAAATAAAAATAATTAGAAAAAAATTCAGATAATTATTTTTTGAAAAAAAAATGTATAGTTAAATAGGTTTAAAGTTAAAAAATTGTTAAAGTTTGTGATAGAATTAATAAAGTTTAAAATTTTCCTTATCCAATTCTTAGTCAAACTTCACACATGAGATTAGATTTATCTCTCGTAGGGAGGATTGACAAGAAGATTATCTTAATTAATTAATTATTATTATTTTTCAATGAACAACTTACCTGTGCATCTTTCTCAAACGCGCCGCTGTGTATATACAACTCCTCCTCCACTAGTTGGTTTTATCCGACCGCCGGGGTGGCTTACCCCCAGAATTGCTCGCTTTGCTAACCCTTGCCCAGCGTGTAGCCGCCGACGGTAGGGTGGCGGTGTGGGGTCCACTAGCGTGGGTTTTTGAATTTTTTTTTTCTAATTATTTTAATTTTGTCCTAATTTTTTGAATTTTTTATAACTTTTTTTTCGAATTTTTGTTTTTTTTTTTCATTTTTTAATTCCACGTCAGCGTCCACGTCAGCGTTCCATCCAAGTTGACGGTCAACTAACCGCTATGGTGCTGGGCGTTCCCAAAACGTAACTTCGTGTGTACTTTTGCTCCAGAAAAAACTTTGTGGTGCTGAGCGCTCTTTGAGACAAACTTCATGTGTAAAATTGCACCTTTACCCTTAAACTTAATATCTGTCAGTTCTAAAGTGACATTGCTAAGTTTTAAAACTTACGGGTAACATTAAAGGGGGAAAAAAATTCAAGGCAACATTGCTTCTTCACAAATACTTCCGGGCTAGATTTGAACATTAACCCAATATATTTTGTTCATTTACTTAATACTAAAATATATCAACATGTCCCTCTATTTATTCTCACTACTAGAAAAAAAAAAAGGCTTTTTAGATCTAAATTACAAAAACCTCTCTTATATTTTAAAAACCTATATGGGTTGCCATTAAAATTGAAGTATAAATTGTAGGAACCTTCCTTCTAATTTTGATATTCAACTTCCATCCACCCAACTGTTAATTGATGGTTAAATCATAACACAAATTCGTTAATTAATTTCATCCTTAAAATATATAGTATTTAATAATCATTTAATCACATATTATTATCCAAAATTAAAAAAACATAAATTTAATATATATTTTCAATTTTTGTGTCATACTATTAAATTGATTACCATATTGCAAGGTTAATTAATTTTATAAATATAAATTGTTTATTTCTTAACAAATTTAAATGTGTTATCTCGTTTATTTATTCAACTTACTTATAATGCAAATTTTTTAAATATATATATATATATTGGCTAAAATATATTTCATTAAACATATGTTTGTTAAAAAAAATTACTTAAATTTTTTATAAATTTAGTAAAAAATATTAAATAGACCACTAATAAATGTTAATGTTAAAAGACAAATTAAGGAATTGATATAACAAGGGTAAATTTGTAAAAACATATTTATTCTAATATGGATTTTCATTAAAAAATATACTTCAAGAATATTTTTAGATAGACTAAAATGTATGTTTACAAAATAGAGGAAATGTTTATATAGTTAAAGCAAAATAGAAGATTGTCAGAGCATTTTACTCTTTAGTTGAATGACTGATAAAATCAAAAAGAGCAAAAATGTCCTTGCAGCCAAAAAAAAATGAAAAGCCTCATCCAAATCGACGAAAATCTCTTTCTTCATACAAAATTAGAAATTATATATATAAAAAGAGACAGAAAAAGAACTTTGAAATTCTACGATCCCAAGTCAAATTTGTTATCATGAATTGATAAAAGTAATTACAAGACTTGATAAGCAATTCAAAACTCACTTTTCGTAAAATACCTTATTTAAGATTTTGTAATCTGAAAATTCTTTTTCTGTCAGTTTCCCTTTACAAAAAGCAACAATGAAAAAAAAAATCTTTAAGCAAATCAAAGAAACAACAACTAGTATGGGAGTGGTTAGTAGAGAATGGAGATGTCAAAGGTGATATTGCTCTAGTAAGCTAATACGCTTTATTATTCGTATAAGGTAGTCATTTTCTAGGTACTTAAAATGGTTTTTTCATGTTTTCGGTTATTATTTTTTGGATATTGTTACAGACTTATATTCAGGGGCGGACCCAGAAAAATATCGAATTGGCCGGGAGATTCGGGGGTAGCGCCCGAATTTTTTTTTTTTTAAGAAAAGTTTTAAATGCATTAAAAAATAAAAGAATATAAACAAGAAAAAAAAATTTATGAAATCAAGTGAATATTGATGATGTAATAAGAGATGCAATTATTTTACAAACCTATCATTTAGAAAAGCAAGGCTAAGTGTTGTTAGAAATACAGCTACATAAATTACAATGAAGGATGGATACTCAATAAGTTCAAGTATATATATTTTAATAACAAAAGTATATTACAATAAAAATAATTACAATGTCATTTTTCTATGCCTTATTTTTGAAATTCCATCATAATTGTCTTATTATCAATGCTATCAAATACATATTTTTCAATTATAAGGCACTAAACAATCATTCAATCATTCATCATCAATCCGATTACGAAGTGCAGTCTTGATGTATTAAAGGTGTGCACTTAATTTAGGGGTGAGCAATCATTCAAACATGTATTTATTTATTTTATTTTTAAAAAAAAAATCCCAAATTTTGGGGGGCACTTGCCCCCCCAAAAAAAACTCAAAGCCTAGGTCCGCCTCTGCCTATATTAGGCCCATTTACAAAGTGGCCCAACAAAGGGCAATCTGCTACAAGATCCCCCCATAATGAAGGAAGATTCTAACCAACACATAATCAAGACTATAATCAAGGAAGATCTCAATCAAGGGATTTGACCTAGATCTGACAGCCAAGGTACTTGGGCTACAAGGCACATAGAGCACATAAATCGTGACCCTAAGGTACACTCTATAAATAAAAGGTAAACCCTAAGATATAGACACTTACTCTCTATTATTTATCATACTGTCGTCACTATACACACACTACCCCTTTGTCGAAAGTCTTTCTTGTGCACAGTGATCCTACATTCTTCTGAGTATCTACATTCTCCTGAGTATCTGCCTATAGATATCCAAAGTGAACTATTTGATCCAATATCAACATACTAGTCCATAAAGTTAGACATCTGTTGTTCTCATCCAGAACAGATATATTTGTCGAACTTGCACCACGATTTATGATAAGAAGTATTTTCAAAATCCTCTCAACCTCTCTTTCGTTGCTTGATTCTTGCTCTCCAATTCTTCTTAATTCTTCTCCTTCAATCTCCAATTCTTATCATAAACATTTGATAATAAGTAATACTTGAAACGAAATGGTTCAAAAGTTTTGCCCAGAAAAAAAAAAGTTCAAAAGTAAAAATGGTCTTTTACCCTAAAATACCATATGAAAATACTGTACAATTTGATAGTACATATGCATGCACGCATAAACATATACACAGACACACTACTTTTCAATTTAATCCGTATAGTTTTAATAAAGAGTTAAGATGTAAAAATATACATGTGGATTTTCAAGAGTGCGTTCAACACTAAATACTTTTTTTTTATGTCCAAAAGTAACCATGTGTTTAGAAAAATAGAGTAAAAGTTACATATTTTGTTACTTTATGTTGGTGAGATCCACGACCAATTTAACGAAATATGTTGGGGTTGGCTAAAAAATGAAAATAACCAAAGGGAGGATTATCAACTAAAGGATTTCAATGACCTGGTGGTAAAATCATTTTTTATGTTGCCAAGAGAGACTGGGTTCAAACCCCACACTTGGCCCCCTTTGCGGGAAATATGGAAATATCAGTCACCAGCCGATCACCCATGGAGGGGCACTAATGTCTTTTCAGCTTAAATTTTAATTTCATTTTGCATTTATGGTCCTATAATAAGGTTTCAGAGTTTAGGGGAAAAAATTGTTGACAAAAAAAAAAAATTAGGGAAAAGTAATATAAAGGACCTTGAAAAAAAAAAAAAATTAATGTAGAAGACCTTAAAATTTATAACTATTTAAAGGGACCAAATATCAAAATATGTTTTAAAATACAAAATTGCCCCTGATCCTACATTCTCTCTTTTCTCTTCGTCTTCCCCACTTGTGTTGCCATTTCCACAAAGACAATAGACAATAAGGAAGGCTCGCTTTTTAGTCGAAGTTTGTTTTTTCCCATTATCTTTAAAGGGAAATGTATTAGAACCGGCTAATACTCAAAAGGAGGTGAATTTGGTTTCAGATAAAAACTTAGAAATTTTAAAAATCTTTTTGCATATTTGTAAAATGAAAGAAATGAATTATAAATTCATAATCAGTTATTCAAAACGTATATGCTGGAAATATAAGAGATAAATGAAGAGAATATACATACTATGATTTATACTGGTTTGACCCAATCCTTGATGACCTACGTACAATCCTCAAACTCCACTTAAGATTTTCAATCCACTATCTTTTTAAAAAAAAAAATCTGGGCACAAGAGAAACCTCTACAATCCCACAAATTTAGTCGGGCACCTGTACAGCCGTTTACAAATCTCTCACCGAGATACTCTCCCTTACACACCGTAAGGATACAACCTTTATGTTGAAGGATTACAATCAATCTTCTCTCTTAGAAGTGAATAAGATGAACATTGAAGTACATTACAAATAATCTCACTTTCTATAGTAAATTGTATGATTACTAAGAAACCAGAGAGCAAATGAGATAAACATCAGAGTGTTGCCATTTTGACAGTGAATATGCAAAATCTTGTGTCATAGTCTATCTGAATGCTTCTCCTTTTTATAGTTGACGAAGAGGATTCAATTGTTGAATGTCCATTGGAAGTAGCAACTAGAGTGTCTATGCATTCTCTCTATTTTGTCTTCCATTTACCTTCGTTAAATGACCGTTGTGAGTATTTAAACTTTTCGTTAGAGACATATCGGAGTTGTTGGCAGAAATCGAGACTCAATTGTTTTTTGCTTCGTTGCAACGTATCTGATTACGATATGATTTGGTCTGCTCTGGAATTGCTCAAGGTTGGGTTCCTTTGACTTTCACTGGAATGAGTTGCTCAGAATATGATCCTTTGAACTGCTCTAACTAAGTTTCTGTGTGAGTGCTATGTTTCTGCTACAACGTTTAATGCTTCTGATACAAATCCTACTTTATGATGATTTGCACGTAATCTATCAAGTAATCATCTGAAAACTCAATAATAAACATGATTAAAAACATTGAGAATAATAATGAGTAAAAATCAAAAGTTACTAATTGATAATCAGTAAAATTGAATTTACGAAGACAAAGGTTCAATGCAAAAACAACTGACACTCGAGTTTCATATATCCACACTCGAGTGTTGTTCTTCAACACTTGAGTATTGATGAACTTGCTCTCTAGAAGAAGATTGTTCAAAACAAAAGCTTATTTGAAAATATGTATTTTCTTCCAAACACTCGAATATTGGAAATCCACACTCGAGTATTGATGCTTTGTGTGTCTGTAGTTACTTTTCAAAAGATAGAGTTTAGCAAAGATATATTGATTTCTACAAACACTCGAGTGTTATAGAATCACACTTGAGTGTTACTAACAACACTCAAGTGTACCACAAAGCTTTAGTTTATCATTGAGTATTATACACTGAGTTATAAGGAAATTACCTTGACACTCGAGTGTTAGAGTGCGTACTCGAGTGTTTACCTTGTTGATTTAGAATGAACACAAGTGTCAGGTATTGATATTGTTGACGTTGGAGCAACACTCAATTGAAGATCAATTTCCAAAATCCAGTGACTTTCAAAATGCAAGAACATTGGCAATACGAAGGTCAAATTCCAGTAAGCATAGTGTTTTCGATATAACTCCAAATTTGGCAAATCACATATCCCCAAAAAAATCTTTAAGTCTTCTTTCCTATGCAAAAAATAATCAGCTCTAACTTCATTGTGTGCTAAGTGTTACGATCATATTGCTGACTGTTGTTTTGGACCAGCCATTTTGTAATTTCCTGATCTGACTGTAAACTTTAAAAAATCATATCTCTCTCATTTGATCTTTGTTTTCTGTGATCTTGATGCTTTAGAAAAGTTATTTGAGTCTAGTTTTATATGCGGTTTCAGCTCATTTGGATGTGTAGTTTGTGGGATACATCCAACTTACCGAATATGTCTGCTGTGTGGAGTGATTTCATATGACAACTTCTGAAATTCATAGCTCTTTCATATGAACTCCTTTGAGCTTGATTTTGGTGTTAAAATTACGCATTGGGAGTGTAATTTCATATGAAACTAGTTTCAACTTAATCGGATTTGTGGTTTAAGAGATATCATTGAATTACTGAACCTTGTACATGTTGAACATGAAACAGAGATAAACAGAGGAGCTGGAATAGTGTAACACTCGAGTGTTGAAATTTCACACTCGAGTGCTGAAAAAATCAACATTTAAGGTACTGAAGCTAAGGCACTGTAGCACTCGCAAGAGCACTATAGCAATACTTAGTGCTACCTGAGAGTCCGTTACTGTAGCAATTCGGCTACTATTCATGTGAAGCTTGAACTTGCTTATTTTAATCCTGAATTGAGCCATTTCAACTTCCATTTAATCGTAGAGACTTGAATATTGATATTCTCATTATATTTGGTAAGTTCATCTTTCTTCAATCTCCTCTCTTAATTATTCTCCATAATTTAACTTAGACTAATCTAAATGAAGCATAGTAGTTAGTCAATGTAGGAGATAAATATATTTTACAAACTTTTTTCTCTTAATATTGGAATCTATATTTAACATCAACAAAACTAATCATATAAAAAAAAAAGTAAGGGTTAGGCCTCAAAGGGTTTTTTCTTCCCGCTGGTTTTTCTTTTACATTTTATTAATTAGAGAAAAGAATAAAAAATGGCGAAGAAGAATATGAGATTATGGAGAGATCGGAAATGTCAAAAGGATATTCATGCCTTTTCTACATAATCTTTACCATTAATATAAAAGATTGAAGAATGCACTATGCACCATATAATTAAGGTTGAGATTGCTATCAGTTTTTTCCAAGAGTCATTCTGCCTTCACTTGTTGAAATGGTTCGTCTGTAAAGTTGAAGTTGGCAAAACTGAAAGGGGAGGGTGAGCTTCAATTGCTTTGTGCTCACCGTCAAAATATTTCAGACTTGGGTGGGACAGAGTGTAGAGATTTAGTTAGTTGGAGTCATTTAGTATTTTCAAATTTGCTTAGTCCATCTAATTAATTACAACTTTTAAAGTTCTTTTTAATAAATATTCTCTTTGTCTCTTTTTATAAGCAAATCTCTCTCTCATGGGATTGATCTTTAATGTGCGTGTTTGGAGTGGACATTTTAGGGGCGTTAGGAGCTTCTGGGTTAGAGATAATGGTCTGTAGGAAAAAAGTCCAACTTGGTATGTTTGGATAGGCTTTAGGATTAATGGACGTTCCCAAAAAATGCTCAAAAACGCAGCTTGTAGCCAAAAAGCTCAAATCCGAGCGTTGTCTCGCGATACGTCCACATCTTCTTGATGTAATTTAAATGCCCTATGAGTTTACTCTCTGACCACACGCTACCTCGTACTGAGATCCGAATTATAGTAAGCTCTCATTATTACAATTTCTTTGTTTTCCCCTCTTTTTCTCTGTTTAAATCACAAATATATATTCACTTATTTAATAAATAAAGGCCAAGTTATACAAAAATCTCCCAAAAATGTAATAATCCGAGGGTTAATGGATTATTAATTTTTTAACAATCATTTAACTTTTTTTCAAATTAATATTGAAATTAAAATTTTTATTATCCTAATATATATATATATATATATAACTAATATGTATAGTAGTATTCAATATGATTTATGCCATTTTCAGTCATTTTCCATCTTAACTGACTTTTTAAATAATAATCCAAACACTCATCAGTTAAGAAAAAAGCCACTTCTGCAAAAAGTGTTGCAATCCAAACACAAATCATTATCTATAACGACTTTTTTCCTACCGAAGCTTTTTTAAAAATCGAGATAAACTTTTAAGTCATCACTCCTACCGCCAACCCAAACATGCCCAATATAAGCAACTTCCTTTTTGTTTCTCAACATTTAAACTACTTTTTTCTTTTTCTATCCTATTAAATACATAAATTTATATTAATTATCTTACAATCATCACTAATTCTGTTTCATTCAATCATTTATTATTCATTATCTCTCATATTTTCTACTTATTCTCTTTCATATTTTTATTCATTCCCTCTCCTATACTTTTTTTCATAAATGATGACATATTTAAAAAAGACATGTCATTTTTTACGCATTTATTATTTTTAACAAATCCTAACTGCCAATCTATTTTACACAATCAAATAAAAAATTGCTTATAAAAAACACAAAAGAAGAGGAAGTACTATTTTTTCTAGGCCCTCACCTCTAATTCTCCCCGGAATTTGTAAGGGGCTATTTGATATTAATCGCCTACACTAGTCCTTGAATAAAATTTGCACTTTTTTTTTTTTTTGTCTATGCTATAATTTTTCCAACAATTTACTCATTAAAATATGCATGCATATTGGATCTCATTTATCGTCATGTGTCATCCAAAGGTTCTCACTAATAACTACCCCGTACTCCGCAAAGTTAAATATCTCTAATTATTTTCGAACAGAAATAAGATGCATGGCAAGGTCGCTCAGAGAAGTGCATCGGTTTTAACTGTTTTTCGTTGACCTGGCTTTGGCCCTTTGCAAGGCCAGGTCGCTACGTCCGCTGCATCAAGACGGTGCCGTTTTGATGCAGCGGACCACCCACCTGGTCTTTAAAAGAAAAAAAAAATCAGGTCCTTTTTTTTTAAAAAATTAGGGTATTGATTGGTAATTATTTATGATCTTGAAAAAATATTTTAAGGTACTGACTAGTATTAAAAAGATCTTGATTTGGTATTAAAGTATATTTTTTAAGAAATTATTTTAGGATCTGAAAAAATATATACCGAATTATCTTTTCAAGAAGCTTTTAAAATAATTTTTTTAGATCATGAATTATTTTTTCAATCTGTCAAGATATCCGAAGTATTTTTTTAGTACCTAAATCAATATCCTAAAACATTTTTACAAGATCCTAAAATAATTTTTCAAGATCATGAATTATTTTTTAATTGGTCGATATCTTCAAGTATATCCTTCTTACTAATCAATACCTTAAAAACTTTTTTTAAAAAAAGGACCTGGTTTTTTTTATTTATTTATTTAAAAAAAAGGACCAGGTGGGTGGTCCGCTGCATCAGCGGACCTGGCTTTGCAAAGGACCAAAGCCAGGTCCTTTTCTTCAACAACCATAGTACTCGTATGACCATTTTGTACTATTTTGGTAACTACACAAAGCAAAAGCTAATGACCATGGTATTAGCATTTTCTAAAAAAAAAAAAAATCATGATATTAAAAAGTTTAGATATTTATCATTGATCTGTGTACAAGACCGTATTAAAAAAAAAAAAAAAAAGACCAATATGAGCTTATTGAGAAGGAATCGCACAGTAATAATCATCGAGCTTCATTTCCAGTTTCCCCTATTCGTTCATTGCCGGTATGACAGGAGAATGACGGACATGTATGCATGCCCTCTAACGTAGTGGGGGAAAAAATTATGGTACATACTTGGTTTTGCGACAAAGGATCTATAGCTAATGAGGCATCCCAGGAAAAAGAGAACAAGGAAAAAAAAAACAGAACAAAATTAGATTTTGTAAGGGAGAAAATTGGAGCTCGCTCCCACTACTATAACATTACAGTAAAAGGTTTCAAGGGAACACACTATTTTGATCCCCATGCCTCTTTTTTACCTCAAGATTCAGGGGCATGTTCTTGGATAACTGATGCCAGTTTATTCCTATCTTCTTCTGTCTTCATCCGGATCAAGAATGTGCGGGCGACGATGCTCTCGTTATCTCCACCACTCCCATCCAAGTTATCCTGCAAAAATCTCAGGACTCATTTGTTTTTTCCAATTGTAAATTCAAGCACATGAAGAACAGGGAAGCTGCTCAGAGAGTAGAGAACCTAAATGAGTGGAAAATATTGAGAATTAACAGTATATAATATGAGCAGAAAGGAAACGTTCTTGTATAAACCAATGGAAGGAAAATCTTTTAGTATGTGTTCTTTTTCTTTTCAACAGAAAGACAGATGCTTTCCCTGATCTTTTCCATGATTCTAAAATTTAGCATTTCAATTATTTTCTCCCGAAAACCAATGATGCACCTCTTCTTTAGATGAAGTTAAAGGATAACCACCCTGGCCCATGTATAGTAAGTACTCCCCTAGTCTTTGATGTAAGACCTAATTAACTAATTTGAGTAGATTGAGAATGTTAGTTAAGTTAGTTAATACGGAGCATGATATGTTTTTTCTAAACCACCTTAATCATCTTCTTTAATTCCCTCCTTTCCTCTTCTACTTGATCATTATTGAGAGAATATCAATAAAGTTAATTTGGGAAAAAATTGATAAACATGAGAAATAAGTCTTACATTTGAAAATCAATTCCCCAATTAGATCCTACATTAAGCACTAGAGGAGTAAAAAGGAAGAACAGAACAGCACATTGGACAATCGTGTCAGAAACATATAAGACCACATAGCAGGATGAATAAGGGACAAATGCTTTTTTTTCTGTGGAGTTCTCTTAGAAAAATTTGCTAATTTACATTTATATATTGTGTATGCATGTGTATCATAATGAGCAGCTTTGCATCCCATGTTCCTTACCGAAGTATGGAATATCGCAACAAGGGAGTTCTTTTGCAGATTTGTCTTAATGCCTGGGTAGAGCAAAGCATTAAGAAGGATTTTTCCAACCTGTCATCAGTAGAAGTAAAATAATTTGAAACTGGAAACACGAATTTCTTGGGGAAAAAAAGAATTTACATTTGCATCAATTACTTCTACTCTATGTTTGGATGAGAAGAAAATTAGGGAAGAAAGAATAATATGAGGGAAGACTCCCAAAAATAGTAATTTTATTTACTATTTTGGGAGGTTTTCCTTCCTAGTATTTTCTCTTAGTATTTTACTCTTATTTTTCCCTCCATCGAAACGTAGGGGTTAAAGATTCAGACAAGTAACCAATAAGAAAAAGGATGAAAAGAACAAACCTCATTTCTAACAACAATAGTAGGTTTGGACTCTTTGGTAGCCTTGCTGAAACCCTCTTTGCATTTAATGGACAATTGCCCCATTCCTTTATCTTTCCATACATCCTTATCATCTGGATCGGTTGACTACACATATCAAGGATGAAAAACACAAAATCATTGTCATTAACATCATGAAACCATGTCAAAGCAACACATGCCCATGAGTCTAAAAATGCATTGCAAAGATTTATCGATCATATATGCTAACTTTACACTGGGGTCATCATATAATGTAGTCTATTATGATACCTTCACGTAAAGCTTGCACTTCACCTCATGCACAACTACTACTCCCTTTTCTTCTGACTTCTTCACAGATGGGCTGCTAGGCTGCTTCAATTCTTCATCTGTAACAAAACAGAGCATTTAATAATCATCTCCTTTTTCAGATGATCAAGGTCATAACATGGTACGAGTTTATAGATGTCAATATCCCAAATCACAAATGATACTTAAATGCACAAAAAAGGGGGAAAATCAAGTATTATACATTCTATAAATGTCTCCATTTTATCATCAATCTCAAAAAAGGAAGCAGACAGTAACACTGAAAATTATTGAGGACAACAAAATAACATCAGCAATGGAACAAATAGTATTAAGAAGAATACAAATACAAAAAAGTTTGCATCTTTCCAATGTGGCAAGCAATACCAATGTGATGTTCTTAAATTATGAATCAGCAACAAACTCACAAGATCCATAATTTATCTAAGCTCTCAAGGTTGTACCCAACAGTAAACATCTAGTGTACTTAGATTACAAAAATTAGGCCTCACTTCATTGCAAATGAATTACTGAGCTAGTGAATTGTTCAATACTTCAAATTTAATATGTTGTGAATTACTAGGTTAAATTTATTATTTTGAGTATTCATTTGCGCTTTTTGTACGTACATATTTTATTTTATAAAATTTGACAATTCCAATGTCACTTTCCTACTCTGCCTTTGTATCTTTCTTTATTCATGTCTTATAAAACTTCGCTTAGTTGTGGCAAATAGTCCATCATAATCTCACTAAAGTAGCAGATGCCACTGTTTTCTCAGCATAGGTTTTCTCTCGTCATGAGCATTGTATATGTAGAGAAAGAAACGTACATTATCACTTAACATTCATACAGGCATATGGCACAACAGCAACAATAGACAGTCAGACAGTTATTGACTTCACCAAGCATTAGAAGTAGATTTGCTGAACTATTTTAACAATGAACTAGGAGAAAGTTCCCAGGAAAAAGAAAAAAGGCATCCAATTCTACCTTCATCCACATCATCAGCAGCAACACCTTTAGACAGAGCTGAACTTTGATTCCCTAAAAAGTGAGCAGAAACATAACAGGTCAATCTCAAAAAAAAAAAAAAAAAAAAACAGTGACATGATATTCTGCTAAAGTTCATGCTATGGCTTTAAACGACAACTGAACGAATGACAGAAAAGCTCACTTAGCATATAATTTGAATCTTGGTAATTTCCGTGCCATTTAATAACTAAGGTGTACTTTATCACATTTTACAAATTAAATGCAAATGCAATTTGAAGTTCTATATCTGATATTGGCATTTGTACAAACGATAAATAGTTAGCTCTCCTCTAAAAATAGATGGATCATAATATTAAGTGCTTTGCAAAAACTACTTCCCATCATTAGAATTCCAGACCAGCAGATATAATTCTTATAGAGTAAAGAATGGAATTGAGTGATCTAAGCCTCACAATTTTTAATCATATGATCAAATTTTAACAATTTCTACTTGGGGTATGCATTGAACCACTAACCACAATCATTCTAACAAATCACCAGTAGGATCCCAATCTAGAGTTGCTAATACACAGAAAACAGCCTTATGAGGAATGTGATGGATAAATCTTTAGAATATAACAAGACCTACCAAATAAAACAGGGGTCTGATTGTTGGAGAACATTCCAGGAGGGTTCCATGAAATTGTAGAATTTGTCGCAGTACTGACGGGAGGGAACACAGTTTTCTGTCCAAAGATGTTGTTTTCTTTGCTGACCACTTCAGGAAACGATTTCTTTGCAGCCAGGGACTTTGTAGAAGAAGGCAAATTCTCTCCCATGACAGCATTTGATTTAATCCAGTTGACAACATCACTGAATTTTTCCTGAAATAAAAAATGGCATATGCTTAACATTTATTGTGCTTCAATGGCAACATGACACTTGCCTATGAAGCTGCCAAAACTAGCTCAAATTATAGAAGCAGCAAACAATCTTTCACAAAAAGAGCAACACCTATTCTCTAGTATCCTCAGTCTCAGCCAGTCGTTCATATGATTAGAAAGGCAGGAGAGTAAAAACATCTAAGTTATTGGATGCCTTATAATTACATGCTTGGTGACAAGAGACATTCCATGTCATGGACCATGGTAGAACAAAAAAAGACAGGAAGTATCTCAATTCTCAACAACCATAAATGACCATTTCTCAGTTTGATTCTGCAAAGATTTCAACACATTTATCATATCTTACCGCTCCTTGACTAGACACTTGACTAGCTACTGACCCAGACAATCTTTCCGAAGTTGGCACAATAAGCAATGCAGATGTCTCATATTAGGAATTGTCAATATAAAGTCACACTATTCATCAACTGTGAATAGTGCAACTCATTCTTCATACTCTACAACACACAGAACCACATCTGGTTTTAAGCAAATCAACATTTCCCAATCTTCTTTTTTGCACACAAGTCACAGATGAAACTGACTTGTCATCTTAAATTAACAAGGAATATAACTTTGAAACTTACAATTCTAGCCATAAGTCAACAATTAACATCACAGAAGTATGCTATGCATGTTCGGCAGGGTGTACAACTACATAATTTAATTCACAATGCACGCAAGCAAAAGTAGTAACAGCAGGACTCAATCAGACCAGTGACAGAGTACAGCTGAGTACATTAGAAATATAAGTGATATAGTTTATACAACTTCTGAGCATTAACCCATATGAAAAATTACCATTATGTTTGAAGCGTGAGTTAAGTAATCTCTAACACCATCTTCCCAAAGTTCATCAGGATGATTCTTCAGTTGAGTTTGAATCCAGCTATTCATAAGAAAAGCCACAGAATGAAAATGAGAAAAATTAATAACTTTATAAAGTTGAAGATCAATACGTGGAGATAAGAGTTATGCATGTTGGTGGGAAGTAGCCATATGACATTCATAACCTTAGGAAAGTGATATCGCTCAAGCTGAAATTTAGCTAATAAGATGTGAACTTGTATAATAACCATCAAACTAGATAACATAATTGCTGAAGTCAAAGTAAAAGGAGGATTTTTTTTGGGTCCTGCAAAGAGGACATGAATGCAAAAGCAAGTCTGACGACATGAAAAAAGGATGGACCTTGCGAACTGAGTATTTAGAGCTCTCACATGCTGCTGTGATGACTCAGCCCTTTTCATATCCAATGGCTGTGTAGACCCCACGGATGGTTGGGACGGTTCTGCCATATGAAAACCAAAAGGAGATCCCTCCATTATTCTTTTACTCTGGAACTGCATTATATTCGAAATGAAGATACAATAAGCTTCAACCCAATTTAACATAAACAGGTTAGCAACACCGAAAAAAGGAAAACCCAAGGACAGAAACACTTGCATAGATTTACCACGCTCATCCAAAGAAAGCTATTTCAGGTAAATTTTGTGCTAAAATGAAATGAAAATTTTCAAAATCTCGTGATCAATCCCCATCATCCTAACGCTCCAAAGCATTTAAAGATTAAAAAAACATATATTTCTCAGTAAATCGTAGGCTACACCATCATATGATGATTGCTCAATTTTTACATGCAAGGTTGAACTACTTAGTTTTCATGGCCTCCATCTTCCATTCCTCATACGCCAATACCACTGTTCTCTCTTAACAAAGGCAGTACCTAAATACAAAAAAGGAGGAAAATAAATTCTAGGTGCTAACTATAAGCACTTCAAAACCATTCCAAGGACACTCAATGCTAATTAAAAAGAAAATACCAATTTGCATTCAATACTCATAGTCGAACACTTCCCCAAAAAAATTCTTCTTTGCAATTAAAGCACAAGCGCGAGAGATTGAAAGAAACACAAAAATGTAAAGCTATAGCAAGGAAGTATCAAGTTGGTAGTTGCCAAAGCCAATGAGAACAAAAGCACAAGTGAAATTCCAATGCAGCTGGAGCTTCAAGCTACTTCACAAACACGAATTCCAGAGTAGGAAAAACAGATAAACTGATTGCAAATAAACTCACGGCGGTCTCGTTGCTATCGGGGTTGGGGTCGGACGCAGCAAAACGCTTTGTGCCTCTCATGATGATGTCCTACGCCGTTCAGAAGAAACGCTGGGAATTTGGGAAATAGGGTTTATAGCACTTACCATACAAAATTTGGCTCTACCTTCTTTCTTTTCCAGGCTCTGTCTCTCCTTTCGGGAAAAAGGTACTTTCCGCGTCATCATTATGAAAAATATATATTTATATATTCTCCAAATCAAAACGAATCTATTTCAACCGTTGCTCAGGTGGGGAATTCACTTTCAATTATGACCGTTCGATTAAGTGTGGGTAATATATCGACGACAAAGTTTTTAGAATAAAATATTGTAACCCTTACATATTGTTTTAATTACACTGATTTTTCCTCTATTTTAAAAGCATATCCTTAAATCCAAACTCTTAACACTATTATTAATATTTTTAAATATATTTTTAATTAAATTTTTTATTGAAATAAATTTTATTTACTAATTTACTGGTACTGAATCTATTTTTTGGTTAAAATTGTTATGAATAATTTAAGAGTTTCATTTTTTTCATTTTCCATTTTCCATTTTTTTTTATTTTTCAAATTTACTTATTTACTGGATGGATGAAAATGAAATTTTAAAAATACAAGGTAAATTTGTGTAACAAACATTTTAATATAGTAACAATATCTTATCCCTAAGTTTATCTATGTTTTTAAAATAGAGAAGAGGTTTCGGTAACTTAAGTAAAATAAAGGGGTGTTAATGTATTTTACTCGAGTCTTTTCTATGTTTTCTTTTTTTTCCTCCTCGATAGATTAAGCTATATATTTGGTCCTATAAGTTTATAATAAAATTCACTTTAAGTTCTCTAAATTTCTAAAGCATATTTTCAGTTGTTTAATCTTAGCACTATTAATCTCATTAACAGAATATGGAATAGTAATTTTTCAATCAAATACGAACAAAATATGGTTAAATTTTAATTATTTAATATAATAATTTCATATTATAGTTATAAGTATTAATATAAAAGACTATGGGTCAATTTCTTTATATTATGTTAACTTCTTCAATCACATATTGTCATATATCCTATTTTTAAAATGTTATCATTTAACTATAAATTCACATAACAAAAATAATACATATATGGTTATGTGTGACTCAAGAATTAACAATAGATATAATGAACTTAACCTAAGGTTTGTCCTCATATAAATTTAAAGATAAAATATAACATTTTTATATTAAATATATTATATTTGATTATGAAAATTGAACATATTTTTATCATAATTTAATTGCAAAAGTACCATTTAAATTAATTGATTTAGAATTTTCTATTAATGAGATTAATGGTGTTAATATTATAGAACTAAAAATATACTTTATAAAATTAAGTGTTAAACTGAAAATTTGATGTAAATTTAGAAAACCAAACATATATTAATCTTTTCTTATATGGATATCTACGAGTAAGGTTGTAAAAATTGTTAAGAATATTCTTATAATTGTTATAAAAGTTAGTAGAAGAAATAAGAGTGAATAACAAGACAATTTCTTTATAGATAAGACAATTTTTCTACCAATTTTTAGTCAATTATTCACTCTTATTTCTGCTACTCTATAATTTTTATAACACTAATTAATATTTCAAAAAAAATTGTAGCTTTTTTACGGAAAAATCTATGAAAAGTTTCTGTTTAAAAATTTAATTGGGAGTAAGGACTTGAATTCGTGTACTAATCTATGTATAAAATCATTCAAAGTAGTGTTACTTTTTATATAAAAAAACATATTAGATCTTTTGCCAATAAAATATGCAAACATGGACTTTTTAACAATTCTTCCCATTGTGTAAGACCAAATGAAGTATATTGGACTTGTAAAATGGCATATAGATGAAAAAGTAAACTTCAAAAGTGAACATTGAAAAGATATAAAAGAGTGTAGTGTTTATTTGTATTAGGTGATGAGCATTCCATGTTTTGGATTTACCTCATGTTTTTAGACTAATTTGAATCAAACAGGATATATTCCTTCAAAGCAACAAGTAGGGTATGCCCCTTTTTGCCTCCTTTGTTGTCTTCTCCTGTGCAAAGCGATGGCTTTACCTCTTTTTTTAAGGCATTGTGACTTCTACCGGATGCTTTCTGCCATAAGCATTTCTATCATCTCCATATCACTTCTCTTTTTTACTCATCTCTCACGTCTCTACCATTGCAGATTTTTGTCACTTGCCTTCACCTTTTTTACTCCTTTTGCCCTTAGTTTTAAATAAAAAGTACCCTCGCCGGCGGCCAAGCGGCATTTACAATATTTTTTTACAATCAAGTGATTCTTTATATATATATATATATATATAAAAGAATCACTTGATTGTATTTAATGAATTGTTAGTATCTCCTGCACAATAAAGAATCACTTGTTTTTTCTCTTTTCTCTTCATTAAATCTGGAAGTTCATTTTTATGTCAAGTGCATAGATCTCAAAAAGTTATGTGGAATCAAAAAAATAATCACTTGATTCGGACTCCTGAGCCAGAAGTTATGGCCTTCCGAAGTTTTAACCTTTTTTTTTATGATGTACTAAAAAACTCATTTAGTCGACTAAACAGGGGTAGATTGGTATATAGTTTTTAAATATGGGCATTTCGGTAATTAGTTATTTAATTAGGGACAAATTGGTCAAAAAACCCCTGATAGTGGGTCCAAAGTAGAAGGCGAGCGGGCCCACATGTTTCAAATCATTAACAGGAAACTTTCCAGTTTCCACGATAATAATCTCTATTAAGCCTCCTAATTATACTCTAAATACATTATTTATGTTCATTTTGGGTCAAACTGGTTTTTTTTTTTTTTTTTCCAAAAAGAATCTCAGATCCAATGTACGTTGTTTAGATTCATGGGCTAGTGATGAGCTACCACTGCTGATACAAAAATACTATTTTGAATTATAAATTTTTTAAAATGTCTACTAAATTAATAAAATGATAAATATGTCATCTAATAGAAATATGATATTGTAAAATTTAGGTTTTCACAATTTCAATATAGGAATTAGAAATTGGGTATAAATATTGACAATTTGAACTCCTCGAGTTGTCACGGTGTCTAGCCAAGTTGTTAATTGTTATTATTAAGTTATCATTATTTATATTTAAGTTGTCAATACTTAAACTTTAAATTTTGAGATTCCTACCAGATTACCTATTTATCCTTTTACTAATTTAGTAGACATTTTGAGGTTTTTTATTCAAATTGTATTTTTCTGTCATTATTCTAAAAATGTAACCCATCTAATATATATCCCCCCTCCCAATTTGATGATATTTTCCCATAATTATTAGAATAACATATTAATAAATTAAAAGGAAATATGAATTTTTAATTCAAATTTCTTAATATTTTAAAATGTACAAATTATTATCAATGAAATTTGTTATTTGTATATGATTGCATAGTTTTTTTTATATCATAATTTGATATCCGATTCATGATTCGTGGCTACCTCTCATAATATAGATATCTACTCTAGGACTCGAGCTCAAGACCTGCAAGATCTAGCAGGACCTTATATCACTAGACCAACTATATGTTGGTTATGTTCTCGTTTAGTTAATTAAAAGGATATTTAATTTGTTAGAGAGATATAAAAGCAAAACGGATTGTTTATGTTCTAGTGTAGAACACTAATGTCTAGCCTTGGATAAGCTAGTAAGTTGATGTAGGATCTTTAGTCTTCTCTTTGATATCTATGGATGAGATACCCAGATAGATAGGAGATCACAGAGCTTGAACACAAGGGTTTTCACCCAAAGGCGTGGGGTGTGTGCTCTGTGTATGCAATATGGTAAATAGGTTGGGAGAGAATGTATGTACCATTCACCTGTTGAATCCTTCCTATTTATAGAGGGACTAACCTGGTAGTTGGTTGGTGTCATGTCCGCCCCTTCCACTCGGCCTGTTCCCATTTCCCTTATCCATGATGAAGATCATGGGATCGTGAGATCATGGGATCATGGGAGCGTGAGTCTTACCCGACTAGTATACGTCAATGGGCCTCATCTTCCGAGGCCCATTTATCTCCGTCCACAACAGTTGCCCCCAAGCTCGGTCGCTCAAGTTTCTGATCTACCGAGTTTATTTTATTGTGGAAGATCCGACTTGACAACTAAACTTGTTTTGCCGTTATGCCCGACTTTTGAATTCGAGTATCCTTCGAACCATAAGTCTTCTAATGCCCGACTTTATACTCGGGCATAAACCTGTCATCTTGCATCACCCTCCGTGTAAATTGAGGACGAGTTGCGCATCTTAACTCCCGCCCTGGCGACTAGTTAATTTGAATAGGCGCCTTTTCATTTGCCCGCGTAGCAGCGGATAACCACTATTCTGACGCTTGCAGCCACGCGTCCTCAAACGCCGCCTTCGGTTATCGTGCCAATTAATGGCCCCTGGTGTTTCACACGTCTTTTAACTCGTCAGTCATGATTACTCGAGGGTTTTCACCTCGTAATTGTCACGACGATAGGCGCTTCGGGGTTCCTAGGCGCTTCCTCGCCTATATCTTCTCACCCTTTCATCTCATTCTTCACTTGCACTCACTACTGCCTTTGAAGCGATTGAAGGAGCCCCCATTTGCAAAGCTTTCCTTGCCTGTTTTCTTGCTCAAAACGTAGTTCCCTCTCATCACTTTTAGGTATTATGCTTGATCTCTAAGCCCTTGCTTGCTTTGTATGAATTTGACTTTCGATTGAACCGTGTATCTCCTCTCCTACGCATTCATCATTTTGGTGATTTCTTTGTTCATCTGTTCTTGAGTTTTCGGGTGCTATGGGTGTGGATGGCCGTGACGACTCGATGAATTCCTCTCACGATGATGATAATGATGAGACACTTCCCCCATTAGTCTGAGTCTATTTCACACCCAAGGGTATTTTGCATTGAATATTTGGGTTTATTATTTCTGGGTAGTATTGTTGGAGTTCTATTTCAATCAACAACATTCATGGCATTCTGGGCAATCTGGGTTTAGCACTGATAGGGTTGTTTGCACCTATAGCCTTTTATCATTGACAAAGATGGATCCCAATCCCGAGATACCAGTAGACATGTATGGTAGACCTATCCCGGAGGAAGATAGGGAAAGTCTTAAAAACGCCGCTGGTACAACCAAATTATGGCTATGGTCCATTCTTCCTACTGAAGAAGAAAGGATGGGAAGATTACTTGGCCCCACTCGGGGGGTGGCTCTTCTCGGGGAGGTGGTTCTTCTCGGGGAGGTGGAAGAAGGGGAAATGTCCGGGATATACCATTGCCGTCTTCTATTTCGGTTGCAAGTGCACCAGCTTCTTCGTCGGTCGCTTCTTCCTCGACACCCATGGTTAATAATCTGCCGACCATGTTTCGAGGTTGTAATCCTTGCGAAAGTTGTCGTCATAAGGCGATAGAGCTTATCCGCCACGGCCAAGAGAGAGAAGCTAATTTACTTATTGACAAATGTCGCTGCAACATCGGCCGCGACGACTTCAATTCGCCGCTTCTCGATTCCTCCTGTCCCTTTGTTCTCCGATACTCGTCGTATCACTCCTGTTACATCAGGTATTCTTGATGATTCTGACTCTTCTTTGTTTTTTTTGTTTTTATTATAGGTATTAGATGTCTTCCCCTTCTCACCCATCTCATCAATCCGAGACCGGAGAATCTGCCCCTTCCGGGTCTTCTCGAATGACGTCGGCTAAGGAATATGCCATTAGCGGTCTTTAGAACCGGAGTACGGAATAAAATGTCCGCGAAAGAGCTTGACCGAATCATCCGAGGTGGCCAGGGATATAACGTAGTTTTGCCTTTAGTGAACAAATCAGTGGCTTCTGGTCGGTTATCTGATAAAGGTGGCCATTTCTTTTATTTTTATCGGGATGTAATTACCCGTCTTGGCCTTCAGTTCCCATTTTCCAACTTCCAAATGTGCCTACTCCGCCACCTGCACCTGGCCCCTTCGCAACTACACCCGAATGGTTGGGCCTTTGCCTTAGCGTTTGAGAATTACTGCACAAAGCATGAACTCAAGTGTTTTGTACCCGTGTTCTGCAGCTTCTTCATACCTTTGGAAAACAATGTCACCATAGAGGAAGAGAAGATGTGGTTTGGTTGGACGTCACTTCGTGCTTGCCATGGACGAAAATTTCTAAAGCCATTTACAGACTCCTGTAAAGGGTTTAAGTCCTCCTTTTTCAAAGTAGTTGCCAAACCCGGGGAGTTACCTTGGTTTCTCCAGAGGGGCCGTCCGGGCATATTGAAGAGCGCTTTTCCGCTATACTGGGGTGAAAGTCATCACCAGTTTCAGTCCAAGGACTTTTTACCCGCCCCTTCACAGTGTTCCGATTCCGAGGATGAAGCCATTGTTAAGTTAACCACACTTGTTAGTAAAAAGGGGCCTTTGGTGGACTCGGTCGATTATATTATCTCTAACAAATCAAAACCCGTCATGGGTATGATATTCATTGCTTTCATCATCCTTTGTTTGTATTTCCTCAGATGTATGATGCCATTTATTTTTCTTTTCAGGTGATCAAATGGGGAAGAGGCCCTAGTACCTTGACGTGACTTGCCGTCGGGAGATGGCCCATACACCCACGGGTGGAAAACGAGCACCCCCGAGTGGAGAGCCTAGCATTCCCCCAGTTGCCAAGAAGGCAAAAAAGTCTAAGAAGAAGAAAGCCACCACTCCATCTTCCTCAGTTCCCGAGCCCGAGATTCCACAAGATGTGCCCTCGGGATCAGTTCAGGGCCCCTTAGTCCGAGTTCCCTCTTCCTATCTTTGGGAGGGCAAGCTGTCCTCCGTGTCTTCGCAAAGGTCTTCATGCTCCCCAAACTATTTCGATGGGAAGAGGCGGGCCGAGAGTGAGAAGGAGGAGCTCTTGAGCCGTCACGCGTCAACTTGAAGAACACCGGGCTTATGTCGGCTAGTTGCCCATCTTAAAGAGAAAGTCGGCCTCAACGAGGAGGACTTAGACGCCCTTGAGGAGGAGGAGAAAAAGCTGGAAGAACGATTGACCCAAGCGCTGGAAGATTGGGAGTTAGCAAAGGGCTAGAAGGAGAGCTTGGAAGAAGAACTCACTAGGACCGAGATAGTCTAAACAAGGCTGAATCTGAAGTCGCTCGGAGGCTGCAGATTCACCAAGAAGACTTGGGAGCCATGAGCCAGCATAAAAGTAAAATTACGGCCTTGGAGTCCGAGTTGGCATCCTGCAAAAACGCTGCGTCCTCGGACATAACTTTATACAAAGATGCCCTCTCCGTTGCCCAAGCCGATGTGGCCAAGCTGACGAACGGCGTCTCGGATGCGTTTTCTAACGCCCTGGAGCAGGTTCAATTTTTGAACCCCACGGTGACTTTGAATTTGGACGGGGTTCATATGAATGCCTATGTCGAAGACGGGAAGTTTTTCCCCGCTCCTTCCCCAGTTTGTTGGTTCTCCCGCTCCTACTTCCGAGACGATCCTAGATGGCCATGGGCAAGACCAGTCTCCTCCCCACAGCTGATTCTCCAAATGTATTTTGTACTTTTTTATTTGCAGCTTTGCCCGACTAGGCCTTTTGTAATGAACAAGAAATTAATACAATCTTATTTCGTTCGAATTGACTCCTTTTTCCATTTTGCGCTTATTGCTTTATTTGCTGCTTTCTGCCTTTTTTCTTTAACTGTAGTTAGGGTCCGACGTAATCAGCGTCGGAGGCCTTTCATCTATAATCTCCGAGTCATTTTAGACATGGGATACATTTTTCTTTGTCGGCTTCGCCGTGATGACATGTTTCGCGCAATCGGGCTTTTGTCCTGAATCGCTCATGCTTTGTATTGATACTCTCCTTGTCATTTAAGACTTGGGGTACGTTTTTTCTTGTCGGCTTCGCCGTGAAGACACGTTTCGCGTAATCGGGCTTTTGCCTTGAATCGCTCATGCTTTGTATTGATACTCTCCTTGTCATTTAAGACTTGGGGTATGTTTTTTCTTGTCGGCTTCGTCGTGAAGACACATTTCGCGTAATCGGGCTTTTACCCTGAGTCGCTCATGCCTTGTATTGATACTCTCCTTGTCATTTAAGACTTGGGGTACGTTTTTTTCTTGTCGGCTTCGCCGTGAAGACACGTTTCGCGTAATCGGGCTTTTGCCCTGAATCGCTCATGCTTTGTATTGATACTCTCCTTGTCATTTAAGACTTGGGGTATGTTTTAGCCGTCTCGAGTTATACTCGGCTTCAGACTTCATGGTTTATGAAGGAGTTTCGAACCTCCATTCATACATGTTCAGCGTTTTTGTATCCGCACAGATTGCAAAATAAGGGCTCCATGACCCTGTATTCTTTCTTCCTTCAGTTCACGAAGTTACATCCGATTTGATTCCCGTGGGAAAATACATGTACTTGCGACCGGTTTTCCTGAAAGTAGAGTCAAAATGAAATTGCGAAAAGCGAAAACAATTGAAATTTTGGAATCTAATTTCCCGACTTCACTATAGTATTTCTTAAGCTTGTCTGCATTCTAGGTCCTTTTGATTGCTTTGCCGGTCAAAGATTCCAGCACATAGGCTCCTTTTCCGAGTTCATCTGTAATACGGTAAGGTCCTTCCCAATTTGCGGCGAGTTTGCCATCCCGAGCGTTTTTATTGCCAATGTCGGCCCTCCGAGTACCAGTCGCCCTTCTTACGAACGAGCGTGGAATTACTTCCTATTGCATCTCGAGGCGACGAGTTGCTTGGCTGCTAAATCCCGAAGGTGAGCTGTGGCTCTGACTTCGTCTATGAGATCCATTTCCATCGCCAACTCCTGATCATTCCGCTCCTGCGAATGGTGTAGCCTTCTCCATGAAGGTTCCCCGACTTCGACTGGGATCATTGCTTCGCATCCATATGTGAGTCGAAATGGGGTCTCACCTGTTGATGTCTGAGAAGTAGTCTGATGTTCCCATAACACTGAGTGTAAATGTTCAACCCAACTACCCTTAGCATCTTCCATACGCTTCTTCAGTCCATCCACTATGACCTTGTTGGCCGCTTCGGCCGCCGCCCATTGATTGTGGGTGTTCAACCGAGGCAAAATGATGTTTAATCGAAAGTCGGCTACTAATTTTTGAAATTTTTTATCCACAAATTGGGTTCCATTGTCGGTCACCAACTCGTTTGGTATTCCGAAACGCGAAATAATGCTTCTCTTGAGGAATTTACGCACATTTGCCGAGGTGATGGTTGCCAAAGGTTCGGCTTCAATCCATTTGGTGAAGTAATCCACCGCAACAATGAGCCACTTCAACTGTCCTTGTGCCGCCTTGAATGGCCCCAATAAGTCCATACCTCATTTGTAGAACGGCCAAGGGGCTAAGATCTGTGTCAACTCGGATGGAGGGGTCCATATTATCCTGCCGTGTTTCTGGCAGCTTTCACATTTCTGGACATGATCCTTCGCATCCTGGGCCATAGTAGGCCAATAATACCCCATTTCGTATTGCTTTTCGAGCCAATGCCTTTGCGCCCGTGTCTTTGTCCGTTTATCCCTTCATGGATTTCTCGCAAGTACGTCGGGCTTCAAGCCGGTCAAGACATTTAGCCATCGAGAGTGTAAACCTCTTCGATATAATTGATCGCCCATCATTGAATAAGTGGCTGCTGTTCTAATAAGTCTCTTTGCTTCCGCAAAGATCTTCCCGGAATGATCCTTTCCAGATAGTCGGCAATCGACTTCCTCTAATCGCGATTATCTGAAATAAGCATGATACAACTCGGTTCTTGGAGATTCTGTTGAATCACAGTCCAAAGATTTCCCGGACTCTTAGTGCTAGCGAGTTTAGAAAGGACATCGGCTCTAACATTTTCAGTCTGAGGAATGTGCTCAATTTCTACATTATCAAACTCAGCTATGATATCCTTTACTTTTCGCAAGTATTTTGCCAACAACGGGCCTTTGGCTTGATAGGTTCCTTGTATCTGGGAAGCCACTAGTTGAGAATCGGTTGCTAGATGTACCTGTTGAGCTCCATTCTCCTTAGCCTGTAGTAAACCTGCAATGAGGGCCTCATACTCGGCCTGATTATTTGATGTCGGGAAATCCAGCCGAAGCGACAATTCCATTGCAACTCCTTCGGGGCTCTCCACAATGACTCATGCACCGCTTCCCTTAACATTTGATGAGCCGTCTACAAATACCTTCCACAACTCATTTTGCGTTCCCTCCATTTGAGTTGACGGGGTTAACTCCATTAGGAAATCAACCAAGGCCCGAGATTTGATTGCTTGGGCTTCATAGCCGATATCAAACTCGGACAATTGGATTGCCCACTTATCATTCTACCGGCTAAGTCCGGTTTATGTAGTACTTGACGTATGGGCCGATTGGTTACGACGACGATAGAATGTCCATGAAAGTAATGGCGAAGTCGCCTTGCCGCGATCGGCCGGTGCAAATGTCATTTTCTCCAACTTCGATATCTTAATTCGGAACCTTGTAAAACCACGCTCACGAAGTACACGGGTTTTTGCCCCTCCTCCAATTCTCGGACGAGAACGGCACTTACCGCTTCCTCTCCTACCGATAAGTATAGGATCAATGTTTCTCCGGGTTCGAGTTTAGATAGTGCGGCGAAGATGCCAAACATGACTTTATCTTTGCGAATGCCTCTTCACACTCGAGTTCCATCCTCCTTGCACCTCTTTTTTCAGAAGTTTGAAAAAAAAAGTGACTTTTCACCGACTTGGCGAAATCTTGTCAACGCCGCCAATCGCCCTGTCAATTGTTGGACTTCTTTTTATTGATTTGGAGCCTTCATTTCCAACACTTTGCTTTGCATTTTTTGGATTGGCCTCTATTCCCCGTTAGGTGGGTCAAAAAAACCCAAGAATTTGCCCGATGGTACTCCGAATGCACATTTGGCCGGGTTCGATCGATCCGATGCTTTCGCAGGTTTTTCAAATGTCTGTCGCGAGATCATTGACATGGTTGTTCTCTTCCTTCGATTTGACTATCATATCGTCAATATATACTTCCACGTTATTCCCCATTTGACTAGCAAAAACCTTAGTCATCATCCTCTGATAAGTAGCTCCAGCATTCTTAAGGCCAAAAGACATCACATTGTAGCAATAATTAGCGCTATTTGTGATGAAAGCCGTCTTTTCTTGATCATCGGGATGCATGGCTATCCGATTGTACCGAGTAGTATCGTCCATGAATGATAGGAGTTGAAAACCCGAGGATTTATCCACCAGTTGATCTATGTTAGGCATTGGAAATGCGTCTTTTGGGCATACCTTATTCAGATCTTTGTAATTAGTACAAACACGCAACTTCCCATTTGGTTTCTTAACCATAACCACGTTGGAGAGCCATGTCGTGTATTGTACTTCCCTGATAAATCCGGCTTTGAGTAACTCCTCCACATGTGCTTCCAAGGCCTTAGACCGATCGGAGCCTTGCTTCCTCTTCTTTTGCGCCACGGGTGTTGAGCCAGGGTGGATCGCCAAACTATGGCAACAGAACTCATGATCCATACCTGGGATTTCAGAGGCCTTCCATGCAAATACATCTTTATTTTGGACTAAGAATTTTTCAATTTCCCTATGGATCTCGGGATCCAACCCTTTCCCGATTTTAGTGATTTTCTCTGGGGTGTCCCCCAAGACATAGTCCTTGAGTTCATCATTTGGTTCTGCTCTTTGGATCTTGTCTTCTTCCCTCAAATCTAACTCCACAACTTGGACCACCCGGCTTCTTTCTCTTATTCGCCTTTCTTTGAATTTTTACTACCTTTGACCGTGTCAAAGTAGCATTGCCGAGAGTCTTTTTGGTCGCCTTTAACGGTAACCACTTTGTTTTTCTTGTTGATAAACTTCAGCTTCTGGTGATTTGAAGACACCAACATATTCCAATCATGAATAGCGGGTCGTCCTAGGATGATATTGTATGAGGAGGGGAAGTCGGCAACGACAAACCGAACCACTTCTGTCTTAAAAGCCTCCTTAGTGCCCAGAGTGAGTTTGAGATCAATGAATCCCTTTGGACGGGTATCTTGACAGTTAAAACCCATTAACACGGTCTTACAGGGCTTCAGCTCTTTGGAGTCAAACCTCATGCGTTTGAACGCATCCCAAAGGATGATGTTAACGGCGCTGCCATTATCCACAAAGATTTTCCTTACCCGGCAGTTCACCAATGTTCCCGTGATGACTAGGCCGTCATGATGCCCTGGTATCACCTCATCTAGTTCTTCATCAGTGAATCCGAGTATTGGGACAGGAGCATGTAAAGATTCTCCCTTAAACTCGGGACGACTTCTTACAGAGAGGACCTCTTTCAAATATTTTTTTCTCTGACTAACCGAGTCTCCTCCTCCACCAAAACCTCCGACTATGACATTACAGTCGTATTTTGAATCGGGAAATTCGTCATCCTGGCCTCGCCCCGGTTTCCTCTGTTCTCTTCTCTTCTTTTCAGGAGCCGGGCTCCTACTTCTGCCTTCCTGACACTTGTTTTGCCGTCCTTGTGTTTGTATCACATAACGGCGTAGTTTTCCTTCCCAGATAAATTTCTCAATGGCGTCGCGCAAGTCCCAGCACGTGTCCGTCGTGTGGCCGTGCTGATCATGGAACTCACAATATCTAGATTTATCCAGAGTATTTTCATTGCGCATTGGCCGCGGTCGTTCCACCTTTTTCATCTCCGTTAAGGAGACTTCCTTCCATATTTGTGCTTGCGGTACCCTTAATGGGGCATATCTGTCATATCTTCCTTCAGGCTTGTTTCTTCTTGGTTTGTTATCCCTTGCATGTGCCCGAGTATCCCGCTGATTCATTCCGAATTGTTGCTTCTCTCTGGGAGGCGGGCTTCTCGCCTTACTTCGAGGTGCGTGGGTCATGATGTCCATATGCTCCAGCTCTATGTATTGTTTAGAGCGATCTCGAAATTCTGACAGAGTTTTGGGCCGACGTTTCATCACCGACTTCTTCAAGCGAGAATCCTTGTCTAAGCCTGAAATCACACAATGCAAGTGTACCTCATCCTTCAACCCGAGGACATGTAAGGCTACGTCCTTGAAATGCTCCAGATATTTTTGTACTGTCTCTCCTGGCGACTACTTAACCTGGTCGAGTTGGAACTCGGTTTTTGGTTGTTTCCGACTTGTGGCGAAGTTTTGCAAGAATTTCTTTTCGAAATCCTTCATGTCGGTGATAGACTTCATTGGTAGAGAGTTGAACCATATTTGAGACCTCGAAGTGTTCGGCAAATAGTCGAGGATCACCGGCCCAAGTAAACCCTTTCACCATTATATCCGTTTTAAAGTGACCAATGTGCAATTGCGGATCTTGACTTCCGTCATATTTAGGAAAATCTTTGGTATCCAAAAGTTTTGGATATGGGGCGGCCATTATTTTATCCACGAAAGGACTCTGGATATTGTCATCATAGGCATCTGACTTAGACAAAGTCGGCGTCGCATCTTTCTTTGAGTGTTTGTGGGCCCGCAGTGGCTCCTTTGCTTCCTTACTTACTAACTTCTCCGCCTCTGCCCGACTTCGTCCTTTGTCAATGTTTGCCTGAGAATTCACTTCCTGATCATGCTCAATTGGGTTCCCTCCGAGCTGTCTCAGGAATTTGATATGTTCCTGCAAGGCTCGTATCTTCCGCGACCGCTCCTCGATGAGTTGTTCTTGATCTTCCCCGAGAATGGTTTCTTCTCTCTGCTGTGCCCGTGAAGTTCCCACCTTCTGCGATATGGAAACCTCATCTCGACTATGGTCGACAACATTTTTACCCGGGATCCGAGTATGATTTTCTGCATATCCGAAATGTTGCTCGAACATTCGCTTCCACTCTTCATTTCGACTATCCAACTCCTCCCTGAATGCTCGGGCATTCTCCTCACGCTGTAGGCGATTACAGATTTCCATTTCCCCCATCCGATTATATATGGAACCGAGTGTGGTTTGCATAATGCGAATGTCGGGGTCTATCGTCTGGAACTCTAACGTATGTTGCTGTGGTAGAGTCTGCGGGTTAATTTCCTGGATGATAGCATTGTCGAGAGGAGGAGAATTTGCCGTGTCTGATGTCTCAAATTCAGTCTCTACCATCACATTTCCTGATTCCGGGTTGGTAGAACCTTCCTGTCGAGATATTCGCTCATGGAGATGTTGCCTTGCTTCTTCTGGCATCTGGTCCTGCCGAGTTTCCACGTTTCTTCTTCTGGTATTCGCCATTCTCCTAGTTACACTCTTGGTTTTGCTGTGGGATTTGAAATTTACGGTCCCCACGGTCGGTGCCAATGTTCTAGTGTAGAACACTAATGTCTAGCCTTGGATAAGCTAGTAAGTTGATGTAGGATCTTTAGTCTTCTCTTTGATATCTATGGATGAGATACCCAGATAGATAGGAGATCACAGAGCTTGAACACAAGGGTTTTCACCCAAAGGAGTGGGGTGTGTGCTCTGTGTATGCAATATGGTAAATAGGTTGGGAGAGAATGTATGTACAGATCACTTTGTTGAATCCTTCCTATTTATAGAGGGACTAACCTGGTAGTTGGTTGGTGTCATGTCCGCCCCACTCCACTTACTGTTCCACTTATCCATGATGAAGATCATGGGATCATGGGAGCGTGAGTCTTGTCCGACTAAGTACACGAGATCATAGGATCATGGGAGCGTGAGTCTTACCCGACTAGTATACGTCAATGGGCCTCATCTTCTGAGGCCCATTTATCTCGGTCCACAACAGTTTATTTAGGGAAAACATTATTGCTTTAGGCAAAGGTGTTTATTAGATATAAAAGGAACGGGAATATAGCTAGCTAGGGAAATTGACCAAAATAATACAGAAAAAAAAAATATTTACCGGATTAAAGCAGATTGAAAACATTTTACCAAAGTAATGCAATTAGTGGCGCATGACAGATTCACGAGACTACTGGCGCAAAAGACGTTCACGCCACTGACACAAACTGACAAATTTTGTGTCAGTGGCGTGGAAGACATCCACGCCACCTGGTGACTAGGTGGCGTGGAAAACATCCACGCCACCTGTTGACTAGGTGGCGTGAATGTTATCCACGCCACCTAGGCGTGGATAATGATATATATATATATATATATATATATATATATATATATATATATAAATTTAAATTAAATATAAATAATAATAATAATAATAACAATAATAAATGATAAAAAAAGTAGAATAATTTAAAAAGTTCTACTTAATTTAATTTGAAGTCAAAAGAAAGAAAACATAGAAATTTGAAAAAACTCATTAAGAACGCCCCTTTTAAAAGATTACGGTATAATTTGGTTATAACAACAGATCCCAATACAGGGGATCTATATATTTGTTATACACCTACAATTTGGTTATAACAACAATATTGATTTTGGGATCTGTATAAAAAAATGTACCGCGTAAAAGTGTTTCTAATAAGTTATACAAATCTCAGAAACACTTTTACGCGGTACACTTTTTTATACAGATCCCAAAATCAATATTGTTGTTATAACCAAATCAGAAAGGTGTATAACAAATATATAGATCCCCCGTATTGGGATCATTGTTATAACCAAATTATACCGTAATCTTTTAAAAGGGGCGTTCTTAATAAGTTTTTTCACTCCGTATTTTCTTTCTTTTCGATTTCAAATTAAATTAAGAAAGCTTTTTTAAATTATTATACTTTTTTTTATCATTTATTATTATTATTATTATTTATATTTAATTTAAATTCTTTTTATATATATGGAATCAGACCCATTTAGTGGGTCTGATTCCATATATCATTATCCACGCCTAGGTGGCGTGGATAACATTCGGATGTTTTCCACGCCACCTAGTCACCAGGTGGCGTGGATGTTTTCCACGCCACCGACACAAAATTTGTCGGTTTGTGTCGGTGGCGCATTTGAACGTATTTTACGCCGTAGCCTCGTGAATGCGTGCGCTACTAATCGCATTCTTTTTGATAAAATGTTTCCAATCTGCTTTAATCCGGTAATTTTTTTTTTTCCTGTATTATTTTGGTCAATTTCCCTAGCTAGCTACCTCGTGCCTTTTGTGGGGTACCGGTTCGAGAGATGGCACTCCAAAGAAAAAAAGAAAAATAGAGGAAAGGTGATATATTATTGTAAGGACCGGATGGAATAATACTCCAACAAACAACAATGTTTGTACTTTGTTAATAATAAAACATCTGACCTTAGTCAAAGGTTAAGAAGAAGCTCCAGGGCTATTTCCTCTGTCATTTTCATGAAGCAACTTGTTCATATTGTCCAACTATCCAAGTTTGTGATGCTGACTCAGCTTTATTTTTGTATCGGTATATATTCCAAAGTCATTATTTTTACTTAATCCAAACAATAAACAAATCAATTAATATTTCACAAACTAAAAACGAGTTTCAGTAATTCCTATGAGTATTGGCCTCAAGTCTCAATACTGCCACAGTGAGACCTCAGTATCAACATCCACATCATTCCAGCTCCAACCATATGGCCAAATAGAGGGTGGCGATCGGAGAGGCTCCTCCGCAATGCTCACTAGCAAATGATGGAGCTCGTCGAACTCCGTCGTGGACGCTGCCGGAGCTTGATTAATGTACGTTGCTTCTTCTTCACAGTAATCCTGTACATTCGAAGCATCTCCGATGACATCGTCGTTGACCAGGTTACTACTGCGACTGCAAACCTCAGAATCATCCATACTCCGGCCGAATTCCTCAGCAGCCAGAGCCGCCACCCGCCTGATCTCCGCCGCATTGGTTGACTCCGGCAGGGGCAACCGCCAAGCGGAGTCAGCGAAATTCAGGCAAGCCGACTTGCCACGACGAAGAGCCAGTGCTGCCAAGTCATGAGCACGAGCGGCCATCTCCGCCGTGGAATATGTCCCGAGCCAAATCCTGGTGTTGCCGTTCGGCACACGAACCTCGCTCACCCACTTGTCGTTGTTCCTCCGTCGCACTCCTCTGTAAACGGGATGCCTAGTCTCCTTGAAAACCCTCCGTCCCGCTGGCTTCTTGGGCCGCTCTGACGCCAGAAACAATATCGGCTCTCCACTGGACGAGATCACCTCCGACGAAGATGCAGAAGAAGCGTCAAATGCGTGTTGTCTGAAAAAGTCCATTGGATTTGGATTAGATGTGAGATGTGAGAGTAAGTAAGTACCAGTAAAGAAGTTGTGTGCTGTATGTTGTGTTGGTACGGTCACGGTGGTGGTGGTTGAGAGTAGCAGAGAAGTGAGGACTAGCTGAGGAGTGAGGGGTTATATACAGTTTGGGTTTATGAAGAAAATGTGGGGCCCACCCACGGTTTGGACTTTGGCGACGATGGGAACACGGACGCTGAAAAGGTTGGGGAGGGGATAGTTAGTCGCCACGGTTGCCACTTGCTTTTGATTCTGCTCGCCGTCTTAACTATTATTCCCTCGCTGGGCATTTTATGTTGCGGCCACGTGTTTACAACTTTACATTTTTTTTATTGGGCAATGTGTTTGCATTGATTGATTGGATGTTATATAACAACTTTAATGTTTTAAAGCAAGTTTATGGATAAATTCTAGAAGGAAAATTAGTCCACTAATCTATATCAATAAAAATTAAGCAAATTAATTATTTTTTATATTATGGAAATTTTATTTAAAAGTAAAATATGCATAAGCTTTTGGACCTTTACATGATAAAACTATATGAAGCCAATTACAACTAAAAAGAACATGTGAAAAAACAAACCAACGACAGAAATTGAAAAAGCAAGAAGAGTAAGATCGATGACTTGATCAAAAGCATATGCACTACTTGAATCCTAACGCTGTGAGGAAGAAGGCGCACACGAGTAAAGTGCGAGGTGACCGCACGCGAAATAATACAAAAGCATAGGGCGATGCATGCATTAATACTGTGCATCGTTTTGACACAAACTATCTTACCTTTCTTCTTATATACTCCCTCCGGTCTAATTATAAGACAACATTTAAGAGTTGATTTTAGTCCTAATTATAAGACAACATTTTAATTTTTGTCAATTTCTTTCTAAAATACCCTTATTTTATTCTCTCAAGTGTATTTAATTTTACGTGAGTGTATATATGTTGATGCGTAGACTCTTACAGTAAGTAAAACTTTTAAATTGTTTGATTTTAATTTATTTATCAATCAGCTGATATTAATTTTTTAATATATATATATATATAGACACACATTTACACACACAGATATATGTGTGTGTGTTTATACATATATGTATATCTTTGTGTGTGTTTGTCAATATATGTGTGTGTATACATATATATATATATTGTGTGTGTCTATACATATATGTATTTTGTGTATGTGTACATATATGTATATCTTTGTGTGTTTGTCAATATGTGTGGGTGTATACAGATATATATAAATATGTGTGTGTTTATGTGTGTGTAAATATATGTACACACATATATATGTGTGTGTATAATATACATATATATTCACACATATATGTATCTATAATAAAACCATTATTTCAATTAGAAAACGTGTAGAAAAAAAAAATAGCTTGGACAAGTATGTAGTAGAGATTGTTGATTTACTTTTACTTATGTCATTTTAAATTTATATGAGGGCATTTTAGGAAAATGAGTAAAATTAACTAATTTAACTTCTCTCCTTAATCCCTCCAAAATAGGTTAAATATGTCCTATAATTAGGACCGGAGGGAGTATATTTTAGGCTATTGAGGGGACAAAAAAATATTTTAGGTTATTGATCGGTACTGGAAAAATACTTTATGATTTTGAAAAAATATTTTAAAGTATATTTTTAGTATCAATCAGTACCTAAAATATTTTTTTAAGATCCAGAAATATCATGAAATATTTTTTCAGTACCAGTCAGTATATTAAAGTATCATTTTAGTACAAACCAGTACCTTAAAATATGTTTTTAAGATCTTAAAATAATTTTTTAAGATAATATTTTTCAGTAACAGTCAGTATCATAAAGTATCTTTTTAATACCAGTCAATACCGTGAAATATTTTTTTAAGATCCTAAAATATCATAAAATATTTTTTCAGTATCAGTCAGTATTTTGAAGTAACATTTTAGTGCAAATCAATACCCTAAAATATTTTTCTAAGACCCTAAAATAATTTTTTAAGATAATTTTTTTTTTTAGTAATGTGATCAATAGCCTAAAGTATATTTTTAGTACTTAGTCAATGCCAAAAATAACTTTTTCAAGATCATCAAGTATTTTTCCAACATCGGTCAATATCATGAAGTGTATTTTTAGTACCTATCAGTACTCTCAAATATATTTTTTTTAAAAACAGCCAAGAGCTTCACAATTTTTGTGCCAAAACAACGCAATATTAATGTAGTGGACGAATATAGGCAACGAATGTAAGCCATATCTGTGTTTGGTTTAGAGGGTGTGAGGGAAAGGGAGGTAAATGCACTCCTTTCCCATTTGGTTTAAAATTTTAGAGGAAAGAGAATTAGAATCATCCATCCACCCACCTCACCCACCCACCCCCACCCACCCACATTTTTTTTTTTTGGGGGGGGGGGGGGTCTTTTCAGGGGAACAAAAATTTTGGATCATTTTACCTTCATAATTTATGTAACATTCCAATAATGCCTATGATAAAAATATTATTATAAATAAAAAACATTAGCATTAACATATTTAACTATAAAATTAATTTAAAATAAAAATATATTTTTATAAATAAAATTATTACAATTATAAATTTTTATAAATTAAATAAAAATATTATAATAATTAAAACATATCCTATTATTAATTTAATTTAAAATTAAATTATATATTTTCTAAATAATTTTTTTATAATTATAAAATATTTTATCATAATTTTACATAAACATACATTATTACAAATAAAAAAATGTATAATGATTTTTTTTTTAATTATCAAACAAATTTTATAAATATTTTTTTATAATCTAAAAATATTATTATGATTTTTTTTAAATAAAAATAAATTATAATTTTAAAAATATAATTACAAATACAAAAGGTTATTCCATTTTTCAAATATATATATTAATGGTGGTGGTGGTGGTATTAGTAATAGTAATTATTATTATTATTATTATATTAATTATTAATGTGTAAATTGATTTACATAACATATAAAAAAAAAATATAAACTAATACATTTACCCTTCAACCAAACTAAACAAGCTAACCTACTCCCCTTTTATACCCTCCATTTTCTTCAAACTAAACACACCTTTATCTTATATTTGGATAGAGAGAAAATTAGGGAGGAAAGAGCACTAGGAAGGAAAACTAAAAAAAATTGTAAATTTCATACCATATTTGAAATATTTAATACTAATATTTCCTCTCTCTATTTTCTCCTTACTTTTCTCTCCATCTAAACATAAGATTAAGGCCTTAAATGTGTAAATAAGTTTATTTTATTAAAGCCTAGCTTCTAAGCCATCAGACATAACCTATTTATGTATTTTAGATAATTTGGATTGAGTTATTGTAATTTTGAACTGATTTATTTAATTATGACCCATTTTCGGCTTATTTAAATGCAGTCTGATTTTGGTTTATTTGAAGGCTTATCCTGTTTTCCAGTGATGGCTTATGTTTGGCCTACTAACCTGTTTAAATTTTTAAAACATGCAGGCTATCTTAATAGGCTTTAGACTAGACCGTGCTTTTGTATAAACCAGTCTTAGGTTGAAAAGAAGCCTATGATAAGTCATAGGTTAGGCTCTGACTGATTTATTACATGAAAAGTTTGGTCTATTAAGGCTAAAGTCTTATCTAACGTGGTCTGATTTCATGCTTATTAATAAGTCATTGTATTACAATTAAAAGTTAGAGTATGACAAGGATGTCTCAATTAACAAATCAATATACCATCAATAATAATAAGTTAAGGTGCCACAATTTACAAATCACAATGCTACTAATAAAAAATTAGGGTAAACTTATCTTTTCACAATTTCAATAAATCTCTCACGTAATCTTTTAGAACTTCATATTAATTTGATAATTCTATGAGAGTTGGTTGTGATAATTTGTCTTTCTCAATATCTCAGTGTAATTGCTCCATATTAATTTTAAAAATTAGAGGCTGGAGTTTTGGAATTTGGTTCCTATTTTACATGAAAATTTGCGATCAATCAGCTGCAGACAGGCTAGGCCGAACGCTTCAGCTTTTACACTACAGAAACTAGCAAGTAACAAGTTACAGTGTCGGAAAAAAAAAAAAAAAAAAAAGAAGCTCTCAATACTGCCACAGTGACAGTGAGACTAGAGGATCAACCTCCACGTCATTCCAGCTCCAGCCATATGGTCTAATTGAGGGTGGCGATCGGAGAGGCTCCTCCGCCATACTCACTAGCCATTGACGGAGGTCGTGATCAAACTCCGTCGTTGACACTGCCGGAGTTTGATTAATATACGTTGCTTCTTCCTCACAGTAGCCCTGTACATTCGACACATCTCGGATGACGTCATTGTTGACCGTTGTACTACTGCTACTGCAAACCTCAGAATCATCCGTACTCCGGCCGAATTCCTCAGCAGCCAGAGCCGCCACCCGCCTGATCTCCGCCGCATTGGTTGACTCCGGTACAGGCAAACGCCAAGTGGAGTCAGCGAAATTCAGGCAAGCCGACTTGCCACGAAGAGCCAGTGCCGCCACGTCATGAGCACGAGCGGCCATCTCGGCCTTGGAATATGTTCCGAGCCAAATCCTGGTGTTACTTTTCGGCACACGAACCTCGCAAACCCACTTGTCGTTGTTCCTCCGTCGCACTCCTCTGAAAACGGGATGCCTAGTCTCCTTGAAAACCCTCCGTCCCCCTCGCTTCTTGGGCCGCTTCGATGCCAGTAACAGTATCGGCTCTTCGCTAGACGAGATCACCTCCGACGAAGACAAAGAAGAAGTAGAAGAAAAATTGTCGAATTGGTCTTTTCTGAGATATTCCATTGTTGGATTTGGATGAGATGTGAGAGTAAGTAGTGAGCAGATGTGATGCGCCGTGGTGTGTTGAGTCACTGAGTGGATGGGAATAAGTGAGGAGGAGCTGTATATATATATAGTTTGGGTTTAAGTAGGAAGGAACAGAGGGAGGAGGGCCCACTTGGGGTTTTGCCTACGTTGAGGACGCGGAAATAGTTGGAGACAGTTAGCTCCCCACGGTTACCACTTGGCTTTTGCTACTTGCTGCGCTGGGTTCAATATTCTTAGTCTTAGCTTTTAAGTCCCATAGTTGATTTTTTTCGTTTTGGGTCACGTGTTCAGTATTCTAATTCTTAGTCTTAGTCTGAGGGTTCAATATTCTTAGTCTTAGCTTTTAAGTCCCATAGGGGACTTATAAACATGAGGGATATATTTACTTATTTAGGATGAGGTGAAGTAATAATTAAACATGTGTAGTATACTAGTATGGCTAATTGGAGGAAAACCAAGTAGAAAATACCAGTATAAGATCGAGAAAGTGTCCATTTAGGATTGTGATGACCAGTGATTTTTTTCAGATGAGTTTTTATAAACATAAGATAAAATAAAAGTTAAATTATAGATATAATGTTGTGTTTGAGATAGCGGTAGCAAAAGTGACTTTTTTGTTTCAAATGGGTTCTTTTGTGTGTGTATATATTGTGATAATTAAAGATAAAAATTTAAATTTGATAAGAAAATAAATTATTATTAAAAAAATTAAAAAACTTTAAAGTTCATAATTAAATATATTATAATAGATAAATTAGAATGCATACAAATATATATTTAATAGTATATTGTTTATTGGATCAATTATCCCCAACCTTTTTTTTAGAAGTTAAAAAAAAAGTACTCTAGAAATTGAAAAAAAGTGACTTCTAACTGTTCAAGTTATCTTAAATAATCCAGATTAGTCTTTTTTTTTTTTCATTGGGCTTATTTGACACTTTGATTGGTTTGTTTTACCGTTTGAAACTATCCGAGCAGTGAAAAAAAAAAAACGAAGGTAGGGTTGAGACTTAGGAGGACACTTGGAGACAGCTGTGTCCCTCCCACCTATTGATTATTTGGCAGGACCTAAACGGACGTTTAAACATGAAAACGTGTTCGTACTGTATTACATATGGCGGTAAGCTCACCACTATTTTACTACCACGTGTCATTCAGAATTTTCACGGCCGCCTCAAACCGTGACCGGATCCATCCGCCCAATCCTGGTCCTTAACTTTTTTTTTTTTTTTTTTTTTTCCGCCCTTTTCTGTGCTAGCAAACAGAAGGAACTTAGGCATATCCAAAAAAAGAAAAAAGGGTTTAATGGTGCGATAATCAAATAACACGTGGCAGTGAAAATCAGTTGAGCTGGTCAAACTTACTTTCCATATTTGTCCACTTATAACCTTGTGTTATCCATTCCTTCTTCGTCAAAATTACTCCGTTGATCCTCCTTATACACAGTAGAGGGACAATAAATTTCTTGGTCATATTTATATACAAGGGAGGTCATTAAATTTCTGTTCTCGGTTCTTAATATAAAATATATTTAGGAAGTTGATCTTGATATTAAATATGAGATAAATTTTTTTATATTTATCAATCTTTTTTTAATTTACCTTTATTGATGTTTTCCTTAATGATAATTAAGATACGAGATGGAATAAGGGAATTAAGGAAGATGATCAGGGTATTTTAGAAAATATATTTTATATTAACTAACTTAATCAATTTCTTTAATCTAATTAAATTAATAAATATTTATTATATTAAAGACTGTAGGGAGAATAATCTTACTTTTCATTTACTATTGTTTAGATAGTTATAATTTTTAGAAAGTATGTAATTAAATAGGGATAAAGTTAAAAAGTTGTTGAATTTTAAAATAGAATTAATGGAGTTTAAGGTTTTTTTTTTTTTTTTTTTTTTTTTTAAAATTTTGGAAAAGATACTAGAAATATCTTATCCAGTATGCGTGTATGAGTTGATCGTTTAGGAACCTAGATAATAAGGCAGCAGTGACACGACTTATGAAGATGAGAATGATTCAAACTAATGCAAATCAAATCAAGTTCAGTAGCTAAGTCAATTTTTCAAAACCCTTTGGTCACAGTTATTCGAATTTGGCAAGTTGCTTTATACTAAAACGAGTATCTTCGTTGGCGAAAAAAACAGAAAAAAACCAACAAAACGAGTATAAAAGTGAGATTGTATGAATGACTTTTGTCCGATTGAGTTTTTGTAGCGATATAGTAGTTGGTAGAAGTGATTTTTATTCTATGAGCTTTTATAAATAAAGACCGGATAAAAGTTAGATTGTAAATGTGATTTGTATTTGGGATAGTGGTAGTAAAAGTAACTTTTTTTCAGATGAGCTCTTGTTTAGATAATTATTTAAGATGAAAAATGATATAAATTTTATTGAATACTATATATATATATATATATATATATATATATATATATATTAGTTATATATATATTGTGATAATTAAATATAAAACTTAAATTTAAATTTGATAAAAAATAAATTATTATTAAAAAAAATATAATCACTACTACAATAATCGTTTTTTAGACCGTTATGGATCCAGTTTTGATATCGTCGATCTTAAAAGTTTTTTATTTTTTAAATCAGTTGATCAAACTATATTAAAAAATATTTTTTAGACCAAATTTTTTAAAATATAAAGTCTTAAAGGTTGAATTTTTAAAATATGAAGTCTTAAAAATTTTTAAGACGGCTTTTTTAAACACCTAATCTTAAAAATAAGTTGGAAAAAATAATCTCCCCCTTCCTAGCAAAACACCTATTTCCTCCCTTTGGGTCCAAGAATGACAGTTTCTTCAGATCTGCACGTTTCTCCTTCTGAATTCTCAGATCTGCACGGTTCTTCCCTTAATCGTGATTTGCAGGTTGGAGCGGAGTTGGATTTGGGCGATGACAAGTTATTGGGAGGATTCCGGCTCAGTAGCTCCAGATTCTTGTACATTCATCGATCGACTGTCCTTTTATGCGTACAAGAACACGAGAAGCTGAATGTTAGCCTTCAAGATCCGAGCACCTAAGAGAAAGGTCATACGAAAACCACAAAAACAAACAGATTATTACGAGCTCTGAAACCAGGAATGAAATACCTTTTGCATGATCTCTTAGTAGATAATTAAGACGATTCTCGGTCAACTAGTACCAGTCTTGCCCGTCTTCAATCGGATGCCGCCAGCCAGGGCCATCGCCGGAGAAACCAGAATGGCATATGATTTGATGGAAGATTAGTACCCGATCCATACATCGACTGCATTCGTTTCTACTGGAAGAAAAATAAAAGATCCATATAACTACGATGCGAACATTAACAACAAACTACAAGCTCCGAAATCAAAGGATTCCAGATTTTAAAGTACCTTGCATGATTCGTGACTACAAACGTTAAAGGATGAAAAAAATGTCGCGAAATTCAATTTTCTCTGCATAGCAAAGAGAGTTTAAATGAAAATCTTTTAGTTTGACAAAATAAGGTCGGCTAACTTTTTAGACTGGTTGTTTGTAACAACAGGTCTTAAAAAGTAATAGATATTCTTTTAAAAACTTGTTAGACCGATTATTTATAACAACCTTATTAAAAGTAACAGAAATTTTATTTTATTTTCTTAACTTTTTAGACCGGTTGTTTGAGAAACTGGTTTAAATAATATCTTTTATATCTCATATTAAAGGAATTGGTCCAGAAAATTCTTTATATTTATAAAATTGTCACCAGTCATACCTTTTAAACCTGATCCTCTATATCCGGTTTAAATGAGGCCATCTAAAAGCCATTTTTTTGTAGTAATGAAAACTTTAAAGTACTTCATTAAATATATTCTAATGGATAAATTAGAATACATATAAATGTATATTTAAAAGTACATTGCTTATTAAATCATTTATCTATAATATTTTTCTCCAAAAGCTGAAAAAAATTATGCCAAAAGATTAAAAAAGTGACTTTTACAAAGAATCACTTTTGTTGGAGAAGCACATCACCTACCGAAGTTATCCCAAACGCCTATTTTTCCCCTATTAGTCCTTTATTCACTTTCATTGAGATTTTTTTTTTTTTGTTTTGACTTCTTCATCCATGCCAAACAAGCACTTAGTGAAACCAACGACCACGTTGATGAAAGATGTCAATGGGTCTGTTTGGATTGGCGGTAGGAGCGGTGGCTTAAAAGCTATCTGACTTTAAAAAAAGCTCGGTGGGAAAAAAGTCAGGTTATAGATAATGATTTGTGTTTGGATTGATAGTGGTAGAAGTGGCAGGGCCCACGTCAAAAAGATGAGAGCATTATGGAAAAAGCTGGGTTCTGGAGCTTTTTCCTTAACGGGTTTTTTGAGCTTTTTTTTATGTTAAGTCCAGTGAACTTAACGTGCAACCCAAACACACCAGGTTGAGTTTTTTCTCCAACGCCCATTAACTCTACCGCTAACGCTCCTAACGCTCTCCTAACGTTGATTCCAAACAGACACAATGATGATTGCATGAAAACATTGAAGACATGTACAAATGTAATTCATAATTTTGTTTTTGGCTTTAATTAAAGACAAATGCGTAACTAATATATTGTATTTTTTGATATATATAATTTATATATTGTATCTGTGTTATATAAAAAGTTTATGTTTGAACAGCAAACTAAAATGACAAGAGAATAAAAAAAATGCTACCACTGATCTTTAATACAAAATCTTATTTATAGTCTTATTTGCAATACCAACAAGATCTTATATTAAAGATTAGGGTAGTATAAAATATATCCATATAAGACTATTCATTTTGTATGAACTCTAAGGAGCTGTTTGGTAGCTGAAAAATATGGGGAAAGAAAAGGAAAATAAGCTATTTTCCTTCACGAGATCCGTTTGGTATCCAGAATCGTCTTTCCAAGAAAAACTTATTTTCCAGCGTACGTTGACGCCGCTCTTCCTTCTAGAAAACAAGGGGATGGGTCTTCTCACAGGAAAATTTGAGAAAGGACCAAAATCGCCCTCTACCTTAATCTTCCTCATTCTTCATACCATCTGCCGCTGCCACATTCAGCTTATCAGGTGCTCTCCTTTCTTCATCTTCTTTATCGCATCTCACCGGTTCATCATATAGGCTTTAAACACTACTACATAAACACTACAAAAAAACAGACCATTAGTAGCGGTTATAAAAAACCGCCACAAAATCACTATAAAACGTGTTTTTGTTGCGGTTTTTTAATGAACCGCAACAAATTAGCAGCGGAATCATAAAGAGGGCGTTTCTTTGAGACATTTGTAGCGGTTTCTATAGTGTAAACCGCTACAAATTTTGGCGCCGGCTTAGCGCGCCATGGCGCGAATCTCGTGGTGCAACTTTGTGTTGCGGTTTCTTAGTAAAACCGCTACAAATTTGGCGCCAGTGATTAGCGCGTAATGGCGCGAACTTAGTCGCAGTAATTCTGTAGCGGTTATATGAAAGCAACCACAACAGAAATGCAAAACGACAGCTTTTTGTAGCGGTTGTGTTGAAGCGAAGTTGAAACCGCATCATATAGTATGATTTTGTAGCGTTTGTTAGTACGACCGCTACAAAAAGTGACGCTATAAATAGTTAATTTGTCCGTACACCTGATTATAAATTTTCAGAAATTACCACATCTGCATTGTCATTTGAATGAACATTCTCGTTTGAGTAGTCGAAGGCATGCGGATATCTCGCAGAGATCTCTTATGTCGAGAGTGTTCCTTCGGTGACAATCCACATTTGGGATTTATCTCGACGTGAAGACTTCCTCTTCGAAGATATAGTCTAACGTGCACCGAAGATTGATTTTCATTATAGCCACCATTCTCTCGTAAAATATCTCGATCAAAATGAGTCGGTGAGTGTTTCCGAGAGAGTTTGGTGGCTATGCTTGAATGCGAATCTTCACGGACATGTTAGACTATTTTCGATAAACTCATTATTATTAATTTATTAAACTCGAGTGTTTTGAGAAAATCGATGAAAATAATTAAAATAAGTTCTTTTATTTTAATTATTTTCACCAAACTAATTGGTTGGACTCCTAAACCAATTAGTTTGGAATTTTTTTGTCAAAAAGTATTTTTGTAGCGGTTATATGATAGAACCGCTACAGAATCACAATGGTCTCTATTTTTGTAGCGGTTGTAAGACCGCTACAGAAGTTCACCAAGAACGAGGCAAGTTTGTTGCGTTTTTTAGCTAAAAACCGCTCCAGAATTGCAACGGTCTCACAATTTGTAGCGGTTGTAAGACCGCTACAGATATTCACCAAGAACGAGGAAACTTTGTTGCAGTTGTCAGCAAAAAACCGCTACATAATCGCAACGGTCTTACAATTTGTAGCGTTTTGGATGTCGGTTTTATGAAACCGCTACAAATTGTAGCGGTTTTTAACTGTTCGTCCCATTTTCATTTTCCCCGCGCAAAGGTTTTGATTTTTCACCTTTTAACATTTCAACTTGTACCTTTCGACGTGATGGCTGATAAGGGAAAAGGAAAAGCTGTTGAACAAGAGAAAAGGCCTATAAGGGGCGGTAGTAGTAGAGGGGGCTATACGAGAGGGCGTGGACTGTAAATATCCCCCTCCGCCCCCCTAATGTGGCGGGGAGGGAGTTTGATGCCTCTTTGAAGATGAAGAAATCCCAATAATAGAGACCGTAGGGAGATAAAGACCCAAGTACGTCCTTCGGCGACATAGACGAAAATCCGGAGATCCATATTGAGATTCCCTTGAGCGGCGGAGCGGTTTCTCGATGAGGAGAACCCGGCGGGATCGGGGAACCCCCGACCATCGTCTTCGCGTTCACCGGATTTTTGGTGGATGTCGAAGGTAAATATAATTAGTTTTCGAGTCAATAAATTAAATTTAAATTTCTTACATGTAATCTTAATTTATTTAAATGCAATTGCACAATGTGTTTATAATTGTGCGAGATAAACATGGGAACATCGCGGGAGGACGGTGGATATTGCCACGGTCGCTCCAGACGGACGAGTTCGCGTCATAGTCCCCTGGAACTCGAACACGGACAGCCGTCGGAAATGGTGGTCATCGATGAACCGATTCCTGTCAGAATTTGGCGGAAATTGGGCATGGTTCCCAATCTATATCCACGATTGGAGAAAGATTCCCTCGGATAACAAGAAAAAAGCGTTTAGTGACGTGGTGCAGGTAACTTATGTTGTGTAACTAAATTCAAATATTAATAGTATGGAATGTTGGGTTTAATTATTTAATTATTTATTTATTACTTAATTACTAACTACATAACTACATTATGTAATGAAAAAATTTAAATTGCGAGAGCCACATAAGAGGTACGTCGATGGCCGGGGCAAGGGTGGAAGAGTCGAAGGCTTTGTCTCTACACCGACGGAGAATGGAGATTCGATATGACTGCGGCGGTGATGGAGAACGTCCCGGACGGCGTGGATCCAAATCTTTGGGCGACTTATGTCCAATATCGAAGGAGTGCGGATGCACGGGTAGGTTGTTTAATTAATCATAGTTTACGTTTTATTTAAAAATGAGTTAATTTATTGTTTAGCATTTCTTTAAATTAATTTTGTTTGAGTGTAGTTTAAAAATATATATAGATGAAATTAATTTATTGTTTACATTTTGGTTTAAATTATTTAATAGTTTAACTTAATTTATATAATTAATTTCAATAAACATTTTGTTTGCTCTTCCTTGAGGCCTGTCACATAGGAACACTAGAAGTCAGTCACATCAGCAGGTCCATCACACGGCAGGAACCAAGACGTTTGCCGTGACCTACGGTATTTGGTAATTTCAAAGATCAATTAATTTTAGTTTTAAATGACGAATGTTTTGTTTTTGAAATAATAAAGTTTATATTCTTTTACCTCTGTCAGGAAGAGATGGCTCGGGAGGAGAACCGTGAGATGGACTATGGGCAGTTGTTCACACACACCCATAGACACCGTGATGGGACGCCGACTTCTGCTGCTGCAGAGGACATCATAGTAAGTTACAAAAACAAATTATTTATATAGTTAATGTTGTATATTTAAATTGAATTAAATTGTTTGATTAATGTTTTCCGAAATCTTTGCGTCGGGCCGGATTGACGGAGCGGGCGAGCTGCGGCGTCGCAACCCCCGGAGTCACGGGGGTGCGTGGATCCTCGGCCCCTTTGAAAGCGCGTGGGCCCAAAAGAGCATCCGGCCGCGTGAAGGGTATGGGGTTAGGCGCCGGGCCTAGCATGGTATACGGCAAGGCCTCCAGCTCTTATGCCGGCACCTCTGGCTCGAGAAGGCCACCACCGGAGGAGGTTGATGTCATCATTGCCGCGAAGGTTGCCGAGCAGGTTGCTGCACAGAAGGCTGCGCAAGATGCCAAGAACAAACGCATGCAAGAGAGGTACAACCGTTGGGCTGCGAGTCAGAGGGAGATTGTGAGTGCTATGGCCGGTGCCTTGAGTGAGTTGATGCGACGGACGGTTTCCATCTCCGAGCCTCCCCTCCGTTCTTCTACAAGGATTCCTCCCCGTCTCCGCCTCCGCCTCCCTCCCCTCCGTACGGTGAAGACGAGCACGAGATTACCTTTGGTCGTGCCACAGGACCTGATCATCAGGCTCCTGATAGTTATTTTTTTATTTTGAACCGTTGGATCTTTGTTTTTTTTAATCTTATTGCGGCGGGTTGACATTTTTTTTTGTTACATATTTTCTATCTTTGACTATAGTGTGTTTTTAATATATTCGAGGACTATTTTAATACTTATATTTCATTTATATTAGGTTAATAATGTTATGTACAAATGTAAAATTTATTATAGCTAATGAGTTGTAAAATAATTAACTTTGTAGCAGTTATAACGAAAAACCGCCACAACGTTTTCGAATTCGCTCATTTGTAGCGGTTAGTGAATCGTTTCCCACACCGCAACTACGTTTTGCAATTTGTGGCGGTTCATGTAGCGGTTTAGAACCGCTACAAAATTATGGCGGGATTTTCAATTCGAATTCGCTCATTTGTAGTGGTTAGTAGAGCGTTTCTGAAACCGCAACTAATTTTTTTTTGCAATTTGTGGCGGTTGATGTAGCGGTTTTTAACCGCTCAAATTTTTTCCATGTTGCATTTAAACATCAGGTGTTGTTATGAAGGTAATTAAACATTCTCTCTACATTTATATTGTGTATCCTAGCTTTGTTTACTACGAGATGGATAAGTCATGGATCAAGCTACCGCGCAGTTCTCTGTATATTTAGCGGGGTTGAAAAATTTCTTAGATTTCGCCTTCTCTCACGCTAGCATTAATGGCAAGATTGTGTGTCCTTGTTGTAGATGCAAGTTCAAGAAGTGGCAAATGCGAGAAGGCGCTATGGAACATCTTCTTATCAAACATTTCCCAGAAGGATATACATTCTGGCAAGTTCATGGTGAAGAACGTGGTATGAGATATGAGGCTAACCTTCCTCAAACCTCACAAGTAGCAAATCAAGTACTTGAACATGATCCGGTTAATAAAGTTGTTCACGATGCTTTCGGTGTTCAAGATGACAACTTCACTGCGAGAAGTTCGGGGTCGAGAACCAGTTTTCTTCGGGAATGATGCGGCTCGGGAATTTTTCGCCCTAATGGATGAGAGTGATCGTCCTTTGTATCAAGGTTGTCGAAATACTCAAAATTATCTTTTACGATCAAAGCTGTACCATATCAAGTGCTTGTGTGGGGTCACTAATAAGGCAATGTCGATGTTCTTTGGAATTACTATGAGATGCTTTCCACGACGCGGACATTCCCACAACCTTCTATGAGGCCAAGAAGATCATCAACAGGAGATTAGGCACGAACTACGAAAAAATCGATGCATGTCCCAACGATCGTATGCTTTATTGGGGAGAGGATGCTCGGAGGGAGACTTGTAAGAAGTGTCATACTTCGAGGTTCGGGACGATTCGGAAGGAAAGAAGCGAGAAGAAGAAACCCGCAAAGATTTTAAGGTATTTTCCTTTGAAACCTCGCTTACAAAAAGGCTGTTTATGTCGTCTAAGACAGCTGAGCATATGAGGTGGCATGAAGCCGACAAGAACGAAGATGGTAGACTCAGACATCCACGGGATGCTGAAGCCTGGAAAGCGTTCGACTCAGACTTTCCTAATTTTGCGGCGGACCCTAGGAATGTTTGTCTTGCTTTGGCGGCCAATCGACGGTTTTAATCCTTTTGGGAATCTTAGCACAAGCTATAGTATATGGCCAGTTGTTTTGATACCTTACAACTTGCCGCCTTGGATGTGTATGAAACAGAGCTCCTTCATTATGTCCATGATCATTCCAGGCAAAAAGGCACCCGGAAATGACATCGATGTGTATCTCCTTGGCGGAGATGTGGAATGTTGGCGTCGAGACGTATGACGCGCACGACAAGACACTGTTCAACTTGCGTGCGGCGTTAATGTGGACTATCAGTGACTTCCCTGGACTGGGAACATTATCGGGGTGGAATGTTCATACCGGCCTTGCGTGTCCGGCGTGCAATTTTGACGCTGACTCAGTGCGCCTTCCCCACAGTCGCAAGTGGTGCTTCATGGGTCATCGGCGGTTTCTCGATGGTATGCACAGGTTTAGGTTGCAACGCAATCGTTTCAATGTGCAACAAGAGAAAAGAGGACCTCCTAGGCATTTATCCGGTGCAGAAATCATAGAGCAGCTTGTGGATGTTGAAGTTGAGTATGGGAAAAAGAGGATCCGGCAAAGGTGGGACAAAGACTACCGGGGCTTACGGTTCGTGCCCCGACAATGGCGGAAGGTAAGCGTCTTCTTGACTCTTCCGTATTGGAAAGATAATTTGCTCGACCACGATCTGGATGTCATGCACATTGAAAAGAATGTGTGCGACAATGTGTTGTACACGATTCTAAACGAACCAGGCAAGTCAAAAGATCATCTTCAAGCGAGGAAAGATTTACGGGACATGGGGGTTCGTGGAGACGCGTGGCCGAATGAGCATGATGATTTCAACCGGCAAAATTCACACCGACAAAACCGAATAAGGAAATCTTCCTTGCAACGTTGAAGAATATAAAAGTTCTGACGGGTATTCAAGCAACATTTCACGATGTGTTGACGTGCGAGGCTCGAAAGGTTGCGGCACGAAGAGTCATGACTCACATGTGCTTATGCATGATTACTTATTTCGGCCATCAAAAATACGCGCCCTTTGGATGTGTCGATCATTTTGGTGGAGCTTTGTACTTTCTTTCGGAAGTTGTGTTCCAAGGTTTTGATCGTGGAGGAGCTCGACCAGCTACAACGAGAAAATCATTCTTCTTTGTGTCATTTAGAGATGATATTTCCTCCGTCATTTTTCACGGTCATGATTCATCTGACAGTACACCTTGTTCATGAAACAAAGCTTGTTGGCCCGGTTCACTACCGATGGATGTATCCTATTGAGAGGTACTCATTTAAAATTATTTACTTTAGCATTACTCCCTAGTCTCACGTCTAACCATTGATGTATCGAAATTTTCCCTTCATTACTTTATAGGTTTCTTGGGAAGCGAAGTCTTACGTGAGGAATAAGGCGTGGCGGAAGGTTCAATAGCGAAGGCTATATTGGGGATGAGGTCTTGTATTTTTGTTCCAGGTACTTTGATGACATTGAGACGTCATTCAACCGACCGCCTCGTGTTGACGATTGTCCGAGCTAGAGCCATCGGGAACGAGTTGTTAGTCCCTCGTGTTGGTAAACCAGTTGGCGGAAGTGAGAACTTCAAACTCACGGCACTTGAGAAGATTCAAGCACATAGACATGTCTTGATCAATTGCACTAAAGTAGAACCGTACCTTCAGTAAGGATTCCACACAGATATATATATATATATACACATATATGTTATCCTAAATATTTCCTTTCAGTTTATACTAACATTTAATGCTCGTCATCGCACCTTTAATTGCAGGGAATTCAGGAGTTATGTGAAGCGTCGGCGAGGATCCGTACGAGACATCATCCGAAATTGATAGAAAGGTCCACGAGAGAATTCGCCGGTTGGTTTAGGAGGAGAATAATGAATGACCACAACCCGCACTCACCAGAATTTAGAGCTCTCGCACTCGGCCTGCTTGACCACGCCCAAAGATTTACGGCATACAATGTCAATGGTTTCAAGTTTTTCACCGTTTCACGAGATCAGGGATTGCTGACCCAAAACTCGGGTGTATATGGCACGTTTGGGACGAGGAGTTATGCGACGTAGTGACGGGAACATGCGGTTCGGTGACGTCCCATATTATGGAAAGTTGCTTGATGTGGTCGGGATAACTTACCAAGGCATTTTTCCCGTGACGCTGTTCAAGTGTTCGTGGGCGAATACGACAACGCCCAGGGGACTCACGACTGACGACTTAGGCATCACATCGGTGAATTTCTCCCGACTTATGTCACCGATGAGAGGCACGTGGATTGGAATATGGTGGTTCACTTAAAGCCTCGGGACCTTTACGATATGGGCGATGGTTATAATGTCGCCTACGATTGTGAGCCGTTCCGGCCCGGCCCGGTTTTGAAAATTTCTTCCCAGGACGGCGATGACAATTTACCTATAGTTCGGTATGTTTTTAAATATACGTTTTATGAAATAATAACATTTAACCAAAGTTTTATTTGTGTTTAAACATATTCAACTCACGGGTAACATTTTATCCAAACTTTCTTTGTAGGGATGGTGACGAAGAATGAGAGAACAGATTATGCCATATATAGTTAGTCTGTAATTTTTTTTTTAAAAAAACAATAATTTTTGTAGCGGTTATGTAACCGCTACAAAACCTAAATTACTGCTACAAGTTAGAACCGCTACAAAATACGTGTCACAAACCGCTACAAATCAATTCCGCTACAAAAAAATGGCAAATAAACCGCTACAAAATGATTCGCACCTATCGTAATAAATACCCCCACTTTGACCCCATTTAATTTGCTTCACTCCTACTTACCTTGTCTCTCGTATTTACTCACGTTTTCAGGAATAGCTTAAGTGTTTAAAGGGGGTAAGTGTTGTTGAACCACATCAAATCTATTGCTTATTTTCTACCAAATACTTATACTAACTTTTGTTATTTTGCAGATGAATTTCGTATTTTTTGACACTTTGTTTCGATTTTCTATCCGATTCACATTCACACACATTTTTTATACACACAATTATATTTTATTTAACACATTCTTTCTACCACATTCTCATTCTCATTCTTTTCTATTATATATTAACCTTATATAATGAAATATTATATTTTAATATAAGTTATTTTTATCTAAAATATTAATTATTATTGCCTAAACAATATTTAACTAATTTAATTACTTAATTTTTTTTTTAAATTTCATTGGTTTGTAGCGGTTAATGAACCGCTACAAATAATGGAAATAAAGCATACGAAAAAAAAAACAAAAAATGAGGGAATATTTTGTGGCGGTTTTTAACCGCTACAAATTTCAAAAAGAAATTGCCGCCAAAAATTTCCCCAAAAAGGCAGGAGTTATTTGTAGCGGTTACAAACCGCTACAAATATTTGCGCAAAATTTTTCCCAAAATTACGAGGGAATATTTGTCGCGGTCATATAACCGCTACAAAATATTTTCAAATTGTTGGCGCTACTTTTGAATATTTTTAGTTGCGGTTTAATAACCGCTACAAATGTGATCGTTCTCAATTTGTAGCGGTTCGAAAACCGACACTAATGTTCCAACAAGGTGACGTACGGTGTCAAATAGTTACGGTCATTTTTGTAACCGCGACGAGATATAGTAGCGGTCTTGGTGGATGTAGTAGCGGTTTGTTTTAACCGCTACAAATGGCTTTGCCACGGTTGATTTTGTGGCGGTTGGCCTAACCGCTACAAATGTCATCAGTGGCGGCTAAAACCGCTACAAATATGTCATTTTAACCGCTACTAATCGTGTGTTTTTTTGTAGTGAAAACACTTTTAACGTAAGTTTTTAAGCCCTTTTTACGTCCCTTTTCAGGGGGACACCTATGTGAGCGACGAAGTAAAGTCTAAGAACAACGTTTGTTAAAAAGGGACATCATAAGAGACTTAAGGCGTCTCTATTTTAAAAGGAACGTGGTAATATATATATATATATATATATAAATTGACGGCGGTGTCTTTGCTTGTGTAGGGTTTCCCAAGTATAGAATCCGGCGACTTGTTCCTTGCTTTCCTTGCCCTCGCCGTTGTCTTTGTCATCATCCTTGTTGTCAGGCCCAAGAAGCCCCAATGTGACAATGCAGCCTTGGTTGGATCTCACGGATGATATAGCCCTAAGACTTCAAGATCCAACGGTGCTCCACTGGCACGTTGGACCACCAAGGGATACGTAACTCAGAAAGGTGGCCGAGCCAAGCATGTGGTTACTAAGTGTGTTCGACGAATGAGAGAGGAGGGAAGATGAAGTGAGGGAACACGTTTGGTTATCCAAATTCAACAAAGTTTGCTGAATAAAAAAAGGAGCTAGCATAAAAAAATAAGGCATCCTAATGCACATTCTTTTAAACCTCTCATAATGCATTGCTAAGTGTGTTGCAATAGAGATTGATTTAAAGTGGCTTTGGGCGTCCCAATTTTAAATTTGAGATGCCTAAAGATATGGATGTCCAAAAAACCGAGGTCCGGTCTGACCAGTCCTTACCCGACCCGGTCTGGCAGCAAAAAAAAAAAAAGCTCGAGACACTTTAAACAAATCAGACTGGTTTGCTCGGGCAGAATCTGACTTCAGGCCTAGGGCTCAAACCCCTTGGTCTGGTCCAGTCTGACCCTATATATATATATATATATATTTTACAACACAGACTCACACACCATTTTTTTGCCCAAAAATACACAAGCAACTGAGAAGTGGAAAGTATTGAGAGTTTTATTCCCAAGATATAATCAAAAGTCAAAACCTCCAGTGGCGTTCAAATTCGAGTGAGTTCTCTATTTTCATTCACGTTCTTCATTTTCCCGGCGTCCTTGGTTCACCTTCTCTTGTCTCCAGCAACTGCCACGACCATCTTCATTTGCATTCTTTGCTCGCTTGGCGTATTCGTTGGCAATTTTTTTTTTCACAACACACACAGCCACACACCAAATGAATTAATCTTCCATATAGATTAAAACCTCAAAACAGAGAAGGAGAGTTTTATTACAGCTTCGATTGCAGCCAAATTACCTCAGATTTGGGTATTTAGTTGACGGTGGGGCAAAGAGGAAGATGGTGGAGAAATGAGAGCGAGGCATCGAGGAAGACGGAGACTCAGAGATGTGGTTGTTGGTTGCACGGTTGCACCACCACATCCGGTGAGGCGTTGAGGAGTGAGAGCAAGGGAAGAGAGAAAGCAAGAGATGAGACTGAGGAAAGAGAGAGCGAGCGATGAGACATGAGCTAGGGACTGAGGGGTTGCTTTTTTGAGGAGAGGGAAGCCATGTGATTTGGCAGGAAGGAAAAAAAACTGGACTGCCTAACAGTCCACTGGACTGTTGGATTCGCTACACGTAGCGGATTAAAATTTCTAGGAATCCCATCCCGAGGATCACTCAATAGCGTTTAAATTAAGGCTAAGGAATCGAATATTACCTACGGCTGAAAATGGTCCACGTCTCGTTCTCTTTAAAGCGGTGGGCTACCTTCTCGATCGCGAAGTCGACTCCTCGAATCGGCTTCCTCTCTTTGGTTTCCACACGAATAATCCCGAACCCGATTCTTTATGACATACTAGCGCCTTTTCAGTTTTTCGTCTCTCTCAATTTTCTCTAGGGTTTCTCGCGGCTTTCTGTAATACGCTCGTCTAAAAAAAGTCCCAAAGGTTTTCTCTAACCCGATCAGCGTATTATATTCAAAATTAAATTCCCATTAATTTTGAAATTCGAATTTTAAATCTAGATTAAAATATATTAATTAAATCTATCTAATAGATTTAATGTAATCTATTTATTTAATCCGAATTAAAAGCCAGATCTGAAATTCGAATTTTGAATCTTTGAGTAAAAGTATATTAATTAAATCTATCTAATAGATCTAATCTAATATATTTATTTAATCCGAATCAAAAGCCTTCGATTTAATTTATCTCTATAAATTAAATCGGAAATGATATCTATCTATTTAATTAAATCGAGATACTATATCTCAATTTAAATTAAATAGATATATGATATCTTTATTCAAAAATTAAAACATGAGATACAATATCTCTATTTGTTTTAGATATTTAATTTATCAAATAAATTAAATACTAAACAAATATTATAATCATTATTTAATAATATTATATTATTTAATTTCGAATTAATATAATATAATACAATATATATTATATAATATTCAGCCCAGATAAATACAGTATTAATTAAATCTTAGATTAATCTGAGATTCAATGAATCTGGACACTTTTGCTCGTATTGGGTTATTCTTTGTGTGCGACCTTGAGGCCCATATGAGATTGGCGGTGGGCCAACATTTGTACCCGACCCACAAGTCGCAAGCGGCCTCTAGCAAGACATTGCGACTACCCAATTCACATGGGGATCGATGACACGATACAACCTATCGTACAACCATGTCACGTCCCTTTTGTCACGTGATAATTTGGTCAAGGATGAGGCATGGATGATGTCAACTTCCTTTTCTTGACGATTACTTTCTCGATTCTCGAGTAGTATAATAAGTGAAATGGAAAACTCTTTTCCATCACAGTACGACCGTACATTTCTTAGACTCACTCATCGAGGGGCCCAATATTATCTCTTTACAAATGTGAGGGACAAATTCCATCTTGACCATTCACATTCCTCCGCATGAAAACCACTGATTCCGATCCAAGCCTTTATCATCACCCGGTCAAAGGTAACTTTTGACTAGGTCAAAAACCAGTGACTCATCATGTAGGAATCCATGATGATCTCAGTCATGGGGCGTCGTGACGCGGTTATACATGAGATAAGCTTATGACTTGATTCATGCAGCTTTCTCATAGTGGGTCGGTCCAGCACCTTGTACTCTTACAAGTGCCCGTGACTTTGATTTGTATCTCCATACTTCATCAAAATCACACTGGTCTTAACTCATCTTCGCTCCGCGTAGATGACCGACCGAGGACATTTAGGATAATCAATAAGATATTTCCGGGGATCCGTTATCAATATAAACATGCGAATTAAATGATAACTAAAAGAGAATACTTTAATAAACACAAATGTCTAAAGTACAATGACTTGCCCTAGGGCATAATTTCCAACATGGACTGGTCTGGTTCAGCCCGAGCTCGGGCTGGCTTGTCCAGCCCGAGGTTCTATCTGGACCAGACCTCGGGTTGAGGTTAAACCCGGTCCAGTCTGGTCCATGGACATCTACCTAAAGACCACTTTTGGTGTCCCAATTCTAAAAGGGATGCCAAAAGTAGTGCCAAAAGCTCTACTTGTGGTGTCCCTTTTATAAATTGGGACATCAAAGGACTTTTGACGTCCCTTTTTGTTAAAGGGACGCCCAATATGTCAAAATTCCTCCACATAATTATAAAAATGCCACTACCTTTATTGATTACTTTTTTTTAAAGGGACTTTTTGGGGGAAGTAAAATCTATTTCTTGTAGTAGTGAAATGTTTTTCTTTGTTCTAATAAATTATGTTGAGAGTTGTTTATAAATAAAATCAAAGGAGTACACAAAAGTGCCTACACGAAAAAAAGCCTTTTAGTAGCGGCTACAAAAAAACCTCTATAGATATTAGGATTTGTAGCAGTTTTAAGGCACACCACTACAAATTTGCAACGGTATAACTTGTGCCAAATGATGCATTGGGAAGCCACGGTAATTTGTAGCGGTTGGATAATATAAACTGCTACAAAATGTGGAGCCAACTTGGCACCTCACAGTTGTAGCGGTGAGTTAGTAGCAATTGAGTCATACTAACCGCTAGAAAATGTGGCGCTAGCTTGGAAGCTGATGCCACATTATAAGAGGTGCATTTGTAGTGGTTGAAAAGGAAAAACTACTACAGAAGACAAAATGTTGTAGGCTTGTGGAACCGCTACAAGCTGCATCGTGATTTGTAGCGGTTTTTGAGGCAATAACTGCTTTAGAATGCAAATGGTTGCATGTTTGTAGTGATTTCAGACAACCGCTACAAAGTGTCACGTTGACTAAGGTAGGGTTTCGTGATTTGTAGCAGTGTGTTTTGGGGGGGGGGAGGGACCGCTACAAATGACGCAACTAATAAGCGTCGCCATCTCTCTTTTCACCACTTTTGGCAAATTCCTTCTGTGCTTGCTCTAAAAAGTTTTCATCAAATCTGAGGTTTTTTTTCAAAGATTTAAGGAGTTAGGCACTCGAGGTTAGTAAAATTGCTTATTTCATTTCATTTGTGATAATAATTTTTTTATTTTGTTTGTTTAGTAGATTTGTTTTTAGTAATTTTATTGTTATTTAAATATCTTTTTGTAATATTTATGAGTTTCTGAGCCTATTTTGCCATGTGTAATATGTTTCTTTAACCTTTTTTGTCCATGCATTTTAATTAGGTTTTGGAAGATAATAATTTTTTTATTTTGTTTGTTTATGTGTAATTATTTATTATAATATTATGATGTTATTTCTTTATAATGTTGGTTATTATTATTATAATATTTTTTAAAATATTGTGTAAATGTAATTTATTTTTAATTGGTGAAGTGAGAAATTAAAATCAATTATATCTACATTTCTGCATATTTCAGATTAATTTTCTTATATAAAAGAAGTTGCATTAATTTGAAAAGGGAATAATTGTAGTTATAATGTATATTTGCATCGGTTTCGTGACTTGTTTTGGTCAAATTCCAACATAGGTTTTTTGTGTTTACGTGTCGTCTTAGTGTTTTCTCCTTTTAGTGGCATTTTCGTAATTCTGATTTTACGCAAATTCTGCCTTGTGTTTGTGTTTATCTTTGCATGAGTACTAGGAGTACTATTGATCGAGAAGACTTGTTGCCACTTGATCACGAAATTGAAAGAACAATTCTCATTGCTAGAGGAATTGTTAGGCTTAGTCGTGGGATTGATCTTTGAATTTGACATTGAACTTGAGTGCGAGTCGATTGTGTCCATTACGGTGATCTTGACTACGATAGTACTTCTTGCTAGTCTTGTTGTTTTCGCGATTCTAGTAGCAATTTTGCTAACTCGGACATTATGGCGGAAAGAGCAAGTAGCTCGTCCCACTTTGAAAGAATTAGCTACCCACGATGTGGGCAATCGAATTTGTGTATTCAATATCTGAACTTCTTTGCTAACTTTGAATTAAAATCTGGTCTTATCCATTTGTTGCCCAAGTTTCATGGTCTTGCAGGTGAATGTCCTCACAGGCATCTCAAGGAGTTCCATGTGGTTTGCAGCACAATGAAACCTCAAGCAATTGATGAGGACCACATTAAGCTGAGAGCTTTTCCATTTTCCCTAGATGGCGTGGCTAAGGATTGGCTATACAATTTGCAACCCACGTCGGTTGGGAGTTGGAATGATATGCGAAGTTATTCCTAGTGAGGTTCTTTCCTTCCTCAAAAGCCATTGCTATTCGAAGGAGATCACTAGTGTTAAACAAATCAATGGGGAGACAATGTATGAGTATTGGGAGAGATTCAAGCGATTGTGTGCAAGTACATCCGCACCACTGATTTCAGACCAACTCGATTACATATTTCTATTACGGTTTGTTACCGATGGATAAAAGTTTCGTGGATGCGTCCAGTGGTGGGGCCTTAGATAGCAAGACACATTTGAAGATGCCCGAGAGTGATATCTACTATGTTTGCTAATTCTCGGCAATTTGGCACCGGGGCCAATGGTACTCCTGTTTACCATATTCAAACACCTCCAGGTCGATGCGATTCTCAAAGATTGGAGAATAGACTTGATGATCGACTTCCACTTGTGGCGGTTAGCGGTGACCCGCGAGTACAATCTTCCCTCTCGGATTAGGTACTCGTGGTTTTGTTCGACCACTTGTCATTCTGCGATTCTTGCCTACTTTGCATGATCCACCTTGTCAAGACCGGTCGGTAGGCTGCGGTGGGTGTTTTCCAGGAAAACCACAATACCAGAATAATGCCTTCTCCAATACCTACGATCCTGGTTGGAGAAATCACCCTGATTCCGTTGGAACCGAATCGAACGAATAACCAATATCGAGCGAGAATTCGGGAATTAGCGGAGACGAGTACATGCCACAAAATTTCCAACAACACTGCGCACCTCATTTGCCGCTACCACACTCCTCGACCGACCATATGTGCTCACCTCCAGGGCGGCAGCTGAGCTAGTACCGGTAGCGGTGGTTCTTCACTAGAGGATATGATGAAGCAATTTGTCACACCAATATGCAATTTCAACGAGCCGACACTTCCATTCGGACTTTGCAAACACAAATTGGGCGGTTGGCAACATCATTGAACCGGCTTCAACCTCGGGGATCCAACACTCTTCCTTCACAAACAATTCCTAATCCTAAAGGGAATGTGAGTGCTATCTCCCTTCGATCGGCAAGCAATTGGAGGAACCTAAACCAGGTTTGTAGATGTGACTTCCACATCAAAGAGAGAGTCGAGAAAATGTGAAGATTGACTCTAAAAATAAAAAGGCAATCCGGCCAAGGTGAAGGAAGACATTCCCATTCCTCTTCCTTTCCCTCGAGAGAGCGATTAAACCCGAAGTTGGCGAGAAAAAGCACAAAGAAAGATATACTTGAGACGTTCGGAAGAGTAGAGATCAACATTCCTCTCTTAGATGCGATCAAACAAATTCCAAAATATGCCAAGTTTCGAAAGAGTTGTGTACCAACAAGAGGCGGCGAAGGGAAATGAGCGAGTGAGTTTCAACCGAATGTATCGGCACTCATCCGACTACCATGCCTCGCAAGTGCAAAGATCCGGGACGTTTTCTATCCCTTGCCTTATTGGTAATTATAAATTTGATGATTGCATGCTAGATTTAGGTGCTTCTATAAATGTCATGCTGCGTCTATTTATAGATCTCTTGGTCTTGGTCCTTGCGTCCAGCTGGTGTTATTGTTCAACTAGCTAATAGGAGTAATGCCCGTCATACGGTTTAGTTGAAGATGTATTAGTCAAAGTTAATGAATTGATATTCCTTTGACTTTTACATCTTAGATATGCGGGATGAGTCTTCTAGTAGTAGGTCACCAATCATTCTAGGGAGGCCTTTCATGAAAACAGCTAGGACGAAGATAGATGTGTATTACGGTACTCTTTCCATGGAGTTTGGTGATATTTACGTGAATTTTAATATCTTTGATGCCATGAAACATCCTAGGGAAGAACATTCTCTTTTACGTATTGATGTGATTGATGATCTTGTGGATGATGTTCTTCTTTGAATGGTGTCTTGATTATCTGATTTTTCATGCGAGAGTGATTACGCCATTTGTGCATGTGTTGATAATGAATGGTGCTCTGTTTGTACTCGTTTGGTTAATCTTTGCATTATTTGGTGATTCGACTTCTTTGAGTGATTATTGCATTACGTGTGGATTACGATATTGATTCGAGTTTGAGCTTCATCCCGATCACGATGTGCATCCTGATTTTGATTTTGATGATCTTAATTCGATTTTGATGAGCTAAATTCTGATGTTAACATTGAGCCGTGTAGACATAGTTCTTGCTTCTTTGAATGTGGTTTGAGGCATTTCCGGTGTGATGACATCGAGTTGTTGCAACAACCACCCAAGCTTCTCCCGTCATCGAGCAACCACCCAAACTTGAGTTGAAATCACTTCAGATCACTTGAAATATGCATTTACGGAGGTGGATGAGTTACCGATCATTGTGGCAAATAACCTTCTTCACGAACAAGAAGAGAAGGTTTGCTAAGCTTATTGAGGGCGAACAAGAAAGCCATTGGGTGGACATTAGCGAGACATAGTTGGCATCGGCCCTTCCGTGTGCATGCATAGAATTGTTGGAAGAGGACTCTAAAGTGGTGAGGCAACCCGAGACGCCTTAATCCCCTTATCCTTGATGTGGTGAAGAAGGAGGTCACTAAGCCTATGCAAGCTGGTATCATCTATCCCATTACGATGCTTGTGGGTCGGCCGGTCCAGTGGTTCCTAAGAAATCCGGAGTCACCGTAGTAGCCAATCAAAAGAATGAGCTCATTCTACTCGAGTTCGAGAATAGTTGGAGAGTTTGCATTGACTATAGGAGACTCAACCAAGCCACTCGCAAGGATCATTACCCTTTACCTTTCATTGATCGGATGTTAGAGCGATTGGTGGCAAGTCTCATTCTTGCTTCCTAGATGTCTACTCGGATACTTCCCGGATCCATATTGCTCCCCGAGGATCGGGAGAAGACGACCTTCACATGCCCCTTTGGAACATATGCCTCTGCGAAGGATGCCTTTTGGCCTCGCAACGCACTTTGGTACTTTTCGGCGTTGTATGGTGAGTATTTTCTCGAGTTTCTAGAGGATTTTTGCATGGAGGTCTTTATGGATGATTTCCTTTGTATATGGGTCTGATTTTGATGCATGCTTAGCTAATTTATCTAGAGTTTTGCATAGGTGCATTGAGTCTAATCTTGTCTTTGAATTATGAAAAGTGTCACTTTATGGTTGAGTCGGTATAGTCTTGGGACACATAGTGTCTAGGAAAGGGATTGAGGTAGACCACCGCTAAGATAGATGTGATTCTTGCTTTGCCTTACCTCGCATACGTGCGGGAAGTTCGTTCTTTTCTTGGTCGTGCGGGTTTCTATCGGCGTTTCATTCGGGATTTCGATGGGCGCCGACCCTTGTCCAACCTTACGCATAAGGACATTGACTTTGTATTTGATGATGCTTGCAAAGGCGGCCTTCGATCATTTGAAGCGTTGCACGACTACAACTATTGATGATCCGGCCCACGATTGGTGCATTCCCTTTGGTGATGTGTGATGCTTCCAACTATGCGGTTGGTGCTATCTTGGCCTGCGGGTCGATAGGGCATCTCATGTGATTGCATATGCCTCCAAGACTTTGGATCTGCTTGATCTAATTATACCACTACGAGAAGGAGTTGTTGGCTATTGTATTTGCCTTTGATAAGTTTAGGTCATATCTACTAGCTAGTAGAGTAATTGTTTTTCTCGACCATCTTTGCTCACGAAATTTCTTTTGAAAAAGGCGGATGCTTAAGCCACGACTCATCCGGTGGATGCTATTGCTCCAAGAGTTTGATGTTGAGATTCGAGACGAGAGCGGAGCACAAAGCCTGGGTGGTGACCACTTGAGTCGTATCACCCGTTCTTCCTCTCACCCCTCTTCTATTCGGGATGATTTTCACGATGGCGAGCTGCGGCTACAAGGGAAGCTTCCATGGTATCTTGATCCGGTTAACTACTTGGTAGGCGGGTGTTTTGCTGAAGATTCTACTAGGGCCCAAACCTTCAAATTAAAGAGTGAGTCTAAATACTATGTTTGGGATGACCCTTATCGTGGAAATTTTGTAGTGACCAAGTAGTTAGGAGATGTGTGCTGATCATGAGTTTCGCTCTATATTGCATTTGCTCATGCTTACGCTGTGGTGGTCACTTTGGACCCCAAAGAACTGCTAGGAAAGTGTTAGATTGTGGATTGTTTTGGCCTTCCTTGTTTCATGATTCCCATTTGTTTTGTAAGTCATGTGATAAGCGTCGGAGAGAGCGGGGAGTATTTCTCGTAGGCATGAGATGCCCCAAAACCCTATATTGTTTTGTGAGATCTTTGATGTTTGGGGTATTGATTTTATGGGTCCATTTCGCTTCGTATGGTTATACTTACATCTTTGTTTGTTGATTATGTCTCGAAATGGGTTGAGGCGAAAGCCACTCGGACTAATGATTCTTACATTTGTGGTGGATTTTGTTAGGTCTAACATTTTACGGGTTTGGCATTCCTAGAGCTATTATCGGTGACCGGGGTTCCCGTTTTGCAACCGAAGCATGGGTGCCTTGTTACGCAAGTATGGAGTGCTTCACAAGGTCTCCACAAGATACCATCCTCGAGACCAATGGTCAGGCTGAAGTCTCAAATAGAGAGATTAAGCAAATCCTTGAGAAGAGCGTTAACTCTACCGGAAAGATTGGAGTAAGCGATTAGAGGATGCTTTGTGGGCATATCGCACCGCCTACAAGACTCGATTGGGATGTCTCCTTATCGGATTGTCTTTGGTAAGGCATGTCATCTTCCGGTTGAGTTGGAACATCAAGCCTCTTGGGCCATTAAGCGGTGTAACATGGATTTGGCTAAGTCGGCATGGAACGGAAGAGCTGCGGTTGCAAGAGTTGGATGAACTTAGATTGGATGCCTATGAGAGTTCGCGTTTGTACAAGGAAAAGACTAAGGCATTCCATGATAAGCATATTACGAGGAAAGAATTTTACGTGGGCGAAAGTTCTTGTTTAACTCCGTCTAAAGTTTATGCACAGTAAGCTTCGATCTATATGGGATGGCCCTTTTGAGATCACTAACATATTTCCATTTGGTCTTTGTTGAGCTATGTGATCCACCCGCGGGGAGAACCTTTAAGGTCAATGGGCATCGCCTCGAAGCAATTCCATGAGGGATCAGCCCGCGGCAACGGCACGAGAAGCGAGATATTATCCTCATTGATGCCACTTATCCTCCTTAAACCCTTGGGAGTATTCTTCTTCCTCTCCCTCTTTCTCTTTTATTTGTTTTCATATTTGCAATTTGCTTTTTGAAAATAAATACGGTCTATCTTTCTATGATTGCTATATATTATGAACTAGGACATTTTGGTTTTAATGGATCATTTGTTTGGTCTGTGATTCTTGACTCTTCGATTACATATCTTGGTGCCGACCTTGTGAGGTTTGGGCACTGCTTGAATGGAATTCATCTTTTCCCATTCTTTCTTTCATGTGTGCATGTCTTGCTCTGATTTGTGTTCTCTAGAACTTGCTCCTTTTCTTGTTGAAACTACATTTTTCACTTACATGCATAAATATGATAGAAGCTTGTTTTCTTTCTTTTATTTTCCTCACTTTGGCCAAATAGCTTTCCCTTGCATTATGTTTCCTTTGCTAGCCCGTTTGTGCCTTTTCGACTCATTCTTTTCTAAGCCACATTACAAGCCTAAGCGTAAAACCATTTTATTCCGCACCTTGGAGATTTATTGAGCATTGGTTTCACCTTGGTTTTGTGTTTAAGTGTGGGGGTTGCTCAGGAGTGCAACAGTTTCAGTGTGGGGGGAGATGTTTGGTTTTGTCATTGTGATTTTGTATATAGTTCAAAAAAAAAAAAAAGCAGAAAAAGAAAAGAAAGAAAGAAAGAAAGAAAAGAAAAACGGAAAAGAAAAAAAAGGAGTAAAATAAAAGTTTTTATATTTAGAGAGCTGGGTTAAGCAATGCTCTTTTTAATTTCTTGGGTGCTTAGCCTCTCATTCCATACTATTACCTACCTTTTCCCTAACCCCATTACAACCTTTAATAATAAGCTCTCTTGATTTGTGCATGCATGTGTTATTAGTAGTGGAGACGTAGAAATTGAGCAAGCTTATGGTAGAACAATTTTCTTGAGTAGAATTTGAGCGATATACTTATTTACCTTAAACACTTGAGAGATTGATTGATTGAGCACATCATTTGAGAGACCATCATTTGTGATTAGCATCATTGATTGAGATTACCAGGAATTGTAATTTGAGATGAAGGGATTTTGGGTCTTGATTGATTGGTTCTAATGAAGCTCTGTGTCCACTTGTTCAATTTCTGCATTGTTAGCAATTTGTAGAAAAGAAGAGTTTCTCCTTTACATCTTTTTCTTTGAATTTTGCTCAGGAGTGCAAAAAAGATAAGTGTGGGGAATTTGATAATTGAATATTTTATACACTTCTTTTTATCTCTTGATTAATAATTTAGAATTTGTTTAGTTAATAAATAATGGCTTTTATACTTATTTGGGCTTTGGGCCTTTGATTATATTTTAGCCATTTTTATTAATAAAATTCTAGTTTTACATTGCTTCACTAATCTTACCATAACTCTTGAACCAGACATCGGATTTGCCTCATTTTTGTTTCATATTTCAGATGATTCAGAGAGCTACAATTGTTATGAAGACATGAAGGGCAAATTCGGACAATAAGACGGTCGATTTTGAAGCCCAAGTCAGATGTTTTATTTGGGCTCGAATTTGTGACTAAAGCCCGTTACGTATTATTTTTGTTTTGGGCCTGGATTATTGATTGGAGCCCCATTTCGTTTTTCATCCTAGGTTAAGTAAGGCAGCAGCCACAAACATTCCATTCACGTTTTATTCTGTTTTGTGGATCAAAGTAGAGGTTTTTCAGATTCTCTGAAATGTTCTTCGTGTTCTTCGTGTTCTTCGTACTGTTCTTCGATTTTCCCGGCCATGTTCGGCTAAACCTTCGTGGTTAACCCAACGTTGAGGATTCCATGATTCATCCGGAGAACTCGTACTTAATCGGTAACTTTACTCGTTTTTTTTCATCTTATCGGATCCGATTTGAAATAGTTCGAATATTAGATTTAATATTCGGTTTGGTTAAATCCCAAGATCGAGTTCGAACTAGGTTAGAGTGTTCTTTGTGTGATTGCACGGTGAGACGCCTTGTTCGGACAGATTCTAGACGATCGTCTAGTTGAGGGATTTACGGAGATGACGCGAGATTTCGGTTCGTCGAGCCAAACGCGAGTTCGTTTATATTTCGTTCAATGAAGGAAGTTTCGGAATCTAAACGTTGGGTTGATCGTTTTAATCTATTTCAATCTCATTTTTATATGTTTTCTTGTTGCTGATTCTGCAAATTCCGGGAGAGACCCAGGTTACATTAGGCAAAAAGGTTATTTTGTGAGAGGCGATAGGCGATAGATGAGCGACCCCCTAGGCAGCTTGAGAAAAGGGGGTAGTAGTCGGGGCAAGAGCACCCCATAGGGTGACCACATCAGGCAACCCCCTGGTGACCCCATAGGTGCCACCACAACAGGCGACCCCCCAGAGTTTCATATTCCATCATGGGTGTAGGATATTAGTATTGAAGACGGAATATCACAGGGGTGAATTGGGTGATTTCAAAAACTTTTCCGACTAAGACCCGAACATAATAACAGAGGAAAGGTTAGAGAAGAAATAAACACAAAGGATTTATATTGGTTCAGTCCAAACTCTTGACCTACGTCCAGTCTCTAGACACTTGGGTTTTTACTAACACTTTCACACGATTACATACTCTGTAACTTGAGTAATTCTCTCTCTATGATTCACTCCCCCTTACAAGTTGTAATTGATACACACATTCTCAAGGTCCCTCTACCTTGAGTTTCTTACAGAAATAATGATCAGATAATAACTTTCTTACAGAGTAGATAAAGAATCACTGAAGTACAAAATATCTGAAGATATTATAGAGTATTGAATGAAACAGTAATTGGCAATAAATTCGTTTGAGCATAAATTTTTTGGTAGTTAATCTGTATTGAATTTTTCTCCTTATATTTGGTGGTTGCAATTAATGACGTTTGAGAATCTTCAATGAATTCGTTGTGAGTATTGAATATGGCTATTAGACCGTTGAAGCTTGTTTGTTACTCATAACATTAATCTTGCAGAGCTGTCGTCGTGATTGTGCCGCTTAGGCATTCCCCCATTCCTTTTGTTTTGCCCATTGTGTTGTAGCAATTAATGCGGAATGGGAATAGCATAAAAGTCTTTTTGGTTGCTCAGAGATGTTGGTGCTTTATTTTCTGCAACTGTATTTAATGCTTCTGAAAAAATTAATGTTTTTTGGGATTTTGAAGTTAATTACCCGTATAATAATTTGAAACTCATTGATACACTGATTAAATATAGTTAGAAATAATAATGAGTGATGATAAGAAGTAATGAAATCATAATCAATGATTTTAACTTTACGAACACGATGATTTACTGAAGCACAAATGACAACTCGAGTTATCAATAACTGACTCAAGTTGATGACTCGAGTTGTTCTTCCAACACTTGAGTCAAGAAGATTATCTTCTGAAATAAAAGCTTGTTTGAAACAGAAATTAAAACTGAGAAGATAATTTTGCAAAGCATAACTCAAGTCTAAAACTACTAACTTGAGTTGTTCACTCGAGTCAAGTCTTTATCATTCGAGTCTGAAGATTTGTTTCACAAACAGAAGACTTCAAGTTATATTGAAAAAAGAGTTTAACCAAAGGACACTCGAGTCTTGAATAGCTGACTCTAACGGATGACTCAAGTGCACAAAATCATAACTTGAGTTTCCAAGACTTGTTCACAGATAAGATTGAGAAGTACATTGAAAGTGATTTTGAACAAATGACACTTGAGTACAGAAATGCTAACTCTAACGAGTAACTCGAGTGCAAACATGTTAACTCGAGTTTGAAAATTTTGACTCTTGGAGAAATACATTTGTGTGTGGGAGTTAAAGTTTGAAAAGATAAGTTTTAGCACTCACTAAGTCTACTCGAGTTTTGTACTGGTAACTCGAGTTGTTACCTTTGATTCAAAAGTAACAGAAAAATGTTCACTCAAGTTATGAACCACTAACTCGAGTTAGTCAGAACTGAGAACTATTTTGACTAAGGTTTTAAAGCTCTGACTCGAGTTATTGGACTAAGACTCGAGTGTGTCTTTGGCAGACACATGAAAATACTATCTAATTCAAGATTTGATTGAAATGAAAGTTATTCACTTAAGTTCCATTAAACATACACTTAAGTGACTTGAATCATCAAGTCTATATTCTTTACAATTGTATGTTATAATTAAAACATAGAGAACTAACAAGTGTGAGTGACTATGAGGAAGGGGATTTTGAGATTAATATTCCCATGAGTGAGGCCGAGCGATTCCTTTCCGCTGAGGAGGCTAGGGACCAGAATCACACACGACCGTCGTCTTTGCAAGCGACTAGATTTGATGTGCAAGTTCAAGGTAAATAATTGTTTTAATAAGTTAATATTTTAATTAAATCAGATTAAATGTGAAATTATATTTAATTAAAATTTGTGATCAATAGTGCTGATGAGCAAGGGAATATCATAGACAGGAGGCTGGACGTGACTGGTCTAAATAAGCTTGGTAGGGGGCTACGTGTAGTAATTCCGTGGAATGAGGCCACATATTAGCCAATTGAGAGTAGTGGTCATCTATTCAACCGCTATTTGAACGAGCTAGGTGGGCATTGGCTTCAATTCCCTATCTACTTCTAGGATTTGGAAGAAGGTGCCCAAGTTTGAAGGAGGACATGTGGGATGAGGTTGTGAAGGTAACTAATTTAATATATTGAATCAAATATTTAATTAATGTTTTGAATTATAATTTATTTAATTGTTATTGATGTATTTAATTTTGTGATCCAGGGCAAGTTTGCCATATGAGATGAGTGGAGGCAGTACGCCTCGTTAAAGATGGGGGACAGGTGGAGGAACATGAGAAATCATCTTACCACTTTGTGGATAAGGATGGGACGATGCCTCTTGATCAATTGATGGAGATCGTGCTGACCGTCGTCCCACCTAATGACTAGGCAAGATTTGTCTAGTACGGGAGGAGCCAACTAGGATAGGTAATTTTGTTAATGTATATTATTTAGAAGGAAATATTAAAAAGTATGACAAAATGAAATATTAATGTTTTTTGTTTTGTTTCCAAAGGCTCTTTCTGAGAGAAACACCAAGAATCACGGGCACCAGAAGATCCATCACATCACAGGATCAAAGACATGTGTTGTCACCTATAGGGAAATGATATTTTTTACAATTATATTAACAATTAAATCAATTTTAGTTTAATATTATAAAATAGATGTCGCTCATAATTTATTGTTTTAATTGCTTAGGAGGAGAAGGCATAGTAGGAGAACCGTCAGACGCACTACGGGAAGTTATTCACTCATACTCATAAACATCGGGAAGGTATTACAACCACTCGGGAGGTAGAAGAAGCCATTGTAACATATAGAAATAAATTGTTTAAATATGTTTTTTTAATTATATATATTTCTTAATAATTGTTTAATGTGTGTGGCAAGAGCCAATTGAGCAGACTACGACTGAGCTAAGAGAGTCCAAGACGATGGAGTCTAGGGGTGAGTTGTGGATCTTACTGTGTCTCTCAAAGCTGGTGTGGACCCAGTTGAGCACCCTGGACACTATAGGAGTAGCGCATATGATATTGGGACCTCTCGAGCATAAAGTGAAGAACCTAAATCATTATTGGCGCAAAATTCTTTACATAAACAAATATAGCTCTTCATCTTCAACATCAATTTCATAAAGTGAAGAACCTAAATCAATATTACCTGGATTCATACTTATCTAACTTAATTTAATTATTCTCCTCAAATAATATTTAATATCATTTATATTTTTATTTATTATACAAACATTCAAAATAATATTGGAAAATCAATTGAAAAAAGTATTTCACGCATTTCTTTTTTAAATTTTATGCAACATTTAGTAGCGGTTGGCCAATTGTTACATCAACTGCTAAACAGTTAAATTTAAAATTCAAATTTAAATTATTGGGGCAACATTTGAATTTTCACTAAACATTTTTAGTGGTTGGGGAGCCATATTTCCAAGAATATGAAATTAATTAGTAGCGGTTGGAAAACAGCTACTGATGTTGGTGCCAAATTTTCAAATTTCATTTCTCGCCACAACCACATTTTGGCGCCACATTTGTAGTGGTTAACCAACCATTGCAAAAAAAAAAAATCCCCTAAATTCAAATGACAGTATTGCTACTAGAAAAATTGTTACAAGATGCTCCTAGAATGTCTAATTTATAGATAGTAGTGGTTTTCTTGACATGCGTAGCAGTTCATGTGAACTACTACAAATCCATTTGCAACGGTGTGTTTTGTAGCAGTTTCCGTAACCGCTACTATTGGCGTTTGTAGTGGTTGGAACTACTACAAATCAACCATTTTGACTGCTACAAATGAGCGAAGTTTTTGTAGTATACAAACAATATGTGTAGCAGTTTTAAGAACTGCTACAAACTTCACGGCAACAAGCGTTTTTGTAGTGGTTATTTGGAACCCCTACCCATTTGGTCAAAATGCTATTATTTTTGCAGCGGTTTGCACATAATTGCTACAAGATCGATGGCAGAAGACACAATATTGGGGTGACATTAAAATCGCTACAATAAGAAAAGGGAAAATCTCATTCAGATCCCCAAGACCAGAAAAAATGTAAAATAAGTCCCATTATAGATTCCTCTATAAAAAAAGTCTATAAGGACCTTATTGATATAGATTCCAAATGTGAGCTTACTTTATTGACAAGTGTATGTGACTATATTGACAAGCCAAAAAGTAGACATTGACAAACTCATATATGTTAACTCAAGCAGTTCTCTTGACAAGTGTTTGTGACTATATTGATAAGTCATAGAGTGGCCATTGACAAGCCCATCAATGTTGACCAAACCAACTCCCATTGACAAGTGTGTGTCACTTTATTGATAAGTCATAGAGTAACTATTAACAAACTTATTATGTTAACTAAAACAACTTCCGTTGATAAGTGTATATGATTATATTGATAAGTCATAGAGTGGCCACTAATAAGCTCATCTATGTCAATAAGATAACTAGAGACTTTTTTGATAAAGGAATCAACAATGAAACTTTTTTGATATTTTTTTAAGTCTTTGAGACTTGAGTAAAATTTTCCCATAAGAAAAATCATTTTTATTGAAAATTTTCATCTCCACTTGCAGCGGTTAATAGAACCGCTACAAATGAGAGGCAAAAACTTTTGTGAACTTTTGGCGAGACATTAGTTGTAGTTAACACAACCACTACAAATGCGACAAAAAAAAGTTCACCAAAAATTGGTGGGACCTTAATAGCGGTTCAAACAATCGCTACTAATTATGAGACAAAATTTTCATGCAAAATTTGGTGGGACATTAGTAGCGGTTGTAGTAACCACTACAAAATTCCCTCCAAAATTTAAATGTTTAAATATTTAAACTCTTTTGTAGCAGTTAGCAATTGCTACTAATGCGTTCACTAAATTTAAAAAAATCATTTCCAGAAAGTTTACAATTATATTAAAATGTTTATAAATATTTAATTTAAAGTATTTTTATTGGTATTATCATCATCATCATTAATTTTATTTTTAATGTGCTAAATAAATATTTTTTAGATTCATGTAGCTTAAGTTATATTCCATAATATATAGATAATAAAAATAAGGTGAGAAAAAAATAAGTAGTTTAAAAAATATGTATATAGTTAGCTTTTTTAAATTTTACAACCGAAATAGAAAGATTTATATTAAAGACCAATATTGGTACACCTGAAATGAGGATTTTTTTTTTTAGTGAAAAATAAATAATAAAAGTGAGAGTAATAAATAAAAACAAATGTATGACTCACTTACATTAATGGAAACTAATTATGGTTGGGAGAGAAGGAGAAGAGAATAGAAGAGCGAGGTGAGTAAATAAAAAAGTGGAGCAAAAAACGAAGGGGTTGTGGGTTATTTATAGGTGTTTGTATTTGTAGTGGTTCTGACACAATCGCTACTAATTAGTAAAGATAAATATTTTTTAAATAAATTAATTTCATGTCTTATATAACAGAAATAAGTGAAAACTTGCCGTCGTGTTTCATTCAATATCGTCATCATGCCTAAAGTAGAAATAAGAATATGTTAATATGTACGAATTTTTTTTGATATAGTTAAACCATAAGAAAAATGGAAAGTATAGGGCAAAATGAGGGGTAAATTATCATCTCCATTAGGGAAGAAGTTGCAGAAATGATTTGGCTGGAATGGCTCATTATCGTAGCTGATATCATCACCATTACCCACATCATAAAGATCTCAAGGCTTAAGATGGACCACCATATGCCAATCTTTATGTTTTTCATTGTCGACATAGTATACCTGAAGTGCCTCTAAGGCAAGTATATAGGTCTAGTTATCTTCTGCTTCATCAGTGTGAACAAGCCGAGAGAAATTAACGGATGTGATGCCTAAAAGTGAGCCCTCGTGAGGTTGTGGTATTTTCCCATTTGAAAAGAGTTATTGTGAATGACCCATAGTAATTTAATTCAATAATGTCAACGAGCTTTCCATAATAAGGGACACCACCAAATCGTATGTCTCTGTTACTACTGCTGGCATAACTTCGCGTACCAAAAGTTCCAGAGTTTTGCGTAAGTGAGCCTTGACCATTAGCGATAGTGTAAAACTTTAAGCCAGTGACATTATACGCTGTAAACCTTGTTGCATAATAAATGGGGCCCATAGCGAGGACTTGAAAATCATGTGAGTGGGAGTCGCGGTCTATAGCTATTCGTCGTGCCAACCAGTTTGGAAATTCCCTATGAACACGTCTTTCAACCTTAGCAGATGATTGTGTACGGCTCCTTATTTGTCGCCTAACAGGGCTTCTGAATTCCATATAGTAATATTCAAATATAGTCAATTAAGAAGCAATATAATTGCAAATTAAGTTCGTAGAAATTAAAGGTTAATGGTTTTCTTAATGATTGAAGGTATCGACTTGAAGACAATTTGTTAATACATGCCTATGGGCTTGCAATTTCTCCTAAGGGGGTAAGCTTGATGTACTCAGATCCTCTGATTTGGTTCCGAACATGAGGGAAGAACATTCCTTCTGTAGATGGGCCAGAGAGAGGGAAATTATCAACATGAGCTGGACGATTGTAAGATGTCTCAATGTCATCAAAATATCTTGAACAAAAATTTAGGATCTCATATCCTAAATACCCTTCTACTATTGAACCCTTAGGCCAAGCCCTATTTCTGACATATAGTTTCAATTTTCCCAAGAACTTGTAAGTTTAAGATAATGCTATTATATTGATAAATTAAATAATTAATTATATAATATGTTCAAAGAAGATACAAATTTTGTACTTCTCGATAGGTTACATCCATTGACAATGAACTGGGCTACCAAGTTTTGCTTCTGGAACTAAGTATACTATGAGATGAACAATTACTATGAAAAATGATGGTGGAAATATCATTTCCATGTGACAAAGGGTTAGAATAATTTTCTCTTGCAACTTATCAAGATCATCAATGCTCAAGACTTTTGCACACAACTTCCTAAAGAAAATTCAAAGCTCTATCAATACCATAGACACATATTGAGGTAGCGTACTCTTTATTGCCAAAGGCAGTATCTATTGCATTAGAACATGTGAGTCATGACTCTTTAACCCTTTGAGCTTTTGAGCATGTTGGTCAACGAATCTAGAAATGTTGCTTGAATATCCATCATGGACTTTTTTGAAAGATAGACTATCACCTAAGAGGGGGTGAATTGGGTGATTTAAAAACTTTAACGAAATACCCTGAAACATACTTCCTAAAACAGAGCTAAACAGAGAGATAGAGAGTGAAAGATTGACACAAGATATTTATACTGGTTTAGTCCAAATCTTCGATCTACGTCCAGTCCCCAGACACTTTGGGATTTCCACTCTCTTAAAACTTGATTACACACTCTGTAACTCTCGAGTAATCTCTCTCTAGGACTTACTCCTCCTTACAAGTTGTAATCAAATAACCCAATCTCAAAGGTTCCACAACCTTGAGATTTTTAGAAGAATGAATAAGTTTAAACTCTCTTACAGAGCATATACTGATAAACATTGATGAACAGATATCTGAAGATATTTTACACAACAAAGAATGAAATAACTTTGCTTTGATCGTGTATGTTTCCGGTGGTTGAACCGTAATAAATGCTTCTCCTTAAATACGTTGAAGGCATTTAATGATTGTTGGGAAGATTCAATGAACCATTGATAATCATCAATATAGCTGTTAGACTTTAGCGTTGATTCTTCATTAATGCGCAGACATTCATTAATGACATTCCACATTCCATTTGTCCGTTGAGAGACAACATGAATGAAGAATGGAATGGTCATCTGACCTTTCGTGTGCTCAGAGAAACTTTGCCATTTTTGTGCAACACTTTGCAAAGCATTAAATGCATTTCTGACACATAATTGCTTTAATGCGATTTGGTGTTAATCCATATCAAAATCATCTGGAACTCATTAACAAACTAATTAAACATAGTTAGGAATAATAATGAGTGATGATATGAAGTAGGTAAATCATACTTAAGAAGTTTGGACATGATGAGTTGCAAACAGAGATAGATTGACTCGAGTCAATATTTAGCAAACTCGAGTCAAGCTTTCTAGGTTCGAGTCACGAGTTCATCTTCTTTTGATGAAACAAGTTTGAAAAACAATAGATGAAGTCTTTGTAAGGCTTAGGCTCGAGTAACTGAAACTTAGGTTGAGTTCAGGTCTAAATTCGAGTCACCTATTCCAAACTTGAGTTCATATTCTTTGGAAAATAACTTTGAAGAATATAGAAGATGTCTCAGTGAAACTCTAACTCGAGTCATAGAAGCTTAGCTAGAGTTCAGGGTGAAACTCGAGTCACATAGTGTTGGCTCAAGTCTAGGACCATTTTCACAAAAAGGTTATCGAGAAAGGCTTTTGAAAATGGTTTGAAAACACTCCTAACTTGAGTCATTAAGTGATGACTCGAGTTATCAAAATACATTTTGAATATAACGTTCAAAACCCAGGCTTGAGTTAACAAGAACTGACTCGAGTCATAGATTTTAAACTTGAGTCTTTTAACTTTGTATTTCGAAAAGTCTTTTAGTTCGCAAAGCTTGATTGGAGTCACCAAGCCTTGGCTCAAGTCTAGAAATCATTTTGACTCAAGTCACATAAGGCTTGGCTTGAGTTTGACAACCCACACTCGAGTCAATTTGACATAATTTTGATTCAATTTTGATCAAGTTAAAAACATTTTGGCTTGAAGCATAAACCATACTATGTTTACAATTGTCAGTTATCATCAAAACACATAGAAAACTAACACTTTTACTTTTTTTAGTGTGGACATGAAGGTATCCTTGTTAGGCTTTGTTAATGTGAATTTTGCCAGCTTAAACTTGACATGCTCATCTGGACAATATGTGATTCCCACGGCTTATAGATCTTTTTGAGATTGAAGATGATCATTTGACTTCCCTGAGTCTTTCAACCGAGTGTAGACTACATTATCACACACATTTTTCTCAATGTGCGTAACGTCGAGGTAGTACCGCAATAAATTTGATTTCCAATAAGGGTGAAGAAGATGCTTTTCTTATGTCATTAAGCAGAAGAACCTCTATCTGTATGTTCTTTTTTCCCAAACTAAACATTCACATCCTATAACTATTGTAATATATCATTTCCTGATAATACAACAGACGTACCTCTTTTTTCTTGTTTTCCATCGAAATAAATCCACTGCATCTTAAGCATATGCCTTGTGTCTAGGAAATGTCGATGCTGCATAAAGCACCACTTTCGACTATATGGAAGTTGAAGTAGAAGAGAGTCATTGTTGCATGTTGGATATGCCAACCTAATATGGACGTTCCAACCAAATAATGTTCTCAGGCTAGGAAAGTCACTGATGTCTACATAAGGGCTGCATATAAGTTAAAGAGCTTTTTCTCTTATGAGTCAAAGGTGCCTACTCCAACATCCTATAGCTCTTGCAACTCCTAAATAGACATTAATATCACTACCTAATGCTCTTTTCCCTGGAATAATCATGGATAAAATGAAGGAGCTTTGTTTCATACACATCTAAGGTGGGAAGTTGTACAACACTAAGATGACTGGCTATGCATATACTGTAATTAGTACTAAGGTTCCCAAAAGGGTTGAAACCATCTATTGCCTAAGCAAGACAGACATTCCTTGGTTTCCGCCACAAAATATGAATATTCTACATCAAAAGCTTTCCACGCCTTCACATCTCGTAGGTGTCGTAACTTGCCATCCATATTCTTTTCAACATGATGTCATCTTATGTGCTCTACTATTTTCGAAGACATGTACAACCAACCTATGCAAACAAAGCTTTGGGGGGAAGTATATGTGAATCTTTGTAGGTCTCTTCTTTTGTTTCTTTCCCTTTCATATATGCTTCAATCTTGATGTATTACACTTACAGGTCTTTCTTTTAGCATCATCCCGTCAATACAACATGCAATCTTTGGGGGCATACATCATATATTTTTTTTTTGGGTAGTTTAACCCTAACTTGTTAATAATCTTCCTAGCCTTATAAACTTTACTAGGAATATCAGCATTGATGAAAGCATTGCTTAGTAATTCCTGCATCATCGACATCGCCTTGTTAGAAATGCCATATAAGCACTTGATATGGTACAATTTTATTAGAAATGACAATTTATAATATTTTGCAACTGGATATAAAGGCTTCTGTCCATCATGCATGAGGTCAAAGAAAAGATCTAGCATCTTTTTTCCTTTTAAACTCTAGATTTGGACCCTGCACTTCTTCTTGAGTGAAGTTGTCTAAATGAACCCCGAAAGCATCACACACTACATCATTGACGGGATCATATCTCAAGACATGCAAGGTAGCTTGTGATAATGTAGGCGTATCGCACCCAACCATATCTTCTGTTTCACTGTGCGTTGTCCAATACATATACTCTTATGGGAATGGCTTGACTATTACATGTTATCTGACTACTCCTCTTACATGCCACATCCTGAAGTTGCGTTTTGGACTTGGACAACGTATGTTACCATTAACACCAGAGTGAACTATAGTGCAATCTAAAAAAAGAATCTAGACCTACTAAATATCGTACTGAGGTGAGAGGCAACTATATCCATGATCGATACATCATTTTGATTGTTGTGGTTGAAACATTAAAGGGTGGGATGCTTAAATTCAAAATATTTCACCCTTAGTAGCAGTTCAACTGCTATTTTCACACACATTAGTAGCGGTTTGACTGTAACCGTTACTAATGTTAACAAAAAAAACACCGAGACATTTAAAATTTGAATAACACATTTGTAGTGGTTTGCAACTACTACTGAAACCCTAAAAGTCTCCAATGGTCGTGTCTACAGGAGGGATGATTTGAAATTTGAATTACGTATTTGTAGTTGTTTGTAATCGCTACAAGTCTCAAACGGTTGCTATTGGAGGTGGGATGATTTGAAAATTTAATTTTTTCATTAGCAGTCAGTCATAAACCGCTACTAATACATATATATGTATTTTTCCCCTTTTCAAATTATATGTTCTAAATTTAGAATCTAAAGTTCTAAACCAAGTTAGTCATGAATTATTTTATTTTTAAATGATATATTGGAACATTAGTAATAATTTTTTTTTTTTTTTTAAAATCCAATAAAAGTAATACATAAAAGTTTGTAACTGACATTTAAATATAACACAATTTTAAAATCCTGAGATAAGAAAAAGTACAAAGAAAATAGTCACTCCCTCAAGACCCAAAATCCTCAAGTGTATCACCATCCTCATTGCCTTGGTCGATCTCGCCATCTTGCTCGCGCTTTTGCCCTAAAGCCGGTGCAACTGATGGAGGAGAGGGGGCCGCAAGTACACATCAATAAGCGGAGAGATCTGACTATTGTTTAATTTGCATATATATATATATATATTGATAATGAGGTGAAGTGATGAGTATATATAGTGCTAAAAATAATAGCACTAAAACTTTTTAATGAAAAAAAATTGTTATCATCATCTTGTTATAATCATTACAAGAATTCTTTAGCAACCTTGATACTCACAGAAAACACATAACTCATCAGGGCTTTTAATTAGGGTTACTGCATGGTTGTGAAAATGTTTCCAAGATGCAAACATTTTACATGTAAGCTAAAAAGTGATGATAACACACAAGATCTAAATCATTTTAATCCCTATTATGTGTCACATTTAATATAATAACCTTGTATAAGAATTTAATGTTTTTAATTTGGTCCCTATTAAATATAGGGTTAAATGCCATTTTTACTACGGAAGTATTTGTAAGGGGGCACTCAGCACCCAGAAGTTTTTTTGGTATCATTTTTACCCTGGAAGTTTACAAAAAGGAGAAAATATGCCCCGGATATAGAAAATGTCTATATTCTTGAAAAGGAGCAAATATACTTGAAAATCAAATATCATACACCAACATTTAACGCACTACTATAGAAAATGTCTTTTTTGAAATTTATTATCTACCATATATTTTTTTCCCACTATTATCTTCTATATATAATAGTTTCAAACCATCATATAAGCGGGCGCTATATATGCTACGCACAAATAAATTAAGGTTTCAACTCATTATTTTTTCTGGACCTATTATAACGGTTTCTATATAACACTCCTTATGTATTGAGGCTTGATGAAACTGTTGGAAATTATGCCCTAGGTGCAAGTCATTGTACTTTAAATGTTCATGTCATTTAAAGTATTCTCCATTTAGTTATCATTTCATTTGCATGTTTATAGTGATAACTGTATCCTTGGATATATCTTATAGATTATCCTAAATGTCCATGGTCGGTCATCTACGCCGGAGCGAAGATGAAATAAGACTAGTATGACTTTGATGAGATATGGAGATACAAATCAAAGTCATAGAGGCACTTGTAAGAGTACAAGGTGCTGGACCGACCCACTATGAGAAAGCTGCATGGATTAAGTCATAAGCTTTTCTCATGTATAACCGCGTCACAATGCCCTTTGACCTGAGATCATCATGGATTCCTACATGATGAGTCGCTGCTCTTTGACCTAGTCAAAAGTCACCTTTGACCGGGGGATGATAAAGACTTGGATCAGGATCAGTGGTTTTCATGCAGAGGAATGTAAATGGTCAAGATGGAATTTGTCCCTCACATTTGTAGAGAGATAATACTGGGCTCCTCGATGAGTGAGTCTGAGAAATGTATGGCCATACTACTATGGAAATGAGTTTCCATTTCAATTTTTAGACTACTCAAGAATCGAGAAAGTAATGGTCAAGAACAGGAAGTTGACATTATCCATGCCTCATCCTTGACCAAATTATCGAGTGACAAAAGGCACGTGACATGGTTGTACGATAGGTTGTATTGTATCATCGATCCCCATATGAATTGGGTAGTCGCAATGTCTTGCTAGAGGTCGCTTGCGACTTGTGGGCTGGTACAGTATTTGTTAGATATGATTAGTTTTGATGATGTCTTATATAGATGTCATTCTTAAGAGCAAAAATGTTGTATACTACATTTACATCATGCTTTGACTAATTCTTATATTGAATGTAGATGCAAAGTTTAATGATGAAGAATGATCAAGATGGGAGATAGAAGATGGAAGAACTTGATAAAAGGAATGAGAATATCATTATACAAGTTCCAAGAATGATTCTAGAAGTCTCCATGATCAAATGGGAGTTGGAATGGGTCAATTTGGAGTTAAAATACGTAAAGGGAGCTTCGGGATGATCCAACTCGAGTCATGAGGTTGCAACTCGAGTTAACCACTCTGTTACAGCGTTTCGAGTTTACGGACTGATATAACTGAGTTATAAGTAACTAAGTAACTCAAGTTGTGTAAAAACTCGAGTTAAGGTGTATATCAAGCAACTCTGTTCACCCTCGTTTCACGTTTCAGCTGAGCGAGGTCTGGTATTTCAATGATATCTCTCAAACCAAAGATCGGATTGAGGTGAAAACAGTGGCATATGAAACTAGACTCCCAATGCGTCATTTTGATATATAATCCAAGTCCAAAGGAGTTCATATGAGGGAGATATTAATTCTACAAGTTGGATCCTAATTTCACGCCACACTGCTGACCAATCTTTGGTGTTTTGAGTGTATCTCACAAAATACAAATCGGATTGAGCTAAAATTGGTGGCATATGAAATTAGACTCAAAGTGATTTCCATCAAGATTTGAATCAACCAAAATGGAGTTCATACCATGGAGATATGGCCTTCGAAAGTTACAGTCAGTTCAAGATAGTTCAAGAACGCTCAACATACAATGAGTTTGGAATGAGTTGTTAACTAGGCTTTGATAACTCAAATTAGGACTAGAAACTTGAGTCAACGTCAATCAGAGAGGAAGGCAGAGAAGATGAATATTGAGAATATTTTTTAACTCGAATCAACAAAGTAGCAGAGAATGAACAACTTAAGCACAGTAATGTATCTGACAATTCTGATCTTATTGTTATCAATTGATTACTACTTGCTATACTCTTCAATGTTATTAATAATCTTTGTGAGGAAGTTCAGTTGATCAAAAGCTCGGATTGAGGATCAATGCATAAGTGAATGAACGGGTTTAACTCGAGTCATGCAAGAGAACTCGAGTCAACTTTTTGCGTAAAGCAATCGGACCTTTGGCGCACATACCGCAACTCGAGCATGAAGGATAACTCAAGTTAGGAAACTCGAGTCACATACAATAACTCGAGTCAGCATTCCTACATCAGAAAATCACCGTGTCCGAAATCTCAAAATCATTGTTTGTGATTTCATTAATCCTTACCATTACTCATTACTATTCCTAATCATTCTTAATCAGTTTGTTAATAAGTTTCAGATGATTATGTGAAGGATTAACATCGGATTACGAAAAAGCAGATGATTATGTCAGAACCTCCAACGGTAATATTTTCCAACGGTCATTTACGCTTACAACGATGGAAGAATTGCTCAACGGTCATAAATTGCAACTAACTATAAAAGGAGAAGCATTCAAGATAGAAGAGGTTGGAGACAATAGCTTACACTGTCAAAATGCCAAATTTCTGAATCAAACATTTAGCTCACACGCTCTCTGTTCTCAATGCTTGTATAGTTCATCATAGAGAGTGAAATGATCTGTGTTGTACTTCAGTGTTTATTCATTTACTCTTTTAGAGAGAACATTTCTGATTATTAAATCATTATAAGAATCTCAAGTCGTGGGACTTGGAGATTGGGTTATCAGTTTACAACTTGTAAGGGGGAGTGTATCCTAGTGAGAGGATAACTTCGAGTACGAGTGTGTAAGCGATTGAAAGGAGTATCTCGGTGAGAGATTTGGCTTCACAAGTGCCTGGGTGAACTTGTGCGTTTGTATAGGCTTCTCTTGTGCCCGGTTAAACAAGAGGATAATGGATTGAAAATCTCAAGCGGAGCTTGGGGACTGGACGTAGGTCAAGGATTGGGCCGAACCAGGATAAATCATTGTTTGCATATTCTCTTCCCTAAACTCTTATATTTCCAGCATATATGTTTGAATGACTGACTATTGCTTTATAAAGTATTTCTGTCATACAAATTGATTTCAGTAAGTTGCGAAAAGATTTTCAAAGTTATCTAAAGTTTTATCGGACACCCAATTCACCCCCCTCTTGGGTGATAGCCAGGTCTAACAGTATTGACCCGCTACCAATCTCATGTGAGCCTGCAGTGTCGCACGCAAGAATAGCCCAACACGAGCAATAGTGTCCAGATTCATTGAATCTTAGATATGTTTAAGATTTAATGAATACTGTTTTTTAATCTAGGATGGATATATATATATATAAAATTCGAAAATAATATAATAATATTATTTAATAGAGATTATAATATTATTATATAATGTTGTTTTTGTAATTAATTTATTTGATAAATTAAATATCTAAAACAAATTGAGATATTGTATCTCGATTTAATTTTCGAATATAGATATCATCTATCTAATTTAATTTGAATTGAGATATAATATCTTAGATTTAATTAAATAGATAGATATCATATCTTAGATTTAATTTATAGAGATAAATTAAATCAGAAGGCTTTTAATTCAGATTACATAAATAGATTAGATTAGATCTATTGGATAGACTTAATTAATATATTATTTTAATCCAAATTCAAATTTCAAGATTAACAAGGGTTAATTTTGAATATATAATACGCCTATCGGTTTTTGGAAAACCTACAGGACATTTTGCAAGACGTATTAGAAAAGCTGCGAGAAACCCTAGAGAAAAAAGAGAGAGACGCGAAAATACTGAAGGTGCTAGCACGCTGCCGTCGGTGTTAGAGGCTGTTCGTGTGGATACCGGTAGAGGGAGTGGACTCACAAAGTCAGCTCCTGTTTGATCAAACAAGATGGCACCACGTTCGAGACATATGACGTCCGAGACGCATGACGTTTGAGACGCACACGAGATCGAACTGAACGAGACGCTCACGAGTTCGCATAGGTATGGTTTCTAACGAACCCGATTTAAACGCCGTTGATAGATCCTCTTAATGGGGTTCGTAAGATTTTGAAATGGATGAAATCCTTTCGCTGTGTGTACGGATCCCAACAGAAACAATGATATGTGCATTGATGTGTTAAAAATTAATGGGCACACATAAACAATCGTCATAGTATATTGTAATGCTTGCATAATATATAACAATTCCATTTTAACAATAGTTATATATGTATTAACATATATAACGGTTCTTTCAAAACAACTGTTATATATTGGTAGTAATGCTGACAGATTTACTAAAACAACCGTTATATATAGATGACATAAATAAGTTCTGCTTTTGATTTGCCCCTATATTACATTTGTACAGGATGAATCAGAATATACATTTACATTCATTCATATACCTAACAATACAATAAATTATAATATATTTACAGTCATTCATGTACATGTATACACTATTAAAACCAAAACTTTAAAACAAACAAATCAATATATAGAAATTTGCAGTATTTCAAAGGTTTCACTCTCCCACTGATGTCATTACTACAGATTCGAGCATATAACACTTAAACAATAACATTTAAAATGAATAAATGTCATGTACGTCAAGGTGGAGGTCGTGTAAGAATATATAACGCTAAAACATAATGGTTAAATATGCGCACCATCATGTATTGAGAGGTAGAATCTGTAAAAACACAAAAATAATGGTTGCAGTTAACAACCGTCACTTATTTAGTGACAAATATGATGGTTCTTATGAAACAATTGTCATGTAACACTTACAAACAATTTGTTTTCCAACATTTTATATTAGCAAAGACAAAACATAATGGCCTTTTGAAACAACCATTATCTAACACTTTCATAACCGTTGGACCTTCATAAGTCTTAAGTCATAACCCTCTGTAATTCGTTAGACCTCTATTTAAACTCATATATGTCTTGTGATTTTTACTACTTTTCTTGATCGGCCTCTTCCTTCTCTCCTTCATCATGTTAAGTTCCTAGGGAGCTCCTCCATCGCCACCACCCCCTCCTCTGCCACCACCACCTCTTGTTTGCCTCCTCCACTTCATCCTGAAATGGAGGCTCTGATGTAGATGTTGTCAAGCCTTGACCACCACACAAGGCGTCTCTCGACATTCGCTAACAAGCTAAATAGGAAGTTGAACCACATACTTCATGACAATGATGTTGAATATGAATTATAGTCAGACCCTTCATCTCACTCCTCCGATGATGAGAATGAGGATGAGGATAAGGAAGAGGAGGATGAAGATGACAATGGTGGTGATGGCCGAACATCATTATTTTTTTAAATGTATTAAAAATGAAGTTAATAAAAAAAAACTTATTAATTCATGTTATTAATTAAGAACCATAAAGTATTCTTACCAACATACTTAATTTTTCTAATTTAATAAACGTTAAGTTAATCATAATGTTAACAAAAAACTTAATAATTTATGGTTATTAATTAAAAAATGTAAAGTATTGTTTCAAGCATACTTAATGATTCTAACTTAATAAATGTGAATTGAATATTTTGAAACATTTTCTCTTCCCTATGTTAACTTTGGGAGCCTCCTCAATGTCTAATGATCTTCAAGAGAAGGTAACCATTCATTACGTCCTGTTCAACTTCAACACGTTCAATGATGATTGTTTCATGTCCCTTCCAGATGTTTATTTAAACTAGCGTCCTCCTCTTTTTTCTCTCAACTTCCATGGTGAAACACCAAGTAGAAGACTTGCTATAAAACTCTCAGCGTCATCATCCACCCTCTCTTCCTCCACCTCCATATCCTATGCTTCCTCAACTAGAGGTAGTGTTACGGCATGTACAATAGACTGACCATACCATGAGGAGGCTTTCTGGATACCTCTCCAGTATGAATATGAAGGCCAATCTCATACTTGATGAGTATGTTATTGGCCACAGTCTTAACAATGATCCTGGCCATTCCTCTGGTGACGGGTAGCCTGGTGATCTCATCAGTTCTTCAGGTTACTCGCCAATATTCTTATTATTTTTTCATTTTATTATTTATCTTTTTAAATATTTTGTAAAAATAAGAACATATCCAACGATACTTATAGTAAAACCATCATAAACAAAATAAATAACACCTTTTATCATGTTCTTTCTTAACAACAATCATGAATTCAAAAATAAATAACGATTCTATTGAAACAACCATTAGTAGCACTTACAAACGATATGTCTTTCCCAAATACTCTTATTAAAAGTACCTTTTCATAAGTATATATTTAAATTTACCTATTTTAATTTTTTCTGTAATATGATGGTTGATAAATAAAATGGTTATTAAGAAAAACCCGTCACCTATTAGAATACCACTTCAAATTCCTAATGATTATTAAAAATTAACCGTCACCATTTATAAAATATAATGACATGTAACTCTAAACCACGCTACGACATGATAGTCCACAGAACCCTCTCTGTATAAATGTCTGAAAATTGAACTCTACTTTTGCACTTCCATTTCAACTTTCTCATAGCCAACTGCAAGCTTTTGATCTTCTTCACCAAAAGTATGGACAAACGCAATATAACTTCTGCTTCATCATCTCAAGACAAACCAAAAGTTGAACTCCCTCCATCAACAAGCCATGAAATTCCTGTCCACGCAACTTACGAGCTCTATCATATAGTGTATGTTTACCTACAAGAGCAAGGATACATGAACCAATGCTTGAAGGAACATACCACTCTCATTTGCTCTTTGAATAAGAAGGTGGACAAGTTATTAAAGAAGGAAGAATTAGATTATGCATCATATTTTTAAAACATCTCCACAACCTGTTATGTTTTTGTTTTTTATATACTTTGTCGTTTTTATTTATTTATTTTGTTTGTAAATTGGTGGATGCATGATCAACCACCAAATGTTTTTTAAAAAGTGTAATACATAATTGTTATTAAGTAAGATCCATCACTTATTAGAATACCATGTAAAAAAAAAGGTGAAATACATAATGGTTATTGTTGGTTGAATTCCTTTATGGCAAGTGATTCAATAGAACAAGTAACAGAATGATGACTAGACTTTTGTCCCACAGAGATTAAAATACTTGATTATGTAGAAAGAGATTGATCAAAAGTTGTGTGATAATAATATGAATGTTGGTGTGAATTACTAGTACTAGTAAACTGAATTAAACAAACGAGTGCGAATATGATTGAGATATCATATTTAAAATAGGCAGAGCTCAGACTTCCCCTTAATTTGAACTTCCTCCTCAGATTGCTTACCGCAATGCTACAACAATGTTGTAACAGCTTTCGCAATGCTACATCAATGCCTATAGTAAAGTTCTTCAGTTGACCCACCATTACTGTATACAGAAGCTTCAACAATCCTGTAATTATACTCCTTATTCCACTTCTCTCATATTCCTATGCAGATTTTCAATCTCGGAGTAACAATTAAAACTAGGTGTAATGGCTATGTCATCTAAACCCATTCCTGAAGCTTATAATTTAGATAGAGTTCTGCACAAACTCTATTAGCACACATGTTTAATTGAGGTCTAATCTTAACTCATTTCAGTGGTTTGAAATCACTACTCTTGCTTATCAGTGGCTACCTAACTCACAAGATCAACGTTAATAGCACAATTAAAAAAAACTGAATTATTGATAATTGAATATTTCATACACTTATTTGTATCTCTTGGTTAATAATTTAGGACTCTTTAGTTAATAAATAATAGGATTTTATGTTTAATTGGGTCTTAGGCTTTTTATTAGATTTTATTCATTTTTATGATAAAATTATAGTTTTACATTGCTTCACTATTTTTACCATAACTCTTGAACAGACATCGGATTAGCCTAATTCTTGTTTCATATTTCAGATGATTCAAAGAGGTACAATTGTAATGAAGTCTTGAAGGGCAAATTCAGACAAGAGGGTAGTCAATTTTGGAGCCGAAGTCGATGTATATGTCTGGATTTTTATTTAGGCTCGAATTTTGTAATTAAAAGTCCATTTTGATTTTATTTCTATTTTGGGCCAAACTATTGGAGCCCAATCCATTTTGTAACTAGGTTTTTACTTAGGTCAGCCACCAACATCAGAATATTACGTTTTTGGACAAAATTCAGATTGAATACATAAGCTTTCCATTTTCTCTCAACTGTTCATGTGTTCATGATGAACTTCTCCATTTCCGTTCCATTTTTGTTTTGCATAGCCATGATTGGCTAAGCTTCTATGATTGGCCCACAGATTGAGGATTCCACTATCTAGAGGACTTGCTCTTAACAGTAACAAATTCGTTTCTATTTTATAATTTCGGATTTGATTTACTTTCAGATTGGGTGTTAGATTTAATGCCCAAATTGAGATATCCCAAGGATTGAGTTTGAATTGGGTTGAAGTGATCGCTGTGCAATTGCACAGTGACACGCTGCGAGTTCAAATAGATTCTGGATGATCGCCCAATAGAGGGATTTTCTGGATGAACGCAAAGATTCTGGTTTGTCTAGAATCAATCGCGAGTTCGATTATAAATCTGTTTTCCTCAGAGGAAGGAAAGTGGTGGAATTCAAAATCCTGGGTTGATCTTCTGTTTATTTGATTAATCTCATTTTGGTTCATTTTGTTTTAGTGCTATATTGATTTTAATTGCATACTGAAAAACTCCCCCCAATTTGTTATTGTTATGTTTCATTGCTGTTACTGTTGGAATTAGACCTGACTGCAAATTCGTTGGGAAAACAATCTAGGTTTCCATTGTACTACAAATTTATATTGATCCTGGTTATTTTGTGAGACTACGACAAATCTCTGTCAATTATACAAATTAGAACTTAGTAATCTGGTTTAGAATTGCAAACTAAGGTTCCATCATCACTCAGCCAAAAGAGAGTTTGTTCATTGCCAACGAACAAAACACGATTGAAAATGATAAAATACGATCCATGAAATATAAAGAAAGAAACTAAAATGGAGATGAGTTGTCGGGGGGAGTCGACGACATAGGGTAGCGTCTGTCACATAACACCTTTGTGTCTTCTTCATATTAGCAACCTTCTGGCATAATTGGTCTATCGTGCTTCTCAATGTTCACTGTCTCAAGCTTCTTCGGCACGTCTATGTGTTTGCGTATCGTGCATTCCCTCTAGGGTTGGACGACTTTTCCTTTTATGTTTGTTCAGGTCCTTGCGCCACACATCCAGTCTATCTGTTATTGAGTTAGGATTTCCTCTTCTGTTAGGCCCGACCGGAAGATTCTGTTTGATTGATTTTGTTGTGATTAACGAGATGCTATCTTGATTTATTTCTTGATTTCCTGTAATCTTTGACTTTCATCTTCCTCAAGTTAGTCGTCTTCTTTTGTTGTTCCTTATTTCAAGCCTACTCAACGTCTGGCCCAAGATCCTGCAATCTATCATTTGTATTTTCTCAAAAAAAAAAAGATCAGCGCATAACAAAATATGATATTTTAGATAATCGTCCGAATGATGCTATAGCATCGCGACATTACTTTGTCAGCTCAGGAATATATATTGATTCTAACTCTTATTTCTGCCTATATGCGGGATAATAGCTAAAATTCAACAATTCAACTCATCTAGCCTGTATTTCCACATATGCATGAATTTTGTCATATTTTATCATATCAATGCCTTTTAAGGGCATAAACACAGCTCAAATCAGTCATAAACATAGTGGCAATATATAGTAGAAACACAACTTATTAGTTATTAACAAAGAACCGTGATAAATGTTAGCAAATAAATAACAGTTCTTATGGACGAACCATGATGTAAAGTCTTTGGTATGATAACTCAAAAAACCCTATCACTTCTCTTCTATTTTAACATCTGAAACAAGATGTACTTGACACTTAGTCTGTTCAATTGAAACCCATTGACATCATGACCCTGCGACTGTTGTTGTCTTTTTCAGCCATCAGGAGTCATTTTTAGTTGAATCCTGCAATAAAAAACCTTCGTCTAACTTCTTAGAGATATCCATGATAGTGAATACACTTGATCCTTGTCTTAGCAACTACCACATGAGTTGTTTTTGTTTGTGAGCCCTAGTTAGGTATAGTTGCGATTTCTCTAATCTATTTGGCATTATCCTTCCTGTATTCACTTCTGATGATTCCTTTCCTATTTCTTGTAGTGTTCAACCGGGCCGATTGGGCTTCCTTTGTGAAGTCACAATGTGATAAAGCATCGAAGCTGACATTAAATTGCTTTTGTGAAGACATGCCTTTTAAGAAAACCCATTATTGCTTTGATTGAAGGCTCTTCTTTGTTATAGGAAGTTATCAACCCATTGATTTGACTAAAATTACCACTTAATTGATATTTTTTTGAATTAACTTTAGGAGATATGGATCCTAAGAAAATACCTCTTCTTTTTTGGAAGTATCCATATCTCTAGAAGTTACTTCGAAAAGATCAATAAGGATGTGATGAATAAACTAGTTCAGTTGTACCAAGAGTCATACATGAACAAGTGAATACTTGCAACATGTTTGAAGTTACGATGCCATAAAGTATTCAAGGTGACATATTAAATTTCTTTTGTGAAGTTATGTTTTTTTTTTGGAAAACCCATTATTGCTCTAGTCGAAGGTTCTTCTTCTATTTTTGTGTTGATCAGATAGCACTAAGTTAAAAGCTCTTAGATTTTAACATTCTAATCTGTCCTAGACTCTTCAATGTGAGAGTTTTTGAGCTACTTAGTCTCGACTTTATCTAATAAAGTAGTACTTCCCATATCAAGTAGCTATGCAATTCGAGACGGATCAGACTTTTCTAGGTTTTGTGGCTAGAATCAGTCGCACTGCTGACCTATATATTATAATGTAAGTATTTTTCAGCTATACGTTACGTGTCTTCAGTAATTAAGCCAGGAAAGCAACAACTAGTTGAAAAAACGTGAATATTTGTATAGGAAAGGCGCAAGGGCTTGCATACCCTGTGCTCCTTTAAATATGGATATTCATAAATTTTTTCCCCTTAGTCTTAGCTTTCAAGGGTTAATTCTTATGTAGAGGACACAATTTATAGGTCAACAGTTACATTATCATAGATATAGGTCAAAAGTTGCCATTAATTCTTTCCACAAATCTTGGAATGTCTTGATCTATCCCAAATTGTATGGCAACTGATTGTGGGAGGTACTATTCTATTATATATAGATGATTCCAACTAGCTTAGAAACTCTCACTTGAAGAGTTTCAAATCCATACATCACAATTATTATTTAATTACCGTAATTTATTATAAAAGTTCACAATTCATATTTAGAACCCAGTATTAATGTACTAAATACATAATGGTTGTCTACATTACACCATTATTTATTTTTATTAGAATTAATGATTCTTACATAAGAACATTTATCTATGTTACTGAATAAATAATGATTGTCAAGATGAGACCGTATGTATTATGCAAGTATTACCATATATTATGATGGTTGTTCATGTGTGCCTGTTAATTATTATCAAAGCAATGCACATATCATGGCCTCACTGAGACTCAATCCATAATAGGTATTATCTTAGAGATGTTATACTAGGTCCAAAATAAATAACAATTTGGAACCAAAATGTTTTTGCCTCGAGCATTTATAGCGCCCACATATATGACAGTTCCGAACTTTAATTTATGGCCGATAGCAACCTTCATATATCACAATTTTTATAGTAGTGTTGAAGAGATGTCACCAACTCTTTAGCCATTTCTTCCATTTGTGATTTGCTAAACATCATTTGGGAGGCATTAGAATACTGTGAGCAAATGGAAATAATATACAGAAGTTATATATTGTAATATATAGTTGACCGAATGTATATATGAATGAATTGAGCATATAATATACCTTATTTTGATCAATATTTTCAAGATCGTGGGTGATTATGTCCTTCATGTATTGCATCTCACAATACCTACAATTGTTGCTCTTGTCTAGTTGCTTAGAGCTTTAAAAACATGAGAAGAAAAATTTGTCATTCAGAGTCATATATATAAACTATGTATGTGCTTAAATTTAATATTATAGTCATTGTGAATAATATACATACCTTTGTGCTCATCCATTGGAAGGCGTATTTGTAGTGGCCATTTATGAGGTTGTATTTGGTGCAGTTCATGACTATTTTGTGAGAGGTACTTGTACATCACTTTAAGAAGATGTAATAAAAAATTATATATATAGAAAAATGCAAGCTGAACTGAATTGTAAGAGATGCTGAATTGATAACTTACTGGTTGAATGTCTCTTACATGTATGGTATCGTGTCTGGAACCTCACTCATAGAGTTATAATACCAAATCTTTTTGTGCGATGGATTTACCTCTATGAGTAGCTAGTGTCCCCTAATTAAATACAATAATAAACACTATTAGGACAATTACAAGATAAATAAAAACTAATTTAAGTATAGTTAATGATGTACCCACCCTTGAATGTAAGGAACCAAGAAGTAAATGTCCTTTTTGTCTAGTGCCCTCCTAATGAATTGATTTTCCAAAAACCTTGCTTGAGATTGCTTTCATCTCCCTTCGCCTTCAGCCTAGTGCCTAACATTATCACGGTAGATGAGCTTGCTCTTGTCCTGGAGGCCACGAGGGAGGATGTAAGTATGGTACAAGTTCTTGAAATTCAAAACCAATATATCAAAATGTAATAGAATTTCTAAGTAGCCAACTATTTAATCACAGTTGAATAAATACCTTATAAAGAAGTTGACAGATCTTGTACTTTCCATCTCCTTGTTTAGGAGCTCAAAAATAAGCTCTTGCCTTACAGCTTCCTGTTGGTCTCATAGGTCGAATACCTCTCTCAAATATTATCATTGGAAAGGGGTTCAAAGCGAAGAACTTGTTAGCGAACTCCTGGAGGGACTTCTGATAAGATTGACCAATGAGCTTATTTTATTAGAATGACTTTTTCTTGGATTGATCATTGGAGGTGGGATGCTTCATTTTCTTTGATTAAATAGGGTCTTGGACTGAGTAGGGTGCTTGGAATAAATGGGGGGCTTGGACTAATTGGTAGTCTTGGACTTGATGGGCAGCTTCTTTTAAGCAGTGGACTTCTTGGTCGGCTTGCATACTTGAAATGGACGGTGAGGCCACACAATGAAGCTGCCTATAACCCCTCCCATTGTATCTAATGTTAGATTCCATGTTTTGATGATAACAAAGATTAAGGAATGTGTTTTGCAAGAGAATCACTAGCTTTCAACATAATAAAATAGTTTTCAAAACATGCAGTGATGAATCACTTAAGTTATGAGTGAAGGTCTGAATCACTTGATCAATCGAGTGAGAACTCAATTGATGTGTTCAAAATTTATCACTTCCACTCCACTTCCGGTGAATGAGCCAAGGATGAAAAATTTTATTATTCACTCAATTGAGAAGTTGAGTGTCTTTTGAAAATGCTCTTTACTACAAAAGCAATTGGAAGTGATTCACTTTTTTCTCTGAAAATTACTCGAGTGATGCCACAATTTGTTATCACTTCCACCTCACTGCATTTATTTTGATAGTAATCCTAATTTTGAAAGAATTTTTCCAAGTAGATAATTTGAGTGAGCGCTCGAGTGATGTCTTTTAAATTGTATCACTTTCAGGTCACCACAATTGAAAGAAGGAGCTTAATCACCAAGAGGGGGGGTGAATTGGGGATTTTAAAATTTTCTCTTGAAAGTGCTCTGTTTGTAGAATGCAAACCAGAGATGAATAGAGTAAAGGTAAGAGAGACTCAACACAATGGATTTATACTGGTTTGGTCGAAATCCTTGACCTACGTCCAGTCCCCAGACTCTCCGGGTTTTTTCAACTAACTCAAATGATTACACACTCTGTAACTCACGGAGTAATTCTCTCACTAGAACTTACTCCCCCTTACAACTTGTAATCAAATAACCCAATCTCAAAGTCCCAATACTTTGAGATTCTTACAAGAAAGGATAATCAATAAAGAACTCTCTAAAAGAGCAGATTAATAAACACTGAAGATTGATATCCAAAGATACTAACTCTTAGAGTAGAGACAGTAAATGTTCTTAATCACTAATTGAACGCGTAGAGTTTCGGTAGGTGGAGACTTGAATGCTTCTGGCTTTTATAGACGCTTGCAATTAATGACTATTGAGGAGAGATTAATAAGCCGTTGAGAATAATAAATATATCCGTTGAGTTAGAACGTTGCTCTCTCTCTCTCTCTCTCTCTCTCTCTCTCTTCGTATCGTCCGTTGTTGCCGTTATTCTCTGTTGACATTCTTCATTCGATTTGTCCGTTGAGACTCAGTAAGAATGTTGACTAGGAATGGCCGGAATGCTTTTTGGTACCTCAGAAGCCCAATTTCCGTTTCCATGCTTTAACTCTGTTCAAGCATTTAATGCTCTGACACAATTTTGCTTTATACAAATTTGATGATTAAAACTTGTTAATCACTTCTGAAACTCATTAGCAAACTGATTAAACTTGGTTAGGATTAGTAAGAATCAATAATATGGAATACCCAAGACTTAATCAAAGAACATCAGATTGTTAGATATGATTAGTTTTGATGATGTCTTACATAGATGCCATTCTTAAGAGCAAAAAGGTTGCATATTACATTTACATTATGCTTTGACTAATTCTTATATTGAATGTAGATGCAAAGTTTAATAATGGAGATTGATCAAGAAAGTAGATTGAAGAAAGAAGTTTTTGCACACAATATAATGGGAATATCAGATTGTCAAGGAAGCAAGATGTTATCAATGGATTTTGGGGGATAATCCGGAAGAAAGAGAGTTTTTGAAGAAGGTAGAACTTGTTGAGAATGATGAGTACAAGTTGAATGACAGAGAATGATCAAGAGAAGAGAAGAAAGAAAGAGTTGGATTAAGAGGAATGATCAAGATGGAATATTAAAGAAGGAAGAACTTGCTAAATGGAATGAAATATCATTATTAAAGTTCTTAGATCGATGCTAGAAGGCTCCAAGATCATATGGAAGTTCAAATAGCTCAATTCAGAGTTAAAACAAGCAAATATAAAGTTTAGGATGAGAAAACTCGAGGTTTACAAACCTCGAGGTTTGAGTGTCTTCAGCATCTCTGGTGTCTCTGAACTGGCAAACCTCGAGTTTGCAAGTGAAACCTCGAGGTTTCAGCGGTCTTCAGCAACTCTGTTTTATGGTCAACTCGGGCGAGGTCTGGTAATTCAATGATATTTCCCAAACCAGAGATCCGATTGAGCTGAAATTAGTGGCATATGAAACTAGACTTCCAATGAGTCATTTTTGTATAAAATTCAAGCCCAAAAGAGTTCAGATCAAGGAGTTATGAATTGTGGAAGTTGACACTGAAATTCACGCCACACAGCAAACAAAGCTTCAATGTTTTGAGTATAACTCACAAACTACACATCGGATTGAGCTGAAATTGGTGGCATATGAAAGTAGACTCACAGATATTTCCATCAAGACTTGAATCAACCAAAAAAAAGTTCATACCAGGGAGATATGGCCTTCGAAAGTTGATAGTCTGTTCAAGACGTTTCAAAAATGCTGGTTAAGAACAGTCTTCATTCATCGGATCATAACGGACATAATACAATGAGTTTGGAGCTGATTCTTCTTGGATTGGATTCTTACCTCAAGCTTGGACATGTAAACTTGAGTTTGAGATTAGCCAAGAGTTTTGGCCTTACGGAGAAAAATGGGTCGAGCAAAACTCAAGGTTTTCAGAGAAACCTCAAGGTTTCATAACACAGAGACTTCTCAGCATTTTCTGGAAAATGGAAAACTCGAGGTTACTGTTTAAACCTCGAGGTTTTGACTTACAGAGAGTCTCCTAAGTTTTGAACTCTTGAAAACCTCCAGTTTTTGTCTAAAACCTCAAGGTTTCATTTTAACATGAAAATCCCAGGTTTCACAAGTTTTGTGAAACCTTGAGGTTTGTGAATAAACCTCCAGGTTTTGACCTACCTAAGAAAACTCATGTTTTGGCTAGTTTTTCAAAACCTCCAGGTTTATGGGAAACCTCCAGGTTTGAGCTCAAATGTTGTTTCCTCAAAGTTCTGAAAATTATGAGAAACCTCAAGGTTTCTGGACAAACCTCGAGGTTTGTCCAGAGAGAAGGATCTAGGCTTTCCAAGTTTACAAAATCTCCAGTTTTACTCTCAAACCTCCGGGTTTTGTTTTGGCGCAAAACTCGGAATTTCCACATTTGAGCGAAACCTCGAGTTTTGGTGAGAAACCTCCAGTTTTGGCATCCAGAGAGCAAACGACTTTTCACCGATTTTGAAAACCTCCGGGTTTGCACTTGGCGCGATTTTGCAAAGTTTCACATTCAAAGTGAAACCTCGAGGTTTCTGATAGAACCTTGAGTTTTTGCCAAACGAAAGGGTATCGCTTTCTGTGACTTTGAAAAACCTCCAGGTTTCATGTTTTGGACTTAAATCTCTTTCACTTGCTACAGTCCAAAACTCGAGGTTTAAAGAACAAACCTCGAGGTTTCATAGCGTCTTTAGAATTTCAAATCTGATGAAATTGCAATACCTTCTTGTTTGATCTTAATACTTCCTATGATTAATCTCTAATGTTCCTAGATATGTTTAACCACTTTTTTAGTAAGTTTTAGATGAATTAGAGAATGTTTATTGAAGGTTTAAAGCTAAAGCAAAAGTGATGTCATAACATTAAATGCAAAACCCAGAAAGTTGCATACTTTTGGGTAATCCTTCTGCACACGCCTACAAAGGATTAATGTCTACCTACCACATCTAGTAGCTGCTATTCCAATGGATTAATTCGCAGGAAGTCAACTCTGAACTTCTGGACAACTGGATTAAGTGAAGAGTAGAGAGAGAAGACTCCAAAAGATGACTCCAACAGCTATATTAATTCACCAACGGTCATAATGGAGCTTGCAACGGATCTTTATTGCTCTCTTGGTATAAATAGAGTTGCATTCATTTCTTCTTAACACCAAGACTATAGAAAACGAAAATCATTCAAGTTTCCAACTACTCTTGAGTTTTCTTGTATAAAGTATCTGTTGATACATTAAGCTTCAGTGTTTATCATTATCTACTCTTATTGATTGTAAATCATTTATTGTAAAGGATCACAAGTCTGGGGACTTGGTGATTGGGTTCATTGATTGCAACTTGTAAGGGGGAGTAAGTTCTAGTGAGCGAATTACTCTTGAGTACAGAGTGTGTAATCAATTGAGATAGTGAAAATCCCAGAGAGTCGGGGATTTGGACGTAGGTCAAGGGATTGGACCGAACCAGTATAAATCCTTGTGTCTTGCTCTTCTACCCTCTACTTAGTTCATCTCTGTTTTTAGTGTACAAAAATAGAGTAAGCTGAAAAGGTTTTTAAAATCCCCAATTCACCCCCTCTTGGTGATTTAGCTGCACTTTCACAGATTACGCAAACGAAGCATCAAAAACTGATAACCATAACTCGAGTCATGACTAGAGTTATGATTCAAAATATATCAATGCTATTTAGGTGACTCGAGTTGTTACTGGAGTCATGATTGATGAATCACAAACAGGCGCTTTGATGACTTGAGTTATGACCCGAGTGATTGTTGAGAGATTTTAGACAGAAAGGATTGCACTGAGATAACTCGAGTTATGCCTCAAGTTATGGCTTAAGTTGAGCAAGTTATGACTCGAGTCATTCAGAAGAAATTTCAAACAGGAAGAAAATTCAAAGTGGTAACTCAAGTCGTGACAGGAGTAATGCAAGTTGTGACTTGATTTATTAAAAGACAATTTCAAACAGAGGCAAAGAGTAATGTGATGACTCGAGTTATTCACGCATGACTCGAGTCATATCAGACTCAGAACAAGCTGATATCGTGATGTCCATTTTGAAAGCTGAAGTACAACTTGTGACTCGAGTTGTTAAGTGACAACTCGAGTTATGTGCCTTGCAAATCTAAATTTTACATAACTTATGACTTGAGTTACGTTGGACAACTTGAGTTACTAAGTTCATAAATCATTTTTCAAGCACTCAAGGATACTTTGACTGAGACTCAAGTTTTGTGACTTAAACCAAGTATTATTACAATTGTTTAGACATAATCAAAACACATAGAGAACTAACAACAATGATCAGCCAGTGGTCAGTTTTTTCTAAAATCATTTTTAAGTTGACCACTCGAGTGATGTTTTCAAATTCATATCACTTTTGCTTCACTAAAATGATGTATCCAATGATCAATATTTCCTAAAAAAAAGTGTTTGAAATGATCACTCGAGTGAGCACTGAGCAACCCCAACAAATGTTGCACCAGTTTCACTGCAATAAAGCAAGCTTTACAGTTATATGTTATTTTTAACTATGATCAAAGTATGAGCAAGCTTTACTAAATCCTTGTTTGAACATGTTTGAGGTGCCTAATCATCGATTAACACAGATTAGCATAAAGCACTTTTGTGTCAGAAGCATTAAATGTGTTAGTCGTCATCCTATCAAAACTCTCTTCCAACGGTTATTTCAAATGATAGAAGAAGTGACCTCATACTCTTAATTCCTATATTCAGACAAGCAACGATCATTAATTATTTTGCAAAGCTATAAATAGGCACAAGACAAAGGTACCAAGTCTGTGCTAGCATTCAATGTTTCATCAATTTCTAAGTCTTTTGCTATGCTCATGTGATATTTTTTTTGTACTTTTGTGTCTATTCATTTACTCTTTAGAAGAGATTACTTTGAATAATTTATTATCGCTAATCAACTAAAAGTAATGGGACCTTGAGTATGGGCATTAATTGCAATGTGTAAGGGGGAGCAAGTGTTCCTTGTGAAGGAATTTACTTTAGTGAGGCACTAAGAGCCTGGTGAATCTTGGAAGCATTGAGGAACTCTCAGAGGATTTCTGAGAACTAGATGTAGGTCAAGTGGTTGGATCAAACCAATATAAATATCATGGGTTCATATTTTTCGTGATATTTCTCTAAATCTAATTTCTTTATTAAGTTTTGATTTAAGTTGTAAAATTTTTAATACGACCGAATTCTTCCTTTTCAGTGAAACACTTGGTCTAACTTGTATCTTTGGTGGCCATAGGGAGCAGATAGTTGAGGTTGTACCTTCACATGATAAGGAGGGATATGCTTGTTATGAAGCATGTTATCCTCCAGGTGGTTGAACATGCATCCCGTTGCAACTGTATGGTGTCCAGGGCTATTTGATAAAGATCAGGGAGCCTCTTATACGAGGCCAAAACCACAGCCCGTGTTCCATGATACATTAACAGGAATTAAAAGCTGTTGGTCAAAATCCTCTTGTGGCAAGTGAACCAGTCGAACATGTAATAAAGAGTAAGTAGAGTATTGTCCCATAGAGATTGTAACATCGATTATGCAGCTAGTATTCGATTGAAAGTTGCGTAATGGTATGATTATGTTGTTGTTTTGACTATTACTACTAATAAAAAAAACAATAGTTGAGGTTTTGGTTGAGAAAATCAGAGTTAAAATAGGCAGAGCTCATATTTCATCTTAAGTGGCATTAATCCCCCAGTTTGCATCTATCGTATCGCTACAAAAATCTACTATACAACTTTCGCAATGCACAACAAAATGCTTATCGCAACCCACCATTAATTTATATAGAAGCGTTCACATCCTGTACGTACATCCCTTACTCTACTTCTCCCATATTCCTATGGCAATTTTCAGGCTTAGAATGTCAATTTAACCTAGGGGTATTGGTTATGTGAAGTAAACCTATTCCTGTAGCTTACAATTTAGATCGAGCCCTTTACAAGCTTGCCTAGCACATACTGCTTGAAAGAGGTTGATGAGTCATATTTATGCCATGTTTTCCCTATGTGTTCTGACTGATTGAATGATAAATCTGAGCATATCTGTATGATATTTGATAAAATATGTAAGAATTCATGCACATAGGAAAACAGAGGGTAGAGTTTACAAATTGTTGTATCCACATCATTATCCTGCTCATGTGCATAAGAAAAGGGTTACTTTATGGTTAACTGTGAAAGCGCATAACGAAGCTGATACAATGCTATATCATATGGTATGCTCTCATTTGTGCTAGCAATACAATGCAACCACTATGCTATAGCATCGTAAGTGATGCGAAATTATGTGCTACGTTACTCTGACTTTTCCTCTCGAGTTTTCATGAAATTAATACAGGTTATCGAGATGGTCGTTTAGACAACAACTGAATTGATTAAGACTGAATCAAAAGATGTAGAGGATTGAATGAAAGATTTAAAGAATCTCGCAGTATTAAAAAAGAATCAATCAATTGAATCTAGGGATTTGGAACTAATAGATTTGGAAGGCCTAGCTCACTAGACGTACGGTGCGAATGGACCTGACTATAAGAGGAAAGCACGGCTAAACCTAAAGAGGTCGTCGAAGTCGTGAGAGTCAGAGTAGTCAGTACCATTCTAATCCGACTGGACTTACACCAGAGGAATCGAGAGAGCTACCGATCGAGAGAATTGCAGACGAGACCTAAACCTCCCTCGGAGCAAGACGGATTATAGAAGATGTAGACATAGCATGACAGGACGCTCCCTACCCTGTTGATCATTCCGACGAGCTCCTCTGTTTTCTTCTTTTATTTTATTTTCGTAATTGTTTCCATGGGCTGTTCTGCATTACTTTTTTTTTGTGTTTCCCTCATCAGCCATGAATTAAAATTCCATTGCCAGAGTGAGGATGGATTTCTAAGTTGTTGAATGAACCCAGTTTGCTAAGTTATGTATTTAATATATTCAGTTTGTTTAATAGTAATTTAACACATAGTTGGTTAGCGGACTCTAAGGGATAGATCAGTGGCTTCGGCTTATCGGATGGGAGTCGAGGTTAGACCACCTTTGTTAGCCAGTGTTTGTTGTGCGAGCTTGTGCAGGCTCGGCCTCAATTGTAGGCTACATGAGTGAGTCTACCACTCATAACCAAGAACACCTAGGTTTAAACCGACAATCTAAATTGGAAAATTGCCATAGGAATATGGGAGAAGTAGAACAAGGACTATACTTATAGAATGTGAACGCTTCTTTATAGGATAGTGGTGGGTTAGCTGAATAATGTTGTAAAAGGCGGTTTTGCTGTAGCATTGTGGAAGCTGTGCAAAATAATTGCTATAGCAATGCGTTGGGTGCAAATTGGGGGAATAATGAGACTTAGGATGAAATCCAAACTCGACCTACTGTTAAGATGATATCTGATAGAGATTTGCCGTGATCTCCCAAAATAACCAGATTAGAAAAGGATTTGCAGTATAATGTAACCTGGGTCGTTTCCCAATGAATTCACAGTCGGTTTAAATCAATAACAGCGAAACATAACAGTAACAAATTGGGGGGTTTTTGTTTCAAAAGAGATTAGAAACGAAAATATGTAGAAACAGAATGAAATATGCGAAAGCAGTTAACAACGATCAATCGGATTAAAAATGATTAACCCGAAGTGGGATTCCATAACCTTCATCGAGACAAAAAGATAATAACCAAACTCGTGATTGATTCTGGACAAATCGAAATCTCTGCATTTGTCCAGATATTCCCTCGACTAGACGATCGTCTAAAATTTGATTGAACACGTGGCAAGCTCGCTGTGCGATCGCATAACGCTCTCTCAATACCCGGTCCGACCTATGTCCTTGGGATATCAATCTAGGTATTAAATCTAATACCTAATCCGTAATTATAATCGGATCCGATTAAAATAAACAGAAACAAATTACGTTACCGATTGAAGCGCGTGTCCTCTGGATTCGTGGAATCCTCAATCCATGGGTCAATCACAGAAGCCTAGCCTATCATAGCTATGCAGAATGAAAATGGGAAAGAGATGAAGAAGTTCATCATGAACACAAAGAACACGAAGAACCGATGAAGAACAGTTGAGAGAAAATGAAACTTTTGTATTTTAATCCAAAACTGAGTAAAAACGTGAATGAAAATCTATTTGTGGCTGCTGCCTCACTTAATTTAAAATGGAAAAAAAGAAAATGGGGCTCCAATCCACAATTCAGGCCCAAAACAGAAAATAATAAAAAATGGGCTTTAATTACAAATTCGAGCCCAAATAAAAATCCGACTTCTTCTCCAAAATCGACCGCCCTCTTGTCCGAATTTGCCCTTCATGTCTGCATAACAATTATAGCTCTCTGAATCATCTGAAATATGAAACAAAAATGAGGCAAATCTGATGTCTGGTTCAAGAGTTATGGTAGGAATAGTGAAGCAATGTAAAACTGGATTTTTATTATTAAAAATGGTTAAAATATAATCAAAGGCCCAAAGCCCAAATAAGTATAAAAGCCATTATTTATTAACTAAAGAGTCCTAAATTATTAATCAAGAGATAAAAATAAGTGTATGAAATATTCAATTATCAATATCTTCAGTCAACCTTTCGATCATTTATTTACTTGTCATTAGCAACAACAAAAACAAACAAACCAACCACTTTTGTTACACACAACTGTCACAAGAAACCGACATTATTTTAGGTATCAATAGTCTCTGTGGGACGATAGCTCTACTTACACTTTATTATTTGTTCGACTGGTTCACTTGTCACAAGGAAATCGCCAACAAGTTTTTGGCACCGTTGCCGGGGATTGAAGATACCTTTTTTTATTGTAACTTTCTTTCCGATAAGTTGTGTTTTATCACACCAAGCTCACTCTCTCTATCTCTAATTTTCATGTACCTTTTGTAGTGTATGCGTAGCTCGCCCTTTGTTGACCTTGAGCCCTACAATCTAGAAATCAAACGAACCTATAAACAAAGGTGCAGAAAGCGGAGGCAAAGGTGTCACCTGAGCGACTCTGTACACATAGAAGATATGCAAGTTAATCGAGATGTGGATCGAGAAGAGTGACACCTGCTCAGCCGGGACAACTAGATTCCTCACCAACTGAACCGTAATGTTGATCTAGACCGAGCCATCATGGAGTTTGGAGTTCCTGACCTGACCAGACTCAATTCTGCCATCAAACCCCCAGACCTTACTGTAGGACACTTTGAAATTAGTGTTATGTTCCAGATGCTCAATTCTGCTGAACAGTTTGGCGGACTCCTATCAGAAGACTCTCATCTACATCTCAAATTATTCATGGAGGTTTGTGACGCTTTCGTCATTACAAGAGTGACAGCCGACGCCGTCAAAATCAAAATTTTCCCATTCTCACTGAGGGACAAGGCTTAAACGTGGTTGAACACTCTACCACTCACTCGATCACCTCTAGGAATGACCTAGGTATCAAATTCTTCCCACCAACCAAGAATGCCCAGCTAAGAGAAGACATCACTAGCTTCCGATAGCGCTTAGGAGAATCTAGTTATGAAGCTTGGAAACGATTCAAAAACCTACTCAGAGGATGTCCACAACATAGACTGGTTGAATGGGTACAACTAGAGACCTTCTATAAAGGTCTGGATGGACAAACCCGATCAATAGTTGATGCCTCTGCAAATGGCTCACTCCTGATGAAATCCTATAATGAAGCTCAGGAGCTCTTGGAACGTATGGCTATAAACAGTCACCAGTGGCCAGTAGATCAACTCCCCCTTTTCCTGACTAGTGGCTGGAGTTCATGAACTTGATGCTATGACAGCCCTTACTCTCAAGTGTCTCACTGAATTATATGATCAAGTCAATGAGTCTCTCTGTTAACACCTCATCAATGCATCCCGCTTAAGTAACTAGTGTCTACTGTGGTGGAGAGCATTCTTACGCTCAGTGCTATACTAACCTTGAATCTTTCAATCATGTGAATAACTACAACATGGGAAGCAACACCAACAATCCATACTCCATCACGTACAATCCAGGATGATGGCAACACTCAAATTTCTCTTGGAATTCGCAGAATGAACTGCCCGCTGGTCCCTTAGTACGTTGTTGTTGAATAGACTGCCTTCAAAACTAAAGGATCTGGGCAGTTTTGCAATCCCTTTTGCCATTGGCCCCAATTACTGCGGAAAGACACTTTGTGATCTGGGTGCCAGCATTAATTTAATGTTGATGTCTGTATTTAAGAAGCCGGTACTCAGTGAAGTAAGGCCCACTACGGTAACTCTGCAACTGCCAGACCAATCCATTGTCCAACCAGAAGGCAAAATTGAGGATGTATTGGTAAAGGTGGACAAGTTCATCTTCCTTGTAGATTTCATTATACTGGACTTTGAAGCGGTTCAAGAGGTCCCAATTATTCTGGGGAGACCGTTTATGGCAACAGGCAGAACTTTAATCGATGTTGAAAGAGGCGAACTCACAATGCGAGTCAATGGTGACTAAGTGACATTCTCAATCCTGTAAACTCTGCGGTACTGTTGGTCGATTTCCTTGATGGCAAGTGAACCAGTCGAACAAGTAATAAAGTGTAAGTAGTGTATCGTCCCACAGAGACTGAGATACCAAAAAGTGACGTTTGATTGCTATGATAGTTGCGCAAACAGAAAGTAAATATGATTGGTTTGAGAGGTTCTTGTATTTATGCTAATAACAAAAATAAACAGAGTATCGTAGTTTTAAGAAGATATCAGTAAGAAGTTAAGCTGAACTCGTAATCACCCTTAAGTGCATCAATCCCCCAGTTGCTCTACCCATTGCTATAGCATCCATACTGCATAGCTTCCGCAATGCTACAACATAGCTACTAACTACAACGCTAGTTGGTTAACCCACCACTATAATCTAGCGAAGCTTCAGCGTTCGATACATATGATACTAACTATACTCCTTCCATATTCCTATGGCAACTTTCTAGTTAGATCTGCATTACACACAGGGTGTTATGGTTATGAGAGGTAGACCCATTCCTGAAGCCTACAATAATAGGTCAAGCCTTTCACTGGCTGCCTAGCAAATACTATTTCTCAGAGGTCTAACCTCGACTCCTTGCCCGTAAGCCGAGGCCACAAATCTAGCCCTTAGCTTCCGCTAATCGACTAGTAATTAATTCACTGATAAGAAAACCGAATCTATTAAATTAAGAACTTGCAACTAGGTTCATTTAACACTTAAGAATTTATCCTCGTTCAGCCATAGGAAAATCAGTTCATGACTGACGAGGGAAACACAAAACAGATAGTAACAGAATGACCCATGATCTAAATACTAAAATAAAAGTCAAAAACAGAAAGCTTGACGAAGTTCCGACGGCGTGGAAGAAGCCCTGTCACGTCACCAATCCACGTCTTCTTCTCTCCGTCTTACTGCAAGGAAGGATGCTGGGTTATCCTGGAATTCTCGTGCTTGTGAAATCTCTCCCTTTTCTTTCGAGTCTGCCGAATGTGAAATCTCATTTTGGCTCTGTGTGACTCTCTGCTAGGGTTGACTTGCTATTTCCTTTTATAATCAGACATTCTTGTGGCACAAGTTCCAGCGAGCTGGGCTTTCCAAATCTGTCGAGATCCATCGCATCTTCTGACTATAGTAGATTGATTCTGCTGATCCTGTGGGATTATTCAAATCTTTCAGTTTTGATCCTCCGCATCTTCTATTTTATTACGTCAGCAATCTACCTGTCGTTCTCGACCTTCATTATTATCCCTGAAATTATCTAGATAAAAAGGTCAGAAAATATGCCGCATAGCCTTGCGTCTTTTACTTTGCTATAGCTGTAAGAATGCTATAGCATAGTTGCTTTGCTATACGTTCTTTCTTAAAAACAATGTAACTTGCTCCTTTCTTAGCACATGTTTAGGATGTAAATGGTTTCTATCCCTTAGTTCCCTATATCATGATTATATGCCTTTTTGCTTGGATTGTTTGCAGTTAAGCTTTTATTTACCACACAATTCAGTCATGAAATATAGGGAAAACATGGCATAATTTGTGCTCATCAGGTACCCAAAAATACCAGAAGAATGCTTTGCTCTCAAAGTGTTACCATGCACCAACATCCCCCTTGTTGGCATAATCCAAGGCATCTTACCTAATGCCCAGCATAACACATCAGCTTAGCATGTAGAAAGCACCATATGAAGAAAAACTCAGAATCTGCTGGGACAGGAATGGAAGCAGGGAGATGGTCAACACCCCTATTCGTTGTCTAAACTAATTACCATGACAAGGTCAGGTTGAAGACTATAAACCAAGCGCTACTCGGAGGCAGCCCAGATTGTTTCCAAAATTTTGACTATGTAATTGGACAAGAGCATCAAATGACGCTAGGACACCCGGCACAAGACACATCTTGCAAAAGTTATTCAAGTACCCTGCTCGGATCATGTTAGCATTCATACTCCATTCTATGTTCACACATGTGTTTTAATTTTTAATCATATTTTGAAATCCTCATGGGAACGGCCCCTAAAATCAGTAACAAGGAGCATCCTGCAGCCACTCTCACTCCATTCGCCCTTTCACCTCAAGAGACCCCTCTATTGCTTTGCAACCCCTCGTCTTCCACCCCCTTCTCCCATTATGTCACTGTTGGTCGATTTCCTTGATGGCAAGTGAACCAGTCGAACAAGTAATAAAGTGAAAGTAGAGTATCGTCCCACAGAGACTGAGATACCAAAGAGCGACTCTCAATTGCTCTGATAGTTGCAATCAGAAAGTAAATGTAGTTGGTTGGAAGGTTTTGGGTGATTATGCTAATAACATAAATAAAGAAAGGAAATCGAAGAAGATATCAGTGAGGAATTAGGCTGAACTCGGAGTCCTCCTTAAGTGCATAATTCCCCCAGTTGCTCTACTAATTGCTATAGCATCTATACTTCACAGCTTCTGTTGGTTATGATTAGTTTTGATGATGTCTTATATAGATGCCATTCTTAAGAGCAAAAAGGTTGCATACTACATTTACATTATACTTTGACTAATTCTTATATTGAATGTAGATGCAAAGTTTAATAATGGAGATTGATCAAGAAAGGTATTAAAGAAAGAAGAACTTGCGAGAGGTTTTCAAGGAAGCAAGATGTTACTCCAAGTTGAATGGGAGAGAATGCCAAGGAAGCAAAGAAGTTACACAAAGTATTTTGGCAATGATCAAGAGAAGAGAAGAAAGAAAGTGTTCAATCATGGGGAATAACCAAGAAGGAAATAAGGGATTGAAGAAAGAAGTTCTTGCACAAAATATAATTGGAATATCAGAATGTCAAAGGAAGCAAGAACGTAATCAAGAAGAAATGGGAAGAAGGTAGAAGTTGCAGAGAATAATGAGCCCAAGTTAAATGATGAAGAATGATCAAGTTGGGAGATGGAAAAAGGAAGAACTTGTTGAATGGAATGAAGATTTCTTTATTCAAGTTCTTGTATTGATGCTAGAAGCCTCCAAGATCATATGGAAGTTGGAATGACTCAATTTAGAGTTAAAACAAGGAAAAATCAGCTTTAGGAGTCAAAACTCGAGTAAGTTCATCAATACTCGAGTATTGGAGTATCTTGACTTCTCGGCGTCTACGGAATGTCAATACTCGAGTATCCAAGTCAATACTCGAATATCCAGTGTTTTCAGCATCTCGGGCTCTCGGACTGTCAATACTCGAGTATGTAAGTTCAATACTCGAGTATTCAACGTTGATCAACTCGTTTCACGTTCAGCTCGGGCGATGTCTGGTAATGTGATGATATCTCTTCAACCAGGAATGGGATTGAAGTGAAATCAGTGGCATATGAAACTAGACTCCCAATGCGTCAATTTGATATAAAATTCAAGTCAAAAGGAATTCATATGAGAGAGATATGGATTGTGGAAGTTGAAAGATAAATTCACGCCACACGGCAAACCAAGCTTCAATGTTTTGGGTGTAACTCACAAACTACAAATCCGATTGAGCTGAAATCAGTGGCATATGAAAGTAGACTCACAGAGCTTTCCATACAGAAAGGCTTGCTATTTCCAAGAGATTTGAATACTCAAGTATTGAGATGAATACTCAAGTATTGACTTGGAAAAGTTTTTACAAAGTTTTCAAACAGTTCAATACTCAAGTATTGAGTTGAATACTTGAGTATTGGGCATACGAGAGAGCTTGGCTCTTTTTCAAATATTTTGAAAACTCAAGTATTGATTTGAATACTCAAGTATTGAGATTTTGGACTTAACTTATTTTCACATAAAAAGTTCAATACTCAAGTATTGGTCCTACTAAAAAATTGTCCAAACGCTCAAAACATGTAGTGCCTTCTCGGAAGACGAATACTCAAGTATTCATCGAATACTCAAGTATTCACATTAGTGCACAGTGCAATACTCAAGTATTGAAGAACTCACTCAAGTATTGGGCGCAAGTATTCAAAATTCAAATAATACGAATTTGTGTTTTCTTCGTGTTTGATCTTAATGCTTTCTATTATCATTCTTATATATTCCCAGCTATATTTAACCACTTTGTTAGTGAGTTTCAGATGGATTAAAGAATGTTTAACGAAGGTTTAATACCAAAAGCAAAAAGTTGTCGAACATTAAATGCTAAACCCGAGAAAGTTGCATACTTTTGGGTAATCCTTTCGCACACGCTTACAAAGGATTAATGCCTACCTACCACATCCAAGAGTTGCTATTCCAACGGATTAATTCTCCAGAAGTCAACTCTGATCTCTGTACAACTGGATTAAGTGAAGAGTAGAGAGAGAAAACTCCAAAATGACTCCAACAGCTAGATTAATGCACCAACGGTCATTATGGAGCTTGCAACGGATCTTTAATGCTCTCTTAGTATAAATAGAGTAGCATTCAATTTCTCTCAAGAACCAAGACTATAGAAAACGAAAATCATTCAAGTTTCCAACTACTCTTGAGTTTTCTTGTATAAAGTATCCGTTGATACATTAAGCTTCGAGTGTTTATCATTATCTACTCTTAGAGAGAGTTTATTGATTGTAAATCATTTATTGTAAAGGAATCACAAGTCGGGGACTTGGTGATTGGGTTCATTGATTGCAACTTGTAAGGGGAGTAAGTTCTAGTGAGAGAATTACTCTTGAGTACGAGTGTGTAATCAATTGAGATAGTGAAAATCCCGAGAGAGTTTGGGGATTTGGACGTATGTCAAGGGATTGGACCGAACCAAGTATAAATCCTTGTGTCTTGCTCTTCTACCCTCTACTTAGTTCATCTCTGTTTTTAGTGTACAAAAACAGAGTAAGCTGAAAAAGTTTTTAAAATCCCCAATTCACCCTCCCTCTTGGTGATTTAGCTCCAACTTTCAGCTTCCACAATTTCTACAGCATAAATACTAGCTACAAAGCTATTCGATTAACCCACCACTATAATCTATCGGAGCTTCCGCATCCGATACATATGATATTAACTATACTCATTCCATATTCCTATGGAAACTTTCTAGTTTTTATTTGCATTATACTCGGGTGCATCGGTTATGAGAGGTAGACCCATTCCCGAAGCCTACAATAAATAGGTCAAGCCTTGCACCGGCCGCCTAGCAAACATCAAGTTTCTTAGAGGTCTAGCCTCGACTCCTTGCCAGGAAGCCGAGACCACATATCTAGCCCTTAGATTCCTCTAATCGACTAGTAATTAATTTACTGATAAGAAAATCGAATCTATTAAATGAAGAACTTGCAACTGGGTTCATACACGCTTAAGGATTCATCCTCGTTCGGCCATCGAAAGTTAGTTCATGGTCGACGAAGGAAACACAAAACAGATAATAACAGAATGACCCATGATCTACTACTGAAATTAAACAACTGAAAATAGAAAGCTTGACGGCATTCCGACGTCGTGGATTAAGCCCTATCACGTCACCACTCCACGTCTTCTTCCCTCCGTCTTCCGTGAGGAAGGATCTTTGGGTTATCTGGAATTCTCGTGCTAGTGAAGTCTTTCACTCTTCTTTTGAGTCGGTCGAATGTGAAGTCTCGTGTTGGCTCTCTGCGACTACCCTTAGGGTTGACTCATTTGTTTTCTTTTATATTCAGACTTCCGTGTGACGCACGTTAGGCTAGCTCGACTTTCTAAATCTGTCGAGATCTATCGTATCTTCTGTTTGTAGATTGATTCTGCTGATACTGCGGGATTCTTCAAATATTTCCGTTTCGATCCTTCGCATCTTCTATTTCATTATGTCAGCAATCTACCTGTTGAACTCGATCTTTAATTTCTATTTCTGAAATCAGCTAGATAAAAAGGTCAGAAAATATGTCGCATAGCATTACGTCCTTTACTTTGCTATAGCTTTCTTTATGCTTTTTAGTGCACTTCGAGTTGCTGTAGGAATGCTATAGCATAGTATCGGCTTTGCTATACGTTCTTCCCTAAAAAGAATGTAACTTGCTCTTTCCTTAGCACATGTTTAGGATGTAAATGGTTTCCATCCCTCAGTTCCTTATATCATGAATACATGCCTTTTTGCTTGGGTTATTTGTAGTTTACGCTCTTATTTGCCATACCATTCAATCATGAAATATAGGGAAAACATGGCATAATCTGCACTCATCAAATACCCCCACACTTAGCTTTTTGCACTCCTGGGCAAAAACATAAAATAATGCGAACAGAAGCTCATAGTCATAGTCCTCTTGCCTGTATAACCCTTGCTCACACCATTGCTTTCAGTTAACGTCCCCCTTTCGGCAATCCCACTGCCCAACACTAACGGCTCAAGATGCGTGGTGTTGCTTAGATGAAGAAGTCCAAAGAGGCTCTCAAGTTCAGTGTTTGCGCTCTCTCTCCCAAGGAATTTTAATTTCTTTCTTGTCATACGAGCTCAGAAGTTCCATAGCCTTGTCAAAGTTCTAAGATTGCGTTCTAGCACCTGAGTATTCGTTCGTCAAAAGGACTTTGTGGGTTACGAGGGTGAGGATAGGTGGGTGTTTTAAGATGGGTACTATTGGTGTATGCTATAGCAGGTTTGGTAGATCGAATCTTGACTTCAGCCGAGTGCTCTTCCTTGTATTTCTTGCTGCTCTTTGTGCCTAGTCTTTTTCCTTGCTTCTTTTGTCATTTTTTTTAATAAGCACGCAGTCTGTCAATGGAGCACTCTGCCGTAACATATTTCATATGTTTCTTTTAATTGCTTCCGTCAACTGTATTCTGCTATAGCATACCATTTTGGCTGAGTGGGGTGGCAATATGGAGATAATGATCACTGGTTTGTGTATGGAGTTGATGGGTATGACATGAATGCCTTTCTCCTACGAACTTCAAACTCAGATGCCAGATAGTTTATCAAAGAACTAAGGCAAATCAAGGATCAAACATGGACTAGCAGACATGCACACTTTTAAAATATAACAATTAGGCTCAATCTAGTCCTTCCATTTTGGTTCTTCCCTTTAAACTCCCTCACTATCACTTTACCCCGCATCAGATTAGCTAGCATTGTCAATTTCCCAAGCCTAAAGGTTCGATTTTCTTAGGCAATGATACTATGCTTAATTATAAGGCATTCCTTCTATTCCTACCAAAATTTTGTTCATGCTTTATCTTGCAATTTGAAATTTTTTTCAGTTTGTGCCAAAAACTAAATGCAGAGTATTTAGGATCAGACATACACAAAATTAGCTAGTAGATCACAGAACTAATCCCTCCCCCACACCTGAACGATGCAATGCCCCCATTGCGACGTCTAAGTGAAACGCAAGATAATTCACTGCTAACATGATCACCCAGCATACAATAAGGGTTTTTTTTTTGGTGTGCCGATAGGCAACAAGAAAGAAGAAAACGAATGCAAATTAAAGAAAGTAAATGGAGAAAGAGTCTAATACCAGGTAACTAAAAGAAAAATCACAACTTAGCTTAACCTTTCCTTGCTGAAGGTCCATGAGAATTCGACTCCTCATCGTCATCAGTGTCTACAGAGTGTGTGCTGGTGGGCACACCTTCTTGAGGGCTTTTGCTCCGGGGATGCTTCCGCGAGCTTGTTGGTTCCTGCTGTTGTGGCCCTGCAACCGAATTGTGCATATCAAAAGTCGCCTCAGGGAAAACCGGCAACGGAGTGTATTTCAGGGTATTTGCCATGATGTTCGCAGCAAGGTTGCGATCCCTTTCAGCCACATATTGCCACCACATCTGTTGTTGAAGCAACAATGTGCTTACTGAATGTTTTAGGGTTGTAACTTGGGCAGCCAAAGCATGAAAAGAAGCTGCAGACATTGAGCTTGTGTCTGTTGGGGGTTCAACAGAGGTGCTGGCGAAGTTTTTCTGAGTGACCTGTGGCTGGCAATTTTGCAAGATCCGCTAAACAATTGTGACTTTGAGAGGTTTAGGGATCATCGCTCTTTCTTCACTGGCATCAAAATTCATCCCCGCGTTTCGACAGAGCTCTGTGATAAGGGCGGGGAACTAGAGGTTTCCTGAGGTGTGCTTCAACGACTCGAATAACTCTCGGTAGATAAGTGCATCAACATCAATTTGTTTGCCCTCCAAGAGGCAATAGAGTAGGAATGCACGTTCTCGCGAGATAGTTTGGGTGTGTAATGTGGGCATGAGTCGGTAGCGGAGGAAATGAAACCAGATACGTGTTTCATCCTTCAAACGACTGTATTTCAAATTGTAGGACCCTTCCTTGGAAATTTGCCATTCAGTGTTTGGCACGCAGAGCCGGGCGACAACGTTAGTGAGCATTTCAGGGTTTTCCTCTTGTTGGAGAAACTCATTGTATTCGTCATCAGTGGGATCTAGGTTGAATACCTTGCGGATTGTGCTGGCGCTGCATTGCACATTCTTCCCTCTGACGGTTATAAAGTAAGGGGACCCTCCCGGATAATTTGTGCCAAATTCAAAAACAAGAGGGGTGACCACCTCAGCAGGGTGAAGGCAGAATTTTTCCCATCGGCGCTGTCGTATGATTCCTGTAACACATTCAGGGTAAGCGCCTTGCTCGAAAGCATCGCCGTCGAATCCTCGCTCCGGTGCTAGGGTTTTATCTACTTTGAGGGAGTTGAAACGGGATTCGGCTTCTCGGGAGGCAAACGACATAGCGTCTGGAGCTTCAGCGGGTACTTTTTGTTCGGAACCCTTGGTGCGTGCCATTTAGAAAAATATGGGAGTTAGATGGAGGGGAAAGTGTTGTAACTTTGCACAGAGTGAATAAGCACGAGTGTCTCCGTTGAAAGGTTTGATTTGGTACTGTGGTTTATATAGGGATCAAGAAAATTTGATTGTGGGCACACAATGTGGGTAATCCGTCTAAAATCTCAGAGTGAGACGTGCTGCAGACGCTTGGTTTGGCCAGTGGCGGTTTCCAGTATCCTTTCGAATCTATTGGGCCCACTATTGTGTGGCCCACCATTAAGTCCGTTCTTTGTGTGTGCTTAGGTCAGATGAGTTGCTACGGCTTTCCTTTCTTAACTCTTGGTTCCTTGTCTCTTCAGTTTTCAGGTGAGGTATCCTCTATTCTCAGAAACAGTAATTTAAAATGCGACTCTGAGCTGCCTCCCAGTAGCGCTTGCTTTAAAGTTTGCAGCCAGACCTTGCTATAGCCAATTTAATGTTGTAGCAGTGTAGGACGACTTCCTACTTCTTTAGTGCCTTTGCCGTTATCTTCAGAGGTTAAGTACTTCTCAGCTTGATCTTCAAATCTTGAATGCTTGAGGATTGAGAAGGTGACTTGATCATCGTTTACGCGCATGGTGAGTTCTCCTTTTTCCACATCAATCAGCGTACGTCCAGTTTCCATGAAAGGTCTTCCCAGAAGAATTGGGGCATCGATATCTGCTTCAAAGTCCAGGATAATGAAATCCATAGGGAAAATGAACTTATCTACCTTTACCAGAACATCTTCGATTTTTCCCTCTGGTAGAACTATGGAGCGATTGGCTAGTTGCAATGTAATTGTGGTGAGCCTGGCCTCCCCAACTGCCAATTGTTTAAAGATTGACATGGGCATGAGGTTTATGCTAGGTCCTAAATCACACAGAGCTTTCCCTGAATATTGAGGTCCAATGGCACAGGGGATTGTGAAACTGCCAGGATCTTTTAATTTAGGAGGAAGCCGATTTGTGAGCATGGCACTACAGTCTTAGGTTAATGCTACGGTCTCGAACTCTTCCAGTTGTCTCTTTTTAGACAGAATTTCCTTCATAAATTTTACATAGCTGAGCATTTGCTCTAGGGCTTCCACCAGAGGAATATTAATGTGCAATTGTCGTAACACGTTGAGGAACTTCTTGAATTGTTTCTCTTGGCCGTGCTGCTGTAACCTTTGTGGGAAAGGAGGGGGTTGCCTTGGCATCTTTGAAGGTCCAAGGTCATGATTATGCCTTGATGATGATGCGGTAGCATTCACTGTGCCGAGATTCTGTTCCGGTTGTGCCAGTCTTGGTTGACTCTGCCTATCTTCAGGGAGTTGTTCAGTACCTTCCTGCCCTTCTTTAAACTTCTCATAGTGCGGATTAGTGGCAACCATAGGCTGTTTGATTGCCTTTCTGGGTTCTAGGTTGTATGTATTTGAGTACGGATTGTTGGTGTTACTACCCCTGTTGAAATTGTTGACGAAGTTTACAGATTCAGGGTTGGTGGCGCATTGAGAGTGAGAGTGCTCTCCACCATAGTACAGGCAAGCTACCTGTGATGGTTGCAGCAAAGTATTGTTAGAAGGAAGGGTCAGTCCCTTCACCATATTAGTCAAAGATGACACTTGAGCCGTGAGAGCAGTCATAGCATCCAGTTCGTGTATTCCTGCAACGGTTCGGGAGGATGTAGCTCTTTCTGCTTGCCACTGATGACTGTTCATGGCCATGCGCTCCAAGAGGTTATGAGCTTCTTCATAAGACTTCATTAGGATGGATCCTCCAGAGGAGGCGTCTACAATGGATCGTGTTTGTCCATCGAGCCCCCTATAAAATGTTTCTAACTAAACCCATTCGCACAGACCGTGCTGTGGGCATCTTCTGAGGAGGTCTTTAAATCTGTCCCAGGATTTATAGGTAGATTCACTGGCCTTTTGTTGGAAGTTGGTGATATCTACTTTGAGTTGAGCGTTCTTTGTAGGTGGAAAAAATTTGAGAAAGAACTTACTCCCCAGATCATTCCATGTAGTGATGGAATTAGCAGGTAGGTTATTGAGCCATGTTTGAGCCTTGTCCCTTAGTGAGAATGGGAACAATTTAATCCGGACAGCGTCGGATGGGATTCCTGGGATGACAAAGGAGTCACATACCTCCATGAAGGTCTTGAGGTGTAGGTGTGGATCTTCGGATGGAAGTCCTCCAAATTGCCCGGCTGCATTCAGCATCTGAATCATGACACCTTTGATTTCAAAGTGGCCTGCATTGAATGTTTGCGGTGTGATGGCCGAATTCAGCTTGTTTAGATCTGGAATTCCAAATTTCATTATGGCCTTGTTTACATCTGGGTTTGGAGGTGGAGGGCCTAGTTATCCCCGTTCATCGCATCGGCTCTCGTTGATTCTGCTCTGGGTTGACAGGCATATCCGCCATGCTTGCTGAGTCAAAAAGTTGACTTCTTCGCTTCTGCTTCCTGTGCCTTTGCTTGTAGGTGCGTTCTATCTCAGGATCGTAAGGCTCTAGGTTGGTTGAAGGCGAATTGCGCATGCACTACAGAATGTACCTGAAAATCAAAAACAAAAAATATGAGCTTTTTATTACGTAGATTACAACTATTAAGAAAAAGGGGCGTCGTCACTGAGGGTATCAATAGTCCCCGGCAACGGCGCCAAAAACTTGTTGGTCGATTTCCTTGATGGCAAGTGAACCAGTCGAACAAGTAATAAAGTGAAAGTAGAGTATCGTCCCACAGAGACTGAGATACCAAAGAGCGACTCTCAATTGCTCTGATAGTTGCAATCAGAAAGTAAATGTAGTTGGTTGGAAGGTTTTGGGTGATTATGCTAATAACAGAAATAAAGAAAGGAAATCGAAGAAGATATCAGTGAGGAATTAGGCTGAACTCGGAGTCCTCCTTAAGTGCATAATTCCCCCAGTTGCTCTACTAATTGCTATAGCATCTATACTTCACAGCTTCCGCAATTGCTACAGCATAAATACTAGCTACAAAGCTATTCGATTAACCCACCACTATAATCTATCGGAGCTTCCGCATCCGATACATATGATATTAACTATACTCATTCCATATTCCTATGGAAACTTTCTAGTTTTTATTTGCATTATACTTAGGGTGTACTGGTTATGAGAGGTAGACCCATTCCTGAAGCCTACAATAAATAGGTCAAGCCTTGCATCGGCTGCCTAGCAAACAATGTTTCTCAGAGGTCTAGCCTCGACTCCTTGCCAGTAAGCCGAGACCACATATCTAGCCCTTAGATTCCTCTAATCGACTAGTAATTAATTTACCGATAAGAAAATCGAATCTATTAAATTAAGAACTTGCAACTGGGTTCATACACGCTTAAGGATTCATCCTCGTTCAGCCATCAGAAAGTTAGTTCATGACTGACGAAGGAAACACAAAACAGATAATAACAGAATGACCCATGATCTACTACTGAAATTAAACAACTGAAAATAGAAAGCTTGACGGCATTCCAGCGTCGTGGATTAAGCCCTATCACGTCACCACTCCACGTCTTCTTCCCTCCGTCTTACTGTGAGGAAGGATGCTGGGTTATCCTGGAATTCTCGTGCTAGTGAAGTCTTTCACTCTTCTTTTGAGTCGGTCGAATGTGAAGTCTCGTGTTGGCTCTCTGCGACTACCCTTAGGGTTGACTCGCTGTTTTCTTTTATATTCAGACTTCCGTGTGACGCACGTTAGGCTAGCTCGACTTTCTAAATCTGTCGAGATCTATCGTATCTTCTGTTTGTAGATTGATTCTGCTGATACTGCGGGATTCTTCAAATCTTTCCGTTTCGATCCTTCACATCTTCTATTTCATTATGTCAGCAATCTACCTGTTGATCTCGATCTTTAATTTCTATTTCTGAAATCAGCTAGATAAAAAGGTCAGAAAATATGTCGCATAGCATTGCGTCCTTTACTTTGCTATAGCTTTCTTTATGCTTTTTAGTGCACTTCGAGTTGCTGTAGGGCTGCTATAGCATAGTATCGGCTTTGCTATACGTTCTTCCCTAAAAAAAATTTAACTTGCTCTTTCCTTAGCACATGTTTAGGATGTAAATGGTTTCCATCCCTCAGTTCCTTATATCATGAATACATGCCTTTTTTCTTGGGTTATTTGTAGTTTATGCTCTTATTTGCCATACCATTCAGTCATGAAATATAGGGAAAACATGGCATAATCTGCACTCATCAGTCACCGTTTTCTTTCCCCAGACTTCTCTCATATTTGAATCTAATATCTTTTTGCGTACTCCATTCCCCCTTGCCAAAACCTTAAATTTTACCCATCCCATCAAACCATCCTTTTCCCATATCGCAAGTCAAGCAGATTGCTAGGAGTGGCTATTTGCCTTCGACAGTCTACACCCGGCCTCTCCGCCAGATTCTACCACCACTCCTTCCTCTTCCCCCCACTACCACCATTACTTCTCCTTTTGCCACCACCACCCCCTCGTCGTCACCTTCCCCTCTTAACTCCCCCATTTACATTTCCTCTGATGACTCCCTCTCCCTATTCACCAGCGACACGACTTCTTCCTGTCACGCCTACCACACCACGCATGGCCATCTATACCAAAAACCCCCAGTTCCCCTTTCCGTCGGCCCTTACGTATGTGTCTCGCTTTGCTGCCTTCCCCACCGAATTGAAAACCTTGAGGAGTGATTTCAAGGCATTTTTCACCGCTCACAGTCGTGGCCGACCTACGGCCATCGCCCTCTCCGATTCTTACTTGGCTATCCCTTTTGTGAATGTGGCCATGGATTCCTCCTCCTCCACGGATGACTGATGAGCACAATTTATGCCATGTTTTTCCTATATCTTATGACTGAACTGTATGGTAAATACAAGCTTAACTGCAATCAATCTAAGTGAAAAGGCATTAATTCATGAATATAGGGAACTAGAGGATAAAAACCATGCACATCCTAAATATATGCTAAAAGAAGAACAAGTTACAAGGTTTTACGAGAAGAACGTATAGCAAAGCTGATACTAGGCTATAGCATTCTGACAGCATATCAAAATGCAATACAAAGCATCTATGAAGCTATAGCAAAGTAAAGGACGCGATGCTATGTGGCATATGTTCTAATCTTTTGCCAAGATTTTTTCAGGAAATATTGCGAAGGTCGAGAAAAGACAGGTTGATTGCTGATGTAACGGAATAGAAGATGCGGAGGATCAAAATTAAAAGATTTGAAGAATCCCGCAGGATAAGCAGAAGCAATCTATTGCGATTGAAAGATACGATGGATCTCGACAGATTTGGAAAGCCCAGCTTGCTGAAACTTATGCTGCAAGAAAGCCTGACTATATAAGGAAACAACAAGCCAACACTAGAGAGAGCCGTGAAGAGCCAAAATAAATTCCACATTCGGTGAGACTCGAAAGAAGAGAGAGAGAATTCATGAGGCACGAGAACTCCAAGAGAACCCAGCATCCTTCCCTGCAGTAAGACGGAGAGAAGAAGACGTGGAGTGGCGATGTGACATGGCTTCTTCCACGCCGTCGGAACTTCGTCAAGCTTTCTGTTTCCTTTTGCTTAATCTTTTGATCATGGGTCATCTTTTTGTTATCTGCTTTATGTTTCCCTCATCAGTCATGAACTAAATTCCATATGGCTGAACGAGGATGAATCTTTAAGTTTTGCATGAACCCAATTGCGAGTTTTAATTCAATAAATTCAGTTTGCTTATCAGTGATTTAATTACTTTGTCGATTAGTGGAAGCTAAGGGCGAGATTTGTGGCGTCGGCTTACTGGCATAGAGTCAAGGTTAGACCTCTGAGAAACAGTGATTGCTAGGTAGGCTGGTGCAAGGCCTGACCTATTATTGTAGGCTTCAGGAATGGGTTTACCGCTCATAACCACTACACCCCGTTTGTAATATTGATCTAACTAGAAAATTGCCATAGGCATATGGAAGGAGTAAAGTTAGCATTAGAAGTATCGGACGCGGAAGCTTCGATACTCTATAGTGGTGGGTTAACTGAGTAGCTTTGTAGTTGGTAGCTATGCTGTAGCATTGCGGAAGCCGTGCAGTATAGATGCTATAGCAATGGGTAAATCAACTGGGGGATTGAGATGCTTAAGGATGATTCCTAGTTCAGCCTAATTTCCTACTGATATCTTCTCACGACTACGAACTCTGTTTACTTTTGTTTGTTACTTAGCGTAACCACAACAACCTATCAAACCAATCATATTTACTTTCTGTTTCTTACAACTATCTTAGCAATTGAACGTCACTTTCCGGTATCTCAGTCTTTGTGGGACGATACCCAACTTACACTTTATTACTTGTTCGACTGGTTCACTTGCTATAAAGGAAATCGACCAACATTGACACGGCCGCCAGTGCTGCCCCGCCTCCCCGACTGCAATGATCCTTGTGTGTCAGTAATTGCTCCTCCATACGCTGCCTTGTTCCTTCTTCTTATTCACACCTACTGGTTACCCGGGATGTCCTTTTTGCCTATTCTACTCTATTTACTGTTCTCCTTTCTCTGTTTTGTGGGTCTGTTTTACCCTGTGCTTTCTCAATGGTTCCCTATCATTTTACAAACATACTCTATTTAATCTTCATTATGTTGTCCTCGTCTCGCTTTCAACCTGCAATGGGTACATTGCAGCATTTAAGTGTGGGGGGATATGCATATGTGTGTGCGGATTTAAGTGACGAATGACCATGGCTCGAAAAACCCCTAAGTTAACCCCTTACAATTTGGGCAAAATATTGGAACTTTTAACATATATTTAGAGCATAGATAGAAATCAATAGCAGTAGAGCAATTGTCTGCATAACTATGTATAATGAAATTGTCTTAAGGGAACTGAACTGTGTAGACTGGGGAAATTGACGGCACTGGATTGTTCAGTATAAGACAAAGTGACAGTGAGGGAGAACATAGAGTTAAGCCACATGGAAGGAACTTTTGAGCCTAAATTTTCATAATTCAGTGAGCGTGCTTGAGAGAGTTATGACCTTTCTTTGGTTTGTCTCATTTCTCTGGTTTCAAAATCTTGCGTCTGAATAGAACTGCATAGGATAAAGGCATTCATTTTTCACCCATTAATCCCATACACAAGCCACTGATATGATGATCCATTGTTACCCCTTTGAGCTATACACATATTGCTATATCAGGCAACAAGTAGTCAGTTGATTGACATATGCACGTTAAAATGCTGTAGCACACTAGGCCATAGTGCAAAGGTCGTGACAAAGTGTTCAAAAAAAAAATTTGGTGTGGACACTAGGTGTAACATTCCAAATTTTGGGATTTGAAAATTTAAAATATTATATAGAAATTTAATTTTTGAAATTTTGGCTTAAAATAATTATGAGAATAATTACTGGGATTTAGGCTTATTTTTCCCTTAATTTATTTTGGGGGAAAAAAATTCAAATAAGGAATGAATTATGCCTAAATTTTTTAGAAAATAATACATGAGAATTAAACGGTGGAATCTAGCCAAAAGTTCAAATTAATTATTTGGAAAATTATGAATTCATTTTTCCTTGTAATATTTTTTTCTTAAAATAAATAAATAAATAAATAGATAAGGAAATAATTACGAGAGATAAAGTCTAGAATAAAACCCAAATCAACTACTTGAAGTTATCCTAATTCCATTAGGCAACACGTGAGGGAGCACCATATGTGGATATAGTCATGTGATAGCCAAAACGCAACAATAGCTAAATACTCCCAGCCCCCACACTCCTTTCAATATTTATTCTTCTTCAACCCGCTACTCTCTTGGCCCAGCACCTGAGAACAACAAAACAAAACCAACCCCAAACCGTTACTAATATCCATTCCTCATGTCCATCTAACCCACACGGCCCATAAATCCAAATCCATTATTCTATTTAAACATATTCTTATACTTCCCATCTCAGCAACCCGAAACGGACAGCAGCAGAAGCATACCTGTTTCTCATATTTAGCCAAAACACGTTAAGTGAGCAGAGTCACAGCGTCATTCACGGCGTCAGTGAGAGATTTTTCAGAGCAACACACCATACCATCGCGTCATCAGGACCATACTCTTCCAGTTGTCTAGAGCCCCCAACCACGCCGGACACGTTAACTATTGCCCTTCGGTTTGTTTCTTTTTCTTCTCAGACCAGACCCACCAGCTACTCTATATATATATACATACCACCATTGCTCTGCGTCTTCCATGCCATCACTTTGCTAAGGCAAGTTCTAGCTGAGAGGGAAACCGAGAGAGAGTAGTCCGAGAGAGAGAAGTTGAGAGAGAGTCGTGGTCATCTTGCTCTGTTTCAACCAGCAAAAAACAGAGGCAACGGTGATCAACGAAGTCCAGTGTTCTAGCCGACAACCTGAGGTGAGTCTTCAAGCTCTTCATCTTCTAGTTTCATGAGTTCCAACGTGAATCTTTTGCTTTGATTTTGAGTCTCAAAATAGAGAAGGTTTAGCTTGTACATAAATTTATTTATTTAAACAAAGCATATCAGTATAGCCAATAGCAGCAATAAAACCAAAAACCTGTTGCTAAATATACATATAGATATATAGTATGATGAGTCAGTTAGCCTCAAGTAGTTTCAATTGATTCTACTACGATATATTGATAATAATGCTATAAGATATAGAACTGAGTTTTACTTCACTCATTTAATTTATAATAATAATAATAATTAATAAATAAAGTGGTGGCTGGAGAATGTAATTAGTTGTATTTATTGACCTAGCATCAAGTTACTGTATAGTTTTTCTTTCACAAAACGAAACTGAATATAGGTGTACGTGAGTGTTGCTTTTGTAACCTTGAGAGAATGTGGGAACCAAGGGCTCATTGTGTACTTATTAATATATGTATTTGTAGCCATATGTGCGTGTTGTATTTGGAAAGAAAGGGGAGCACACGTGTCCTATGTTTGCTCTTATATATTAACGTTGAATAGAAGAAAGCAAGTGTGTACATGCATGTAGTATATATATGTGTGTATTGTGTTAGATTTGGTGTGTGTGTTATATTATAATGAAAATAAAAATAAATAGCAGAATAATAATAATAAAGTAAATAAATAATAATAATAAAATAAAAATAATAAGTATTATTAAAAAGAGGAATACGTAATAATAATAATAATTATTTTTAGTAAAAATGGAATAAATAATTTAGGAAATTACTAGTAAATAATAAATAGAAAAAAATGTGAATTAATATTTACAATGGTCTCCCGATTTTTTTTTAAGTACCGTCATAATTTGCCCACCTTGAGCATTCCAAATTTATTATTATAATTTGTATATTCTTTTAAAATTTATAAGTCCTAATTTTATGTAGAGTTTTAGAAGAGTTGTTAATGATTAGTAAATTGGTTGTGGTAGATTGATTTTGGCGTGTGTTTGAGCTCTTGGATTAGGAGCAGTGTGATAATAGTTAGCTTCGGCGAGAGGTAACCACTTTCCACTTATTATGTGTATTAGTATGTTGTTTGTGAGTATTTTGTAAAATGAATATGAGTATCTTAATAAAAATTGCCTTGTGGAACCTTATGATTTGAATTGTGAAATATTTACATATATTCATATTTTGTATAAGAAATTAGAAATTGAGCTATTTATTATGATAATTATGATAATGGTTGGATCGGGAATAGATGGAGTAGTTATTCCACCACGTGGTGAGGCCTCCATTAATGCATGATGGTTGGCTTTCTATTGTCCCACTTGTTCAATGAGGGATTGCCCACTAGTTCAATGAGGGCTTACGACACCCCACTAGTTCAATGCGGGGAAAAGACCCATGGTCTGGGACATGTGCTCTGAAGATTTTGGCCGGTCCTCATCACATGACCAGTGAGCTTTTGAGTAACCAGTAACATGGATGTAACTTAGCCCATGGGTCTAGTCGGAGGAAATAAGGCGGTTCGGTTGGATTGGTGGGAGGCATCTTGGGAATTGTGTCAATAAAAATTGTGATACATAATTTCTGATACAGATTTCATAATGTGAGATTTTGTGATATGGATATTGGTTAATTAATATTTTAATATTTTGTTACATAAATTGTTCCACTTGGCACCTCACTAGCACGTAATGGTACTCGTAGTAAGTTGGATTGATGGTTACCCACATTTTTCAGGTGATAGTTCCTGTTGCAGGTCCATCAGGGAAGACCTCAGAAGCTTAGGCTACTCTACTAAAAGTAGTGCCTCTCTGTCTTTCTGGTTTATGTTGGATGATTGTATATTGCCACGTTAGGGCTCATTCTGCATACTCTGATTTATTTTGGATATTTTGATTAATGATGAAGTATCATTAAGTTGTTGATCTCACTATTATATTGTTATTATGTTAAATAAAATGGAGGACGTTTCACTAGGCAGCAAAACTAAAAAGGGCTCAACTAAAGCGCTGCATCATGTTTACTTGTTCTAAAAGCCTGTCTGGCGCCTTGATATAGCATGTTTCAATTCATTCACCATCTCCACACACACAAACAGCTACTCCTTACATTACAAATTAAGAAAGCCCTTTTGATGCAATTAAGTCCAGATGCTGGAAATAACCTTAAAACTTTGACAAGCCTATAGAACTTCTAGGCTAGCATAGCAGAGAGAAACAAGTCCCTCATTTTGAGAGAGTGAATATACACTTCATCTGAGAGTCTCTTGACACTCCCTTATTGGAGCAATGCCCTGCATTACGTTCAACCAATGCTGGGAAGTGGCATTATTTACACGGGTACATTGAACTTAAGATAATGACAAGATACATGGTTCCTAAGAAAGGAGTAAAGCTGCGCGGTTATTCCTTCTCTATATTTTTATTTATGTTTTGCCCAGGAGTGCAAAAAGCTAAGTGTGGGGGAGTTTGATGAGTCATATTTATGCCATGTTTTCCCTATGTGTTCTGACTGTTTGGAATGATAAATATGAGCTTATTTGTATGATATTTGATAAAATATGTAAGAATTCATGCACATAGGGAAATAGAGGATAGAGTTTACAAATTGTTGCAACCACATCATTATCCTGTTCATGTGCATAAGAAAACAACTACTTTATGGTTTACTGTGAAAGCGTATAATGAAGCTGATACAATGCTATAGTATATGGTATGCTCTCATCTTTTCTAGAAATACAATGTGACTACTATGCTATAGCATCGTAAGTGATGCAGAATTATACGCTACATTACTCTAACCTTTCGTCACAAGTTTTAAGGAAATTAATACAGGTCATCCAGATGGACGTTTAAACAGAAACTGAATTGATTAAGACTGAATCAAAAGATATGGAGGATCTAACAAAAGATCTAATGAGTCTTGCAGTATTAAAAGAGAATCAATCAATCGAATCTAGGGATTTGGACTTAATAGATTTGGAAGGTCAAGCTTACTAGACGTATGGTGCAAATGGACTTGATTATAAGATGAAATCGAGGCTAAACCTAAAGAGGTCATCCAAGTCGTGAGAGTCAGAGCAGTCAGTACAATTCTAATCCGACTGGACTCATACCAGAGGAACGAGAGAGCTACCGATCAAGAGAATTGCAGATGAGATCCAAACCTCCTTTGGAGCAAGACAGACTATAGAAGACGTAGAGACGTTGCGTGATAGTATGCTCGCTACGTCGTCAATTATTTCGACAAGCTCTTTTGCTTTCTTCTTTTATTTTATTTTCATAATTGTTTCCATGGCTGTTTTGCATTACTTTGTTTTGTGTTTCCCTCATCAGTCATGCTCGCTAAGTTGTAGAATGAACCCAGTTTGATAAGTTATTTATTTAATATATTCAGTTTGTCTAACAGTAATTTAACACATAGTCGGTTAGCAGACTAGATCAGTGGCCTCGGTTTACCGGACTGTAGTCGAGGTTAGACCTCTATTAGGCAGTGTTTGTTGGGCAAGCCTGTACAGGGCTCAACCTGAATTGTAAGCTATAAAAATGGGTCTACCGTTCATAACCAAGAACACCTAGGTTCAAGCCGACAGCTAAAGTGGAAAATCTCCATAAGAATATGGGAGAAGTAGAGCGAGGACTGTACTTACAGAATGTGGACACTTTTGTATAAGATAGTGGTGGGTTAGCTGAATAATGTTGTAAAAGGCAGTTTTGGTGTAGCATTGCGGAAGCTGTGCAGCATAATTGCTCTAGCAATGCGTTGCATGCAAAGATGGGGAATAATGCGACTTAGGATGAAATCCGAACTCAGCCTACTCTTAAACTGATATCTTCCTTCTAACTGGTGATCATTTATTTACTTGTCATTAGCAATAGCAAAAACAAACAAACCAACCATACTTTTATTACACACAATTGTCATAAGAAATCAGCTTTATTTTAGGTATTAACATTATGTGTGAAACGATAACTCTACTTACACTTTATTACTTGTTCGACTGGTTCACTTGCCCTAAGGAAATTGACCAACAAAGGTCTAACCTAAACTCCGTTCCTATAAGCTAAGGCCATTGATCTTGCCTATTGGCAGCCAACTAATAGACAAGACAATATATCATAGTTAAGCAAACTGAATTTATTAAATTAAAAAGAAAAGCACAATGGGTTTATACTACAACTTAAGAATTCATCCTCACCCAGCAAATGGAATTTAGTTCGTAACTTATGAAGGAAACACAATCAAAATTACAGAAAAATAACCCATGGAAAATAAGAAAGAAAAGTAAAACAGAGAAGGTCACCGGAGTATTCGACGGTGTAAGGGACGTTCTGTCACGCGACGCCTTTACATGTTCTAAAGCTTCGTCTGACTTCTAACACATATTAGTCTTTCTGCATCTCTCTCAAGGAATCTCGATTTCTAGTCTTGAGTTGCGTCGTACTATCGCAGACTACTGACTCTCTCCCCCTTTTAGGTTTAGCCGTCTTTTCCTTTTATAATCAAGTCCTTTGCACGGTACGTCTAGTGAGCTGGGCATTCCAATTTTGTTGGGCTCGACTCCCTAGATTCGGTTGATTGATCCTTTCTTTAATTCCATGGGATTCTATAGATCTTCCATTCAATTCTACATTTTTCTATTTCCATATCTGTCAAGTCAACTGCCATCTTAACGTCCGGTTCAATTACCTGTATTTATTTCCTAAAATATTCTCGAGAAAAGATCAGTGTAACATAGCACATAACAGTTCATCACTTATGATGCTATAGCATTGGGGGAGTATTATGGTGCTAGTTCAGAAAAAAGATCCACAATGCTGTAGCATTATATCAGCTTTGTTATGCGATTTCAGAATGTGACCAAATGCAACCTTTTCTTCTGCCTACATGCGAGATAATGTTTAAAATGAAACAACTTACTTCATATATCCCCTATTTCACTCTGTGTATGATTTCTAACATATTTCATCAGATCAAACGCATTCAAGCTCAGTTTTACCATGCAAAAATGTCATAACACATAGGAAATAGATAGTAGAAATATGACTTGTCAAAAGCCCAATGAAAATAGCAAGAAAATATGCCATAAAGGAGGCCTTACAAGGAGTTATTTTGGATCTTCAAGCTAAGGAGAAACTGTACGAGGTCCAAGATGCACAACTAAGGGATATCACTTATCTATGTACTAAAAATTTTGGGCTGGTAGCAAATGGAGCCCAAATTGAAGAGATAAGTAAAAGAAGCCTCTATATGGGCCAATTAGAGCTAAAGGGTATGCAATGGCTTAAAACAATGGGCTTGGATTAGTTATAAGTAAACTCAAGCTGCAAGTGGTGGCCATATGCGTGTTCTGCTTTAAATTGCGTATTAGTTGAGTATTTAAGTTGTAATAGGTTGGACATGATTATTCAAAACACAAGAACAAAGTTTTTATTTGTTTTAAGAGTATTAGGTGCCATTATTTAATAAAATAAGACATATTATGGTATTACTATATTACCCTAATATTAGGTGCTAAATCTGATTTAAATGGATTCTAATTATCAAACCCTTTGAATATCTGTCCTTTTAATCATATCCTCTAAATATCTATCCTTTTATCATATCCTTTAACTCATTTAGAGGATATTTACAGTATCTTTATACTAAAGTTTTGATTTTTAGCTATAAGCCATCATCTCACCAGAGTCCAATATCCTTCCATCTAATGACTAAAGTGACTTCCCCCAATCAACTAAAATCACCAAAATGGCCTCTTTTCACCCCTCCCTACTTAACCATATTGGGATTTTGGGATTTTAAGGTTTTTTGTTGTTGTTGATTCATATTCTATATTTGAAGTCAAACATTGTACTTTCAATTTTCAAATTTCAATAAAGGACTACTTAGGTGACTTGGTTCATTGTATTCTTGCTTGAGCCGTGTTTCCTTTGGGTGCAGAGTTTTGTATAGTTATTGTTCTTTGGAACGGGTCTTCATAGGGCTCTTAGTTTCTAGATTATTGTTATTTCTTTTGTTTGTTATTAATTCCTTTCTCTACCTGCTAACATTTTTGTAATTTCTAAATAATTTAGGATAAGTTCCTATTGGGTCCACATCACTATCGACAAAACATTCAACTTCTGTGAATCCCTCAAGCAGATCATGACTTGGAAATGTGCAACTATCTCTTTTATTTGGGCTGCCATTTCCCCCTTGTTGCTTCGTACAACATTCATTCGTCAGCTCTTGTGTGAGAAATAGTATTTGTTTATGCATTTCATCACATTGTTTTTGGAGCTTTTCATATTTTTTGCCCCTGTTATGTCTTCGAGGATGCCAGTGATCATAATATTTTTGTCTTAGTCAATCTAAAGCCTAAACCCTTGAGAAGACTAGGATGGTGAAGCCCCAATGTCTTGGCTAATACGTCCTTATCCGTAGAAAGGTAGCCTTGTGTAATAAATTCTTTGGATATGACCTGCTATGCATTTAACAATATTGCTAATATTGATAGTTAATTCATGACATTACTTCCATAAATCGGGGACTAATATTAATACTTTTTATTGATGACCTCTTTCACCTGAGGATCAACATAAGCCATCTTTATTTTGCCTCGCCATCGATAAAAGTTCATGATGGGGAAGTCTACAACCATCCCCACTCTTAGTGGACAACAGTAAAGTAATTGGAGCATACTCTGTTTACCTGTTCCCTGTATTATTCTTCACCCTCTCTTTATTCGCCTGACTTAATTCCTATGAAAACACACAACACTCCAATTAATATTGGGTTAAGGTGCAAAAATAGACATGTGCTTATCTCCGAGGAGAGCCCAGTAGCAAATGCTTTTTTTAGGTCCAAAAGTGACTATGTGGTTACAAATTAGGTGCAAAAATAGCGTTTAACCGTTAAGTTTGACTTTTTTTGCTGACTGGACGATGACGTGACATTTCAAATATTTTTTTCATTATCCTTTTAGTGCCGGTCAATACTTGAAATATTTTTTCAAGATCCTAAAATAAATTCTCAAAATTATGAAATATTTTTTTTGTACCAATCAGTATCCTGAAAATACTTTTTAGTACCAGTCAGTACCCTGAAATATTTTTTTCAGTATCCTTTTAGTACCGGTCAATACCTGAAATATTTTTTTAAGATCATAAAATTAGTTTTGCACCTTTGAAATGCCACGTCATCGTCTAGTCAGCAAAAAAAAGTCAAACTTAACGATCAAAAGTCAAACTTAACGGTCAAACGCTATTTTTGCACCTAATTTGTAACCACATAGTCACTTTTGCACCTAAAAAAAGCATTTGCTACTGGGCGCTCTTCGGAAAAAATCACATGTCTATTTTTGCACCTTAACCCATTAATATTAAACAGAAACATGCAGGTCTTATGAATTGTGAATAACTATTACATGGAATGACAAGTTGCAACGTGAGAAATTCTCTCCATTCATCGGGGTTTGTTTGTGGACTGAAGATCTTGATGAACTTCTGTCTCATCAAGCTCTTTAGGATTTTGCAATAACATAAACAAAAACATGCAAGTCTTATGAATTGTGAATAACTATTTCCTGGAATGATAGGTCGCAACGTGAGATGACAAATTCTCTCCACTCATCTAGTTTGCTAATGGACTGATAATCCTAATGAACTCCTGTGTCGTCGACCTCTTTAGGATTATGCAAATACATAAATAGAAACATGTATGTCTTATAAATTGTGAATAACTATTGTTAGTTATGCTTTTGATGATGTCAAATATACATATCAATATCAAGAGAAAAAAGTTTGTATAATTTACATTGACTAACTGCTATATTGAATGTGGATTAATTCAAATTGAATTGTAGAAAATGATTAAGAGAAGAGAAGAAAGAAAGAGTTGAATTATGGAGAATGATCAAGACAAGAGAAGAAAGAAAGAGTTGAATTATAGAGAATGATCAAGAGAAGAGAAGAAAGAAATATCTTGCCAAATATAATGAGAATATCTATATTCAAGTTTATGTGATCAAATGGAAGTTGGAATGACTTAATTTGGAGTTAAAATAAACAAAAATCAGCATCAGGATAAGCAAACTCAAGAGTTATCAATGCCTGATTTTGGGTGTTGCTTGTTTTCGGAATGTTTTGATTATACTGTTCCACCATTTTTCAAAGATATTGATTTTTGGTTTTGGAAAGATAGAATGACTTGTTTTATTAAAGCATCTGATTTTGACGTGGAATGTTTTTACTGATGCTTTTGATTTCAAACCGAGAAAAGATTGGATTGAAAAGGAAAAGAAAATGTTTTTCGTTGAACATTAGAGCAATACAAATTTTATATAGTGCATTGATAGAAAATGATTTCGAGAAAATAAAATTTTGCTCTTGTGCTAAAGATATTTGGGATACTCTTGATTCTATTTATACTTCTGACAATTGTGTTGAAATTGAAAGTGTTGATAGTTTATCAGAAATTATAAACTGCACATCTACGACTGATGAACAAATGAAGAATGAAGAAGGAGAAATCCAAGAATACTTCCATAATCTAGTCAACACAAACGAACAAGAGGAAGAGGATTCCCAAGAAGAGCTCATGGACGATTATGATCAATCATTATCTGGAGCTTAAGATGCACATGTGGTAAACAATTCCAATTCTTCTTGTGTAGTTAAGAAAAATGATTTTGAACAATTGCATAAAATTGTTTTTCAACCACTTACTGATTCTATTTTGAAAAGTAAAAATGTTTTCAATCATGCTGGAAAATCATGTGGGAAGGAAGAGTATACAAATGTGTCATTTGATTTTGCATCCATACGACCAGCACAATATTTACAAAACTGTTCATAATGAGCTTCATTCTATTATTTGCAATTATTTTAGAAATTCTAGCCATATTTCACACACATGCTATATTAGAAGAAATTCTAATTTGAGGAATAAATTTGTTTGGGTTCCAAAAGAACAAGTTAGATCCAATACTAACATACAAAGACCTATGTATAAGTGGGTACCAAAATGTCCATCTACTGCTTTATGTGTATAGGATGATTTGAAAATCAATGGACATAAGGGTACAGAGAAGATGAACAAAAGCCAAGATTTTCTCATGCACCAATGAAGAAGATTATAGCGCCTATATCAAATAGGAGAACTCTCGAAGCAGCCATTGCTAGAATTACAAAGTCAAATCATAGGTAGCAATGGACACCCGTAAGAGGAATACATTCTGGCTCAAGAATGGACTACCATAGAGTACTATTCAATTATCTTGAGGAGAACATGAAGAGGAAAATCTCTCAAATATCAAATAAAGGACTATTGAAGTCTACATCCCTTAAGAGAGCTTTGCAAACACCCATGGAAAACATATGGAGAATCAATGTGACAAAAAGAGACAGTGGGTGAGGAAATGCAATCCTCCAAGTATTTAAGGCAAAGGTATACAATGGTAAGACCTCCTATGCTATTATCTGAATTATATTTTGAGGTTTTATATTTTGGAGCCTTAGGAATAAGCATTGCAAACTATTTTGAAATTGATTTTTTACATCCCTTAAAAATCCATTTAATAGATTTATTTATAAAGGGATTGCAATGTTCAATACTTTAATTCTTTATGCATACATGAGTAATTTAATAGATTTATTTATAAAGTATTTTATTTATGCATAAAGTCATGATTAATTCATTGTGCCCAATTATTCTGAATTGATTATATTCATAAGAGTATGTGAATTTTGGTTCCTACAAGCTAACGATGATTGGGTCCAAGTAAGGTTGGATACCAAGAAAGAAAAAAATATATACAGTTTTGTAGGATCAAAGAAAGCTTCTCAAGAATGCAACATTGAGAAATAATTCAAATATTGAGGATGCCAAACAAGCTATTCTTGATGTTGATGGTGAATGTCGAATAAGGAGACAACTTCATCAATCCATCATAACCAAGCAAGGTACTACAAGGACAAGAGGACCATAAGTTTTTAAACTTAAATGAATTACATATGTGGGTAATAAATACTTGTCCATTATTGTATTCCTTTAGCAATCAATAATTTATGTTTTTCAAAATGTTTTCAAATTGCTAAATGGACCGTAAATGAATTTGTGCATAACTTTCTGAGTTTATGTTTTTGAAATGAACAATTCTAAAATTTGTTTGGATTTCAATTCACTCTATTTTATAAAAATGCATACAAATGTTTTGAAAAATATTTATACTTTGATTGCATTCAAATGGTGTTTCTAAATTGGAAGTTAATTTTATTGTATATTGAATGTCAGATATGCTTCAATTCTGTCCACTATAGTTTTCCCTAGCATTCACATATTGATCTTTGGAATTCAATGTGATGATTGAACTCTTTAGTCTCATTTTCTAACTAGTTGGACCTTGTGTATAATAAGTTATTCATCTATGAGTTTCAAGTTAATTTCCTAGAAAAGAAGTCAATTTATGAAAGTGTTATGCTTAAAGCATAAATTCTTAGTTGGCTGAGTTATTTCAAGCTTTATGAATGTTCATTAGTGCATTGAACGTTAATGCTTTAACCATTAGTGGAATAACTTACTAGGATGATATTATGGAACTCTAATCATTTGGACTAATGAGTATGTGCCTCTTCATCCATAAATCATAGTACTACATTTTGTTACTCAAATATATCAATATTTGTCCTCATTCATTTTTGAGTAACTATAACTGTATATTCAAATTCTTGCCTTGACTATTTATATATTTCAAGACTCTATTCTAAGAGACAAGATTATCTATTGGTCAATAGCAAAGTCATTATGCATATATATCTTTATCGTGCTAAGCATGTCTTGCTAATGCTTTATCCTTATGACCTTTGCTTTTGGGAAAATTCTTATACATGTTAACTTCAATGTTCGACATGTTCTCCAACTGAAGCATTCTGATACATTGACTTCCACCATGTTTAGAGTGAGCATCGATCTTAAACAGGTTTCAAAAATAAATCTTTCATAATTAACATTTTCAATTTCATAATACATTATCAATGTTTGAAAGAACATTTGAGATTTGAAACAAATTGCATATTTCATTATCATTCTTGAAAAAGATCATTCATGAAGTATTAGTTGATAAATGCTTATCTTTTTGGATAAGCCTTTCTATGATCTTTGATCACATTCACATGCATTCTTATCAATGACATCTTTTCTACATAAAATATATTTGTTAGTTCTCTATGTTTGTTTTGATGATAACAAACAATTGTAAATGAAATAGGGTTAATGATTCAAGTGAAAATATTTTATCTTGATCAAGTCTTGAATCAGTAAGTTGTTTAATGTATCTGTCAAAAACTGACTCAAGTTAAGGTTGATAAGCTCAAGCCTAGTGTTTTGGAACTTCTGTCAAAATGAGTTTTATCTTGACTGACCCATATTTACTTTCTGGTAACTTAAGCAAAAAGCATTTATGAAATGTTTTATGAAAAAGCTTCAACTCGAGCCAATGTTGTGTGACTCGAGTGGATCCTTGTGGACTTAATCTTACCTTTTTTCAAATTCATTTGTCCCGCATTCAAATATTTTCTAACTGTCAAAAGATTGACTCGAGCATCTCTTGGAAACATTTTCTCAAAAGATATTTTGACAACTTGATCCATCACTTAATGACTCAGTGTACTATGTGTTCAAATCTTTTTCAATCTCAACTCGCGACAACATTGTGAAAAAGACTTTGACTCGAGCTAGAAATTGTGTGACTCGTGTCACGAACTTGAAGTTAACATTTTATACTTGAGCTAAGTTATTACAGAGACATCTTCTTCTTAATGACTTATGTTTTTCAAACATGTTTTTAAATTGTGACTCGAGCAATAAATTCTTAATTCGAGTCAACAACTCGAGCCAGCTAGCTATTAATTGGAGTTGGATTTTTCATTTTTTGTAAATCAATATATTCGTAAAGTTAAAATCATTGATTGTGATTTCATATATGCTTATCATCACTCATTATTGTTCGTATCTATCTTTAATGTAACATCCCATTTTCAAAAGCAGTATATTTTTTTTCATCAGAGTAGAGCATCAGAGCGATTGAGTAACTGATACATATATTTATAAATGCCGTAAGTCTGGCTGATTTACAAAAACGGTACATTGACCGAGAGTTTTTAAAGTGAATAACAACAAAAGTGTCTCCCCGAAGAATGCCATGCCGTGTCAACAAGAGATCTTCACTAGGATCTCTATGCGGCCGCTTGCCTTTCTCCTCGGTACTTGGTCCTCCCGAACCCGACGCTATGTTAAGAGCCGAGGTCCAATGCATACGGACCCCGTGTAACGGTTAGCCTCATATTTACATATACAAGATATCAAAGCATAACAAATGAACCATTCCTACATGTATCGCTCCCGGCGAAGACACACCGCTCCCGAATAATACGCATATCGCTCCCAAATAAGCATGCAAATGTTCGGTTATCCTCTAACATCACCATGCATTCAAATAACATACCACCAACACATATACAACACACATATCACATATACGAATACAATAAATATCAGAGTTAGTGTTACAGTACGCGAACGTACCTTCGTTGACGGAAAACGGTACTCTTTGACAGCGGGTGAAACAGCGGTACAACAGCGGTCCGATTATCTTAGATATCCTATAAGGATAACATTTATCAACTTCTAGCACTATAACAGGCATTTTAGGTACAAATTACCATTTTGCCCCGAACCCCTAATCGGCGGAATTTCGCCAGAGCTAGCCATTGTTTTCGCTCTATCTCTCCGTAATTTTGACAGATCTTTTCCCTCATCATATTTTCGAAATATATATCATATTTACCCCTAAATATGATATCTAGAATATCTTGAAAAATTAAAGATAAATCTAGCATTCCTACTATATCTACCGAAAGAACTACCGAAACTAAAGACTAAGGACCGAAGAACTTACCCCGGCTTTGGCTTAGAACTTCAAGAGCTCTAACTTCTCTCTAAGGGGCATATTTTTGGTGTGAAAAATGAAGAAGAGGAGCTTGGTATTTATAGAAGAGACGGATGGCGTAACCGTAAATAATTCGAACTTGATCGACGAATATGGACCGTAGGATCGCATTTTTAGGACAAAACACTCTTAGCCCTCCATTTTCTTGTGCCGACCTCCCCTCCCCAATAGTCAACAAAATGATGTCATCTTGATGGTGACATCTCGAGCCGCATCGATAAAGTTTCGATCCGGTGTCCGAAACGCGTAATCTTGACGAATCGCGGAATGCGATGGCGAGTTTCGAAGTTTCTTTCTTTCTCATTAGGAATATCTAGTTTAATGAAATTTATGATCCCATTAAGGGTATTCCGTTATCTCGCTGAAGATTTTAGGACATACGTCTTCGGTTACGGAATTGAATTGAATTCGGAAGCGTCGCGTCTAGGAAAAAATCCACTGGTTTGTAATATGATCTGACCTAAGTCACTAGATTCCTAATTCACGGCAACTACTTGTTTTAGTATTGACTCTAAATCCTCTATCTGCATTTTCTCTCTCATATCCGGTGTCTTAAATACCCTGTTGGTTCCAGAACTGACTTCGGAGACCGCTCAATCCGAGATAGAATTTCACTGGTTCATAAAAAGTCCAGATGACTTAGACTACATCCCTATACCTTGGTGTAGGATTTTATTTCTATCCATTCTCAAACTTCATGTTGGCTCTTTACCATATATATTATTATTTTATTCAAAATATCTAGATATTTATTTATTTTTCTTTTATTTTTTATTTATTTTTCTAAGCATAAAATATTTTATTAATTTTTTTTTTATTTTTTTATTTAATAATTTCGAATTTCTCCAATTAAAAATAATTATTTAAATTATTTTTAATTCATTTACTTTATACCTTAATTATCCCATTAATTACCAGATTAGCCACTTACTAATTTTCTGATAATTTTCTTAATTAGGATAAATCATTATCTCACAACTATTTTACTTACATTGGTATTTTATATCCTGTAACATCCCATTTGAAAATGGCGGAATTTTTTTTTTTAAAACGTTTCCAAATATTTCAAGCAGTGTAATCAGAGTAGAGCATTGGAGCGAGTAAGTAATTTACATTACATTCAAAAATATGGACCATAGTGTAAGAGTATTGGATTACAGTTATCCATAATTTTTTGAAAGAAACTAAAGGAAACGATAAATAACGTAGACACGTCCCGGCCTACTTCGGTTGCTTGCCTCGATCGCCTAAGATTGGTCCTCCGCACTCGAGGCTACAAGCGAGATCCATTCCACATATGGATCTCGAGTAACGGTTAACCTTATGCTCAAATAAAAAAAAGATACGTACAAGATATTCATTTCAATACAGATATCATCACAAAAGCAAACAGCAGATGTATGATCAATAACATGGACAGAACATAAGCACAAAGCAGTATGTAAAGTCTCTCTCTCGACTAGTTCTGCACATATCCAGTGCCACGCCTCCAACGTGTCCTCAGCGCTAGGAATAACTCAAACGGCATTACCAATACTATAATCCGTGGGTAAAGCTGTAAGTATCTCTGACGATTCTCAATGAACCTCGTCTATGAACGTATCTATAACGCAAAAGTATATGAGCAGCATAGAGTTAGGGTTACGATGACGCGTCCGTACCTTAGTTGCGATATCCCTCTTCCGGCTAAAAACGGTACTTTTGACGCCGTACGTAAACAAATAAAACGGCTCAACGGCGGCAAAATGAACGATGGAATTTCGACGGTTCAACGTCGAAGGATTCTAATCAGAATAATAACACACTTGTGAATATTTTGCAGCATAAATGCATTTTAGGTGAAAAAGACCATTTTGCCCTTACTACCCCTAATTGGCGGAATTTCGCGTAACTTCGTTACTTTGACCGTATTCCATTTCAAAATTATCCCCACTATGTTTTTACCTCGTCGGCATCTTTCAATGCAATGAGGCATAAAAAAAAGTATAGGAATATATTCGAAACTTCCTAGATCAAAAAACGGTTCTACTATAACTACCGAAAGAACTACGGAAACTAAAAACTAAAGGACATAAGAACTTACTCGGAGCTAAGGCAGAATTTTTCCAGAGCTTCTCTCTCTAGAACCTCTCTCTAGGACTCGGATTTGGTGTGAAGAATGAGAGCAAGAGAGCTTGCTATTTATAGGGAAAAATAGGGACAAGGTGGGAATTTCCACAAAAGTCTTCGATCGGATTCCGCCGTTGGATCGCATTTTTGAGGACAAAACACTCTTGACCATCCATGATCAAGATCGAAATCTAAGAGCCCTAAAGTCAATGGATGAGTTGTCATCCATGATGGCTCTTGCTTTATGGCCTCCGGCCGATAAAGCTACCCGACGGTGTCCGTTTCGCGCGATTTCGCGAAACTCAAAAATCCGGCGTGTAACTTTGAAGATCTTTCCATCCTCTTTCATATTATCTATTTTGATCCTCCTTTTGATCATATCCAGGTATTATCCGGTGCGTCGGAAGATATTCGGAAAAACGCGTCCGGTTACGGAAATCGCTTCCGATAAAACCAACTTCTGGACAACAATTCACTGAATCGTAAAACGTCCAGTTGTTGCCTAACTTAATCTCGTGTTTAAAAAGACGCAATTGTTTCTATAAGTTCTCACTTTGCCTATCTGGCTCTACTCTATCTGATCAACTTTTCGTCTTATTTGAAATTAGGGTTTTCGGTTGCGGAAACAACGCTTGGTAAATTCTTTCTTCGTGTAAAATTTCACTTGTTCTTAATTTGATCAGTCTGAAAATACTTTTGCCTCCGGTTTACCTGTAGAATTTATTTCTAACTTTTCCCTGGCCCGCCCTATAAGCCGACTCACCGCATTATATTATTATTTTATTCTAATTACCATTTTAATTATTTAAACAATTCTTTTTAATTAAAAATACTAAGAATTTCGGCCCCCTCTTTTAAAAATTCAGATTTATTTATTTTTCTATAATTTTTTCCATTTTTTAAAAATATAATATTTTTTACCAAAAATTCCCGTTTTACCCCGCCTTCGTTAGGGCTTAATCGACCTAATTTCTTCGTTTAGTGATCTTTTTAGGATCAGGTTTCTTCATATATTTATCTTTACTAATTTTACAATATATTGTTATCTTACAACCTTCTATACCGATATTGTCATTTTATATCCTATGTAAAATATTAAAAATGTTTATCCCATCAGGTTACTTTATGGTTTTGAAATGCTTTTTAAACTTTTCTTCATGTTATTTCCTCTGAAATAATTTATTAAATTCTCATAATTAGGGATAACTCTTCCATATTTTTCTCATAATTTTTCATGATCTTTCAGTATTTATCATAATATTTTTAGACTGTTTTTATCACCATTATATCATTTTTAATCATTTATTTTTCATCGATTTTCCCGTAACTTTTTTGAAAATTTACTCTATAATTATAACAATTTTCTATAATAGTTTTATCTCATGAATTTACTTCATTAAAATATTCATTAATTTTACTTTATTTCAGAAATTCCAGATTTGCTAAAATCCGGGTATTACATATCCCGTGTAAAATATTAAAAATCATGGGGTCACTTATGATCCCAAAATAATACTTAATTTTGCCTCATTATTTTTCAAGGGAAATTATCCCAAAAATTCCTAAAATTAGAGACAACATACTTTCTAATTTTTTATAAATAGTTTACTACCTCTTGGGATTTATCATAATATTTTTAGGCCATTTAATGCTCTAAAAATACATTTTAGCTCTTTATCTCTCCTAATTTCCATAGTAATTACCTTAGAAAATAAGATAATTATTACTTATTATTTGAAACCACATGTTCACCTATTTTCAATAGGTATTATCTATCGAAATATAATATTCCAGATAAATAATTATCCGGGTATTACATTTAATCAGTTTATTAATGAATTTCAGATGATTATGACTTGAGTAATTACGATATTACTTAAGTGAGGTATTGTATTATGAATTATTTAAAATAATATACATATATTATAATCATGCTAGGCTAACTTGATTTCATTCATTCAATTTTATCTCTTGTAGTTTTAGCCCAAGCAAACTCATTTTAAAAATGATTCTTATGCTGTAAACACTTTTATCATCATAAAAAGCATAAGTGATTTCATTAGATCAATTTCAAATCTACTCAAGTGAACTAGAAAGTTCTTAATTTTGAGGTACCATGTTATGTCCACTTGAGGATAACTCCAAACCTTATAACATTTGGTGTCACATTATTATTTAGTATCATTAAGGGGGAGCTTCATATTCACATCTGTTTGATATCTTAAAAGCTCGTCTCCTTTATTTGAAGAAAACCCTTTTAAGCATACTCATCTGCATTCACTATCTTTTTTTAGTTTGGATGATGACTTAAACTTATATTTTTCTTTTATTATCTTAATTTGAAAATATCATATAAAAAGGGATATTTTGATATCTGGTTGCCCTGACAGATCTTTTTTGTAAAGAAATTTTTCAATTTGTTGCAGGAGATTTTGTTTGTTTTGTGCAAGGACATTCCTCAACATACTACAAGGAGAAACTATTAAATTGAGGAAGGATGCTGAGGTTCAATCATATTGAAGCTGAGCTATGCTCTAAAAAGGAAGAGGAAAATCTCTTGGAGCCAACTGAGACATGTTCTGCAGAAGAGCTATATGAAGAAAAGGCAAAAGATATAAGATGAGTACTGACCATATTCATTCCAATTAGATAACCCTCAGGAAGTCGGTCCTTTCGTCCTATTCACATCTCAAAGGATATTCATGATCCTTCTATTGAGCACACCTTAAAGGATGTTATACAACAAGAAACTAAGCAAATGGACTTCATCAATCATTCATATATTTGCAGAATCTATATGAGCATTTATAATCTCTATCTTTTTATATTCAGTGAATATTTTGCATATGTTTAGTATCAATTTGTTTCAATTTTTGAAAGTTTTCTCTTGAAAATCTCTCCAAATTGTCTCAAACTTATTCTCATAAAAATATTCCAAATTGCATCATGTTAAGAATGACAATTCTTTCAAATCGGGGAGAGAAAATCATTTTCTTGACACATTCTAATTTGGTTTCATTTTTGCCTCTCCACAAGCATTTCTTCTTTATACTTCAAACTTTTTGCTGATGTCAAATAGGGGGAGAGAATGACAAGAAAAATATGTTGCACCTAATATGTTTTCATACTCATACATATATTTTTTAAAGGATTTGTCATCAACAAAAAGGGGGAGAATGATAGTTATGCTTTTGATGATGTCAAGTATACATATCAATATCAAGAGCAAAAAGTTTGTATCATATACATTGACTAACTGCTATATTTAATGTAGATTAGTTCAAATTGAATTGTGGAAAATGATCAAGAGAAGAGAAGAAAGAAAGAGTGGAATTGTGGAGAATGATCAAAACAAGAGAAGGAAGAAAGAGTTGAATTATGGAGAATGATTAAGAGAAGAGAAGAAAGAAAGAAGATCTTGCCAAATATAATGAGAATATCAATATTCACGTTTCTATGATCAAATGGAAGTTGGAATAACTCAAATCGAAGTTAAAATCAGCAAAAATCAACACCAGGATAAGAAAAATCGAGTTTCCTACTTTGGTACAGTGATTTGAGTTCATAACTCAAAACTTGAGTTTCCTAGTTTAATAACTCGAGTCAGCCACCATTGACTCGAGTTAGTTGTGTTTCAGCTCTCCGTTTACCTCTGTTTCACATTCAGCATGTACAAGCTTTGGTTATTTGATGATATCTCCCAAACCAGAGATCCGATTGAGGTAAAACCAATTTTTTATGAAACTGGACTCCCAATGCGTCATTTGGAAAAGTTTCAAGCCCAAAGGAACTCAAAGGAAATAAATATGAATTTTACAAGTTGGCACTGCGTTTCACGCCACACTATAGACCCAGCTTTGGTATTTTGGGTGTATGTCACAAACTACACATCCAAATGACCTTAAACCAATGGCATATGAAACTAGACTAAAATAGATTTCTAAAAACATCAAGATCACAGAAAACAAAGATCAAATGAGAGAGATATGATTTTTATAAGTTGATAGTCAGTTCAGGACGTTGCAAAAACACTGGTCCATGACAGCTTCTATTAATCTGATCACAACACTCAACATACAATGAGTTTCGAATAAGTTGTTAAGTCGAGTGTAGGCTTGGATAACTCGAAGCAATGGAAGACAGAGAGCAAACCAAGTTTGGAATACCTTCTTAACTTGAGTGGAGTAATGGTAAACTCGAGTCAATCGAAGACAGAGAGCAAGCGAGTCTGGAATGAGTTTGTAAGTCGAGTCAAGGATTTTTGCACTCAAGTCAAAGGTGTTTCAAGTGTTCTCCAATACATACTTGAAGTCCAGATAAGTGAGTTTATATGATCACTCGAGTCATTTCATGATAACTTGAGTCATTAAGTGGTAACTCAAGTGAGTGACTCAAGTCAACATATGTTTGCCTCGAGTCATATATTCTGCTTCAATATATCACTGTGTTCGTAAAGCGTAAATCTTTGATTGCGATTTATTATCTTCAGATTATCACTCATGACTATTCTCAATGCCTTTAATTATGTTTATTAGGTAGTTTTAGTTGATCAAACGAAGGATTACTTGCAAATCCTCAAAATGTTAGATTTGTTGGTTATGATTAGTTTTGATGATGTCTTATATAGATGTCATACTTGTGAGCAAAAAGGTTGCATACTACATTTATCTTCTACTTTGACTAATTCTTATATTTAATGTAGATGTGAAGTTTAATGATCAAGAAAAGAGAAGAAAGGAAGGAAGAACTTGTTTAATGAAATTAGAAAATCATTATACAAGTTTTTAGATTGATTCTAGAAGTCTCCACGATGGTATAGAAGTTGGAACGGGTCAATTCGGAGTTAAAATGAGTGAAAACGAATTACAAGTTTATTCTTGAATCAATTCTTGAGTATGCAATTCATTCCTGAAGCAATTCTCGAGAATGCTATTGATTATGTGAAAATTGCAAGCAATTCTTGAGTATGAAATATGCATTCTCGAGAATGATTCTCGAGAATGGTACTCTGATTCTCGAGAATCATCGGATTTCAGCTTCCTTTGTTCAGCTCTGTTTCTGGCGACCTTCGGTAAATCGACGATATCTCCCAAACCAAGAATCAGATCGACATAAAACCAGTGGCATATGAACATAGACATCTAACACGTAGTTTTGGAAATATTTCAAGTCAAAAGGAGTTCATATTAAGGATCTATGATCTTTTCAAGTGGGAACAAAAATCAACGTCACAGTCCAGACCAACCTTCGGTAAATTGAGTGTATCTCACAAACGGAAAATCCAAATGAGATGAAACCAGTGCCATTTGAAACTAGACTCAAATACCTTTCCAAAAACATCAAGAACTAAGAAAAATAAGATCCAGTGAAGGAGATATGATGTTTTTAAGTTGGTAGTATGTTCAGGATTTTGCAATCAGCATTGATTAAGAACAGCCTACACTCATTCTATGACAACCCACAAAATACAACAAGTTTGGGACTGATTCTTCTTGAAATGGAAAGAAGACTTGAAGGGTTTTATAAGTATGTAGTGGCTATCAAAGAATGCCGTCACAATTTGACCATCACTAAGCTCTCTGTGCAAATGATTCTCCAGAATGGTTATTAAAGCATATGTGTTCAAAAGTACAGATGCATCACCATCGCAGCAAAGGACTCTCGAGAATGATTATTAGACTCTCGAGAATGGTTCTCGAGAATGCACCAACAATACTCGAGAATGATCGAGACAGAATCACAGGCATAGTCTCTCTGATGTGATTCTCGAGAATCAGAAGTTAATTCTCGAGAATAATCGGGAAAAGCGTTCTGCATATTTCTTTGAACATATAATTCTCAAGAATGAGGAATCAATTCTCGAGAATGGTTCTCGAGAATGAGCAAAGGATTCTCAAGAATGAACGTCTTCTTTTCATCTGATGCTTTTTGAGTTATCTGTTCCTCGAAGTGACTCTTGAGAATTGGGAACCAATTCTCGAGAATGGTTCTCGAGAATCACTGAATGATTCTCGAGAATGATCGGAAGTTTTTAGCATCAGCTTTTGATTCTATGAGTGATTCTCGAGTATAGCTAACTCAGTTCTCGAGAATGCCCAGACCGATGGTTTGACAACAAACATGATTCATCTATAACTTTATTCAAATGATCTAGTTAATTGTTTTAATCCTTATATACATCATTCTATATTAACTATGATATCATGAATAATCTTCCTAAGTGTTTTTCAGATTAATAATCAAAGTTTCACACTCGGATGAAGAACACGCGAGTATACCAGAATAAATACTCGTATCAGTAAACAGAGCCCATCTGCAACTCATTCAAATAATTTGATTATATAATCATATATTCTTGAATCATATTCTATTCTACCTATAATATTACTAATCATCTTTGTGAGTGTCTTTCAGACATTGAATCTCGGTTCAAAGCATGACAGGCTTGGTGGATTGAAAGTATGGAAGAACAGAGTCGACAAAAAGAAGATCATCTTAATATGCCCATACAACAAAAGTACATGAATCAATATTCTAAGATCATCTTCATCGGAGACGACGAGTATGACGATATGTAAAGTGACTCCACCAAGCAGACAATCAATCATGGCTAGGCGCGCAATCAACGGACATATTCAAATACTTCAACGGACAGATTCGCGCAATCAACGGACATATTCAAATACTCCAACGAACAGATTCGCGCAATCAACGGACATATTCAAATACTCCAACAGAAAAATTCAATCCCTCCAACGGTCCTCAAGCTTCAACTTATTAATACCCGAAGGATTGAATTCATCAAGTGGACACAACCAACGCATACACAGATAAAGCATTCAAAGTGTTCAATTTCTATTCTGTATATATCTTCAGATATTACTGGGCTTCAGTGTTTATTATTCATCTACTCTGTGAGAGAGTCCAAACACTTATTTGATTATTGTGTTGTAAAATCTTAAGGTTGTGGAACCTTAAGTGTGGGTGTACAATTACAACTTGTAAGGGAGAGTGAGTCCAAGAGTGAGAGGATCATCCTTCGTTTACAGAGTGTGTAATTGTGTCTGTAGTTATTTGGTTACAACTTGTAAAGAGGGGTAAGTCCTAGTGAGAGGATTACTCGAGAGTTACAGAGTATGTAATCAAGTTACGAGATAGTGAAATCCCAGAGTGTTTATGGGGAATGGACGTAGGTCAAGAGTTGGACCGAACCAGTATAACCTCTTGTGTTCATTGCTCTTCTCTCTATCTCTGTTTTAAGTGTTCTTGAGCAATAAGTGAAAGAATTTCATAATCACCTATTCACCCCCTCTAGGTGTTATTCCACCTTCAAGATTTATGTTAGAACATTAAATGCTACGACATAAGCTTCAACGGCTACTTCCAACGGTCGAATGCTCGCGACGGTCGAAACTTAAAATGCCTATAAATTGCAAAGTCTTCAAACCAGAAGGGGTGACGATTGATGAATGACTTGACAAAGCCAATGATATGATTTTACTACTTCATCGTTGATATGTCAATACACACTTAACTCATACACTCTTTGTTTCTCAATGTTCATGTAGTTTATAGTAGAGAGTGAGATGATTGATTATGTACTTCAGTGTTAATCATATTCATTTCTAAGAGAGAAGATTCATTGTAATCATTTTATCTGAGAGTTACTCAAGATTGGGTGATCTTGAGTGAGAAACAGACTGTAACCTTACATTGTGTAAGGGGGAGTATCTTGGTGAGAGATTTGGCTTCACAAGTGCCTGGGTGAACTTGTGGGATTGTAAAGGTTTTTCTCTTGTGCCCAGATTAAACAAGAGGATAGTGTATTGAAAATCTCATGTGGAGCTTGGGGACTGAACATAGGTCGAGGATTGGGCCGAAACAGTATAAATCACAGTTTGCATATTCTCTTCCCTTATCTCCTATATTTCCAGCATAATTATTTGAATGACTGACTATTGGTTTACATCTCATTACTATCATACATATTGCATTTACTGAGATGTGAAAATATTTTCAAAGCTGATAAGTTTTTTTATCATTCACCTAATTCACCCCCCTCCTGGGTTCAGACGGTTCTTACAACTATTACCTGGAATGACAGGTCGCAATATGAGATGACAAATTTTCTCTACTCATCTGGTTTGTTCGTGGACTGAAGATCCTGATGAACTTCTATCTCATTGGCCTCTTTAGGATTCTGCAAATACACCTTCATCAATACATGATGGAATGTGCGTAGTGCTTACCTATCCTTCTTAAGGATAAATTTCTTGTATGTTTTGTCTATATCATATATAGATTGCAAAGCATACAATTCAAGTTAACATTTTTTACAAGTACATAGCAAGTAATTAGTAGGCATATATACCTTACTCTTATATTGTCCTAATTAACATATGTGTACTTGTTTTACACCCAATGTTAGTTACCTAATGTGGTCAATATTGTTTTACACCCGATGTAGCTGAAGAAGTATGACGACTCAACAGCTTGACCTTTATTGTTATATGTCACATCAAATTTTCTCCTCAAAGACTTTCCTTCATTCATAAAAGTCAAGAAGCAACTGAAAATAGAATATCACCTAGAGGGGGTGAATAAGGGATTTCAAAATCTTTTTTCAAAAAGAACGACGAATAGTAAATATAGAGACAAAGACAGAGAGAATGAACACAGAGAATTTATATTGGTTCGGTCCAACTCCTTGACCCACGTCCAGTCCTAGACACTCTAAGATTTCACCAACTCTTAATTACAAATACAATTACACACATTATACTCGAAGTGATCCTTCGCACTCAGATTCACTCCCCCTTACAAGTTGTAATTGTACACCCACACTCAAGATCTCTCGACCTTGAGATTAAAACCTTAAACAAAGAATCAAATAAGTGTTTAATACTCCTCATTGAGTAGATGATAGGAAGAACCACTTACTCGAGTAGCCTACTCGAGTAAGCTAATATTGTTGCTCGAATACTGATGTGAACTTCTTTGAACTTTTCTTTGTATCTTCAATACTTGAGTAACATAACGTGTCTACTCGAGTAACACTTCTTCTGATATAGATGCAAGGTGTTCCAACTGATATACTACCCGAGTAGTTATGAGCCAATACTCGAGTAACATTATGTGATAACTTAAACACACTGTTTGATTGAGCATGCTTGAGTAAGTAAGATGTCATACTCGAGTACACTCTTAACTTAGGAAATATTCACTGATTCAAAAACTTAACCATTTTCAATATAAAACCTTAATTACTTCTAAGTCTTGTTATAATCAAAACTCCGAGAACTAACAATAACGACCCCTCCTTACAATATCCTGCATTCGTTCTAACACCTGTTCCGGGGCCAAGTTTCTAATTTGACGGCATTATCAATACTCTGGGCATGATCAATGCCATAGGAACGAGAACTGGCCATTTTAATTGGAAAACAAAACTCATTCAGTCAACCACGTGAATAGAGCAATTTGTTTTTTTTAAAAAAAGATGTATGACTTAGGTCAAAACCTAGCTAGGAAAGAGAAAGTGAAAAATAAAGAGACTGTAGAATGCATAATGGAGAATGCAAAACACAGAAGATAAATCATATATAAAATTAAGGAGAACAGAACATGTGAATGAAGGCGACCTAGCTAGGGCTTTGAAATAGAAAAAACGAGTTAGGGCAATCGAATCAATTGGTGTGGTTGTCGGGTCAAAGTTCAAAGAAAGTAGTAGAGGATGTAATTCACCTGAAAGCAACTATCAATGGCCAAAAAAGTCGACTGGAGTTGTGGTGTTTTGAGGATGGTAGGTACCATTTGACCAAAGACAAGTGTTATAAGTTGGGAATATGAAGAGGTACGAGATATCCGGTGTTTTAAAAGATTTGGTGAAACTTGCTCACGGTTATAAGTTTAGAACTGTTATGAAAGGTAGCCTTTTCTTATGGTTATTAATTTACAACCGTAATAAACCTCTAAACATAAGTTCTCAATTTTACATTACAATCATTATGTTTTGTAAATGGTGACAGTCTTTTCATAATGACTGTTGGGTATTTGGCATGGTATTAAAAAAAAAGTGACGAGTTTTACTTAATAACTATTATTTATTTGATTTTTTAAAATAATGTTTATTATTCAACCCCATATTACAAATAAAAAGTTAAAAAGAAAATGAGAGTGTGAATAAAAAAATGAAAAATAAAAAGTTATGCTGACATAGGATTTGCTGCATCATCAGATTTATCCTTCTTCAGTAATTTGTCTTCCTTCTCGATCACAGAGTGAACGAGGGAGGCCAGTTCCTTCAAGTACTTGTCCATGGATCCTTGCTCTCCTATGTATTCATTGACTGCATGTTGGAGGTCATAGTTCATGTGGATTAACCCTTCAATGCTTATTGATGGATAGTGGTCATCTTTTGGTTTTACCCTTGGGAGATCAAAGGATGATAAACTAGAATATCTCTTGTGTTTGTCCATGATATCAATTAAGAAGAAAATTCATAATTTGGATATGAGTAGTTGAAATAAAAGTGGATAAGTGAAGTTCATTTTTTGGACATTTAAATAGAATATTGTTAATGGATTATCTTACTGTTGAACGCGTCTTTTAGCATTAAATGTAATTTCTTGTTAATTAAATAGAAGTATAATGGTAAGGGTTTCACATGTTATATAGTAGAACGTGTCCTTTGGAAATGGAAAGGGTTACATTATAGAGTTGAACATGTCCTTAAATTTCCACGGTTACTAACATTAGTATTGATTATTTGCTAATAACTTTGAATGTGCCTTGTAAAATGCCTAACATTAGTAACATATGTTTACTAATAGCCCTGAAGTGTCACTTATTCTTTTAAAATATTTTTGGGATACTTTTCCCTAACAATTTTTTTTTTTAATATTCATAAAATAAAAAAGTAGTGGTGGTTTTCAGTCATCACCATTACTGCTCTCCTTCTTATCCTTACCCTCCCCCTCGCTTGAGATAGAGGAAGGAGATGAAGCGTCTGATTGGAAGTGATAGTATACAACCTGATTGTGATGAAGGATGGGGTTCAACTTCCAATTTAGATTGTGGGCGTGTGTAGCAATATGCCTTGTGGAGCGGTCAAGGCTGTATAGTTTCTACAACATAGCTTATATTTGAAGATGAGGCCACTACTACAAAAAACAGATATGGCGTCCCCAAAAAAATATCATTTTTTTTGTAAAAAAAGGAAGGTAAAAAATAGAGGCGGTGACTTTTTGTAATTATGTGTAGACTTTTGGCATTCTAATTTGAAAAAAGGACACCAAATGTTACTTTTTGCGTCCTAATTTAATATTGGGACGCCTAAATGGACACTTTAGGCATCCCAAAATAAATTTAGGACACCAAAAAGAGTGTTTTTGGTGTCCTAAAATACATTTAGGACACCTAAAGATCTAAAATAAAAAAGGTGCGGCCTAAAAAAAAAGGCGAAGCCTCATTTTTCAAACAGAGCCAGATCGAGTTTCATCCTCTCGCTCTCATCTCTCTGCATCACGTGTTTTCATCTTCTTGCTCTTGTCTCTGCCTTCGTCGATTTCATCTCTTAGATTTCCTCTCGCAAATCTGCTCCCCTCCGCGTTGCCGTAAATCAGCCGTTGGAAATCTAGGTCAGTCTCTTCTACTCTTCTCCCCTCTGTCTCTTCAATCTGATCTCTGAGCTCTCTCTCTCGATCTATATCTAAACGAATTATTTTTAGGGTTTGGGAGGCTTTAACGAAGTACATCGGAAGGATATCATAGTGGCGCTTGGATCACATCAGTGGCGATGCTCCCTCCTCCCCAGTCTCTCATCTCAGTCACACATGGTGCGTCTCCTCAATCTCTCATCTTTAACATCCACAGTATATTTTCTGATATTTTTTCTGGATGGTGTCGCAATCCATCTTTTTTCATTAAATACATTATAATTTATGCTTGATACAAAACTGATTATAATCGAAAGAAATACCTAATGGAGAATTCTTATTAGCTTGAAGACTTTTGTTTTCTTTAATAATTTCGTCAAAGTTAGATTTTCTCTATTATTAATTTTTTTAAAAAAAAATCTGATTTTGGTGATGAAATTACGTAGTATGAAGTCTTACACATAGATGAAAAAGAATAATGGAATGTGTTTGGAGGCAGGATCGTTGACGAATCTTTCATAGGTATTGTGTTCATAAGTTTCTGCTTGGGGTCATTACTTTAATTAGTGGGTATTCTTATTTCTTATCTGCAAAGATGCTTTTGATTTTCCTTTACTGTACTGTAGCTTTCAACGTTTCTATATTTCTTCAAGGTTTTGAATCCTTTTCTGTGATGATGCTTAGATCTGGTTAAAACAGTGGACTTACGACGTCCTAAATGTTGTTTTAGGACGCCATAAGTGGAGCTTTGGTGTCCTAAATCGTTATTTAGGACTACGTAAGTGGAGCTTACAGCGTCCTAATTTTTTTTTAGGACGCCATAAGTTCCACTTATGGCGTCCCATTTATTTTGGGACGCCGTAAGCTCCACTTACTATGCCCCCAGATAGGCGTCCCCTTGAAAAAGGACATCAAACGTGAAAAAAAAAACGGACGGCATAACCCTTTTTTGTAGTAGTGGGCAAAAAAGGACAAGGAGGCGGTGGAGGAGGAGGAGGAGCTTGTGGAAAGAGCTCTCTGGCTTTTGACCATGATAAGGGAGAGAAGGAGGATGTTATGAAATTGTGCTTTTTTAAAAAAGTACTAAGAACAAAAGGAACATGTCAGTATAAATAGAGTTGAATGCTTCACTCTAAAGTGTTTAGCTTAGGAAAATTGGTACTTGGTGTCGAGCTTTGAAAAGGTGCTTTTTAGATTTGTTCTTTACATGATGGTTGTTTATTATGAAAGGTCTTTTTTGCCATTCATACTTTACGATAAATGTATATAACCTTATTAATCTTTGTGTTTTCACTAATATATGGTTGGAAGAAGAATCATTTGTAAGTGTTAAATGACAATTGTTTTTTAAGAATAATCATTTTTGTAACTAAATAAATGACAGTTATTAACTACAACCGTTTTTTTTTTTGGTTTCATGAATTCCTTCTCTCAATACATGATATCGTGCATAAATTACTGTTACTTTTAAGTATTTTATAATCGTTGCGCTAGCTCCGCCTAGACATATATGACGTTTATTCAATGTAATTGTTATTTTTTAAGCATTATATATGCTCGAATCCATAGTAGTGATGAGAGGTAAAAGGGGACCAGCTAATGACAAAAAAGATTAATAACATGCCTTATAATTAGGACAAAAAATTCTTCTTCTTTTTGTCTTATAAATGGGACTAAAGTGGTACATAGCATAAATAATTCCTCTTTTGAGACCCTAAATATGTAATTTGTGTGGTCATGTATAGCTATGGCTAGTTAGGTTTAGAATCTAGTAGCATTCCTCTGACCATGCACTTAATATAGTTATTAGAATCTAGTAGCATTGCTTGTGACTTGTAGTTGAAACTCAGTGGGAGACATAATCATCTGAAATTTTTTAACAAAATTTTAAGTGCCCTTACAATTCCCTGGTGAAATGATTGCTTTGTTATAATTATACTTTGTCGGGTGAGTTTCATCATCAAAATCCAATCCAAAAGTAACTCATGTGGTTCGAAATTACATCTTCACCTATATATACATGTTTTCATGTAAATTTATTTTAACTCTGAAGAGTAAGCTAAATTTTTCATAACTTTTAAAGAATGTGATTTTTTTTATTGTAATACATTACTCCCTTCGGTCCTTTTTATAAGTAATTTTTTCTTAATTGTTCAAAAGGAATTGATAGTTAAGATTATTTTAAAATAATAATGTGTAAAAAATGTTATGTTTCTTCCAAATGTGTCCCTACTTATGAAAGAGAATGAGGAAAAAATGAAATAGAATGTGTATAAATTATGTGAGTGAGAATGGATAATAAATGATTAAATGAAAGAGAATTAGCGGTGAGTAAGGGGATAATTAATATAAAGATATATATTTAATATAGGTAGAAAAGGAAAAAGGTAGTTTAAATTTTAAGGAAAAAAAGTTGTTTATAAGGATTAGCCTAAAAAAGAGAGAAGTTACTTGAAAAAAGAACATGAAGTAATATATTTGATGATATGGATGTTGATTAATTGTGTAAATAGAATGCAATAAATTAAACATGTGTTTAAGATTTCTTGTTTGTTTGTTTGTTTGTTTTTAAACATTTGCTTTCTTCGTGGTTTTGTGCTTGTATGTAAATATGGTAGTAATGATATTACAAGAAATTAAATTAAATGTATTGTTTCCAAATTAGAATGAGACTGACAAACATGGCCACATGAAATGGCCGACACACCAACCCCTTTCTTTCTTCAATTCCCACCTTTTTATAATTGGTCAGTGGCCATTTTCTCTTATGGATCACTTGTCAATAATTTTATTTGAGTGGACGGATTTGGACATTTAAAAGTGTGACAGATTAAAAAACCATAAAAGAATGCTGATATAGAAAGCCGTCATATTAGGTAAAGTGGACCACTGACTACTAGCTAGATAAGAACGTCTCTCTGATTTCAAACGTAGGGCCGAGTTGGTTTTGAGAGTTTACTTTACTTATAAATATGTAAAATCTCAATTTATTTAAATTTTTTTTAAAACTATTCTTAAATTTACAATTTTTTAAAACTATTATTTATATATATATATATATATGCGCGCGAGATTGCTTATTATTTAGCTCATACATCTAGAACCATAGAAATAAGTATAACTTTTAACTTCAAAATTAAGGGTGAAAGGCTAAGTTAGGCTTAGCCAAAGTAGAGTTAAGCTTAAAACAAACGTTTAAAGTCTGAACATCTATAGTCCTTTTTCTATGCTCTTGTTTGAGCATTCAAAAAGCCAGACATGATATGAAAATATATATGCCTTCAAGGCCAAATATAATTCTTCAAACTTATTTAAAAGCCTACGTTATGTTTTAAATAGGGTTTGAGACCGTAAAATATTACATATTATTTAATTAATAAAATAAAAAATTCCATTCATTATTATATCTCATAAAAACTCAATACAATTACAAGTTTAGAATAATACAAAATAGGATAATTTATTTACAGTACTAATGGAAACTATCCTAAGAATTCATTATGACGGCATCAATAACCTAAGACTTCAATATAGTCCGTTATTCATTGGATGACTGCTACAAAATTTGTTATGGATCCGAGTAACGGGCCTGGAAAGGTCATGCCCAAACAAGGACACAATGACAGTTGTCACGATATATCAGGGAAGGACCCATTATCCCATAACTCCATAGTGCAGGTATTGGGAGATGAAACATGCTAATGATGGGAACGTGCAACCAAGGGAATCAGATCCTCTTGATCTCACTATAAATAAGGAGATATTCTCCAGGTGAACGGTACCCAAGCATTCTCCCTGACTGTTTACATACTGTCACACTAAGCACACCCCCCACCCCTTTGACAGAATTCCGTCTTCGTGTAGCTTTGTGATCTTCCAATTCGGTGTTATCTTATCTATAGATAGCGTCGGATTAGTCTCCCTTGGGTGCTTAATCATTGGTACATCCTTGGGAGCCATTAGATCCTACATTAATCATCAACTAGCCCCTAGAGGTTAGACATTTGTGTTCACACCGGAACATTGGCACCGTCTGTGGGGATCCTGTAAACTTTGATTCCCAGATCATTAAAAGCTACAAACTCACTGCTGAGAATGGAAAACACCCGAAGTTGTAATCAAATAGCACAACAAGACCATATGTCAGGAGAACAACCACAACAACATCAAGATCACTCTGCTCCACGGACAAATCTCATGGGTCCCGAGATGGAGCATGTTGCTGTACAGACTGAACCAGAGACCTCGGAAATGGACAACTCTCCTCTTCTCGAGAACGTGATAATCCAACAGGTGGGATCGGCGATTGCCTCTCAAGACCCACCGTTAGAATTCTAGACGATAAACCCCGACATCCTTATGTTACAAACCACCCTTGGTTCTGTAATAAATCGGATAGAGGAAATGGAGACTCTAACCGTCTCCAAAGACAAAAGGATATTCGACATATGAGGGAAGAGATGGACTACCGCAATGTAGAATGGAAACAGTTGTTCGACGAACATACTAGACGGGTTGACCAACCAAGTCGGAATGCAGGGAAAGACGTCGCTGGCCCCAGCAGAACCAACATTTCAATGTCACCAAGCGCCAGGACGTCGACATTAGAACCTCAGGAGAAAGAAGAAGAGAGAGAAGAAGACCAAATTCGAGGTGTTGGAAACGATGCATTAAAGATATAGTCGCTGCGTAACCCAGCAGGCGATACCACTAAGGAAGTTAGAAACTCAAGTGGACCTAGTCACACTGCGATTACAACTACTCAAGGTGGGCGAAACCGGACTCTGAGAGAGAAAGGGAAAGGGGCAGTCGAGAGTCGAAACTCGTCAAAAGACAACGATGCACCATCATCACCCGACTCTGCCTCTGATGATAAAGATAATATTCAGTCCTTTTTCTGCCAAAATAATGGCTGCCACTTATCCCAAAGGACTAGACACCAAGGATTTCCCGAAGTATGATGAGAGTCAAGATCCGCAGGTGCATGTGGGGAATTTCAAGATGGAAATTATGGTGAAAGGTTACACAGGACCCGTGATACCCCGGTTGTTCGCGGGAACATTAAGGGGAGCTTCCCAAATCTGGTTTAATTCTTTACCAATGGACTCAATCCCAAACATGAAGGATATGGAGAAGAAAAACCTGCTGAATTTCACCACTAGCAGGAAACAACCAAAGACAGAGTTTCAGCTTGATCAAGTGAAGCAACTACCTGGGGAAACGTTACAAAAATACTTGGAGCGTTTCAAAGACACGGCGTTGCAAGTGCCGGGATTGAAAGAGGAGATACATCTGCATTGTGTCATTGCAGGTTTGGATAAGTCTTCTCGATTAAAAAAGTTAGTTATGAAGCGTCATCCCAAAACCTTGGCGGATTTTTGAGACCGATTCAAACAATACATAGAGCTCGAACAAATGGAGATTATGAGTCAAACACCAAAGGAGAGAGGTAGAAGCTCGCCTCCTCAGGATAGAGAGCAATACGGGCAAAACAGACGGGACTCTAGAGTTCGTGAGAGGGATAGCAAGCCACAAGGAGGAAAACCGGAAGGAAAATATGAATGATATGCCCCATTAAAGGTGTCTTAAGCTCAAATTTGGAAAGAAGTCTCCATGACCGAGATGAAGAAAGTAGAGAAACCCCGACGATTACGAAACGAGGCCAATTTGGACAAGTCTCGGTATTGCGAATTCCATAATCAGCATGGTCACACAACGGATTTCTGTTGGGACTTTAGGGATGCGATCGAGAAGTTCATCCGAGAAGGGAAATTACGTCGAGATGTTATCCAAACACAAGGTCGGCAAAACAAGCACCAAGGGCACCGAAGTAGAAGCCCACCTCCCGAAAAGAGAAGGCGGGAGCAGAAGAAGACGACGTAGGGCAGTGACGACGAGTTTCCAGATTTGAAACATGATTGCAATATGATCGTTGGAGGTTTTGGCGGAGGAGGAGATTCCGTCAGTCGACGAAAAAAATACCTCAAGGAGGTTCTGTCTGTCAGAAACAGACCAGAGTTTAAAAGAGAAGCCGTAAAATTGGAGTCACCAATGCTCGGGTTTACAAAGAAGAATTGGCAGAGGTGGTCCCAGGACATCACGACGGATTGGTCGTCACGGGGATAGTTGTTAATTGCCGTGTTAAGAAGATTTTCATAGACAACTGCAGTGCGGTCAATATACTCCTTTGGGATGCGTTCAAATGCATGAGACTTGATTCTGAAGACTTGAAGCCGTGTAAGACCACTTTAACGAGATTCAATGGGCATGATACTTGTCCAAAAGGATTCGTTGATTTGAAGCTGACTTTAGGGACTAAGGAGGCGTTTAAATCAAAAGTGGTTCGATTTGTAGTGGCAGACTTTTCCTCTCCCTACAATATTATCCTAGGAAGGCCAACCATTCATGATTGTGATATGTGGGTGTCCATGAAGCATCAAAGGCTAAATTTCATTAACAAGAGAAACCAAGTGGTCATTATCAAAGGTGACCAAAAATATTCCTAGCAATGCTATTTTCAAGCGATCAAAGAAAGTAAAATTTCAAAGATTTCAGATGCAAATAAGGAGAAAGGAAAGGCGGATAGCAAGTCTGTTCATGCTATCGAATTGGACTTGAGGGAGGAATATAAAATGCAAAGGGCAGAACCAAATGAAGAACTAGAAGATTGTATCTTGGGAGACGACCCGGAGCAGACTACCAAAGTTAGAAGGGCACTGGATCCTGAGATCCGAGTGGAATTAAAGAAGTTCTTATTGGAAAATAAAGATGTGTTTGCATGGAAACTATCCAAAATTCCTGGAATAGATCCCGAGTTCTGTTGCCATAGGTTGGCAATCCATCCCGGCTCAACACCGGTTGCACAAAAGAAAAGGAAGCAAGGTTCAGATAGAGGTCAAGCCTTGAAGTACATGTCGAGGAATTGATTGAGGCCGGATTCATCAGGGAAGTGCAGTACACAACGTGGCTTTCGAATGTGGTTATGGTTAAAAAAACCAAATGGAAAGTGGCGGGTTTGTACAGATTACAAAGATTTGAACAAGGTATGTCCGAAGGATGCATTCCTAATGCCCAACATAGACCAGCTAGTTGATAAGTCTTCTAGCTTTCAACTTCTATCTTTTATGGATGCATACTCGGGATACAATCAGATTGCCATGCACCCTGATGATCATGAAAAGACAGCCTTCATCATGGATAATGCAAACTATTGCTACAATGTGATGCCGTTTGGCCTCGAGAATACCGGAGCAACCTATCAGAGAATGATGACCAAGGTGTTTGCAAATCAACTAGGAAAGAATGTGGAAGTGTATATTGACGACATGATAGTGAAGTCTAAACAGCAGGGCGACCACATTCACGATCTTCAAGAAACATTCGAAAAACTGCGAATGCATTAAATTTGACTAAACCCGACAAAATGCGCTTTTGGAGTACCATCAGGTAAATTTTTGGGTTTCTTATTGACCAATCAAGGTATTGAGGCAAACCCGGAAAAATGTAAGGCCATGTTGGAAATGAAGGCTCCAGCCAACAAGAAAGAGGTCCAGCAGCTGACCGGGCGATTGGCGGCCTTGACGAGGTTCTTACCTAAGTCAGCTGAGAAATCACTTCCTTTCTTCAAACTTTTGAAAAAGGAAGCCCAAGGAGGATGGAACTCAAACTGTGAAGACACGTTTACAAAAATAAAACAATGTTTGGCATCACCTCCAATTTTGTCCAGACCCGAGCCCGGGGAAAGCTTGATCCTGTACCTGTTAGTAGGTGAAGAAGCAGTCAGCACCATGTTGGTTCGAGAGACTCAAGAAGGACAAAAACCAGTATACTTTGTAAGCTGGGCTTTGCAAGGATCTGAATTGAGGTATCAAAAACTAGAGAAGATGGCTTTTGCGTTGTTAACTACGGCAAGGCGACTTCGCCATTATTTCCATGGTCATTCAATCATCATCTGGACAGTTCAGTCCATACGGCAAGTTCTACATAAGCCGGACTTAGCCGGCAGAATGATAAGCTGGGCAATCGAATTGTCCGAATTTGATATCATTTATGAAGCCCTACAAGCTATTAAGTCACAAGCTTTGGCCGACTTCTTAATGGAGTTGACTCCTCCAAACAAGAGAGAGATAGCAGGAGTAGAGCCGTGGAAGGTGTTCGTAGATGGCTCGTCAAACGTAAAGGGAAGTGGTGCAGGAGTCATTGTCGAGAGCCCCAAAGGAATCGCAATGGAACTTTCCCTCAGACTTGATTTCCTAACGTCAAATAATCAGGCCGAATACGAAGCACTTATTGCCGGTTTGCTTTAGGCAAAGGAAAACGGAGCTCAACAAATACACGTGTCCATCGATTCCCAACTAGTCGCTTCCCGATCCAGGGAACTTATCAGGCAAAGGGACCGTTGTTGGCCAAGTACTTGGGAAAGGTAAAAGATATCATGGCAAGCTTTGATGAGGTGACAATTGTGCACATTCCACGTATGGAAAATACAAGAGCCAACATACTCTCCAAGCTGGCCAGAACGAAAAGTCCAGGAAATCTCCGCACAATAATCCAGCAAAACCTACTGGAACCGAGTTGTGTTATGATTATATTAGATTCAAGTGACTGAAGAAAACCAATTGCTGATTATCTGGAGAGGGAAATCATCCCGGAAGACGTCGCTGAGTCAAGGAAGTTGGTGAGAACAACGGCCACTTATGCGATGGTGGACGATCAGTTATATCGCAAAGGCGTACATTCCCCTATGGCGAAATGTCTTAGTAGAAATCCACGAAGGTATAAATGGACAACATATGGGCGCGAAGGCTTTAGCCTGAAAAGCAATACGAGTCGGCTATTATTGGCCTACTATGTCACAGGATACTAAAGTCCATGTCCAGAGATGCGACAGTTACCAGAAACACGGTAAGATAATATGGGTCCCGTTGGCCAACCTAATGCAAATCTCGGCTCCATGGCCATTTTACAAATAGGGCATGGACTTGTTGGGACCATTTAAAGTGGCACCAGGGTAATTGAAGTGGTTGATCATTGCGGTTGACTACTTTACCAAGTGGATCGAAGTCGAACCTTTGGCAACGATTACCTCCGCAAGGGTGCAAAAATTCTTGCAAAAAAATATAATATCGCGATTTGGGATCCCGGCAGAGATAGTCACAGACAACGAAACCCAGTTCGTGGATAAAGGCTTTCAGAAGATGGTGTCCGACTTTCATATAAAGCATCACTTCGCTTCTGTTGAACATCCACAATCCAATGGGCAAGCTGAAGCAGCCAATAAAGTTATTATTGCCGGACTAAAGAAGCGAATGGAAGAGGCCAAGGAAAGTTGGGTGGAGCATCTGTATTCGGTATTGTGGGGACATCTGACCACCACGCAGACATCAACAGGAGAGACTCCTTTTAGGCTAACATATGGATGTGAAGCAATGATCCCGGTCGAAGTCGGCGAGCCCACCTGGAGGAGACTGAGAGCTTTACTTGAGGAGCAGAAGAATAATGAGGCTATCGCAGTAGAGTTGGACCTGATGGACGAGGTCAGAACTACGGCTCACTTTCGGGATTTAGCCACAAAGCAACTCGTGCTGCTCGGTATAATAGGAAGGTAAAACCCGATCATTTAAAAAAGATGACTTGGTACTTCGAAGGGCCAACATAGGCAACAAAAATGCGTGGGATGGAAAGCTTGCCGTGAATTGGGGAGGTCCATACCACATCAGAGACGAACTGGGAAGAGGGGCTTAAACACTGGAGTCATTGAAAGGAAAGGCGATTAAGAGAACCTGGAATGCGGACAAGCTTAAAGCTTACTATAGTTAAAGCCAGGAGGGACTAAGTTTTCTTGTTATCCTTTATTATCTGCAATTCCTTTTTATTACTTTATTTTCAGCTAACTTGGTCGCGAGTATAAGAATTCCCACGAGAATCCAATCTGATGTAATACCGATGACGGGGTGAATAAAGAATACAGGGCTGTGGAACCTGTATTTTGCAACTTGCTTATAAGCGTAAAGAAACATGTATGGATTGAAGTTCAAAACTCATTCATCATGTAGCGGTAAAACCGTCAGATACAAATCATGCATAAACTGAGAGATAAAAGTCTGAGTTTATCATGTAGCGGTACGACAACCAATTAAACATGGATGAATTTAAGTGAAATGTTCACATTCATAGATGATGTAGCGGCAAAGCTGCTAATTAAAAGACAAGTGAAAATCCAGGTTATTCAATTAGTATTTATCGTATCGCAATAATGGCCAAAATTAATAAATATGCACGAATCTGGGCAAAAGCCGTTTCCGTTAATCATGTCAAAGCGGCATACCTACCGAATTCAATATCATGTGCACATGCCGAGACTTTAAAAAGGAAGCGTTTCTCTGACCTTGATCACATCGGATGTAAAACCTTCGTCTCGGGACAAGTGTTTAAACCCATAGCAAGCGCGAAACAAATAAGGGAGCAAACGCAAATAAAATTGAACCCGGGTCATAGATTTGATAAAGTCACTTACAAAAAGCCCTACATGGGCATAACATTGTTCGACAAAAGGTGACAAAGTCACTTAAAAAAACTACAACTACAAAGGTAGTAAAGCTCAAATAACATCCAAGCTAAGGTTGGTTGGGAGGAGGAGATTGGCCTTCACCGTCATCTTCCGGAACCACCTCGAGACCAGGAGCGGATGGAGCAGCAACTAAAGAAGGAGCCAGGACAAATTTCCCATCTTCAATATACGCATTCACATGTACTCCTTCCAAGTTCAAGGTTACCGCGGGATTCCGGAATTGAACTTGCTCCAAGGCGTTGTCAAAAGCGTCCTTCACACCAGACTCCAACTTACAGACATCAGCATGAGAAGTAGCAAGAGCTTCCTTATATGATTCCAGCTCCGACTCCATTTCCGCAATCAGTGTCTTGTGCTTGCCAATAGACTCCACGTCGTTCTCGTGAATCTGTATCCTTCAATAGGCTCTCCTTCTCGGCCTTGGCCATCTCCAAGTCCTCAAGGGCCTGGGTACATAACTCGTCGACCTTTTTCTTCTCAGCCTTAATAAAGTCCAGATCTTCTTCGTTAAGGCCAACCTTTTCCTTCAGATGTGCGACCAGTTGGTAGAGGCCGGCGTTCTTCAAATTGAGATGTTCCATCTCCTTGAGTTCTTTAACTTCAAAATCTGCCAATTTCTTCCCATCAAAATAGTGTGAGGGTGAACGGATAGCTTTGCGAAGATTCGTGGGAACTTTATTTTCCCATATGTAAGAGACTGGAAGCCGAATTGCAACATCGGGAGTAGACGCCTGAGATTCAGGTTGCTCAAGGCCGGAGTCAAGAATTGGAGAAGACGAAATGGAAATAGTTTCATTCGTCGATGGAATGGCGGGTTTCTTCTTCGAAGTTTTGGCCTTCTTGGCGGCAGCTTGTTTGGTGGCCTCTCCGCTTGGGGCCGTTCGTTTTTCGCCCGCAGTTATTGGGCGAGATGAAGGTACTGCCATCTCCTTAGAACGGCACGTTACGTCGAGATAGGCAGGTCTCTTACCCATTTGTCTACCTGAAAAACACAGGGCATGGGTCAAGTGTTGGGATAAAACAAACATTAAAACAACATAAAAACAAAGTTACCATACCTGACACGGGCTGTTTTTTACTAGAAGCTGAAATATAGTCGGCCGAGTCCACCAGGTTGCCTATCTTACTGGTGAACTTGGTAAGAGCAACTATGGCTTCATCCTCAGAATCGGAACATCAGGAGGCTGAAGGTACAAAGTCTTTGGCAAGAAGTCTGTAGTGTCCGTCACACCAATACAAAGGGAAGCGCTCTTGATGTCTCCAGAGGGTTGGGTTTGCAGGAACCAAGGGGTTTCCCCGGGTTTGGCGATGACTTTAAAGAATGAGGTTTTAAAGCCTTTCCATGAATCGGTAAAGGGCTTAAGAAATTTACGCCCATGAGAAGCTCGGAGTGATGTCCAGCCAAACCACATCTTTTCCCCCTCTGTGGTGGTATTAGTCTCCAAAGGAGAGAAAAAAAACTACAAAAAACGGGGATGGAGCACTTGATCTCATGTTTCTTGTAGTAATTTTCAAAAGCTATGGCGAAAGCCCAACCATTGGGTGCAATTGTGAAGGGGCAAGGTGTAGGTGGCGAAGAAGGCACATCTGGAAGTTGGAAAAGGGAAATTGTAGGCCAAGACGGGTAATTATATCCCAATAAAAAAAAAGAAATGGCAATCCTTATCGCTTAACTGACCAGAGGCCACTGACTTGCCACTTGGGGCAGACATATGTCATACCCCTCTCCACCTCGGATGGTACGTGAAAGCTCTTTCGCAGACATTTTATTCTTGATACGAGTCACGGCGCTACTCACAGCATACTCCTTGATAAGAGACATTCTCGAAGACTTAGAAGGGGCGGACTCTCCGGTCTCGGATTGATTTGTTTGGTGTGAAGATGAAGACATCTAATACCAATAGTAAAAAATACAAAAGGCTAGAGTTAGAACCATGAAGTATACCCGACATAATAGGGATGTCACGCGAGTATTAGAAAACAATGAAACGGGGGAGTCCGCGAAGCAACAAATTGGTGAGGAAGTCCGAGTCCGATGTTGCAACGACACTTATCCAAGAGTAACTTGGCATCTCTCTCATGGCCAAGGCGGACAAGCTCCATCGCCTTATGGCAACATTCTTCACAGAGAATAGAGTCCTGAACCCTTGGAGTCGGGATGGGCACCTCGGAGATTGGAGGAGAAACTGGCAAAGGAGATAAAGGAGTGGCGGTTGGCCTAGAGATCGATGAAGGGGGAACTCGGATATTTTCCCTCCTTCCACTTCCCCGAGAAGCGCCAAGAAAATTTTCCATCCTTTCTTTCTCACTAGGGAGGATGGACCAAAGCCAGAGTTTAGTTCGGCCAGGGGCACGTTCAAGAATTTCCCTATCTTCCTCCGGGATAGGCCTACGTACATGTCTACTAGCACATCAGATTTGGGATCCATCTTAATGAACAACCGACAAGGTACGTTAAAAGCACAAATAAATGTATGCATACAAAACCCAGAATGCAAGATGAGCAACCCAGAGTGCATCAAGGAAAAAAGCAAAATAAACACAAAATGCCCCAGGGTGTTACAGAGACTTAGACTGACGGGGGTAGTGCTTCATAATGGTTTTACAACATTTTCTCGTTCTGAGAGGAATTCAAGTGTGGTCATCACAGTCCTTCAACACCCAGGAAAACTCAAAAACAAGCGTAAGGAAAGAACCTCCAAGATGAATAAATGCAGTAAAAATTACGAATGACATGTACAATAGTTGGTTTGAAACCAAAAAGGGAAGAAAATATAGCAGAGGCGAAGAACAAGTTAGGAACTTGAGGTATACCTGGCAGCAAGAGGATACAGGAGGCTTAAGCTTGGAAGAAAGAGGCCTCTGTCAAATTTTTTGCAGGAGAGGGCAAACTTGTGTAGAGTGGTGTTGAGAAGTAATGTGGAGTATTTGTAGACGTGCTAGAGTGGTGACGTTTAGGATGCCAGTCGCCTCGTGGGTTACGAGGATATCAAGGTGAAAGGTCAAGCCCAAACAAGAACACAATGGCAGTTGTCACGATATATCAGGGAAGGACCCATTATCCCATAACTCCATAGTGCAGGTATTGGGAGATGGAACATGCTAATGATGGGAACGTGCAACCAAGGGAATCGGATCCTCTTGACCTTACTATAAATAAGGAGATATTCTCCAGGTGAATGGTACACAAGCATTTTCCCTGACTATTTACATACTGTCACACTAAGCACACACCCCACCCCTTTGACGGAATTCCGTCTTCGTGTAGCTTGGTGATCTTCCAATTCGGTGTTATCTTATCTATAGATAGCGTCGGATTAGTCTCCCTTGGGTGCTTAATCACTGGTACATCCTTGGGAGCCATTAGATCCTACATTAATCATCAACTAGCCCCTAGAGGTTAGACATTTGTGTTCACATCGGAACAAAATGAATCAAGTCATTAAGCTTAAGAAGCATATTTAATACCCACTTGAAACATATTTTGGCTGGCTAGTAACGTTGGATAAATTATCTTATTTTTAGATGGATCCTCACCTAAAATATAAGAGTTTAATGAGAAAAGGAAAGTATTGTGACAATAGTTGCTTGAGCAACTTTAGATAAGAAAAACTAATTATTCGTTGATTAAGAAGATATATTTTCTAAAATCATCTAAACGTAGTAGCATATAAAACTTGATTTTAATTACCTCTTGCTTTTCCGCAGAAACTACTGCAAATTGATATTATTATATTTAATTTGACAATTAATTAAATAAACTTACACTAACAATTATTATGCTTCAACAACAAATTAAGCAAATCAAGGAAGAGGGAGTGAGATAGTGTTGTCTTGATCGATGAAGAGAAGATATGGAGAGGTGAGCAGCTGACGAATGAAACGATTGAGTTTACATGTGTACGATGAGATATGAAACGTAATGTTAATGCTAATTCAGTATTTTATAAGTCATTTACAAAAATAGATTTAGATTATATTATATAAAATTTTATATAATAATGAAAATTAAAAAATATAAATAGGCCTAAGCCTAAGCCTATTTATTAAATAGGTTATGCGCGGTTCAAGGTAAGTTATGTTGGAGGCCGTTAATAAGGTTCTAAGCCTGTATACCCCTACATAAAAATCTACACTTCTACTCACTCTTCTCTTTTGCTTTTTATGAATTGATGGCATTTTCCTTAATTCATTTCATGCATTGATCGCCTGCAAACTTGTATTCAAATAGAATTATGGTTGAATAAAGTTGTAGACCTTTATTATTTGTACCCGTATCCGTGTATCCTGATAAAACCTATATATTTTACAGTAGTTCTAGGTGTTTTATTTTTTTAATATATTTTTTATTGTTATATCTATGTGATTAAATGGTTACTTATAGGTAAAAGTTGTATTAGTATGTCTTACCCAAATAATAAGTGTACTAGTATGGGTTCAAAATCAATGAACTCGGAATAATATTGAGAAGAAAATGGTCCTATTTGATCGCTAGCCTGAAAAACCTTGGAACAATCCTGATTCCTGACAATTATTTTAGATAACAATAAAAGTAAAAAAGGTGATGATTTATTTAGCTATGATTATAATATGAGAGGATTAATTAATTAGGAGATAAAATGCAAACGCGATTTATCCAATTTAGTTGCGTATGCATTGGATTCTTTAATTTTTCTTTTCCTTTTTTAATCGATGGATTTTCCAAAAATAAAAAATAACTTAATAAAAGATACATAAATTTTGGTGGTAAAAATGAGATGATGTATGTGTACATATCAAATTTATAAGGATCAATGAATAACTTTACATGAATTAAAAAAAATATAATTAAAATTAGTTACTGTCTTTAAATTTTAAAAGCTATCAATACCATTCTCATATAGAAGATTCAAATTGAGATTTAGCTAAAAACAAAAATGTTGAATTTCTTAGAGCTAAGTCCAACACATATTTCCTCATGTAAATATAGGGAGCCTTCCAAATCATTTGAAGTCTAATATAATGTTTCTTTATACTCTTAAATATAGGTAAAGTTATCTGGCAAAAAAAAGAGATTAAGTTTAAACAATGTTTGATTTTTAAATAAAGTTAACTTATTAACCAGACCTTCTTTGTTTTAATGAGATTGTTAATTATTAGTGAATATAATACAGAGAAGGATTAGAGTACAGTGGATGTTCATTGTACATAGGAGGAGAACATAATAATAAATTAAGGAATGGTGGGGGTGCTGTAATGATATACATGTCGCCAGCCCATTGTTGCAGGGATTACCGACTCCAAATATTATATACTATTGATAATTTATATTTTTAAGATTCAAATAATTAGGTTTAAGAAGCCCTTATTAGTGTGTCCCCCTTAATTTGCCTCCTAAATGTACTATTATGCCACAAAATATAAAATCCTAAAATTGTTGATGCAGTGATATTATAAGACGTACACCTCTAAAACTATAATAACCTCATTCAAACTAAGTAGAAGTAACAATTATTAACTTTATCTTAAATTAAAAAATATATAAATGATGCGGGACGGGGAAGGGTAAAGGGAGAAGAGAAAGAAGAAAGAGAAGAGAGAAACCTAGCTAGTGAGAAGGCAAAGAAAATTCTTATTTAGTCATTCAAAGGGGAACAAAATGAGATATGTTGATAGCTATTTATAACCTCAACCCTAAACCTATAATTTAATAGCACAAGGTTCTGAAATGAAATTACAAAAATGATAAAATATTCAAAATCAAAATTAAAATAAATGACCATGATGATAATGACAATAAATCAACATTAAGTTTGATGGTATTCAAATCTTTAGCATTAAATGTGATAGTATTCAAATGAATTGGTGGATCCTTCAAGTCCTTTTGTGATTCTCATAATTTCCCCACGGCTAAAAAGAATTCTCCTCAGGAGAAGTAGAGAGTTGGTACGAGTCTAGCAAAGTGGGGCTAATCTGGTGAAAGTCTTCTTTAGTGATCTAAGTGGCATTTGTATCAGTTGAACCTTTCTATTGAAGAAAATAGCATCGATTTGGATTTACCTCTGTTGATCTTCATAGAGTTGATTATAAAGATAAGCCCTTTATTCTAGCAAGCCAAGTGAAACAAGTGTTTTATGTTACCGATCCTGAGAATAAAAAATTGTCTATTGTACTCCAAAGTAAAAACATAAGGATGATGATCCAATTTTGAATCTTGATGACACACCACCTTTCACTACAAATCCACTTATAGTAAGTGAAGTAGAATTCGTAGATGATGAAGACTATGCAACTAGAAATAATCATTGTGAAGGAATATGGGAAAACACATAAAGTAAGATTTTAAGGAATAAAATAGGACTGTGTAATTTACTTACATTTTAGTTTGTTTATTTCTTTCATTTAATTACAATTTATTTATTTATCCCATCCAATTTTGTTTATTTCCTTCATTTAATTGCAATCTGCCTCAGATGATAAGAACAATGGTGCGGGGAACTCAGGTTCCTTACCTACTAATAAGAAGGCTAGCGGAAGCACAAAGCTTAGACCGTTGGTTGCACGTCATGAGCATCAATGGGAGAAGGTGCACGTCAACTTCGATGCTAAATGAATCCAATTAAGCCAGAGGAAGAGGTTCATTAGCTATATTGGCTATTTGAGCCGAAGCAAAGTTGGCATTCTATGGCCCGATTGGAAGGAAGTTTCAATGGACATGAAGAAGATGATTCGGGAACAAATTTTCATATATAACTTTATATCTTAATTTCTTTTGGTAAATATATAACTATGTTATTTTTTTTTCTTTGTAGCAAACATACAATGTCCCAAACACCAAGCAGATATACAAGCATTGGATGGAGGAAGTTCGTGAGCGGTGGTGTAACACCCCGTTTTTCGTAAACGTTTTATCGCTGTTATTGATCAGAGTTGAGTGTCGGAAAATTTTTCGATTTAAAATGGAAACAGAGTCACTGAATAACATTCATAATAATATGTCTGGTAGTCATAGGTAGTACATTCATCCAGAGTTTTAAATAAAATGAACAACAAATTTATTCTTCTTCATCAGCCTCTCTACGCCGGCTCCTTACCCTTCATCTCGTCCCGAACACCTTGTGATCCTGAAGCTATATTAACAGCTGAGATCCAATGCCCATTGGATCTCAGGTAACGGTTAACCTCATGCTTATGTAAACAGTATATGCATGACAGATATCCACAACATTTCACAGTATAAAAACACATCTCCACATATCAGGCAATAACATTACACAGCCCCTGCAGTATGTATGTCATCCCAGTCTGCACACTCTCCGGTGCCACGATGTACAGTCGTGTCCATAGCGCTAGGAAAACTCTTAACGGTGTTAACAATACCATAACCCGTGTACTCATAATTCCACCATTTTCAAACAAACAGAATCTCAGTATATGAACACAGCAATCACATATAGCATACAACAAGCATAATAGTTAATGTTACAATACGCGTCCGTACCTTTTCGGCGGTACAACGATACTTTTACGGAAAACAGAAAACAGCGGGTGAAACAGCGGTATGACGGCGGCACAACAGCGGCTCGACAGTGGTTCAATTATCTCAAATATCCTATAAGGATAGTATTTATCAATATCTAGCAGCATAACAGGGATGTTAGGTACAAATTACCATTTTGCCCCTAGCTCCCCTAATCGGCGGAATTTCGCCAGAGCTTCGCTACTTTGACCCCATCTTTCCAAAATTTTAACATATCTCTTTTCCCAGTGTATTTTCGAAATAAATACCATATCTACCCCTAAACATGATATCTAGACTATCTGGGAAATTTAAAGATAATTCTAGCATTCCTACTATATCTACTGAAAAAACTACCAAAACTAAAGACCGGGGACCGAAGAACTTACCCAGGGCTTGGCTAGAGTTTCTCCGGGCTCCTCCTTCTCTCTAACTTCTCTCTATGCTGCGTTTTTGGGGTGAGAAAATGAGAAGGGATGGATTGCTATTTATAGAAGAAATGGATGGCATTTCGGTGAATATTTCAAACTTTTTCAGATCGATTATGAGCCGTCGGATCTAGGGTTTTAGCAAGACTTCATCTTGGCCCTTGGATGTGTGTGTGCCGACCTCCTTGCACCATTCCCAAGAAGAGATGATGTCATGCATGACATCACACACTTGCTTTATGAACCGGTACCGATAAAATTCCCAGTTCAGTGCCCTTTTCACGCAATCTTGGAGAAACTCAAAAATCTGAGAGCAAGGCGCTGAAATTTTATTCTTTCTTTTTAAAACCACCTGGGTTAACTAAATTTTTGATCTTGTTAAGGGTATTCCGTACTCTGCTGAAGATTTTTGGATAAACGCTGTCGGTTACAGAAATAACTTCCGATATCGCCAGCTTCTGGACAAAAATTCACTGGTTCATAATATGTCCAGACCTAAGAAACCTAATCCCTGGTTTGTCACAACTAACTTGTTTTCTATGGGTTCTCATTTCTACTATCTCGCCCTATTTCGATTTATCCGTATCCGAACGACTCATTTGGTTTCGAAATGACTTCTGAGGTAGTTCACTCCGAGGTAGAAATTCACTGGTTTATAAAAAGTCCAGATGATATAGACTAAATCCCTATATTTTGGTGTAGGATTTAATTTCTATCCATTCTCGAATGTCTTGTTGGCTCTTTACCAAATATAATATTATTATATTACAAATATCTAGATTTTTTATTTTTTATTCTTAATTTTTATTTATTTTTCTAAGCATCTTATATTTTATTATTTTATTATTATTATTATTATTATTTTTTATTTCAAATTTCAGCCCTTATTTAATATTTTTTTCTAATTCTTTTATCTTATATTTTAATCCAAGTAATTAGCCATTAATTACTTAATTAGCCATTTACTAATTGTTGATAATTTTATTATTTAGGATTAACTATTATCTCACAACTATTTGACTTACATTGGTATTTTATATCCCATGTAAAATATTAAAAATACTTTTGGGGCCAAAAAGTGCTTTTAATAATATTATATTTATGCTTCTCTATTTTTCAAGGAAATAATCCCAAAAATTCCTAAAATTATAGACAACATACTTCCCAAGTTCTTGTCAATATTTGTTGCCATATGAGATTTATCATAATATTTTTTGATCCATTTTTATGTCCTATAATTGCATTTTTAGGGAGTTTTAGCTCTTTATCTCCTCTAATATTCATAGAATTTTCCCTAAGTAATAAGATAATTATGCTCATTTATTGAAACCACATATTCACCTATAACCTTTAAAGGAATATTTATTTATAATTAATAGTCATCCGTGTATTGAATATCCGGGTATTACAGGTGGAAAGACTTCAATTATAATCTCACACGCTAGTTGAAAAGACCTTTCCTCACTAAATAATAATTAACCATAATGTTTTCATTAAACCGGATTAACAAGTGATGAAGGAAAAACCCTTTTCTTTACAAAAATAAGCACGTCGGAGTTTAGGGCACAAATTTCGCCCACAAACTCACCACAACAAAATCCAAAACTCTGGGCACAATTATCAAGCAGAAGAATACACAACCCACGAGTTTTACAATGCCAATTCCATAGCAAAGGGTCTACACCAAAACATTTTCCACACAAGTTTTGATTGTGTATCCACCAAAATATATTAGTGTATAAAATAATACCTTTGGTTCAACAGTAAATAGACAATCATCCCAAAACAGTTAAAATAGTATTTCCATAATATGTAGGCCCTAAAATGGCAATATGTAAACTCATAACAACAGTATCTTAAAAAAATTATTATTCCATATCCAACATTTCACAACAAACATCATATCTATTACCACAGACACAATTCCAATTACAATATTAATTATATACATACATACATATATGGGAAAATACACTACTTCACCAAAACAATTTTATATTCAGATACACACATAATTTTTCAAAACACATGACAACAATTTATGTAAGAGTAAGATTTAGAAAACACCTTATAGTCCAAAACAAGCATATGAAATAAATTAACCCTGGTTACCTCAACTCCAAGCTAAACCTTTTTTTTCAAAGAGTAAAACGCGAACAATCACCGATCACAAATAAACTCTACAAGTATCAAAATTATACCTTACATTACACAAATTCAAATAAATATATATAATCATAATAAAAACTAAAAATAATAGTTTAATCCTTCAAATTCCAAAACTAACCGATTAAAATCTCGGTAATTCTTCTATTAACCCAAAATAAAATTTATACAACTTTTAATCGGTAAAAATATTCGGTAGGATATAAATCCTAAATTTCTTGAGTAGAAAAATTAATTGAAATTTCTACAACAATCAATCAAAAATTCTGAACCGATTAAAACTAGTTATTAATCGTTCTATACATATATACAGTCATCTATTGTCAAAACTCAACTTTCCAAAAATCATAACCCCAAAATTTTCACTTACCAACATGATATTACCTTCACTAAAAAGAGAAAAATATATAGAACAACTTTCGTGAATGAAGTTTATTGAAAAGAAGTTGATTTAACTATTAAAATGATCTTATAAAATAAATAGCGTACCAGAAGTACTCCAACACCGCGCTCACTCTCAGATTTCTCACCGCCTCATTCTCTCCATCTAATTCTCTCAATTTCACCGTGCAACATATATATATATATATATATATATGTGTGTGTGTGTGTGTGTGTGTGTGTGTGTGTGTGTGTGTGCGCGCGTGCCAAAAGTCACCACCTCAATTAATGAGGCGGTGATCTAGTTAATTTTTTTCCCTTCTTTCCGTCACTACCACGTTTCATCTTCCTTTTTTTTTAAATGGGCAAAATTACAAGAAGAGCCCAAACTTTATTTTAATATTAATATTTTTATTTTTCTCTCACAATTTCAATTTAATTACCATAATCATATATAATTATTTCTTAATTACAATTAAATCCTAAAAATAAAATTAGGATGTTACACCAATACATCCGAGGGCTAAGAGAGATCAAGATCCTTGTGTTGATTATGCTTTTATTTCTACAGAAGGCTGGAGATTGTTTGTGGCATCACAAAAACATTCCAAATTTCAATTATAAGTTGTTAATCATAGTATGACACATTTTATTTAAAATTATTATTTATCACTAAGTCAGTTTTCTTTATTCTTTGTTCATAGGAATTAAGTCAAGCCAATAAAGAGAGGCGGGCCAAAAATCAATATGGTCATACTATGTCTCATGGGCATTATTAGAAGCTTGAAAAGAAGATCATACATGTTGATTTGCAAAAAATGGAGGAAGTAGTTAAATCAGATCCTTGTATGGTTGTGCTGACACCGCCTTCACCCTCACGTAACAGAAAATGGAAGGAAGCGAGGACGAAAGAAGGAAAATTCATAAATTCAATCATTGCAAATATCGCTGCAAATATTGTGAGTTGAAAGATAAAGTTCATTAAAGTGTCTTTCAGTTTCTATAAAGATTATGCTAATTTATATTCCTAAACTCTATGCTACAATATGAACTTGAGCAGTAGAGTTAGCAAGGCTCCTTCACTTCAATTGGAAGGATGGACATCTTAGCCACGATGCTTGGGAATCTAGATCACCCTGGTTTGGTTAAGGGGGAGTCGGTCTCTTGAGATATTTTGGACGGACTTCCTCACATTCTATACAGAGTGAACCTAGTAGAGAACAAATGGCTAAGATGCGAGAGGAAGTCAAACAAAAGCTCGAGTTACAACTTCGACAATCACTTTCGAAAACGATTGTTGGAATAGCTATGGGGTGAGATGAGATTGATGGTGTCTAGCATGCAAGATGGGATGCAATCAGAACATAGATATCAGGTTTGTGAATAATATCAATTCTGATAACATTGAGTTTTGCTTTATGTTAGTTTAATTATTTTAGTCGTTTCTCTTACCCCAGGAATCCTCAGTCTTTTGCAGTACCAAAGGCAGTTGTAATCCCATAGATTTACAACTCGGGGACCTTACTCCTCTACCAGATGTTGGAGAACCTTGAATTATTTGGTTAGATGTCCTGGTGGTGTGTGTTGTTGCTGATGCTGTTGTATACATGCAAGCAACCACCCACCATAGTCAACAAATTCAGGATGATCAACGTATAGTCAACATTACAAGTGTTCAAATTGCAACTCCTCCTTGGTTAGGAAAAAAGATCTTTCATCCTTTGGCCTCACCAACTAGTTCAGATTGCAACTCCTACTATAATGGTAGGAAACACCTTACTATGAATTACTTGAATTTTCTTTGACATCCTACTTACAATCTTTAATTTATGTGTTGGTAGGATCAAGAACAAGTGGAAAAGTTGGGCTTCTTGGCATAACTCCAAGATACCCATACACAAATTAAGAGGGCTGACTTGCATATGCCTTATGGGATTGTGGGTATAACGTACTTGTATAACTATGCGATTCATAGCAAAGATATACATGATTTCTTGTCTTTTGAAGAGATAGACATAAGATGAATTATGTAACACACCCTTGTTACTACCATCCTATATTAGAGTATAATGCAATAGAGCGTGTGGATCTGGTTTGAACGAATAAGTAACTGATAATATGCACTAAACATAAACTTGGTAATATGTAAAACAAAATCCCTACTAGGTTATTACTTTACAATTATCCCAAAATATATTTCTAAAAATAAACTCCTTATACATCTCATTCAAAATATATAAAAAAATTACAAAAGTGAAAAGAACTCCTTCCGAGTTTCACCTTCTTCTTCTTCCCGCGTCATAACATTGCTTTCCCCTTCTTACTTGATCCACTGCCTGTGCCTTTATGTAAATATGAGATTCACAATTGAATCTTAGAGTAACATGTTAATCTCTATGTATAGTGTATACAATATATGATAATTGAAAACCATAACATAGAAAAGCAATTTAAACATTCAGCATTAATGCACAACAACAATTAACAGTATAGCATAGATGTTATGTTAGTTGCGAATGGACCCTACAAGTCCAACAACGAAGGACTAGACAAGTTCTAAATTCCATAGTACTAGGAAAAGTAAATGGAAAACTCTACGAGTCCCGAATTCCACAATGCTAGGAAAATAAACATAGGACCCTACAAGTCCTGAATTCCTCAACCCGAGGAAAATATGTTGACACAGGACTTTATCAATCCCGAGTTCCTCAGAATATAGGAAAAATCTAAACGCAAAATCTTACCGGTTCCAAATTCTTCAGCATATGGGAAGACAATTGTTGTTGGCCAAATAACAAAAACATTCAATGTAAACAACCATGTGTATAAGACACAAATCCACAATTATGACAAACTAATATATAAGCATACACATGTCAAAGAGAATTATAGTTACTATCTATCCATATAGCAACTCAACCATCAAGTTTATCCAACTTCTTTGCGGTGCTCAAGCACTCGGGAATTCCTATAATTTTAGGATAATAAACAATATTTAATATATATCCTTAAACATGATAAATGGGTCTTAATTATCATGTTAACCCCATACAATCTTTATCATTTTAGGGTATAAATTTTAATCACCCTATTTAACCATTTTTGCATTCAACCTTAAATTTCTAGAATTTTCATTAAAATTTTAAAATTCATATTTAAATGCACAAAACTCCAAATGATATGCTTCCAAAACTCACGTGTTCCCTAATAAGTATATTTTCACATACAAATAACACCAATGGTCTAAACATGTCAAGTCATTCCCAGTTTTCAAAACTTTCCTTACTATCCAATATGAACTTCCAGATGCTTAGGTCAGTTTGTAGAGTTCATAACTCTTTGTACAGAACTCCAACAATTACAAACAACCAATCAAATCAAAGCTCTATGTGTCTACTACACATCTAGAAAGTTTAATAGTTTATGGAACTTCATTTACATATTTAAAAAATATTCTCAAGTTAACTGCTCATATTTAACTTTCCTGAAACATAGGTTAGATTGTAAAAATCATAACTCCTTGTATATAACTTTAAAAGTTACAAACCACCTATCAAGTTAAAGCTTTTTGTCTCCACTACAAATATGAAAATTTTCAAAATTTTGGAATTCATTTATCTAGTCAAAAATTTCACACAAGATGACTGCCTCTAGAAACACAAAACTTGTAGTTTTACAACTTGTGTTATTTTAATCCCTTATTTCTAAAAATTTTCTTCACCTTATTTCCACCCCATTTTTTGTGGTAAATTAATTGAAAACCTCAAAATTATGAAAATCACTTGAGTTCTTTGAGTTTTCATTCAGACCAAATTTTTGGGTTTTAAACCAAGAAACTTCAAAATGTCAAGAGGAAGATTAGGATCTTACCACTAGCCTTTGATCTTGTTCTTGTGATCACTTCATCTTCACTTCTTCTTCTTCAAACCTTCGGTCTAACCCAGAAAAACCACATGAATGTTGATTATTACACATCAATCATAACATGCAAGAGAGGATGAAGAAATTATAATAAGTGTTCCTCTTCTTACCTTAATCTTCTTGTGGTTTTCTCTTTTCTTTTCTTCAATCTATCTTAGCTGAACATCCAAGTTGAGTGTTGTAATGTTGTTGACCAAATGAGAGGAACGGAATAGTTGAAGGAGTGTTAGTGTTCTTGGGAGGAGAAGGGTTACTGTTTGGAGAGGGATGAGAGGAGAAAAACCAAATTGGGAATTGGAAGAATGGAGTGTTTGTGTGTGTGTGTACGTGGAATAGAGAGGAATGAGTGAAATGCATTGAATGATTGTGAAGTGTGGTGTGTGTATTTCCATGAAAAAGAAAAGAGGGAAGTGTGTGTGTGCGCGCGCGCGCAATGTGCATATGTGCCAAGTGGCAAGTAACGAAAAGTGTGTGTGTGTGTGTGTGTATTACATGCATGCTTGGAACTTGTTGACACAAGAAGGGAGAAGGGACAAGTGTCCCATGACTCATGCTTGTCTTCTTTCCTCATGTTGGGCTGAAACTCTTGGGCCATTGTAAGGGTCCAATTTCTTTTTTCGTTCATCTTGTTTTTAGGCTGGAACCCTTAGCCCAATTAAGAGCCCAAAATGCCTTTCCATCCTTCTTAAAATTGGGCCACATTGTGGCCTTGTTTAGGGAGTCTTAAGTGTTCTTTTTCCATGGTCCATTGTCCAAATTCATTCAAATGTCCAATATTCAATAAACTAGCAATATCCCAATAGATATTCAATCTTGACATTTATTGAATATTCCACAATGTATAGGATTATTGGTAAATCGAAAGTCGGGATATTACAAGTTATGTTCTCAATCAAATGAGTTCAATTTTTGTTTTAAAATTTGATTAATGCAGTGATTTTTATGATTCTATATTCACTAAGTCATGTCTTATTTTAATTGTACGGTAGCTGCTTCCACAAAATGTGTGTCAGACACTGGACATACACAAATTATGGATTCTTATGTCTTGGTCGTGTAGAAAGGGGTGGGAACACTATGGTAGAGAGGATGAGCTATGTGGGGTATGTACTAGGAGAGACTCAGTTACCGTGTTATTTGACACAATTATTGACACGCAAGTAACTTTTTTTAAACCTTTTAAGGCATATTTAGTTTGTTAAGTTATGAAATATTATGTTAGCTAATATCATTTTAATCAATATATGTTATTATAGCTATTGTTGGAGTCTCTGCATTGCTTGCCCCTTGATCAACCACATCTATTGGTTTGATTCGTTGGCTCGTGCACTGAACGAAGAGATGAAAACCATTTTTAATGCGTAAGTTAAGTTGTTTGTAAATCATTGGTTTTTTACTTGAAGAAAATGTTTTAATGTCTTCTGATTTTCATTCTAATGATAGTGTGATGAAGAAATATTTTATACTGGGTGGGAAGCGCAAACCTAAAGTTACTACCACAAGTGGTACCGGCCCAAAGTAAGTTGCTTACTTTCAAGTTCTTTAATTGATTATCACTTTATAATTTCTTTAATTCATTTTAACCATTTTCTTTTCATGTATAGTGCCCTCGCCAACTAGGTAAAACTTAGTGTGGGTACTACGTTATTCTAAATATGTATAACATCATCATCATTAGTGGAGTTACTTCAGAGTTTGAACATGTAATTCTTCATTATTAAATGATTTTCATTTTTATTCTTCTAAGTGAATTGTTGATTATTTAATTAAATTGATTGATTTATGTTAACTTGTTCTTCAATTTGCCCGCAGATTTTTAGTCAAGAGGAACCCTACTCTATGAAAGACTGTTCTTCAATTTGCTTGCAGATTTTTGGTCAAGAGGAACCCTATGCTATGGAAGACATTAATGTCCTTAGAGACCTTTTGGCGAGACATCTTCCACAACATATAGAACATGTCTAGGCATCGATGATTTTTTTTTTTTTTTTAGTGTAGTGGTTTTTTTATAGCCATTGTGTATTAATTTGTGAACTTGTGCACATTCTTGTATTAAGCATGTTTAGAGAACTTTTGTATTAAACTAAGTTTTCTTTATTCTTTGTTCTTGGAATTGGCTTTTTATATTTTTACCCATTTTTTATATATTTGTTCTAGTTGTCTATTACAAAAAGATTGTAGACACAAACTAATAATATAGTTTTTTAACATAATAAATCAATAAAGACAATCATTTTTCAAAGAATAGTTGTTGAAGTCTGACTTACAATGACTGTTATAATAAAGCTATCATTGTAAGTGAGGTTTATGAATATAGTTTTTTTTTTAAAAAAAAAAATACACGACCATTTTTAAGAGAATAGTCATTGTATGTCTCACTTGCAATGGCTATTCCAGAAAAATAGTCGTTGTAAGTGATACTTATGGATATAGTTCTTTGTTTGAAAAAATATATAACTGTTTTTGAAGAAAAAAGTCATTGTAAGTCTACAATGACTATTTTCTAACTTACAATGACTATTTTATTTTAGTATAATAGTTGTTGTAAGTGAGACTACAACAACTGTATAAGAATAGTCATCTATTTTAAAACTTTTCAACGATACTCACACACGCTACCCCCTGAAAATAGTCTTAAAAACATATGTTAAAAGTTCTTTCTATAGTAGTGGTAACGACGGTATCAAAGAACTATACTTGATGCCTGCAAAATCATACTAAACAAGGGGGAGGCTCAAAAATACCTCATAAGAAACAAGAACCTCAACATTAAATAATGATCTAATGGACATGTCAAGAGCTAATTCTAGCTGATAAGCATTAGGACCAAGTTTTTGAACAATACAAAATAAGCCAGAGACACGAGCATGCTACTTTTTGAAGGAATTTTTGGGGAAAATGTTAGGGTGAATACAAGCCATTACATAATCACCTTCACTAAATGTTTGAACTTGACAATGAACATCGACAACTAATTTATATTGATCATTACTTTTAATAACTACCTCTGTAATATCTAATAGCTAAAATTAAAAAAGCAAACCTCAAGTAGAACAATCAACAAAGACAAGATAATCAAATGAACAAAGAATAACTACCTTCGTGATATCCAATAGCAAGGAATTTAAAGTTTAGGATAAGAGAGCCTTACCGAATAAGCTTTAAGAGCCCAAAGTTGGAAACTTTACCCCTAAATGTCTCTATATGATGATTCTTAGCTCAAGAGAGGTCCAATACAACATAAACCATGTGAAAACATCAAGGAATCATGAGCAAAGGCATCAATGAGTGCAGGAAACATGTGTGACAATGAAGGCATGTGAGGGTCTATGCATGGACTTCCATCGGCTCATGGGGAGCGTGTAGTGGTCGTTGGCCATGAAATTCAGGTGGCAGGACAAGCTCTTCAAGGTGAATACACTAAAGTTGGTTTCGTGTTGAACATCAAAGGTGTGTGTGGTTTTGAAGGAAGTTTTAGGAGTGTAGGAAATGGAAGGAGAATGGAAACCTCGCTCTGATGCCAATTGATGTAGAATGAGGAAGGGGAAAGGGAGACGAGAGAAATTAGAAAAGGGAGAAACTCAGAGAGAAGGCAAGAGAAATTCTTATTCAATCATTCAAAGGTTCAAAATAAGATGTAATACTAGAATTTTCAAATGTAATTCATCAATAATCATAACCAAAATCAAAATTAAAATAAATAATCAATAATGACAAAACATTAAATTTGATTAAGTCTAGTCTTCAAATCTTTAGGGGATGCTTCTAGTCCTTTTGTGATTCTCATGAGTAAATTTACTCATATTTAATTAATACTATTAATCACATCTAAGAAGTTATAGAAGTTGCAATTAATGAAGTTTTAACTAGGGGTAACCTTAAAAATATAATTAAAACCCTACTTAGTAATTTATTATAAGGACAGTCTATTTCTTCAAAAAATTTATATTAAAATCACCACTAAAGATTTGGGCAAATATAATTCTTAATAAATAAGGGTTCCAATGAATAAACGTCATGTATGTCAAGACGGAGGTCAAACAAGGATATATAATGAGAAAACCAAGAGGTTTAATATGCACACTATCATATATTGAGGGGTAGAATCCGCGAAAATACAAAAATAAAGGTTGTATAGTGAATAACCATAATTTATTCAGTGACATATATGACGATTTTTACAAAATAATTGTCATGTAATACTTTCAAATGATTTGTCTTCATAAGTTATAAGTCATAAAGTCTTCAAGACTAACCGTCATTTAACACTTTCATAATCCACTTTTAGACCCTTCATTAGTTAGTTAAATTATAACCTTGCATAAGTTATAAGTCATAACCCTTCATAATGTTAGACCTTCATAAGTTATAAATTATAACCTTGCATAATCTGTTAGACCATCATAAGTAATAACCCTTTGTGATCCTTGTTAGAGCCTATTTAAACTCATATATTTCATTTGATTCTTACTACTTGTCTTTATCAGTATCCTCCTTCTGTCCTTGATCATGTTAAGTTCCTAGAAAGCTCATTTCGCCATTGCCACCCCCTCCTTCTCCACTACTACCACCTTGTCTCCGCCATTTAAAATAGAGGCTCTAATGCAGATGTTGGCAGGCCTTAACCACCACACAAGCTGTCTCACGTCATACGCCAACATGATAAAGTTCAACCACATAATTCATCAAATTGATGTTGAATATGACTTGCAGTTAGACCCTTCATTTCCCTTATCTGATGATAAGAATGAGGAGCGGATGAGGACAGAAGTAGTGTTGATAACTAAACATCATCATTGTTTTTTTTAATATTTAAAATGAAGTTAACAAGAAAACAAAGCTGAATAATTCATTGTTATTAATTGAAATCATAAATTATTCTTTCTTATCATCCTTATCATTCTCTTCCTTTTCCTCTTCATCATCCTCATTCTCATCATTGGAGGAGGGAGAAGAAGTTAACAAAAATGTTAACTTAATAATTCACGATTATTGAGTAAGAACCTTAAATCAATCTTTTGAAGTTAACAAAAAAAAACAACTTAATGATTCTCAATTATTAATTAAAAATGGTAAAGTATTCTTGCAAACATACTTAATGGCTCTAACTTAATAAATGTTAGTTAGAGCTTTTGAAACCTTTAATTAACAATGGCTACAAAATGGGTGCCTCCGTGTTATCCAATGATTGTCAAGGGAACATAGGTACCCTTTCATTATGTCCTGCTCAACTTCCAACTCATGCAATGATGGTTTTTCCACGTCCCTTCTAGATGTCAAATATAGTATTTAAACTCCACATTATCATTTTTATGATGTTTTCTTTATTGTCCTCCTCTTCAATCACAAAGATGAAATGCTATATGGAGATGTTAGTTCTCTAAGTATGTTTTGATGATAACTAATCATTGTAAACAGTTTAAGATAGATGATCCAAGCTAAAATGGTTTTATCTCATTCAAAATTGGATTTTGTCAATATGTCATTCTTGCTGTCAAATTGGCTCAAGGCAGAGTTGTTAAACTCGAGCCAAGTCGTGCTTAATCCTTTGTAAAATGACATTTTGACTTGAGCCACAATTATCAGACTCGAGTTTGGATCTAAACTCGAGCCAACATTATGTGACTCAAGCCAATTGTTTGCAAACTTAAAATGATTTCAAAATTATATTTCATTTGACTCGAGCCAGAAACTATTGACTCTAGCCAAAATCTTGACTGTTATATTCAAAAATATTTTGACTCGAGTCTTCACTTATCACCTCGAGCAAAGAAGATATCTTTTGAAAATTATTCAAAATGTTTATTACATCTTACTCGAGCCAGGTTTTTGCTGCCTCAAGTTTTGACCTAAACTCGAGCTATGTAATTCTGCCTTGAGTTGAAGAACCTTCATAAGCTAAGTGATCAATTAGACATTGATTCGAGCCACCATTTCTGAGCCTCTAGTTTGAGCCTAGACTCGAGCCAGAGTTATTTGACTCAAGTTAATTACCTTGATACTTTTCTTCTCTGTGTTTTCAAAGCTAAATTAACTCGAGCCAGAATAAGTTTGACTTGAGCCAATTATTCTTAGTTTGAAAATCTCCGTGTTTGAATCTTTCAATTCACTAAGATTGTTTAGATACTTCATATAATCTATCATTATTATTCCTAACTATATTTAATCAGTTTATTAATGAGTTTCAGATGATTAGAATGTGGATTAACATTGTTATTGGATAAAGCAATCTCGTGTGTCAGAACATTAAATGCTCTTTGCCTATTTGAGACACTAACCAGTAAGCATTCAAAAGACGTTTCTGGCAAGATAATCTTCATTCCTTTTGTTGTGCCTCAACGGTCATAAACGAAGAAATAAAGGAATTAAAAAATGTTCAAGACGACAATTTTTTTAGAGCATTAATGGTTCAACGCTTCATCTCTTTAATAGACATTTTGAAGAGTCTCAACGGATAAGTCTTCAAGCTTCTACAACGGACATAAATGCCATCAACTATAAATATAAGAAGCTTTGAATTTACCACCTACCGAAACGTTGTGCAATCAATTCGACTCAACTACAATTTACTGTTTCATTAACTGAGCTTAATATCTTCGGATATTATTCTTGTACTTCAGTGTTCATCACTTTATCTACTCTGTGAGATAGTTAAACACTTATCAATTTATTATTCATTAGTTGTAATACCCGCATATTTATTTATCTGAAATATTACATTTTGGTAAATAAATTGGGTATTTCTGATAAGTGAAATTATTGTTGCAAGACTTGTGTTATTATAGTCTATGTTTCTAGGATGAGTTCTGGGAAATTAGAGAATTTAAGGGCCAAAGTGCCAAATGACCAAAATACCCCTAGTATGCAAAATGACTTAGGAAAATTGTGAAAAATCCTAAAAGGCAATGAAATAATTATTTGAGTTAGGAGAGTATATTATATCTAATTGTGATAATTTGATAAATTATGAGCTTGGAGAAATTGAATAAGAATGCTCAAAAAGTATTGTAATGACCATAATACCCTCTCAAATTCTAGAATAATGCAGAAAACATGGAAACAGAAATGTCAGTGCTACAATTATGAGGTAATGAGGCATTCTAATTAAGAAAATTATCAACTAGTGATAATAAAGTAGTTAAGTAATTTACGGCTAATTACTTAAGCATAAGTAAAGGAAATTCATAAGTAATTTTGTAAAACCCTAAAATTAGTGGTTTTTGGCTTAAAATTAGTAAGAACATATTTAGTAATTAATTGGAGAATTTTGTGAAAAATAAGTGAGTTTAGGTATTTTTTTTAAGCCTAAATACAAGAATGGACCAATTAGGTAATTTTGTGAAATTTTTGGAAAAATTGGAATAAATAAATAAATAATAAAAATAAAAAGGGTCCAGTAGAAAATTGGAAAAAAAATGGAGATAGGAACAAATTTTAAATATCATGATATTTTTGTAAAATTGTATTATTATATAATATAATTAAATATAGTGAATAGTAATGGAATAAATAGGAAACGGATCCTATCTAGAGAACCAAGAATAGGAATTCCAAAGTCAAGGTAAAATATTGATCAGTGAGTTTTTACCTTCAAGTGACCTCTTCCGGAAGTTAATTCCGAGGTCGGGTAGCGCATTTGCCTAATAAGACGAAATAGGGAAAAATGCGAGATAGTCACATTTTGGATTTGAAGAAAATAAATTATAACTCAACATCCGGAGATGAGTTTATAATTATATGGACATATTTGGAATCAGTGAATTTTTGTCGAGAAGTTGATGATTCCGAAAACGATTTTCGTAACGTAGACGCGCTGGACACGTTTTTCGAGAAAACTTCAACTGGACTGTTGGAACCCTGTAAGGGACCGAAATATAAGTTAAATTAGATATTATTGATGAGGAAGAGAAGATCTTCAAAGTTATGAATTCATAATTTTGAGATTTTCCGAGACTACTGAAACGGACACCGATCGGGGAATTCTATCGGGCCATAGGGCATAAAGTGAGCTTGAGTCACCATTCTTGGACCAATTGCTTGCTGCCACATCACCCCCTAAGTTGACCAAGAGCTTCCCATGGACAAGAATTAACCACCAATTAGCCTTGATTTTACATGGTTATAAGGTAGGGAAAAATTACAAGATTTGGAATGTGGAAATTACCAAAGTGGCACAAATTTTGCCTATATAAAGGCATGAGCACCTCTTGGATTTTCACATCCATTCTCAAGCTAGAAACCGAATCTAGAGGGAGAAAGAAGAGAGAGAAGCTCTAGAAAAAATTGTGAAGAAGTCTTCAACGGGTAAGTTCTTCGATCTTAGCTTCTAAGTTCTAGTCTTTAGTTCAGTAGTTGGTAGAAATGTTAGTTAGATTTAGTAAGTAGGGAATGAGATTCCTACTATTGTTTTTAAGCCTCATTGCATTGAAAGATGCCGACGAGGTAAAAACTTGGTAGGGATTGAGTTCTGAAAAGTGAAAGTTAGAATAGCGAAGTCTTTCGGGCGAAATTCCGCCAAATTAGGGGGTAGAAGGGCAAAATGGTAATTTTTACCTAAAATGCCGATTATGATGTCAAATCACTAATGAAAGTGATATTACTCTTATAGGGCATCAGAAACTCTGATTTGCTGCCGTTACGCTGCCCGACGTGCCACTGGTGAACATTTCACGTTTTTCCGCCAGAAGTACCTAACATCGTCAACGAAGGTACGGACGCGTACTGTAACCCTAACTCTATGCTGCTTATATACTTTTGCGTTATAGATACGTTCATAGGCGAGGTTCGTTGAGAATCGTCGGAGAGATACTTACAGCTTTACCCACGGATTATAGTATTGGTAATGCCGTTTGAGTTATTCCTAGCGCTGAGGACACGTGGCGTGGCACTGGATATGTGCAGAACTAGTCGAGAGAGACTTTAAATACTGCTTTGTGCTTATGTTCTGTCCATGTTATGGATCATACATCTGCTGTTTGCTTTTGTGATGATATGCTGTATTGAAATGAATATCTGTCGTACGTATACTGTTTTATTTGAGCATAAGGTTAACCGTTACCTGAGATCCATATGTGGAATGGATCTCAGTTGTAGCATTAGGATCTGGAGGACCAATCTTAGGCGATCGAGGCAAGCAACCGAAGTAGGCCAGGACGTGTCTACATTGTTTATCGTTTTCCTTAGTTTCTTTAACCTTTAAGAATTCTGAATGACTGTAATCCCATACAATTACACTATGGTCCATATTTTGAATGTAATGTAAATTACTTACTCGCTCCAATACTCTACTCTGACTACTCTGCTTGAAATATTTGGAAACGTTTAAAAAAAAATCCGCCGTTTTCAAATGGGATGTTACATTAGTCAACTCTTAAGGTTGTGGAATCTTCAGTGTACAATTACAGCTTGTAAGGGGGAGTGAGTCCTAGTATGAGAGGATCATCCAAGTACGAAGTGTGTAATTATAACAGTCACTTTGAGTTAGTGAAAAATCCCAAGGTGCTTGGGGACTGGACATAGGTCATGGAATTAGACCAAACCAATATAATCTTCCTGTGTTCATTTCCTTTCTCTATCTCTGTCTTTGTGTTCTTAAGGCTCTAGCGAAAAATCTTTATAATCACCTATTCACCCCCCCTCTAGGTGATATTCCACCTTCATTTGGTATCAGAGCTTTGGTTTCTTAGTTGGGCTTAACATCACAAGAAAGATCATGAAAGAAATATTACCTGATGGAGCATCTATCAATCGCCCTCCTGGTTTCAACGGAGAACACTACTACTTTTGGAAGGCCAAATTTAAAGTTTTTGTTATGGCTACTGAATTTGGTCTATGGAATGTGTTCGAGAGAGGAAACTATCAAACTACTTCAATTGAAGATGGAGTTTGAATCGCAAAGCTTGAAGAAGAGTATGACGAGAATGACAAAAGACTTGTCACTCTCAATAGCAAAGCTATCTTAATGCTTCAAAGTGCTTTTAGTCATTAAGAGTACTTTCGTATCTGCAATCTGTCAAGTGCAAAGGAGATGTGGGAGGCATTGGAATAGCTTATGAAGGAACTTCCGGCATGAAGGAGAATCGTATCAATAATTTGACAACCAAGTATGATCTTCTTTGAATGAAGACTGAAGAATCCATCGGTGAATTTCAACTTCGCTTTACCCATTTGATCAATCAACTAGCAGCCTTGGGTAAAACATACAAGTAAGCCCCTCAAGTCAGAAAAATCCTTAATGTTCTAACAAAAATATTGGGAAGCTAAAGTCACAACAATCAAAGAAGCCTGTGGAGAATCAATGCAATCAGTAGCTACTCTATTCGGAAGTTTATCTAAATAGGAAAGCAAATTAAAATTTAAGAAGGGCTTGGACGAAACCAACACCAACAAAAGCAAATGTATTGCTCTTAATGCTATGAAAGAGAAGGAAACTAAGGATGAAGATGATGATGATGACGATGATGATGAAATGGGGATGTTCGTGAGAAAATTTAAGAAATTTTACAAGAAGGATCAAGGCTTCAGAAATCGATTTCAGAAAGGAAGCACAAGCAACAACAAACGAGAATTCAAAGATAAAGATCAAATCATCTATTATGAATGTGAGAAGCTTAGCCATATCAAATCTGAATGCCCTCAGTTGAAAGGCAAAGAAAAGGAAAAAAAGAAGAAGTTCAATCACTTTAAGAAAAAGGCCTATGTGTCTGCCATATGGGGAGACAGTTCCTCAGATGAAGAAGAAAGTGAGGAAGAAGAAGTTGCTAATGTTTGCCTCGTTGCAGAAGAAGAGCAACATGAAAACGATGACGAAGAGGTATATGATTTTGAACCTACTTACGATGAATTATTGTCTAAATACAATGAGTTACATTCATAATTTGAAAAAATTGCGAAAGAACTTATTGCCTCCAAGAGGAAAATCAAAACTCTTGAAAAGCAAGTTAAAGATTCTTCCCCACCTTGTGAAAACCTAATTTGCGATAAGTTCCCTGATCTTAAAAAAAAAAAAAAATCTTACGAAAACTCTTGAGAAGTTCACTAAAGGCAGTGAAATGCTCAATGTGATTCTAAAAGCTCAAAGGTTTACAAATGATCGATCAGGCATAGGATACAATCCTGTTTTAAACAAAAAGAAAATTGGAGAAAAATCATATTTGAACTTTTTCCAGAAATCAGTTCACGCTTCAAACCTCTTTGCTCATTGTAACTACTGTAATCGTAAACGTCATAATACTTCATCTTGTTTTCATAAAAAGGAAAGAAGTGATAAACTCATTGGTAACTATCAGTGGGTACCTAAGGGAACCTATGTTCCTAAGGCCCGAACTAACCCCAAAGAACCCAAGAAAAGATGGGCACCTAAAACTTAATCTCTTTTGATTTGTAGGTTTGTCTAAGAGCATCAAGAACCAACAAGTGTGGTACATTGACAATGGGTGCTCCAGACACATGACGGGGGATCAAAGCAAATTTGTTGCAATGAGATCAAAAGATGGTGGAAAAGTCACTTTTAGAGGAAACCAATCTGGAAAGATAGCTGGAATTGGTGAGATTGGTGCAATGGATGGACCTCAGATCAAAGATCTATATCTTGTAGAAGGTGTCCATCACAACGTTCTGAGCGTAAGTCAAAGTGCTAACAAGAACAACTGGATCATCTTTGATTCAGAAGAATGCCTCATTGTCAACAAAAATGATCTTCCAACCGATAAAGGTAAACTTAAGGTATTATTTAAAGCACCCAGAGAAGGTAATTACTATACTTTAGATTTACCTAAAGTTAATTCTGAAAAATGTTTTGTTAGTAACTAAGATTAAAGTTGAATGTGGCATAAGCGTCTTGCTCATGTGAGCATGTTCCAACTGGATAAGTTGTTAAGAAAATATTTGGTTCTTGGTTTACCTAAACTACGATTTAAAAATGACAGGATCTGTGATTCCTGTCAAATAGGTAAACAAACTAAATCATCTTTGAAAAATAAGTTTGAAATCTCGACCAATTGACCTCTTCAACTACTTCATATGAATTTAGTTGAACCGGCAAGTGTTAAGAGCCTTGGTGGAAATTTATATACTCTAGCCATTGTCAATGATTTCTCTCGATTTACATGGACTATCTTTTTATCCTCAAAAGATGAAACATTTGATCTGTTTGTTGTGTTTGCCAAGAAAGTTCAAAACAAGAAAGGTGTTTGCATTTTAGCTATTCGGACTGCTCATGGAGGTGAGTTTGAGAATCAAGCTATCATAGAGTTTTGTGATGCTCACGATATTGATCACAATTTCTTGGCTCCAAGGACACCATAACATAATGGTGTGGTTGAAAGAAAGAACCGAGTGCTCACTGAACGAGAATAAGACCTCACAAGTCTTCTAGGCAGATGTAATGAGCATGACCAACTTTATCTCAAACCGAGCCTATCTTCGAAAGAAGATCAACAAAACTCCATATGAGCTTTACAAAGGAAGGAAACCGAATTTGGCACACCTGCATATCTTTGGTTGCAAATGTTTTGTCCATAACAATGGTAATGACAATTTGGGTAGGTTTGATCTCAAATCCGATGAAGGTATATTTCTTAGATATTCTAATAGGAGTAAAGCATATAGAATTTTCAATAATACTCGTTTAGCGTCAACTCATGTTGTGTTTTGTGAATCCAAATTAGTTGGATGATGATGAACCTATTTATAAAAATCAATTGTCTCTTGAAAATCGAAAATGTTTTTGTGTTTTGTGAAAATCCAAATCATATGAACCTTTGGATGATGATGAATGAGGTTACCGCCTTTATATTTATAAAAATCAATGAATTCAAGAATAATTACATCAATTTGATAAAATCAAGTTTAGGATTTGGTACCTAGGCCTAAAGACCATCCCTCATTCTAAATGAAAATCCTGGAATTCTTGAGACAAGAGAAATTAATGAATATTTTGATGAAGCAAAATGTTTAAAACTATTTTTGTTATAAGGTAATTCTCAAAACTCTTGTCTAAAAACATTATGATACTTGAAAATCATGAAAGATTATGAGAAAATTATGGGAGTATTATATTTAATTATGATCAATCTCAACCATTAAAGCAATTTTAATATTTTTAGGATATAAAAAGTTCAATTATAAAGTTTGTAAGATAATAATAATGTAAATTATAAAATTATCAACCATTGGTAAGAGGATGATTAGATAATTTGCTAATTGACCAAGAGAAATATATAAAGTTAAATTTATGATAAAATCCTTAATTAAGAGGTTGTAAAAAATCCGATTATGATAAAAAGATTAATAAAAATTAGTAAAGATAAATGTATGAAGAAACCTAATCCTAAAAAGTAAACGAAGAATTTACGAGAATTTTTGGTAAAAAATATTATATTTTTAAAAAATGGAAAAAAATTATGAAAAAATAATTAAAACTGAATTTTAAAATGAAGGGGCCGAAATTCTTGGTATTTTTAATTAAAATGAATTGTTTAAATAACTAAAAAAAGTGCTTATAGGCGAGGAATGAGGGTAATAGTTAGAAATAAATCCTACACCAAGGTATAGGGATTTAGTTTTGAATGATAGAGGATTTAGAGTTATTACAAACAGTGGATTTTTGCCTAGACGCCGACGCTTAAGAATTCAATTCCGTAACAAAGGGCATCTAACCTAAAATCTTCAGGAGATAACGGAATGCTCTTAATGGGATTAAGAATTTAGGCAACCCAGATATTATGATTAAGGAAGTTTAAACCTTCGAAACACCGTTGTCGGAATTTTGAGTTTCGACAAGATTACGCGAATCGGGTACCGATTTATATCATCAATGATGATGTCACAAGGGGAGATGTCGACCAAGTCATCCAAGGGACAAGGGAGTGCCACGTGGCAAAGTGCGATCCGACGGCCGAAATCCGATTGGAAACAAATTTGGAAAACTATTTTTCCCCATCCCAAAATCCGAAACCTAGAGAGGTTCTAAGATTAGGAAGGAATATATTCCTATACTTGTTTTTAAGCCTCAGCCCTATGCAGCCAAATATTCATAAGTGTGTTATTGTTATGATTAGAAAGATAATGATTGGGTGATAGTAGCAATGCACTAGAATGTTAATTACATCAATTGGATAGAAATCAAGTTTATGTGGAATGGATTTGGTACCTAGGCCTAAAGTCTACATTATTTATCATTTTCTTTAGTTTCTTTCATCCTTGTGTCGATACATTTGGCACTAAATGGTTATTCAAGAACAAACATGATGAATTCGCAATTATAGTTAGAAATAAGGCTAGATTGGTTGCCAAAGGCTATAATCAAGAAGAAGGTATTGATTATGAGGAAACGTATGCTCCAGTGGCTAGATTGGAAGCCATACGTGTACTCTTAGCCTTTGCATGTATCAAGGGATTTAAACTCTATCAAATGGATGTTAAGAGTGCTTTTCTAAATGGTTTGCCTATTCGAGACACTAACTAGTAAGCATTCCTCTGAGCATTCGAAAGACGTTTCTTGCAAGATAATCTTCATTCCTTTTGTTGTGCCTCAATGGTCATAAACGAAGAAATAAATAAATTAAAAAATGTTGAAGACGGCAATTTTTTTAGAGCATTAATGGTTCAACGCTTCATCTCTCTAATAGACATTTTGAAGAGTCTCAATGGATAAGTCTTCAAGCTTCTACAACGGTCATAAATGCCATCAACTATAAATATAAGAAGGTTTGAATTTTCCACCTACCGAAACGCTGTGCAATCAATTCGACTCAACTACAATTTACTGTTTCATTAACTGAGCTTAATATCTTTGGATATTATTCTTGTTCTTCAGTGTTCATCACTTTATCTACTTTGTGAGAGAGTTAAACACTTATCAAGTTATTGTTCATTAGTCAAATCTTAAGGTTGTGGAACCTTAAGTGTGGGTGTACAATTACAACTTGTATGGGGGAGTGAGTCCTAGTGTGAGAAGATCACCCGAGTACGAAGTGTGTAATTGTTGTCACTTTGAGTTAGTGAAAAATCCTAAGGTGCTTGGGGATTGAACGTAGGTCGTGGAATTTGACCAAACCAGTATAATCTTCCTGTGTTCATTTCCTTTCTCTATCTCTATCTTTGTGTTCTTAAGGCTCCAGTGAAAAGTCTTTATAATCACCTATTCACCCCCCTCTAGGTGATATTCCACCTTCAGAAGATACTTTAGAAAACTCTCGGTGTTATTCTCATCCCCAACATTCGCCTTTGCCTCTTCCACCGCCTCCACCTCTACATCCTATGCCTCCTCAACTGGTGCTAATGTTACGTAATACACAACATACTGACCATGACATGAGGAGGCTTTTTGGATACCTCTCTAGTATGAATATGAAGGCCAATCTCATACTTGATGAGTATGGATTGGCCATGATCTTAACACTGATCTTGGCCAATCCTCTTGTGATAAGTAGCCTGGTTATTTCATCAATTCATCATGCTACTTGTAATTACTGTTCCTTTTTTTTTTTTTTTTTTTTCATTTTTCTTCTTAAATATGAGTATTTTGTGAAAAAAAAGAATATATCCAACAGTTCTTTGAGAAAAATTGTCATGAAATTAAATAAATAATGGTTATATTAAAACAACCATAACCATTTATAAAATATAATGATTTGCAAATTGAAAGGACGCGATGACTCGATAATCCATGAAACCCTCTCTATATAAATGTCCAAAAAATGAACTCATCTTCTCCATTTCCATTTCAACTTCTTATAGCTAACTTATTTACCAAACTTATGGACAAACACAAGAAAATTTCTACCTTATCATCTCAAGACAAACAGAACGATGAACTCCCTCCATCACCAAGCATTGAAGGGATCGTCCAAGCAACCAACGAGTCCTATCATATAGTCCAAGTTCTAGTTGCAAGAGCAAGGACTCATAGACCAGTGCTTGAAGGAACTTACCACTCTCGTTTGCTCTTTGAATGTGAAGGTGGTAGTTATTGGAGAAGGAAGAATTTGATGATGCATCAAATTCTTAAAACATCTCCACAATTTATATTTTAGTTTTTTTTATACTTTGTATTTTTTTTTTTTTTGTACAATGGTGGTGGCATAATGACCACCAAAATCTTTTTAAAAAATTGAAATACATAATGGTTATTTAGTAAAGCCCGTCATTTGTTTGAATAACCATGTGAAAAAAAAGTGAAATAAATAATGGTTATTAACAAAGAATTGTGATAAATGTAAACAAATAAATAACAGTTTTTACAGACCAACCATGATGTAAAAAGTCTTAGGAACGATAACCTAAAAAACCCTATCATTCCTCTCCTTTTTAAATGTCTAAAATAGAATAACTTGACACTTAGTATGTTTGAATGAAATCCACCAACATTGTAACCTTATAACTCCTGTTGTCTTTTCCGGCCTTCAGAAGCCGTTTTTAGTCGAATCCAACTGTAAAAAGCCTTAATTTGACTTTTCATCAACATTTATGCTAGAGAATACACTTGACTCTTGTCTCAGCGGCTACCGCGTGAGTTGTTTTCATTCGTGAGCCTAGCTAGCTAGGTAAAGTTATTATTTCCCTCATCCATTTTGCATTTCCTTCATGCATTCACTTATAACGATTACTCTTCTATTTCTTATAGTGTTTAACCCGGTTGATTAGGCTGCCTTTGTGAAGTCATGATGAGATAAAGCATCTAAGGTGGTATTAATTTTCTTTTGTGATGTTATGTTTTTTGGAAAACATAGAGTTGCTCTAATCAATGATTCCTTTAATTGCTTTTGTAAAGTTGTCTTTTTGGAAACCCTATTATTGCTCTGATCAAAGGTTCTTTTCCTGTTACATGAAGTTATTAACCCATTGCTTTGATTCATGGTTCCTACTTTATTGATCATTTTTTAAAGTGATTTAGGGAGATATGGACCCCTAAGAGAATACCTATCCTTTTTTGAAAGTGTCCATGTCTTTGGAAGTTACTTTGAAAAGATCAATAGGGATGTGATGAATGATGGTTAACACTTTGGGGTATTGCTTGATGGTTAAGCAACATGCTCATGAGGTTGAATAACAAAAGCCAAATATTATCACATGAAAATAGATATATTACTCATGAGTTATAACTCAACTCTTTACGGTGCTCATGAGTTATAACCCATAACTCTTTAAAGTACTCATGAGTTATCCCAAACTGGTTTTCTTTACCATTTATGTACCCTTAATTCCTTTACGGTGCTCGTGAGAACTTGTAACTCTTTATGGTGCTTATGAGAACTTGTAACTCTTTACGGTACTCATAAGTTATAACCCGTAACTCTTTACGGTGCTCATGAGAACCGGTAACTCTTTACGGTGCTCATGAGTTATAATACTAATCTTCATCTTTGTTAATCATTGCAGAACCTGTAATTCCTTATAGTCCTCATGAGCTATATAAAGGATGTTCTCATTAAAACAACTATTGGGGTTTTAGGATTACCTTTTATCACTTAAATACTTCAAATTCTATGATGTCCTCTAACGTTGATCCACAAAGCTACCTCTTGATTGCAATGAGAACTCTTTCTCCTTGGATGCTTGCTAGGCGATGACAAGGTGGAGGCTTTAAGTCTTTGGGTTTTCTTTTCTTAAGACAATGATAGTGTCATAAGATTAGGTAAGGCGCTATATTGGTGGATTGGATGATCAAGATTGGGAACTTACCTTTCTTCTTGAACCTTAGATGCCGACATCATATCTTCGATGAATCGTACACCCAAAAATGTCCATAGACACCACACGGCCAATCATACACTTAATTACGGTTTAATCATAATTTAAGTTTTTACAAGAAAGGTCCAATCCAACTAGAAAGGCCTATTCCAAGAATGATGCCTTCTAAGAAGCCCAATCCTTATCTAATCTTTATTAGATCTTTATCCAATTTTTATTGATTCTTTATCCTATCTTTATCGAATATTTAACTATCTAATCTTTATTTGATCTTATCCGATCATTATTGGATCTTTATCTAATCTTTATTGGATCTTTACCAATCTTATCCAATTTTATTGGATATTCCTTTTGATAATACAAGATTATCCTTTACCTATCCTCTTTAATTTAAAATTCGGATTTAAATTCAAAATAAAAATTTAAATTGGCCCAAGGCCCTATTGGGCCTTCTAATATATTTAGGCCTGTTAGTAGATAAACTAATTTCTCACTAACACATGGCACCATTTTTTAATTGGGCTTGGAGTCCTAGTCCAACCTAATTACACATATAGTCTTGATAAAGCCCAATAACAATTATTGGTCCAAAGTTTCTAAATAAAGAAATGAAGAACAACTTTAGTGAGTGACCCATTAGGCCCAATTAGTCACTAACATAGATAAACTTGGACCAATTAAACACCTTTAACAAGCCCAATTTATCTAATGACCACATAAGACACTAGCAATGCTCTATGGCCCTAGAACTAAATGAGTTGATCAAGTGATATACCTTTCTAATTTGAATAACATGCTGGCATCATCCGTCACATCGTCATTCACATTTAGTCGAGAGCAAAGAAAAAGTATAATGTCTTTTAATTGACTAAATGTAGCTAATTCAAGGAACTAGTAATATTCTTCCATTGACTATAAGATGGATCATGACTCTTCATGATCGCTTACTATGCTTAGATTCTCGAGTTAGCTAGAAGTCATTGAAGCCCTACCGATCTTGTGAATGACTAATCATTTGTAGGGGATGAGAATCCTTTCGGCAATGTCCATCTATACTCATGCATTCAAGTCTTACCCAAGAGTACATTATTCTCCCCATTTTTCAAGTGGATAAAAAAATGTACAATCAAAGCATAATCCTAGAAGATAGTGTTTCGATGACATCCTCAAGTCTTGGACAATCCGTACTACCAAACGATGAGAGACAATACCAATCCAATGATACTCTCTACATTGAATCCATGTGTAGTCTCTCAGGGGTTAGTTCAATGCTATATGTTCTCTAACAAATCCACCTACGACATCAGCTAAGGCATCACCATGCCTGCATTCCATGAAGTCCCTACCTTATATATCTATATAAGTAGATGATGTTGTACTTGTTTTATTGAGATTACCAATGCCCTTTCTTGGTGATTCAAGACTAGGAATAGGATTTAGGCAATAGACATGTAGTGTCATCGAGTCCTCTTGATCATGATCCCTATCATAAATCCTCAAGTGAACACATGTTCTATTCCTAGGGCCTTTATCGTTAAACGCATATTAACCTCATAAAATATAGGTGAGACATAAATATGATAAATATAAAGTATGCCTATATATTTAAATCATGAAGTACCAAATAGTAAAAGGTATTCATTTGATAAGACAGATTGTCTCTAAGACACCTATATACTAACAATGAATAAACTAGTTTAGTTGTATCAAGACGTGATAAACCATTCAAAGTGACATTATATTGCTTTTGTGAAGTTAATTTTTTTTTTTTTGGAAAATACATTATTGATGTGATTGAAGGTTCCTCTTATATTACAGGAAGTTATCAACCCATTACTTTGATAGAAGGTTCCTACTCTATTGATATTTTTTTAGGTCACTTCTAGAGATATGGATCCATAAGCAAATACATCTCCTTTTTTAGAAATATACATATCTCGAGAAGTTCCTTCTAAAAGATCAATAGGGATGTGACAAATAAACTAGTTCATTTGTACTAAGACACAATGAAGTGTTCAAGGTGACACCAAATTGCTTTTTAAAGTTATGTTTCTTTTTATAAAAAAAAACTCATTATTTCTCTGATCGAAGGTTCCTCTCTTGTTTTTGTATCAAGAAGGTGGTACCAAGTTAAAAGCTCAAAAATTCCACATTTTGATCAATACTAGACTCTTCAATGTGAGAGTTTCTGAGCTACTTGATCTCGACTCTATCTAATAGAGTAATACTTCCCATATTGAGTAGCCATGCAATATAGGACGAATAAGATTTTCTAGGCTTTGTGGCTTGAACCAATTGTACTCTTGAGCTATATATCTCATAATGAAAGTGTTCATCACCTATACATTGTGTCTCATAATCAATTAAGCCAGGAAAGCAATGACAAGGTGAAAAAAACACAAATATGCATATTAAAAAGGCCACAAGTGGTAAGCAAAACCTTGAGCAGTTTGCTCAAGGGTTTGCATACCCTATCCGACTTTTCCTATACATATATTCATACATATTTCCTCCATTTTATTGCTTTTCAAGGTTAATTCTTATGAAGAGACACAATTATAGGTAAGCAGTTACATTATCACTTATATAGGTCAACAGTTGCCATTAAATCTTCCTACAAAACCTTGAATTTCCTGATCTATACCATATTGATCAAAACTTGATGTGGGAGGTACTGTTCTATTATATACAATCTAGTACAACTAGCTCAAGCACACTTACTTAAAGAGTCTTACAACCATACATCACGATCATTATATAACAACTGTGATGTATTACAAAAGTTCTCAGTTCTTATTTAGGAACCATTATTTATGTACTAAATACATAATGGTTATCTACATGAGATTGTTATGTATCATGTAATCATTACTATATATTATGACGGTTGTTCATGTGTGCCTGTCAATTATTACCACATCAATGCACATATCATGGCCTCACCAAGCCTCAATATATACTGGGTGTTATCTTATAAATGTTATAATAGGTCTAGAACAAATAATGATTTGGAACCATAATTTATTTGCGCAGAGAAAATATAGCATCCGTATATATGATAGTGTTGAACCGTGAAGTATGATAGTTAATTACCGTCATGTATCATAATTCATGGAAGAGTGAATAAGGACTGGAGAAAGTATATATCAGGAAAAGATTTAAATCCTTGCTTTTTTACTGGAAAATCCAACACTCTCATAGAATAAATATCACCATAGAAATTCAAATGAAATCAAAAGATGAACAAAAATAAGAAAAAAGGGAAAACACCATAAACTAATTAAGACACCAACTCAGCCAACTCTTACTCATTCTTTTTCATATAGAACTCTATTATTTTAACATCTGTCATTTTGACACCTTTAATATACATTTGGAAGTGCTATGGTTCAGGCAATTCGTTAATCAAAGCCAATAAATTGGAATTTACATTTTTGTCCTTGGGTTACTTCTCATTTGATATTTATAGATTTTAGGTCCAGCCTTAAAAAATCACTACTGATTCCAACAAACTCATATAAAGGTGCTCTAACTTTCATTTTAAAGCTATTGAGAAGTCACTCACATGAGAAAAATATGATTCTAGCCTTATCCTAATTCAAATTGATATGGTTTACTCACTATTCAAACTTGCTCTATGTTTCAGACAAAAATTATGAACTTCAAAAATTCATAAATTATACTCCTTCTAGTTCTTTTTATAAAACATATTTTGGGAGTTGATCCTGGTCCTAAATACAAGACATACTTTTCATTTTTTTGACATTTTTTTTTAAAATTTACCTCTATTGATTCTCCTTCAATAATAATCCAAAAGGAGAGTGAAAGAAGGAGTTAAGAAAAATGACTAGTGTGTTTTTAAAAATGCATGTCATACTAACTAACTCAACTAATTGGAACTCCAAAATTGGTCTTTCGACGTCTCCAATTCAAAATTAGGATGCCTAAAAATTCAAACCACCCACATGACACCGTACTCCCACACGCAACCCCACTTCCTATTACACCCTCCAATATCACTTGTCAACGTTGCCTCTCCACCACACCTCAAGCCATTCTTCTTCTTTGTCCCATTCACTACTTTTCTTCAATCCATTCCTTCTCACTTCACCATCTTTGCTTCAGTTTAGTCTTTCAACCCACCTTTTTCATCTTCTTTTTTTCTACTTTCTTGGGTTCATTTCCTCCGCATCGGCGACAGCGACGGTCCTCCATCTTCTTCTTCACATCTTTCTCTCTTCACCACAGAAAACAATGAAGCATTTGATTTGTCGGCTTGCTCGAGTCACTCATTCATCTCAGTACACTGCCACGTGTTCGTCTTTGAGTGCATCCTCGAAGCTCTTTGTCTGGGATTTGACGACGTGAACTACTATGTTTATCATCTAAAGAGTTTTGCTAGGAATGGATGAAGAAAAGGAAAGTAAAGTGGAAGAAAATTAGGAGGTTCAAGAAGGAGAAGACTTCAATCGATCGTTTACCTTTGGTTCCTCTGATCTACACCTCTAGGTCCTCAGATATGCATCTAGGACTTGATAACGTGATCTACTTTGTCTCGTCTTTTTCTCGCCGTTGGCACAACATTTCTCCAGTGAATACTACTCTTACTTCAATTCTGTCCGACGACAACGCCTTCCGTCATAGTTGATATCTTTGATCCATGCTGGTGCTTTTTGTGGAAGACGTCAAAAGGATCCTAGATCTCGGGGAGTGCAAAATATAAAAAACTTTTTAAAATAAAAAACTTACGACGTTTGTTCTTATGGCGTCCCTTTTTTAACGGACGTTATTCCCAGACATCACTACGTCGCTCAGATAGGCGCCCCTTGGAATGGGACGTAAAAAAGGCCTAAAAACAGACATTAAAATTGTTTTTTTAGTAGAGTAACTTCTTTAATCTAATCAAATTAGGTAAATATGTCTTATATTAAGGATCAAAGAGTAGTGTACATATCCAATTCTTAACTTAGTCTTAGACAGAAACTATGAAATTATCAGCATCCCATTAATCAGACGCAACAAAAAAGGTGGTGGGCAAAGAACCCAATTTGAAGATAAATACCTCCTTAAGAGTAGTATTGGCTAGCTTGTCAGCAACCAAGTTAATTTCCTTAAGAATCTAAACCAAGTTAGCTTCCTTAGAAGATTCGAAAATAACATTTTCCAGCTCATTGTTAAAATCAAGCATTCACCATTTAGAATCACAAACTACAAAACTTATAGCAGCGTCCCTAGAATTATCTGGATAATTTGGAATCTAAAGGATCTTTCAAGAGTTTGGCCTTTAATCCATTACCAATGCTTAAGAAAGAGACTCTACCTCCAATCACTTTACTCCCTTCAATGATATTGAACCACACCCAGGATGCTCTTCCTCTTTAATGAGCCTCAATGAATTCACAATTAAATGGTTTTTAATAGCTTTTACTCTCAACAAATGATACTCCCAGTTCCTTTAAGTAAACCATTTTAGCAAATCAAACATATAAAGTAGACTTTCTTCTTCTTTTTCTCAAATCCCTCCGTGCATATGTGTAAAGAAGCCTTCCATTATTATATATATTGCTCGAGTATGATCACAAAAGACTTCATGTATATATTTAGAAAGATCAGTCAACATTTGAAGGTAATGTCCAATTCCTATTTTGATTATATAAAGGGCTATATACCTTTCATTGGCTACCCCATAAAGGGCAACACGATAAAGGCACCTATGTAAAAATCCTATATAAACTCGCATGTCAACATAGTTGTATTGAAAGGAAAAAAATTGATAATTTTTCCAAAATTATAAATTACTTTTTATTCGTTGAGAAATAATCCTCAAAAAATACAAACATTTATAATTGTAAAATTAAACAAAAATATGTCATAGATTAATTAAAAGAGGACAATATATATATATAGTCTGAATGAGTAATATTTTTTTTTTTTGGTTAAAATTTTATATGATCTAAAAATATGATCTTATTTTATTTTAAATTTTTTGTTTCAATTTGATATTATTATTTTAGTTAATGGAAAATAATGATATGGAATTAAATTCATTCAATTATACTAACTTCTTTTTCCGGATTCATTTATAATAAATGAATCAAAATAGTATTTCATCTTTCTTTTTCACTCAGTTATTTGAAACCAAAACAAAAACTAATAAGCAGATCTAAGAGCTTTGGAGAGTTTTTCAAATAATACTATGTTTTTGGCCAAAAAAAAAAAAAAAAAAATAATAATACTATGTTTGGCCAAATGATACTATTTTTCAAATATTACTATACTTGAGTTTGAATTGTTTTCTTCATTTATCTTTCTGACATGATGAGTTGGTTCAAATTATTATATGGATAGGTTAATTTAATTTCTTGCAAGTATTTTTTGTTAAGTGATATTAAAAGATAAAATTTTCACTGTATTTCCAAAGTTAATCAAAAGATTGAAAAGCTTAATAAAAGTAAATCATCAAATACATATTTGATATCTTTATAAGGTTTAATGTTTCTTTTTTTACTACAGAATTTTTTTTCCCCACACTCACTTAAATTTGAGTTGGTCCAATAGTGAAGTGAAGAGAAAAAAAAATATTAGTGGGATCCATTCACTTTTATGTAAGTGTGACATAAATAAAAAAAATCTGCAGTAAAAGCAGAAATATTAAACTCATTTTTTTGTGTTAAATAAAATTCTAAAGAATTGTTTGGAAAACAATTCTAAAGAATTATGATTAAGACACACACAGAATGCAATAAGGACCCACCATACCTCGGTATAAATATTTTATTGCAGTGTAAATTAGTGGGTGTGATTTTTTTATTTAAAAGATAAATTTTTAAAACAAAGAAAAGCTATCCAAGGATTAAGCTTTCTTGGTATCTATGAAATGGAATCATGTGATGAACGACATTCTTGGAAAACATAAACGTTGATATTGGGAAGGATTAAAGGTTAGAAGGTGCTTTTTCATCATTATAGGCAATTCCCATTAAAGGAAAGGATGAGTTTAGGAAGTGATTAATGAGGAACCGTACGTAGAAAATAATAAAATAAGAAAGAATAATGATGATGCTCTTTATATCATTTAAAAAAGTAAACTAAAAGAAACTTGTGGGGAGAAAAAAAAATCAATGGGGAGACATATTTGGAGAACCACTGATGGCTGATTTTGAAGTTACTTGAACCCTTTAGCCTATTGCCAAAGTGTTTAGTGGGGACACAACTTTTCTTGGCACCTTTGTCATGAGATTGTTCCCTTTCTTCCCTAAATTTTCTTTGCAGCTAAACCTTCGACTTATATGTTTGGTATAAAAAATTTGCAATTGCCATGAAATTAATTATAATTTAATCACAATTTCTATTAATTTGTGATTTCTTATTAAAAATAGTTTCCTATTTTTTTTAAAAAAAATTAACCTATCAATTTTATTGTAATTTTGTTATTTATTGTAGATTAATTCTGTATTTATTATTATATCTCATTTTTATTTTATTATTTTCTTGATAAAATACAAAATGATATTAATAAACAATGATGATATCCTACAAAATTCCAAAGCATAGGGAACATTCATAATTATCAAAATACTAAACTCATAAAAAGAAATAACTTTGCTTTTTAAACCAGAGCCAGGGTTATCAAAAGAGAAATCAAGTTTTGAGAATTTTGTTTAGGCTAGAGATTTTAGCATTGATGTATGTTCACTTCCGCTTAGTGATTTATTGATTCATCCAAGAATTATCATATATGTTTTTTGTTAGTGATTTATTATTTTAATTTATAAGATTTAAAGTGCAAATTTAGACCTAAAGTATTCCCTCATATGCACTTGACACCATAAAATGGTATACAAGAATGTAATTGTCATTAAATCAGCCAACATTAATTATTTAGCGAATATGTAAATCAAGAAAATGGTGCAAAAGTACATATAAAGGTTCCACGGTGCAAAAATATCACAGCCATTAAGTCAATTAAGTCAACCGATGTTGGCTGCTTGGCAAATAGTTCACATATATCTTAGCATTTTCGCTCCCCGTGGCCCTGTTCGCCATTGTGGGGTCTTCTACATGATACACCTCCTTGGTGCTGAAATTACACCTCCCCCAGATGCCAACCTGCTGTCGTTTTCATTGTTTTTTCGTCATAGGTGGTTTTGCCTTAGAGCTAAAAAGTTGTAGATTAAGGGTACTACCACTGTTATAAATTAGCCACATGTGCTAGGCGACAAAGAGGAGGATAAGCATAACTTCTCCGCTGTTATGAAAATCAACTTCTTCAAATTCTAGACAATATTCATCAATGGAGAATAAACCAAAGAATATGATGGATGAAACGGCTGGGAGAGGGCTACTCCAAGTTCGAAGAGGTGCAACCATTATCTCATGTATGTAGAAGACCTCAGTGGTGAATGGGGCCTGTTGGGAGCGAAAACTCTGTGCGACTCTTGTGAGGATTGTTTCCTAAATGATGAACTTTAGTTTACTTAACATTATGACTTTTTTGTATCATTTTGAAATGTTCTTATGTACTTTTGCTCAGTTTTCTTAACTTACAGGCTTGTTAAGTGGTCAACATGGATTGAGTTGACAACCATAACATTTTTGTACAATTTTCAAACCATGTATATATAAGTGTGTGTGTGCACACTTTTACACCCAAGGAAATATTATAATGTCAGGCATGTATTATGTGTTTGTGTGTGTGTGTGTGCATTTTTGAATACTTCATATGTAGATTTGCTCCATAATTAACCCTTATTTTAATAATCACTTTAAAAGTCACTTTCTTGAAGTTTTATTTTTGCTTGATGTCATTTTGGCCATTTAGATGCTCACACCCTCCTCAAGTTTTTACAATCTATTGTCATTTTATGAAGTACTTTTTCGACAATCAAATCGAGCAATCCTATTTGTTAATGTAATTAATTGTGATGAATTACAATAATTAATGCTATAGATATCAAATGCTTGTCATATATAAATAAACCCTCGTATATATGAATAAAATCACACTATGCTTGCATGAACAAGGCACGATTTACATTCCATTTTGCTTCTTGTTCTTCCGTGAATTTCATGTTTTTCTTTTTTCCTTTTTGATAACATAAACTTTAGGTGAATTAGATCTTGAGGCTCACAAGGGCCGGGTTATACCTCCGGACTTAAAGAGTACTTACAGAGATACTTACAAATCATTCACCAACAATGTTTTAACATTGGCCAAACAACCTCATGACTGTAAGTCAACCTCTCATCAATTGGACTAGCCTTTTGCTGGCTTGATGTTTTTTTTTTTTGTTCCTTTTAAAATTGACACAAATCGTTTGAATCTTAAACTATATATATATAAATGCTTGGTGAGTATAAATGATGTGAGTTTCATAATTCTCACTCTGTTTCAATTTTTTTTTTGGCTACCTCATTATTCAAGTTTCAGCTTTTAGAATGTTAAAGATCCCTACAACTGAGGTGGAGTCACAAGACACATATATATAGATATAGATGCTCTTCAAGCAAAGTCTTGAACTTATGATATCATGGGGGAAAAATATAAAGTTGAAAAAGCTTCTTCTCTTTTTTAAAACCCTAATCTATCGGATCTCACTCAATCTATACATAACTGTGAGGACCCCATGTACGGACATTTTCCTCCATTTTTGTACGGACACTTGATGTGCCTCTGTGTGTGTGTGTGTTTTGTTTTTTTGTTTGTTGTGGTCTGCTGCTTCTAGCACCTGCCTTTGCATGTAAACTCTCAAAGGAATTAACATGCATATGTAATTTACATACACAATTATAAGTAAATTATGAAAGCGAAGCAAGGACGAATTCTTAGAAAGCAATATATTGGATTCAGGTACAAACATAAGATCACAATTGTACATTTACACACGCAAACAAACAATCAAAAGTTGTAGCTAGATTCACTTACAGTACATAATGAAGTCCTACACCGTCTGACCCGAATTTAACGTCTCCCTGGAGGAGAATATATAGTCTGAATGCTAAAACAGCGAAACCTGGTACAATTAAAGTGTACACACACACACATATATAGACACACACACGCACACATATGTGATTCAGGTGTCTTTAATTCATATGACATGTGTCAATCTGCTTTTTCTCCTTAAAAATGTCTGTGTTGATGTTTAAAAGTAGTTCCACAAACAATCAGCAGGAAAATTGTCTGAGGGTGCTGGAGGTGTGATTCTGGGAGGGGACAGCAACATTCCTTCGGCCATTTCTACGAGCAAACTAGGCATACGGAAAATGGCATCCTCGTCCACAAACTGATGATCTTCTGTTCCAGACCAGGTCGATGAGATTGAGATGGCCCTGTCATTATTATTGTAACATCCATCAACAAATGAAGAAGAGGCAGAAGACGAAGAAGCATTAATGTGTTTGTGTGTAGCACTACTGGTGGAAATGGCTTCAACGTTCACTAGAGAGGCGGCTGCGGTGGCAGCGCTACGAATATGGTGAGCCGAGGTGGAAAGTGGCACCGGATACCGCCCAGCAAACTCAGGCAAGTTGAGATCCGCATCCTTGCCCTTCAGAGCCAACGCCGCCACATCATAAGCAGCAGCCGCCATCTCCGGCGTCGGAAATGTCCCCAGCCATATACGCGATGGCTTACGTGGCTCCCGGATCTCCGACACCCATTTTTCTCCCCGGCACCGGATTCCACGGTACAAAGGGTGCCTCTTGGAACAAGAAGATGAAGCCATTAATTATATATGGTTGTGGGATGTGAAGAAGAAAAAGAAGATAATCGTTTCTGGTAAGAATAGAGAGAGAATTAAGAACCTTAAAAAGGGTGAAGACAAGTGATGAGAAAATATGGTGTGCGTGTGTGTGTATAAATGGAATGCGTGAGGGGTATAGAATGTGAAAAAAGTTAAAGCGTGGGGAAATCGCGGAGGGAACGCAGTAAATGACACTGTGTTGGAACTTTGAAATCTGGGTTCCAGCAATACACACATGCGTTTTGGTTAGGCTCTGATTGTAACAACACTAGTAAATCAATCACCACTCACAAGATAGGTCCTAATAAGTAATAACACTATTTTCTCGTTTTTTTTTTGTTTTTTAACTAAACCATCTAGTATCCAAAAGTCATATTAAACTCAAAGTAATTTTAGTTAGAGTTGGAACAAAGGGAAACAAAACCTTAATAATGGATTATTTTAATGTTGTTGCATACTTCAGATATATTAAACAAACAACTGTGAATATAAATGAGAGATATTTAGAATTAGTTGGTCAAACGAAAGGAGTTAGTCCTTTATAATGTAACGAACCAAATAATTTGAATTCCCACTAGCTAGAAGAGATACATAATCTCATTTAGTATTCGTTGCGAACAGAGTTGCATCGAAGATATATGCAATTATTAAATGAAGAGAGATATATCTTGATAGCTTAATGCTCTTGCAATACCTCCATTTTCCTTTCTTTTCTTTTTTTTTTCTTTTTTTTTTTATCAAATGAGAGATATTTTTTTGCCAATGAAAGATATTTTGATATCTTGTAGGAATTTTATATTCTTTTTTATGATTTTTTTAAAGAAAATAATTTTAAATTGCGTCAGTATTTTGTTTTTTTTGTTTTTGAAAAAAAAAATACAAAACTGCAGATTTTATATGACCATGTTAATTGATATCAGAATGTCTCTTGTTTTATGTAGAAACAGAAAATTAAAATGAAAAAGAAGATAGAAGGATTACAAGGCTATTAGAGGTCCAAGCCTGGTTAAATGTCGTTGGGCTATTATTATTTATTGTTCATGGCTCATATTGTTGTATTTTTTTTTATTTTGTACTTTTAACCCTTATCCAGCTTCTATTATCAGATATTTGAGTAACCCACTACTTTAGGAGTTTGTGGCTTTCCCTCCCAATGCAAGTATCTCCCCCACAGGAGCATGAGACTCGAATTTGAGATTTAGAAAATTATAATTCCAAATTTTAACTATTTTTCCTTCGAGATCACATTCATTAATTCGTAATAAAAAAACAAATAAACACAAAGAATATGTTTTCTTTTTTTTCAAAAAATAATAAATAAAGGAATTACATTGTCAGACCAATTCTATGTCAATCATATTGTTGTCTGTCGTTTGGTTAATTAATTTATGTTCAATCGTATGACTTTGGTAATTCTGATCCAATCTGATATAAATATGTCCAATAAAAGTGGAACTATAGAAACATATTCCTTGCGTGTGGCTGTAGAATTAGTCTTGATATTTACGTTTTAGGATCTTTTTGACTGGAAAATTATATAGCTGGAACTAATTTCTCTTCACCAATATCTTGACAAAACTACCCATAAATTGTGTCACTTCGTTATCAAATACTGTAATAAGGAACATCTTAATTGAAGACACAACAGACCATACAAAGACCAAAATAAACTCAGCCTGATTTCGCTTACCAGTCAGAGGTTAGACACACAAATATAACTCACACACATGCAAATCACGACCTAAGCCAACTTTGCGTTGAATTCATGATCTTTCGAGGGCTCCAAACACGACATAGAAAATTAGGATTTGACTCTAAATTTTATAAGGGTTATGAAGTTTTCACTAAGGGGCAATGTTACCCCGAAAATATTTAAAATGAGTAATATTGCTAATTTATGTCAAAAAATTAACAATAACATCAATTTTTTAATGGTCAACATTAAATTTTTAATAGAATAGGGCAACATTACTACGTTTATAGATTTCTGGGGGTGACATTGAACCTAAAAAAAAAAAAAAAAAAAAAAAAAACTTTTAAAGTAACATTACTCTTTAGCGAAAATTTTTAGGTAGATTTACACCTTAACCCATTTTATAATTATATAACAGGCTACTCCAGTGTTTTTGTCTTTTATAAAACATCTTGTTAAAAATCAAGAAAAAATTTGTGTCTCGGTTATGGTTCTATATATATGTAAGAAACAACTAAATCACATGTATCAAAAGGTTGGTTAAAGTTAGTTAAAAGTAATAAATGTATAAGAATTATTTTTTAAAAAAAAAAAAAGCCAAGAGAATTATTAGGCAATCTCATATAAGCAATTTAATTACTAAAAAGTTGCACAAATAAGCAGAATGTAATGACAATATTTGTTGTAAGATATGACAACAGATTGCATGCTACTAACTAATTTAAAACCTTTTAATGATTAAATTGCTCATGTAGAAGTGTGCGTTAATTCTCTAAGAAATGAAATACTTTTACCATTTCTTTTTATAAGTAACAACTACCAAAACACAAATCAAATTGAAAGTTAAAATCTGTTAGAAGTAATAAATTTCTTAGAAATATAATTCTTTCTCCAAATGTACCTCTTTTATGGGGAAAGAAAATGAGAGAGAATGAGTTGTGCATGTGTGGTAGTTAATGTAAATAATATATTGAATTGGGGTGTACAAAATGGAAAGGGTAATTTTAATTTCAATTTTAATACACGAAATAAATGTTGCTTATATTAAGAACCCTTTTACTTATAAAAGTACTACAAATAGCATACATGCATTTATTGGAGTCAAAATATCTCACAGCCACTATATTTTGTTCCTTTATCTTGTGCTACTATTGCCACACATGGCAACGCAACGAGTGTCCTATTTCTACTTATCATTCATCACATTATTCCATCATTTTAGGGTATATTACTGTAATAATCAGGTGTCTTTGAATTACTTTCACGGACTGTGAACACTTACTGTCCCTTTGGATATAGTAAGTAGTTTTCAAAAACACGTAAATAAAGGAGTCTGTTTTTGTTTGAAATTTTTTGTTCATTTCAAATTTGTTGCTAATTAAATAGGAGATTTTTTAAAATATTATTTATTAACAGGGAAAAATTCATCAACTTTGAATTTTTTTAAGCATTTTGTTCAAAACATCATGTAATTATGAACTATGTATTATAAAAAGAAACAGTTTTTTAAAAGAAAAACTACAAATTATAATTAGAAAAAAGAGTAGGATTAAGGTGCAATTTTGCCCCAAAAGTAATTATCTGGAGCGTTGAGTATCTAGAAGTTTTTCAAAGAGCAATTTCGTGTAGAAAATATAAAAAAAGCAAATTCACCCTAAAATTAACATTAACGGTTAGGAAATTGATGTTAGCCATTAACATTTTTAACGACAAAGAGGAAAATTGATATGTTTTAATTACTTCTATGATAAAATTGCTCCTAAAAAACTTTCAGAGATACCTAGTGCTTCTAGATAGTTACATTACATCTATGGCAAAATTGCTTATTAACCCTGAAGAGTATTGTAATTAAGGCTAAACTCCTCGTTCCATTGAAGAAAAAAAAAAACTTGTGGTTTATTACAAGGAATCACCGCGGCCTCTTACAAAAGTCCGGTTATGATTTTTTAAAATAACATTTTTTTGTGTGTTGAAAAAATGGGTTAAGGTACTAAAATAACCTTCAACTTTTATCAAAAGTGTAAAAGTAACCCTAATATATTTTTTGGAGCAAAATTAATCATAAAACTTTAAGAATTGGAGCAAAACTGTTAAAGCTACCCACTAACTTATATCTATTATAATAGAAAAAATTAATCTTTTAGCCTTAAAGTTTTGACTCACTTATAACTTAATCCTTAAACTCTTAACTCGCTTGCAACTTAGTCCCTAATGCTTGTGAGTCATTCTATGTAGCAAAAAATGTTTTAATTTATGGAGAATCCACCTAAGAAATTTTTAACAGTATTTTTAATATATTTTTGCTTTATAGGATAACTCAGAAACATCAGAGACTGAGTTATAAGTGAGTCAAAAGTTCAAGGACTAAGTTATAATTGAGTCAATACTCTAAGAGCTAAAAGATTAATTTTTCTCATTATAATAAATGGAAGTTATTTGGGTTTAATGGTTTTACCCAAGTCTTAAAAGTTTATGGTTACTTTTGCAGTTTTAATAAAAGTTTAAGGTTATTTTAGCACATTAACCTTAAAAATATTTGAACTCTTGATTACTTCTATCTATATGATAAAAAGGCTTGGTATATATGATTTCAAATTAACACTAATAAGGTAAAAAATAAAAATAAAAATAAACCCACTAATGCAGCAACAATCTCACACAGTGTAATTATTTTTGGAAATAAGTTTGGCTCACAAACTCCTTTTGGTAAGGTTGACCACAAAATCATGTAACCTTTGGCGTTTTCGGTTTAACTTTTTACACAGAATATTCGATTTCGGTACCACATATATATATATATGGTACAAACCTTTAATTAGCTGAAGGTCTTACTCGTATCAAATGTTGCATTATTTTACTTCTTTCACATAATTAATTTATTGTGGTCTTGCCTTTGCTTCAATTTGATCGATGTTGCTAATAGTCGGTGGAAAATTCAAAGATCTTGAGATGGGTTTCTCTTCTTGGTTTGAACAGCTTAATGTTAATTTTGTGAAAATGATTGGGATGAATATAGGATAGTCCAATTGGTTTTCATTGGTGCAAGCAGCTAAAATTACTTCAATATGTCCGATAGGAGATTTTGATTGGATCTCGATCTGGTGATCTCTAGGATGTTTCTACCCACGTAGGGTCCTTTTTAAGGAGGTGGGAACCGAACCTCAATTCTCTCACTTTATAATCTAGTTGGCACACCACTAGACCAAATATCCATTGGTGGATTTAGCCGATAATGTTAATTGATCTTGGCAAAGCTACGAAGCTTTATAGCTTCTACTGATTCTCATAAGTTCTAGTTAATTGTGGATTTGATTTTTTTTTTTTTTTTTTTTTTTTATAGCTTTTCGTGGGATGTGCTCAATAGTCTAAGGGGGAGTTTGGCAAACTTATGGCAAAACCTAGGTTTTGATGCAGAATAGCTATTGGCAAAAATATGGGTGTTTAGCAAATTTATGGCAAAATATAGGTTTTGATTCTCTCCAAACGAACCCTAAGTTATCATCCCTTCTTTACGAAAAAAGAAAACATTTAATTAGCGATGGAATTCTATTGCTAAATATAAGGTTGTCGACTCACAAGTTTAAGTAAATTCGTGACAGTGACATAAAATTGTATTGTAGAATTGAATTATAAATTTGTAAGAGTTTACTTTTATCAATAAATATGTATTAATAGTGTAGAATTAAATAACAAAAATATAAAAACTACAGGAATTTGATTCAAAAATATTTTAAATCCAAATAATTTAGATTAAATCCACTAACATTCATAATTTATTATACTCAACAAATTTATATATATATATATATATATATATAATTCATATATAAAGTTATTAAGCATGATCAAATCGAAAAAGTTAGCATGAGTTTAAGAGCGAGTTAACACGAGTTTATAAGCTAAAAATGTAAAAGCAGTTAACTTGCAGCGTGAACCTGTGAGTTTCACCGAGTTTACAACTATCATGAGTTTAACAGTTGTAATATCTTGAATTTTGGGCCTTGAGACTTGAGGATAAGCCTGTATCAGGCAGATGAATAAGCCCAATCCGGGAAGAGTCCCAAGAATGTCACGAGATAGAATAGCTCTCAGGGACTGTGTGATTCGGCCATACTAAGCAATGGACCTAGTATACGTCGGCTATAGAATTAAAGTGGTGGTGTAGAAAGATGCCACTTAGCTATGTTATACAATACGAGACAATTGGTCAAGCAAAGTGTGCCAGTATAGTGGTACATGTGGCATTTCTAGGGCACATAAGTGTACCCTGCGTTTTTAGGGAAAAGATGCTAGTATGTGGTGCCAAGTGGGGCCCACATACAGAGTCTAACCTAGTGTCATTTGGCAGGTCAGAGTCCCAAATGAGCACTGATAAAGTAGCTTTATTAAAGTAAGTCGACACAACTTTTGCGTTGGCATAATAGGAACATGACATGTGTCATCTCATCATTACACACTTTTGCGTTGGTGCAATAGGAATATGACACGTGTTCCCTCATAATGACAAAGTACAAAGCTACTTTTATGTTGGCAACACTAGGACGCGACATGTAGTGTTTGAGTCTGGGGAATCCACCGGTCTCCGGTTCGGTCATGTGTTTGACTTTTATGAACACCAGACCCGAGAGTCAAGGGAGGCACCACCTCACCTCCTTTCTTCCTTTAGTATGACACCACCTCACCTCTTCCTCCAACTTATTCGGTAAGCTCTCTCCCTAACATGTTGGTCATTGACACGTGGCACACTTGGGCCGCACATGTATGACACATGTCATCCAATATAGATAAATTATCCAATTAAATATCACCTCTTCTCCTTCATTTCTCTCCTTTAGAGTTTGCTTTCACCTCTACTATCCTTTCCAATGATCTAGCTGCAAAATTCAAAGATTCCTATCTTAACAAAGATTTTTGTCCCTCTGTTTCTGTCTACTTAGACAAATTGAAAGATGAGTGTAACTTAGACTTGTTTCCTTGGCTAAAAGACCATGAGTCTTTCCTTTCTATCTTTGCCTCTTATACCCCCAACATTGTCAAGGTCTTCTACTTCAATATGATTTATGACAATATCCTAGATTCTGAGGGAGAGTTAATTGAAGAGAGAGCCTCTACCACAGTCAAAGGGGTCAAATTCACTTTCTTTGCTTCTACCATCAATACTATTCTCAAAATTGCCAATCCACCTCTTGTACCAACAATTCAGTTTAACAATAGAGAGATTTTTGAGATTCTTAGACCAAATGAGCCTATCCCAGAAGCTGAGCTCCACACTTTGTCTTTCAAACCGGTGTCAATGCCACCAATTCATAGAGTTCTTTGGTATATCTACTCTAGGAATTTCATTCAGAAAGCTGGTAATTTTACTCACTTTGCACAAAAAGACTATCCCTTGTTTGCTGCTCTTGTCAATAAGGTACCTATCAACCTTGGACACTGGATTTTCCAGGAGATGGTAAAATTCAAGTTTGCCTCTCGCAGGCCTTCTCATATCCCATTTCCTTCTCTAGTGTCAGTGATCCTATTCTATCATAAAATCTGGTTTCTTGGACCTCCTGACTCTATCAAGACCCCTCCTGTCTTTGGCAAGTCTCAACTAAATTACATGAAGATTACCTTTGAAGGTGAGGGCTCTGGCCAATCAAGAGCTCCCTCTAGATCGCGAGCCTCACATGCTAGAGCTTCTCAGGACCAAGCACAAGAAGCCCAATCAGCTCCTCCACCTTTTGATTTTGATGCAAGGGTCAAAGCCATTGTAGATGCTGCTATCGCCTCATTGTTTATCAGAATGGAATTTGAAGTAAGCAAGTTGGTAGCTGAAGTGACTAGGGGCAATCATGAGATTGTGGATGTCCAGGATGCTATGAAGGAAACAGTTGACACTGTAAAGGAGAAAGTTGAGGACCTTACTGGTCATATGTTGGACCATGATGCTAAGCTCACCACTTTAATGGTCTCCAATATGAGCTTAAGTGACAAGTTGGACAAGGTTCTGAAGCACATTCATCCTAGTTCTTCTTCTACCTTTGGTACCTTCTTTGATCCTAGTCCTTCTAGCTTTGAGTTTGGTCCAGATGCTGACATTAAACCTAATCCTACCCCATCCTCATCACCATCATTCACTTTCACCATTCCTCATGTTCTTACCTCTTCACCTGAAGAATCCACTCCCATAGTCACCTCATCTCCCATTCCCTCTTCCATACCTGCCATAGAAATCACACCTCCCTCATCTCCAATTACCCCTGCTACAGAGATTCTTCATCCCTCTCAGAATCCCACCACTGAGATTCTACCCCACTCGCCTACATCCACTGCTCAGTTAGACTCACCTCCTCCTACTCCTCTCATAGACCCTCTCCATAAACCCTCGAAAAAAGATTTTTAAAATCCCCAATTCACCCCCCTCTTGGTGATTTAGCTCCACTTTCAATATGTTACACATAATGAAGCAAGCATAGAAATCATACACATCAACGCACAAGAAATCATATCAAATACATGCATATAGGGTAAGTTCACTACCTTGTGGACTAATATCCCTCCTTAGTTTTCCTCTTTCACCAACCATCAGAGTTGCTTGAAATATCTTTCATTTTTCTTCTTTCTGAACTTCTCACGAACCTAAATACAAAATTATATTATTAGAGCCATGAAAAATGAAACCTAATGGAACTGTTTCAACTTCATAGCCTTTGGCCCTTAAATTCATATGGTAGCTCAGAGCCACCCAAATTTTCAATCAATTTTGAAAATTCATAACTCATTACACAAATGTCCATATAAGGTGGTTCTAAAGGATATGTAACCCTTGTTGAGTCTGTTTTTAAGGGAAAATGTCATCTACAGTCAAACACACACATACTGTTCCAATTTCAGTCAAGTAGTACACATTGTCCAAAATAACATTCCAGTTTCAAGGGTTAACTTCATAAATTTATATCTAAACGTACACAGATCCAAATTAAGCATATAACCTATCAAATTAAAGCTTGATAAATATACTTTAACTCTACAAAGTTTAATAGCCATTGAACACTATTGACTTATCCAAAAACATGTCACAAGGTGACTCCTTGCAAGACATTACCATTGGCAATTTTAGGTTTTTTTTTTCACAATTCAATTCAACTCTTATAAAATCATACCCACTACACATTCCTACACAATTTTGCCCAAAGAATCCATTGGAGACCTCAGACACAACAAAATCACACTCCTTTATGCTCAAACAATCCAGACCAAAAATCAGGGCATATGAATAACTCATGAAAACTACAAGATATTCGGTTCAAATCGGAGCTTATACGTACCTCTACTCGATTCCATAACCGATTATTGATTTTGGAAGCACCTGAAAGTAGAGAAAATCACCAAGAGGGGGGTGAATTGGGGATTTTTAAAAATTCTTTTCTAAAGCTCTGTTTTAGTATCATGAAAACAGTGTATAACAGAGAAGAGAAAGGAAAGCAAGACACAAGGAATTTATACAGGTTCGGTCTAACCTCTTAACCTACGTCCAGTCCCTAGACTCTCTGGGATTTTCACTATCTCAATTGATTACACACTCTATAACTCAAGAGTAATTTTCTCACTAGAACTTACTCCCTCTTACAAGTTGCAACCAATATCCCAATCTCCAAGTCCTCAGACCTGAGATTCTTACAATAAATGGATTTCAATAAATGAACTCTCTCTAAGAGTGGATAAATATAATCACTGAAGTACAAATGTATCAAAAGATACTTTACACAAGAAAACTCAAAGAGTAGTTGGAAACTTGAATGACATTAAGAAACTCGAGTTTCCTTCTTCCACGAAGAATGTCACAAGTTGAGTTTTGAAGCACATTTTGAAACATTAAGGTTATAAGTGTTTTTGTCCAGTTTCAAATTAATTATATGTCACTTCAAATGTGAAATTTGTTGAACACCAATCTTATTTCTCAAAACCACCCATTCAGGGGGATAGTAGAAGTGAATGGCTTGTTTATGAAATTAAACATAACCAGAAAAATAATGAACCTGAGTATGATCAACAATATAATGTTTCCTCATCTAAACATCCTATTAATTGACACCAAACACCACTACCACTACATATTCCAGATTCTTCACCTATTTCTTCAAATGCAACTCATTCTGATTCCTTTAGAAACAACTCTGAATCTAAAACCTCAGTAAATAAAACTCCCAAAAATAAACGCCAAAGACACGGTCCCAAACAAGTTGAACTCCAAACAACAAATCCCTTTGAGCCTCTTAACTTGATTTTTGAATCTGAAACATATGAGACTAGGTCGGATGACACTAATACAACCATGTAGCAGCAACATGATGAGGTAAATACTAGCTCCACACTTTAGCAGACTCATGATTCTGTACGTGAGACAAGTTTTGAGGATCTAGATTGGCCTATTGCCTTAAGGAAAGAGAAAAGAAGTTGCACTCAACATCCTATAGCTAGGTATGTCTCATACAACAAACTCTCACCACATATGAAAACTTTTGTAGTTAATGTTGAGAAGGAAAGCATACCCAAAAATTTTCAGGAAGCTGTTTCTGATCTAAAATGGAAACAGGCAAAAGAAGAAGAATTGAGAGCTCTATATAATAATGGAACATGGAAAATCACCAATTTTCCAAAAGGAAAATCCTTAGTCAGCAGCAAGTGGGTGTTTATTGTGAAACATAATCCTGATGGGAGTGTGAATAAGTACAAAGCCCGACTCGTTGCTCGAGGTTTTACACAGACTTATGGCATAGATTATTAAGAGACCTTTGCTTGTGTAGCAAAACTAAACACAAAAGGTTTTGCTTTCTCTTGCATCCAACCTAAAATCATCTCTCCATCAAATGGATGTAAAAAAATGCCTTTTTCAATGGGGATCTTGAAGAAGAAGTATACATGGAGGTGCCATTGGGGCTAAGAAACTAAGAAAACTCCAACAAAGTGTGCAAGATTTACAAGTCATTATATGGATTAAAGCAATTACCAAGTGCATGGTTCAAAAGATTTACTTGGGCCATCAAAACTTGGGGTTATAAACAATGCCAAGCAAATGATACACTGTTTATAAAGGAACGAGGTGGAAGAAGGACGATTCTCATTGTATATTTGATGATATTGTCTTAACAGAGATGATGAGGAAGAAATAACAATGCTAAAGAAAAATTTAGCATTCGAGTTTAAGATAAAAGATCTTGGCCCACTAAGATACTTCTTAGGAATGGAAGCAGCTAGAACCCATAAAGGGATTAATGTTTCAGAAAGGAAGTATACCCTAGATCTCCTTAAAGAGACTGGAATGTTGGAGGCAAGGCTAGCCCATACTCCTATGGAGTTAAATCAAAAGTTAACTACTAGGTCTGATGGTACAACAGTAAATCAAGAGAGATATCAAAAATTAGTTGGAAAACTAATTTACTTATCTCACACTCAACCTGACATATGTTTCCCTGAGAGTGTGGTAAGTCAATTTTCAAGTAACCCACAAAAAGAGCATATGACAAAGAAGATACATGATACTTCGGAACCTAAAGAAAACTCCAAGCTTAGGCTTATTTTTTGAAAAATGAAACACTAGAAGTGTTTGATTGGGGTGGTTCAAAAATTGATAAATGCTCTACCACTGGTTATTGTACCTATCTATCTGGTAATTTGGAGGAGTAAAAAGCAGCCAGTAGTCTCTTGAAGCTCAGCAGAATCTTAATATAGGGCTTTGTCCCTTGGAGTATGTGAATGTATGTGGGTGATGTGACTTCTCAAGGGGATTAAGGTTGAACTAGAAGGACCTATAAAAGTATGGTGTGACAATATGTCAACAATTAGGATTGCAAACAATCCTATTCATCATGACCGAATGAACCATGTGGAAATAGATCATCATTTCATTATAGATAAATTGGAAGCAAAGGTAATGGATCTATCATACATTCCATCAGAAAGACAGGCTGCAGATATTTTGACAAAGGTTCTCACTCAAGGAAAGTTTGAAGGCCTTAAAAGCAAGCTAGGAATGATCAACATCTATTCACCAGCTTGAGGGGGAATGTTGGAATGGGTCTAGCCGTCACTTATGGGCCTTTCGTACTTAAACCCTAGTTTGTTATATGATCAAATCAAATCTATTTAAATTTCAAATTATTGTTTCCTTGATTATAGGAGAGATTCTAGTGATCATATTAGGTTATTTCTCCTATATATATGCACACACATATTAGATGAATAATAAGCAAAAAGCTGCAACCTTAATTATTTCAGCTTTGAATAATTCAAAATTATCATTTACCACCTAACCTCTAGAATTTTAATTTCAAACTTAAATTTAAATTCAAATCCAAATTCAAATTGGCTTAAGACCCTACAGACCTTCTAACACAATTGAGCCTATTAGTGGAGAAACTAATTTCTCACTAAGATACCAAATGTGGCTCCATATATTATTGGGCTTGGAGTCCCACTCCAATCCAATTACCCCTATAGTCTTGACAAAGCCTAATAACATTCATTAGCCCAAAGTTGCTAAATCAAGCAATCAAGAACAATTTTCGTGTGTGACCTATTAGGATTAATTAGTCATTGATATAATGACCACATAAGACACTAGCAATGCTCTGCTGCCCCTGAACTAATCGAGTTAATCAAGTGATATACCTTTCTAATCTGGATACCTTGTCGTATCATCCCTCACATTGTTGTTCACATTTATTTGAGAGCAAGGATAGAATATCATCTCTATTGGTTGACTAAATGTAGCTTTTCACGGAACTAGGAATCTTCTTCCATTGACTCTAAGACGAATCATGACTCTTCATGATTGCTTACTATTTATAGATTCTCGAGTCAACTAGAAGTCATCCAAGTTCTACCAGTTTTGTGAAATGACTAATCTCTTATAGGGTATTGTGAGTCATTTTTAGCATGTCCATCGATACTCATGCATTTGAGTTATACCCAAGAGTACACTATTCTCCCTATTTTCCAGGCGGATAAAGTTGTATAGTCAAAGTATAACTCTAGGACATAGTGTTTGATGACATCCTCTAGTTTAGGACGATCTGTACTACCAAATGATGATAGACATTACAAATCCAAAAATACTCTCTACAGTGAATCCTTGTGGAGTCTCTTGGTGGGTCATTTCAGTACTATATGTTCTCTAATAGATCCACCCATGACATTTGCTAAGGCATCATCATGCTGTTCCATGAGGTCCCTACCTTGTATCTCTATACAAGTAGATGATGTTGTACTAGTCTTATTGAGATCATCAATGCCCTTTCTATGTGATTCAAGACTAGGAACAGGTTTCAGCTGATAGATATGTAGTGTCCTCGAATCCTCATGATCATGATCCCTATCATAGATCCTCATTGGCCGCTTATGAAGTTGCTATTTATTCAACCTTGGTAGTATAGTCTGTCATGGTCTCTTGCTTGGAACTCTTCCAACAAATTGCTCTAACATTTAAGGTGTAGACAAAGTGTAATACCCGGATTTTAGCAAATCTGGAAATTCTTGAGATAAGAGAAATTAATGAATATTTTGATGAAGCGAATTCATGAGTTTAAAACTATTATAGAAAATTGTTATAATTGTCGAGTAAATTGTCGAAAAAGTTACAAAAAAATCGATGAACGAATGACTAAAAATGCAATAATGGTGATAAAAACAGGTCTAAAAACATTATGATAAATACCGAAAGATCATGAAAAATTATGAGAAAATTATGGGAGTACTATCTTTAATTATAAGAATTTAATAAATTATTTCAGAGGAAATAACATGAAGGAATGTTTAAAAAGCACTACGTAACCATAAAGTAACCTTATGGTGTAAACATTTTTAATATTTTACATAGGATATAAAATGACAATGTCAGTATAAAGTTTGTAAGATAATAATATGCTGTAAATTATAAAATTATCAACCGTTGGTAAGAGAATGATTAAATAATTACTAGCTAATTGATTCAAGAAACAAGAGAAATATAGAAAGTTAAACTTATGGTAAAATCCTTAATTAAGAGATTAGGGCTGGTAATTAGCATAAAATATACTTACCGATTATGATAAAAAGATTAAGAAAAATTAGTAAAGATAAATGTATGAAGAAATCTAATCCTAAAAAGATCACTAAACGAAGAATTTAGGCCGATTAAGCCTTAACGGCGCAGGGTAAAACAAGAATTTTTGATAAAAAATATTATATTTTTAAAAAATGGAAAAAATTATGAAAAAATAATTAAAACCGAATTTTAAAATGAGGGGGCCGAAATTATTGGTATTTTTAATTAAAAAGAATTGTTTAAATAATTAAAATGATAATTCGAATAAAATAATAATATAATGCGGTGAGTCGCCTTATAGGCGAGACCGAGGGGAAAAGTTAGAAATAAATTCTACAGGTAAACCAGAGGTAAAAGTCTTTTCGACTGGTCAAATTAAGAACAAGTAAATTTTTACACGAAGAAAGAATTTACCGGACGTTGATTTCCGCAACCGAAAACCCTAATTCCTAATAAGACGGAAACGATCGATAGAGTAGAGCCGATAGGAAAAGTGAGAACCTATAGAAACAATTGCGTGTTTTCAAACACGGATTAAGTTAGGCAACAACCGGACGTTTTACGACTCAACGAATTGTTGTCCGAGAAGTTGGTTCTATCGGAAGCGATTTCCGTAACCGACGCGTTTGTCCGAATATCTTCCGACACACCGGAGAATACCTAGATATGATCAAAAAGAGGATCCAAATAGATAATATGAAAGAGGATGAAAATACCTTCAAAGTTACATGCCCGGATTTTTGAGTTTCTGCGAAATCGCGCGAAACGGACACCGATCAGGTAGCTTTATCGGGCCGGAGGCCATAAAGCAAGAGCCATCATTGGATGACAAATCATCCTTTGACTTTTTGGGCCCTTGGACGTCAGCCAAGAGCATTGGAGGGCCAAGATTGCTTCTCCCAAAACCCTAGATCTAACGGTCCAGAAACAAAGCAGAAAATTCCCGATACGTCCTGAATTTTCTCTATAAATAGCCCTCCCCTCTTCTTCATTCTTCACACCATTCTTCTCTCTTCCTTGGCCGAAACTTAGAGTGAGAAGCTCTGCAAAAATTCTGCCTAGCTCCGAGTAAGTTCTTCTATCCTTAGCTTTTAGTTTCCGTAGTTCTTTCGGTAGTTATAGTAGAACTGTTGTTTTGATCTAGGAAGTTTTGAATATATTCTTATACTTGTTTTTAAGCCTCATTGCATTGAAAGATGCCCGACGAGGTAAAAACATAGTGGGGATAATTTTGAAATGGAATAAGGTCAAAGTAACGAAGTTCGGCGAAATTCCGCCAAAATAGGGGTAGTAGGGGCAAAATGGTCTTTTTCACCTAAAATGCCCGTTATGCTGCCAAATATTCATAAGTGTGTTATTATTCTGATTAGAATACTTCGACGTCGAACCCGTCGAAATTCCATCGTTCCGGTGTGAGCCGTTGTTTATTGCTTTACGTACGCGTCAAAAAGTATCGTTTTTAGCGGAAGAGCCGGATATTCGCAACTAAGGTACGGACGCGCACGTAACCCTAACTCTATGCTGCTTATATACTTTTGCGTTATAGATACGTTCATAGACCGAGGTTCCGTTGAGAATCGTCGAGATACTTACTGACCTTACCCACGGATTATAGTATTGGTAATGCCGTTTGAGTTATTCCTAGCGCCGAGGACACGTTGGAGGCGTGGCATTGGATATGTGCAGAACTAGTCGAGAGAGACTTTACATACTGCTTTGTGCTTATGTTCTGTCCATGTTATTGATCATACATCTGCTATTTGCTTTTGTGATGATATGCTGTATTGAAATGAATATCTGTTGTACGTATACTGTTTTATTTGAGCATAAGGTTAACCGTTACCTGAGATCCATATGTGGAATGGATCTCACCGTAGCATCGTTGTCCGGAGGACCGATGTTTGGCGATCGATGCAAGCAGCCGGAGTAGGCCAAGACGTGTCTACATTATTTATCGTTTTCTTTAGTTCTTTAACTTTTAAGAATTCTGGATGACTGTAATCCGATACATTTACACTATGGTCCATATTTTGAATGTAATGTAAATTACTTACTCGCTCCAATGCTCTACTCTGATTACTCTGCTTGGAATATTTGAAAACGTTTTTAAAAAAAAATTCCGCCGTTTTCAAATGGGATGTTACACAAAGCCTGATTGAGAGTCATCTCTGTAACTCTGGAAACCAACATCAGTGAACCCTTTCACTTTCAGCTTACTACTACCTCCATAAACCATAAGCGCCACAGCTGCTACTTCAGTTTTTTTTTTTATAAAAAAAAATAACACCTTATGTGGCGCTTGGTCAAGTAGGCACCACATAAAGCCCATAAGAATTTGTTGCACTTACCTGAGAAAGTGCCACAACATCCCAATTTTTAAAAAATGAAGTTTAAAAAAATCAGAAGAAGTTGGGACACTTCTTTAAAGAAGTGCCACAAAATATGCACCACTATTCCCTTTTTTTTGTAGTTGTATTGGTACCAATTTCTCATAGGAACGATATCTTATTCATCTTTATTTCTTGATACAACCCGTGCACTTGCAACTCAGACTTTGACAATATCACAAAAGTATACTTGAACAACTATTACTTGAACATATGTCCTACGATTATGATAGATGTGATCTATGTTAATATTTTAGGAAAGCGATTGATGTATATTTAAGTGATATCCGGGTGAAATCAAGATTACTTGAAATATACAAAAAAAAAAAAAAAGACATGTTATGGTTTATTTTGTATTGTTTCCCTTCTTTGTTTTCGGGTTTGTAAGTTTTTTGAAGTATTTATACAAGTATCCTTTGACCCAAAAAAAAAAAGGACATGTTGTAACATCCTAAATTTTGGGTCTAGAAGTTTAGTTTTAAGACTAATATAACTAGACTATTAAGCCTATTGAGTCAAAAGTCTTAAGCATATCAAGAGGAAAACTTAAGATAATTATTTTAAAAATATATATATATTTTTTGACCTTGAAAATTTAGGGAAAAATTATGGAATATTATTTTAGGGATTTATAAATATTATGAAGAGATTTAATTTCAAAAAATTGGCCTAAATAATCTTAAAGCTATTTTCTCGGAATTTAGGGTCTATTTCCCAAACATTCAAGGAAAAATAGTTAGAGGATAAGTTTTAGCCTAGAAATTTTGGAGTTGATATTTTATAGCCTTGAGAAGCTAATTGAGGAAGAAAATCCTTATATAGTATTAAGGATTAATTTCTAAACTTATTTAGTGTCTTCATTTAATTGAGCAAAGGACTAAGTTGCAAACAAAGGTTGAATGACGGGCAAGAAGGTCTTTTTACCACCCTCACATACTTCACTCTTCTATACTAATTTATCTATCCCTCTTACTTCATCATTTCGGTTAGAACCCAGAATATAATAGAATAGAGAGAGAGAGAGAGAGTTGAGAGATAGAGAGAGGTTATGAGGAAGGAGGAATAGGGAGAGGAAGAGTTGTCCAAATTCACATGCAAGGGTTGTTTTTTATCAAGGTAAGCACCCTAAGTCCCCTTCCATATTTTGTTTCTTTGATGGGAGTAGTTTTATTTTGGGAAGGGTGATTGTATATGAGTTTTTGCATAAGGAAAATAAGTGATTAAGAGATGAAATAGTAGCTAAAGAGTATATTAAAGACTATAATCTTGGTGTTCGGTGTCGCATGTCGATTTTGAGGTATAATTTGAGGTTCTTTGGCTCTATAATTGATTCACTAAAACAGAGCATGCAATATGGGGTTTAAAGATGTTGAATTTCTGCAAGTTTAGCCATCATTTTGAGGTTGCGTGTCTTCTTTTTCCTCTTATCTTCTTGACCAAAAAACAGAGTGTAACATGCATGCAATTTCTAGAGCAAAAGCTTAATTTTTAGGTGAGCATGAGTCCTTTTCTTTGAGGTTTATAGGGTTAAATATGGTTTTTGAAAGATGAAGCTAAAATAATTCATAATAAGAAGGAACAAGTGGTTGAAATGAGGTTATATGGCAAAATGTCAATTTTGGAGAGTCAGTGAAGCTGTTGGTTTTGTGTGAGGTTTTTACAAGGCAAATGATTTTCTTTGTCTGTGAAATTTGGTGAGGATTTATTAAAATCTTATGATTTAAAATAAGTCATAGAACATTTTAATTGGATGTCTAGACAGAAGAACTGGGAACATTCCGTTTTTCCAGATTTGGACAATAACCATTTGTGCAAAATATGTGAGGTTACTTTCATAATTTGATGTTGTAATTATTTTTCATTTGAATTAGATTTACATAGTTTAAATACGAACTTAAATCACCACATTTGGAGTTTCCTAGGTTAAGTTATGATTTTTCAAAATTCCTTGAAAAATTAGAGACAACTTTTGCTTAAGGCCGAAAATGACAACATTTTTTATAAGTTGTAACTAGCAACGGGTTTAAGAGTTTTGAGAAAGGTTTGAAGGGTTAGCCTTTTGAATTGATTGTCTAGGGAGGAAAGTAGACATTTAATATGTCTTAGTAGATTTATATAATAATATAAGGGTAAAAGATTATTAATGATAACCAACTATTTCAAATAAAAAGGATAACATTCATGAGTGGGTCAAAAAGAACATAATTTTTAATTATGTTACTAAGATTAAAATGAGCAATGACCCATCTCTATATGAGTTTCAAAATTCACGGGTACAAAAAGGCTTTTAAGACCAGACAAAAGAGGCACCGTAAGACCGAACCTACGACCGGTCTTGTTCCAAGCGGTCTTAAAAGTCTGTAACTTTTAAGACCGGACTCGAACCAGTCTTAATGAAATTTTTTTAGACCGGACATTTAAAACATTAGGTCTTAAAAGGCGTACTATATAGACTTGATATATATTTTGTTCGGTCCTAAAAATCAACTTTTAAGACCGAACAAAACAATAGGTCGGTCTAAAAAGATCGACATTTTAAGACCGGACAAAGAAACTCTGGTCTAAAAAATACCGACTTCTAAGACCAGTCTTAAAAGACCGACTTTTAAGACCGGATACTAAATACACCTGGTCATAAAAATTGAACTTTTTAGACTGCTCTTATTAAACACCGGTCTTAAAAGACCAACTTTTAAGACCGGCCACCTGACTTTTAAGACCGGACATATAAATACATTCAGTCTTAAAATTTGAAATTTTAAGACCAGCCACCTGACTTTTAAAACCGGACATATAAATACATCCAGTCTTAAAATTTGAACTTTTAAGACCGACGTATTTATTTACCGGTCTAAATTTTCTCAAATTTTTTCCCGATTATGTTCTTCCTGATCATATATATATACACACACATCCACCACCCAATCCAGCACATAAAAGTCGATACTTTAAGCTACAAGGTATGAACAATCCATTATGAATAAATTGAATTGGGAAAAGAATACAAAAATTATTCACCATGAGTTATATGGCCTCTTAATGATTAAACTATGGTACAACACCTAAATGAATATATACAATAAGATAACACAAATACAATGAATTACAAATACAGAACGTAAATCAACATACATGCCCAATATAATATTCACCATGCCTTCATTTGATCCCACCCAACAACGTAACATATATCCTCTTTTATAACATATCAGATCCTGCCACAAAAATAAAACAAGAACAAAAGCTTCACAGTTAGTGACATTATTTAAGAACATAGAAGGAATATAGTTAAAACCTTAAAGTTTTCAAAGAATTATGCATATGAATATTACATTATGAATCGACTCTCTTATAAAGAGATGTCCTCCCATATCCCTTCTTGATGATCATTTCTTATGCCGGGTTCATTATCCACTTCATCTTCTTCGTTCATATCCGGTAGACCCCTTGAAAAAGGAGTACTCTCAGAAAGACCATAATTTGAATGAATTTTCTCATCAATATCAATGACCCTTTTTCCTTGGAGAGCTACAGACCACATTTTTTTTCCTGATCGGTGATATAGAACACTTGTTTCGCCTGGTCTGCCATAATAAAAGGTTCATCTCCAAAACTTCTACTATTGATATCGACTAATGTAAATCCTAGCCAATCGATCCGAACACCATTATTGACATTAACCTACTTGCATTTGAAAATGGGAAATCTAATTTTAACATAGTCCACCTCCCAAATCTCTTCAATAACCCCATAATAAGGCATGACTGCCAATTTATGCCTCTTCTCTTTCGAAATGGAGAAGTGCATAGATTCAGCCTATAACATAACACCATTGTTCTGGACGGTGCTCCTATCATATAGGGACTTCGTGTAAAATGTATAACCATTGATCACATACAAATTCCAACTTATGACATCAACCTCAGGACCACGTGCTAACCATTTGATTGTATCAGAAACACATTCCTCTCCCTCGACCTTTTGTTTGAACTAGTTTGTAAAAGTTTTGTTATGCTCCCTAATCAACCTTTGTTCAGTCATTCGATGATTTTCTTTCCTTACAGCTTCTTTATGTGAATCTATGCTGGCTTGAACTTCATCAACATTATTCAAGATGTATAAGTGGACTAGTGACAATTCATCAAGATCCACACTCTTTACTGAAGCCCTTCGTCTACCCCCTTCAGCATGCTAACGTTTAGGAATCCCAATATGTCTTACTTTGGCCAAATAATTTGACAAAATTCCATGGCTTCTTCAGAAACATATTTCTGAACAATTGATGCTTCTGGCCGGTATGCGTTCTTCACATACCCTTTTAGGAATTTCATAGATCTTTCAATTGGGTACATCCACCATAAATGGATAGGGCCGCACAACTTTATCTCCCTCACTAGATGAACAATTAGATGAACCATGATGTCAAAAAATGTAGGAACAAAAAGCTTCTCAAGCTGGCACATGATAAGATATCCTTCATTCTCCAATTTATCCAACTTTTCAATCTCGAAAACTTTACTACAAACCGCATTGAAGAAGAAACAAAGTCTAGTCAAAATGTGTCGAAGATCATATTCGGCGAAGCCTCGAATAGCTACTCAGAGTAGCTGTTGCATTAAGACATGAAAATCATGAGACTTTTGGCCTACTAATTTCAAGTCCTTCATCGATTCAAGCGTTTTAAAATTTGAAGAATACCCCAAGGGAACTTTTGTCCCATGTAAACACTCACAAAAACTTCATTTCTCATCCTTAGACAAAGTATGAGAAGCCGGGGGACAATAAGTTCTCTTACCATATGGCCTTGGATGTAATTCTTCGCGTATTCCCATTGCTTGCAAATTCAATCTTGCCTTCACACCATCCTTTGAACTACCTTGTATGTTAAGAAGCGTGCCAACAATACTATCACATACTTTTTTCTCCACATGCATGACATCAATACAATGTCTCACATCAAGATTGTGCCAATATGGAAGATTGAAGAATACAAATCTCTTTTTCCATATATTTTTCTACTCTTTGCAGTCTTACCGAAGATGACACTCATATTTTCACCTTTTCATATACTTGCTCCCCAGTCAATGCCACCGGAGCATCTTCATACTCTTGGCCACCAAAAAAGGCTTTCTTTAATCGTTGATATGGGTGGCCCCGTCTAAGAAATCTCCTATGTCCAAGATAAACCGTATTTCTTCCATGTTGAAGTTGATGGTAGCATGTGCCTTCTTCACAAACCGAACATGTTTTATGGCCTTTTACACTATACCCTGACAAGTGACCACATGCTGGGAAGTTGTTTATAGTACAGAATATCATAGCTCGCAATTTAAAAACCTCATTCTTGAAAGAGTCAAAAAGATCGACACCTTCTTCCCACAACTCCTTCACGTCTTTGATCAAGGGCTCAAGGTAAACATCAATGTCATTTCCAGGTTGTTTTGGTTCCGAAATCAACATAGATAGCATGATGTACTTTTGTTTCATAGACAACATAGGAGATAAGTTGTGAATAATCAGGAGTACAGGCTATGAACTATGTATGCTGCTAAGGCTAACATAGGGATTCATGTCATCCGCGCTAAGGGCAGGCCTAAGGTTCTTCACCGAAGTTAGGAAATAAGTGATCGATTTTCTTCCATTGAGAAGAATCAGCCGGATGTCAAAGCTTTCCATAAGAAATCCTCTCATCTGCATGCCACCTCAATTTTTTTGCATCATTTTCATTAGCAAACAAGCGCTTGAACCTTGGTATGATTGGAAGATACCACAACACTTTTACAGGCCCTTTATTTGACTTGTACCTTGGGGTTTCACATATCGGGCAATTCTGCTTTTCTTCAAACTTTTTTCTATACAATATGCAATCATTCGGGCATGAATGGATCTTTTTGTACTCCATCCCCAATGGACAAAGTATTTTATTAGCATCATAGTATCGATGCGGCAACACATTATGATCCGGAAGCATGTCCTTAAAAGGCTCAAGCATTTCAGAAAAACTCTTGTCGCTCCATCCATGACGTGCCTTCAAGCTTGCCAATTTCAATACAGTGTTCAACAATTGGTATTTTTAACACACAAGGTAGAACGGGTCTCTACTTCACTACACATATTACTATATGCATGTGATTGATCAAAAGTCTCTTCTCCTACATCACGAATAATGTCCTCTATGTGATCATCCATATCCGTGTCATTATCATCAAAGGCCACTTCCCCATGTTGAGACCCACTTGGCATTTTTTTCACCATGCCATACCCATACTATATAAGTCTTACAAAATCCTTCACAGATTAAATGTGTGTGTATAACTTCAGGACTTAGTCGTCTCTTATTCAAACATTTTACAGAAGGGCAATAAAACTTCTCACTATCATCATGGGCATTTTGTTTGGAAAATTCTATAAATTCCCTCACCCTATTCTGATATTTAACACTCGTCCGTAAAGCATTTATCCAACTGTGATCCATAGTAGAATTTCTATAGACGGAAAGATTTAACATACATAATTCGAAAAAATCTAAACTTGCATATAAAATAAGCTAACTCCAAATGCATATATATGCTCAATGTTGGTTATGTCTTTTTTTTTTTACGGAGAAGCTTGCCCATTAAATGCATAACGAAGAATCACTTTTGGTCATAAATGTATCACAGTGAATCCAAGAAGCAAAATAAATGCATGACGAGGAAATTAAATGCATCGCATTAAGGTCTTGTGGACTCACTTGTAGCATATAAATTCAAATGCGTTTGCTGAGTCTTTCTTCTCCGGCCACAAACGTTGATGTTCTAGACAGCAAGAGTAACTTAAAAACACTTGTTGGTCAGTTGGGTAGGTCTAAAGTGCAAATATAATCTTTAAAGTACAATATTCATTAACAACAGAGGAACTCATAAGAACATTTCATCGATTTCGTTCAACCCATAAAAAACCCAGAACAATAAGCAGAAAAATCATAAAGTTATATAACCGAAACACCTCTTACAGCTTGGTCTATAGACGTTTAGCTAAGAGAAGTCAACACACAAACACACAAACACTGTTATCACAAACACTGGAGACAGAACCTGAGACAGAACCTGAGTTATCACTTTCGACGCGACAAGAGAAGTTCAGAAAGAGAAATTTAATTTTTTCACGCGACAAAGACACGTGTTAGCATTTTGGATTTTATTAAAACCGGTTAATTATAAAGTATCCAGTCCTAAAGATAAGCATTTTATTAATTTAATTTTTAAGACCGGAGGTTTAGAAGATTCCGGTCCTAACTTTTTACTATTCATTTAATTTTAAGACCGGAGTTTTATAAAATATTCGATCCTAGAAGTCAAATACTTTTTAGACCAGTTACTTATAAAGTATCTGGTCCTAAAGGTCCTCATTTATTAACCAAACAAAAAAAAGGATTGGCTTTAGCGAGCGCAGCAGCAACTGAATGAATAGAATAAAGGAAAACTGGAGAATAAGCTTCTTTAATTACTGGAGAATATGAAAAAAAAGACACAAGCTTAGTTCTTAATGCTTCATACATTACTGGAGAATATGCATGTACACAAGAAGAAAAAAGAAATACAAACTGAACATTATCAGCAACAAGAATATGACTAAACATCCTAAAGCTTATTATCCTCCAATGCCTTGGCGATATCGGCGTGAGTAGCATTAACTTCCTGCCGGAGATCAGCAAGTTCCTGTCTTATTTGCATCAACCACAATGCATCATTAGACGAAAGAGGAAAGGGGTCAGTGATAGGCGCGCTGGGGCCAGGAGGTTGGAGAGGGGTGCGACAATCTCTTCATCATCCAATATAACAATGGGTCCAACAACCCGAGACTCTTTGGTCACAATAGAACACACTCTCGCTTGAGGCGCCCTGTATAACGATATATGGAAGGCACGAGCTTTAGGAGTAGCCCTACTGTTAGTTCTCTATGTGTTTTGATGATAACTGACAATTGTAAACTCAAGAGGAAGTTTGTCTTTGGTAAGTTGAAAAACTTAATGTTAAAGGCAAACTCGAGTTTTGAATGTAAAACTCGAGTTTGGACTTGACAGAGAGTAGCTCAATTTTTATGAACTAAGGAAAACTCTAGTTTGCGTAGGAAAAATCGAGTTTGTACCATACAAAGAGCCTCTAAGTTTTTCAAGTTAAAGACAAACTCGAGTTTGCAATTGGAAACTCGAGTCTGGTTAAGACAAAGAGCTATCAATATTTTTGAACTAATCCAAACTCAAGTTTCCATTTGGAAACTCCAGTTTGTGCTTTATAGATAGCTCTCATATTTTCCAAGCTTTGTTGGAAACTCGAGTTTGTGGTTGTCAACCCGAGTTTGTAACAAACAGAGCTAGGCTCCATTTTGATCATGAGAAAACTCCAATTTTTTTTTATAAACTCCAGTTTGCATTTGGCATAAAGTTTTCAAAGTTTTCTATAAACTCGAGTTTGGTTTTGCAAACTCGAGTTTGGAGCATACAGAGATGATAACATATTTCGAGTTTTTGAAAACTCCAGTTAACTTTTGCAAACTCCAGTTTACACTATTCAAAGAGTTTTCATTTTCTCAAATGATTATGGAAACTCGAGTTTATATCTGTTAATTCAAGTTTGAGCCAAGCAGAGAGCTTTGCTCTTTTTCAGTGATTTAGAAAACTCCAGTTAAGATTTGAAAACTCCAGTTTTGAGATTTTGGACTTAAACTTATTTTTCATCTCAAGAGTCCAAAACTCGAGTTAGTCACTTAATGACTTGAGTTTTGATCCTATTCAAAATACTCTTCAAAGTTCAAATCGCGACATTCTTCTCTAGAAGAAGAAAACTCGAGTTAGGATTTGGAAACTCGAGTTTGGCTTCGAAGCAGAGTTACAAACTCCAGTTTGGATGAACGAACTCGAGTTTGTGTCGCTAAATTTGAAAATCAAATTGCACAAATTTGTGAAATCTTCATGTTTGATCTTAATACTTCTTATCATCACTCATTACTATTTCTAACTATGTTTAATCAGTTTATCAGTGAGTTTCAGATTATTTAAAGGATATTAAATGAAGATTTGAACAAAAGCAAAAAGTGACGTCAACACATTTATTGCAATGTCTAGAAAGCTTGCACCCTTTTGGACAATCATTCTACACACGTTGGATAAGAATTAATGTTTTCTTTCTCTATCCAGTAGCTGCTCTTACAACGAATTAAATTCAAAAGAAGTCAACCCTAATCCTCTGAGCAACTGGATTAACTGAAGAGTAGATAGAGAAGAAACCAAAGTGTTCCTAACAGCTACTACAATGTGTCCAACGGCTACATTGATTAATCCAACGGTCATTAAATGCTCTCTTCATATATAAGTAGTTGCATTCAAGTCTTCTCAATAACCAACACACAGAAAACGAATTGCATTCAAGTTTTCCAACTACTCTTTCAGTTTTCTAGTATAAAGTATCTTTTGATACATTTGTACTTTAGTGATTATTATTATCCACTCTTAGAGAGAGTATCATTTATTGAAATTATTCATTGTAAGGATCTCAAGTCGTGGGACTTGGAGAATGGATTATTTGATTACAACTTGTAAGGGGGAGTAAGTTCTAGTGAGAGAATTACTCTGAGAGTTACAGAGTGTGTAATCATTTGAGTTAGTGAAATCCCAAATTGTCTGGGAACTGGACGTAGGTCAAGAGGTTGGACCGAACCAGTATAAATTTTTCATGTCTTGCTTCTTCTTCCCTTACTCCATTCTGCTCTGTTTTTCCATTCAAATAACATAGCACTTTGAAAAGAATTTTTAAAATTCTCAATTCACCCCCCTCTTGGTGATTTGCTCAACTTTCACCTACGAGCGGTTTTCTTGTATCTAACCATGGTTTGAGCAGTTGGGGGAGAGAGCTAGGTAGTGAGGAGTTAATAAGGGCAGAGAGGTAGTGTGAGGAGTTAATAAGAGCAGAGAGATACACAATTGATTATGAGAATGAATTGGGATTCAATTGGTATAAATGAATTTAGTGTTTCAAATTTAAGAGCGTATTTTATAAATATCCGGTCCCGAAAGTCTATTATTTATTTTTTCAATTTAATTACTTTTAAGATCTACCTTTTATAATACATCCGATCATAAAAGTCTATTATTTAGTTTTTCAATTCAATTACTTTTAAGACCGTCCTATTAACATATATCTGGTCCTAAATTTCTTTTATTTATTTTTTCAATCAATTCAATTACTTTTAAGCCGTCTTTTAAGATTGACCTTTTATCTTTTATCCGGTCTTAAATTTCATTTATCTTTTTCAATTCAATTTTTTTAAAAGTAAGAAATTTTTCTTAAAAAATATTACTTTTAAGAACGGATCTTTTACAATATCCGGTATTAAAAGTTCATTCTTTTCAAATCATTCAGATAGCAGAGTCATATCCTTACACTCTATTCAAATGAATGATTCAGAGTCTCTTCGGCTTCCAAATAAAATTCCCAACTATGTGTCTCCTCGTAATCTTAGGAACTATGCGTCTCCTTGTTAAAGTTTCCGACGTTTCATATTCTTCAGGATGGGTTCTCTATTTGAACTCGTTATTACTTTACTTTCTTCACATTCTTCTCCATCACTTCTACAACCTCTATGGCCTCCTCCGTAATAGCCGCTCCACCAGTCCTCCTTTTCCTCCTCCTCCTCTTGGATCTCCTCACCTTCCTCCGTTGTCGCCAAATCCTTCTTTCTACCGATGATGCGGCACATGGTGGCCCGCGTCGATCACATCGACCGACACTTGGGCCAATTGTTTCAACTTGTTCATACCATCAACGACAAGCTGAACATGGTACTCCACGCCAATGATGTGGAGTACCATCTTTCTAAAGACAACGCCTCCAACCCCTCATCCCCCTTGGTCAACGATGAGGAGGATTAGATGTTTTTATGTTTTTTTTGTCTGTACTACTGCTGCCCCTCACCGGACAGCATAAAAAAATAATAATATAAAATTTTTTAGTTCACATCTTCGATCGCATTGTCCTTTTCATTATGTTCATTTTTTTTTGACAAAAAGGAAACAAACAAACACATTGTCCTCATGTGTGATCAACATTAAAAATTCGCAGAATACAACGTTAAGACCATACCAAAAAAAAACATCGTTTACCTTATTCAAACAAATACAAACAAATACAGTGACAATTCTTCTCAAGGTTGGACCGTCGTTGTCGTCGGTTTTACCTCGCCCAGATTTGAATATTTTCAGTGTCCTTTTCAATATCTTTCTTTTTTTTCCGACAAAAAGAAAAAAGACAGAGAAAAGGGAGACCGATAATGCTGCTCAAAACTGGAGAGGTAAAAACAACGACAAGGAGGACCTAGCTTGACCGTAACCGCGGTTGTCTTGAACCCTAATACATTGTTTGAAAAGTGAGTCACCATTTTTATTGTAACAAAGACTTTTAAGACTGGACATTTAACAAATCTATGGTCCTAAAAGTGGCCATATTTTTTAAAATTAAAGGAATACTTTTAGGACCGGACAATTAACAAATATATAGTTCTAAAAAACCTGCCATATTTTTTAAAATTAAACGAAAACTTTTAGGACCGGACAATTAACAAACACATGGTCCTAAAAGTCTCTAGATTTTTTTAAAATTAAATGAAGACTTTTAGGACTGGAGTTTTAACAAATATGTGGTCCTAAAAGTCGCAAAGACTCTTCAGAGACTCTTACCGCTCATTTACAACATCATGTCCTCAATGTACAAGCACTAAATAGCTTTATCCACCATTTAATACATTCATAAACCCAAAATGGACACAAGAAAATTGTTCGAAAAAATAAAAAAATTATTATTGAATTACACAAATTGTGCAATTGTTCATTTACAGAAGATTATTGTTGCTACATCATATATTTACAAATGAATTTAGGACATTAATTATTTTTCTGACTTTAAGAGGTCATACAGATATTCACAAAAGACTTTGCGTATGTGCTCCACTTCATCATCAGAAAAGGGATTAGCACAGGCAAACCTCTGTAACATCAAAGACAGAAACTGAATTAAGTTGCGTACATATTTCATATGTAACATTAAGCCAGAAACTAAATTCATCCATAATATGTAACATCAAATACATTTTTACCTTTGCAGGGAATTTAGTCCTTCCTTGCATGATAATATCATATATGTGTTTCAAGACGTACATGCCATATAAGTTGGACCCCTTTGGTTGCCGACGAGTCTAAAAAGAACAAGAAATATATATAAGAGCATATATAGCTTACTGACCAAGTTCACAAGGTAGTGTGCCAGTGTACAAATATGTACTAACCTTTGGATATAGCCATTTAGGAACTTTGGCATCATACGTATGCTTTTTTTTACCTAGATTATGAAGGTCTTCATGGCACTTTCATCAAAATCACAAATTTATCAATAATTGTCACTGAAAATTCACAGCAGAGATTTCAGACAAGACACTCAAAATGACATGCTTACTCATTCATGGTCTGCATCAACGTAGGCCCTGGACTGCTGCGAATGGAGCATAAGAAGACCACTGCATGCTTCTCCATGCACATGAGGACCAACTGCCAGTGGTGGCTAAAAATTCACAGCAGACAAGTACTCAATGATATATGTAGCAGAATTAAGTGAATTGCAGACAAGAATTGTGATATGTTCCAATTGTAGTATGGAAGCAAGTACACATTTTTTCTCACTTCACACACCCTCGTTGATATGCACTGTTGTCTCTACCAAGGGTGTTGTACTTGCATAGTCTAGGCACAAGAATCCAAAATCTTTGCTTCTGCCATGTTGTTCCAATTCATCATGCATGAACCTACAATAATGACATCAGGGAATTAGTATATATGTATGTGTGTCTAAACGAGGCATTTAAATTATGTACTCATAGAAGAAGATACTTACTTTATAAACATTTGAACAATTGTATTAGTAAGCTCCTTTCCAGGAAGTAGCAGGGACATTAAATCATCGGGGTCAACAAAAACCGGTTGGATATCAGGGAGGCCTACTACTTTATTGACAGGCCACGATTTATCTTTAAAATATCCATTGGATACCATATCAGATATTTTTCCCTTAGCAGTCAACTTAGCCGTAGGGGATGGAGCTTGACGAGGAGATGGAGCTTCAGGAGGAGTAGAAACATGTACAAGCTTCATTAGCCAAGAGATGAAGGTTCCCTTGACATCACTCACAACCTTCAGCTGATTAGTTGGGAGAGGGAGAGGTGCATCAATGATCACCTTTTCAACTAACACTCTGACTCCATCATCAGCCATTTCTTGGTAGTGTATAGTTGATCCCAAGTTGTGGATAGTCCCTTTTGCAACTAATCGTCTACCATGATCAAGATCCTCCAGATACAGGTCACATCGTTGCTCTGACTGTCCAACAATGCAGCTTCCTCTAATGCTCTGCTACATAGGTGCAGGTGAATGTGTAAAGGGAACACTGGTTTCTGGACGAGAGTTCAAAAGCAGCACCATTTTATCCATGTCCTCATTCATCTTGCTTAGCTGGGATTGAAACATTGTAGTCAATGAAGCTTCTTTAGCCGCTACTTCCTCACTAAATTTGGCCAGCGTATGTTCCATCTCCTCCCGGGTAACCATACTTTGTTTATGGCATTTGGATTTACCAAAGTATTCCTTCAGGCCTACCCGTCCTCCAATCCCTACCCGTCCTCCAATCCCCCTTACACGCCCCGCGTGATCCATTTTTCCGCCGCAACGATCAGAACATCATTCCTCCCGTCCGACACAAAAGATCTCTCTTCTTCTTTCCTTTTAAGATCTTTCTGTAAGATACAGATAACGAAAAGCTTAGTAATGAAACATGTTTAGTAACTAAAAATTAACAATAATGATACTTACAATTCTTTCAGCAACTAGATGAGTTTGTTCATTCATGTATGCGACGTTTGGCTTTTGCCGAATATACAACCATAATTGCTAGCGACGTATTGGAGATGGCAGATCATGTATCATAGAAGAATTGGATTCAGCTTCATCTTCCAATCTCTTCCGCTTGGCCGCCATCAATTCTTTTTTGGCCTTTTCATATCCGCTAAGAGAAGCCCTATACAGGCAATCATTCTTTCTCCCTATCTCCTGTGCTTGTTCCCTTCTTTTCTGTGAATCAGAATTGAAAAAAATTATTAATTATGAATTCCAGCCATCTCACTAATAGAAATTAGAGAACTTCTGCTTGATATTTGATATGAACCTATCAAGTTTCAACATTTTATTTAAGGAAGATGTAGAATTGTAGAAGAAATTGGGAGAAACAGAGAAAAGGGAGTTGCAAAACCGCGCTAACCGAGTCAATTCGTTCATTCATCATAACTGGTTCCTACACATATTAGTTTAACCTCTTATATGAAAGTGGAGCTTAATCACCAAGAGGGGGGTGAATTGGGGATTTTAAAATTCTTTTGAGAGTACTCTGTTTTTGAACAATAAAACAGAGCTAAGTCGAGTGAAAGGAGGAAGAGCAAGACACAAAGATTTATACTGGTTCTGTCCAACCTCTTGACCTACGTCCAGTCCCGCACTCTCGGGATTTTCACTATCTCAATTGATTATACCTTCTGTAACTCAAGAGTAATTCTCTCACTAGAACTTACTCCCCCTTACAGGTTGCAATCAATATCTCAATCTCCAAGTCCCCAGACCTAAGATTCTTACAATGAAATGATTCACAATAAATGAACTCTCTCTAAGAGTGGATAAATATAAACACTGAAGATCAATGTATCAAAAGATACTTTACAAGTGAAAACTGAAAGAGTAGTTGGTAAACTTGAATGCAATTCGTTTTCAGCAGATGTGTTGCGGAGAAGAATTGAATGCCACTCTATTTATACAAAGAGGGCATTAAATGACTGTTGTAATCTCCATTATAACCGTTGTTGCATTAATCTAACTGTTGGAGTCACTTTGGTGTCTTCTCTCTCTACTCTTCAGTTAATTCCTTTTGTCCAGAGGATTAGTGTTGACTTCCCTTGTAATAGATCCGTTGGAAGAGCAGCTACTGCTTAGGGAAAGCAGATATTCATCCCTTTGCAATGTGTGGAGAATGATGGTACAAAAGGATGTTTTCTGAACTTTGCATTTAATGTTCTGACATCACCTTTTGATTTTGTTCAAATCTTCATTTAATATCTTCTAAACCTTCTGAAACTCACTAACAAACTGATTAAACATAGCTAAGAATAGTAGTGAATGTTTGATAAGAAGTATTAAGATCAAACGAAAGATTTTAAATTCGAGCAAGTTGATTTTCAAAACCAGCGACACAAACTCGAGTTTTGTTTATCCAAACTCGAGTTTTGGACTTTTATAGTGAAAACATGTTTAAGTCCAAAAGCTCAAAATTGGAGTTTCCAAAATGATGAAATGAGCAAAGCTCTCTCGTAAGACACAAACTCGAGTTTCCAAAACTAAACTCGAGTTTCCTCTTAAAATTGGAAACCTTTGAAAATCTTTGCCAATTGAAAACTAGAGTTTTCAAAATTGTTGAAATTAGTAAAGCTCTCTGGTTGCCCGAAACTTGAGTTTTCATTTAAGTATGAAAACTCATAAATTTATCCCGAAGTCAAAACTGGAGTTTTCAAAAATCGAGTAAAACTTGAAAACTCTCTCGTCAAGCGCAAATTCGAGTTTCCAAAGTAAAACTCGAGTTTTCTCATAATTTTGAAAAAATTAGAAAACTCAAGGCAAATTGAAAACTGAAGTTTCCATATCAAAACTGGAGTTTGTATAAGCCCAAAATGTTGGAGACTCTCTATATGACCAAAACTCGAGTTTCTATTTGGAAACTGGAGTTTTGTCTTTCTTCAGAAAATATTGAAGAGTCTCTGTAATATGCTAACTGGAGTTTTCTATGAAAACTGGAGTTTTGTCTAGGTGTGAAAAACTTGGAGTGCTTTCGTAAGTCCAAAACTCGAGTTTCGAATGGAAACGGAGTTTTGCTTAGTTCATTAAAATTGAGCTATTCTCTGTCAAGTCAAAACTCGAGTTTTGAAATCAAAACTCGAGTTTGCCTTTGACAGTAAGTTTTTCAACTTACCAAAGACAAACTTCAACTTGTGTATACAATTGTCAGTTATCATCAAAACACATAGAGAACTAACATTATATATAGTTAGAGGCTTGACTCTTAAGGCCCAATAACAGCTTGCACCGAAACCTTTACATAGTTAACATACTAACTAACTAACAGCAATGTCTAACCACTACCTACTATAACAGAACTAAGACTATAATAATGGTTTGACTCTTATGCCATTATTATTTCCCTTATTACCTACTTAGTATTTTACCTTTTCATGGTTTACATATCAAACTTTCATAGAACTAAGACATGCTCCTCTGATGTACGACAAAGGATGGAAATGTATACTTCATTCACACACCAAACCATCTAAATAACAAGATTAGATGAACACCATAACATTCACATATCCGCACAGGTTAATAAGCAAACAAAAAAGGGTAAACAAAACTAAACATAAACTCACCAAAAGTTCAGGAGTAGTCCGCAGCTGAACAAATTGTTGTCAAGTTTGTTCATCAATAAATGTGTACTTGTCCCAAGGATTAGGCCTGCGATCAGCACAATAAGACAATGTCTTGTCTTTCAACTTCTGACAGTCAAGGACAGTGTATGTAAGCCGGATAATGTCTCAAATAGGATCCTTTACTATGCGATCGTCCACATTTTTCCACTCATCTATCAAGATGATAACTTTGATGCGTGCTAGAAAGTCGACAAAACTATTATATTTGGTTTTATTAGGACCGAAAGGAGCCAACTTTTCATCAAACTAAGTATCGAGCTTTGACCCAGAAGTCCGACTTAAAGATACATCTTTCATTCGTGTGCCACTTCTACCACGGCGTGCAGGGCAGTTACGAGGCTGATTGTGAAATGAACAGGGTTCGCTTTGATTCACACCAGTCACACCAGTCACACCAGTAACTAGCGTTCCAGGAACAAGACTAGAATCATTTTCACCGTTCATTTTCGAGATAGGAAGAGAGGAATGCCTGAGCAAATGAGAGAGTAACAAAGGCTAATGGTACGTGGGTGAGGAAGTGAGGTAATGCAACAGGAAGGGTTTCGCAACGTGAACAGAGGTTCTTCAGTGAGAGTAACGAAAGGTTTCGCAAGAAAAATATATTTGGCACTTCATTTTTAAGACCGGATATAAAAAAAGACGGTCTTAAAATTTAACATTTAAGACCAGTCTTATTAAACTCGGTCTTAAAAGTAATTAATTATTTGTTTAATTTTCTTCAATATTTTTGTACCGACCATATTTTAAGTTCGGTCTTAAAATATTTAACCGTAAGAACGGACAAATTATAAGACGGTCGTAAAAGTTAACCTTTAAGACCGATCCTTATAAAACACAGATCTTAAAATTAATCAATTTTTTGTTTAATTTTTTTCTATATTTTGTACCGGCCTCATTTTATTTCTGGTCTTAAAAGAATAATTTTTAAGATAAGCCATTAAATATATTCGATCTTAAAACTTTTAAACCTTTATATTTAAATTTTTTCTTATTGTTTTGGACCGTAGAAAATATAATTGTTCTGAATGTTTGTTTGTACCATTGATTATATTCTTTTCATGAATATACAGGTGATTTAATTATTTGACTATGTGTCCTTAGGCAATAAGTCCTAGTACGCGTTCAGCGTGGTTATTAGACTGTGTGTCCTGAGACTGCAAGTCCCAAAGTGCATTTTGCATGATTATTGGACTATAAATGCTTGGGTTGTAAGCCCTGATATGTGATCAATGTAAATCTTAAGGTGTGTGTGTTAGACCTGGCTGTCACCCAAGAGGGGGGTGAATTGGGTGTCTGATAAAACTTTAGGAACTATGAAAATCTTTTCGCAACTTACTGAAAGTAGTTTATATGATAGTAATGATTTATAAAGCAAACAGAGATTTATACTGGTTCGGCCAATCCTTGACTTATGTCCAGTCCCTAAGCTTCACTTGATATTTTCAATCCACTATCTTCTTTTAACTTGATTACACGCTTTGCACTCGAAGTAATCCTCTCACTAGGATTCACTCCCCCTTACAAGCTGTAATCAATACACCCACTTGATTACACACTATGTACTCGAAGTAATCCTTTCACTAGGATTCACACCCCTTACAAGTTGTAATAAATACAATGGGTTTCCCACTCAAGATCACTCAATCTTTGTTAGTTATGATTAGTTTTGAGGATGTCTTATATAGATGTCATTATCTAGAGCAAAAAGTTTATATCATGTACATTTATCTTCAACTTTGACTAATGCTTATATTTAATATTGAAGAAGTTGAATGACAGAGAAGATCAAGAGAAGAGAAGAATAAGAGATATTGAAGAAGAAGTTTAATTGTGGAGAATGATTAAGAAAAGAGAAGAAGAGGACATATTGAAGAAGGTAGAACTTATTGAGAATTATGAGTCCAAGTTAAATGGCGAAGAATGATCAAGATGGGAGATTGAAGAAAGAATAACTTGTTAAATATTATGAGAATATCAATATTCAAGTCTCTGTGATCAAACAGAAGTTGGAATGGCTCAATTCGGAGTTAAAATGAGTAAATTCAAGCTTCCAGATGAATAGGAGTTGCTACAATTCAATTGCTACAGTCCTATGCATGAACAGCTCCTTCCTCCGCATAAACTCCAGTCATTCTCGAGTATGAAAAATCAATTCTCGAGAATGAAACATCCAATTCTCGAGTATGAAACATCAATTCTCGAGAATCAGAGTGTTTCAGCAACTCTATTCAGCTCTATTTCACGATTCACTCGGGCGAGCTCTGGTATTTCAATGATATCTCCTATACCAGAGATCTCATTGTGGTGAAACTAGTGGCATATGAAACTAGACTCCCAACGCGTAATTTTGATATAAAATTCAAGTCCAAAGTAGTCCAGATGAAGGAGCTATGAGTTTTTCAAGTTGCCACAACAATGAACGTCACAGTCCAGACCCACCTTCAATGTTTTGAGTGTATCTCACAAACTAAAAATCCGATTGAGCTTAAATCAGTGGCATATGAAAGTAGACTCAAAGGGTTTTCCATCAAGACTTGATTGGACCAAAACGAAGTTACTACCAAGGAGATATGGCCTTCGAAAGTTGACAATCAATTCAGTATGCTGCAAAAATGCTAGTCAAGAACAACCTCCATTCATCTGATGATAACGGATGAACTACAATGAGGTTGGAGCTGATTCTTCTTGCATGGAAGGAAGGCTTTAAAGAGTTCAAATATTTGAATCAGAATTAACTCAGTTGCATCTCCTTGTGTAATTGATTCTCGAGAATGGATCAAGGATTCTCGAGAATGGTATGTCACAGAATCAACATCACAGGCTTCGCTGATATGATTCTCGAGAATGGTACTCGAGAATAGGTAAGTCGATTCTCGAGAACGCCTTGACAGACTCGCAATGGTATGCCTTCTCTAACATGATTCTCGAGAATGCACATTTGATTCTCGAGAATAGGAATTTACACTACTTCAGTCTTATGCTTCTGTTAGAGTAATTCTCGAGAATTGGAAGTGATTCTCGAGAATGGTACTCGAGAATTAGTGAGGCGATTCTCAAGAATGCACGGTCTGATTCTTGAATACCATTACTCTCATATACTTCATCTTCGGTTTGTTAATGTAATTCTCGAGTATGAATGAACTGATTCTCGAGAATGATTATATACTGATATTCAATGCTCTCTAGACTTCGATAATTCTCGAGAATCATATGAACAATTATCGAGAATGTATATCAGTATTTGAAATCTCTGTTCTTGTAAAGTGCAAATCGTTGATTATGACTTAGGTACTTCATATTATTAATCTATACTTCTTCTAACCAAGTTTAATCAGTTTGCTAGTAATTTTCAGATATGCTTAACATGTTTTAATCATCAATTTATCATAAAGCAATCCGACGTGGCGTACGCATTTAATGCATCTCGAAAAAAGAGCAAAAATCGGAACTAAAGCCGCAAGTACGAAATCATTCCTTCAAGGCATACTTATTCCGGCTATTATTCTGAATCACCCTCTGCACAAGTACAATCGACGGCAAATGCCTTTAATGAAGCAACGGTCGAATATGTTCAACGAAAATCATATGTGCCTAACAAAAGTTCAAAGAAACTCAACGGACTTATTCAAGCTTCATCTGACGGCTACTTCCAACAGACATCCAACGGTCATATTCTAAACTGGAAGAATAGCTCAACAATCAAATCCTTCAATGGTCTTCAATCTTCAACTAGTATAAATACCCAAAGGATTGAATTCATCAAGAATGATGCATACATAGACAAAACATTCAAAGCGATCAATTTATAGTCTGTTTATATCTTCGGATATTATTGAGCTTCAGTGTTTATTATTCATCTACTCTGTGAGAGAGATTTATCATTTGTTTTATACTTGTTCAAATCTCAAGATAGAGGTATCTTGAGTGTGGGTGCACAATTACAACTTGTAAGGGGGAGTGAGTCCTAGTGAAAGAATCATCTCAAGTACAGAGTGTGTAATTGTATCTGTGGTTATTTTGGTTACAACTTGTAAAGAGGAGTAAGTCCTAGTAAGAGGATTACTCAGAGAGTTACAGAGTGTGTAATCAAGGCTTGAGATAGTGAAATCCCAGAGTGTTTCTGGGGACTGGACATAGGTCAAGAATTGGACCGAACCAGTATAATCTCTTGTGTTCATTGCTCTTCTCTCTATCTTTGTTTTAAGTGTTGTTGAGCAATTAGCGAAAGAATTTTATAATCACCTATTCACGCCCTCTAGGTGATATTCCATCTTCATTTGGTATCAAAGCGTAGGTTTCTCTGTTGGGCTTAACATCCCGAGATAGATCATGGAAGGAATATTACCTGACGGTGCCTCAATCAACCGACCACTTGGTTTTGACGGCAAACACTATCCATTTTGGAAAGCAAAGTTCAAAGTGTTTGTTTTAGCCACGGAGTATGGTCTCTGGCAAGTAATAGAGAATGGGGATTATGTTCCCACAAGAGCAGAAGGCGGAATTAATGTTCCAAAGGCTGAAGATGAGTTTAACGAGGATGACAGAAGGAAAATAACTCTTAACAGCAGAGCTATTCTAATGCTCCAGAGTGCTCTTAGTAAAAAGGAGTATTTCTGCATCTACAATCTATCTACTACCAAGGAGATGTGGAAAGCTTTGGAAATCGCATATGTGTCTGCTATATGGGGAGATGACTCCTTAGACGAAGAAAGTGAGGAAGAAGAAGTTGCGAACATGTGCTTAATTGCTGAAGAAGAAGAGCAATGTGAAAACGATAATGAGGTATATGATTTTGAACCTACCTTTGATGAATTGCTTTCTGAGTATAATGAATTACATTTTGAATTTAGTAAAATTGTGAAAGAACTTATTATCTCAAAGAAGAAAATTAAATTGCTTGAAAAGAAAGTTAAAGATATTTCTCCATCTTTCGAAAACGTGATTTGCAAAACATGCCCTGATCTTGAAACGAAAAATGTTTATCTTACGAAAACACTTGAGAAGTTCACTAAGGATAGTGAAATGCTCAATGTAATCTTGAAAGCTCAAAGATTTACAAATGATTGATCGGCATAGGTTACAATCCTATTTTTGACAAAAAGAAAGGGAAAAAGAAAAGTGGTGGAAAATCCTACTTAAACTATTTTCAAAAAACTGTCCACTCTTCGAACCCCTTTGCTCATTGTAATTATTGCAACCGAAAGGGACATAATATTTCATCATGTTTTCATAAGAAAGATAGAAGAGACAAACCTGTTGGTAATTATCAATGGGTACCAAAGGGAACTTATGTTTTCCCTAAGGGTCGAACTAACCCGGAAAGACCTAAGTATAAATGGGTACCCAAATGTCCATCTAGTGCTTTATGTGTGAAGATTGATTCTGAAAAGAATGGACCTAGACATATAGAGAAGAATAAGAGTCGAAGAGTTTCTCATGAACTGAAAATGAGATTTACATCAGTTAGGAGAACTCGTGGAGAAGCCATTGCTACAACCTTATCCTCAAATCAAAAGAAGCAATGGACACAAGCAAGAGGAGTATGTTCCACCTCAAGAACAAACTACCATAGAATACCATTCAACTATCTTGAGGAAAACAAGAAAAGGAGATTCTCTCAAGTATCAAACGAGAAGACACTTGAAGTCTATACCCTCTGAGAGAACTTTGCAGACACCCATGGAAAGACATATGAAGAAGAGGCAGTGGGTAAGCAAAGTCGATCCTCCAAGTGCTTAAGGTATAAGGTATACAATGGTAAAGCCTCCTATGCTATTATCTGTAATATTAATTGAGGTTTTATATTGTGGAACCGTAGGAATGAGTATTACAAACTATTTGGAAATTAAGCTTTCATATGTCTTAAAAATCTTTTGATTTTAAAAGGATTGCAATATTCAATAGTTTGATTCCTTATGCATATACAATGATTCGATAATCCCCTCTGATGAACTACATTTTTATGTACTCGAGTAATGGCTAACATACTCAAGTATTGTCGGGTTTTAATGAGTATGCTTAAGTGTTTCAGGCATCAATACTTGAGTATTGGTAAGATATACTCGAGTATTGGTTGGATGGATCAGCTATCACATACTGGTTCTGATATAATACTCGAGTATGGGTAAGTAGATACTTGAGTATTGGCCAGTCAGATCAACTATCGCAGACTACTTCTGATATGATACTTGAGTATGAACTTATGAATACTCAAGTATGTGGCTTCATCGCTAACAATGTTCTTCACATATCAGAGCGATTCCCGAATATGAAAAAGAAGCAATGGTTGATGTTGATGGTGAACATCGGAAGAGGAGTTATCTACATCAATCCATCTCAACCAAGCATGCTATTACAAAGGACAAGAGGAATTACGGTGATATCTAATTCTTACCCCATACTGTGATTATATATTCATTTTTGGGTAATGAATACTTGTCTATCATACCATTAGCAACCAATCATTTATGACTTTCAAAATGTTTTTTTATTGCTAAATGGACAGTAAATGAAATTATGCAAAACCTTCTGAGTTTATGTTTTTGAAATACACAATTCTAAAATTTGTCTTAAATTTCAATTCACTCTAAAAATGCATACAAACGTCTTGAAATTTTATTGCATTCAAATGATGTTTCAAAATTGGAAGTTAATATTGTATACTGAATGTCGGATATGCTTCAAATTTGTATCCAGTTGAACTTTCCCTACATTCTTTACTTTTGGGAAATTCTTCTACATGTTAACTTCAATGTTTGACATGTTCTCCAAAACTGAAGCATTCTGATACATTCTGATATATTGACTTCCACCATGTTTAGAGCGAGCATCAATTTTAAACATATTTCAAAAATGATTTTTCATACATTAAAATCTTAATTTTTGAAATACATTATCATGTTTTGAAAGAACATGTGAGATTTGAAATAATTTGCATATTTCATTCATTCTTGACAAATCTAATCTCATTGGAAAATTACATGCATTCTTATCAATGACATCTTTTCTACATGTGTATCAATAAAATTGTCATTGAGAAATAACATTCTTGGTATCATTTAGCTGTTACCCTATTTGATTCATTGGTTTGAATTTTTCCGATTGGGTAAAATTATGTTTTTAATCTCTAATTGTTCTACTCTTTGCTCAAATATCATATGATTTAATTCTATAAGAGCATAAGAATTGTCTTGTCTAATCTTGTGTGGACTCAAGAATCATTGGGTACCAAGGAGCATATACATATATATTTGATTTGTGAAGGATGCCTTGTTCTGTGACTAGAATAATAGAGTCTTATAGAGACTGATAATTCTCAAGTATGATTTTATCATACTCGAGAAATGAAGTGTCATATTCCCTTAACTACTGCAATTTCTAAACACATTCTCAAGAACTATTAATGAACTATCGAGAAATATCAGCATTTGATGAGTTTGCTTTGAGTGTCTCAGAATTGATGTGCAAAATAAGATCATCATTCTCGAGAATCACTAAGGCATTCTCAAGAGCGTCGAGACTGAAACTAATCCAAAGTCACTTTTATCAGCTAATTCTCGAGAATTGATGAGACAGAGGTGTTGGTTCTTGGAGTTTTGATGATAACAAGACTTCATTATTTAAACCTTTTGTTAAAAGGGATTTGTGTTTTTGAATCGTAAATGTTAAGTTAATTACTCAAGCAAGGTGTTCTTGGTTATTCAAGTAATTGTCCGTATAAATTGACACCTTTCGAAAGTCTCGTTGAAAAACTATCCAAAGTATTACTTTCGGACGTTACTCAAGTAATGAGCACTCCTTTTGCAAGTAATTATTTTATTCAACATTACTCTACGGAGTTACTCGAGTAATACCTTTTCATTTGCAAGTAATATGGACCTAATCGTGTTTTACTCAAAATTACTTTCAAATTACTTGAGTAATGAAGTTTTTCTCCGCAAGTAATTTTATTACTTTCAAGTGTTACTTGAGTAAGACTTAATAGCTCGCAAGTAATCAAGTTGTAGACGCTTCTTTTCAAAGTCTCTCAATATTACTTTCGAAATTACTTGAGTAATGTTTTTCAAACTTCGCAAGTAATGTGGTTCTTCTCTGCAAAGTCTTATTATCTTTGATATTAGTTTCAAATTACTTGAGTAAGCTTCGCAAGTAATTTCTGAAATTGATTCTAACGCCTCTGTTTCTTGAACAACTTGATTTTACTCAAAGTAATATTTCTCCAAAGTATTTTATATCTTGAAAATATAAGATATTATTCAAGTAATCTTTTAAGCTACCGGAGTAAGTTCTTGCAAATTCCAGAAACCATCGGTATGTTCTTAAACTTTGCTCTGGGTAATCTTTTAACTACTCTTAATCACTCTCAAACTTATTTATATCATATCTAAACATCTTTTTGAGTGGATTTCAGTTGATTAACCTTTGTTTAATGTGAGATTAGCCAAAAGCATTTCAACATATCAAAAGTATTTATTGCGCTGAAAAAGCGGAACACCTAAAACGAAATTAAAGCGTGTAGCGATCGAAGATATTCCAATTTGTTATTCGCACAAGTAGGCGAAGGCATTTAATGAAGCAACGGTCGATGTCTCTCAACGGCTATCACATTCAAATCTGCCAACTACCCATCTACCGAAGCTTTGTGCAATTAATTCGACTCAAACGGTCATCAAGCTTCAACTGGTATAAATAGGCGAAGAGCTGAATTCATCAGTACGAATAACACGAGACGAGTATTCAAAGTGATCAAATTCTATTCTGTTTATATCTTCAAATATCATTGAGCTTCAGTATTTATTATTCATCTACTCGTGAGAGAGATTTATCATTTCTTTTATATTTGTTCAAATCTCAAGATAGAGGTATCTTGAGTGTGGGTGTACGATTACAACTTGTAAGGGGAGTGAGTCCTAAGGAGAAAGGATCATCCTGAGTTACAGAGTGTGTAATTGTATTTGTGAGTTAGTGAAAATCCCAGAGTGTCTCGGGACTGGACGTAGGTCAAGGAGTTGGACCGAACCAGTATAAGTCCTCTGTGTCATTTCTCTTTACTTCTTTTACTGCTTTCATCGTTTATCCGGCGAAAGAATTTTTGAGATCACCTATTCACCCCCCCTCTAGGTGATATTCCACCTTCATTTGGTATCGAGCAAAGGTTTCTCGGTTGGGCTTAACATCCCGAGATAGATCATGGAAGGAATATTACCTGACGGTGCTTCAATCAATCGTCCTCCTGGCTTCAACGGAGAACATTACTCCTTTTGGAAAGCCAAATTTAGAGTCTTTGTTATGGCTACTGAATTTGGTTTATGGGATGTATTCAAGGAAGGTGATTATAAACCATTTGTCACCAAAGATGGAGTTCAAACTCCTAAGCAAAAGAAAGATTACGATGAGAATGACAGGAGACTTGCCACTCTCAACAGCAAAGCCATTCTAATGCTTCAAAGTGCTCTTAGTCATCAAGAGTTTTTCCGAATTAGCAATCTAACAAATGCAAAGGACATGTGGAAAGCCTTGGAGATTGCATATGAAGGAACCTACGGAATTAAGGAGAATCGCATCAACACGCCGACAACCGAGTATGATCTCCTACGTATGAAGACCGGAGAATCCATAGGAGAATTTCAACTTCGCTTTACTCATCCGATAAATCAATTGTCGCTTTGGGTAAAACATACGAGCAAAATTCTCAAGTCGGAAAATCCTCAACGTCTTGACCAAAGATTGGGAAGCCAAGGTCACAGCAATCGAAGAAGCCCGTGGAGAATCAATGCAATCAGTTGCTGCTCTATTCGGAAGCCTATCTGAATATGAAAGCAAACTGAAATTCAAGAAGGGCTTGGATAAAATTAACAACGGTAGAAACAAAGGTGTTGCTCGAATCTTTGTGAAGGAGAAGGAACCCAATGAGGAAGATGAGGATGATGATGAAATGGCTATGTTCGTTCGGAGATTCAAAAAGTTCTACAAGAGGAATCAAGGGTTCGAGAAATAGATTCCGAAAGGAACCTCTAGCAACCGACAAGACTTCAAAGACAAAGAACAAATCATTTGCTACGAGTGTGAGAAGCCGGGGCACATCAAATCGAATGTCCTCAACTGAAGGATAAAGAAAAGGATAAGAAGAAAAGATTCAATCAATTCAAGAAGAAAGCCCACGTATTCGCCATATGGGGAGATAGCTCTTCGAGATGAGGAAAGTGATGAGGAAGAAGTAGCAAATGTCTGTCTAGTTGCTAAAGAACAGTGAAGATGACAACGAGGTAAGTGACTCGAACCTACATATGATGAACTACTTTTTGAATATAATGAATTGTATACGGAGTTTAGAAAAATTACTAGAGAACTTATTTCCTCAAGGAAGGAAATCAAATTACTTGAAGAACAAGTTGAAAATGCTTCTCCATCTTGCGAAAAACCTCCTTGTGAAAAATGCCCTGATCTTGAAAAGAAAAACATCAAACTTACGAAAACTCTTGAAAAATTCACAAAAGGAAGTGAAATGCTCAATGTGATTTTAAAAGCACAAAGATTTACAAACGATCGTTCAGGTATTGGTTACAATCCTATCTTTGATAAAAAGAAAGGGAAAAAGAAAACTGGGGAAAAATCTTACTTGAAATATTTTCAAAAGTCTGTTCATTCTTCAAATCCTTTTGCTCATTGTAACTATCGTAACCGAAAGGGACATAGTACTTCATCTTGTTTTCATAAGAAAGAAAGACGAGATAAACCCGTTGGTAATTATCAATGGGTACCTAAGGGAACCTATGTTCCTAAGGCCCGAACTAACCTCAAAGGACCCAAGAAAAGATGGGTACCTAAAACTTAATCTCTTCTGATTTGTAGGTTTGTCTGAGAGCATCAAGAACCAACAAGTGGTATATTGACAGTGGGTGCTCCAGACACATGACGGGGGATCAAACCAAATTCGTTGCAATAAGATCAAAAGATGGTGGTAAAGTTACCTTTGGAGGAAACCAATCTGGAAAGATCTCTGGAATTGGAGAGATTGGTGCAAAGGATGAACCTCGGATCAAAGATGTATATCTTGTGGAAGGACTCTGTCATAACCTCCCGAGCGTAAGTCAAAGTGCGACAAGAACAACTGGATTATCTTTGATTCGAAGAATGTCTCATTGTCAACAAAAATGATCTCCCAATCGATAAAGGTAAACTTAAGGTATTATTCAAAGCTCCTCGTGAAGGAAATTGTTATACTTTAGATTTACCTAAAATTGATTCGAAAAATGCTTTGTTAGCAACGTAGACGAGAGTTGGCGTGGCATAAGCGTGCCTGGGTCATGTAAACATGTTACAACTAGATAAGTTGTTGAGAAAAGATTTAGTTCTTGGTTTACCTAAATTACGTTTTAAAAATAACATGATTTGTGATGCTTGTCAAAAAGGTAAACAAACTAAATCATCTTTCAAAAATAAGTTTGAAATCTCGACTAGTAGACCTCTTCAACTACTTCACATGGACCTAGTTGGACCTGCAAGAGTCAAGAGTCTCGGTGGCAATCTTTATACTCTAGTAATTGTCGATGATTTCTCTCGTTTTACATGGACTATTTTTCTATCTTCCAAGGATGAGACATTTGATCTATTTGTCGTGTTTGCCAAGAAAGTGCAAAACGGAAAGGTGTTTGCATTTCAGGTATACGGACTGATCATGGAGGAGAATTTGAGAATCATGCGTTCGGATAATTTTGCGATGCTCATGGTATTGACCACAACTTCTCAGCTCCGAGGACGCCACAACAAAATGGTGTGGTTGAAAGGAAGAATCGAGTGCTCACCGAAATGGCCCGTGCAATGCTGAACGAAAACAAGACTTCACAAGTCTTCTGGGCAGATGCAATGAGCACGGCCTGCTATATCTCAAACCGAGCCTATCTCCGAAAGAAGCTCAACAAGACTTCATACGAGCCGTATAAAGGAAGGAAACCGAATCGGCTCACTTACACATCTTTGGTGCAAATGCTTCGTCCACAACAATGGTAAGGATAACTTGGGAAAGTTTGATTCCAAGTCCGATGAAGGTATATTTCTTGGATACTCTAATAGGAGTAAGGCCTATAGAATTTTTAATAAACGCACTCGGTTAGTAGAAGAGTCAATCCATGTTGTGTTTTGTGAATCCAAGTTTGACGAACCTCTCGGATAATGATGAGGAACCTATTTATAAAAATCAATTCTTTTCAAAAACTACTCCCGCCTCTCTTGAAAAATCGAAGATGTTTTTAAAAGTGACTCTCAAAACTCTTGCGAAAATCCCGATCAATCTCAACCTAAAGCTTGGAAGTTCATTAGGAATCATCCTTTGGACCAAGTAATAGGGGATATAAATCAAGGTGTAAGGACCAGACAAAGTACCTTGAATGAGGTTACATTTTCTGCCTTCATATATGAGATTGAGCCCTCTAAAATTGACGAAGCCCTATCAGACAATGATTGGGTGATAGCAATGCAAGAAGAACTACATCAATTTGATAGAAATCAAGTTTGGGATTTGGTACCTAGGCCTAAAGACCATCCGGTCATTGGCACTAAATGGGTATTCAAGAACAAACGTGATGAATCCGCAATCATAGTCCGTAACAAGGCTAGATTGGTTGCCAAAGGCTATAATCAGGAAGAAGGAATTGATTATGAGGAAACGTATGCTCCAGTAGCTAGATTGGAAGCAATACGTGTACTCTTAGCCTTTGCATGTATCAAAGGATTTAAACTTTATCAAATGGATGTTAAAAGTGCTTTTCTAAATGGTTTTATTCGGGGAAGAAGTTTACGTTGAACAACCTCCGGTTTTGAAAATGATCATTATCCAGATCATGTTTACCGTCTTAAAAAGGCTTTATATGGTCTTAAACAAGCTCCTAGAGCTTGGTATGAGCGGTTAAGCAAATTTCTTCTTGATCAAGGTTTTGTCGGAGAAAAGCGAGACACAACCCTCTTCATAAAAAGTAATAAACTTAATGAGATTTTAATTGTGCAAATTTATGTTGATGACATAATATTCGGTGCTACTAATGATTTCTCTCGTGAGGAATTTTCCAAGAAAATGCGGGGTGAATTCGAGATGTCTATGATGGGCGAATTGAACTACTTCCTCGGCTTGCAAATCAAACAAACGGAAGGATGGTATTTTCATCTCTCAAACAAAGTATCTCCGCGATTTGCTCAAGAAGTTTGGAATGGAACATTGCAATGGAGCCGACACTCCAATGAGCTCAACGCTTCTCCGGATGCGGATGAAGAAAAAGGCAAGGACTTCAACATAACCAAGTATAGAGGGATGATTGGATCATTGCTGTACTTGACCGCAAAGTAGACTCGATATTCAATTTAGTGTGGGAATGTGTGCGAGATTCCAATCGGCTCCTAAAGAATCATATGCCGAGCATGTTAAGAGAATCTTTCGGTATCTCTCTGACACAAAGGAGCTTGGACTTTGGTTCCCAAAAGGCCAACAAGAATTTTTGGTAGCATACTCAGACTCAGATCATGCTAGATACAAAACCGACGAGAAAAAGCACTAGTGGACAATGTGAGTTTCTCGGAGGTTCACTCGTATCGTGGTTCAGCAAGAAACAAACCACCGTGGCCGTATCCTCCACCGAAGCGAATATGTTCTTGCCTCTAGTTGTTGTGCCCAAGTCCTTTGGCTAAAGCAACAATTATCGACTTGGGAGTCCATCTCGAAAGAAATTCCAATCCTTTGTGACAACACAAGCACAATCGCCTTGGCGAAAAATCCGGTTCAACATACAAGAACCAAGCACATTGATGTGAGACATCATTTTATCGAGATCATGTGCAAAAGAAAGATATTAAAGTGATGTTCATACCTACACATTTGCAACTTGCGGATATTTTCACGAAGCCCTTAGCCAAAGAACAATTCATGTTTATCGAAGAGAATTGGGAATGGTCAATCCCAATGAGTTGTAAGTAATTCTTCTTACTTGTGATTTATAAGATTTAATTTAATTATGATCACTAACTTAAGCATCGGAGTTTCTAGATTTAGTGTTTGCAGGATGCTCTGTTCGTGCTTCCAAAAAAAAAATAGAGGTTAACATAGGCATATCTTGGCATATCTTACTTGAGTAAAAACATGTGTTACCCGAGCAGCTTTCGTACTTTGTGGCGGTAATAATTTCTCTTCTCATACTTTGCTTTCAAAACTGCCTGAGTAACAAATTATTGATGTGCTTTATATTCATTGATTGCTCTGTGTGCATCACTGATTTAAAAGTCTAACATTGCATAATTTATTTAATCAATAACGTGGGTCCTGATTTTTTAATTAATATTTCATTCTATTATTTCCTTTTGCAATCAATCTGTGTTTTTCATTTGCTATACACATCGAGCAACTTCGTAGGCCCTAGGATATTAAATAAAAGTTGTTTCTTTTGTCAATAAATGTTTTGTCTTTTGTGTCATTGCATTTTTTTTTTACAAAAAAAAAAAAAAAAAAACTGCACTATTTTCTTTAACATTTTTTTAAATATATATTCTTTTTCGTGCATTTAATGATCTCCAAAAAAAAAAAAAAAAATGTGCTCATCTTTTTGTATATATATATATATATATATATATATATATATATATATATATATATATATATATATATATATATTTTGTTAGTTGCGTTTTCATCTCTTCAATTTGGTAATAAAAAATTTTATTCATTGTGCCCTTTTCGATTTGATGTGCACCCATTATGTGAGACATTGATGTAATTGCTTTCATTGTTAAATTAATGTGCTATGTCGAGCTGTATCTTCAGACTTTCAATATATATATTAAAGCATTGCCTTTAATCCATATCGTGGGCCTTGGTGTTTTCATTTGATGCTTTAAAAAAAAAAATTGATGCTTCGATTTACTGTGTTTTGAAAAAGCATTGCTTTTTACCTACTCCTTATCTTGCTTTCTTCATTTGCGTCATTTTTAATGAAAAGCATATATATGAGCGAAAAATGAAAATCATATATATATATATATATATATTGCTCATAAATAACAAGCATATATTTAAATTGGCATTTTTTGTGCTTTATTTCTTCAAAAATGAAAGGCATCATCACTGTTCATTCATTTTTTTTCCCCATTGTGAATCCATATTTTGACACTACATGTGGGTCACGGCGTCAAGCATCTTTAAATGCAAAAGACTTGCTGTTTCTTTATCTTCATTCATTGAACTGATGTTTTCTTTGAGCAAAAAAAAAAAACTGATGTTTGCGAGCAAAAAAAATAAAATTCATTGAACTGATGCAAAAAATCTTCATTCATTGAAACTTGAGTGCGGGTCATGATCTGTGTGTGTCATTTCATTTCAAAAGCATTGGTTTATTTTATTATTATTATTTTTCTTTGAATCAATGTTTTGTCTTGCATTTAAATACTGTATGAGTAAACTGAAAAATTTTCATTCATCTCTCGTGCGTTATTTCCGAAAGCTACTCGAAAGCTACTCGAGCAATTAATTGTTTTACCCGAGTACTTGTCGGTTTCATTCATTTGAAAAGGCTATACACGTCTGCTATTTTCAACAAGCTTTTGCGTTATCATGTGTTGACTTGAAAAGCCTTGTTTTAGCCGAAATTTTACTATGCTTTATCTTCCATTAATTGCTCATTGACGTCTGATTTCTTAATTGGAAAGCATCATCTTCGTTTCACACTCTTCTTCTCCTCCCTCCTCTTTGACTGATGACAAAGGGGGAGAGTAATCAGTGATTTGAAACAATGTTTCTTTTTAACTTTTTAGATACTCTTGATTACATAATTCTATTAGCACTGATGTGGTTCTCTCTTAGATTTTGATATATATTGTGCTAATGATTTTTCTTGACAAGGTTCTGGTTATTCTTTGCATTCTTGCGCTATATTCGATTCTTCGGATTCAAACACTTTTCAAAAATTGTTTCAAAAATTATCAAGTATTGTCATCATCAAAAAGGGGAGAATGTTGGTTCTTGGAGTTTTGATGATAACAAGACTTCATTATTTAAACCTTTTGTTAAAAGGGATTTGTGTTTTTGAATCAGTAAATGTTAAGTTAATTACTCAAGCAAGGTGTTCTTGGTTATTCAAGTAATTGTCCTGTATAAATTGACACCTTTCGAAAGTCTGTTGAAAAACTATCCAGTATTACTTTCGGACGTTACTCAAGTAATGAGCACTCCTTTTGCAAGTAATTATTTTATTCAACATTACTCTCTGGAGTTACTCGAGTAATACCTTTTCATTTGCAAGTAATATGGACCTAATCGTGTTTTACTCAAAATTACTTTCGAAATTACTTGAGTAATGAAGTTTTTCTCCGCAAGTAATTTTATTACTTTCAAGTGTTACTTGAGTAAGACTTAATAGCTCGCAAGTAATCAAGTAGTAGACGCTTCTTTTCAAAGTCTCTCAATATTACTTTCGAAATTACTTGAGTAATGTTTTTCAAACTTCGCAAGTAATGTGGTTCTTCTCTCGCAAAGTCTTATTATCTTTGATATTACTTTCAAATTACTTGAGTAAGCTTTGCAAGTAATTTCGAAAGTGATTCTAACGCCTCTGTTTCTTGAACAACTTGATTTTACTCAAAGTAATATTTCTCCAAAGTATTTTATATCTTGAAAATATAAGATATTATTCAAGTAATCTTTTAAGCTACCGGAGTAAGTTCTTGCAAATTCGTAAACCATCGGTATGTTCTTAAACTTTGCTCATTATGGGTAATCTTTTAACTACTCTTAATCACTCTCAAACTTATTTATATCATATCTAAACATCTTTTTGAGTGGATTTCAGTTGATTAACCTTTGTTTAATGTGAGATTAGCCAAAAGCATTTCAACATATCAAAAGTATTTATTGCGCTGAAAAAGCGAGTAAACACGAAAACGAAATTAAAGCGTGTAGCGATCGAAGATATTCCATTTGTTATTCCGCACAAGTAGGCGAAGGCATTTAATGAAGCAACGGTCGATGTCTCTCAACGGCTATCACATTCAAATCTGCCAACTACCCATCTACCGAAGCTTTGTGCAATTAATTCGACTCAAACGGTCATCAAGCTTCAATTTGGTATAAATAGGCGAAGAGCTGAATTCATCGAGACGAATAACACGGTGAGTATTCAAAGTGATCAAATTCTATTCTCGTTTATATCTTCAAATATCATTGAGCTTCGTATTTATTATTCATCTACTCGTGAGAGAGATTTATCATTTCTTTTATATTTGTTCAAATCTCAAGATAGAGGTATCTTGAGTGTGGGTGTACGATTACAACTTGTAAGGGGGAGTGAGTCCTAAGGAGAAAGGATCATCCCGAGTTACGAGTGTGTAATTGTATTTGTGAGTTAGTGAAAATCCCGAGTGTCCGGGGACCGGACGTAGGTCAAGGAGTTGGACCGAACCGTATAAGTCCCTCGTGTCATTTCTCTTTACTTCTTTTTTGCTTTCATCGTTTATCCGGCGAAAGAATTTTTGAGATCACCTATTCACCCCCCCTCTAGGTGATATTCCACCTTCAAGAGGCTCCCCAAGAAGATTGCAATGATATGTTCTCGAGAATTCCAACTAAATACTCGAGAACTTTCGATCAAAAGTAATTTATGCAGTGAAGACTCTTCAGGAGTTCTCGAGTATAGGAGAAGAGTACCCAAGTATTACTCACTATCATCTGAAAAATTGAAGCTTATCTCACCAAATTGATATGCTAAGATCAAATTTTCTCATCAAAGAAATTCAAGTGTTCACTATACACACTTGAAATGGGGTATTTTAGCATTTATGTTACTTCATTAAATATCTCTGAACATGCAATTCCCGAGTATATCCTAAGCATTCTTGAGTAGTGATGCAATTCTCGAGTTATATTTCTAATTCTTGAGAATTGTCGAGCCAGGAATACTCTTGCTTTAAGTTGTGTCATTAAGTCTCTCAGTGTGTGCCATTCTCGAGTATTGAATGAAAATTCTTGAGTAGTGTTACAATACTCGAGAATCTTGTTCTATTCTTGAGAATTGTCGGGCCAGAGTGTTTGTGGTTTTAAGTTATGTCGTTTCTTTTTCTCTTCTCTGTTTTGAAGATGGAATATCACCTAGAGGGGGTGACTAGGTGATTTCAAAAATTATTTTCCACTCCCACACGATGACACAAAAATATAAGAATGACACAGAAAAGTGAAATAGGCACAAGGCGATTTATACTGGTTCGGTCTTAATTCACTGATCTACGTCCAGTCCCGAACACTGGGATTCCACTATTTTTCAAAGATAATTACACACTTTGTAAACGAATGATGATACACTCTACTCCCCCTTACAAGTTGTAATTAATACACCCTCACTCAAGGTTCCTTAACCTCAAGTCTGAATATCTGAATGAAATGAATAAGTGTTTAGTGACTCCTCACGAGTAGATATAAATGAGCACTGAAGAACAAGTCAATATCCGAAGATATTAATGAGACAATTGAAACAGAGAATGAATTTGAACTCAAATTTAATTGCACAGTGTTTCAGTGGTTGGTGAATTCAATGCTTCTCGTATTTATACTTGATGTCATTAATGACCGTTGTTGAAGCTTATGAAGTAGCCATTGAGACTCTTGAATATGTTCGTTAGATAGATGAAGCGATCGTCAAGGGTTTCACTTGTTTGAATATTACAGCTGGAATTTACAGAGTTGACATTCTCGTTCATTCCTTTTGTTTTTCCATTGTGAAATGGCATTTATTGTGTAGACGGAATATCTGAGCTACTCTACTTCGATCAGAGTTGATTACCGTGCTTATCACCGGTTTAGGTAGCTGCATTTAATGCTTCTGACAGATGGTATTGCTTTATTCAAATCTGTGGTTAATCCATGTTCAAATCATCTGAAACTCATAATCAAACATGTTAATTGCATTTGATAATCGTAGTGAGTAAGAATCTGAAGTAATGGAATAACAAGATAAGATTTAAGATTTTTCTTTGTCGAAGCTTTCAAGAACAGAGGTAATCTTGTTCGGGTAGGATTATAATGTGTGCTCGGGCAAGCATTTTCAAAAGACCTTGAAAAACATGCTATCGATGATGCTCGAGCAAACTATCAGAGCTTGCTCGAGCAACCCTTATACAGAGGCCAAAAAATAGGTTAGGAAACATTGCTTGAGCAAATTTCTCATGTTTACTCGAGCATGGTCTGCAAGTATGCTTTCTGACTATGCTTGGGCATGATTTATTCTGAAGAAAACAGGTTACTCGACCTTGCTCGAGCAACCCTTTCAAGCTTTCTTGAGCATGGTGCTCAAGCATGCTTTTTTACCATGCTTGGGCAAGGTTCATTTAAGGGCAAGAAAGCGAGTAGATTGACTTTGCTCGAGCAACCCCTTCAAGTCTGCTCGAGCATGGTATTTCTTCCTTCTCATGCTCGGGCGAATTCCTTTTGATCTTGATGCTTGGGCAGCCCGTTATGCTTTAGCAGGGAGAGGAGGCACGATGTTGCTCGAGCATGAAAGTATGCTCGAGCATGAAAGTATGCTCGAGCATACTTTACTTAAAAAATATTGCCCGATAATGCTCGAGCGAAGTTAAAGTGTTTTGCTTGAGCATGCGTTTCTGAACAACTTAAAAAGCAACGTGCTCGATGTTGCTCGAGCAAGATTGTATGCTATGCTCGAGCATATTTCTCTGAAGTGCCTAATAACTGCCATTGCCTACTATTGCTCGAGCACAACTTCATACTCTGCTCTAGCAAGCATTCCTGAAATGTTTCTCTTATCTTTGTTTGATTGAGTATTCCTTATCTTAAAACATATATTTATTGTCTTAGAAATTGTGATCATCAAAATACAAGAGCTAACATTCTCCCCCCTTTTGATGATGACAATTCTAAGATTGAGCTAAGAGATACAAATGGTTCTAAATGAGTCATTAGAAATAGCATCAGAATTATAATTAACAGATATACCATCAGTGAAGATTACACTCAGAGTTTGTAATGGAAACAGAGGTAAAAATGAAAATTTCATCTACGAGCAAGCAACATAAATTTCATCTACAAGCAAGCAACATAAACTCATAAACTAACATAAATTCATAAACTATTCTCTCCCTTTGTCATCGGCAAAAAAAGGATCTTGATCAAAAGAAGAAGGTGGAACCGTGGAGGGATCAAGAGGAGAACCCAGAGGATGATGAACAGCTGATGTAGTTGGAGAGATGGGAGGACTAGCGGAACCAAATGGATCAGAAGCAGATGGAACATGAGAGGTAGAGGGAGGAGTAGGGAAATCACCAGGTGTAGGACCATCTAGACCAAAGCTATGCACAAAATTGTCTAAGGTATAGTCAAAATAACTAACCATGTTGTGGATTCCATACTGCTGCCTAGATAAAGTTTGAACTTCCTTCTTGACTTCCTCCTGCTGATCATAGATAATAGAGAAGCGTTTGTCTAATTTAGTCTCCAGCTCTGCCTTGAAATCTTGTAAATCAGGGTCCATCTGTATTCCAAGATTAGATTTTAGGTGCACCATATCATCGCCAAAAGCCTTAATCATATGAGTTGTAAGATCTCCAAAGGCTCTCATAGATTTTAGTATGGGGGCCATAGCTTTTTGGATGGAGGAATCAACAATGGTTTGCGTAGCCGCTTGGGAAAACAATGGAGCGATGGGGGAGAAGAGGGCCCCGCTTTGGAGGATTCTACTTCATCATCAAGATGAGAAGATGAACGTTTGGAAGCAGAAGGCTGAGGAGCAAAGGGCTTGGATACTGCAGGTTGAGAAGAGGAGACTGGAGCTTTACCTTTCTTTATCTTTGAAGAACCCTCAAGGAAGGATATCCTCATATTTCGCATATGTTCCTTCCCAAACAATGGTGGATATACTTCCTTATCCTCCGAGAGATACCACACATTATTAGCTTCCAGAATCCAGGATATCAAAGATGGATAAGGTATGGTAGCACGGGTCCTGACCTGAGCCTCATAAATAAATGACATCATTTCCTCCAAAATCCATTTGCCTAGATTTCGTGGTTCCTTTCCAACCAGTGAGGCAAAGCATTCAAAATCTCTTCGGACGAAATGGGTGAAACTCTGTCCCTTCTGGACTAGGCTTCGACTGTACACATACTAGAGGACTCTGTATTTATCTTTCATCATAGCAGGAGTCACATTAATCCTCATGCCCTGCATTGGGATATCCGAAAGACGAATCTGATGACACTTAATAGGAGAAAGTTTTGGAGGATCTTCAGGAGCATCTATGACACCGAGAAGCACATTGAGGTCATGAGCTGTAAGTTTGATCTTCTGACCACGAAACTTTGTGACCAGTACATCCTCATCGTCTGTTTGAATCTTTTTCTGCAGGCGCATGTTATGATAGAATACTCGTACAACTTCAGGTGAAAATGGCTTACTAATTCCAAGAAGTGGCATAAATTGAAGTAGCCAGTCGGTTAAGTCCAGATTACATTTCTCTTTGAAATAAGCCAAATCTACATATACTATTGGACAAAATGGCCTTGACCCGAAGTAATGAACAAACAGAGCATAATCATCAATAGCTACATTACCAGTTATCATACCCAGTGAGGGTTCAGGCAGCTGACCATCAGGCGGTCGACTAGTCACGGCTGGCTCCTTTTTGCTTTCAGAAGCTTGAGATTTTAGCGAGAAAGACACTCTCTTCTTGCTTTCTGAGGCTTATGTTTTTTGACTGAGAGATGGTTTGAGAAATGGAAGAAGATCCTCTTTTTCTTTAGATCGTATCTCATTAACAGTTTGTTTAGTATTGTCGAAGTTTGAAGAGGGTGGAGACGACGACCTTGTTCGTTTTCCTTTCCCGGTAGGAAGAGACCCAGTCTCAAGTCGAGTTGTTGGCTTTGGCGGCTGAGTTACCACGTTCTTCTTTGGCTTCTCTGTCATTTTCGTTTTGGTCGACGATTTGGATGGTTTCGTCGATGACTTGGATTTGATGGATTTCTCAGTAGCTAAGGCTTTCGGCTTGTAATATCGTGACCTTGTCACCGGTGATTGAACAGAAGAAGAAGGCTGCTCTCCCGACCCCGCCATTGAATGATTGTTGTAGAAGAGATTCGAAAATTTGGGGATGCTGAAGATCGAGTGTCCGACGGTGAAGAAATTGGAGGGAAATGAAAGGTTTTTGAGAAATCAATCGGTTGAAACAGTTACAAATTGAAGATTTGACGGAAGTAACAGAGAAATTATGGTGACTATTCTCCAAAGTTTGTAACGGCAAGCGAAAGTGGAAGAAGAAAAGGGAAAAAGGTTTTAGGGCTTTTGACGGCGGAGGAACGAGGGAGACATTTGACCGTGAACTGAAACGACACACGCCTTTTAGAACTCCTGGCGTTCGACGTTGCTCGAGCATGATTTTGTGCTTGAGCAAAGTTCTTGCATGTGCAACCTGCTGGTCTTGCTCAAGCATGAATCAACACATGTAATAAAAGAAGTGAAAAAGAAAAAAAATTGATTAAATCTAACCTCTGATTAAGTGTGTAATGTGAACACTTAATACGAAGCTAAATCAAGATCTTTGGAATGACAATGCTGATTGTTGTAGTAGAAGAGAAAATATTATCGTGTTATGCTCGGGCAAACTGAAGAACGTTGCTTGAACATTAATTACACATGTCCATACTTTACGCTATTGCCCGAGTATACTTTATCAACGTGCTTGAGCAGTCAATTTGTTTCTTTCTGATTTTCGTTGTTGCTCGGGCATACTTGGCAGGAATGCGCAAGCAAGTACATATATATATTTGATGATTCTTCGTTGTTGCTCGAGTAGGGTCAGGAATGTGCTTGAGCAGGGTGACCTTTCTTAAGCTCTTCACTATGCTCTTCCCGAGGTTGCTCGAGCAAGCATTATCAACATGCTTGAGCAAACATCTCTCTGTTACCCTATGTTTTTGAACATCTAGACAGAGTGTCCTGCAAAAACAAAGACTAGAAACTCGGATGCCAAAGTTAGTGAATTTTAATAAGAATGAATTAATTAAAGGGAAAATTACTTACAACTCAGTAGGATTGGCCATTCCTAATTCTCTCCGAATGAATAAAAATTGCTCTTTAGCCAGTGGTTTGGTGAAAATATCAGCTAGTTGAAGATGTGTGGGGATGAACATTACTTTGATATCTTGCTTTTGCTCGTGGTTACGAATAAAGTGATGCCGTACATCGATATGCTTGGTCCTTGTATGTTGAACTGGATTTTTCGCCAAGCTAATCGTGCTTGTGTTATCACACAAAATTGGAATCTCTCTCAAGTGGACTCCCAAGTCAGATAATTGTTGTTTTAACCACAAGACTTGTGCACAGCAGCTTGAGGCGGCAACATACTCAGCTTCAGTTGATGACACAGCTACAGTGGTCTGCTTCTTACTGAACCAAGATACCAGGGAGCCTCCAAGGAATTCACATTGTCCACTGGTGCTCTTTCTGTCGATCTTGTATCCAGCATGATCAGTGTCTGAGTATGCAACCAGAAATTCTTGTTGTCCTTTTGGAAACCAGAGACCCAATTCCTTTGTGTCTGAGAGATATCGAAAAATTCTCTTGACATGCTCGGCATGTGATTCTTTAGGAGCTGATTGGAATCTCGCACACATTCCCACACTAAATTGAATATCCGACCGACTAGCAGTTAAGTAGAGTAATGACCCAACCATTCCTTTGTACTTGGTTATGTTGAAATCCTTGCCTTTTTCTTCATCAGCATCCAGCGAGGCTGTTGAGATCATTGGGGTGTCTGCACCATTGCAATTCTCTAATCCAAACTTCTTAAGTAGATCACGGAGATACTTTGTTTGTGAAATGAATATCCCATCCTTCCGTTGTTTTATTTGCAATCCAAGAAAGTAGTTAAGCTCTCCCATCATTGACATTTCGAATTCTCCCTGCATTTTCTTAGAAAATTATTCACAAAGAGAATCATTAGTAGCACCGAATATAATGTCATCTACATATATTTGTACGATTAGGATTTCATTAAGCTTATTGTTTTTAATAAACAATGTTGTTTCTGCTTTTCCTCTAACAAAGCCTTGATCTAATAGAAATTTACTTAACCGTTCATACCAAGCTCTAGGAGCTTGTTTAAGACCATACAAGGCTTTCTTAAGGCGATAAACATGATCTGGATGATGTTCGTTTTCGAAATCGGGAGGTTGTTCAACATATACTTCCTCCTAGATAAAACCATTTAAGAAAGCACTCTTTACATTCATTTGATAAAGTTTAAATCCTTTGATACATGCAAAGGCCAAGAGTACACGTATTGCTTCCAATCTGGCCACTGGAGCAAACGTTTCCTCATAATCAATCCATTCTTCCTGATTATAGCCTTTGGCAACCAATCTAGCCTTGTTACAGACTATAATTGCGGATTCATCTCGTTTGTTTTTGAATACCCATTTGGTGCCAATGACCGGATGGTCTTTAGGCTTAGGTACCAAATCCCAAACTTGATTTCTATCAAATTGGTTTAATTCCTCTTGCATTGCTAACACCCAATCATTATCTGATAGGGCTTCGTCAATCTTTGAGGGTTTAATGTGAGAAATAAAAGCTGAAAACGTTACTTCATTTAAAGTGCTTTTTCTGATCCTCACTCCTTGATTAACATCACCTATTACTTGGTCCAAGGGATGATTCCTAATGAACTTCCAAGCTCTAGGTTGAGATTGATCAGGGTTTTCTAAATTGTTTTGAGGATCAGCTTCGAAAACATCTTCAGGGTTTTCAATGGAAGCAGGGGTAGTTTTCGAAAAGAATTGATTTTTAAAAGTATTTTCTTCATCATCATCCAGAGGTTTATCTAATTTCGATTCTAAGAACACAACATGTATTGATTCTTCAACCACACGAGTACGCTTGTTAAAAACTCTATATGCCTTACTTCTATTTGAATACCCAAGAAAGATACCTTCGTCAAATTTAGGATCGAACTTTCCTAGGTTATTCTTACCATTATTATGCACGAAGCACTTACAACCAAAGATATGAAGGTGTGCCAAATTCGGTTTCCTTCCTTTGTAGAGTTCGTAAGGAGTCTTGTTGAGCTTCTTTCAGAGATACGCTCTATTTGATATATAGCTCATTGTGCTCATAGCATCTGCCCAGAAGACTTGTGATGTCTGATTTTCATTCAACATAGCACGAGCCATCTTAGTTAGCACACGATTCTTCCTTTCGACCACACCATTCTGTTGAGGTGTCCTTGGAGCCAAAAAATTGTGGTCGATTCCATGAGCATCACAGAATTCTTCGAACGCTTGATTCTCGAATTCACCTCCATGATCTGTTCGAATGGTTGTAATGCTAATACCTTTCTCGTTTTGCACCTTATTGGCAAACACAGCAAACAGATCAAATGTTTCATCCTTAGAAGATAAGAATATGGTCCATGTGAAACGCGAGAAATCACCGACAATGACCAGAGTATACAAATTGCCACCAAGGCTCTTTACTCTTGCAGGTCCAACTAAATCCATATGAAGTAGTTGAAGTGGTCAATTGGTCGAGATTTCAGGCTTGTTCTTAAAAGATGATTTGGTTTGTTTACCCTTTTGACAAGAATCACAAATCATATCATTTTTAAAACGTAATTTAGGTAAACCAACAACTAAATCTTTTCTTATCAGCTTGTCTAGTTGGAACATGTTCACATGAGCCAAACGCTTATGCCATAGCCAACTTTCATCCAAGTTGCTAACAAGACATTTTTCAGTACTGACTTTAGGTAAATCTAAGGTATAGCAATTACCTTCTCTAGGAGCTTTAAATATTATCTTAAGTTTGCCTTTTTCAATTGGGAGATCATCTTTGTTGACAATCAGACATTCTTCTGAATCAAAAATGATCCAGTTATTTTTATCAGTACTTTGACTCATACTCAGGAGGTTATGGCAGAGACCTTCAACAAGATACACGTCCTTGATTAGAGGTCCATTCTTTGCACCAACTCACCAATCCAAGTGATCTTTCCGGATTGATCTCCTCCAAAAGTGACTTTGCCACCATCCTTTGATCTCATTGCGACAAATTTGTCCGCGTCCCCCGTCATGTGTCTTGAGTATCCACTGTCAATATACCATTTGTTGATTCTTGATGCTCTTAAACACACCTATAGATCAGAAGAGATTAAACCTTAGGTACCCAATTTTTCTTGGGTCCTTTGAGGTTAGTTCGGGCCTTAGGAACATAAGTTCCCTTAGGTACCCACTTATAATTGCCAACGGGTCTATCCCTTCTATCTTTCTTGTGAAAACATGATGAAGTATTATGCCCTTTTTTTCGACATGTAGCTACAATGAGCAAAGGGATTTGAGGAATGAACAGATTTTTGAAAATAATTTAAATATGACTTTCCTCCTCTTTTCTTTCTCCCTTTCTTTTTATCAAAAGTGGGATTGTAACCAATGCCTGATCGATCGTTTGTAAATTTTTGTGCTTTCAAAATAACGTTGAGCATTTCACTTCCTTTAGTGCATTTCTCAAGTGTTTTCGTAAGAGATAAATTTATTTTCTCCAACTCCAGTGCAATCATCACAAACTAGATTTTCACGGAAAGATTTTCAACTTGTAGTTTGAGAGTCATGTTTTCCTTTTCAAGGTTATACATTCCTCAACTACCTTTTCAAACTCAGCTTGTAGTTCATTATATTCATCAAACAATTCATCATAGGTAGGTTGTGAATCATATACCTCTTTGTCATGATCCGGTTGTTCTTCCTCTGCTACAAGACAGACATTTGCCATTTCTTTCTCTTCTTCACTTTCTTCTTCTGAAGAACTATCTCCCCATATGCCTGATACGTAGGCCTTCTTTTTGAAGTGATTGAATCTTTTCTTCTTTTCTTTACCATTATCCTTCAACCGGGGACATTCTGACTTGTAGAGCCCTGGCTTATCGCATTCGTAACAGATAACTTGATCTTTGTCTTTGAATTCTCTTCATATCGGGGCCGCCTTTCTGGAACCTACTTCTGAAGCCTTGACCTTTTCTGTAGAACTTCTTGAATTTTCTCACAAACAATCCAATTTCATCATCATCATCATCATTTTCGTCTTCGTCTTTATCTTCCTTCTCTTTCTTAGCATTTAGAGCAATACCTTTGCTCCGGGTAGGATTGACTTCATCTAGTTCCTTCTTAAATTTCAGCTTGCTTTCGTATTCAGATAAGCTTCCGAATAGTGCAGGAACGGAACCCATTGATTCTCCACGAGTCTCCTCTATTGCTGTAACTTTCGCTTCCCAATCTTTTGGTAGAACATTGAGGATTTTTCTGACTTGAGGACCTTGTTCATATGTTTTACCCAAGGCCGCCAGTTGATTGACAAGATGAGTATAGCGAAGTTGAAACTCAGCAATAGTTTCTCCAGTCTTCATTCGAAGAAGATCATACTCAGTGGTTAGCATATTGATACGATTTTCTTTAATGCCAGTGGTTCCTTCATATGCTATCTCCAGGGCTTTCCACATTTCCTTTGCAGTTGACAAATTACATATTCGAAAGTACTCCTTTTGACTGAGAGCACTCTGTAACATTAGAATAGCTTTGCTGTTAAGAGTAATGTTTCTCTTATCATTTTCATCGAACTCCTCCTCTGACTTGGGAACCGAGATACCGCCTTCAATCTTTGTGGGAATATAGTCTTCAGTCTCAATTACTCGCCAAAGACCATATTCGATAGCTAACACGAACACTCTGAACTTTGCTTTCTAGAATGAATAGTATTCTCTGTTGAAGCCTGGTGGACGATTGATTGAGGCACCGTCTGGTAATATTCCTTCCATGATCTATCTCGGGATGTTAAGCCCAACTGAGAAACCAGGCTCTGATACCAAATGAAGATAGAATATCACCTAGAGGGGGGGTGAATAGGTGATTTCAAAAATTCTTTTCCACTCCCACACGATGACACAAAAATATAAGAATGACACAGAAAAGTGAAATAGACACAAGGCGATTTATACTGGTTCGGTCTTAATTCACTGACCTACGTCCAGTCCCCAGAACACCTGGGATTCCACTATTTTTCAAAGATAATTACACACTTTGTAAACGAAGGATGATCCACTCCACTCCCCCTTACAAATTGTAATTAATACACCCTCACTCAAGGTTCCTTAACCTCAAGTCTGAATATCTGAATGAAATGAATAAGTGTTTAATGACTCCTCACGAGTAGATATAAATGAGCACCGAAGAACAAGTCAATATCTGAAGATATTAATGAGACAGTTGAAACAGAGAATGAATTTGAACTCAAATTTAATTGCACAGCGTTTCAGAGGTTGATGAATTCAATGCTTCTCGTATTTATACTTGATGCCATTAATGACCGTTGTTGAAGCTTATGAAGTAGCCGTTGAGACTCTTGAATATGTTCGTTAGATAGATGAAGCGATCATCAAGGGTTTCACTTGTTTGAATATTACAGCTGGAATTTACAGAGTTGACATTCTCGTTCATTCATTTTGTTTTTCCGTTGTGAAATGGCATTTATTGCGCAGACGGAATATCTGAGCTACTTTACTTCGATCAGAGTTGATTACCGCGCTTATCACCGGTTTAGGTAGTTGCATTTAATGCTTCTGACAGATGGTATTGCTTTATTCAAATATGTGGTGAATCCATGTTCAAATCATCTGAAACTCATAAGCAAACATGTTAATCGCATTTGATAATCGTAGTGAGTAAGAATCTGAAGTAATGGAATAACAGGATAAGATTTAAGATTTTTCTCTGTCGAAGCTTTCAAGAACAGAGGTAATCTAGCTCGGGTAGGATTAAGATGTGTCCTCGGGCAAGCGTTTTCAAAAGACCTTGAAAAACATGCTATCAATGATGCTCGAGCAAACTATCAGAGCTTGCTCGAGCAACCCTTATACAGAGGCCAAAAAACAGGTTAGGAAACATTGCTTAAGCAACTTTCTCATGTTTACTCGAGTATGGTCTGCAAGTATGCTTTCTGACTATGCTTGGGCATGATTTATTCTGAAGAAAACAGGTTACTCGACCTTGCTCGAGCAACCCTTTCAAGCTTGCATGAGCATGGTGCTCAAGCATGCTTTCTCACCATGCTTGGGCAAGGTTCATTTAAGGGCAAGAAAGCGAGTAGATCGACTTTGCTCGAGCAACCCCTTCAAGTCTGCTCGAGCATGGTATTTCTTCCTTCTCATGCTCGGGCGAATTTCTTTTTGATCTTGATGCTTGGGCAGCCCGTTATGCTTGAGCAGGGAGAGGAGGCACGATGTTGCTCGAGCATACTTTACTTAAAAAATAGTGCCCGATAATGCTCGAGTGAAGTTAAAGTGTTTTGCTTGAGCATGCCTTTCTGAACAACTTAAAAAGCAATGTGCTCGATGTTGCTCGAGCAAGATTGTATGCTATGCTCGAGCACAACTTCATACTCTACTCGAGCAAGCATTCCTGAAATGCTTGATTGAGTATTCCTTATCTTAAATCATAGATTTATTGTCTTAGAAATTGTGATCATCAAAATACAAGAGCTAACATGTTTCCCTTTCCGTCATCTTCTTTTACAAATATCATAATCATGCTAGGCTAACTTGATTTCACTCCATCTTATTTTATAAAATTTAGCCTAAGCACACTCATTTTTTTTATTTAAAAAAATGATCCTTATGCTTTAAAACTCTTTCATCATCATAAAAAGTATAAGTGATTTCTTCATACCAATTTCAAGTCCACCCAAGTGACATTTGGTATCACATTATTATTTGGTATCATTAAAGGGAACTTCAGATTTTTAGTCATGCATTCATTAAGGGGAGCTTCACATTCATTTGTGTTATATATCTTAAAAGCCCATCTCCTTTATTTGAAGAAAAAAAAAAATTTTAAGCATACTCATCTGCATTCACTATGTTTTATTAGTTTTGATGATGAGTTAGTATCCTATTTATCTTTCATTATCTTAATTTGAAAATATCATATAGAAAGGAATATTTTGATATCGATTCCACTAATAATTCTCCCTTGCAAGAAAGTTTTCCAATTGTCACGGGAGAATTCGGTTCTGTGCAAAAATCTTCCTTAATGCTCTACAAGGAGAAACTATTACATTAAGGAAAGATGTTTTGACGCTTAATCACACTGAAGCTAAGATATGCTCTAAAAAGTAGGTGAAAAACCTCTTGGAGTCAGCTAAGCTATGTTCCATAAAGGAAGAGAGCCTACCACTACTTCATCTCAAGCCACGGATTCAATCGAATTGCATACAACAAGTAGATGGACTTCACAGATCATTCATCACTTTGCCAAATATAAATGAGCATTTCTGAACTTTATCTCTTTATATTCTGTGATAGTATCAAGTTGCTTTAATCATGAAAATTTTCCTTGAAAACCTCTCCAAATTGTTTCAACTTGTTTTCATAAAAACATTCCAACTTGCATCATATCAAAATGAAACTACTTTTACATAAGGGAGAGAAAATTGTTTTCTTGACATATGACAATTTTTGACAGAAATTTGTTGAGTGTGTCATTTTTAAATTGTTTTCACATTTGCCTCTCCTCAAGTATTTCTTCCTTACTTCAACTTTTTGCTAATGACAAATAAGGGGGAGAGAAGGGCAAGAAAAATATGTTGGGTCTAATATATTTTCATATTCATATACATATTTTTCTTAAAGTATTTGCCATCATCAAAAAGGGTGAGAATGTTAGTTATGATTAGTTTTGATGATGTCTTATATAGATGTCATTATCTAGAGCAAAAAGTTTATATCATGTACATTTATCTTCTACTTTGACTAATGCTTATATTTAATATTGAAGAAGTTGAATGACAGAGAAGAGAAGAAGAGGAGATATTGAAGAAGTTTAATTGTGGAGAATGATTAAGAGAAGAGAAGAAGAGGACATATTGAAGAAGGTAGAACTTATTGAGAATTATGAGTCCAAGTTAAATGGCAAAGAATGATCAAGATGGGAGATTGAAGAAAGAATAACTTGTTAAATATTATGAGAATATCAATATTCAAGTCTCTGTGATCAAACAGAAGTTGGAATGGCTCAATTCGGAGTTAAAATGAGTAAATTCAAGCTTCCAGATGAATACGAGTTGCTACAATTCAATTGCTACAGTCCTATGCATGAACAGCTCCTTCCTACGCGTACAGTCCTATGCATGAACAGCTCCTTCCTACGCGTAAACTCCAGTCATTCTCGAGTATGAAACATCAATTCTCGAGAATGAAACATCCAATTCTCAAGTATGAAACATCAATTCTCGAGAATTAGCGTGTTTCAAAGAACTCTATTCAGCTCTGTTTCACGATTCATTCGGGCGAGGTCTGGTATTTCAATGATATCTCCTAAACCAGAGATCTCATTGAGGTGAAACTAGTGGCATATAAAACTAGACTCCCAACGCGTAATGTGGATGTACAATTCAAGTCCAAAGGAGTCCAGATGAAGGAGCTATGAGTTTTTCAAGTTGCCATAACAATCAACGTCACAGTCCAGACCCACCTTCAATGTTTTGAGTGTATCTCACAAACTAAAAATCTGATTGAGCTGAAATCGGTGGCATATGAAAGTAGACTCAAAGGGTTTTCCATCAAGACTTGATCGGACCAAAACGGAGTTACTACCAAGGAGATATGGCCTTCGAAAGTTGAAAATCAGTTCAGGATGCTGCAAAAATGCTAGTCAAGAACAACCTCCATTCATCTGATGATAATGGATGAACTACAATGAGGTTGGAGCTGATTCTTCTTGCATGGAAGGAAGGCTTTAAAGATTTCAAATATTTGAATCAGAATTAACTTACTTGCATCTCCTTGTGTAATTGATTCTCGAGAATGGATCAAGGATTCTCGAGAATGATATGTCACAAAATCAACATCACAGGCTTCACTGATATGATTCTCGAGAATCAGTAATGGATTCTTGAGAATGGTACTCGAGAATAGGTAAGTCGATTCTCGAGAAAGCCTTGACAGACTCGCAATGGTATGCCTTCTCTAACATAATTCTCGAGAATGCACATTTGATTCTCGAGAATAGGAATTTACACTACTTCAGTCTTATGCTTCTGTTAGAGTAATTCTCGAGAATTGGAAGTGATTCTCGAGAATGGTACTCGAGAATCAGTTAGGCGATTCTCAAGAATGCACGGTCTGATTCTTGAATACCATTACTCTCATATACCGCATCTTTGGTTTGTTAATGTAATTCTCGAGAATGATTATATACTGATATTCAATGCTCTCTGGACTTCGATAATTCTCGAGAATGTATATCAGTATTTGAAATCTCCGTTCTCGTAAAGTGCAAATCATTGATTATGACTTAGGTACTTCATATTATTAATCTATACTTCTTCTAACCAAGTTTAATCAGTTTGCTAGTAATTTTCAGATATGCTTAACATGTTTTAATCATCAATTTATCATAAAGCAATCCGACGTGGCAGACGCATTTAATGCATCTCAGAAAAACAGAGCAACAATCGGAACTAAAGTTGTGGCAGACGAAATCATTCCTTCGAGGCATACTTATTCCGGCTATTATTCTGAGTCACCCTCTGCACAAGTACAATCGAAGGCAAATGCATTTAATGAAGCAACGGTTGAATATGTTCAACGAAAATCATCTGTGCCTAACGAAAGTTCGAAGAAACTCAACAGACTTATTCAAGCTTTATCGACGCTACTTCCCAAATGACATCCAACGGTCATATTCTAAACTGGAAGAATAGCTCAACAATCAAATCCTTCAATGGTCTTCAATCTTCAACTAGTATAAATACCCAAAGGATTGAATTCATCAAGAATGATGCATACATAGACAAAACATTCAAAGCGATCAATTTATAGTCTGTTTATATCTTCGGATATTATTGAGCTTCAGTGTTTATTATTCATCTACTCGTGAGAGAGATTTATCATTTGTTTTATACTTGTTCAAATCTCAAGATAGAGGTATCTTGAGTGTGGGTGCACAATTACAACTTGTAAGGGGGAGTGAGTCCTAGTGAAAGGATCATCTCAAGTACAAAGTGTGTAATTGTATCTGTGGTTATTTTGGTTACAACTTGTAAAGAGGAGTAAGTCCTAGTAAGAGGATTACTCAGAGAGTTACAGAGTGTGTAATCAAGGCTTGAGATAGTGAAATCCCAAAGTGTTTCTGGGGACTGGACGTAGGTCAAGAATTGGACCGAACCAGTATAATCTATTGTGTTCATTGCTCTTCTCTCTATCTTTGTTTTAAGTGTTGTTGAGCAATTAGTGAAAGAATTTTATAATCACCTATTCACCCCCCTTTAGGTGATATTCCATCTTCAATCTTGAGAAACTCTCGGATAGAATGTTTACAGATAAATCTTCTCTCTCAGAAGTGAATGTATAAACACTGAAGTACAATAATCGATTATCTCACTCTCTACTGTAAACTATATAAACATTGAGAAACATAGTGTATGAGATAAATGTTGGATTCAAAATATCAGCATTTCGAGAGTGCAAGCTCGCATCTCTATTTGTCCATTTTGAATCCTTCTCCTTTTATAGTTAAAGGAGAGCATTTGACCGTTGAGCAATTCTTCCCGTTCAAGATACGATCATTGAATGTCCGTTGGAATTAGCCGTTAAGTCTTTTGAAAATGTTCGTTAGAGTTGAAGCGTGAAGTGTCTGTATAATCGCCGTCATTATATTCTTTAATTCCTTTGTTCGATGATTGTTACTATTGGAGAAGCAGGCAGAAGGAATGCAATAATCTTTCCCAAAACGTCTTTCGGATGTTCAGAGCTATGATAGTTAGTTTAGTGCCTCGAAGTGGTAATTGCATTAAATGCTCTGACACATAAATTGCTTTATGCAAATTCGTTGTTAATCCATGATAAAATCATCTGAAACTCATTATCAAACTGATTAAAAGCAATTAGGAATAGTAATGAGTAATGATATATAGAAATGAAATCACACACGATGATTTAGGATTTACAAAGACAGAGATTTTGAAAATAGGGGGGATCATGCTCGAGTAAGAAAAATAGTGTGCTCGAGCATCAGTTGGAAAAGCACATTGAAAGATCTTGAAATCACCCAATGCTCGGGCAAGAATCTTAGTTTGCTCGGGCAAGCTTCTTTGGATTATCAAGAAGGAATGACTCATATCGCTATTGCTCGAGCATGAAGGACTTATGCTTGGGCAACAGATCGTCAATGCTCGAGCAAGCCAAAGGGCATGCTCGGGCAAAGGTCAGACAGAGATGAGAGGATGAATATTTAACGACGCTGCTCGAGCAAGCTTTTCCTTCTGCTTGAGCATGGTGCTCGAGCATGACATTTTCATGCTCGGGCACAAGTCATCCAGAGGCTAAGAATAAGTACTTGAAAGATGCTGCTCGAGCATGCATTTACCTCTGCTCGAGCATGGTGCTCGAGCAAGCCTTCTTCACTGCTCGGACATGACTCTTTAACTTGCACATCCTCGCTTTTGTCTCGATGATGCTCGGGCATGCCAAATGATCTGCTCGAGGATGGATCTCCAATGTGCACCTCTTCGCTCTGAACTCGATGATGCTCGGGCATCACATATATGCTGCTCGAGTATACTTCTATCCTTGAGGCTTTTGATCATACATGAATAAGCATTATATTCTCCAATACAAAGCTCAACTTCCAGAATGTAGAGACTTTTAGAAAACAAGAGTATTGGTAGCACAAGAGCAAATTTCCAGTGAGCGTAACGTTTTCGATATAGCTCCAATTTTGGCAAACCACCCATTCTTAGAAAGGCCTTTAAGTCTTCTTTCAAATGCAAGAAGAATCAGCTCCAAACTCATTGTAGTTCATCCATTATCATCAGATGAATGAAGGTTGTTCCTAATCAGCATTTTTTTTCAACATCCTGAACTAAACATCAACTTCAAAACATCATATCTCCTTCAATTGATCTTTGTTTTTCATGATTTTGATGATTTTGGAAAGGTATGTTAGTCTATTTTCAAATGGTGATGGTTTCAGCTCAATTGAATTTGTAGATTGTGAGATACGCTCAAAATACTGAAGATGGTTTTGGATTGTGACGTTGATTTTTGTTGCAACTTCTACATACTTGGATAGCTGAGAAGGAAGAGAAGCTCGGATAGCTTTATTTTGTTGGCCTTCTGTATACTCTTTTTCCTTATACTTAAGCTTTTCATTAGCCTTCTATGGTTATTGTTTTGTGTGTGTGTGTGTGTGTGTGCGCGCGCGCGCACATATAAAAACATAGTAGTGGAATCAGTGTTATTATTTTGCTTAGTTATCGATGCAGTGATGTGCTCATGTATGAATCAAACCCACAACTCGACGAGCAATAGATTAAATGTGATATTAGATAAAGCACTCTTATACTATCAAATTTAGTTAAAAGAATGATGGGTTTTAATGAAGAGCTTGAACCATTGAGTAATTGTTTTAGAAAATTTTTAACTTTTTTAGAAAAGCCCATTAATTTTACAAGATTAGACCCTGTGTTTGGGATAAGTTTTACAACTTTTTATGAAAGTATTTACTCCATAGGACCAAACTTGGCTTAGTGGTTCGAAATCATTATTAAGTAACTCATCTGACTTAGGATAAAGGTAAGGTGTTACACATGTCCCTAATGATATTATTATAATAATTTCACAAGTCTGGAAACTATATATATAAGAAGGTAAATTTGAGTTTTACACTGACTCGAAAATGATTAGATTAGCTATGTGAAAGTATTTGTAAGTAAATCTAAGATATTTAATATACAATATTAAAATCAAGCTACACAAAGAAGGTTGTCTTGTGCTGGTGTCCATAAAGGGGATTTCTAGTAGATACGTGCACCTATATGCGAACGTCATGCCCAAGCAGTCTTCTGAAACACCTAGTATGAAAAAAGGAAGAAAAAGAGACATGTATTATCCACCAAGTAAATGTGGGAGATGTTGGAAAATAGTCTGGTCCACCTTGATGTATTAGGCCCAAGCCCAATGTATAGAATTGGGGGCAGAATATATATAAATAATATAAAAGCTTATGTAGATATTGTGATAGTTCCCAATTACTACAAGTCATATTATTTAACCAATACAATATGTTTCTACAAGTTATATTGCTTAACTTATATAGTATGTCTCTCTGAGGAAAGGATATGTTGGTAAAGGAAGCGCTATGCATAATACTATAAATAGGTGTGAGGACGTATGTTGTGCATTAGTTGAAAAGAGACATTCTGATACAATGATTCATTTTTTTCCCTCTACTATAACTATATCTCATCTTCTTCCTATTTGCATTGGGTGTAACATCCCAAATTTTGGGATTTGAAATTTGAAATATTTTATGGGAATTAAATTATGGAATTTGGCTTAAAATAATTATGGGAATAATTATTTGAAGTTTAGGCTTATTTTTACCCCTTAATTTATTTTGGGAAAGAATAATTCAAATAAGGAATAAATTATGCCTAAAAATTTTAGAAATAACATTTTAAGGCCAAAATAAATTTAATTGAGAAATAAAAAATCCTTAAATGGAATTAAGGATTATATCTTAATATTTATCCAATAATTGCTTCAACCCATTATCCTCATTTATTCATTTGTTTAACAGCTACAACCCACGTGACGGAAATTTGCACAACAAAACAAGGATAATACATTCTCTCAATAGCCCAACGCACAGAGTAACATTAATATATAAATATGTATACTCCCTTATATTATTTAACCATTGCAACACGTGAAGAAGAAGCCATAACACGCCATGGGATTGCCAAAGATCACTGATCCTTCTTCCTCGGCCCAACAACAAACTCCACTTCCAGCCCATTATCCTTTTAGTTTCAGCTTCATCAAAACGTAGCAGCAGGAACATATATGTATCAGCTACGTCACTGTAAACAGCGTGAGGGAGACTGAACCAAACGTAGAGCCAGTGTCTTATTTGGTTAAGCAAACTTGTACCGTGGAAGAAAGCTAGATCGGTTTTTGTTACTCTCGATCACGCAAGGCTTAACGTTAACAATCTCCTTTCACCTTCGAACCCTAATTCCGTTAGTTTATATATACCCATTCTCCTTTCTCAACGCTACAACCGTGAGCTTCAAGAGTGAGACCAAGAGCATTTTTTGCTCTGCTTTACCTCAGAAAAACATAGGACCGAGAGTGAGAGGAAGATTGAGACCCAGCTAGAGAGAGAAGGAGAGAGTTCAACCATTTTGCTCCCTCTGTAAAACGTTTCTGAAACAGGGGGCGTGGTGTTTCGGAAGAACTCACAACGTGCAAACCAGAAAGCTAATTTAGGTAAGTCTTCAAGTTTTTCTCCTTCTAGTTTCCATGATTTCCAGCGTGTGTTGAAGATGAAACCGTTGGGAATATAGTTATGAATCCACGAGAGTTCTCTGCTTTCTAAGCATTAAAACAGGGTATTGTCAATATATATATGTACATAGCTGTTAATATATATATAGTTTTCAGGTTTGAAGAAGAATAGGCATAGAAAAGTAGTGAATATAGTGCTGCATAAAATGTGCTGATATATATAGATATATGAAGTCTATATATGTATATGTATATATATATATATGTATATATATATATATATATAAAAGACCTATAAAAGTTTGTCTTATATGTGTATATAGGTTCACCATTGCATTTGCTTGCTGACAGGGAAATAAAAGGGTGAATACATATAAGTGGTTGTGTGTGAATACTTATATATATAAATGGTTTGGAAAAGGGTGCTTTCTGTTATAAACAAAACAAAACAAAAAACGTTGCACATGGAAACTAAGTCTAATATATATATATATGTGTGTGTGTGTGTGTGTGTGTGTGTGTGTTTTGTTGCATGAGGAAAGAATAGGAGAAAGTTCTGTCATATGTTTTTATATCAGTCACTGCAAATGGAAAGAGGAGAAAATTGCTGATATACTTTTGCTACCCACATAAATATATGTACGCTGCACTCATGTATACATACATATGTATGTATGTATGTACATGGAAAACCAAGAAGAAACATTGTTGTCTTGTATATATGTATAAGTATATTTTCATCATTGCACTTGGGAAGGATAGGAAATAGGTGGTCTTATATATATACGTGTGTGTTGAAGGTATGCATATATATGAATAATGATGTTTATATTTATGAGTATATGAAAGAAACATTTTGCTGATATATGTAGATGCCTTTGGTAAAATATAAGAAACTTTGCTGTCATGTTCCATATTTATATGTATGTATGTATGTATGCTTGCTTTGGAAAAATCATGAGAAACATTAAATATAATACCTTAAAGCATATTTTATATGATGAATATTGGTATTTCTAAACTCCAGATTTTTAGTGTTAAAATAGCCCCTTAGAGTTTAAAATAATGGGTTAAATATCATTTTTACCATGGAAGTATTGGTAAGGGGGCACTCAAAGACTTGGAAGTTTTTTTGGTATCATTTTTACCCCGGAAAGTTTACAAAAATGAGCAAATATGCCATGAAAGATTTTTTTAGGAGCAAATTTACCCCAGAATTTTTTTTTAGGAGCAAATTTGCCATGAAAGTTTATAAAGAGAGCAATGATCCAACGGTCAAGATCAACCGATCGGCAAGATTACTATGTTTGTAAACTTCCGGAGCAAAAATGATACCAAAAAAACTTTCGGGTCTTTGAGTGCCCCTTACCAATACTTCCATGGTAAAATTGGTATTTAACCCTAAAATAATTGTAAAGAAATAATAATAATAATAATAATAATAGAAGAAATAAATAATAATAATAATAATTAGATATTGTTATTATTAATAAAAAGGTAATAAATAATAAAGGGAGTTATTAATTAATAATAAATAAAAGAGGATTTATTATTAATTAATAAATAAACAGGGTATTATTGATAAGAGAATTTTTACGAATTAATCCATTTGTAAGTCACTAAAAATAAAACATGTAGTTAGGAACTTTGCGATGCCAAAATTGACTAATGACAATGATAAACGTTTATAGGAATACTTTGACACCTCTTCTGATCCCAACACATTCGGACGAAAGTAAAGATTTAAGCTTGAGGTGGGTAACTGTAATCTTGTTAGCATGTATGTATGCGTTCATGTATTAGCTGATCATATTTGATAGATGATTTACATGTTATGTTTTTCCTAGCTATGGATTGAGTCTACGTGTCTCATAGGGCTGCGTGTCCTAATAAGGGCTGCGGTCCTTGGCCGTTAACTGCAGTTACGGTGTGACTTATTTACTTGTAAATGCTTCTATATTTAACATGTGCTATATTGTCATTTATGCTTCATATATGTTCATAAGATTAACTGTTACCCCTAGGGTTCATTCATTTAAACTCCAGATCGTATTAAGGAAACAGGAAGTGGATCGGGCACGAAGGAAAAGGCGTCGCAGTAAGGATTACTGTAGAAGCTTATCTTTTATCATTTAGGACTATTAGTCTAAACATTTATCATTTGTCTATTTTGGATTAATTTATTGATGTCTCACTATGGGGTAGATTCGAATCGCGAAAAATTTATTCTCATATTTTCAAACTAAGTTATTTTATTAGTTTTTATTCCGTAATTCAATCGTCCAAATTACTTCGATGTCTGTGTGCTATAACTAAGATAAAAAGAGGCGCATTTAGGATAGGTGTTACATTGGATATTAGAGATAAGTGGTTGGAGCCCAGGTATGCCCAATATTCTTATAGTAGTTCCACATTTTTAGGATTAAGGATGAAGTATGGACTAAGAAGCCTTAACTTAGTATTTTATATTAAATATTAAAAATATGGAATTCAAGTATCAGTATTATGTGTATAAAATACTGCACTATTAGTACTCTTTATGTATAAAAATGGGTTCAGTATCATTTTTGCTTTGGAAGTGTTGTCTCAAGAGCACTGGGCACCTATAATTTTTTATTTTATTTTATCATTGTTTCCTAGGAAGTTTAGAAAATGGAGCAATTTCGCCCTGGTTGTTGATGATTGATAAATCTAACCTTTAAATCCATGTGGCACACCACCTTATCGACCAACTCAGAGCACTATGTGGGTTAAATATCATTTTTGTCCAGGAAGTTTTGCCTCGAGAGCACTGGGCACCCAAAAGTCTTTTTGGGATCATTTTTGTCCCGGAAGTTTAGAAAATAGAGCAATTTTGCCCCGACTTAATGGACCCAAATGATCAACAGTTAGTTAATCTAATTATGCTGACGTGGCTCTGCCACATAGGATTAAATACCACATAATAATCCAATCATTATGCCACGTCAACGCCTTCATCTCTCTCTTTCTCCCCCTTCCCTCTCAAGTTCTCTCCTCCCAGCCCGTTATTCATAATAATCGTTTGATGGACACATCAAGGGCGTTTGCTTTTGCGGCAATGGTGTTGAGATGTCTGTGGTAAAATGGATGAAATGGCGAGAATGTGTAGAACGTGCCTCCGAGGATGTAAATTACAAAGGTGAGTTTGATGGCCAGAGGGATAAGCCGGTTTGTGGGTTGATGGTGATGTCACTACTACAGAAAGCACTTTTAACGTCTATTTTTAGGCCATTTCTACATTCTTTTCAAGGGGATGTCTATGTGAGCGATGTCGTAAAGTCTGGAAGCAACGTCCGTTAAAAAAGGGACGCCGTAAGAGACTTACAGTGTCCCTTTTTAAATCAAACGCCATAAGTTTTTTTTAATATATATATATATATATAGGGTTAAGGTGCAAAAATAGACATGTAATTTTCTCCAAGGAGCGCCCAGTAGCAAATGTTTTTTTAAGGTTCAAAAGTGACTATGTGGTTACAAATTAGGTGCAAAAATAGCATTTGACCGTTAAGTTTGACAATTTTTTGCCGACGGACGATGACATGGCATTTCAAAGGTGCAAAAATAATTTTATGATCTTAAAAAAATATTTCAGGTATTGACCGGTACTAAAAGGATGCGAAAAAAATTCGTGAGTCGGATCGGGTACTAAAAAGTATTTTCAGGATACTTATTGGTACAAAAAAAAATATTTCATAATTTTGAAATTTTTTTTTAGGATCTTGAAAAAATATTTCAGGTATTGACCGGTACTAAAAGGATCGAAAAAAATATTTGAAATGCCACGTCATCGTCCGGTCGGTAAAAAAAGTCAAACTTAACGGTCCAAGTCAAACTTAACGGTCAAACGCTATTTTTGCACCTAATTTGTAACCACATAGTCACTTTTGCACCTTAAAAAAACATTTACTACTGGGCGCTCCTCGGAGATAAGAACATGTCTATTTTTGCACGTCAACCCTATATATATATATATATTATTTATGGCCTCCAACGGATTTCATCATTGGATTTGGAGTCTCTCTCTCTAGTTGCTGGGAGGGATGCCATCTAACAAAATGGAGGCGTCGCAGCCCTGGACGAAGCAGTCGTTGAAGAAGATGCGGAGGTCATTGAGAAAAGGATTTCTTCGAAGGTCCAAAAGCTACTAAGAAAATCATGAAACAAAATTAAAGAAACCATAGGCAAGGATTTGCTTCGAGAAGCCTACAAAGGACGCCAACTACGGCAGCAGAACAATTATAAACAGGAGTTTGCTGACAAGAGAGATAGGTCGGTTTGATGGTGATGGTGATGGTGATATCTTTGGATTGAATGCTAGTGACAGGGTTGATGCCGACGAGGAGGTGAGAAAGCAAGAGAGAGAAGAGAGAGAGAGAGAGATGAGGTGTTGACATGGCATAATAAGTGGATTATTATGTGGCATTTAATCCTATATGATTGACCCATGTTAACATAATTAGGTCAACTAACTATTGACCGCTTGGGTCTTTTAAGTCAGGTTAAATTGCTCTATTTTCTAAACTTCTGAGGCAAAAAAGATCCAAAAAAAGCTTTCGGGTGTCCAGTGCTCTTGAAGCAAAACTTTCGAAGCAAAAATGATACTTAACCGACATGGTGCTCTGAGTTGGACAATGAGGCGGTGTGCCACATGGATTTAATGGTCAGACTTAACAGTCATCAACGGCTCAAGCAAAATTGCTCTATTTTCTAAACTTTTGGGGCAAAAATGATCTAAAACAAACTTCCAGATTCCTAGTGCTCATAGGGTAAAACTTTCAGGCCAAAAATAATATTTAACCCTATACAAATATATAACGTTCTTCTAGCCAATAAAATTTCTAAGCAAAGATTTTTCACCAATTTTTTAGAGCAAGTTTCATAATTATTATTAAATAAGATTATTTCAAGAACTTTTTATTCGCATTACAATATCAGTTAAAAACATACACACACGCATACATAGGAGAGTTCTATTTTTCTGGACAGGGTTTCTGTGAGAAAGAACCATCTTTTTTTTTTTTTTGCTAAAGAGAAAGAACCATCTTAATTCTTCTGTGAAGATGAGGCAACCTTAGAGCACATCTCTTCTTTTCATACACTCTCTCTAGATCTTTATGGTTTTCACTGTTTCCTTGTTAAAATTTCTTCGGGGATTTGCTGGGCCTTAAATTGTGATTAAAAAACATTATTCCAATTACATCAGGGTGGTCTGGCCCACTTAGTATGTGGAATTACGTGCATGCTAGTTATTATCTGGAGAAAGAGAAATCTAGCACTGCACTATGAAAAATGTAATTGCCTGAGCATTTATAAATTCTTATCATAAAAAAAGGCTATGTATGTATATCTTTTTCTTCAGAAGTTCCTATTTCTCTTGATACTACATGATGGGATATTTTTCTTCACAAATATAAAAGATTGTGTCATCATTTGTCAAGAATACATTTGCTACCAAATAATTCCTTCGATCAGATTTTTATGGAAAAACCAATATGCACCAAAGGGTTTCACTATTATGAATACATAGCTCTGAACTTCTATAGTTAGCATCCAAGCTTACTCAACTTTCGTACAAAATATTTTCCTATATCTACCCATTACTAATAAAGAGATTTTATCTTTAATGCATGATTATTCTTTTTCTCATGTAAAAGTTATTTCACTGGAGTCATTTTGTTGGCTATTATCTAATAATTTTTTTCATTAAGCTTTGGTACTTGCTAAAACTTTAATTATATAATATCATTCTATCATTTTGTTAGGGGGGGGGGGGGAAGAGAAAAGAATCTCAATAGTATATGCGTACTATTTATAGGACAAGTTTGAAGCGGCTTATGAATTGTTCTTACTCAGGGCAAAGTTAATTGGGCCGGGTTTTAATTTTATGGGCTTATAACGCCGAACTTTAAATTAACTTTTAACAACCCCATTACGGAAAGCAAATATATAGGATCGTAGCCTGATTTCCTATTCGGCTAGGAATCCAAATAAGTCTGTGTGTGTATTAACATATATTTTCAAATATTCCCGTTGTCCTTGGGTTCAACTAGTGAAGGGGTCAGACTTTCTCACCTAAAATGAGTGGGTTTAATCCTAGAGTTGGTCAAGGCATTCTAGGGGTCTACGAAGCAGTAAAAACACTAGGAAGAGGTGGAGGCATATGTACTCTCTAACCCAGTATACCCTGCGAACTGGGCTCCAAGCGCCCTGCCCTTGGACTATGGATAAGCCCAACCCCTTTCCTAAAATTCCTTTAGCAAAAAAATATATTTTCAAATATCAATATCTTTATGCACAAGTTTTTTTTTTTAAAAAAAAAAACCATAATAATTCACAAATAATTAACTCTGCTTCGTTTATCAGAAAAATGGTGTAATATGTAGAGAAACATGTCTAGATGTAAACATGACTTTGTTTTAAACAAAATATTCCACACATGATTTTACTTATATAGAAAAAAAATTTCAAAATTTTAGAAACTACTCCCACCATTTCTTATATATAGGAAATATTTGGAGAGTTGATCTTGATCATAAGACAAATTTTTCATATTTTGATATTTTTATAATTTGCCCTCAACAATAATAAATGAGAAGAGGGAATGAGAGAATTAAGAAATAGGATTAGAGAATTTTAGTAAATATATGTCATATTAACTATTTTAACTAATTTTCTTAATCTAATTAAACTAAGTAAATATATCTTCTATTAGGGAACCAAGGGAGTAATATGTAAAGTGAAGCTAGAAAATGTTATGATAAGAACGTTATCGTGCAAAATTTTCATATTAAAGAGAAAAGAAAACTGGATCTAAGAATCAATGTCAAGGGCAGAGCAAAAAAGGACAAACAAGATTGGCGTCAATTTTTATTTTTGAATTGATTTACTATATGAAAGATAACCAATTACTTCATGTCCTTAATATATAATTTGCAGAGATTAATAAAAGGAAAAATCCTATATAAATACCTTATGAATTTGCAAAACCCTCGGGAGCCCTCCGAATTTGTAAAAAGATTGAGAAGTGACAAGGACTTATGAGGAATATGCAAATTTAGGTAAAATTACCCTTTTACCTTTAGTTTTAAATAAATTTTAAAAAATAAAAATGACCCCGTCGGAGGGGTCACGGCACTAGCGATGGAATTTTTGGGGGGGGGGCGGTGGGGGCTTTTTTTTTTTTTTTTTTTTTTTTTTTTTTTTTTTTTAAAAAAAGATTCATTGAAAGTGAGGGAGGTGGGGTTCGAAAGCTCCGGGGTTTTGCAAATTCATAAGGTATTTATATGGGATTTTCCCTTAATAAAATTAGTTAAATTAGTTATTTTTATTTTTAAAAAAAGTGTATTGGTTTCTCTAATATATCCTTTTTATGTTAAAATTTCCCATTGATGGAAAACTCTCCGAGTAATCAATAAGGGTATTGAGGAAAAATTATAAAGTTTGGGTGTGTTTGGTTTGAGGGAAGGGGAGATGAGAGAATTTTTTTACCTCATATTGACCAAATTGTTTACGTAAAATTTTCAATATTCCAAAAATACACTCTCAACAAAAAAGAATATTTTTCCCATTAATAGCAATTTGGTCAATTTCTTCTCATTCCCTCTCATACCCTTCCCTCAAACCAAAACCAAAGAGGCTGTAAAGATAAAAATGGATTGAACTCTTGTATTTAATAGTAGGAGGGAGTCCTGCTTAAACACCACAACGTTATTGTTTGACTTGATATTTTTAGTAGATTTTATACGTTGAACACGTACACACACAAACACAAAGTTGTAAAAGTATTGAAACCACTCAAGTCATCAAAAATCATTAAAAATTGACAAATATACATCATTGATCAATCATAGTGTGATTTATTTTTTAGATTATTCTGTTAAAGAAGAGTCCAGAGTCAAAAATAGCAACTTAGAAGAATAGTTGAACTTAAATAATATAATGAATGACAACCTAATCGCACGCGAAGGATATAAATGGGCTGTGATCATGCAAGCAATAACGCCATTTTATTTGAAAATGCTGAGAATCTGATAAACAAAGTTGTGTTGTATCGTATGAAAGTGGGAAAACAAAACACTAGTCGATCACACTAAGTAATACTCCCTCCGGTCCTAATTATAGGAGCAAATTTTGGAGTTGGTTTTAGTCCTAAATATAAGAACAAGTTTTAACTTTTGTCAATTTTTTCCTACAATACCCCTATCTATACTTTCTCAATAACAATTAAAGACAATAATAATTTAATAATATACCTATATATTTTATAAAGTAAATAATGTTTGCAACTCATTAATGTCATATACAACTAAATTATACTTTTTTTATAAAATAATTTTGAACAATTTTTGTTATATTTTTCCCATATTACGTCTACTAATACTTCTTCCATAATAATTAATTTAACAACATGCTCATATTCTATCAAGTGAAATATTCTACTTTATTTTTTATTTTAAATAAAATAATTTTAATATTCCTTTAAAAATATATTTTTTAACTATCCATCTAAAGTGATTAATTTTTTCCCCTAAAATAACCTAATAAAACATTAATTTCATTATCTTTTTTCCAACAATAAAAAAATAAACTTGTATTTGTATTATGCCCAATTAAATAGATACTCTCTTGATAGAAAAAAAAAATTCTTCAAAAAAATCCATGGAAAATATAAAAAATATATTTATATACATTTAAAATTTATTTTATGGCCATAAAAGAAAAGGCGTCAGACATCTTGCCATCTCGTTATGCCTACTGATATAATTACATATGTTAATCCTATTACATCTATTAATGTCATTATCATCTTTTAATGATTCAACAAGCGTTTCCTTAATGCAAGTTATTTTAAATTTTAGGTAAGGGTATTTTAGGAAAATAGATACAATTAACTAATTTAACTTCCCTCCTTAATCCCTCCAAATTCTGGTAAATAGCTCCTATAATTAGGACCGGAGGGAGTATAATATATCAATAATATGTTTGAAAATAAATTTATTAAGAAAATAGTTTTTTTAGCCTTTTTTTTTTTTTTTTTTTTTTGATAAAGTTAGCCAAAAAAAATTTGATTTCAGAACTCAGAATAATTTTAAGTTATTAAAATACGCAAATTCACACACAATATAATATATTTGAGATGAAAATATACATTTTTACAATAACCACAAGCCCACAACTATTTTAACCAATTTCCAAAGATCTTTTCAGAAAATGCTGAAGCTTTTTAATGCACACAAAAGGAGGCGCGCAAACCACAAAGATTTCAATAATTGAACAGGCAAGTATGTCATACAATTATCAGGATCTTTGTGGTATAGCAACCAAGTAACTATCCAACGTTTCAAGGAAATGTTTGGACAAGTATCTATTCTAAGACTAGTAGTTATATCAAACCAGCACGCTCTAGAAAATCGACATAAAAGAAACAAGTGATCAAGGGATTCATCATTAGATGCACAGAAAGAGCATACATCATATGCAAGTAAATGTCTGTTTTTAAGCAAATGAGTTGTTGGCAGAATTTCTCGAATAACGTCACCCCTGATCTATTACCAGACTATCAAATAATATCAGGGGACTTGGATAAAGGAATTGGATATCTGGAAATTGTTGAACCACCCGCCCAGGGTATAATGAAAAGGTTAAATAAAAGTTCCAGTCTCTTTGAGAGTGCAGTATAAGGTCTGACATCGTTAGGGGAGATATGTCAAACCAAATTGCTACAACGACCACTAAAACCTACTAGATAGCGAAATTGAATCCCCATCACCTACTTGCTAAGTAAGATGATTAGTAACCACTCCTCTTGCCTTAATTATTTGTTTCGACAACCCTGAGCTATTATAAGCAGGTTTAAAAACATAATTTTGCTCGGGGTCCAAATACTTTTCCAGCATCACTCTACTGAGTAAGGAAGATTTATTTGAGATCACCCGCCACAAATGCTTAGCCAACAAAGCAGAATTATATTGAAAGCCTCCAACTGGACAATTTGCAATCCTCCATTGGTTCTGGGCAAAAATAATTCCTCCCACCGAAGTAAATGAGCTTTATTTGATGCCTCAGTCCACCCCCAGAAGAACTTTGGTCATCCTCATTGGTTCTTCTTTTTCCAGTTTTGATAAAAATCAAAGTGAAAGCGGGAGTAATATATAACAACAAGAACAATAATAATATACATCGTAATTAAATGATGCTTAAATATAAAAAGGTTATTGATAGAAAGAAAGGCCTTCTTTGATTTCTTATTTTGAAAACAATTTTTCATTATTAAAAGAAAAAATAAAAACTTGTTTGATGGTTGATTTTTAATTAAGTATTTTGGGAAAAAAAAAACAAAAATAGAAACATGTTACTCAAAACAATTTTTAAATGTTTCCTGTGCTCACTTTATCAGTTTCTTGCGTTTGTCTACATCGTCTCTTAGTCCTCCGACTCTCTGTCTGTCGTCGCTATACTCTCTTCTGTTTCTAGCCTTCTTTTAGTTCTTCAAGTTGATTTTAAAAACAAGGGTTGCAAACAAGTTTTAAATTTTTTTTTCAAATGTAAGTATTTAAAAGTTAGAACAATCATCCTAGCAGTTTTTTCCCCCTTCCTAAAACTTATTTTAAAAATAATTTTATAAAACAAGCCAAAGATTGGCATCGCTCCACAATTTTGGTAAACTAGGATGACTCCTTCCAATAAGAGAGATGGTGGTGGATGGAATCTTTTAGAAGAACCCACTTTGTTAGTCTCACACCACAATAAGAACATTACCGTATTCTCCTTTTATTACATTTCTTAATAGTACTCGCTGTTTATGCCCTGAGACACACGTTCCAGAACTATATATGTAGTCCCATTTTTTTACTTGAATAATTGTTTGGTATTCGATTTTACTAATTAACTAATTTAAATTTAAACATTGTTAAGTCTAATAGTGAAATAATTTTCTTTAAGATAATTTTCTTCTTCCTTTGTTGTATAGGTTAGGGTTTTTAGCCTTCCTCCTCTCTTTCTCGGCCTCCCTCTGTCAATAGGTTTTTGAGAAACATTATTTTAGTTCGATTTATAATTAAGTTAAATCCTTTTGGTGGTGAACTAGTTCTAGTAATATAACTACCACACTTCTTGTAATCTTGTTGGTGAATTTGAGCTGTACAAAGTTTGTGTGTGCGTTTTGATCTTACCTTCGCCTATTTCAATATATGGTTTGTAGCAGAACTGGGATTCAACTTGAGCTGTTAACGGGTAATTTTAAAATGATGAGTAATTTTTATTGAGATGCCAATGAGATTAAATAGGTGAATGTGAGCACCCTTTGTCAAATTCCATTCAAAGTAGAAGGTTAACCCACAAACTGTTTTTTAAAAAAAAAAAAAAAAAAAAAAAAAAAAAAAAAAAAAAAAAAAATCTCTAGTGGTACATTCGGCGCTACTCTAGCAAACTGACTAGTCTGGTTCAGCGGACTACTGGTTAAGTGGAAACGATCCCAGCCGGTTGATCCAAGCACTCGGAAGTAGTTGTTAACTGAATCTTGTTTCACGTACATAACCTGACTTTATTTTATATAATTTTTATTTTTATCATCGTATGAAAAAAGTAACCAAATTTCGTTTTTGACATATCCTAACCAATAATAGACTCAGTCATGCCAATTTTTATAAAGCCAAACAAATTATTATACAACCTTACTAATTCCACTGATTAGTTTTTACTTATTCGCATATTACTTTCTGGAAACTTTTGACTAATTCTAGACATGTTGAGGTCAACCTTTTTTGCTAATTAACGTTCACACTAACCATATTGAGTTCATCTTACTTAATTGAGTAGTGTCTCAACTTGAACTTGTTAATTTTCTAGGTCAATAAGAGTTTACCAATGATTAAAAATTGAAAATTAAATTATATATTAATTTCCTACCACTTAAGTTTATCTCCAACAGCTTCTTTCTATAAATTTTTGTAAGCCAGCTTTCATTATAAAAATTTTGTGCATAAATTTCAATGAGCAAATCAAATTATTTTGACTTTTAAGTATGAACGTATATATGCCTTAAAATTTCAGTGAGCTTAAGATTGGTCCAAGTCATTGACATATAGGCTAAACATGTAGAATTAAAATAATACACAGAGTAATAATTATTTGAAAATAATAAAAAGACAAGAAAAAGAGGCTGGAATTGACTAGGTCATAATGGTGGTTAGTGCATGCGCAAAGTTGATTCAATGAATGAGAGATTATTAGCTTTAATTTTATCTTTGAAAAAACACGCGTCACTTAAAATCTAGGGTGAAAACCCCTCTTAAAACGAAATAGTATTAAGGAAGGATAGATGTCAAAATTATTAAGGCTTTGGATCTCGCGTAACCCTCATGTCCACATTATAAGTCAATCACTTCAACTAATTCATATATAACCCAAGTTATTAAATTTGTCTTGAATTAAATTTTTGAGTTAAGGTATAATTTTACCAACAAAGTTTTTCGCCGTGAGCGTGTCTAACACAATTAATTTTTGAAGAGTATAAAAATAGACATAATCTTTTAAAATGGATCAATTTTATTTAACAATTCTCTTAAATTGGCTCAAACATTTGTTATAAAGCTTGAAGAAGAATAAGTGGATCCCAAATCAAAAAAAGTAATTTGGGTCAATTTATAAAGGAATTGCTAAAGTTACATCATTTTTAGAAGATTGTGTATACTTTTATACCATTCACAACTTAATTATGCTAGAAGCTCATAGCTAAAAACCTTTGTTGCTAAAATTGCACATTAACCCTTAATATATTTTTTAAAAAAAACTTTGCTTATATTTTCTGAGGCTTTGAAGAAGATAATTTTTTCAAGCTTAATTAAAGGGTTCAAATTGAAAAATAAACATTTATTGCAAGTGGACTAAATAATTCTTCTAGAAATGATTTATATCGTGGATTCAATGGAGTGTATACCAAGAAGTTGTTAGTAGGCTACATTTGTCTATCTCAAAAAGATCATTAATTAAGGGATCAAAGTGTCCATATTGATTGCACACATTAAGGAATTTCAATCTAAGGGTAGTCATGATAAAATATGGTATTTTATGAGAAATAACTTATATTTGTTACAACTAACTAATATAACTAACTACCTTAATCTACTCAAATTAGTTAACTAACTTTTATATTAAGGATCAGAGGTAATATTCATTTTTCCCTTATTTCTATCTTATATTTCTCTAATTCTTCATGTATGACCTAATTTGGAAGTTGATATTTTTCATATATGTAATACTTATTTCACATGTTTATCAAAATTTTCCAAATTAATTATATTGATATTCTCTTAACAATAATCAAGTACTCATCCCTCCGGTCCTTATTATAAGGCACTAACTAACAAGTTTATTTGGTCTTTTTTATAAGGCAATTGCTTGTTCCCAAAGAGCATTAATTATTTTTTCCATGTATGTCCATAATTAATAAGGGTAGTGGGTGAGAGTAATAATCTTAATTATAGGAACACTTTTTTAGTGCAATTTGTACTACAAAAGTGTTCATATAATTAGGACCAGAGGGAGTATAATATTAGAGTTTAGTGCAATAAGTAGGGGTAATATTGGAAATTACTTAAATTATAGGACAACTTTATTGACTTTAACTGTTTCTATTGATTTGTGAGAAAAGTTAGTTGATGCCTTATAATAAGGACCAGAGGGAGTAGGAAGGGGGAGGGAATTAAGAAAGATTATTATAGTACGTGTTTTGAAAAACCATATCATATTAACTAACTTGACTAACATAATTGATATTCTCATATTAGTTAATTAGACCTTCCATTAAGGGCTAAATAAGTAGCAATTATCATATGATAAAACATTTTTCTATTCTTGATAGATCTCCCTCGCTTCTGCTACTCCTCTTCCACATGTAAAACGGCCTGGGTGTAAGGGTAAGAGAGAGAATAAAGGAGAGAAAGAGAATAGAAAAGAGGGGAGGCGAGATAAGATATGAGGGATAAGAAACTCTTTATTAATCAATCAATTAAAAACTGAATATAACTGAGAATCCTAAGATCTACTTATAGAGCCCTAAAAATAATGAAATAATAATCTAAATTCATATTCAAATCCAAATCAAATCCTAAGATAATAAGGATAATTATAAGATAATATAGATATCATATTTTATTGAGATACTAAAAATATTGAAATAATAAATCTAATTGTTTGCACGCTATTTCATATATATTTGGGAATTTTATCACTATTTTTATGTTTAAATTGTAGTAATTATGATTAAAGTTGTTTGGAATATAACAAGGCTATAAAGGGCAAAAGTGTCATCTACTTGATATTTCATGATTTACCTTAAGTGATTGATTCTTGGAATATAAGGTATTATAATTTAGGTTTATTTTCTTTGTAGGTCATTTTGGAGAAGTTGAACTGAAAAGAATTAATATTGCTGAAGGACCAAAAGGCTAAAGTGAATAATCCTAAAGGACCCAAACTAATAGCAGAAAAAGCCAACAGAATTTCACAAATGACGAATGTAATCTAGGATAATTATTTATCCTAATATTATATTTCAATAGATAATACCTATTGAAAATAGGTGAACATGTGGTTTCAAATAATAAGTAATAATTATCTTATTTTCTAAGGTAATTACTATGGAAATTAGGAGAGATAAAGAGCTAAAATCCATAAAATATATTTTTGAGGCATTAAATGGCCTAAAAATATTATGATAAATCCCAGGAGGCAATTAAATATTTGTTAAAAATTAGAAAGTATGTTGTCTCTAATTTTAGGAATTGTTTGGGATAATTTCCCTTGAAAAAAATAATGAGGCAAGATTTAATATTATTTTGGGGATCATAATTGACCCCATGATTTTTAATATTTTACATGGGATATAAAATACCAATGTAAGTAAAATAATTGTGAGATAATGATTTATCCTAATTAAGAAAATTATCAAAAATTAGTAAGTGGCTAATATGGTAATTAATGGGATAATTAAGGTATAAAGTAAATGAATTAAAAAAAATTTAAATAATTATTTTTAATTGGAGAAATTCGAAATTATTAAATAAATAAATAAAAAAAAAAAATTTTATGCTTAGAAAAATAAATAAAAAATAAAAAAAATAAATAAATAAATATCATGATATTTTTGTAAAATTGTATTATTATATAATATAGTGAATAGTAATGGAATAAATAGGAAACGGATCCTATTTAGAGAACCAGGAATAGGAATTCCAAAGTCAAGGTAAAATATTGATCAGTGAGTTTTTACCTTCAAGTGACCTCTTAGGAAGTTAATTTAGGCTCGGGTAGCATTTGCCTAATAAGACGAAATAGAGAAAATGCAGATATTCACATTTTGGATTTGAAGAAAATAATTATAACTCAACATCTAGAGATGAGTTTATAATTATCTGGACATATTTGGAATCGTGAATTATTATCCAGAGATTGATGATTCCGAAAGCGATTTCCGACACCGGACGTGTTCGGACACGTTTTTCGAGAAAACTTCAAGCTGATCGTTGGAACCACGTAAGGGACCGAAATCTAAGTTAAATTAGATATTATTGATGAGGAAGTGAAGATCTTCAAAGTTATGAATTCAGAATTTTGAGATTTTCCAAGATTACGCGTTCGCACACCGATCGAAACTTTATCGACGCTCGAGATGTCACCATCAAGATGACATCATTTTGTTGACTATTGGGGAGGGGAGGTCTGCACAAGAAATGGAGGGCCAAGAGTGTTTTGTCCTCAAAAATGCGATCCTACGGTCCATATTCGTCAAGACCGAAGTTCGAATTATTTACCGTTCGCCATCCGTCTCTTCTATAAATACCAAGCTCCTCTTCTTCATTTCTCACACCAAAAATCTGCCTCTTAGAGAGAAGTTAGAGAGAGAATCTTTGGAGAAAGTCCGAGCAAAGTCTCGGGTAAGTTCTTCGGTCCCCGGTCTTTAGTTTCGGTAGTTCTTTCGGTAGATATAGTAGGAATGCTAGATTTATCTTTAATTTTTCAAGATAGTCTAGATATCATATTTAGGGGTAAATATGATATATATTTCGAAAATATGATGAGGGAAAAGATCTGTCAAAACTCTAGAGAGATAGAGCGAAAACAGCGAAGCTCTGGCGAAATTCCGTCGATTAGGGGTTCAGGGGCAAAATGGTAATTTGTACCTAAAATGCCTGTTATGCTGCTAAAAGTTGTTAAATATTATCTTTATAGGATATCCGAGATAATCGTACATTTGTCGAGCCATTTGTTGTGCCGCCGTCACACCATTGTTTTTCATTGTCGGAAATTTACCGTTTTTCCGTAAAAGTTCCGTTGTACCGCCAAAAAGGTACGTTCGCGTCGTAACACTAACTCTGATGGTTATTGTATGATTATATATGTTTGTTGTGTTCTGTTTGTTGTTGTAGCATACGTGGTTATGTTATATACACGATTATGTCACATACGTGGCTATGTCACATACGAGGTTATTATTGTTGTATCATACGTGGTTATGTTACATACGTGGTTATTATCTTACATACGTGGTTATGTATTTTTAATCATACATCTGTTGTGGACTGTTGTATTGATTGTCGTCGTGTATATGTAGTCATATTTAAGCATGAGGTTAATCGTTACCCGAGATCCAAATTGCAATTGGATCTCGCTCTTATCATAGCGTCGGAGTTCGAAGAACCGAGGACCGAGGAGAAGGGCGAGTAGGCCGCACTGAGAGTCCCGACGAAGACTCTCTTATGTTGTAATTCATTTTGAAAACTCTCGGTCAATGTACCGTTTCGTAAATCACGGACTTACGGCATTTATAAATATATGTATCGCTTACTCAATCGCTTCAATGCTCTACTCGATGAAAAAAAAAAAAATATCTTGCTTTTGAAAATGGGATGTTACAACGAAACAGTCTCTCTAGTGATGTTATGCGTTTTGAGTTTTGACACTTATAAACCTGCCCAACAGAATTTCAGAAATGATAAAATAGTCTCTTCAGTAATGCTACAAGTTTTTACTACTTATAAATTTTATTTTTAGGGTTCCAACCCTAAAAACCCATGGAGCATCCATTTACCAACATAAAAATCCAATCTAAGAATCAAGAAAATATGAGGATCGGAATCGGCTAACGAGAAGAGAGTTCTTGAGCTTCATCTTCACATTCTCCATGGTTTGAACACTCCACTCCATCTCCTTATTCATTCGCCAATTTTTGTTCCATCCCTTCATTCTGCACCTTAAATTCATTTCATTCCTTACATCTCTTATCATTTTCATCTTCCATGGAAGTTTGGTGTGCGAAATTCTTTGTAGCACCTATTGAAGTCATGTGTAGCTAAATTCTTGGAATCTTAGAGGTGAAGAGGATGGCTAGAGCTTCACTGTGCTTCATAGGGGAGTTTTCCAGTTTTCCATGAGCTCTAATTATGTGTTTGAATCTGTTGGTTATGATTTTGTATTTGTACATGATTGTGAGACTTGGAAGAGTGATTATTTGTCCTTGTTGGATTACTCATGTTGGATTATTGGTGCATTTGGTTATTGTAATGAACCTATTTCCTTTTGATTTAATGATATTATGCATTCTATGTTATTACTAACTAATATTAATTGATTTCTATTAAATTGAGTATCATGATTGTGCATTTATCAAAGAAGAAACAAGTGCTTAATTCGATTTTCAAAAACACATCAAGCGGTTCTTAATAATTTATCTAAGTAATGGCCATAAATGTAATAGCAGGAGTAGTCAGGTAGATTAAACTCAATGTGATTACTTAGGGTTTTCATTAAGACTTGATGCCAATTTAACTCCGGCATCTTTAAAAGAAGTTAGGTTAAGCCTTCAGATTTACTACCAATACTGATTCCATCATATTTTCCCTTGATTCAAATCATTCCCTTCATTGTTTTCTTAAATACCAAAAAGATTTGTTTTAGCTTTATTTTTATGCATTTATTTGAAAAAATTATTTTCAAAATCTCCTTTCTAACCATGTTTTTAGCACTTAATTTAACTTAGTTTTGGGTAAATTTTTGATTAGACCTTAGGCAACTAAGGTTTCGTCCAAATCACTAATAAATAATAATCTAATGAATAACTATCATTATTTAATATTCCTAATGGGTAACCATAGATCTCCTAATTAAACCCTAGACATTCATTCTTTTCTACAATACCAAAAAGATTAGTTATAAATTTATTTTTAGGGTTAAGTATCAAATCTGCCTTGTAAGTATACGCCTAAGAAAAATGTTGCCTTAAAAGTTTTTTCAAGTTCAATGTCACCCTAGAAGTTTTAAAACGTAGCAATGTTGCTGGTAAAAAATTGATGTTGACCGTTAACTTTATAACGAAAAGTGCAACCTTGCTATGTTTACAAACTTCCTAAATGACATTAAACTTGAAAAAACTTCCAAGGCAACATTGCTCATAGGCGTATACTTCCAGAGCATATTTGCTACTTAACCCTTATTTTTATGCATTTATTTAAAGAAAAAATCACTTTCAAAATGCCCTTTCTAACCATGTTTTTAGCACTCTTAGTTTAAATTAGAGATTCAAAATAAAGGCTCCTTGGTAAAGTAATGATTCTAAGGTTGATGCACTATATTGCATTAGTTTTAGGTAAAATTTTGATTGGACCCTGAGACGACTAATATTTCATCCAAATCACTAATAAATAATAATCGAATGAATAAATATCCTTACTTAATATTACTAATAGATAACCCTTAATCTCCTAATCAAACCCTAGATTTTCATTATCCCATATCCTACAATTTCTCCCTTACTTGAATGACATGGCTCTTTAACACCCAGATTTGGGAGGGTAGGGCGAGCTAATTCTTAACACATTGCTTCAATTTGGAAATCCTTTCCAACATGAGGTATTGAAAGTGAACATCTTAGTCGGGATAAGTCACTAAATTGTGGTCGTTATCTTAGGATTTTATTTATATTTGAATTTAAATTTAGATTATTATTATTTTATTTTTTCTAGGATCTATAAATAGAGCTTAGGTCTCAGTCGTATTCAATTTTTGATAAAGAGTTCATTTTCCCTCGTCATTTCCCTCTCCTCCCCTCTTTTTTTTATTCTCTTTCTCTCTCTTCCCGTTACATTTAGCCTGTTTCACATCAATTGGCATCAAACCCATGGTACCACTTTCCTTTTTCCTCGTATAAGCCATTTAAATTACAATAATCATTTGAATGCACTTTTGAGACTAAAGTTTCTTGCTTTGGTTCCGTAAGGCATCGTTTGTTAATTTTTCTCTTCATGTTGATTTATTTTTGTTATTCCAAAAAAGGCAAAAATGTGAGGAACAGAGGGAAAAGGGGGAAAAAAGAGAGTAAAATAGTCGTTACCAAAAAAAGGAAAAAGGGGCCATCTATTAATCAATCAATCAAAAATTGAACACAACTAAGAACGCTAAACGCTATTATTGCACTATTATAGAATCACTAATATATGATGGTTATTATCGACCATAAATCACAGTTCCAAACTGTTATATATGTGGGTGCTATATATGCTTGGTGCAAATACATAACAGTTCCAAACCATGATTTATTCAGTATCTATTATAAAGGTTCTAATATAACACTCGTTATGTATTATGACTTGATAAAGCCATGTTGTATGTAATGTTGTCATGATAAAAAACAGGCTAACATAAACAACCGTTGTATATATAGTAATGTTACATAATAAATAATGGTTTTAAGTAAACGTTATACATTCCATAACATACATAACAGTGCTTTCACAAAAATCATTATATATCGTATGGACATACGTAATTGGTGTTATATTGCAACATTATTTATTTCATAGATAACCTATATATATATACACACACACATTAAAACTAAAAGTTTAAAACCTACATTAATATATGCATGATATAGAGTTTCTACTTTGCTTGTTGGACTTAATTGTATAATAGAACAATCTCACATATCGAGTATAGCTATGCAATTTCGTATAGACGGGAAAATGGACAAGGCCCTTCAGGCTATAGCCGTTGTAGCCTTGAAAGTTGTAAGGGTGGCTTGTGATTTTTACCCAAAAATGAAAATGGGCCTACAAGGGCTAGCCCTGTAGGGCTGAGGACCTAAACAAGCCAGCCTTATAGGGCCAAGGGCCGACCTATTTTGGCCCTTTTATTTTTTTAAATTTATTCCTATAATGTTAATGTTATATATTCTTAGGTTAAGTAGCAAATCCACCCTGGAGGTACATGCTCAGGAGCAATGTTGCCTAATTTTTTTTTAGTCTCAATGTTGCCACAGAAGTATAAAAACGTAGCAATGTTACCCCTCAGTTAACAGCTCTAACAGTCAAACGTTAGTTGACCCAATTATGCTGACGTGGCATGTCTACGTTGCATCTACATCGGCTTTTTCCTAAATTATGATTTACAAGTCAAATTTATAAAAAATAAAATAAAATCATATCCTCATCTTCTCCCAAAATCATCATATCCTTCTAGAAATCCAGAAAATGAAAACTCAAAGATTAAAAAAAAAAAAAAAAAAAAATAGACTTAACTTTGTCTCTTTGTTCCTCCTTTGCTCGTTCGCCTCTCTTTCTATCTCTTCCTCCTCTATGAACTCAGTCTCATCTTCTTCGCACTGCCTTCAATTTCTCGTGCCATGACCACTACTACCTGCAACGGCATACTCGTGTCCTATGCCTAGACCGGCAACAAACTGTTGCCATCCAATGTCTCTGATCCCAAGCAGAAGTTGTACCGTTTCAAGTCCATAATGTGCTCAATAAAGGACTCGACAAGCTCAAGTCCTGGAAGGTGTTTATGGGCTTCCAGTACGACGAGTTCTTAGTTCTGTGTCTAATGTCATCCTTGGCGACGGTACTAGCCTCCTTGCTGGCATTGGAAACAGAACCGTCTTCGTTGGCTATCCAATGACTGATCTCAAGATGGCTGTCAAGATTGTTGGCGACTCAACTCTAAAAAAGTTTTTCTCCTCCGTAAGAAAAAAAAAAAAACGCCTCTCTTTCAGGTTTATTGCTTGGGTTTGATTCTATTGAATGAAATTGAAATCTAAACAATTTTGCTATTTGCTTCTATAATTTTTTATATAAAAAAAAATATTTGAAGTTTCTTTGGATCTCTCCCTCTATCCATCTCTGGGTTTTCTCACATAATGAAGATGATGAAGTTTTCTGTGTTTTCTTTTTTGAGTTGTGTTTTCTAGGTTTTTGATTGAAGAAGATATGGAGTGGGTATGAAGAATGAAACTAAATAAGTTATAGAAATTTCCCAAATGAACATAATTTTCTGTGTTTTGATTTTTAGTTTTTTGATTTCTGAGTTTTGATGGGTTTCTGGAAGGATATGATGATTTTGGTAAGAAGACGAGGATATAATTTTTTCCCCCTATTTTGTAAATCTGACTTGTAAATAAGATTTTAGAAAAAAAAAAAGCTTATGTAGATGCTGCGCAGACATACGACATCAGCATAATTGGGTTAACAAACATTTGACCGTTAGGGCTATTAACTAAGAGGTATCATATCTACGTTTTTAGATTTCCAAGGTGACATTGAGACCAAAAAATCTTTCAGAAAGACATTGCTCCTTAGCGTGTACTTCCGAGGTGGATTTGTTATTTAACCCTATATTTTTTTTTTTTTACCTTTTTAACGATACTTCTATTATTTTATTGATGTTATCTTTTATTTTAGAGTTGAATTTTATAAAATGGTTTAATTTATTGGGTTAAGTAGAAAATTCACCCGAAAGCATACGCCGGGAGAAATGTTGCCCTAGATGTTTTTTTAGGTTCAATGTCACACTGGAAGTTTTAAAACGTAGCAATGTTGCCATTTTTTGTTAAAAAGTTAATGGTCAACGTTAATTTTTTAACGGTCATCGTGAGTTTTTTAATGGTATCGGGCCACATTGCTACGTTTTAAAACTTTCAGGATGACATTGAACCTGAAAAGACTTCCAAGGCAACATTGTTCCTAGATGTATACTTCTCGGGAAGATTTGCTACTTAACCCTAATTTATTTGGTTTTGGACATTGGTTTATTTACTTAAACTTAAAAAAGGTGCTAATTTGGTATGAAAAAAAGACAATTACTATCAACCATTTTGTAGAAAAAATTGATCTTCAATCTCCTATTGCTACGTGCTACACTTAGAATAATGAATAATAAAATTCCTATCAAACTCTGCAACTTCAATTCTATTGTTCTCATAAATGGAGTCTTAAATAATAATGGTAAGTCATGCAACGCATGCCAGCTCACTTTATATAGCTGTGATGGAACACTACAGAATGCATAGGAAAACAAAATATATAAAACTCCAAAGTTTAGTGCCTATCTTATTAATGGAACACTCCGAAATGGTTGGCGTTTCACATATAAAAAAAAAAGAACAACAATTTCTTAAATGAGAAATTAAATTATTTTAATTTTATTTCTTTGTAAAAAAGGGATTTTATTTTTTTGTTAAACGGGTCCGAAGGGCTGGTTTAAGCTCAAGAGTTCAAGGGCATGCAAGGACGGAACCATGAATTGAAATTAGGGGGAGAAATTTATAGAATAAACCCAGGTGTTTACAAAATTACATTAATCCCTATAAAAGTTTCAATATTTTCATTTTAGTCCCTTTATAAAACTTTTAATGGGATTAAAGTGAAAATTTTGAAAATTTTATGAGGCCGAAATATAATTTTCTAAAATTTTGGGTTCAACTCTGTAATTTTAGGGGGGCAGGGGCCACCCCTAGCTCCCCATGTAGGTCCGTCCCTGAGGGCATGGCCACACAAAATGGGACTTTTTTGGAAGTCATGCCTAAATAGGCCAGGCCATTTAGGACCGAGCCTTTGAAAGGCCAACCCATTTTCCCAATTTCACAATTTAGGATGGATCAAGACATTCCTAATTTTATGGCTAGGATCATTGGAACTCCCTTCCATAAAGGACTCAAGAGGTATGCAAATCTTGAGCAAGACTTGATAGGGAAGGAGGGATCTTTTGTGACTATGGAACGCCATATGCTATGGCTAGTGCCTTGTCACTTCCCATAGCATATGGTGTTCTATAGTAGCATCCGATCCCTCATCTATAAAGTCTTGTTCGAGGTTTGCATATCAATTCAGCTCTTTATGGTATGGAGATCCATTGAGCCTAGCCACAAAGCTAAGAATGTCTTGACCCGTCCCAAATTTCATAGCTATACTCATTGTGTGAGGTTATGTTCTGTTATACACTCAAGTTCAACAAAAAATGTAAAAGAGCACGACTAAGGTCAAAACCTAGCTACAAAGTACAAAGGGAATAACGGAGAATGCATAATGGAGAAGGGAAATCATATCCTCCAAATGAGGAGAAAAGGCTACACAAAGAAATGCAACCTAGCTAGGACTCAACAAACGAAAAAACGAGAGTTAGGGAAAATGAAGCAATTCACGCAATTGTTATTGAGAAGCACATAGAAGGCATTGGATTGTCTGGCTTCACTGAAAACAATTGATGATGGCTAGAAAAGTCAATCAGAGCAATGTGGTTCTGAGGATGGTGGATTACAATATGTTAGTTCTCTATGTTTGTTTTGATGATAATAGACAATTGTAAATGAAATGAACTTAATGATTCAAGTAAATACCCTTTATCTTGATCAAATCTTGAATTAGTAACTGTTTAATATGTTTGTCAAAACTGACTCAAGTTAAGTATGAAAAACTCGAGTCAAGTGTTTTGAAACTTCAGTCAAAATGCGTTTTAGTTTTTTTTACTGACTCAAGTTATGCTTAAGTGACTCGAGTTAAGAGTTTGTGAAATGTTTTCAACAAAAAGCATCAACTCGAGTTAACAATGTTAGACACGAGTTGACCTTTTGTAGACTCAAACTTAGTTTTCAAAATCCTAAGTCCCGCGATAGTCAAAATATTGCCTTGAGTTGATTTTTCAGTGACTCAAGTGTCACTTTGAAACATATTATCAGAACTTATTTTGGAAACTTGGGTTAAGGGATTGATGACTCGAGTCATCTGTTAAAGTCATCAGTTAATGACTCAAGTATGCTCTGTGTTCAAATCATTTCCAAACTTAATTCAAAGACTTTTTGTGAAAATCATATTGACTCGAGTGACCAACTTGAAGTGAACATTTTTGACACGAGTTAAGTTCTTATAGAGAGTTATCTTCTCATTTTAACTTCTATTTTTAAGCAAGTCTTTTTAGAAGATAACACTTGTGACTCGAGTGTGGAATGATGAACTTGAGTGAATTAGTAATTTAACTTGAGTTGGCTTTTCTGGTTCTGCAAATCACTGTGTTCGTAAAGTTAAAATTATCGATTGTGATTTCATATCTTCTTATCATCACTTATTATTGTTCCTATCTATCTTTAATCAATATATTAATGAGTTTCAGATGATTATGAGGATGATTAACACACCAATCTCATAAAGCATTGAATATGTGAGAAGCATTAAATGCTATTGCAGAAAACGAGACGTAATCATAGAAGCATTCTCTAATCAACCAGAAAGAAATCCCTGCTATTCCCATTCCACATTAAATGATGAATCACAAATGGGCAAAAGGAATGAAGGAATAAATAGCGGCAGAATAACGACGATTATTCTCAGAATCGAAGTGTGTGAGTAACATATGAACACCAACAGTCTAATGGCTATATTCATTTCTCACAATGGTTTCATTGAAGCTTCTGAATAGTCATTAATTGCCTTCACCAAATATAAGCAGAAGCATTCAATTTGATTCAACCACCGAAACATTTACACTCAAACGGATTTATTGCAAATACTATTTCATTCATCTACTGTGTAATATCTTTGGATATATGATCTTCAATGTTTCTTAATCTACTTTGTTAGAGAGTTAAATTTTCTGATCAATATCTTTGTAAGAATCTCAAGGTAGAGGGACCTTGAGAGTGGGTGTATTGATTACAACTTGTAAGGATGAGTGAATCCTAGAGAGAGGATTACTTGAGAGTTACAGAGAGTGTAATCATCTTGAAAGAGTCAGTGAAAATCCCAAAGTGTCTGGTGACTGGACGTAGGTCAAGGATTTAGACTGAACCAGTATAAATCTCTTGTCTATTATTCTTCCACTCTTTGTTCTGTTTTTCTATTCATCTCTGGGGTCATTCGCAAAAGTTTTTAATTCACCCAATTCACCCATTTCTTGGTGATATTATGTCTTTCATTTGGTATCAGAGCTAGAACTTCTCAGAAAGGATTACATCTCGAGAAGAACCATTATGGATGAAATACTACCAGATGGAGCTTCTATCAACAGACCCCCTAGCTTTGATAGAAAACATCATTATATTCTTTTTGGAAAGCCAAGTTCAAAGTTTTTGTTATGGCTATTGAGTATGGTCTATAAAGTGTATTCTAGAAAGGAGACTATTTTCCAATGAAGTTGGAAAAAGGAGTTTTGTTGCCAATCTTGAAGAGGAATTTGATGAGAATGATAGAAGACTCATCACTCTAAATAGTAAGGCCATATTAATGCTCCAAAGTGCCTTAAGCCAGAAGGAACACTTTCGGATATGCACCCTGTAATCAGTGAAAGATATGTGGAAGGCTCTTGAAATTACCCACGAAGGAACAACAGGCATTAAGGAAAATCGCGTGAACACCTTAATTACATAATATGATTTACTTCATATGAAATCTAGTGAGTCCATTAGGGAATTTCAACTCAGATTCACTCACCTGATAAACCAACTTTCTGCCTTGGGAAAAGAGTGTGATCAAAACGCCCAAGTTAGGAAAATTCTGAATATTCTCAACAAGAAATGGGTAGCAAAGGTCACAGCAATAGAAGAGGCTCGTGGAGAGTCAATGAGATCTTTGGTAGCCTTATTTGGAAGTTTATTTGAGTATGAAGGAAAGATTAGGTTCAAAAAGGGCCTGAACGAAATTGATAGCAAACAAAAAGGAGTTGCTCTCAACTCTGTCAAAGAAGAAGAAGATGATGATGATGAAGAGCTTGGTATGATGGCCCAGAAATTCAAGAGATTTTACAAGAAAGATCAAGGATTCCAGAGATTTCACAAAGGTAACTCCAGTATTGAACCCAAGAGGCCAATCATTTGTTACGAATGTGAAAAACCAGGTCACATCAAGTCTGAATGTCCTCAACTGAAGAACAAAGAGAAAGATAAGAAGAAATTCAATAAGCTGAAGAAGAAGGCTTATGTTTACACTATCTAGGGAGATAGCTTATCTGATGAAGATGAAGGTGATGAAGAAGATATAGCTAACATATGCCTCATGGCTCCAGAAGAATTTGAAAATGAAAAGGTAAATGATTCTGAACCATCTTTTGATGAACTCTTATCTGAATACAATGCTCTTCACTCTGAATTTGAAAACTTGCTAAAGAGCTTATCTCTTTAAAAAGGAAAGTTAAAACTATTGAGGAACAAATTCAAAATGTCACTCCTCTAGTTTGTGAAAAAATTTGTAAATTTGTTTAGTTTTGGAGAAAAAGAATGTTTATCTGAACAAAACTCTTGAGCAATTCACTCAAGGTAGTAAAATGCTCAATGTGATTTTAAAACGACAAAGGTTTACAAATGACAAATCAAAAATTGGTTATAGTCCTGATCTTGACAAAAGGAAAGGAAATAAGAAAACTGGAGAAAGAACATATTTGAATTAATTTCAGAAAACAATACATTCTTTAAACCCTTTTGCTCATTGCAATTATTGCAACTGGAAGGAGCATAACACTTCTTGTTTTCATCGAAAAGAAAGAAGGGTTAAGCCTGTAGGAAATTATAGATGGGTGCCTAAGGGATCTTATGAGGTTCCCAAGACACAAACTAACCCAAAAGGACCCAAGAATAGATGGGTACCTAAAGCTTGATACCTAAGAGCATCAAAATCCAACAAATGGTACATTAACAATGGATGCTCTAGACATATGATGGGAGATAAATTCAAGTTTGCTATCATAAAGCTAAAATATGGTGGCAAGGTGACCTTTAGGGGAAACCAATCTGGAAGAATTGCTGGTATTGGTGAAGTTGGAAACAAGGATGGCCCCCAAATCAAAGATGTCTATCTTGTAAAAGGATTTTGCCACAACCTCCTCAGTGTTAGTCAAAGGAATGTCTTATTGTTAGCAAGGATGATCTGTCATTAGATAAATGTAACATGAAAGCCTTATTCAGGGCTTCTAGAAAAGGTAACTGTTATACTCTAAACCTTCCTAGCAATAACATTGTGTCTAAAAATTATTTTATTGGTAACTTGGATGAGAGTTGGCTATGGCACAAACGATTAGCTCATGTCAACATGTTTTAATTGGACAAGTTGTTGAGAAAAGATTTGGTTCTTGGTTTACCAAAACTTCATTTTAAAAATGACATGACTTGTGATGCTTGCCAAAGAGGTAATTAAATCAAATCATCTTTCAAATCGAAAAAATGAAATCTCAACCAATCAATCTCTCCAACTACTTCATATGGATCTAGTTGGACCAGCTAGAGTAAAAAGCCTTGGTGGCAATTCATATACTTTAGTTATTGTAGATGATTTCTCAAGGTTTTCATGGGTAATATTTTCATCTTCTAAAGATGAAACATTTGATCAATTTGTTGTTTTTGCCAAGAAGGTGCATAGCGAAAAAGGTTTCTCTATTTTGGGAATACGAACTGATCATGGAGGAGAATTTGAAAATCATGCTTTCGAGGAGTTCTGTGATGCTCGAGGAATTGATCATAACTTCTCAGCCTTGAGGACACCATAACAAAATGAACTTGTAGAAAGGAAGAATAGAATCCTCACCGAGATGGCTAGAGCTATGCTGAACGAGAATTAAACTTCCTAAGTTTTCTGGGTAGACACCATGAGTACTGCTTGCTACATCTCAAATCGAGCGTATCTCCAAAAGAAGCTTGAGAAAACTCCTTATGAGCTATACAAAGGAAGGAAGCCTAACTTAGCTCACTTGCATATTTTTGACTGCAAATAGTTCGTTTACAATAATGGTAAGGACAACTTTGGAAAATTTAATTCTAAGTATGACGAAGGTATATTTCTTGGCTATTTGAATAGGAGTAAAGCATGTAGAATCTTTATTAAACGTACTCGTATTGTTGAAGAGTCCATGTATGTTGTATCCTGTGAAGCCAAGCCTGACAAATCTTTGAATGATGATGAACTAATCCTTCAAAGTCAATCTGTTTCGAAAACTCCTTTTGTTTTGGAAAATTTTGAAAATCCTTTGGAAACAGAACCTGAAAATGAAAATACTTGCGAAAGCATTGATCATTCTCAACCTAAAGCTTGGAGATACAATAGGAGTCATCCACTGGACCAAGTGATAGGTGATGTAAATAAAGGAGTGAAAACCAGAAAAAGTACCTTAAATAAAGTTACTTTCTCTACTTTCATTTATGAGATTAAACCCTTTAAGATTGACGAAGCCTTCTCAGACAATGATTGGGTTATAGCAATACAAGAGGAGTTACGTCAATTTGAAAGAAATCAAGTTTGAGACTTGGTACCTAAGCCTAAAGACCATCCAGCCATTGGTACTAAGTAGGTATTCAAGAACAAACGAGAAGAATCTGCAATCATTGTCTGTAATAAGGCAAGATTAGTGGCCAAAGGCTATAATTAAGAAGAATGAATTGATTATGAAGAAATGTATGCTCCATTGTCAAGATTAGAAGCTACACGAGTTCTTTTAGCCTTTGCTTGTATTAAGGGATTCAAATTGTATCAAGTGGATGTGAAAAGTGCTTTTCTAAATGGTTTTATTCAAGAGGAAGTTTATGTTGAATAACCTCCTAAATATGAAGATAATCATCATCTAGATCATGTCTTTCATCTCAAGAAAGCTTTGTATAGTCTTAATCAAACTCCTAGAGCTTGGTATGAGAGACTAAGGAAATTTCTTCTTGATCAAGGATTTGTTAGAGGCAAAGTAGATATGACTCTCTTCATTAAAAGCAATAAGAGGAATGAACTATTAATTGTTCAAATATATGTCGATGATATTATATTTGGTGCAACTAATAATGCTTTGTGTAAAGATTTCTCTAATTTAATGCAGAGAGAATTTGAGATGTCTATGATGGGAGAACTTAATTATTTCCTTGGTATGCAAATCAAAAAATGGAAGAATGGAATCTTCATCTTTCAAACCAAGTATCTCTAAAATCTCCTAAAGAAGTATGGAATAGACCAATGCAATGGAGCTGACACTCCAATGAGTTCAACTACTTCTTTGGATGCTGATGAAAAGGAAAAAGGACTTCAACATAACCAAGTATAGAGGAATAAATTGATCTCTGCTATACTTGATTGCCAGTCATCCAGACATCCAATTCAGTGTGGGAATGTGTGCAAGGTATCAATCTGCCCCAACGGAGTCTCATGCTGAACATGTGAACAGGATTTTCAGATACCTTGCCGACACCAAAGATCTTGGATTGTGGTTTCCCAAAGGACGATCGGACTACCTTGTGGCCTATTCAGATTTTAACTTGAGTGTGATATGTTTACCTTGTGTTATACTTGTGTAAAATTGTTAAATGCTATATATAACTCGAGTGTGCATTTCTTAACTCGAGCAGGTAAGTTGAGTCAAGGATAGTGCATTGGAAGTTGATAGGGCAAAATTTTATAGCCTAAAAACTCTGCAAGTGCACGGGCCGTATCAAGTAATAAAGTGATAAGAAAAGTATCGTTCCCACGAGGACTTGGTAGCACAAACTTCGGTTAAGCATTAATTTTACACTTTCGATTAAGTTGAGCAAACCAAATTGAATTTAATTAAAGGAAAAGAAAATCAAATCAAAATAAGCAAACTACCACAAATATTAAATGAGCAACCCAGAGTCACTAATCCCTTATTAGCTTCATAAACCTTGATTCCACTAATTTATTAGCCTTAATATCAATTTTGTCAATCTTGAGTATAAATAGTTATAAGTGCCTGTCGGTCCACTTACAACCCTCTCTTGAGTATAATTTGTTATGTCTAACATAATTAGACAAGAGGCAATAAAACTCAAACACACTCCTCAACAATTATATGGGGCCATTAGGTATATGTCTATCCTAATCGTATATTAAATCACAATCTAATCCCATATTACTTAATCTCAGAGCTTAATTAAAATTCCCTTCGTCAAGGTAAATTCTAATTCTCAAATTCATATTCAGTGATGATCAAACACTAAATAGATAAAGCTAAACAAGATTAGGTAACCACAATTAATATTAATTATAACTAATTAATAAAAACAAAGTCCAATCCACTCTTATAAGTTCAAAGTTCCTCTAGGTTGCAAAATCAACTAGCCAAACATGGCTTTAATCCATATCACAGCAACAACAATAAAAATTCAGATTTAGAGCCACAATGAAAATCAAAGGCATGAGGAAAATAACAAGAAAGAGGACGACCGAATTGAATCACTGACTAAATCGCGCCTCCACTCTAGTTCAATCACTAAGAAGATGGTGAGGAGTTGCTAACTCTGGTTCCTCCTCATTTCCAGTCATGCCTAGTGTCCTCTGCTCCTGTCTTTTGCTATTCTTCGGATTAGATGATGGTGAATGATGGGTGGTCGCCGGCGACGACGGAGGTGACGGTGGAGGTATGCCGCCGGCGACAAGAAAGAAAGGGTGAAGGTCTATGAAGCTCGAATATTGAACCCTTCTCTCCTCTCGTGTACGCGGCGATATTGCTCTTCTTTTCTTCTCTCAAGTTGTGGTTCACGAGAATGATACTGTGTGTGTTTTTTTCCTTTCTTTCGCCGCCTCTACTTCTATTCAATTCTATAGCTTTTTTTTAGGTCTTCAATTTATCAATTTGTGGGTCCCATCCGGTCTTCAATTTCAATTCAAGAAACAGTGCGTCTCGTCCTCTCAATGCTTGGATTAGGTCTTCTTTTGAGTCAAATGATTTATAGCCCAAACCGTGTGGCTTCTCCCTTGTTCATTAATTTTGAATTGATGGGCCCAATTCCATAAATGATACATATCAATCCCGTGGGTTCCCTGATGCAAAAAAAAAGATCAATTTAGTGAAACATATATAATAATAAATAAAAAGTGATTTTTATTTATTTTGAAAACTTCTAATTACTATTATTTATTTCCTAAACTCAAAAGCTTTTATTTTAAATTGAAATCCCCCAAATAATGCATCCAAATTGATATCTTTTAAAATCTCTTTAAATTAGTAATAATGACTTCTCAAATATATCAAAATATGTCTCAAATCTATTAAAAATGAGAAGTCATCACAAGTGTATTATGGTCTCTTGTCTCCAATACTCTATGGCTCTAACATTTATGTGTGCAGACTTTCATTAACTCGAGTGCAAGAAAGTTCACTCGAGTTATTAAAGAGTTGAACTTCTCAGAGTTCAAAGGCTTTCCTTTCTGAAGTGCCTCACTAGAAGTGATAATTGGTTAACTCGAGTTGACAACTCGAGTCAAAGGTAAATTACTCTAGTTTTCTCAAACCAAATATCTAACTCTTGTCTAATATTTGTAGGTATCTCATTCACTGGAAGTGAAACATGCTAACTCGAGTGGTTAACTCGAGTGAACTGATGATAGACTCGAGTCAGGCTCAGACAGAGAGCAAACCAAGTGTGGAGTGCTTTCTTTGTTAGTTCTATGTATGTTTTAATGATAACTGACAATTGAAAATCAAAAAGATTGTTATTGATTCAAGCCAATGTGTTTAAATTTGAAAGTTAACTTGGTTCAATAACAATATGTCCTTCTGTGCTGATATGACTCGAGTCAAAGCTTTTTAACTCGAGTCATGCCTCTCTATGTCATAAGCAAAATAATCCTTGAATGAAATGACTCGAGTCAAAAACATTTAACCCAAGTCATAGTTTTTGCTAAAACAAATTTTGGAAAGCTTATGACTCGAGTCAAGCATGTGTGACTTGAGTCATACGATTGTGCTTTAACTAAGAAATTTTTCCAAATATTTCTATCATTCAGGGATGACTCAAGTCAGTCACTTAATGACTCGAGTCATACCATGCTTTCAAGTTTTCTCAAAGACCAACCCGATAGAACCTTTTTGGGAAACTAATATGACTCGAGTCATATATGAGTTAACTCGAGTCAAGCATGTTACGTAGAGCTTCTAATGATTTTTGAGATTAGATAACTTGAGTTAAGACAGACATGACTCAAGTCAACTTTTTCTAAAACCTTTCTGTGATTTGAAAATGTATTAAAGCAACTGGAGTTATGGTTTGGATGACTCGAGTCATATTCCACTGGTTTTGAATTCATTGTTCTCGTTATCTGTAAACCTTTGATTATTCTTTGGGTACTTCATATTATTGATTATTATTAACCCTAATAAAGTTTAATCAGTTTGCTAATAAGTTTTAGATCAGTTTAACATGGTTTAAACATCAAATTTCTCTAAAGCAAATCTGTGTCAAAATGCATTAAATGCTTAGCAAAGATAAAGCACAAAAGTGGAAATTGATCTTCTAAGCAACCATAAAGTATTCCGGCCATTTCCATTCAACATTCTGACTGAGTTTGAACGGACAAATCGAATGAAGAATGTCAACGAAGAATAACGGCTAACATCGGAAGAATACGAAGACACCGAGTAACATTCGACTTCAACGGATAAATTTATTACACTCAATGGCTCATTAATCTCTCTCCAACGGACATCAATGCCATCAACTATAAAAGCTAGAAGCATTCAATTCTTCAACTACCAAAAATCTACGCATTCAATTAGTGATATAAGCATTTACTGTTTCTACTCAATTAATTAATATCTTCGAGATATTTAAATCTTCAAATTTCATACATCTGCTCTTTTAGAGAGTTAATTATTGTTTATCAATCTTTGTAAGAATCTCAAAGTATTGGGACTTTGGGATTGAGACATTTGATTACAACTTGTAAGGGGCAGTAAGTTCTAGTGAGAGAATTACTCTGAGAGTTACAGAGTGTGTAATCATTTGAGTTAGTCAAATCCCAAAGAGTTTGGGGACTTGATGTAATTCAAGGATTTAGACCGAACCAGTATAAATTGCATGTGTTCAATCTTCCTCTATCCCTCTCTGTTTCACTCAATTTTGTTGGTTTTGATTAGTTTTGATGATGTTTTATATAGATGTCATTCTTAAGAACAAAAAGGTTGCACACTATATTTACATTATACTTTGACTAATTCTTATATTTAATGTAGATGCAAAGTTTAAAAATGGAGAATGATCAAGAAAGTAGATTGAAGAAAGAAGTTCTTGCACACAATATAATAGGAATATCAGAATGTCAAGAAAGCAAGAAGTTCTCAAAGGATTTTGGGAATAATCAAGAAGATAATATATTGAGGAACTTGCTGAGAATGTGAGTTCAAGTTGAATGACGGAGAACGTTCAACAAGAAGAAGTACTGAATCAGAGAAAGAAATTGAATCAAGAAGATGTGAAGTTAAATGATAAAGAATGATCAAGATGGGAGATTGAAGAAGAAGGAAGAACTTGCTGAATATAATGAGAATATCATTATTCAAGTTACTAGATTGACACTAGAAGTGTCCACGATGATATGGAAGTTGGAACGACCCAAATCGGACTTAAAATAAGCAAAATCAAGTTTTGGGATGACTTAACTCGAGCCAGGAAGTTTACCTCGAGTTAAAATGATTGCTACAGTGATTTTCACCTCTGGGATGATTTGCCTCGAGTCACCAGCCTCGAGTCAAGAATTCAGCTGCCTCGAGTTAGATGCACATTCAACATACTCTGTTTCACATTCAGCTCAGGCGACCTCTGGTACTTCGATTATATCTCCCAAACCAAGAATCAGATTGACGCGAAACCAGTGGCATATGAAACTAGACTCCCAATGCGTCATTGTGATATATCATTAAAGCTAAAAGTAATTCAGATGAGAGAACTATTAATTCTACAATTTGGCACATCAATTCACGTCACACAGCAGACCAAGCTTTGGTGTTTTAAGTGTATCTCACAAAATAAAAATATAATGTTGCTGAAATCGGTGTCATTGGAAAGAAGACTCAAAATTTGTTCCATCAAGAGTTGAACCAACCAAAATGGATTTCATAACAGAGAGTTATGGCCTTTTAAAGTTGATACTCGAAATTCTGGATTCAATTCAGAATAGCCTCGGTTTTCTGTCAATACACAACCAAATGAAATGAAACCAATTCCATATGATTCTAGACACAACAAGGGTTTCATAGAATTTGGAATTAACCAATTTTGATGAGTGCCTCCTCAAATCTAGTTCAAGTCAAAGAGCACAGAATTGAAGTTTTTGCCTCGAGTCAGCTTATCCACCTCGAGTCAAAGGCAAACAGAAAGTTAGACGTTTTCAGAAGGGTTTTTGCCTCGAGTCAAATTGAAGATAGAAAGATAGACGTTTTGAGAAGGCTTTTTACCTCGTGTCAGAAAGTGCACCTCGAGTTTGAATGACAGAAGTCCTGTTTTGAACACAGACTCGAGCCAAGATTAATTGTACCTTGAGTCAAACGCTTCTGAACCTAAATGATCAATTGATGATTAACTCGAGCACTCGTAAGAATGATGCTGGAGTCTACGCCTCGAGCCAATGTATCATGTGCCTCGAGTCAAGTTGATTTCGAAATACTCTATCACGATGATTTAACTCGAGCCAGAAGTTGTTTCAACTCGAGCCAATTGAAGCCAGAGCAATTAATGAAGAACAAATCTATCGTGCAACCTCGAGCCAAGGAAGTATGTGCCTCGAGTTGGTAAACTCGAGCCAGGACCTAATGTGCCTCGAGTCAAATAGAATTCTCAAACGAACATATTGATTTTAACGATATGCAAACTCGAGCCAAGTTTTTCTATGCCTCGAGTCAGACAGCAGAGCTCAATCCCATGATCTTCGAGAATTCAAAAGTGATTGTTATCAATTGATTTCTACTTGCTATACTTCTCAATGCTATTAATCATGTTTGTTAGGAAGTTTCAGATGATCTAACGAAGGGTTAACATCAGATCATCGAAAGGTGAATGATTACGTCAGAGCTTCCAACGGTAACTTTGAGCAAGTCACAACGGTTATATTCCAACGGGAAGAATTACTCAGAAGACGAATGCTCACAACAATTAAATGATCTTCATTACCTATAAATAGAAAAGTCTTCAAACCGAAAGAAGTGACGATTGATGAATGAATCGACAAAGCCAACTGAATGATTTTACTACTTCACCGTCGATAGTTCATACACTATGTTTCTCAATGTTTATATAGTTTACAGTAGAGAGTGAGATGATCGATTATGTACTTCAGTGATTATTATTCATCTACTCTGTGAGAGAGTCCAAACACTTATTTGATTATCTGTTTAGTGATCAAATCTCAAGGTTGCGGAACCTTTGAGAGTGGGTGTATAGTTCCAACTTGTAAGGGAGAGTAGGTCCAAGAGTGAGAGGATCATCCTTCGTTTACAGAGTGTGTAATTTTATCCTTACAGTGTGTAAGGGGAGTATCTCGTAAGAGATTGTAAAGGCTGCACAAGTGCCCGACTAGACTTGTGAGGTTGTAAAGGCTTTTCTCTTGTGCCTGGTTAAACAAGGAGATAGTGGATTGAAAATCTCAAGTGGAGCTTGAGGACTGGACGTAGGTCAAGGAATGGCCGAACCAGTATAAATCACAGTTTGCATATTCTCTTCCCTTATCTCTTATATTTCCAGTATATGCTTACTTGAATATCTAACTGTTGATTTAGAAAACGCTAAAAGATTTTCAAAGTTTCAAGTTTTTAATCTTCACCCAATTCACCCCCCTCTTGGGTTCAGCCGGTTCTTCATTTGGTATCAGAACTAGTTAACGTTAACCATGATCGGGGGTTCTCACAGTGTGATCTGTGGCGAAGCATTGGCTCTTACCCCGACATGGCCAGTGGACGGTGGGTTACTGTCGCTGGTTGCACAGGCTGCGAGGCGGTGCGTAAAACTACTGGCTGAGATACCATGAAATGCCACAGCGGAGGTACCGCTACGGAATTTCATTTGGTATCAGAGTAGGTCTCTTGTTTAAAGGACTTAACCATCTCAAGAGTTATAAATGGCTGATTTTGGGTGTTGCTTGTTTTCGGAAGGTTTTGATTATATTGTTCCACCGTTTTTCAAAGATATTGATTTTTTGTTTTGGAAAGCTAGAATGACTAGTTTTATCAAAGCAACAGATTTTATATGTGGAAAGTTTTTATAAATGTCTTTGATTTCAAACCGAGAAAGGATTGGAGAGAAAAAGAAAAGAAAATGTTTTCTTTGAACATTAGAGCAATGAAAATTTTGTATAGTGCTTTAACCGAAAATGATTTTGTAAAAATCAAATGTTGCTCTAGTGCTAAAGATATCTAGGATACTCTTGATTCTATATATGCTTCTAACCGATATGTTGAAGTTCATAGTGTTGGCAATTCATCTGAAGCTATAAGTTGTATATCCATGACTGATGAACAACTGGAGAATGAAGAAGGAGAAATCGTACATTACCTTCACGGTCCAGTCAGCACAGAACAAGAGAAAGACAATTCCCAGGAAGAGTTCATGATGCACGATTATGGTAAATCATCATCTTGAGCTCAAGATGCACATCTGGTAAACAATTTCAATCCTTCTTGTGTAGTTAAGAAAAATGATTTTGAGTTTGCATAAAATTGTTTTTCAACCAATTACTGATTCTATTTTGAGAAGCAAAAATGTTTTCAATAATGCTGGAAAACAATGTGGGAAGAAATAATTTACAAATATGGGTCATTTGATATTGAATCCCCTTGACCAACACAATATTTGCAAAAATGTTCATAATAAGCATCATTCTATTATTTGCAATTATTGTGGAAAGTCTGGACATATTTCTCATACATGCTATATTAGAAAAAATTCTAATGTGAGAACTAAATTTGTTTGGGTTCCTAAAGGACAAGTAAGGTCCAATGTTAACGATCAAGGACCCAAGTATAAGTGGGTACCAAAATGTCCATCTAGTGCTTCATTTGTGCAGGATGATTTGAAAATCAATGGACATAAGGGTACAAAGAAGATGAGCAAGAAGCCAAGAGTTTCTCATGCACCAATGAAAAGGAGCACAATGCCTAGAAGAACTCTCGGAGCATGCATTGCTGGAATTACAAAGACAAATCATAGGAAGCAATGGACACCCGTAAGAAGAACATATTCTGTCTCAAGAATGGACTACCAAAGAGTACCATTCAACTATCTTGAGGAGAACAAGAAAAGAAGGATCTGTCGTGCACAAAAGAGAAGACTCTTGAAGTCTATATCCTCTGAGAGAGCTTTCCAGACACCCATGGATAGACGTATGAAGAGTCAATGTGATAGGAAGAGGCAATGGGTAAGCAAAGCCAATCCTCCAAGTACCTAAGGTAAAGGAATACAATAGTAAAACCTCCTACGCTATTATCAGTTGAAGTTATTGAGGTTTTATATTTTGGAGCCTTAGGAGTGAGCATTGCAAACTATTTTGAAAATGATTTTTCACATCTCTTAAAAATCCACTTAAATTTATAAAGAGATTGCAATGTTCAATAGTTTAGTTCTTTATGCATACATAATAATTTGAAAAGAACGTATCTCTTTTATGCATAAAGTCATGATTAATTCACCATGCTTCGTTGTTTTGAATTGATTATATTCATAAGAGCATGTGAATTTTATTTTGATTCTTACAAGCTAACGATGATTGGATCCAAGAAAGGTTGGATACCAAGAAAGAAAAAGACATATATCATTTTGTAGGATCAAAGAAAGCTTCTCAAGAATGCAACATAGAGAAATAATTCAATTCTTGAGGAAGCTAAACAAGATATGCTTGAAGATTATGGTGAATGACGAAAAGGAATCATCTACATCAAATTCATCTTAATCAAGCAAGCTTCTACAAGGACAAGAAGAATTACGGTGATATCTATTTCTTACCCCATACTGTGTTGACATGAAATTCATATTTGGGTAATGAATATTTGTTCATTATTGCATTCCATTAGCAATCAATCATTTATGGCTTTCAAAACGTTTTTCAGATTGCTAAATGGACCGTAAATGAATTTGTGCATAACTTTCTGAGTTTATGTTTTTGAAGTGCACAATTCTAAAATATGTTTCAAATTTCAATTCACTCTGTTTTGTGAAAATGCATACATATGATTTGAAAACATATCCATACTTTAATTGCATTCAAATGATGTTTCAAAATTGGAAGTTAATATTGTATATTGAATGTCGGATATGCTTCAAATTTGTCTAGCTGATTTTCCTTGTCATTCACATATTGATCATCAATATTTAATGCGATACTTGAACTCCTTATTCTTTATTCTCTAACTAGTTAGACCTCATATCTAACAAGTTGATCATCTCGAGTTTCAAGTTTATCTCTCATAAAAGAATTCAATTTGTGAGTGTTATGCCTACTGCATAAATTCTTATTGATCAAGTTATTCCAAGCTTTATGTTCATTAGTGCATTTAATGTTAATGCATTAACTATTAGTGGAATAACTTACTAGGATAATATTATGGAACTCTAGTCATTTGGACTAATGAGTATGTGTTTCATCATCATCATCATCCTAGTAGTCATATTGTTACTCATATACATCAACATTGTCTTCATCCATTCTTTTGAGTAACTATATTCAAATACTTGTCTTGACCATTCATATGTCTCTAAATTCAATTCTAAGAGGCAAGATTATTTCTTGGTTAATAGCAAAGTCATTGTGCGTATATTTTTCTATCCTACTTAGTCTTTTTGGCTAATTCAGTTTCTTTATGACTTTTGCTTTTTTTTTTGAGAAAATTCTTCAACATGTTAATAGCAACAATTGACATGTTCTCTGAAGCATTCAGATATATTCATTTAACCGATAGACTTCCACCATATTTTAAAGTGAGCATTGATTTCAAAAATGAATCTTTCATTCATGAAAATTTTGAATTCATAATTGATTATCACGGTTTGAAAGAGCATTCAAGATTTGAAACTATTTGCATACTTCATTATCATTCTTAAAAAATTTGATCTCATTCATGAACTGTGAACTGATAAATGTTTATCTTTATGGATACATTTTCTTTGCTCAAACTTACATCTATTCATATCAATGATATCTTTTCAATTTAAACAATATTTCCAAATTGTCATTGAGAAATAACATTCTTGGAATCATTCAGCTGTTACTTTATCTAATTTATTGGATTGATTGGGATGCTGCAAGTTTAGCTGAGTAATACTCGAGTAATGTTGAACGATTTCACCTCTGATAAATGCATTCTTATGAAACATACTCGAGTAGTGATGTTTGTACTCGGGTAATATCGGGTTTAAAATGTTTGGTAAGTGTTTCAGAAGAATGTACTCGAGTGTTGGAATTGGGATACTCGAGTAGGATCAAGAAAAACATTGATGCAGAGAATCTGATACATGTATACTCGAGTATATCATAGATGCTACTCGAGTAACACTGCTGCATACTGAGACATGCAAATGCATCAATGAACAACAAAGGAATATGGCTCAAGTAATTACGATATTACTTGAGTGAGGTATTGTATTTTGAAATAATTTTCATATATCATAATCATTTTTCTGCTCTCGCATCACTCTTCCGGCTAACTTGATTTTATTCATTCAAATTTTATCATATGAAGTTTAGCCTAAGAACATTCATTTTCAAAATGATCCTTATGCTTTAATCATTTTTATTATCATCAAAAGCATAAGTGATTTCTTCATACCAATTTCAAGTCCACCCAAGTGAACTTGAAAGTTCTTAATTATGAGATACCATGTTGTGAGCAAAGATATTTCCAAACCTCATAACACTTGGTATCACATCATTATTTGGTATCATTAAAGGGATCTACACCTGTTTTAATCATGCATTCATTAAGGGGGAGCTTAACCTTCACCTATGTTTTCTATCTTAAAAGTTCACCTCCATTATTTGAAGAAATCCTTTTAAGCAAACTCATCTGCATTCTCTATGTTTTATTAATTTTGATGATGAATTAATATCATATTTTCCTTTCACTATCCTTATTTGAAAATTTCATTTAGAAAGGAATATTTTGATATCTGGTTGCACTAACAAATCTCTCTTGTAAAGAAAGTGTTTCAATTTGTAGCAGGAGATTTTGTCGTGTGTTCAACTTTCCTTAATACACTACAAGGAGAAACTATCAGATTAAGGAATAATGCTTTCACGATCTATCATTGAAGTTGAGATATGCTCTACAAAATAGCTCTATGAAGAAAAGGCAAATGATGGAAGCGAGTACTGACCATATTCATTCAGATGAAATAGCCTTCAAGAAGCTAGTACTTTTGCTCTATTCGCATCATACAATATATTCATGATTCTTCTATTGAGCACACTTCAGAGGATCTCATTCTACAAGAAAGCAAATGGACTTCATTGCTCATTCATCAATTTGCAGAACTAACATGAGCATTTCTAATCTCTATCTTTTTATATTCTATGAATATTTCGCACATGTTTGGTATCTATATGCTTTAATTGTGAAAGATTTCTTGAAAACCTCTCCAGATTCTTTCAAATTTATTTTCATAAAAACCTTCCAAATTGCTTCATATTTAGAATGATCAAGAAAGTAGATTGAAGAAAGAAGTTCTTGCACACAATATAATGGGAATATCATAATGTCAAGGAAGCAAGAAGTTCTCAAAGGATTTTGGGAATAGTCAAGAAGAGAAGATATTGAGGAACTTGTCGAGAATGATGAGTTCAAGTTGAATGACGGAGAACGTTCAACAAGAAGAATGCGAATCGAGAAAGAAATTGAATCAAGAAGATGTGAAGTTAAATGATAAAGAATGATCAAGATGGGAGATTGAATCAAGAAGATGTGAAGTTAAATGATAAAGAATGATCAAGTTACTAGATTGACACTAGAAGTTTCCACGATGATATGGAAGTTGGAACGACTCAAATCAGACTTAAAATAAGCAAAATCAAGTTTTGGGATGACTTAACTCGAGCCAGGAAGTTTACCTCGAGTTAAAATGATTGCTACAGTGATTTTCGCCTCTGGGACGATTTTCTTCGAGTCAAGAAACTTGCTGCCTCGAGTCACCAGCCTCGAGTCAAGAATTCAGCTGCCTCGAGTTAGATGCACCTTCAGCATACTCTGTTTCACGTTCAGCTCGGGCGACCTCTGGTAATTCGATGATATCTCCCAAACCAGGAATTAGATTGACATGAAACTAGTGGCATATGAAACTAAACTCCCAATGAGTCATTTTGATATATGATTAAAGCCAAAAGGAGTTCAGATGAGAGAGCTATTAATTCTACAAGTTGGCACATCAATTCACGTCACACAGCAGACCAAGCTTCGGTGTTTTGAGTGTATCTCACAAAATAAAAAATCCAATTGAGCTGAAATCGGTGCCATTGGAAAGAAGACTCAAAATTCGTTCCATCAAGAGTTGAACCAACCAAAATGGAGTTCATAACAGAGATTTATGGCCTTCGAAATTTGATACTCGAAATTCTGGATTCAATTCAGAATAGCTTCGGTTTTCTGTCAATACACAACCAAATGAAATGAAACCAATTCCATATGATTCTAGACACAACAAGGGTTTCATAGAATTTGGAAGTAACCAATTTTGATGGGTGCCTCCTCAAATCTAGTTCAAGTCAAAGAGCACAGAATTGAAGTTTTTGCCTCGAGTCAGCTTATCAGCCTCGAGTCAAAGGCAAACAGAAAGTTAGACGTTTTCAGAAGGGTTTTTGCCTCGAGTCAGAAGTTCCACCTCGAGTCAAATAGAAGATAGAAAGATAGACGTTTTGAGAAGGCTTTTTACCTCTAGTCAGAAAGTGCACCTCGAGTCCGAATGACAGAAATCCTGTTTTGAACACAGACTCGAGCCAAGATTAATTGTACCTCGAGTCAAACGCTTCTGAACCTAAATGATCAATTGACGATTAACTCGAGCCTGTAAGAATGATGCACGGAGTCTACGCCTCGAGCCAATGTATCATGTGCCTCGAGTCAAGTTGATTTCGAAATACTCTAACACGATGATTTAACTCGAGCGGAATTTGTTTCAACTCGAGCCAAGTGAAGCGAGCAATTAATGAAGAACAAATCTGTCGTGCAACCTCGAGCCAAGGAAGTATGTGCCTCGAGTTGGTAAACTCGAGCCGAGGACCTAATGTGCCTCGAGTCAGATAGAATTCTCAAACGAACATATTGATTTTAACGATATGCAAACTCGAGCCAAGTTTTTCTATGCCTCGAGTCAGACAGCAGAGCTCAATCCCATGATCTTCGAGAATTCAAAAGTACTGTTATCAATTGATTTCTACTTGTTATACTTCTCAATGCTATTAATCATGTTTGTTAGCAAGTTTCAGATGATCAAACGAAGGATTAACATTAGATCATCAAAAGGTGAATGATTACGTCAGAGCTTCCAACGGTAACTTTGAGCAAGTCACAACGGTTATATTCCAACGGGAAGAATTACTCAGAAGACGAATGCTTACAACAATTAAATGATCTTCATTACCTATAAATAGAAAAGTCTTCAAACTGAAAGAAGTAACAATTGATGAATGAATCGACAAAGCCAACGGAATGATTTTACTACTTCACCATCGATAGTTCATACACTATGTTTCTCAATGTTTATATAGTTTACAGTAGAGAGTGAGATGATCGATTATGTACTTCAGTGAATATTATTCATCTACTCTGTGAGAGAGTCCAAACACTTATTTGATTATCTGTTTAGTGATCAAATCTCAAGGTTGCGGAACCTTTGAGAGTGGGTGTATAGTTACAACTTGTAAGGGAGAGTGGGTCCAAGAGTGAGAGGATCATCCTTCGTTTACAAAGTGTGTAATTGTATCCTTACAGTGTGTAAGGGGAGTATCTCGTAAGAGATTGTAAAGGCTGCACAAGTGCCCGACTAGACTTGTGAGGTTGTAAAGGCTTTTCTCTTGTGCCCGGTTAAACAAGGAAATAGTGGATTGAAAATCTCAAGTGGAGCTTGAGGACTGGACGTAGGTCAAGGAATGGCCGAACCAGTATATATCACAGTTTTCATATTCTCTTCCCTTATCTCTTATATTTCCAGTATATGCTTACTTGAATATCTAACTGTTGATTTAGAAAACGCTAAAAGATTTTCAAAGTTTCAAGTTTTTAATCTTCACCCAATTCACCCCCCCTCTTGGGTTCAACCGGTTCTTCAAGTTTTAGCTCGCCAGTTTCAGAGTTTTTTCGAAGAAAATTTTAATATCCCAATTCACCCCCCCTCTTGATGATATTTCATCTTTCATTCTTAACTCAAGTCAAGCTTAAATAGAGAGCAAGCAAATTTGAGATGTGCCCTTAACTCGAGTGAAGGCATGGTAAACTCGAGTCAATCTCAGATAGAAAGCAAGTGAATCTGGAATGAGCTGTTAACTCAAGTCAAGGCTTGGTGAACTCAAGTCAGATGAATTTTCAAGTGTTCTCAAATACACACTTGAAGTCCAGGTAAGTAACATTATATGAACACTCGAGTCATTTCATTGTAACTTGAGTCCCTACATAGTAACTTGAGTGAAGTTATTTTATATATATACCTATGCAGTCTATCTTTCTTCACTTTTCTCAAACCCTCAAGTCATCTCCTATTTCTCTCTGTAAAACCTCCCAACTTGAAACCCTAACTCGAGCCACATCCTTAATCATGCATTCAAAAAACCCCTCCAAGAGCAAGGAATCATCCTCAGACTATGAGGCTAGCAGTCCACATCTCCTCCGCCATTGAAGTGGCCAAGAAGGGAGAAGCAACCTCCTAAGAGGTATCAGTCCAAGGTTGCCTCTGATGTAAAAGCTTTTCCAAAGACAAGGGCTAAGAGCATCATGATCAAAGAACCATCTGATCAACTTGTTAAGAAGATTGATCCAGCTAATACAAAATGAAAGGATAAGGAACTAATGGTAGCTACCCCAAAGAAACCCAAAAACACTATTGTTTGTTTTATTGAGGTTCAAGGTCAATCATCTTCAAAAGTATTTGAACCACCTACTTCTCTAATAGAATCCTCAAATCTTGGTAAACCACCTCCTCATTATTTGTGTAATCCCATAGTCTAATTTGAGTCTGATTTAAAGCTCTTTAGACAGCATTATGAAACTATGGGTTCTATCCCACAGTTTATGTTAATTTGGCTAAGCTAAGGGATGAGCGTAATCTTGACTTATCCTCGTGGCTAAAACCATTTGAAAATTTATTAACCATTAACACCCCTTACTATCCTTCAATTGTTAAATTCTTTTACTTTAATATGTCCATTTCCAATCAATTGGATGACAATGGTGATCTTTTGGAAGAAAGGATAATCACTTTTGTTAGGGGGAAGATAATTATGATTACTGCTAATTTTATAAATTCTCTCTTAAGGATCACTGATCCTCCTCCTATCCTTGAACTTTCTTATGATGAAGAGAAAATTTTCAAAATTCTTAGGCCAGGTGAACCATTAGGGTCATTGCCTTTCCCTCCTGTTGCTATGCCTCCCATGTATAGGGCCCTCTAGTATGACTATTCCAGAAACCTTGTGCAAAAAGGCAAAACTTTACTCACTTTGCACAAAGGGATTACTCCTTTTTTTCCTTTATTATTGATAAAGTTCCTCATAACATTGGCCAATTGGTTTACATTGAAATGAAAAGGTTTAGGTTCAATTCCAAAAAGACTTCTACTATTCCTTTTCCTAATCTAGTTTCATTGCTTCTCTTTCAAGAAACGATATGGTATCTGGAATTGAATGAGAAACCAGTGAAACCTCTATTATTTGGTCAGTTTCATTTAAATCATATGAGGATTTCCTTTAGAGAAGAGTCAGGTCAGCCCAAAGCTCTTTCTAAGTCCAGAGCTACTCAATCAAGAGCCAATGGGGCTCATTTTTCTCCTACTCCTAGTACTTAGTCAACATTTTCCCAACCTCCTCCCTCTATGCTTGGTGCTTTTATCAAGACCATTGTTGAGAAAGCCATTGTTGAGAGTAAGAGCTCACTTCAAACCTTTATGATTGCTTAATACCATGAGCTTACTGAGAAACTTGAATCAGAGGTTGGAAAGTTGGTCTCAGAGGTTACCAAGAGCCATGACAAGCTAGTAAAGGTTCAGGAAGAACAAGCTAAGAGACTTCAGAGTCTAGAAGAGAACATTGAGGATATCAATGGAACTCTTGAGGACTATGCTGAGAGATTCACTAGCATTTATACCATGATGCACATCCTTGATACCAAGATTGACAAGCTGCTAAAGCCTTCTTCTATTGAGGCTAGTCCTTCTCTTGGTATACCTTCCTTTTCTCCTATACCCTTCACCTTACCTTCCTCCATACCTTCACCTTCTACTAGACCTTCCTCTCCTATTCCCTTTTCTTCTCCTACAGCTTCTTTCACTACCCCTATCCTCTCCACCACTCCTGCTACCATTCTTCTGCCAACTTTCCAACCAAACACTGTCAAACTCTCACGCTCCTCCTCCACAAAAAGCCTTCCCTCTCATCATTTTTCCTCACCCAGACCAAAGTCACCTACTTCTGCCACTCCTTTGCCTACTTCTGCTCCTCCCTGTCTGACCTTATCCATATACTCTCCCTTGCCTATTCCACCTCCTTCCTCTTCCTCTGATCCTTCAAACCCCATTTTGCCTGATGACAAGGGGGAGAGAAGTAGAGAGTTGCAGACTAGTTGTCGTTATTTTGTATTTTCATTTTATTTATTTCATTTCTAGTTTTACTCTCATGTACTTTTCTTTTGAAATGAATATTGCTTCTTAGAGTTTCTCATTATATCTTGATCTTTTGCTTTCTCAAAGAATCTTTCAAAATTTTTATTTTGTTTACAAATGTTGTCATCATTAAAAAGGGGGAGAATATTAGTTCTCTATGTTTATTTTGATGATAACATACAATTGTAAATGAAATGAACTTAATGATTCAAGTAAATACCCTTTATATTGATCAAATCTTGAATAGTAAGCATTTAATATGTTTGTCAAAACTTATTCAAGTTAAGTTTGAATGACTCGAGTCAAATGTTTTGAAACTTCAGTCAAAATGTGTTTTAGTTTTTTTGACTGACTCGAGTTATTCTTAAGTGACTCAAGTTAAGAGTTTGTGAAATGCTTTCAATAAAAAGCATCAACTCTAGTTAACATTGTTAGACTCAAGTTAACCTTTTGTGGACTTAAACTTATTTTTTAAAATCCTTAAGTCCCACGTTCAAATATTTTCTAACTGTCAAAATATTGCCTCGAGTTGATTTTCAGTGACTCGAGTGTCACTTTGAAACATATTATTAGAACTTATTTTGGAAACTCGAGTTAAGGGATTGATGACTTGAGTCACCTATTAGAGTCATCACTTAATGACTCGACTATGCTCTGTGTTCAAATCATTTCCAAACTTAACTCAAAGACTTTTGTGAAAATGATATTGACTCGAGTTAAATATATATGACTCGAGTTACCAACTTGAAGTGAACATTTTAAACTTGAGTTATGTTCTTACAGAGAGTTATCTTCTCATTTTAACTTATGTTTTCAAACAAGTCTTTTTAGAAGATAACACTTATGACTCGAGTGTGGAATGATTGACTCGAGTCAGCAACTCAAGTGAATTAGTAACTAACTCAAGTTGGCTTTTCTAGTTCTGCAAATCACCGTGTTCATAAAGTTAAAATCATCAATTATGAGTTCATATCTTCTTATCATCACTCATTATTGTTCCTAACTATCTTTAATCTGTATATTAATAAGTTTCAGATGATTATGATGATGATTTACACACAAACCTCATAAAGCATTGAATATGTGAGAAGCATTAAATGCTATTGCAGAAAATGAGACGTAATCACAGAAGCATTCTCTGATCAACCAGAAAGCAATCCATGCTATTCCCATTCCACATTAAATGCTGAATTATGAACGGGCAAACGGAATGAAGGAATAACCAGCGGCAGAATAACGACAATTATTCTCTGAATCGAAGCGTATGAGTAACAAATGAACACCAACAGTCTAGCGGCTATATTCATTACTCACAACGGTTTCATTGAAACTTCTCAACGATCATTAATTGCCTTCATCAAATATAAGCAGAAGCATTTAATTCGATTCAACCACTGAAACATTTACGTTGAAACGGATTTATTGCAAACACTGCTTCCTTCATCTACTGTGTAATATCTTCGGATATCTGATCTTCAGTGTTTCTTAATCTACTATATTAGAGAGTTAAATTTTCTAATCAATATCTTTGTAAAAATCTCAAGGTGGAGGGACTTTGAGAGTGGGTGTATTGATTACAACTTGTTAGGGAGAGTAAATCCTAGAGAGAGGATTACTCGAGAGTTGTAGGGTATGAAATCAGTCTGAAAGAGTTAGTGAAAATCTTAGAGTGTCTGGGGACTGGACGTAGGTCAAGGATTTAGACCAAACCAATATAAATCTCATCTATTATTCTTCCACTCTTTGTTATGTTTTTCTATCCATCTCTAGGGTCATTCGCAAAATTTTTTAAATCACCCAATTCACCCCCCCTCTTGGTGATATTCTATCTTTCACAATAAACCTTAAGACTTGCATGTGTTTAAATAAACAAAAATGTGAGTTAAGGCAACTTGAAGGCTTTGGTTGGTGTAGTTTGACAAAAAATGATTAACGACAAAGAGAAAAGTCAACTTGAAAAGTAGGGTTCCACGGTTGGTGAGTTAAATTCAACCTAAGACAAGTGTCCAAATAAATGAAATAGAGAAGTGGAGAGACATTTAAATATGGGTGGACATTTGAATTTATAATGGTTCAAACACGACACTCGTTTTGTATTGAGGCGCAGTGACATATATAATAGTTGTTGTAAAACACCTGTTAGGTATTTTAGAAACATATGTAACGGTTGGTAGCTAAAAACCGTTAATTATATGGAAATTGTTTTAAGAGAGATTTTAGAAACACGTGTGATGAGTATGTAGAATACTTGTTTAGCTTAAGAAGCCAACATGAAATGCTCATCCTTATACCCTTGCTTGTTCAAATGCAATTTTATCAATCCTAAGTCATCAGTTCTCAAGTCATACTTATTATCAACACAATAGCAACTGAATATGAACCTAAAAGCTGATATAATCCAACTTCAAAATGTGTACAATCACACCAAAGTATGATATGTTCGCATAGATAGGATTTCTATCATTGGCACTCGATATATTCATGGTGTTAGTTACAAGAGTTACACTATTACTTTTCATTTTGTTTTGATCATCTTGCTTTTTGGTGTAGAACTCATTGATGATGTAGCTTGCGTAAAATGTCACTTGATTGCTTGAACCGTATACTAAGAACTTCAATTTCTAGAAATTGATTTATGATTAGTTCTATACTTGCCAAGGACTTGATCTTTAAGGGATTATACCTTTTAATTTGATGTATATGATTGTGCACATACTTTTCAACCTCTTCAGAGTTATGAAACACATATAGGTGTGCTTGCTCCAACTGTTGGTCTGAGATAGTCACAAATTTCCTTCCCACCATCCCTTTCCCACCAATCCTTCGCTCATGCCAAGATATGGGAAGCCCAATATTGCTTGCATTTTTTTAGTATGTTGCAAAAAATTCAATGGCTTCTGCATAGATATATCGTTCAACAATGAAACCTTCTAAACGACTCCAATTTTTTACAAACCCTTCTTCATGAAACATTCAACCGAATTCAATCGTATCAGATGTTTTACATACAAAACCCCCTATTAATAGTTTATAAGGTCTTACATAACAGTTATATGGTAAGAACCACTAATATTGTTTTAGTTTTATCACAATTATTTTTAAATAATTGTGAGGTATGTTATTAACAAAACCCACATTAAGTAGCTTTTACGGTCTTACATAATGATTAGCTGATAAGAACCGCTAATTATTGTTTTTCTTTTATAACGGTTATTTTCATATAACCGTTAGGTATGCTATTAATTCTCTTAATAACTGTGACTCCTTGAAGTATGATATTTATTTGAATATCAAGGTTCTTTAATAAAAATTGTGAGCTATTTTACTATTATTATTATTATTATTATTATTTCTAAACTTTTTTTTCTATTGAAAAAAATGAACGCGCATATATATATATTAGTACCAAGATAATCACGTTAATATCTTTTCTTAAATAAAACTCAAAATGGAAATAAATAAAACCTACTTATCATCCCCATAGGAGTAATCTGAATCATCTAAGAGGACAAGGACGATCGGGTAGTGGACGCGATAGCAACAATTGCCATGGATAGGAGTCAGAAGTGGATGTTGGGGAGGGGGAGGAGGAAGCAAAGTAGGAACAATAGAGAATAGGGAGGAGGAGCATGAGGAGAAGAAGAAGGAGGTGACAGTGGAGGTAGAGGTGGAGGTTGGGGAGGAGGATTCTTCAGCATTTCTTCAACATGTTGTCACCATGGTGTTTAAATAGACTGGAAGTGATGTGTACATTGGAAGTTGAAAATGATCAGTTTGCACACAATTATGCAAGAACCATTATTTATCTTTACTTTCATGACCGTTGTTTTGTAAGAACTGCTGAAGAACCATTATTTATTTGATTTCATGAAGGTTGTTTTGTAAGAAGCGTGAGTTTTTTTTTTGATCTATTAGTGTGGTTAATGATAATTATAGTTTTTTATTCTTTAAAATTGAAATGAAAAAAAAAAAGAACAATGGTGAGTAGCCTAATGAACAAAGAGTTCTCAGATCATCTTGCTACTCGTAACCAGAGGAGTGACTTGAATCATCTAGGAGTAGTATATCAGGATCATGGCTAATCACATACTCATCAAGAATGAGATAGGCTTTCTTGTTCATACTCAACAAGTAACCAATAAGCTTCCTCATAACATGGTTAGTGTGTTTTTCGTGCTGCATCATTGCCTCCAGGTGAGGAAGCATAGGATGTGAAGGCGGAGGCTAAGATGGTGGAGGCGGATGTTAGGGAGGAAAGTAGGAGGTAAAGGTTGGGGAGGAAGAGAATAAGGTATAGGTTAGAGAGGTGGATAATGATGGCAAGGATTTTATGGCAATTCTTCAACACAATGTTTCATCTTTGTAATTGAGAGAACAAAGAGGAGGACGATGAAAAATACATAGGAAAAATATGAAAATGGGGAGTTTGAAAAGACATTTGGAATAGACAGAAAGAAAAACAATCATTGCATGCATTGGAAGTTGAATAGGACTAGTCTCTCGTAGTGAAGGGTAATGAAAGGGTACTTGGTTCTTGTGATAATCATTGAAGAAAGAGGAGGCACCCAGAGTTAGCACAGGGCACAAGAAAGGTTTCAAAAGTTTTAATTAACATTTATTAAGTTAAAAATGTTAAGTATGTTGGTGTTAGTTGTAACCGTATCAGCTATGTAACAAGAATACTTTACTGTTGTTAATTAATAATTGTGAATTATTAAGTTTTTTTTGTCAACTTACTTTCTTTTAATATTTTTAAAAAACAATAGTGGTTTTTTTTGTCATTATCACCATTGTTGTCCTCCCCCTACACCTCATTGACATTATCGGAGGAAGCAAATCAAGAGTCTAACTATAAGTCATATTCAACTTCATTGTGATGAGTATAAGGTTCAACATGATGATGGAGAAGAGGAGAAGGCCAATAAAGAAAAGTAGTAAGAATTATAAGGAATATGTAAGTTTAAATAGAGGCCCAACGATATTACAAAGGGTTGTGACTTATAAATGTTCGATGATGTTACGAAGGGTTATGACTTATAAACTGGTACTGAAGGAAGAAGACCGTTTGAAAGTGTTATATAACAATTGTTTCTTAAGACCATTATGTTTTTGTTTTTCACTGATATAAGGTTGAAAGCCAAATCGTTTGTAACTATTACATGATGATTGCTTCGTAAGAATCATCGTTTTTGCTACTAAATAAATGACAGTTAATAACTAAAACTATGCCTATAAAACCAACTTCATTAACTTTTTTTTTTTCTTTTTGCCAGAAAAAACAACTTTGTTTACAAACAAGGCAAATTGCCATTTTTTTCACACTTATGGAATAAACATTCCAATGTAAAAAAAAATGGAAATCAGAGAAATCAGAGAACTTCTGCTTTATATGAACCTTAAACACTAATCACTAACCATGCCTTATTTCATAATATTAAGGAAACAGGAAAGAGTTCCAACGCACTAGAAATGACATCAAGATTACACATAGAAAAAGAAAGCTAGCTCGACAATTGTATGAAGCTAGAATTAACAAGTAGAAATATTTTATTTTTCTTTTATTATCACACTAAATCATCTCACTAACAAGATCAGATGAACATAAGAACATAGGGTTAAATACTATTTTCACCCATGGAAGTTTAGCCTAAGGAGCAATGTTCACTAGGAAGTTTTTTTAGTCTCAATTTTGCCCCGGAAGTTTAAAAACATAGCAAATTTGCCCATCCACTGATCTTGACCGTTGAATTGTTGCTCTTCTCTGCACACTTCCAAGGGAAAATTTTCTCCTAAAACACTTCTAGGGCAAATGTGCTCCTAAAAAAAACTGGGGAAAATTTGCTCCGTTTTGTTAATGTTCGGGGAAACAATGAGACCAAAAAAACTTCTAGCTGACTAGTGCTTCTTAGGCTAAACTTCTATGGCAAAAATGGTAAGAACATATTACATAGTTGCAAAGGTTATTAACAAAAGCAAAAAGGGCAAAAAAAAAGTAAATATGAACTCACCAAAGCTTCTAGTGTAGTCTGAATCCGACAAAATTGTTGCTAAGTGTTAATTCTCTATGTTTGTTTGATAACAGAAAATTGAAAATGAAATGAACTTAATGATTTGAGTTAACATTGAAAGACTCAAGTCAAGTGTTTTGAAACTTCAATCAAAATGAGTTTTAGTTTTTCTTGCCTTGTGTTATTCCTGTGTAACTCGAGTTAAGACTTTGTAAAATGCATTTATGAAAAGCATCAACTCGAGTTGGCCTTGTGTGGACTCAAACTTATCTTTTCAAAATCCTAAGTCCCGCATTCAAATATTTTTTTACCAGTCAAAATATTGGCTCGAGTTATTTTGATTGACTCAGGTGTCACTTTGAAAAATATTCTCAACTTTTCTGTGAACATATTTTGACAACTCAAGTTAAGTCATTGATGACTAGAGTCATCACTTAATGACTCGAGTGTCCTCTTTACTCAAATTATTTTCAAATATAACTCAAAGACATCTGTTGTGAAAATGATATTGACTCGAGTGACCAACTTGAAGTGAGTATTTTAGACTCGAGTTAAGTTCTTACAGAGATATCTTCTCATTCTTAACTTATGTTTTCAAACAATTTTTTATAGAAGATAAGACTATGACTCGAGTGTTAGATGATCAACTCAAGTCAGAAACTCGAGTCAGTTAGTAATTGACTCGAGTTGACTTTTCTGCTTTTGTAAATCACCGTGTTCGTAAAGTTAAAATTATTGATTGTGATTTCATATCTTCTTATCATTACTCATTACTATTCCTAACTATCTTTAATCAGTATATTTATGAGTTTCAGATGATTATGCGGATGATTAACATATAAATCTCAAAAAGCATTGAATATGTCAGAAGCTTTAAATGCTATTGCAAAAAATGAGACATAAACCCAACAAGCATTCTCTAATCAATCAAAAAGCAATCTTTGCTATTCACATTCCATATTAAATGCTGAATCACAACGGGCAAAAGGAATGAAGGAATAACAAGCGGCAGAATAACAATGATTATTCTCATAATTGAAGCGTGTGATTAACGAAGAAGTCAACAGTTTAACGGCTATATTTATTACTCACAACAGATGCATTGAAGATTATCAACGATCATAAATTCCAACCACCAAATATAAGTTGAAGCATTCCATTCGATTAAAACCATAGAAACATCTTACGCTCAAATGAACTTATTGCATTTACTGTTTCATTCATTATTGTGTAATATCTTCGGATATCTATACTTCAATGTTTCTAAATCTACTATGTAAAAGAGTTATTTTCTAATCAACATTTCTGTAAGAAACTCAAGGTAGAAGGACGTTGAGAGTAGGTGTATTGATTACAAAATGTAAGGGGGAGTAAATCCTAGAGAGAAGATTACTCGAGAGTTACACGGTGTGTAATCAGTTGAAAGAGTTAGTAAAAAAAACCCAAAGTATCTGGGGACTAGACGTAGGTCAAGAGTGTAGACCAAACAAGTATAAATCTCGTGTCTATTATTCTTCCTTCACTGCTATATTTTATTGTCATCGGGGTTATTCGCGAAAAACATTTTTAAATCACCCAATTCACACCCCCTCTTAGGTGATATTCCGACTTTCATTTGGCATCAAAGCTAGAACTTCTTTGAAAGGATTAACTCCCGAGAAGAGTCATTATGGATGAAATTCTACCTGACAGAGCTTTGATCAATAGACCTCCTGGTTTCGATGGAGAGTACTATTCCATATGGAAACCCAAATTCAAAGTCTTCGTTATCGCTTTTTGATTATGGTCTTTGGAACATGTTTGAGAAAGGAGATTATTTTTCTACTAAAGTAGAAGAAGGAATTCGTGTTCCCGAGGTCGATGAAAATGACCAAAGGACCATTACATTGAACAACAAAGCTATTCTCATGCTGCAAAGTGCTCTAAGTCAAAAAGAGTACTTTCGAATATGCACATTGCCTTCAGCAAAAGATATGCGGAAAGATCTTGAGATTGCTCATGAAGGCACTTCAGGAATTAAAGAAAATCGAGTCAATACTCTAATGATTGAATCGACTTACTTAGTATGAAGTCAGGAGAGTCCATTGGTGAGTTTCAACTCAAGTTTACTCACATGATAAATCAGCTCTTAGCCTTGGGAAAGGATTATGAACAGAGAACTCAAGTAAAGAAAATTATGAATATCCTTACTAAGAAGTGGGAAGCCAAGGTCACTGCAATATGAACTTTTTAACTCTTGACCAGTCTAAAATGTCATTTAATCTTCCAACGTGCACTTCTAATTTAGATCGGTTAAGATATATACCCAGCCCAATTGCTATTATCCAGACCACATTAAAAAAGACAACCAGTTTAAATAAACAACATTTCAACTTTCACTGCATATCATGACGCCTCATGATTATCTGAAGTTTCCGGCCATCAATTTCGACTATAAATAAGAATGTGCCTTTCATTCTCAAGTTAAAATTTATACATCCCTTTTTATTTCCCTTGATTTTAAGCATCATGGAAAAATAAAAAAGGAAGTCTTATCCATTTCCAACACCTACGGCAGCCCCCTCTTCTCAACCCCTTCCACCTTTGACCATGGACGAAATTGTAAAGGTGATTTTTTGTCTCCAGGGTACTATACTTGAGCTCATAGAGAATCAAAATTGCTTCGCTCAACAATTAGAGGATCTAGCAGCAAAGGTGGACAAAATCCTAGATCATTTGGCTTAAAGAGTGTCTAATGAATGATGATGATGATCATATATATATATATATAGAATAAATTATTTGGCCTAAAGGTGGACAAAGGAATGATGACCACTTCGCTCAAACCCTATTATTTACAAGTTTTTTCATATCAAATAACTCATCTTTCCTCGACCCATCTTCCATCACCCCTCTCAATCTTCCCTTCCCTTCACTAAGTTCCTTTCCCTTCTCAAATTTTCCTCATATCAAACGGGCCCTGAGTTGCTGCTATCACCTGTCTCAAAAGTACTTTGCTTCATGGATTCGTTCATCTTATCCGAGGAAACTTCCCCCACATGGCCTTCTGTAGTAGTGATCGACTTTCTTCCTCCATTCCTTGTCCATCTTTTTTCTTGTTTGCTTCTGTCTTCTCAGTGAGTAGAGATAGAGAATGCAATGTATTGAGAGTATAGAGAAGCACTGAATTGCCTGTGCTTTGTATCTGATATATATACACAGTGAATACACTATTCTAGAAGAGAATAAAAGGGAATATTTTAGCAGGGCTAAATAACAGAATGCATAACAAACCCTATGACTAGTAGACACGTGTACCCTAAATATTACACAGAATCAGATACAATTACAATATAGAAATCATGAAATCCAATTATATTCTAACATTCCCCCTCAAACAAGAGGGAGTGACCAACAATCCAAGTTTGTTTCTGAAGAATTGGAATTGAGGGTATGACAAAGGTTTTGTGAGACAATCTGCAAGTTGCAAGGAAGAGGGAATATATCTGACATCAATCAAGCCTGATAGTACTAGATCTCTGATAAAATGACCATCAACTTCAATATGTTTGCTTCGAGCATGTTGTACAGGATTTGCTGCCAATGCCTTAGCACTCAAATTATCACACCTCACAATAGAGGGCCTCTTAATAAATAAGCTCATTTCTGATAGCAAAGAATGTAACCACTTAATTTCAGATGATCCATCAGCAAGTGACCTTTACTCAGATTCAGTACTTGATCTTGAGACTACCTTTTGCTTTCTAGATGACCAAGAAACTAGATTATTGCCTAGAAAGACACACAGACCAGCCATTGATCTTCTTTCATCTAAGTCACATGCCCAGTCTGCATCAGTATATGCAAAAAGTTGAGGACTCTTGAATGGTATGATATGCAGTCCTAAATTATAAGTACCTTTGAGATAACGAAAAACTCTCTTGGCTGCTTGGAAATGAACAGTTCTAGGTTGTGACAAGAATTGACTCAGTTTATTTACAACATAAGAGATGTCAGGGCGTGTAGTAGTGAGGTATTGCAAAGATCCCACAGCCCTCCTATACTCAGTTGGATTTTTTAAGAGTTCACCATCACTGGCAGAGAGTGAATGACCTGTCACCATAGGGGTGGTGATTGGTGCACAATCTGTCATTCCAAACTTTGACAGTAGATCAACCACATATTTGGTCTGATTCAGGTAAATACCTAATTTATCTCTATACACCTCTAAACCAAGGAAATAGTACAACGATCCCAGATCTTTCAAGGAAAATACCAAGTTCATCTGCTTCACAAATTTATCTACACAAGTTGAATTGTTGCCAGTGACTAAAATGTCATCCACATAAATAAGTATGAAGATAGTCAAATTGTGCGTTTGCAACATGAAAACAGAGATATCACTTTTCAAGTTTCGAAATCCCCAATTGAGTAGAGTAAAACGTAAGCGGTCAAACCAAGCTCTAGGAGCTTGTCGCAAGCCATAGATAGCTTTAGTTAACTTACAGACAAAATTCGGCTTCTTCTGATCAGTGAAACCTTCCAATTGTGACATGTACACCTCTTCTTGCAAATGACCGTTGAGGAAAGGATTATTGACATCGAGCTGGCGAATGTCCCAATTGTAAGTGATCGCAATTGACAATAGCACGCAAATGGTGGTCGATTTCACCACCAGACTGAAAGTTTTGTTGAAATCAACATCAGGAACTTGTTGAAAACCCTTGGCAACCAAACGAGCCTTATATTTGAGGATTGACCTATCGGGTCGGAACTTCTTCTAGAACACTCATTTATGATCGATCAATTTTTGGCCGTTGTAGGGAACCAGCGTCCACATCTGATTGTGCGTTAGAGCATCAAACTCCTCGATCATGGCACTAAACCAAGTTGGAGAAAATAGAGCCTCTTGAGTTGAATTAGGTTCTGAACTCTCGCTAATTTCAAGACCAATGAAGGGATATTTGGGCTTCACTATTCCAACTTTGGCCTGAGTCACCATATGGTGTTAATTATTGGGCCTCATGGACACTAGGCATGAGGAAGGCACTGGCTCATTGTTTTCAATAGCCTCATCGTTCTCAGTTGAAGCTTCATACTGACAAACACATTCAGTAGAGGAATTACACTCATCATCAAACAATTCCATATTGGTATTTTGAGAATTAACTCGTATAACAAGTGGAACCGAGCTTGCTGAAGCTTCAATTGGAGCATTTTTCTTCATGAATCCTGTTTGAAAAGGGAAAACACTGAAGTCAAATACAACATGCCTTGAAATGAAGAACTTACCCAATTCATTCCAACATTGATGGCCCTTCTGTTGAGATGCTACACCAAGGTAAACACATTTCTGGCTGTGAAACTGAAATTTATGAGCATTGTATGGCTTAAGACAAGGATAGCAAGGACATCTGAAATCCTGAAGAGACTTGTACTCTGGTTCTGTTTTGAATAATCTAAACAGAGGTGTTTTGTTCTATAGAACCAAGGAAGGCAATCGATTAATCAAGAATACAGCCTATTGAAACGCTTCTACCCAGTACCGCAAAGGCATTCCAGCATAGGCTAATAACGATAATCTCGTTCTACTATGTTCCTATGCTTTTTCTTTGCTCTTCCATTTTAACCAGAGGTGTAGGGACATGTAAAATGCATGCTAAGTCCAGTTTCTTGAGCTATAGGGACAAACGGTTTATATTCACTACCATTGTCGCACTGTAGAGCCTTAATTCTACTATCAAATTGATTCTCAACAAGCTTTTTGAAAATTTTAAAAGCATGAACAGCCTCTCCTTTATGTTTTAGAGGATACAGCCATGTATAATGACTATAATCATCAATAAAGTGTATATAGAATCTGTGTCCTCCCTGAGATAGTACGAGAGCCGGACCCCACAAATCTATATGGATCAAATCAAGAGGAAACGAAGACTAAGAGATAGATTTTGTAAAAGGAAACAGTTTGGATTTCCCTAATTGGCAGGACTCACATACATGATCATCATTAACAATTGAAAGGTTCTTATTACACTTAGATAACACATATTTCATAACTTTAGCACTTGGATGCCCCAATACATGATGCCATTTCAGAAACTGAGTGTAAAGATCATTATGCTTTGCCATAGATACTGTTGGTTGAACTTCAAATTGTCTTTCCTTCATTGGGTAGAGTCCTTCCCTTGGAATACTCTGCAGAAGTAGCTTTCCAGTCATTTGGTCCTTCACATCACAACTTCAATTAGTAAACTGCATATAGATGGGATATCACGTATTAAACGATTAACACTCAACAAATTCTTAGTCGCAGTGGGCACATAAAGGACATCTCTAAGTTTTAACTTAGATAAATGTGTGTAGGGGAGGGTGGATGTACCAATTCCCATAATCGAATTTAGCTCACCAGTACATATTGTCAAATGAGACTTACCAGCTGGAACAATTTCATCGAGCTGCTCAGAATCAGGGGTGACATGATAGTTGACACCGCTGTCCATATACCACATGGGATCTACAACTGAGTGTGGATTAGCATAAAAATCTTGAGGATTAGTAGAATAATTACTATTATAATTATTGTTATAGCCATCATCATTGCGGTAGTAGCACATGGCTAAGGTATGGCCTGGGCGTTGACAGTGAATACAAAAGGGTTTGCCACCGCCCCTGCCACCACAACAACCTCCGCCACGATAGCGTCCATCTCTGCCTCATGAATTTCTCGAACTGTTCCTTCTACCACAGTTATTGCTAGAGTCATACTGGTACTGATCGTTTTTTAGGAAGAGTCTTGGCGTTGAGCGGCATTAATGGATGGTCTAATGCTAAGATTGGAGAAATGAGTAAGTTGATTAAGTCTAGACTCAAAAGAGAGCAAGGCAAATTGAACTTCAATCCAGGTCAAATCTGGTTTGTCAATGAGCATTACAACTATAGCGTTGTATTTGGGATCCGTACACACAGCGGAATTAAAAAAAAAAACTTCACGAATCCCAAGAAGAGGATCTATCAACGGCGTTTAAATCAAGGTTCGCTAGAAAAACCGTACTTATGCGTAGTGTTGAGAGTTTCGTTCGATCTGGTCTGGTGCGCATCTCCTGCTTCGTGCGTCTCGACCGTCGTACGTCTTGAACGTGGTGCCATCTCATTCGATCAAACAGAAGCAGACTTTTCGAGTTTCCTCCCTCTACTGGTATCCACACCGAATAGCTCTCCAACATGTCCGGCAGCGTGCAAGCGCCTTCTCTTTTGTGTCTCACGTTTTTATAGGATTTCTTTCCCGGCTTATCTCTTATCTGTTTCAATACGACTAAAGCTTTATTTATAAAGTTTCTCAAACCCTAAATGGGCCGTATTAAAATATTCAAGATTAATCTCATTAATCTTGAAATTTGAATTTTAGATTTAAATAGCATTAATCAAATCATTCAACAGATCTAATCTAATCTATTTATTTAATCCAAATTAAAAGCCTGCTAATTTAATTTATTTCTATAAATTAAATCGAGATATGATATCTATCTATTTAATTAAATCGAGATACTCTATCTCAATTCAAATTAAATCGAGATATATGATATCTTTATTCGAAAATTAAATCGAGATACAATATCTCTATTTGTTTTAAATAGTTAATTTATCAAATAAATTAAATACAAAACAAATATTATATAATAATATCATTAAATAATATTATTATTATTTAATTTCGAAATTACATATATATATATATATATATATATCCTAGATTAAATGTTGTATTCATTAGATCTTAGACACATCTAAGATTCAATGAATCTGGACACTATTGCTTATTGGGCTATTCTTGTGTGTGACCCTGTAGGCCTACATGAGATTGGCAGTGGGCGAATACAGTACTAGCCCACAAGTTGCAAGCGGCCTCTAGCAAAACATTATGACTACCCAATTCATATGGGGATCGATAATACGATACAACTTATCATACAACCATATCACGTCCCTTTTGTCACGCGATAATTTGGTCATGGATGAGGCATAGATAATGTCAACTTCCTGTTCTTGACCATTACTTTCTCGATTCTCGAGTAGTCTAATTGAAATGGAAACTCCTTTCCATCGTAGTATGGCCATACGTTTTCGACTCACTCATCGAGGGGCCCAAAGATTATCTCTCTACAAATGTAAGGGACAAATTTCATCTTGACCATTCACATTCCTCTCGCATGAAAACCACCGATCCCGATCCAAGCCTTTATCATCACTCCTACCGGTCAAAGGTGACTTTTGACTAGGTCAAAGATTAGCGACTCATCATGTAGGAATCCATGATGATCTCAGGTCAAAGGGCGTTGTGACGCGATTATACATGAGATAAGCTTATGACTAAATCCATGCAGCTTTCTCATAGTGGGTCGGTCCAGCACATTGTAACCTTACAAGTGCCTATGACTTTGATTTGTATCTGCATACCTCATCAAAGTCACACTGGTCTTATTTCATCTTCGCTCCCGCGTAGATGACCGACCAGGGACATTTAGGATCATCTATAAGATATATCCAAGGATACAGTTATCACTATAAACATGCAAATGAAATGATAACTAAAGGAGAATACTTTAAATAACATAAACGTTCAAAGTACAATGACTTGCCCCTAGGGCATAATTTCCAACATCAAGACCATTTAAGGTGTGAAGCACGAGATCATCCAAAGCAATTGGTGAACCAGCTAGGGCGAGCTAATCAGTGAGAGTTTTCATCTTATTTAGGTATTCAGCCATTGTCAGTGAGTTTTTCTTCGTATTGTGTAAGTCATTCTTCAAGACCATAACTTGTGCCTTTGTGGATGCGCATGTGAGTTCTCTAGCGCTGTTCCACACATCCTCTATCGTTTTGCAGTGGAGTAGTTGAGCTCCAACTTCTTGAGTGAGGGTGTTTCACAGCCATCCTACTAGCATGCGATCGATTGAAAACCATTCTGCGTAAGCCGGGTTTGGTCTGGTTCCGTTTTCTTTAGGGATGAGCTTCGGCGGAGCACAGGCAGTTCCATCAATGTGATTCTCAAGGCGGTTGCCTTCAATCAATGGGAGTACTATTGATTCCCATACAAGAAAGTTGGAGCGATCCAACTTGACCACGGTTGTCTGGCTGGATGAGTTGAACAGAGAATAGGTTTTTGAGACTGGGGACGAAGTAGCGTCAATAAAAGCAGTAGCAGCGGAAGACGCTGAGGAGCTCATTCTCACTTTGATACCAAGATAGAGAATGCAACTTATTGAGAGTATAGCAGAAGCACTGAATTGCCTGTGCTCTGTATCTGATATATATAGACAGCGAATACACTATTCTAGAAGAGAATAGAAGGGAATATTACAGCAGGGCTAAATAACAGAATGCATAACAAACCCTATGACTAGCAGACACATGTACCCTAAATATTACACAGAATCAGATACACTTACAATATACAAATCATGAAATCCAATTATATTCTAACAGGTAGCGAAGCCTTTTCAGGATCCTTGAGCACATCAAATCGAAAAGTAGGGGTTTAATCGCTCTCTTTCCCAATATCTTGTTTCTTTCCTCCACTTTTTGCTGGTTGCTTTCGGACTGTTCCGGTTTTTCCCAATCATTACCTAGCAATTCGTTTGACTTTCATCCGTTCACCATATTCTTTTCACTCAACACCTGAAACGCTAAGTAACAGTTGAGTCTCCGGCATCTCCTTTTCCAGTGACGTATTGTTTTGCGATGATGTGTGCTGCCCCGATGAAGGATTCATCCCTTGAGACATGTTTTCTCCTCCTCCGATATCATTCAATGGACATTGTTCCTGAGTATGCCCATATTTTCCACATTTGAAACAAATTGTGTCCAGGCCTTCATACTCATCATTAAACACTCTGGTTTTAAGCATAAATATGGACTGAAGTGTCTTGTTCAAATCTATCTCCACACTAACTCTAGCAAACTTACCTCTTTCCACCATATTCCCTTTATTATTGCAATGAGACAGTATATTGATATCCACCTTCAAAGCTTTCCCGATCATATTACCAAGTTCCATCATACATTCCTCAGAATTAAAATGGATAGGGAGGCTAGGAACTCTTACCCATATCGCCATCTTTCTGACTTTGTTACACATAACAGGTTGAAATTCGGGCTCCAGTGTCCCTGAATCAGCCAGGGACCATCAAACAGCAGTCTTAGATATAATTCCTTCTCCTCTGTTCTAAAGAAAAAGTAATTATTAGGTAAATCTATGAGTTCGAAATTAGCAGACTTGAGCACCCTCAAAAAATCATGTCCTTCGTCATCGTAAAATTCATGCTTTTACCAAACAAGGTGACAATTAGGGCGTCTTTCCATGGCAAACACAGTGTCCTCAGTTGCTCAACGTTAATCTTTAACTTCGGTAGGGATTCAATAATATGCTTCTGCTCTTCCGTGAGGATAGGTGCAGAGTCTCAGCTTCTTCTAATTAATTAATAGCCATTCTTTCATCACATCTTCAAAATTCTTCTCTTCTGTTCTGCTGGCTTCCTTACCCATAAGTTTTTCTTTGTAAGAGATCTGAGTTTTTCCCTTCCATCGCGACCTTTCTTGCTTACGCGGTTCCTCTTTGCGGTTCGACTCAGTATTAGTTTCAGCTACCGTGGGATTCTCCTTCTGGTTATCTTGCTCTATGGAATTTCTCTTCTGTTCAGTTTCCTCCCCCTCTGTGGTTTGGTCAGTCTTTTTACAATCCTCGCCCATATGTTTGATATTCCTCCGACGAAGATCATATTCCCCTTTGGAAGGATTGAGATTTTCCGTTGTCGGAATCCCATCTCCGTTCGCATTACCTGTAGCAACACCCGTATTCTCACTCTCATTCATCGTGGTTTTATCATGCAATTTGATTTTAAAAGCTTGCTTGTATTTTTCTTTTGAACTCAATGCAATGGTGCGCCAAATATGTCGAAAGTCCATCATGGTTGTCGTCGTCCCTGCCACCACCCCATGCACACATAAAAAGTAATGTGTGATGTGTGATTTGTTGATTGACTTATTAGACCAATGCATATACAAGTTAAACATTTTTAATTTATATAATCCTTAGGATCCCTTTAATTAAAAAATGTATAATAAAAGCTAATTAAGAAAGTACTCCTCGTGTTCGCAATGTAAATCCAGTTTAAACACTTCATGACGTGATCAAAAAATATTAGTTAGCATATAGTTTAACATTAAATATGTAAATAATTTGTAAAGATTTTCAAATATGCCTTGACAAGTCAATATATAAATTACAATGAATTAATTACTTATAAAGTTTGGCAAAAAAAATGCTTATAAGGTTTAATTGTATAAAAGGATAAAATGGGGAAATAAATATTAAATTTTCTAAATATTATTAAATTGTACTTATGTTTTATACTAAATCGAGTGGGAGAAGATGACTTATGGATAGGAGGAGTACTATTGTTACAATCATGTTGGACATGTAATCTTATATTCAGACTCTTTCCTCAATTCATATATGTGTACAAAATAAATACAAAGGTTCTTTTTCCTTTGGCAAAAGTGCACCTTTAATTTGATCTTATAACTTTATATAAGGTTTTAATTTGGACCCTTAATTTTTAGAAAAGTATCTTTTGAGTCATAAAACTCTCACACTATTAATTTCAAATTATGGGTCTTTATTGTAATAGGAATTATTCTTTCAAAAATTTAATTTAATATATCAATGTTTGAAATATTTTTTAACAATTAAAAAATGAATATAATTGTTTTTTGTTAATGGCAAGAGAGAAAAAGGATCTAAAAGACAATTGATAAAACTAATGGATCAAAATAAAATATTATGTAAAGTTAGAAAACTAAAGATACAGTTTTTTTTTCTTCTTTTACATGTACTGAATTACTGATTAGGCATACTGCAAAGTTTCTTTACACGTGTGAATGTAATATGCCGACATACCCATTAAATTGGAAAAATACTTTGGAGAATAATAAATGATATAAAGGATACCTTTGATCTTGTACTTTTACATAATGTTTTAGTTTGATACTTTAATTTTATATAGTACTCTTTTAGCAAAAAAAAAAAAAAAAAATAAAAAAAAAAAAAATTCTAAAGTATATTATTTTCAGATTTTAACCCTAACTCCATTCGTCTCATGATATTTTTGGTTTAAGTCATTACTTTTTTTAAAAAAAATATATATTAAACTTAATTATAATATATCGATATTTAAAAATATTTTGCCAACATTTTTAATTTCAATGTTATCGTATTTTTGTTAATGGTGTTAGAATTAGATGATTGAAAAAGCATTTAATAAAATTAAAGGATGAAAATAAAACCTTATATAAATTTTTTTTTTTTAAAAAATAGATACACTCTCACCAAAATAATAACAAAAACGCAATATTTTATAAAGTGCAAGTCAAACAACCTGCCAATTTCAAAATGGTTTCCTTACTTGATACCGTCCCCAACCCAAAACGATATTCATGCTTTTCCTCATCCATAAAATGAAACGATACACAAAATCATTGTTGTTAAACTCGCATGAGTTGACTCTCCAAATTTATTGTTTTTATGTTTCCACCTTACTAAATTGAGTCGAGTTTTAATAAACTCGTGTTATTTATAAACTCGTTAAACTCACGAGTTTTACACAGAATATATCATTTTTACGTTTATAGCTTATAAAATTGTGTTATGTTTTTCAATTTTGTCATCCTCAACGGCTTTATATATGAATTTTATAGAAATTTCTTTATTAAATATAATAAATTATGAATATTGATATATTTAATTTTAATTATTTGGATTTAAAATATGGTTAAATTAAATTGTTGTTATCTTTATATTTTAATTATTTAATTATACAATGTTAATACCTGTTTTATAATAAAATAAACTCTTATGAATTTACTATTCGAGTTTACGATACAAGTTTACGTTACTGTCACGAATTTGCTTAAATTCGTGAGTTTGACAACCTTACACAAAATAAATATGGCAGTTTCGTGCTTACTTTCTTATTTATTTATTTATTATTAGTATTATTACTATTAGTCTTCCTCCTTCGTCGTTTGATCCTTAATATAAAACATATTTACCTAATTTGATTATATTATGAAAATTGGTTAATTGAGTTGGTTAAATATAACATGTATTTTCTAAAATATCATAATCATCTTCCTTACTTCATTCCTTTTATCTCTTCCTTGATTATAGTTGAGGGAGCATCAATAAGAATAAATTAAGAAAATATTGATAAATATAAAAAATATTTTATATTTAGGACTGAAATTAACTCTTTAAATATTTATTATATTAAGGAGAAGAGGTGTATTATTTATGTTATTATCTTCTTAATACTCATTGCCCTCTCACCACCACCTCTTTCATTTCTTTGCGTACAAATTTCTTTCCAATTCCAATTCTCACCCCCACTTTCCTTTCCACCACCTTCTCTATATTTCGCCTTTGCTGGCCCCGGCCAACTGTGACATATGGTCGGTCCTATCAAAAAAATTCAGATTTGAAAATTGACAGAAAGAACTACGTGCAATTAAATTACTTTTACTCTTTCAAACCCTATATCACACAATTTCTTCTACATATTCTCGCCGTCCTTGAGACTTCAAACACAATACACATCCCATGTATATGTACTAGAAAATACCTACCCCAAATTTATATTATTGACTCCTCTTATTGACATAAGACAGACTTAATTAATTTAGATACATTTAAGAAATTACTTAAATTAGTTATTTGTAATAAATATGATTTAATTTCTGTAAAATACCTTTTTTAATCACGTATCCAAAAATGGAACCCATTAATATGTGTAATCAAAAGAGATATTTTAGCCAATGTGAGTTGGCGTAGATGGTAAGGGATCAAGATTAGGCGCTTGGGTCGTGGGTTCGATCCTCTCGCATCGTATTTGGGACTCCTTTGGTAGGCGATCTCGTAAGTCCCAATAAGTGCTCATAGAATCCGGCCGTGTCACGCGCAGTGGGGATTGATGTCGAACCCCTCCAAAACCTTTATGTATCAAAAGAAAAAGAGAGATATTTTAGACCCTGAAATAAAATTGAGAGACAAAGTAAATTAATGTATTATATTTAACCAGGCAGGCCCTGCGGACTCTTGTCGCTACGCTTATACGTCGACGTATAAGCCGCAGCAGACGCAATAGTCCTTTTTTCTTTTAAAAAACATCAGGCGAAAAAAGAACGATTGTATACGCAGCGGATGGCTTTGGAAAAGGAGAGAAGCCTGGTCCATTATATTTATGACAAAATCCAATCACCTAATTAGTTATATATATATATCTCAATCAAGAACGGAGGAAGTATATATTTATTTAACCCAGATATTATTTCATCTCATAAGTTTAAAAAAAAAAAAAAAAACAGAGATACTGTTCTGTTTTGATTTAACCTTTTAAAGCTTCGGCCTTTAAATTCACTCGCTTCCCTCTTGGCAAATTGCAAAACATAGTTTTTAACTCTCTCTCTCCCCCATCTCCCTGCCTCTCTCTCTCTCTCTCTCTCTCTCTTCTGTCTGAATCTGAAACTGTAGATACTATGTGTAAGTCCTCGTCGTCATCGCCTTCTTCCTCTGCTTTGATTGAAAACAATGAGGACCACACGTTGGCACTTTTGATCCCAAAACTCCCAACAACAACAACGGAACATGAAATCCAAAAGCCCCACAAAACCCATTTGTGTGTGGCCCTCAACGAAGCAAAACACATCGCAGAAATCTCATTCCCTATGGTCTTAGCGGGTCTCTTGCTCTATTCACGTTCCATCATTTCCATGCTCTTCCTCGGCCGCCTCGGCGACCTCGCCCTCGCCGGCGGCTCCCTTGCCATCGGCTTCGCCAACATAACTGGTTACTCCGTCCTCTCCGGCCTCGCCATCGGAATGGAACCTATCTGCGGCCAGGCCTTTGGCGCCAAAAGATTCAAACTTTTAGGCCTGGCAATGCAAAAAACTGTGATTCTCCTTCTCTTAACCTCACTGTTCATATCACTCTTATGGCTCAACATGAAGAAGATACTAATCTTTTGTGGCCAAGAAGAAGATATCGCCAACGAGGCTCAGATTTATATTCTTTATTCTCTTCCTGATCTTTTGGCACAATCGCTCCTTCACCCTCTTCGAATCTATCTACGAAGCCAGTCCATAACGCTTCCTTTAACTTACTGTGCTTCGTTATCGATTCTTCTTCATATCCCCATTAATTACCTTCTCGTCTCTGTTCTCAAACTGGGAATCAAAGGCATTGCTTTAAGCTCTGTTTGGACGAACTTGAATCTCGTGGTGTCACTGGTAATCTACATTTTGATCTCAGGGATACACAAGAAAACATGGAATGGATTGTCTTGGAATTGTTTTAGAGATTGGAAACCACTCATGAATCTGGCGATTCCAAGCTGCATTTCAATGTGTCTCGAATGGTGGTGGTATGAAATAATGATATTACTCTGTGGATTGCTTCTGAATCCTCAGGCCACCGTTGCATCCATGGGAGTTCTGATTCAAACCACGGCTTTGATCTACACGTTTCCTTCTTCCTTAAGCTTTGGTGTATCGACCCGAGTCGGGAACGAGCTTGGCGCCGAGAATCCTCAGAGAGCGAAAATCGCTGCCATTGTTGGGCTCTGTGTTAGTTTTTTTCTGGGGTTCTCGGCATTGGCGTTTGCGATATCGGTGAGGAAGGTGTGGGCTTCGATGTTTACAGACGATGCAGAGATCATGGCTTTGACGGCGGCGGTCTTACCGATCATCGGACTTTGCGAGCTAGGGAACTGTCCACAGACGACGGTGTGTGGGGTGTTGAGGGGGACGGCAAGGCCGAAGCTCGGAGCGAACATAAACTTGGGATGTTTCTATCTCGTTGGAATGCCGGTGGCGGTGTACTTGGGGTTCTTCGCCGGATTTGATTTCGAAGGTTTGTGGTTGGGTTTGTTGGCAGCTCAGGGATCATGTATGGTGACGATGTTGTTTGTGTTGGGAAGAACCAATTGGGAACGTCAAGTTCAGAGAGCGAAGGAGCTGACGTCATCGGATTCCAGTGAAGAAGAAGATAAGGAAGACTTGCTTGTTTGAATTTTTTGTTTAAGGATAGTTATTTACTTATTATTATTATTATATTTCCAAAAATTAATATATACGGAAACTGATTATTCTTTCTAGCTATAGACAATATATTTGTAATCTAAATTAATTGTAAGGGAGATGAAGGGAGATGATGATGATGGATCAATACATTGCATACTTGGATGCATGCATTTTGTCAATTTTTAACTAAGATTTTGGTCATATACATTACATTAAGGATTTTGCATGTTTACCCAAAAGAAGTAATTACACTGATGTCCTAAATTATAAATTATATGTCGAATGTAATCTTTTTTCTTTTTTAAAACATTCTCTCTATAACTGCTTACAAACAACAATTTACAATAAATAAATAATCAAAAAATTTAAAAGGCATATCCATTGCCTTAAAATATAATATAGGCTAAAGTATAAGCTTGATCCTTTAATTTTATATCAAGATTCACTTTAATCATATGAGTTAAAAAAATATATTGTTAATCTTTTTCAATCTTAATATCATTAGTTTTATTTAACAAAAAATGGTGAATAAGCAAGTTTAAATGGTGATTTTTGTAATTAAATGATAATAAAACATGCTTAAATGTAAAAATATATATTAAAAAAATTACTGAAGAATTAAAACTTAAACATATTTTGTGCCATTTAAACTTGCTTAGTATGTATTTTTCGTTAAAGGTAACTAATGTTATTAAAATTAAAGGTACATTTTTTAAAATTAAGATATCAAACTGAAATTTGGTGTAAATTTAGAGTAACAAATGTAATGTAATATTACATATCCGATGAAAAAAAAAAAAGGAAACACAATACATTTGGAACCTAAATAAAGATCCGATCTAAAGAAAGGTTAGAGGTTTGCAAATCTTATGATCTTTGAACATTTAATTATAGCCATAATTTTCTTCATTCATTCTATAGATATACGTGCAAAATTAGAAGTAAATATCATTACAATCATTATTTAAGGAGGATAGCTAAATTGCAAGTTATATTGTTGTCAAACTCGCGAGTTGACTCTCCAAGTTTATGTTTTTACATTTCTAGCTTACAAAAACGAGTCGAGTTAATTGTAAACTCGGTTAAACTTATGAGTTTATACAACGAGTTTACATTTTTTTACGTTTCTAGCTTACAAAATCGTATTAACTTACTATTAAACTCGTATTAACTGTTTTTTGATTTGATAATGCTTGACGCTTTATATATAAATTTTATAGAAATTTCTTTGTTAAATATGATAAATGATGAATGTTGATGGATTTAATTTCAATTATTTAGATTTAAAATATATTTAAACCAAATTATTCTTATTTTTATATTTTAATTTTTTAATTATACACCAGTAATATCTTTTTAATAATAAAAATAAACCCTTATAAGTTTATGATTCAAGTTCAGGTATGAGTTTATATCATTGTCACGAGTTTCTTAAACTCGTGAGTTTAACAACCTTAATATTCACTGTAAAATTATATTACTTCAAAACTTGATCAGACTTGATTTTCTATTCATCTCTTGCCTTCGTCACCAGTTGCCAATATTCAGTAAAAATTTAATTCGTATTTATAAGTCAATTTTAAAGTATACGACAAAATTAATTACCATTTTTCAATTATACTCTTAAACTTCACTAACAATTTAATGAGATTAAAAGAGACCATTACAGAAATAAGGACATATTAAATGAATCAAATACACTAAGGACATATTAAATATTTTTTAAATTGGCATAGTATTACGTATACATAGATATAAAAAGTACTATTCAACACATTTATGTTATTTCCTAATTACATCTTTTTTTTCCGGGTGCTTCCAATACCTTTAAATATTATTTAAAGTGTAACCAACACCCAGAATCATAAATACGATTAAGGTACTTGATGCATATTTTTTTTTTTTTAAAAAAAACATCTATTGGGGTTATGGAAGAATCATATATAAGATTAAAGAGTTGGATCGATGTTATTGATAAATAATATTAGGATGCTGTATGTCACTTTATCCTCAAGTTTATATGAGTATTAAAAACTTAAAACCACAAACACAAGAAAAACAACATATTGAAAAAAGAGCGCGCACACATATACATATAATATATATATATATATATATATATATATATATTGAATTATTGATTGAGTTTTGAAATTACATCACAGATTTTACTGTCACTAATAATTAGCAGCAGAATTCTGTCACTACACTAATTAACGACATAAATAAATTATGTCACTGATTTACATAATAAATAATTAAATAAAATCTAAGATTAAATAATTATTTCATAAATATCTTTTTATATGTATCTCTCTATTCTAGAGGAACTATATCCGTAGTAGAACCAGACTTTGACACATTCAGATATATATGCCTCTTTTATAACTCAACTCTATTCGATTTGAGACTTCTTTGACGTTAAATTAAGCCAAGTTTACCCACATATGAGATCCGCTACCAACATCTTCTGCTTTCGGCTAAAAGTAACTAGTCAAAGACTCCATTTGTACAGTGATTTCAGAACATTTCATCATCGATTTGAAAATGTTGCATGTTTTTGTTGAACTTATTTTACGTACAGCCTCTATCATAATTTCCATGTGAATTATACTTGTCTGTCGACATGAAATTCATTGGAACCAAAATTATATTATAATACTCATGCGGTTCTTAATATAAGACATATTTAACTTGTTCATCTTAATTCCAAATATAAGACATATTTTATATATATATATCAATATTTTTATAATTTAATCATATTAATGCTCCCTTAATAATTAATGAGAAAAAAGAATGAGAGAATTAAGGAAGATGACTCCATTTGTATAGTGATTTCAGAATATTGTCCAGTTCCTACATTTCATCATCGATTTGAAAATGTTGCATGTTTTTGTTGAACTTATTTTACGTATAACCTATATCATAATTTCCATGTGAATTATACTTGTCTGTCGACATGAAATTAATTGGAACCAAACTTATATTATAATACTACTGCAGTTCTTAATATAAGCATATTTGAGTTGTTGATCTTAATTCCAAATATAAGACATTTTTTTATATATATCAATATTTTTATAATTTAATCATATTAATGCTCCATTAATAATAATTAAGGAGGAAAGTGAATGAGAGAATTAAGGAAGATGACTCCATTTGTACAGTGATTTCAGAATATTGTCTAGTTCCTACATTTCATCATCGATTTGAAAATGCTGCATGTTTTTGTTGAACATATTTTACGTATAGCCTCTATCATAATTTCCATTTGAATTATACATGTCTGTTGACATGAAATTAATTGGAACCAAAATTATATTATAATACTCCTCATGTTCTTAATATAAGACATATTTATAAGATATAATTTTTATATATTTGTCAATATTTTTCCTAATTTACCCATATTAATGCTTCCTCAATACTAATTAAAGAGAAGAAGAAATGAGAGAATTAAGGAAAAATACTAGGGTGTTTTAGAAAATATATATCATACTAACTAATTAAATTAACTTCCTTAATTTACTCAAATTAGGTAAATATGTCTTATATTAAAGACTAGAGGAGTATATAATCCACCACAAATGAATTATTAGCTAAAACTTCTTTCACTGCATTATATACACACACACACACACACTTCATTAGCTAATAATTCATTTGTGGTGGATTATTAGCTAAAACTTCTTCCACTGCATTATGAATGTATGTGTGTGTGTCTATATATATGTATATATATATATATATGTGTGCGCGCGTCTATATATATATATAGAAATCTTTTAAAACATCTTAACTCTCTCTAAGAAATTACTCTCTCCGGTCCTCAATATATGACCTAATTGAATAGTAGATTTTGGTCATAAATATAAGACATTTCCTATATGTGTCAATTTTTTCTTAATTTACTTCTATTGATGATCTCTCAACAATAATCAAGTAAGATAGGGATGATGAGAATTAAAGAATATGATTAGGTTGCTTTAAAAAAACATGTCATATTGATTAACTTCTTTAATCTAATCAAATTAGGTAAATAAATCTTGTATCAAGGATGAGAGGGAGCAAATGGTAGTTTCATTGATTGAAAGAAGTGTTCACTCATGGTATTGAATAAGTAAGAAGAAGGAGAGAAATTAAAAATGGGGATATGATTGAATATAATGGAGGGAAAATAATTTGAAATAGAGAGAGGCACATGTTACACACACAAAGGATAGGGAACCAAAAAATGGATTAAGTACGATGTCCGTACGTACGTAGTTCATAGAATGGAAGCAAAAAAACTGATTGTAGCCGCCTGCCTCCCTGGCTCAAGTTTGAAACGCAACATTAATTAATAAATATTAGTGGGTCAGGTTAGGGGCTACTGTTTAAAGTATAAAGAGTTTTTATTTTTCTCAATAAATATATTTTATAAAATTTAAATTTGTATTCTCTTCTTTATAAGATAATTATAGTCCTTACTACTTCAACTAACATCTTGTTTGTTCCTCTAATGCCCTCTAAAATGTTTTAACTTTCCAAATATTCTTTCTCCGTTCTTTTAATCATTAAATTTATAGATAGAATTAGTGATATTTTGATATTTTATGGGTATAAAATGGTGTAAATGTGAAACTTTTTAATATAAATTTTAATAAATAAATAAAAACTTCACAATTTTAGAGTATTATTTTTTAAAAAAAATAATAATTCAACATGTCACGCATTTTATGTATAAATCTAACCCTAAAAAAAAACCAGGAAGAAAAACATTTTGGAAGGTTGAAGACATTACAAAAATTAGACTTAGGCAGATTCGAGGCACTAAATCCGTAATATCAGGGGCAGGTGAATTGAATTTACCTCACTTACAAGGCGTTGGTGAATTGAGTTTACCTCAGTTACCAAAAATAAAATATATAGAAAAAATGACAAAAAAAAAATACTATTTGAACTTTAAAATAATAATAATAATAATGATGATGATGATGATGATGATGATGATGATGATGATGATGATGATGAGATTAACAAAAAAAATAAAACAATTGATAACTTATTTTGTTAGAAAATCACCTATTTATGATTTTTGAACCAAAACTCCCAATGGTTATATAATTAGGGGGTTGACAAGTTTTAAGGAGTTTAATATTTAAAATTAAAAAGTAATAACCCCGCTGGAAAATTCTTTGCCGGCTTTCAGATATGCATCCCCCTTTATTGATTATTGTTTGAATATACGTACGTGTACTAATTCACTTAGTCGTGTATATATATATATATATATATATATATATATATATATATATATATATATATATATATATATATATATATATATATATATATATTCATATGAAATTAACCAAAACTCCCAAATGGTCATATAATTAAGGAGTTGACAAGTTTTAAGGAGTTTAATATTTAAAATTAAAATATAATAACCCCGCGGGAAAATTCTTTGCCGGCTTTCATATATGCATCCCCCTTTATTGATTATTGTTTGAATATACGTACGTGTATTAAATCACTTAATCGATTATATTTATACACGAAATTAACCAAAACTCCCAATGGTTATATAATTAAGGGGTTGACAAGTTTTAAGGAGTTTAATATGTAAAATTAAAATATAATAACCCCGCTGGAAAATTCTTTGCCGGCTTCCACATATGCATCCCACTTTATTGATTATTGTTTGAATATGCGTACGTGTATTAATTAAATTAATCGATTTTGCCCTTAGTTTAAGAAAATTAATTAAGTTATTAATAGTACGTAGCGTTACTATATTTTTCTAACAAGAGATGGAATGAATTCATCTTTAAATTATAAGAGGACAAACGACAACACAAACATGTTCACTAATTTGTCGTTGTATGACTTTTGTTTTTTTGGTCAAATGTCGTTGTATGACTTAGCGGTTTGTTTCTATCACAGAAGTACATTATTGAATTGTCGTTCAGACACACATACACATGATTATACAAGTATATATATTATGTGTATATATATTGAATTGAATTTTATTGTTTGACCATATGGCCGTCGGATTATCGTAAGCATCGACACGACATATGTAAGTAGACATAAAAGACGATACACTAAGATTCTCCTTAAATGTACATTGTTCGTGCAATATTTGTAAAACGATTACCAATCGAGGAGGGTATCAACAACGCAAAGAGACTGAAGGTTAGGTTTAATATAAACCGAACAAGATGAGGAAAATAGGTATTTTATTGATCTTTATAAGAATAGTAATTGAAGAGTAGCGAGGAGAAGAAATGAGTAATGCACTAGTATAAAAAAGGCTTTTTTTAGAGTGTAACATTGAGACCATTTATAGAGCATAAAGTCTAAAAGGTATGACTAGTGATAATTTTGTATTATAACCTGAGAACTTTTTTTTTAAGATAAGGCCTAAAAGATACATCTAGACCAGATTTCCGAACAACCTATCTAAAAAGATAAAAATAAATTAGAAAATAGTATGTAATATTTTTTTTAGACCAGTTCTCTATATTATAGGTCTAAGTATATTTTTTGCATTAAAAAAATTAAAAATTAAAATATTTATTACTTTTTAGAACCGATGTCTCTGATAACTAGTCTAAAAGAAGAAACTTTTTAGACTTGATGTTTCTAATAACCGGTCTAACAGATTCATAATTAACAAATATTCCTCCGGTTCTAATTATAGGAACATTTTCGTAGTACAAATTGCACTACGAAAGTGTTCCTATAATTAGGACCGTAGGTAGTAGTATATTCATTCCTTTTAAGACTTGATGTTTCAAAAAATTGGTCTAAAAGATGAACTTTTTAGACCTTATTTTGAACATGACAGGTCTAAAAGATGGGGCCCTAAATTGAATCTCGCTCTCTGAATCCTCTCTTTGTTGTGCCAAAATTAAATCTTGCTCTTCAAATCCTCTCTTTTTTATGGGATTACTCTATGAGCTCGATTGCTTCTTCTAAACTACTCCGTCACACCCCGCTCCTCTTTTACACGTCACTCCTCTGTTATTACTATCGCCACTGGTGTGTGCCCTTATTGCCACTATTTTTCGTCGTCATTCCTTTGTTGTGTGCCTTCGTCACTAATCTTCTCTCGTTTGTGGTTACGTGGCTAATAGTGAGATAAGAAAATGGTACTATTCTAGCTTGTTTTCTTCTACTCTTCCACTACCTCCAAGTTTGTGGTTTGAGTTTGTGACCGAGAAAGCTAAATTTTGTGGTTCGAAGGGTTCCTTCACGTTTCTCTCTCAACAAGCTAAATTTTGTTATTACAGTATCGAGTATGGCCAGACCTTATAGCTTAGAGTGTTGGTCATATGTTATGGCCACATTTATGACATGTATCGTCATGTTCTTACCCACATGGTTAGTACATGTAAAAAGAATATAAACTCATGGAGTAATATTTCAGAATTTATACATTTTTAGATGTAGTGCTTTTCAGCTTTGTGGTATGGCCTTCTCGTTCTGTCGCTTAGTCGGTATGCTCCCTGTCTAACCACCTGTATTGCTTGGTAAGGGCCTTCATATGTAGGACCTAGCTTGCCGTCACTTGGATCTTTGGTGTTATGGAAAACTCTTCGGAGGACCCAGTCCCCTACTTTAAATTGCCTAGTAAGTAAGTTCTTGTTGTAATACTAAGTAGAGCCGGCAAAACGGGCCAGACCCATCGGACCGGCCTTGAAAAATGGACGAGATATTTGAAATTAGCGCGGAGAGCGAGCCACGGCATTGACGCCACGGCCGACCTGGAGGGCGGGCGGGCACCCTCCCTCGCGCCCTTTTCATCGTAGTTTTTCTTTCCTTTTTAAATTTATTAATTTATATATATTTTGTATTTGTTATAGAGTTGTTTATCCATTTAACTAAAAATACATAATAACTATACTTTAATTTTATGAATTATATTGGTTTATTATTTATTACAAATAAAGATTATGGATGTGTTCATGATGCGGGAGAAGAATTTCATGATATTCTTACTCATGAGCCAGAGGCTACTACTTAAAGTGAAGAACAATCAAATGTCGTTAAAATTGATGATAGTAACGAAAATGACGACAATAATAGGCATCGTACTAATGTCTCTTAGTGATATGCTTTTTATGTTTTATGTGAGTTATTTGTAAACATAGTTTTCTTTTGATTATGAATTAGTGATTGTGCTTATTTATTAGATGATTCGTGTTGTAATTTACTAATTATATTTCTTTAAAACACATGGAGGAAAAATAGTTAAAATTTGAAATAGTAATTTTCGGGCCCTGCGGGCCGGCCCTGGCCCTGGTGCTCTCGGGCCGGGCTTTGAAAAATATGTGTTTTTCTTACTCCGGGCCCTGGAGGGTCGGCCCTGTTAGACCCTGACCCTTCACGGGCCGGCCCTAGAGGGCCGGGCCAGCCCTGATTGCCAGCTCTAATACTAAGAAATCTTCTATTGGTACGTTGCAATTCTGATCAAGGCTTGCTCTCAGTGTTCAACCAGTAGGTCTAATTGGTCGGTAATGGTTTGATCGTTCGTTTCTTCATTTGTCCAACTATGTCACAAAGATGACATTCCTACCTCTACCGGGATCATAGCCTCTGATCCATACACCAGGGAGAATGGTGTTTCTTTGGTCGATGTATGAGCCATGGTTTTGTAAGCCCATAGGAAGGATGGGAGTTCTTTGACCCATCTTCCTTTAACTTTGTCTAGAATCTTTTTGAGTGAGTTAATGATAGTTTTATTGCTTGATTCGGCTTGTTCGTTGGATTGGGGGTTTTTAGGAGCAGAGAAGTTGAGTTGTATCTTCTACTTTTCACAAAAATTTTGGAATTTTCACTTAATGAACTGGAACCCATTGTCACACACTATTTCTTTGGGTAGTTTGAATCTACTACAAACTGCATTCTTCCATACAAAGTCAATGACCTCATGCTCTTGTATTTGTGCGTACGATCCTGCCTCGACCTATTTGGTGAAATAGTCAGTCAATACCAGCATGTAATGGACTTATCCAAGTATAGTATGTAACTTTCCCATTATGTCCATCCCACACTTCATAAATGGCCAGGGAAGAGTGATGGTATTTAACATTTCTACTGGTTGGTGCGTCAGGTTTGCAAACCTCTGGCATCTATCACACTTCTTGCTTAGTGTTGTAACGTCTTTGCATATGGTAGGCCAATAATATCTAGCTTGGAGAAACCTTCATATGAGGCTTCTGCTGCTAGCTAGTATGGTCTTCGCATTCCCCTTCATGAATTTCCCTGAGTACATAATTTGCCTTCTTGTGGTTTGACGCACCATAGGAGTGGTCCCGCGTAGGATCATCTGTACAACTTCTGGTCTAAGATAAAAAAATCATACAGCACAAAGCTTGACACGTCTAGCTTCATTTTTGTCATCTGGGAGTACGTTGTCCTAGAATAGTGATTTTTGTTCCCACATACATCACAATATATCCTTGGTTTTGGACCATTATTGGAACACTTTGGTTATGTACACACATCTTTTCGTGTATTTTGTGAAGGCCAATCCACTCACAACCATGGATGTAATTACCAGTATAAGTAACAAACTTAGTTGGATGGATATCAAAGACCAATTATTACAATTTCTTCACATGGATGTCAAAAACACGAATGGGAAGTACGTTTTTGGGGTTGATGGGACGTATTCCCACTACACCAATAAAGCTCGAACCGGATCGTCTCCTTGGCGCCCCCTCTCCCCATCCCTCACAAATGATCTCTCGCCTATTGGATCCAGATTTGACAGTGAGATGCCGTCCAAAATTATTTTTTTTAAAAAATATTTTTTTTAATAAAAAAATATTTTTTTCTTTTTTTTTTTTAAAAAAATCTCGGCCCGTCCAAATCCGGATCCAACGGCCGAGATGCGACCGTGAGGGATGGGGAGAGGGAGCGCCAAGGAGAGGATCCGGTTCCAATAAAGCTTTCTATGGTGGCATATTGAGAAATGAAAGCTACTTCCTAGTTGAGAGATTCCTACAGTTAAATTATGAGGATGTCTGATGGGTCTCAAAAGAGCATGAGACCACAGAGTGAGGGACTTGATCCTAAAAATAACTTTATAGAAGCTATTCAGCTTATTCAGACTGCAGTCCAGGCAACAACACAAGGATAGGGAAGTTATCTTAGTGATCAACAATATGATCATCAAGAGGAGTTGGCAAGTTGAATTCCTAGTTCCAAATAGGTTTTGGGGTGGTATAATACTCTCTCGAGTCCTAATTATGGGAACTATTTAGAAGGTTTACTTTAGTTTTAAATGTAAGACTTTAATCTAATTTATGTCCCAAATTTATAATGTTTTTCCAAATTACTCCTATTGACTACATATGGGGGCCGGGTTCTAACTCAAGGGTAGCTTCAATGTAAATGGTTAAAGAAAGTATTTTAAATAAATTAAAACAAATGTTTTACAATAACTAACTTAACTAATTTTTTTAATCGTTGTAAATTATTTTCATCCAACTAACCACAATTAATGATTTAAATAATTTAGATTGTAAGATAAAATGTTAACAAATGAGTTAAAATTTAGGGAGAAAATTAAAATATTTCTGGAGATGATCAAAATCTGACTTTTGTTTCTATTATTTATTCATTGCATATAAAGACATGAATCCATGCATGAATGAATCTTGTCACTATTGGCCGACCAAATATATAAATCTTAGAATTGGTATGAAATCAAAGGTATCAAAAAACTCGGCGGTTATGATTTGAATTCCCTTATTTATTTGTTCATTAATTTAATTCCTTCTTTTCCAATGTATTAATTTAATTCCTTTTAAATTTTAATAACTCAGTGATCTTCCAATATGCCGCATGCTCTGTCCAAATGCAAACCACAAATTGAGCATTCATTATAAAAATAAAACATTCTTTTCATTTGTCCACTTCCAATATGCATGCAAGTCTTAATTATATTATATGTTGAGGATATGATTAAATATTACTTTAATTTACCGATATATGGATAGAGATCTCTTTGACGGATATTCGTATATAGATCAGAATTTGACTCTGCTTTATATTAATAAGCTTCAAACCAATTATTTAACACTAGAAAAAGCAAACCTTACATGGAATTCTTGTTGTACATTTGTTATTAAATCATATTTGAGTAGTCGAATAACATAAATTTAATATATATATATATATATATATATATATATTTAAAAAAATCAGAATTTAAATATTGTGAATGGAATCAAAAAAATACATTAAAAATTTAGTTCTTATTGAACCTATATAAATGCATGCATTTAATCTGATTGCACCTAATACCATACGATCATGTATATATATATATATATAAAAAACATTATAAACATTCTTTTTTCGACATATTCAAGATTTATCTTTTCTCTTTGTTTTTATCGATGAATCAATTCTATTTCACGCGTACATGACCTGTACTGTACCTGTATTTTAATCGTTTACGCGGTGTGTATCGGTTCATTTCTTGAATTCATTTTGTCAAGTTTTATAATGTAACACAATGCATTTATGCCCCAAAAAAATTGCCTTATTTGGATAATGAGTATCAAACAAATTTAGGGCTAATTTAAGTTACCTAATAATAACTTTTAATGCGTACACTCATATATAAAACAACAATGTTATATGCTTTATAATTTTTACTAAAAACAAAATCATGGTTTTTCTTTATTATATTTAGATCTTTACGTACCACGAAGAGCTCAAAATCTTCCTTAAAAAACGCAAGGAATTACCCCAATTTTTTAGAGAAGAAGAAAATCAGATAAGGTGTGTGTGTGTGTTCATTGGCATAGATGAATAAGGGACAAAAACTTAGGTCCATTTACTTATATCCAAGGTATTTTTTAATAATAAAAATTCATATGGATAAAATTTCAAAATTCTATGTAACCATTATTAATTATTAATTAATAATAACAATTTATTTAACGATATTTGAAGGGATATATTGAACCTAATAGATATAAATAAATGGACCTTTTTTTGTCGTACATCCTTAATTAAAATAAAATTGCGAGATGCTACTCAACACGCCATGTAAAGGCCTTGATTGGAATAATTTGGAAAAACAATCACGTTATAAGCATTTTTTTTCTTAATTAAAACCCGTCCGAACTTGAATTTGGATCAATTGATAATCCTAAAAGAGGTTACGTGCCTATTTTGTCGGAGTATATAAATTTACAAAATTGCTTGGAGATGAATGGAGTACAGCTTATAAGGATGAATATAGACAAGAACATATAATGACGAGGACGTTTGTGGTCGTCTTCATATCTTATAACCTTAATAAGCAAAATTTTGAAATGTTCACTGAAAGTTACATTTCGTATTTGTTAGGAATGCCGGCAATTTGTGACACAATAAAGATTAATTATTTTATAATTTCTGAACGTGGACTCATTTTTCTAAGCACAGATTCTCTTCACTTCTGAATGGAAAATTAATGGATATCCTACTCACTCCCTTAAACTCCCCAAGTACTCAAATTTAAGGTGTTTTCCAGCATAAATTTTCAGTCCATGATATAATTAATTAACTTACTTGGTGAGTTATGAACAATTTTTTTCTAAATATTACTCCGATGTACAATTTATTAAGAGAAGACTTGAAGTTTAATGTAATTTTTCTCATTGCTCTTAAATATTGACTGTAAATTACAATGATTAGAAAGACAAAATTTTAAAAAATGAAGTATCACAAGACCAGCAACCTCATACAACAATTATAACCCATTTAGGTTTAGTTACAATAATCAACCCTCACCTGACAGTAATAATGAACTAACCTTATTTTGGAAAGGACCAATACCACCTTATTTTGGTATAATTATTTCATGCACACACTCTTAACCATGGACTAAAACCCTTTATATAAAGTTTTAGGGTCATCTAATAACAAAGTTAGTAGCATTAATTATATTAACTAATTCAACCTTCTAAAATATGGGCAAAGATGGAAAAGTATTTCATTTTTAGGTGAAGTTAATGAGTCAACCACCTTTCATTGATTCATATGACTTAGTTATATTAGATAGTTGACTTTTTTTAGAGATTAATGAAGCTAAATTAGTTACATTAAAGTATTTATATTTATCTTTTTTATTAAACTAATTTTCCCGACTTATAAATTGATATATTTTTTTGGTCAAAATATAAAAATCATATATAATATAACGATACACAATATATGTTATAATTAAATAATTTATTTAGCTTTCTCAATCTCTTTTGAAAAAAGTCAACTAACTCTTATATTAAGAATATGAAGCAAACAAACGTATGACTTGCTTACAAAATTTGAAAAATCAATGTTGAACTCGATGTACAAAGAATCAAAGCCATCTTAAAAGAAATTTTGTCAATATATAATATATGTATATGTGTAGAAAAAAATAAATATAATAGTTTATCTCAATTCTAAATTAGGTCTCTAGCGATAATTTATTTTGTTTGAATTAAGCCCTTCAATAATTTTAATTTATAACATTTATGAAATTTTATTTATAGAAATGCACGAGTACTAAATGAAATGAATATTTTTTTTAAAAAAACTAATGAAATATTATAAATTAAGATTAATTCTTTTTAAACTCAAGGATGAATGTCTTCAACGGATCAAAGTATAAGGGCTCAATTCAAATCAAATAAACTACATGGATTTGATATAAGTTGAGATACACTAGAAGGACTTGTAAATAAATTTTCCTTTACATTTCATCAGAAAGTTATGAAATTTTACTTTTGTCTTCTCAATTTTTCCTTATCCTTTCTAACTATATATAATTTTAAAATATATGAATTTAGATTGTTCAAAAACAAAGATAGGATCATAGATGTCCTTAACAGTTTAGATAAAAAATATGTTTTTCTTAGTTTCAATAGTGGATTTAATTATTTGCTCTCTAAATTTCGAAGTACACAACTTATTTGGTTTAAAAATAATTTATTAGGTGATAAATTTACTTCAGAAGTTTACACTTGCAGGCACAGGGTATCTGAAAGTTTTTTGGGTTCAATATTACTTGGAAGTTTATCAATTGTAGAAATGTTCCCATGACTATTATCCAGATTAAGTTTGATAGTCAATTGAGAAAGTATGTTCAGTTAAAAGATCCACGTGTCATCCATGTCATTCTTTTGGATCAAGGTACACATTTGTCTCAGAAGTTTTTACTCAGAAGAGCTAGGTATCAAGAAGTTTACAAATCATACCAAAGTTGCCAAAAATGTTATCAAGGTTAAGTTTTATAGTTAGTTGATCAAATACAAAGAGTTGAAAGGTCCCCATGTCATTTTTTAGAGGTTAAGGTGTAAATTCGTTCAAGAAGATTCATTCAGAAGCACTAGGTATCTGAAAGTTATTTGTGTTTAATATTGCCCTAAAAGTTTGTTTGGGTTTGATATTGTCCCAAAAATTTCCAAAACATAAAAACGTTGTCCTACTGTTAAAGGATGTTACTATCAACTGTTTAATGAGTTTGTTTGACTATATACACTCCCACAGAGTACATAGTCATCTCTGACCCATGCCATTAAAGATGTTAATATGTGATTAAAGCACCTAACTATTTGCAAGTCTGGTTTATTATTATTAAGAGTCTCAATGCCAATTCTCCCGCAAATGAAAAACCAGCATCTTCTTACACATTTTCTTATTTGATCACTATTATCGTCTCATATTACAAAAATTACAAGCCCTATTAAAAAAGAAGCAGCAACAAAATGGAAAAGGAGCCAATGTCCACATGATGCCAGTGGGTTAAAGTGCATAATTCTTAACAACACCCGCCCCCCCCCCCCCCCCCCCCCCCCCCCAAAAAAAAAAAATAAAAAAAATAAAGAAGAAGCAAAAGTCCACACCCATTACACGTAGGCTTTGCTTTTCGGTCTTGTATGCCAATTTTAATTAAATACCTCCAAACACTATATGTGCATCTCTTAGCCGGTTAAAGTGCCATATTTCTTAACAACCCCCCAAAAAAAAAAAAAAAAAAAAAAAAAAAAAAAAAAAAAAAAAAAAAAAAGCAAAAGTCCACACCCATTACACGTAGGCTTTGCTTTTCGGTCTTGTATGCCAATTTTAATTAAATACCTCCAAATACTATATGTGCATCTCTTAGCCTTCTTTGCAACATTGTTGTTTGACCTAATTTCGCTTAGTTAGGATCTAACATACAGGGTCACTAGTAGCAAAAGGAGTAATATAGATGATAAAGAGCAAAAGAGATAATTTTGTTAAAGGCCTTTCAGGTAAGTACACAGAGAAAATATTGATAATTCAGTGATCTCGTTGTTCTCCAAAGATAAGGATTCCCCTCCCTTTTATCCCATTTGTTCCATTCGTCTGTTCCTATCTTTTCGGATCAGGGGGATGCGGCCATTACCATATTTGCGGGTGCCTAGATCTTCTCTCACATTGGCCATTGTACTGGGTATTTGATGCGGGAAGATGGGCTTGGTCAAGACTCATGGAACCAAGGTTGTCAATCTATGAGTTTAAGTAAACTTATGACAGTAACTTAAACTCGTATCGTGAACTAGAATCGTAAACTCATAAGAGTTTACTTTTATTATTAAATAGGTATTACTAGTGTATAATTAAATAATTTAAACATAAAATAACAACAATTTGATTTAAATATATTTTAAATTCAAATAATTGAAATTAAATCCATCAACATTCATCATTTATCATATTTAACAAATAAATTTTATATAAAATTTACATATAAAGCTTCTGAGCATGATAAAATCAAAAAAGTTAAGTTAACACAAGTTGAAGAGTAAGTTAACACAATTTTGTAATTTAGAAATGTAAAAACGGTAAACTTTGTGATAAACTTGTGAGTTTATCTAAGTTTAACACTGTCACGAGTTTACTAGTGACTCAACTCATTTTTGTAAGCTAGAAACGTAACAAGAGTAAACTTGGAGAGTTAACTTGCGAGTTTGATAACAATGCATGACACCATTGGGTTGTTTCTTCCTTATTGGCCTTGTTTCGTACATAATCGTGAAGGTTAGTTTTTTGGGGCATACATTAAGTCTCTCACTTCTCAAGCTCATCGTGCCATTGCCTTGTTAAGTAAGTTTGTTCATGTCCATTGAAATGTGCTACAGAATCCAATAGTCAAGTATGAATCCTTTTGAGCCATTCATTCCTTCCCGCACGACTCACCCACTCCTTTGTTAGTTATCCAATTGCTATTGGGAAGTTTATTCCACTTTCTGGAATCATTATGTCTCTCCCGACACCTTTTCTCCCTGTTTTGTGTTGGTTGGTTCAGACGTTGTGAGGTTGAGAATTTTTCATTCCATCTTCTCTTCCGACCAACTCTCAAAGGTACCTCCTTTCCATTTCTTGCTCCATTTTCTTTGTCCCTTAAGGTTCTTAATCGTGATTTGTGGTTGTATCTTTTCTATTATGCTGGTAGAGTTAAGGTTTTCCCTTTTGTTCATGTTCTTTTCTTTGGCCTTTTTCTAGTTTGTATCATTCCTTGCTTCTTACATTAGGTGCCTTTGTGGACTTTGACTATTTGTTTGCTTTGCTTCGTGTAGGTTGTTATGTCTGGATGGGGTAGCTCATCTTGTTAGTTCTAGAATTATGTTTTGATAATAACAAACCTAAGAAAACAATGAGGACTTGATAAGAAAACAATGAGGACTTGATGATTCAAGTCACTCGAGTAATAGAACTATATTTGAACTAAAACTTGAATCAGGTAGCACACTCACTTCAAGTGATCTGAGATGATCACTCGAGTAGCAGGTAATGCACTCAAGTGATGATCCTTATCTTCTAGATATTTTGCAAGTTACTACATGAAATAATGAGAGTGATGTAAGATCACTCTAGTGGCTAAGTTAGCAATCAAGTGATCCCATGTCACTTGCAGGATTTTTGGAAGTTATGGCAGATCACTCAAATGATGGGTTTCATCAATCAAGTGATAATCTCAAAGCACTCGAGTGGATAAGTGACCACTCGAGTGCTAGTGATCACTCACTGAGATTTTACAAGTCACTCGATGTCCACTCGAGTGAACATGTTGTCACTCGAATGATGGTGAGCACTTACGAAGTAAACTGCAAGTTACTTGTGATGGTTATGCAAGTCATAACTAGTCTTACTCGAGTACTTATCACGCTACTCAAGTGCTGACCTCCAACTTGCAAGTTTAGTACAAGTACTTGATAAACCAAGAGTGTTGGCTTCTCATCTGGAGTCCACTCGAGTGAACTCAGAATCACTCGAATGACACAAGGCAACTTGTAGAAGCACTCAAGTCACTGATAAAGTTTAAGTTATTTTCAAACGACGCTCAAGTCAAGTTTGTATCCACTTGAATGACTTTCTCTTTTAATACTTCACTACCAGAGACAAAGTTTATCTACACTCAAGTTAAATTACAAAAGCACTTGAGTGATTCTGGAATCACACTCGAGTGACTATTCTTATTTCATTTCACGACGTCTTTGAGAATTCAAATATTGTGAGTAACATCTGCTAATACTTGATTACTACTTATACTACTTCTCAATGCTACCAATCTTATTTATGTATAAGTTTCAGATGCTTTAAGATAATAAATAATTAACTTCAAAAGCTCAAAAGCAATTTCATGTGTCAGAGCATTAAATGCACAATAGAAGCAGAGAAAACGAAAGAAATCACAGAGCAGATTTTATGTGAAGCGTTTATTGTGGTAAAGACGAAATCAACTAAACCTTAAAGCTTTTATTGCATCGAAGATGAAAGCAACTGAACTTAAGCAATCTTAGAGCAGACCAAAGGGATGACATATAAAGATTTATTGCAGCGAAGTGAAAGTGACTAAACCTTGAATTCTTCTAATGACTCCAATCTATCTTTAACGGATAGTTTGAATGCATACAATGGTCATTAATGGCATTCAACTATAAATAGTGAAGAACTCAATACGGAGAAACCAATAAAGTCTACGATCAATCTTTTACTCATATCCTTTCTTTGTAATATCTTCTTATATTTATTATTCTTCAGTAATTATATATCTATTGTGTGAGAGACTCATATACAAATGATTTCAATCTTTGCAAAACCTCAAGATAGTAGGACTTTGAGTATGGTTGTTCGATTACAACTTGGAGTAAGTCTTGCTGTTAAAAATTACTTCTATACTATGGTGTCAAGAACCTGTTGAATCTTGGAATTATAGTGAAAATCTCAAAGGCGCTCTGGAGACTAGACGTAGGTCATAAAGTTAAGGTCGAACCAGTATAATTCGTTGTGCACACTTAGATGATATTTTGTAACTCTTGCTCTTTGAATTAATTGTTTATCATCGGTTTTAATTTTTTTATATCACCCAACTTACCCCCTTGGGTGAAACATTGCAATTAACATTTGGTATCAGGGCCAAGTCTTCTAATTTTAGGATTAACATCCCGAAAAGGATCCATTGAAGGAATTCTACCTGATGGGGCATCTATTTCCAGACCTATTTTCTTTAACAAAGAGCACTTTTCGTTTTGGAAAGTAAAATTCAAAGAGTTCATAGTGGCTATGAAATATGGGCTATGGCAAGTTATTGAAGAAGGAGACTATGTGACTATAAAAACTGAAGGTGAACAAGCAACACGAAAGTCTCCTGTAGAATATGATGACATTGACAAGAGACTAGTAACTTTAAATAGCAAAGCCATTTTGATGATTCAGAGTGCGCTCAGTCAAAATGAGTATTTTAAAATATGGAATTTCTCAACTGCCAAGGAAATGTGGGAAGCACTAGAGATTGCCCACGAAGGGACTTTAGCATAAAGGAGAACAAAGTCAATACTTTAGTCACCAAATACAACCTACTTTGAATGAAATTTAGTGAATCTATAGCATATTTTGAACTTAGATTTACACATATGATAAACCAGCTAGTTGCCTTACGGAAAACATACGATCAAAACTCCCAAGCCAGAAATTTTTAGATATTCTCACGAAGGAATGAAAGGCAAAAGTTATAGCCACAAAAGAAGCCAGAAGAGAATCAATGAGATCTGTAGTTATACTATTTAGAAGTCTTTCTGAACATGAGGGAAAGATGAAGTTCAAGAAAGGATTAGATGAAATCAACGACAAGAAGAATAAAGGCATAGCATTCAACATCAAAGAAAAAGAACTTAAAGAAGTAGATGAACCTGAAGAAGAGAACGAGCTCGAAATGATCGTCCGGAGATTCAATAATTTCTACAGAAAAGATCAAGGATTCTGTGGAAATTCCACAAGGGATGCTCAAGCAACAGACATAAATCAAAAGATCAAATTATATGTTACGAGTGTGAAAAACCAAGACATATCCAATCCAAATGTCCACTTCTGAAGAATAAGGAAAAGAAGAAAAGCAATCATTTAAAAAAGAAAGGCTATGTCTCTGCCACCTGGGGAGATAGCTCATCAGATGAGGAAAGCGAGGAAGAAGAAATGGCGAACATTTGCCTTGTAGCTCATGAAGAATCAGAAAGTGAATAGGTAAATGATTCTAAACCTTCTTATGATGAACTATTATCTGAATACAATGTTTTACAATCATAAATTTAGAAAAATTGTTAAAGAACCTGTTAGCTCAAAGAAAAGAATTAAAGCCCTTGAACAACAAATCAATGATACTCCTCCAAGCTCTTGTGAAACTTGTCCTGAGTTAGAACAAAGAAACTGGACAAGGTTATCTTAAAGGCTCAAAGGTTTACTAATGACAAATTTGGAATAGGCTATAATCAAGAACTGGACAAGATGAAAGGTAAACAAAAAAAGGGATGTAAATCATATTTAAATTACTTTCAAAAATTTGTACACTCATCTAATCCCTTTGCTCATTACAATTATTGTAATAGAAAGGGGCACAACACATCTTCCTGCTTTCATAGGAAAGAAAAACCAACAGGTACCTATAAATGGGTAACAAAAGGATCATTTGTTCCTCCAATGATTCGGACTAACTGAAATATTCTGAATTTTGGGCCTAGCGACTTGAGAATAAGACTGTATCAGGCAGACGACTAGACCCAGTTTAGGAAGGGTGATATTAAATTTTGGAAACATTGTATGGAATCTTCATGAAGTCAATAGTAAATGATGTTTATTCTCTAACATGAATAATTAACGTAAGAGAAGGATGAGGAATTGTTCAATGAAGCTTGGTCAAATAAATAAGGTCAAGAAACTCAACAAACTTACAAAATAAGCCAAGTTTAAGAGGATATTTTGTAAGGGCACTTTTGTCATTTGAGTTTGGGGGATCTTGAATCATGGAAACTTGACACTTGTCAAGACAATCTGGATACCAAAAATAAGAAGCAAAGTTCGTCCAAAAAGGAAGGGAGAGAGAAAAGGCATGAAACTTGAAGAACAAACCAAGATTAAGGGATATTTAGCAAGGGTATTTTGGTCCTTAGACTTGGAAAGATTTTTAAGATGGATTGATTACGTAAAAGGTCAATTTTGGGGCCCAAAAGAAGGAGTAAGAAGGATAAAAATATTGTTCAAGAAGACTTGCACATAATTAGAAGTCAAGAAACTTTCTTTGGAAGATAATCAAGAAGCTTGCTAAAGAAGCTAACTCTTGGAATTTGAAATACCTAAGCTCATGCTTACATCATCTACAGGACATCATCAACAACTCATGAGTTTTAGAGTATCTAGAAGGCAAATCAAACTTCCCAAATAAGCCACAAATTTTGGTTATCAAGGAGGAAAAGAAGACAAGAATAAATGGCTTATGTAAGAAGCCAAGAGATCATTTAGGAGCTAGTAGAAAAATCAAAGAGAAAGTGTCTTAAACAAGCCACATATTTTTCTTGGGGAGCAAGTAGGACTTAAAGGGGAATATTTTGAGACATATTATGTGACTTTTTGATGACTAAATCCTCCCTTAATCAGCCCATAATTTTGTCCTTCAAGGTAATAAGGAGGAAGAGTATGATACAAGCCAAGATTTCTCTAGAAACATGAAGAAAATTCAAGAGAAAAGGAAGATTAAGCCACAGGTAAAATAGTAATTTGGAAAAAGTGATATTTTGGCATTTCATTAACAAACATATCAGGACCCATTCTCTTCCTTTTCCATGCTGAAATTCGAACCCCATTAAGAAAAGAGAAAAGAAGAAACAACCTTGAAGAACTTTGGAGTCAAGAGAAGTAAGGAAGCAAGATCCAAGGTAAGTGCTCATGGATTCTCTTCCTACTTCCTTCTATCTTCTCTATTGTGTTAAAGGCTTCAATGAACAACTCTTCCATGTGATTTTGGGAGCTAGGCCAAAAAATAGAAAGAAGAACAAAGGAAGCAAGGATTCAAGAAACACTAAGATCAAGAAGGAAGTAAGTGGTTCTCTTGACTTTCTCATGATTGTGGTTATTGTTTGGTATGAAAATAGTTATTATTTTGGGATAATATACATGTTAAGGGTTCTGTTTGGTTTATGAAGGAATTGATTAAATGATTGAAGTTAAGATTTATGGCATAGAAAGGAAGATCAAGCATGATATAGGAAGGACATGTTAAAATGAAAACTTGGTTTATTGCTTTTAAAGTATGATTTTCGGCCAGCCCTTTTGAGCACGATGATATGATTGGATCTTGATAATTTTGATGATTTTAAAGTATTAAGAATAAGATTTTGTATGAGGATGAGCATAGAACATATTTTTGGAAACAAAGGTGGAAGTTTTCAAAACATTGAAAACTGTCTTGTGAAAAATCAGAGGAGTCAGTCGGTTTGCACAAGAGTTTTGACATAGTAAATGAACTTCTAAAATTATGAAACTTTCCATAAATAAATAATACATCTCAAGTTTTAATTTGATAGATAATTCATAATTTTTAGAGTTAGATTCAAGGAGATATGAATTTTTGAAGTTAACCCTTAATTCTGAAATAAGATCTAGACATGGGGTATTTTCATAAACTGGGAAAAATAAGACTTCTTATGGACCCAGAAAGTATTTTAGGTCAAAAATAGACATATTAAGGGTCAAATAGCCTTTTGAACCACCTCAATCGGACGTTTCTAGAATTAGTTATGAATTTTTGACGATTGGTAAATGTTTTTGAGATTTTCAGTAATTAGCCGAACATAAAGGGAAATTGATCAACAACAAATTCCTTTGTAAGAAAATGAATTTAAGGAATTTGGATGCTTGAAAAAGCCTTGTTTTAAGTCAGCATGTAAAATATTTAATAAGGGGAATTTTCATAAGTAATGAGATTTATTTATATTTGGTCATTTTAGGGTTATCTTTGCTTTTCCGCAGACTGAGAAATTTACTAACACTTGGAAGACTGTTAGGTAGTAACCTTAATCCTCATATGCTTTGTATTACTCTGTATGTTTGTTTTCCATGATTGTGCACCCGTGACTCGTGAAGGGGACATGCGTTTATACATTCAGTGTAGTCTGGGTTTGAGGCCCGACTACTGTAATTTTTCCTAGCGCTGTGCATTCGGGGCTTGCCTTGATTGAGCAGTCCTACGTTTGTTTTTAGGACATGTGGTCCTTCCATAGTTAACGTTGCATATGTGGTATGTTGTATTTATGTTACTGCGCGTGTGTAATGAATGCTTTGTGATATGGTGATTTTCATGATTATGGTTGCTTGCATGCATTGCATATACAATTTATATGAGATTAATGGTTACTCTAGGATTCTTCGGGATTCCAAGTTATTCTAAGGACACAAGTGGTAATTCTAGAGCTGATCAAGGATTTAATGGTAAGAACACAGAGCATTGATATGTATTCTGAGGAGGTTGCGGATGAAGACTTGGTGTCTTTATATGTCAGTTTTGGAGGACTGTATATTACATTTATTTTAGGATGATTGTATCATAACCCTTTGGGGATTTATCTTTCATGTATTTAATTACCTTTACTAGTATTTTGTTGTCCAAACCATTTGCATACTCTGTTGTGTGCTTAAGTACTCTGATGCTTGACAATTTATAACCTGGGTAATATATAATTAAATAAGAGTAAAGGATCACACTACCCGCAACCTAAAAAATGCGAGGCCGGTAGGTGTTAACACTAACCATAAAGGACCCAAAAAAAGATGGGTACATAAGACTTAATTGTCATTTTCTGCAGATTTGTTTATGAGCATCAAATACCACAAATAGTACATTGATAGTGGATGCTCTAGACACATAACTGGAGATCAAACCAAATTTTCCACAATGAGATCAAAAGTTGGTGGCAAGGTGAGCTTCAAAGGAAACCAATCTAAAAAAATAGCCAGGATAGGTGAAATTGGCGAGAAGGATGGACTTCAAATCAAAGATGTCTACACTATGCAGAAGGACTTTGCCATAATTTCCTTAGTGTCAGCCAGAGTGCGGACAAAGATAACTGGATCAACTTTGATTTAAAAGAATGTCTCTTTGTGAACAAGAAGGATCTCTATTTGAATGAACATCAACTCAAGGTTAAAATAACAGCCTCAAGAGAAGATAACTGCTATAATATTAATATGACCAACTGCAACACTGATTCTGAAAACTATTTTCTCAGCAACATCGTTGAAAGTTGGCTAGGGCATAAAAGGTTGGCACATGTCAATATGCACCAACTAGGTAAGTTGCTAAAAAATGACTTAGTTCTTGGTTCACCCAACCATCAATTCAAAAATGATTTGATTTGTGATGCTTGCTTGAAGGGTAGGCAGACTAAAGTTTCTTTTAAATCAAAAAATTGAGGTCATGACAGAAAGAGAACTCCAACTTCTCCATATGGATCTAGTTGAACTAGCAAGAGTTAAAAGCCTTAGTAGAAATCTTCATACTTTAGTCATTATCGATAATTACTCTAGATTTACTTGGACCATCTTTCTTTCCTCCAAAGATGAAACCTTTGATCAATATATCATTTTTTCGGAAAAAAAATGCAAAATGAGAGAGGTATGTGCATTTCAAGTATAAGGACAGATTGTGGAGGAGAATTCGAAAATCAAGCTTTTGGAGAATACTGCGACTCAAATGGCATTAATCACAATTTCTCAGCTCTGAGAACTCCTTAACAAAATGGAGTTGTGGAGAGAAGGACTAGAGTTCGCAAGGTGATGGTCAAAGTCATGTTGAATGAAAAGAATGTCTCGCAAGTGTTATAAGCGGATACAATGAGCACAACTAGCTACATTTCCAACAGAGCTTATATTAGAAAGAAGCATGGTAAAACCCTTTACGAGCTTTACAATGGAAGAAAACCAAATCTCGCTCATCTACATATATTCAGCTACAAATGCTTCATTTACAACAATGGTAAGGATAATTTAGGAAAGTGTGATCCTAAATCAAATGAAAGTATCTTTTAGGGCTATTCTAATAGAAGTAAAGCTTACACAATTTATAACAAATGTACTTTCATTCTTGATGAGTCAGTTCATGCTGTGTTTTCCAAAAATGAACCTCCAGTCAAATCTTTGGAATATGAACCTGAGATAATTCATCAAGAGGAAAATCAAATCATTTTGAAACACCTTCTTCTATAGAAAAAGAGCCTAAAAAAGATTTTGAACCATTTGATCAAACCCAACCTAGAGCTTGCAGATATGACAATAGTCACCCCATAGACCAAGTGATAGGTTATATCAATAAGGGAGTGAAAACCAGAAACAAAACTCCCAATGAGGTGAGTTTTCTTGCCTTCATGTCTGAATTAGAACCCTCTAATATTGAAGAAGCCCTCTCAAACAAAGATTGGGTAGTAGCATTGCAAGAGGAATTAAATCAATTTGAGAGAAATAAAGTTTGGGATTTAGTATCCGGGCCTAAAGACCATCCGGTCATTGGCACTAAATGGGTATTTAAAAGCAAACGAGATGAATCTGTAATCATTGTCAAAAAAAAAACAAAACAAAAGCAAGATTGGTGGAAAAAGGCTATAATCAAGAAGAAGGAAAATGAGGAAACATATGCTCTAGTTGCTAGATTGGAAGCCATAGGAGTATTCTTAGCTTTTGCATGCATCAAAGGGTTTAAACTTTATCAAATGGATGTTAAGAGTGCCTTCCTAATTGGTTACATTATGGAAGAAGTCTATGTTGCACAACCCCCAAGCTTTAAAGATGTGTCTAAACCCAACCATGTTTTCAGACTTAAAAAGGTTCTTTATTGTCTTAAACAAGCTCCAAGAGCTTGGTATGAAAGGCTGAGCAAATTTCTCATAAAACAAGGCTTTCTCAGAGGAAAGGTTGATATAACACTCTTCATCAAGCACAAGAAAAACGATTTATTAATTGTGCACATTTATGTGGATGACATTATATTTGGTTCTACTAATGATTCTCTCTGCCAAGAGTTTTCAAAGACTATGCAGGGTGAATTTGAAATGTCGATCATGAGGGAATTGAATTTGTTCCTTATGCTTCAAATTTGAAATCCAATGAGTTCAACAACGCCTCTTGGATGATCAACATAACCAAATATAAAGGAATGAATTATTTGCTATATCTTATGCTTCAAATCAAGTAAAAGAAGAATGACATATTTATCTCTCAAACCAAATATCTCACAGAAGAAGGTACAAAACTGATAGGAAGAGTATCAGTAGACAATGTCAATTCCTTGGTGGCTTTATAAGATAAGGGAAGGGTTGGACCAAGGGTCCTCAGACCAGGCTCTCTTCTTTCTTCATTTTCTCAATCCCACCTTTTCTTTTTAATAAAAAAAGGGGTGTAAAATTACTGTTCACATTGAAAGAGATGAGGGTTGGACCCTAGAGTCCTTGGACCAAGCTTTCATCTTTCCTCATTTTCCCAATCACTCCTTTCCTTTTTTTCTAAAAAAGGATTGTAAAATCATTGTTCATCTTTTTTCTTCTTAAAAGATAGCATTTGATAGTGTTTTGGATGCAGTATCTTATCTTTATATTTAAAGCATAGGGGATCTTGTATTTATGTAATTAATAAAATGTCTACTTTTACTATTTCCCACATGAACCCTCATTAATTTTTTCAGGCTGAAAATAATCATGCTTTATTTTCAATTTTTAGTGAATTTCATTTATAATTTTGTCATTGTAATTTCTATTCTTTTTCAACATATATTTGCTCTAGTGAGAATAGATAAAAGAACAAAATCGTCGGATTAAAGCTTGTAACATTATTAAAACAAAATGAGAAAAGAAAATAAATTACTGAAAAATATTTGGTAAAAGTAATTGTATATAACAATTATGTAATAATTTTTTTTTATAAAAACATGGCGGTAAACGTATGATACTGCCACACAATCCTTATTTTTTGGCCAAATCCTATCGTTTAGACCACTTTTTCAATTTTTTAAGTTTTTATATTTGATTTTTAAGTTCCAAAATAGTCCAGATGTTTTTCGGTCAAGTCCCAAAAATTGTAAAAATCATTTGATAGTGTTTTGGATTTGTTTTGGTCAATTTCTTTCATTTTTATGCCTTTTTGTGTTTTTCCTTCTTTTTGTGTGTTCTGCCAATTCTGTGTGCATATGTTGTATAAATACTAGGTGTACTACTAACTAGGAAATTATGGCAGAACAAGAAAATTATCTAACTTTGAAGGAATTAGTTGTACCTGATGTTAATTATCAGCCTTTGTGCATTACATATCTTGAACTTGCTACTAATTTTTAAATTAAATCTGGTCTTATCCATTTGTTGCCCAAGTTTCATGGCCTTACAAGTGAATGTCCGCATAAGCATATGAAAGACTTCCACGTGGTTTGCAACACGATGGAACCGCAAGCAATTGAAGAGAACCACATAAAACTGAGAGGCTAAAAGAGGCTTCAATGTCTAATTAGTAACATCAACAGGGAAGAGTAACATCGACTGGAGGAGAGGAGCAAAGAAGGCAGTAAGAAAGAGCGATTGAAGCTTCTTCAGCTCGTTTTTCATGCGATCACAATCCTTGAGCGAGCTTGCATCATTGAAAGGGAGGAGGCTTGGACCTAGGGTACTCAGACCAAGCTCTCTTCTTTCCTCATTTTCTCAATCTCTCCTTTCCTTTTTTTATAAAAAAAGGTGTTTTTTCATGTGATCGGAATCCTTGAGCAAGCTTGGATCATTGAAAGGGAGGAGGGTTGGATCTAGGGTACTCAGATCGGGCTCTCTTCTTTCCTCATTTTCTTAATCCCTCCTTTCCTTTTTTATAAAAAGGGGTTTAAAATCATTGTTCACATTGAAAGAGAGGAGGGTTGGACCTTAGAATCCTTGGACCAGGCTTTCCTCTTTCTCATTTTCCCAATCCCTCCTTTCCTTTTTTTTTCTAAAAAAGGAGTGCCAAATCACTATTCACCTTTTAAAAAAAAAACATAGCATTTGATAGTGTTCTGGATGTGGTATCTTGTCTTTATGTTTGGCGTATGTGGTATGTTGTCTTTATTTAATTAATAAAATCTGTACTTTTACTATTTCCCACATGAACCCTAATTAATTTTTTCAGGATGAAAATAATCATGTTTTATGTTTATTTTAGTGAATTTCATTTATAATTTTGTGATTATATTTTCTGTTTTTTCCACAAATATTTGTTATATGTCAGAACAGATAAAAGAACAAAATCGTCGGATTAAAGCTAGCAGCATTATTATTATTTTTTCTTTAAATGATATGAGAAAATAAAATAAATTACCGAAATTAGGTGAAAGTAATTGAAATAATAATTATGTAATAAAAAATAAACATGGTGGTTCACATATGATAATGCCATGTAATCCTCCTTTTTTTTTGCCAAATTCTATCGTTTAGAGCATTTTTCAAATTTTTAAGTTCTTTTATTTGATTTTTAGGTTCCAAAATAGTCCAGAAGTTGTTTGATGGAAGTGCCAAAAATTTTAAAATTCATTTGATAGTGTTGTTGATTTGTTTTGGTCAAATTCTGTAGTTTTTAAGTCTTTTGTGTTTTTAAGTCTTTTTGTGTGTTCTGCCAATTCTTTGTGCTTATGTTGTATGAGTACTAGGTGTACTACTAACTCAAAAATTATGGCATAACAAAGAAAATCGTCCCACTTTGAAGGAATTGGTTGCAGTTGATGTTAATTATTAGCCTTTGTGCATTACATATCCTAAAGTTGCTGCTAATTTTGAACTTAAATGTGGTCTAATCCATTTGTTGCCCAAGTTTCATGACCTTGCAGGTGAATGTCTGTGTCATATCCCTTGTAATTACGACATTTATTAGATCGATACAGTGATATATAGTGAGCAACATAGGTACAGAATAGTAAACTAATAATAGTATACAATCTTGGAATTGTTCAGGAATAATTTACAGAGTTCCTAATACAATGATCCGAAGTATCATCAATGTTATTATATACAATACAACCCAAAAAAATTGAAATAAAACTACTATAAGCTCTACAACAATATCTAGTATCTAAGCAGCAACTATTATTACTCCGTAATTGCAGCCTTTCCTTTGGAGATATTCCTGCTGCTTTGACCATGTTTGAAACATATCCACCTTAGGGACATCTGGGATTCGATTTGAACCCGAGAGTAACACATTAATCTCACAGAAAAAGTATAAATAGCATATGAAGGTTAATCAAAATAAATAGTCCACACAACATAAAAACATTCAGATAATGCAGTTTATAAATACACACCACACAACCCCTAGCACTAGGTATAACGAATTGGCATATACCGAGAGTCCTCCCGTACATTGGAGTTCTCAATCGGGACACTCAACTAGGAATATTCGACTGGGAACTGTCGAGAGTCCTATCCGGAATCCACCAGCGTTCTCAATCGGAAGTGCCCAAGTCGCCCGAATGCAACTAGGATAGCCACCTAAGAACCTCGGTCCATTAGGCCCCACACCTAGTTCTAATCACCGGGAAGGTACTCCATGGTCAGCCCTTCAGCTTAATCGAGCCGCGAGTGGTGCTGGTCCCATACGGGACAGGACAATCACTTATTTGAATCATACAGTCATACACAGCTATATAGAGTATGTGAAATTAGAGTTACTACCTGACAGTCGACTACGGATAAAAATAGTTCCCCCGCGCAAGATATCACAACTAGACCTATAATATTAAAATATAAATATGATTCAATCCACTTCAATAAATATTCCCTTTTGATAATTTAAAACAATCCCAATTTATATGTCCATGTTTACTAAATTCCCTTTCTTATTAAGGAATTTAATAAGAGCTTATATTCCCTATATTTTCGTCATTTTTCAGGAATTTCCAGCAAACATTGACTGTTCTTCAAAACTTCATAATTAAATATAGCAAAATCCTTTTGGGGCGGTTCAAAAAGACGTGTGACCCTTAATATGTCTACTTTAATCTTGTAAAATTTTATGGCAATTGGACATCAATTACTACCCCAAAAATACGTCGTAAAATCGCTGCCTGCACAGGTTTTTCATGGCAGATTTCAAGACTTTGGTACAATTCAATCCTGGAGCTTCCAAAATTTCTACCAAACCTCTAACCTACACAATTTTGCATTTTAAACACAATGGAACCATCAAAATGGTCAAATTCAGACTCCCCTGGTATGTCCTTCATCTGACCGAACCTCAGGTTCAAGGTATCAAAATCATTTTGCAAATTTCTCTTCAAATACACCCTAATATTGGTTCCTAACCACATTTTATCTTGATATTTAGACCATATACACACTTTAATTCTTTTTTTTCCCCAATTGGACAGCACCTACCCATTAAGTTTCAGCTGACCAAAATTCAAGAAAAACAAGCAAAACCACCAACAAGTTCCAAGATACCATAAGACCATTAGGAAGTCACTTACCTTGAGTTTATTTGGTGTTTTCTTGTAGTTTCTCTTCTTCCTTGTCTCTTTACAACTTTCGGCCAGCACCTTGACCACCACACAAGAGGGCTTCATGAAGTTTAGAAGTAAAAGGAGAGAAGCAGAACTAGAAGAGATCATGACAGTAGGGCAAGTACTCACCTTGGTTCCTTAAACTCCTTATTTTTCCTCTTCTTCTTGCTTGTTTTTGGCTAGACTCCCTCTCGTATATGTGTATGTATAAATTGAAGTCGGTTGGAGCATGGGAATATCATTTGGGCTTAACGTTTCAATCTAATTCCCCTTCCATGTGTTTCCTGTTTGTTTCTTCTTGCGTGCTCCCAAATGCTTGACCGAATTATGAATATAAAAGGAGAGAAGAAAGTATTCTTGAATTAACTATATGGGCCCCACATGGTCAAATCCAATTTTGAACTTTCTTTTTGTTTTTTTTCCCTCCTTGGCTAAAATCCTTGGATCATTCTTAAGAATATTTTGGTCCATTTTATTAACTTATAACCTATGCTCATGTATCCATAAATTTTAAATAATTATGGAACATACGGCACATATTCGTAAAAGGTGCAATTTTAACCTTCCTTCAATTTTCTCCAAATTTTCAAGTGGAACTCAAGCAACTTCTTTTCAATCCTTTATAGTCCAATTTAATGCTCCAAAATGGAACAAAGAAGTATTGATTCCTTATATCCATTGGTGCCAACATATGTCTCAAAATTTTCGGTTCCCGGCGAAATCAGTATTTAGGTAAAATTGACCTTTTAGTCCAAATTCACCATTTCTTTTCTCCAAATGTAAATACATCATACATGGAATTTGTCAGCGCAAATTTAGGGATATTACAATCTACATAATCATTTGAAAGAGTTCCACGTGGCCTCACCACGAGCAATTGATGAGCACCACAAAGAGCTGAAAGGCAAAAAGAGGCTTCAGTGTCTAATCTGTAATATAGACAGGGAAGAGGGTTCGACCTAGGGTCCTCGGACCAAGCTCTCTTCTTTTCTCTTTTTCTGAATTCCTCCTTTCCTCTTTTATAAAAAAGGGGTGTAAAACACTGTTCAAATTGAAAGAGAGAAGGTTGGACCCTAGATTCCTTAGACCAAGCTTTCTTCTATCCTCATTTTCCTAATCCCTCCTTTCCTTTTTTTTCCTAAAAAATGAGTGTAAAATCATTGTTCCCCTCTTTTTTTTTTTTTTTAAAAAAAAAATAGCATTTGATAGTGTTCTGGATGATGTATCTTGTGTTTATGGTTGGCACATGCTCTATCTTATCTTTATCTAATTAATAAAATGTCTACTTTTACAATTTCCCGCATGAACCCTCATTAATTTTTTCTGGTTGAAAATAATCATTTTTACTTTTAAGTTTTTGTGAATTTCATTTATAATTTTGTCATTGTATTTTCTATTTTTTTCACAAATATTTGCTATATGTGAGAACGAGAGAAAATAACAAAATCTTCGGATTAAAGCTTGCAACTTCATTATCATTTTTTCATAAAATGATATGAGAAATAAAAATAAATTACTCAAAAATATTAGGTGAAAATAATTGAAATAATAATTATGTAATAAATAAATAATAAAAAATAAATATGGCGGTAAACATTTGATACCGCCATGTAGTTCTCATTTTTTTGTCAAATTCCATCGTTTAGACCACATTTTCAATTTTTTAGTGTTTTTATTTGATTTTTAGGTTCCAGAACAGTCCAAAAGTTATCCGGTGGACGTCCCAAATTTTTTTAAAATCATTTGATAGTGTTCTGGATTTGTTTTGGTCAATTTCTGTCATTTTTGTGTCTTTTTTTTGTGTCTTTTTGTGTGTTCTGCCAATTCAGTGTGCATATGTTGTATGAGTACTATGTAAAGCTCAGAGGTAAAAAGAGGCTTCAATGTTTAATCAGTAACATTGACAGGGAAGAATAACATCGACTAGAGGAGAGGAGCGAAGAAGGCAAAGAGAAGGAGTGCTCGAAGCTTCTTCAGCTCAGCTTTCATGCAATCACTATCCCTAAGCGAGATCGGATCATTGAAAGGGAGGACGGTTGGACTTAGGGTCTTCGGACCATGCTCTCTTCTTTCCTCATTTTCTCAATCCCTCCTTTCCTTTTTTTACTAAAAAAGGGGTGTAAAATCATTGTTCAAATTGAAAGAAATGAGGATTGGACCCTAGAGTCCTTGGAACAGGCTTTCCTCTTTCCTCATTTTCTCAATCCCTCCTTCCCCTTTTTTTTTTCTAAAAAAGGAGTGTAAAATCATTATTCACCTCTTTGATAGTGTTCTGGATGCGGTATCTTGTCTTTATGTTTGGTGCATGGGGTATCTTGTCTTTATGTAATTAATAAAAACGTCTACTTTTACAATTTCCCATGTGGACCCTCATTTATTTTTTCAGGGTGAAAATATTCATGTTTTATTTTTAACTTTTAGTGAATTTCATTTATAATTATGTCATTGTATTTTTTTCACAAATATTTGCCCTATGTGAGAACACAGAAAAGAACAAAATCTTCGGATTAAAGCTTGCAACTTTTTTCTTCCTTAAAATGATATGAAAAAAGAAAAGAAATTACCACAAATATTAGGCGAAAATAATTGAAATAATAATTATGCAAAAACAATTAAAATAAAAAATAAACATGGAAATAAACATTTGATACCGCCATGTAGTCCTCATTTTTTTGGCCAAACTCCATCATTAGACCACTTTCTCAATTTCTCAATTTTTTGTATTTGATTTTTCGGTTCCAAATTAGTCCAGAAGTTGTTCGGTGGAAGTCCCAAAAATTTTAAAAATCATTTGATAGTGTTCTGGATTTGTTTTGGTAAATTTCTCTCGTCTTTGTGTCTTTTTTGTCTTTTTTTTAGTCTTTTTGTGTGTTCTGCCAATTCTCTGTGCTTATGTTGTATGAGTACTAGGAGTACTACTTACTCGAAAATTATGGCAGAGCAACAAAATCATCTCACTTTGAAGGAATTGGTTGCACCTGATATTAATTATCAGCCTTTGTGCATTACATATATCCTGAAAACTTGCTGCTAATGTTGAACTTAAATCTGGTCTTATCCATTTTTTGAACTTAAATGGCCATGTGGTCTTATCTATTTGTTGCCCTCCGGTCATAGTTCATCAACCAAGCTTTAGTTCTTGTCTCCTTGAAACTTGCAAATGAATGTCTTCGCATAAGCATCTAAAAGAGTTCAACATGATCTCCAGCACGATGAAACTGCAAGCAATTGATGAGGACCACATAAAGCTAAAAGGCCAAAACAGGCTTTAGTGTCTATTCAGTAGCATTGACAGGGAAGAGTAACATCGATTGAAAGAGAGGAGCAAAGAAGGCAATGAGAAGGAGCACTCGAAGCTTCTTCAGCTCGGTTTTCATGCGATCACTTTCCCTGAGAGAGCTCGGATCATTGAAAGAAAGGACGGTTGTGTTAGTTCTCTATGTGTTTTGATGATAACTGACAATTGTAAACACAAGTTAAAGTTTGTCTTGCTAAAGTTGAAACACTTGCTGTCAAAGGCAAACTCGAGTATTGGTTTCAATACTCGAGTATTAACTTGACAGAGAGTAGCTCATTCTCATTAAGCTAAGCAATACTCGAGTATTCCTCTGAATACTCAAGTATTGAATTCACAGAGAGCACTCCAAGTTTTTCACTATGAGCCAAAACTCGAGTATTTGTTTGAATACTCGAGTATTGACCATACAGAGACTCTTTCAATAATAGGTAAAACTTTCAATACTCAAGTATTGGTCATACAGAGAGTCACCAAAGTATTCCAACATGTGGATACTCGAGTATGAGTTCTAATACTCGAGTATTGGGTTAACAAAAAGTTTTCAAACTTTACACATGTTTATGAATACTCAAGTATTGAAATGAAAACTCAAGTATTGACTTAGAGACTTCTCAAAGTTTTGAAAATATCGAATACTCGAGTATTGATTGGGAAACTTGAGTATTGGCCATACGAAAGCTTTGCTATTCTCAAATGTTTTGAATACTCAAGTATAGCTTGAATACTCAAGTATTGACTTGGAAATGATTTCATAAAGTTTTTCATAATTTAATTTGAATTGAGTTTGAACTCGAGTATTGGGCATACAGAGCTTTGCTCTTTTTCAAATGATTTGAAAACTCAAGTATTGAGTTGAATACTCAATTATTGAGGTTTTGGACTTAAACTCATTTCCACATAAAAAGTTCAAAACTCGAGTATTGGATTTGAATACTCGAGTATTGCTCTTATTCAAAGAAATGGTCCAAAGCTCAAAACATGAAGTGCCTCTCTGGAAGAAGAATACTCGAGTATGGACATGTATACTCAAGTATTCATATTAGTGCACAGTGACATACTCGAGTATTGGTCGCGGAGTTTGAAAATCAAGTCTGACAAATTTGTGAAATATTCTTGTTTGATCTCAATGCTTCTCCTTTACATTCACTACTATACTTAACTATGTTTAATGAGTTTGTTAGTGAGTTTCAAATTGTTTAGAGAACATTAAATGGAGATTTGATCAAAAGCAAAAAGCATGTCAAAACATTAAATGTAAAGCTTGCATCCTTTTGAGCCCACATTCTCTACACATCTGCAAAAGGATTAATGTCTGCTTTCCCTAAGCAATACTTGCTCTTCCAACGGATCTATTACAAGGAAAGTCAACACTAGTCCTTTGGGCAAAAGGAATTAACTGAAGATTAGAGAAAGAAGACACCAAAGTGCCTCCAACAGCTAGATTAGCCTACCAACGGATATAATGGAGTTGGCAACGGTCATTTAATGCTCTCTTAGTATAAATAGAGTAGCATTCAATTCTTCTCAAGAACTAAGACTGTAGAAAACGAAAATCATTCAAGTTTCCAACTACTCTTAAGTTTTCTTGTGTAAAGTATATGTTGATACATTAAGCTTCAGTGTTTATCTTTATCTACTCTTAGAGAGAGTTTCTTAATTGTAAATCATTTATTGTAAGGAATCACAAGTCATGGGACTTGGTGATTGGGTTCATTGATTGCAACTTGTAAGGGGGAGTAAGTTCTAGTGAGAGAATTACTCTTGAGTACAGAGTGTGTAATCAATTGAGATAGTGAAAATCCCAGAGAGTCTGGGGACTGGACGTAGGTAAGAGAGATTGGACCGAACCAGTATAAATCCTTGTGTCTTGCTCTTCTACTCTCATCTTAGCTCATCTCTATTTTTAGTGTTAAAAAATAGAGCAAGTCGAAAAGATTTTTGAAATCCCCAATTCACCCCCCCTCTTGGTGATTTAGCTCCACTTTCAGGTTGGACCTAGGGTCCTCAGACCAAGCTCTCTTCTTTCCTCATTTTTTCAATCCCTCCTTTCCTTTTTTTTTTTTTAAAAAAAAAAGGTGTAAAATCACTGTTCACATTGAAAGAGATGAGGGTTGGATCCTAGAGTCCTTGGACCATGGTTTCATCTTTCCTCATTTTTCCAATCCCTCCCTTCCTTTTTTCTAAAAAAAGTAGTGAAAATCATTGTTCACCTTTTTAAAAAAAATAAAACTTGCATTTGATAGTGTTCTAGATGCGGTATCTTGTCTTTATGTAATTAATAAAACATCTAGTTTTACTATTTCCCACATGAACCCTCATTAATTTTTTCAAGCTGAAAATAATCATGTTTTATTTTTAGTTCTTAGTGCATTTCATTTATAATTTTGTCAATGTATTTTCAATTTGTTTCCCATAAATATTTGCTCTATGTGAGGATAGATAAAAGAACAAAATCTTCGGATTAAAGCTTGCAACTTTATTTTCAATTTTTCGTAAAATGATATGAGAAAATAAAATAAATTATTAAAAAATATTTGGTGAAAATAATTAAAATCATAATTATGTAAAATTAAAAATAAACATGGCGATAAACATTTGATATTGCCATGTTGTCCTCATTTTTTGGCAAATTCCATCATTTGGACCACTTTTTCAACTTTTTTTTGATGTTTGTTTATTTGATTTTTAGGTTCTTGAACAATCTAGAAGTTGTTTAGTGGAAGTCCCAAAAATTTTAAAAAACATTTGATAGTGTTCTTGTTTTGTTTTGGTCAATTTCTGTCATTTTTGTGTCTTTGTGTGTTTTTGAGTGTTTTCTTGTGTTCTGCCAATTCTGTGTGCTTATGTTGTATGAGTACTAGGAGTACTACTAACTCGAAAATTATGGCAGAACAAGAAAATCGCCCCACTTTCAAGGAATTGGCTGCACCTGATGTTAATTATCAGCCTTTGTGCATTTCATATCCTAAACTTGTTGCTAATTTTGAACTTAAATCTGGTCTATCCATTTATTGCCCAAGTTTTATGGCCTTGCAGGTGAATATTTGCATAAGCATCTAAAAGAGTTCCACATGGTCTATGTTAGTTTTCTATGTGTTTTGATAATAACTGACAATTGTAAACAAAAATGTAGTTAATGATTTAACTTAAAATGGTTTTATCTTGATTAAAGTTGAATCAGTAACTATCTTCAACTTGTTGTCAAATTGACTCAAGTTTTAGATTGTCCAACTTGAGTCAAGCCTTTTGAAAACTCAGTCAAAATATGCTTAAACTTTGACTGACTCGAGTTACACTCTGATGACTCGAGTTGAAGACATTTGTGAAATGTTTTACAAAAACATTAACTTGAGTGAACCTTTCCTGACTCGAGCTAAACTTTGTGAAACTTATATTTATTTTTTAAAGTATTAAAGCGCTGAGTCAAGTTGGTAGTAATTGACTCGAGTGTAGCTTTTGAACATTATTTTCAAAATACATATTGTCAACTCAAGCCACCATTTAATGACTCAATTATGACCTGTGTTCAAAGTTTTCTTCAAAACTTAATTCAACAACATTTATGAAAATGCTATTGACTCGAGTTTAGTTATATGTGACTTGAGGCATACACTTCAAGTGAACATTGTAAACTCGAGTTAAGTTCATACAGAGACATCTTCACTTATGCTTTCAAACATATTTTTAAAGAAGATGACATTGTGACTCGAGTGTAGAATGGTCAACTCAAGTCATCAACTTGAGTTAGCTTCAAAATCAACTCGAGTTATCTTTCTAGTTTTTGCAAATCACCGTGTCCGTAAATCTTAAATCTTTGTTTGTGTTTTGATTACTTCTTATCATCACTCATTATTGTTTCTAACTATCTTTAATCAATTGGTTATTGAGTTACAGATGATGAGATGAAGGATTAACTGCATATTAATCAAAAAGCATTAATAACATCAGTTGCATTAAATGTGGTTCCAAAAAATGAAGCACGAATTTGAGCAATCTCTCTGAACATTCCTAAGGCATTAATGGTTTCTTTCCCTTATTAAACACCAAATCATCCAACAGGAAGAAATGTCAATGTGGCGAATGACGGCACACATTTGCATAATCGAAGCCTATGAATAATGAATGAACATTAACGCTCAACAGCTACATTCAATACTCTCAGCGACTTATTGAATGCTTCCAACGGTTATTTAATTCCCTCATCAAATATAAGCAAAGCATTCACTATGATTCAACTACTGAAAACACAAACGCACAAACGAACTATTCACTTTTATTGTTTCATTCATTGTGTAATATCTTCGGATATCTAATCTTCAGTGTTTATCTGTCTACTCTTTTAGAGAGTTCAATTATATTCATCTTTTTTGTAAAGATACTTAAGGTAGTGGGACCTTGAGATTGGCTTATTAATTACAACTTGTATGGGGGAGTGAATCCTAGTAAGAGGATTACTTCGAATACAAACTGTGTAATCATTTGAAGAGATAGTGAAATGCCCAGAGAGTCTCGGTACTGGACATAGGTCAAGTGTTTAGGTCAAACCAGTATAAATCTCTTGTGTCAAGTTTTCTCCTTCTCTACTCTGTTCATCTTTGTTTTAGAAGTGAGTATTAGGAGTAATCGATAAAAGTTTTTAAATCACCCAATTCACCCCCCTCTTAGATGATATTCCACCTTTCAATCTACACCGCAAGCAATTGAAGAGAACCACATAAAGATTAAAGGCAAAAAGAGGCTTCAGTATCTAATCAGTAAATTCAACAGGGAAGAGTAACATCAACTATAGGAGAGGAGAAAAAAAAGGTAGTGAGAAGGAGCGTTCGAAGCTTCTCCAGCTTGCTTTTCAAGCGATCACTATCCCTGAGGGAAATCAGATCATTGAAAGGGAGGAGGGTTGGACCTAAGGTCCTCGGACAAGGCTCTCTTCTTTCCTCATTTTTTGATTCCCTCCTTTCCTTTTTTTATAAAAAAAGGGTGTAAAATCATGTTCACATTGAAAGAAAGGAGGGTTGGATCCTAGAGTCTTTGGACCAGGCTTTCCTCTTTCCTCATTTTCTCAATCCCTCTTTTCCTTTTTTTCTAAAAAGGGAAAGTAAAATCACTGTTTTTTTTAAAGAAAAAAATCATTTCATAGTGTTCTGGATGCGGTGTCTTGTCTTTATGTTTAGTGCATGCGGTATCTTATCTTTAAGTAATTAATAAAAAGTCTACTTTTACTATTTCCCACATGAACCCTCGTTAATTTTTTCAGTCTCAAAATAAGCATGTTTTATTTTTAATTTTTAGTGAATTTCAGTTATAATTTTGTCATTATATTTTCTGTTTTTTTCACATATATTTGCTCTATGTGAGAACAGATAAAAGAACAAAATCTTCTGATTAAAGATTGCAAATTTGCTATCATTTTTTTCTTAAAACGATATGGGAAAAGAAAATAATTTATCGAAAAATATTAGGTGAAAATAATTGAAATAATAATTATGTAATAAGAAATTAAAATAAAACTTAAACATGGTAGTAAACATTTGATACCACCGTGTAGTCCTCATTTTATGGCCGAATTCCATCGTTTCGACCACTTTTTTATTTATTTTTTTAAGTTTTTCTATTTTATTTTTAGTTTCCAAACGTTGTTCGGTGGAAGTCCCAAAAATTTTAAAAATCATTTGACAGTGTCTGGATTTTTTTATAGGTCAATTTCTTTTGTTTTTGTGTCTTTTTGTATTTTTGAGTCTTTTTGTGTGTTCTGCCAATTCTATGTGCTTATGCTGTACAAGTACTAGGAGTAATGCTAACTTGGAAATTAAGGTAGAACAAGAAAATCGTCCCACTTTCAAGGAACTATTGCACCTGATATTAATTATTAGCCTTGGTGCATTACATATCTTGAACTTGCTGCGAATTTTGAACCTAAATCTGGTCTTATCCATTTGTTGCCCAAGTTTCATGGCCTTGCGGGTGAATATCCGCATGAGTATCTAAAAGAGTTCCACACTGCAGAACGATGAAACAACAAGCAATTGATAAGGACCACATAAAGCTGAGCAGCTAAAAGAGGATTCAGTGTCTAATCAGTAACATCGACAAGGAAGAGTTAAATCGACTAAAGGAGAGGAGCGAAGAAGGTAGTGAGAAGGAGCGATCAAAGATTCTTCAGCTCTGGTTTTCATGCGATCACAATCCCTAAGCGAGCTCAGATCATTGAAAGGGAGGAGGGTTGGACCTAGGGTGCTCAGACCAAGCTCTCTTCTTTCCTCATCCTTTCCTTTTTTATAAAAAAAAGGAGTGTAAAATCATTGTTCACCTTTTTAAAAAATAAAAATAAAAATAGTATTTGATAGCATTTTTGAAGCGGTATCGTGTCTTTATGTTTGGCGCGTGTGGTATCTTGTCTTTATGTAATTAATAAAATGTTTACTTTTACTATTTCCTACATGAACCCTCGTTAAATTTTTTCCGGTTGAAAATAATCATAATTTATTTTTAACAATTAGTGAATTTCATTTATAATTTTGTCAATGTATTTTCTATTTTTTTCCACGAATATTTGCTCTATGTGAGAATAGATAAAAGAAAAACATCTTCGGATTAAAGCCTACAACTTTTTATCATTTTTTCTTAAAACGATATGAGAAAATAAAATAAATTATCAAAAAATATTTTTTGAAAATAATTGAAATAATAATTATGTGATAAGAAAAAAATTAAAAATAAAAATAAACATAGCGGTAAACATTTGATACTGCCATGTAGTCCTAATGTTTTGGGAAAATTCCATTGTTTAGTCCACTTTTTCAATTTTTTTTATTTGATTCTTTGGTTCCAAAATAGTCTAAAAGTTGTTGGGTAGAATTCCAAAAAATTTTAAAAATCATTTGATGGTGCTATGCATTTGTTTTGCTAAAAACTTATTGTTTTTGCGTATTTAAGTCTTTTTGTGTGTTCTCCCAGTTTTGTCTACTTATGCTGTTTGAGTACTACTAACTCAGAAATTATGGCAGAACAAGAAAACTGTCTGACTTTGACGGAATTGGTTGAACCTGATGTTAATTATCAGTCTTTGTGCATTACATATCCTGAACTTGCTACTAATTTTGAACTTAAATATGGTCTTATCCATTTTTTGCCCAAGTTTCATGACCTTCTAGGTGAATGTCCGCACAAACATCTGAAAGAGTTCCACATGGTCTGCATCGCAAGCAATTGATGAGGATCACATTAAGCTGAGAGGCTAAAAGAGGCTTTAGTGTCTAATCAATAACATCGACATGGAAGAGTAACATCGGCTGGAAGAGAGGAGCGAAGAAGGCAGTGACAAAGAGCCTTCGAAACTTCTTAAGCTCGCGATTCATGCGATCACTATCCCTGAGTGAGTGTGGATAATTGAAAGGGAGGAGGGTCGGACCTAGGGTCCTTGGACCAGGCTCTCTTCTTTCCTCATTTTCTGAATCCATCCTTTCCTTTTTTTATAAAAAAGGGGTGTATAATCACTGTTCACATTGAAAGAGAGGAGCATGGGATCCTAAAGTCCTTGGACCAAGCTTTCCTCTTTCCTCATTTTCCTAATCCCTCCTTTCCTTTTTTCTAAAAAAGGAGCGTAAAATAACTGTACACTTGTGTTTTCTTTTAAAAAAAAAAAAAAAAGCATTTGATAGTGTTCTGGATGCAGTCTCTTGTCTTTATGTTTAGCGCATGCGGTATCTTGTCTTTAAGTAATTAATAAAATGCCTACTTTTACTATTTCCCATATCAACCCTCATTATTTTTCAGCCTAAAAAATCATGTTTTATTTTAAATTTTTAGTGAATTTCATTTATAATAGTAGTTTCTATTTTTTTCACAATTATTTTCTCTATGATAGAATAGATATAGGAACAAAATCTTTGGATTAAAGCCTGCAACTTTATCATCACTTTTTCTTAAAATGATATGAGAAAAGAAAATAAATTACAGAAAAATATTGGGTGAAAATAATTGAAAAAATAATTATGTAACATAAAAATAAAAATAAAAAATAAACATCGCGATAAACATTTGATACCGCCATGTAGTCCTCATTTTTTGGCCAAATTTCATCGTTTAGACCACTTTTTCATTTTTTTTATTTGATTTTTTGGTTCCAGAATAGTCCAGAAGTTGTTCGGTGGAAATCTGAAAAAATTTAAAAATCATTTGATAGTGTTATGCTTTTGTTTTGCTCAATAACTGTCGTTTTTGTGTTTTTGTGTATTTAAGTCTTTTTGTATGTTCTCCCAATTTTGTTTGCTTATGTTGTATGAGTACTCAGAGTACTACTAACTCAAAAATTATGGCAGATCAAAAAAAACATTTGACTTTCAAGAAATTGGCTGCACATGATGTTTATTATCAGTCTTTGTGCATTACATATCCTAAACTTGCTGCTAATTTTGAACTTAAATCTGGTCATATCCTTTTTTTGCCCAAGTTTCATGGCCTTGCAGGTAAATGTCTGCATAAGCATCTGAAAAAGTTCCACATGGTTTGCACCGCAAGCAATTGATGAGGACCACATAAAGCTGAGAGGCTAAAAGAGGCTTTAGTGTATAATCAGTACCATCGACATGGAAGAGTAACATCGATTGGAGGAAAGGAGCGAAGAAAGCAGTGACAAAGAGTCGTTGAAGCTTCTTCAGCTCTTTATTCATGCGATCACTATCCCTGAGTGAGCGTGGATCATTGAAAGAAGGGAGGGTTGGACCTAGGGTCCTCGGACCAGGCTTTCTTATTTCGTCATTTTTAGAATCCTTCCTTTCCTTTTTTATAAAAAAAGAGGTGTAAAATCGCTGTTCACATTGAAAGAGAGAAGCGTTGGATCTTATAGTCCTTAGACCAGGCTTCCCTCTTTCCTCATTTTCCTAATCCCCCTTTTCCTTTTTTCTAAAAAAGGAGCGTAAAATCATTGTACACATGTGTTGTTTTTTTTTTTAAAAAAAAAAATAGCATTTGATAGTGTTCTAGATGTGGTATCTTGTCTTTCTGTTTCGCACATGCAGTATCTTCACTTTAAGTAATTAATAAAATGTCTACTTTTACTATTTCCCACATCAACCCTCATTAATTTTTTCAGCCTAAAAATAATCATGTTTTATTTTAAATTTTTAGTGAATTTCATTTAAAATTTTGTCATTGTATTTTCTATTTTTTTTTTCACAATTATTTGCTCTGTGACAGAACAGATAAAAGAACAAAATCTTAGGATTAAAGATTGCAACTTTATTATCATTTTTTCTTAAAATGATATGAGAAAAGAAAATAAATTACCGAAAAATATTGGGTGAAAATAATTGAAATAATAATTATGTAACAAAAAATTAAAATAAAAAATAAACATCGCGATAAACCTTTGATACCGCCATTTAGTCCTCATTTTTTGGCCAAATTCCATCATTTAGACAACTTTTTTTAAATTTTTTTTAGTTTTTGCATTTGATTTTTACCTTCCAGAATAATCTAGAAGCTTTTCAGTGGAGCTCCCAAAACTTTTAAAAAAATAATTTGATAGTGTTCAACATTTGTTTTGGTCAATTTGTGTCGTTTTTGTGTTTTTTCTGTCTTTTTGAGTATGAGTCTTTTTATGTGTTCTACCGATTTTGTGTGCTTATGCTTTGTATGAGTACTAGGAGTACTACTAACTCGTAAATTATGGCGGAACAAGAAAATCGTCCTACTTTGAAGGAATTGCATACACATGATGTTAATTATAAGCCTTTGTGCATTACATATCCTGAACTTGCTGCTAATTTTGAACTTAAATCTAGTCTTATCCATTTGTTGCCCAAGTTTTATGGTCTTGCACGTGAATGTCCGCATAAGCATATGTAAGAGTTTCATGTGGTCTGCACTGCAATCATCAATTGACGAGGACCACATAAAGCTGAGAGGCAAAAAGAGGCCTCAGTGTCTAATTAGTAACATCAACATTAAAGAGTAACATCGACTGGAGGAGGAGCAATTGAAGCTTCTTTAGCTCACTTTTCATGCGATCATTATCCCTGAGGGAGCTCGGATCATTTAAAGGGAAGAGGGTTGGACCTAGGATCCTTGAACCAGGCTTTCTTCTTTCCTCGTTTTCTGAATCCCTCCTTTCCTTTTTTATAAAAAAAGGGTATAAAATCATTATTCACATTGAAAGAGAGGTGGGTTGGATCCTAGAGTCCTTGGACCAGGCTTTCCTCTTTCCTCATTTTTCCCAATCCCTCCTTTCCTTTTTTCTAAAAGCGTAAAATCATTGTTCACCTGTGTATTTTTTTTTAAAAAAAATTGCATTTGATAGTGTTCTAGATGCGGTGTCTTGTCATTATGTTTAGCACATGCGATATCTCGTCTTTAAGTAATTAATAATATGTATACTTTTACTATTTCCCACAAGTTCCCTTTTTTTGATACAGGGAAAGATAATCAACTGAAAAACTAAACAAATGAAAGATACTAAGAAATTAACGTTTCCAACGTCTCCTATCATGCTGTACTCCCGCCAGATCAGCAACAAGGAAACAGTAGAGACCAGCAGGGGGATCAGAGAAATGGGTTCCACAAGAGTCTCCACATGTGACAAAGCAAAATTGGCCAACCAATCTGCACACTGATTGCCCTCCCTTAGAACATACATGTATCGTATAACCCACTGTCTGCGAGTGACTGCTCGTATCTGAGACACCAAATGGGACTCATGAGCTGCATTACCTTGTTTGGAAAGTAATGCAATGACTGATTGACAGTCACTTTCAACAACTACATGCCTCCAACCTACCTCCCAAGCCATCTCTAATCCCCTTAAAACTCCCCATAACTCAGCTAGCATCACCGAGCACCTTCCAAGACGAATAGCAAAACCTCCAAGCCACCTACCAGAGAAGTATCGCATCAAACCCCCCACAGGCCACCTCCTGTTCAGCTCCCTTTGATGCCCCGTCTGAATTAAGTTTCACAAACGGGTATTCTGGAAAGGACCAGCGAACATTAACATAATTCTGTACTATGCGTTGAAACCCTCCTCTGTCGGTTCTAGTTCTGAGCACTCCCATTAGCTCTAGAATGGGCCTCCTGCAATATTTACTATTTGCATCTTGCGTGTTGTGAATAAATTCATTTCGCCATTTCCAGATAAACCAGCAAGAGACAATAAATACCTCATGCCAAAGAGATCCTCCTTGAGTAATTCTATCACTCTTCCAATTCTCCGTTACCCAGTCAATCCAATTATAGTTAAAGAAAGAATGTAGATGTTCACCATGTACCACCTCATACCAGAAAGCACGAACCACATGACAGTCTCTAAATACATGAAGACTGGTCTCTGCTTCTTGATGGCAAATTGGGATAAGACCATCGTTGTCAGACCAAGCACTGATCATGGCATCCATGACCTCAAAGGGAGCCGCTGATGAAATAATTTCCATCCAAATACTTGTATTCTAGGTGGTCCCATCCATTTCCATAACTTTATTTGTTAGATATGATTAGTTTTGATGATGTCTTATATATAGCTGCCATTATTAAAAGCAAAAAGATTGAGTAATATAGTTATCTCCTACATTGACTAACTATTGTATTTAATGTAGATTAATCCAAGTTGAATTATAGAGATTAATCAAGAAGGAGATATTGAAGAAGATTATTCCAAGTTGAACTATAGAGATTGACCAAGAAATGAGACTAAAGAAATAAGAACTTGCACTATATGTTCTTATATGTGATACTGGAAATCTCCATGACCAAACTGAAGTTAGAATGAAGCTTCATCATATTTGAGCTATAGTGGATTATAAATGAATAGTGTTGATACGGGAAGCCGACACATTAAAATTATGGAACAAGTTCAGCATAGGCTCAACTTTATGGATATTGAAGAAGATGTAAGAATGATCAAGAAAGTAGATTGAAGAAAGAAGTTCTTGCACACAATATAATAGGAATATCATAATGACAAGGGAGCAAGAAGTTATCAAAGGACTTTGTGAATAATCAAAAGAAGAAGAATGTTGAAGAAGGTAGAACTTGCAAAGAATGATGAGTCCAAGATGAATGATGGAGAACGTTCAACAAAAAGATCAATAAAGAAGTACTGAATTAGAGAAAGAGATTGAATCAAAGAAGATGTGAAGACTAAATGATGAAGAATGATCAAGTTGGGAGATGGAGAAAGGAAGAACTTCTTGAATGGAATGAAGATATCATTATTCAAGTTCTTATATTGATGCTAGAAGCCTCCAAGATCATATGGAAGTTAGAATGGCTCAATTTAGAGTTAAAACAAGGAAAAATCAGCCTCAGGATGAGAAAACTCGAGTAAAGAACTCAATACTCGCGTTTAGGAGTCAAAACTCGAGTATGTTCATCAATACTCGAGTATTGGAGTGTTTTCAGCATCTCTGGCCTCTCTGGACTTGCAATACTCGAGTATTCAAGTCAATACTCGAGTATGCGCGGTGATCGGCTGTTTCACGTTCAAAGACGGCGACGTATGGTAATTTGATGATATCTCCTAAACCAGAGATCGGATTGAGGTGAAATAAGTGGCATATGAAATTAGACTCCCAATGCGTCATGTTGATATAAAATTCAAGCCCAAAGGATTTCAGATGAGAGAGCTATGAATTGTGGATGTTGACACTAAAATTCACGCTACACAGCAAACCAAGCTTCAATGTTTTGAGTGTAACTCACAAAATAAAAATCTGATTGAGCTGAAATCAGTGGAATATGAAAGTAGACTCACAGAGCTTTCCATCAAGAGTTGAAAGAACCAAAACAGAGTTCAGAACAGGGAGATATGACCCTTGAAAGTTGACATCAATACTCGAGTATGTAAGTTCAATACTCGAGTTTCCATCAGACAGAGAGCCACAAACGTTAGAGCATCTTCCAATACTCGAGTTTCCATCTCAATACTCGAGTATTGATCAGACAAAGAAGAACCTGGGGTTACCTAACAACCTCAATACTCGAGTATTCGTCGCGGGTTCAGAAAATGAAGTTCTAACGGCTAGTTTCCATCCGAGTCTAACGGCTATATTTCTTCTTCCAACGGTCATATATTGATTTCTACCTATAAAAGAAGTCAGATTCAAGACAGAAGAAGCAAGACACAAGCCTACAACTTCAAAATGCTCATACTCTGATCTTCATCTTATTTTACTCTCTGTTTTCCAAATGTTTACATAGTTTATCAGAGAGAGTGAAATTATTTGTAATGCACTTCAGTGTTTATTCATTCACTTCTGAGAGAGAAGATTTATTGTAAACATCCTACCACACTATCTGAGAGTTACTCAAGATTGGGTGATCTTGAGTGGGAAACCCATTGTATTGATTACAACTTGTAAGGGGAGTGAATCCTAGTGAGAGGGTTACTTCGAGTGCGAGTGTGTAATCAAGTGGGTGTATTGATTACAGCTTGTAAGGGGGAGTGAATCATAGTGAGAGGATTACTTCGAGTACAGAGCGTGTAATCAAGTTGAAAGAAGATAGTGGATTGAAAATCTCAAGTGAAGCTTGGGGACTGGACGTAGGTCAAGGATTGGCCGAACCAGTATAAATCTCTGTTTGCATATTATCTTCCCTTATCTCTTATATTCCCAGCATACATATTTGACTAACTGTTTATTGATTCATAAATCATTATTGTCGTACAAACTACTTTTAGTAAATTGCGAAAAGATTTTCAAACAAGATAAGTTTTTATCAGACACCCAATTCACCTCCCCCTCTTGGGTGATAGCCAGGGCTTTCATTATCCACATGTTACAATTAATAACAGATTGCTGAAATCCAGACTCAGGTAAATACAGATAGCAACTTTTAACACTAACACCAGATAAACTACCAGACAACCAAAAGGAGCTATCTAGCCCATCATCATAAGAAGGCGGAAGCATACCTTTAATTAGATCAACCACATTCTGGGGAAGTAGGCTATTTAGTAAAGGTAGATCCCACTGGCCATGTTGGTCAACAAACCTATTAACCACAAAATCTCTCATCTCAGCAGGAATGAGACTTACTGCGTAGTCCTGAAGACAAATGGACGAGGACACCCTCTTATCTTTCCAAAAAGAAATAGCAGACCCATCTCCAATTTCCCATACCAGCTCATCCTTCATATTAATAAAAATGTTACATAGAGAAGCCCAGAACGGTTAACAACCAGATTTAAGAACTGGCAAGTTTCCAATTTGTACCTTGTACTTACCCCGTAAAAAATGAACCCATAAGGCATCTTGGTCATTTTGGCACCTCCAACCACACTTCATAAGGATAGCATCATTCATAATTGCAGCCAATTTTAAACCAAGTCCTCCCATGGTCTTAAGACTAGTCAACACATTCCAACTTAAAGAATGATAAGCTCTATGAAGGTGGGAATCACCCCAAATGAAATTCCTTTGTATTCTATCAATCTCACTGCACACATTTTGGGGGAGCCTAGCATATTGCATATGAAATAAAGGAATAGTACATAATACTGACTTGACAAGAGTTATTCTACCAGCCTGAGACAGACACTGCTGCTGCCACCCACCTAGCTTCCTTCGTAGCTTCTCCACAATATGTTGATAACATTGTTTAGTTGCACGCCCATGTACCATCCAAGCCCCCAAATATCTTCCAACATTTTTAACTCTCTTGAATCCACTCTTAGCCTCCAATGAACCAGCCAAATCCTTAGCTATGTGCTTGGAGAAATAGATGACAGTTTTCTCCATGCTTACTTTTAATCCTGAAATCTGTTCAAACAAAGCAAGGCACTTCATAACAGTCTCCAACTGATTACAACTGATTATCCTTTGCTTCTGCAAATAACATAAGATCATCAGCAAACATCAAGTGAGAGACCGGGGGGCCTCCTTGGCCCACCTTAATAGGGGTCCAAAGCCCACCACTAACAGTCGTGGATATAATATGGGACAGTTTCTCCATAGCTAGTGTAAATAAATATGGGGAAATGGGATCGCCCTGTCTGATTCCCCTAGAAGGCTGGAACGATGAAGTTTTACCCCCATTCCATAAAATATTAAGGATGAGGTAGAAACAGCCTGCATGATCAAGTCATTTATAGTACATGGAAAGCCAACTTCCTCAAGAACGTTTTGTAAAAACTTCCAGTTCACACGATCATACACCTTTTCTAAATCAACCTTAATTTCCATAAACTGTCTCCCTCGCATTTTGTTCATTGAGTGAATCAATTCTTGAGCAATGACAATGTTATCATGAATCTGTCTATTGGGGACAAAACTGGATTGGTAAGGCGAAATAACAATCTCCATTATCGGTTGCATGCGCCTCACAATCAGTTTAGTGATCAGTTTATACAAGACGGAGCATAAAGAAATGGGCCGAAGCTGAGACATAGACGTAGGGACCTGCATTTAGGAATCAAAGCAATCAACGTATCATTTAGAAATCGAATATGAGAAGGGTTGTGCCAAACATCTACAATCAATCTCATTATCTGATGACGAAGCACACTCCACTGTCTCTGGAAGAAAACCGCAGGAAAGCCGTCAATTCCAGGGGCTTTATAGCTTCCCATGCTAAACAAACAACTCCTAACCTCCTCACATGTAGGAATCTGATGCAATCCATCCATTAAAGTACTGGGAACACTCGGCCAAGTCAAAGTAAGCCACCTGCGGTAGGGCTCCCCATCTAAAAACAGACTACAGAAATACGCAAGGGCCATATTTTTAAGTTGGTCCTCATTTTCCACCCAAATATTGTGCTCATTCTTCAGTCGGGCTATTTTATTAAAACTCCTCCTAGTAACATTTTTCAGATGATAGAATTTAGTATTACGGTCCCTTTCAGTCAACCATTGATGATGAGACTTTTGGAACCAAAGCAATTCTTCTCGCTTTAAAACCTCATTCAATCGTTTTTTGCATTCTAACTCCTTTAACCCCCAGCTAGTAGAGTCATTATTTTCACATTGCTGTTGCAACACTTCCAGTTCAGAGCTCAACGAATTCTTCATCTGGAAAATATTCCCATAAACCTCCCTATTCCAACGACCCAAAGGTGGTACCAAGCGAGCTAACATGATAGGAAGGTCAATGCTAGTCTTCCATTGAGCTGTCATAAGATTAGGAAACTCAGAGTGATTCATCCAATCAGCTATGAAACGAAAGGGTCTAACATGTTTTCCTTCCAGAGGACTAGCCAATCTTAGCAGCATAGGATTATGATTCGAACTATAACGCGGGAGATTAACCACATCTGCCTTGGCAAAGGACATGCGCCAAGATGCATTAGCTATAACACGATCAAGCTTTTTGTAGACACAAGCCAGATGTCCCCCACTTTGGGCCCATCCATGTATAATAACTCCCAGATACCTTAATATCATCAAGAAGCCATCCTAATAGCCGGCTCCGAAAAACCCGACACGGACCAGTAAGGGCAGCATTCCCCCCTTTTTTCTCCTTCACATCTGCAATCTCATTGAAGTCTCCCGCAACCACCCATTGATCTTCACAAGATCCTACAATAGTATCCAGGCACTCCCAGAGAACTTTACGTTCCTCATCCCTAGGACTTCCATATACAGCCGTAAAATGGAAACCGTGATCCATACCATCCACTTTCATATGAACATGTTGAAAAGAATGATTTACAATGGTAACCTGAATATCCTGAGATTTCCAAAGGATCCAAATCCCTCCAGAGAAACCTCTCGCTTCCTCCACAAAAGAACTATCAAACCCCACATTCCTTCGCAACCTCAAGTACTTTTCTCCACTAGTCCTCATCTCAACTAGCACCAACAGACTAACATTATACTTTGAGATCAAAAACCTCAACTGGCGCCCCAGATTAGCATTGGCCGCCCCACTACAGTTCCATATTAGGAACGACATCATACTAACTGCAAAGAAAGGACAGGCGTGCCGCGCACCTGAGATGCTTTACCACTACTTCTCATGTTTGCTTTAGGCTTTCCACTTCCTACTGGTTTACCTCTTTTTCTTTTATCACAATTCTTCATGGGACTCCCACTTGCCTCGGCCAAACGACTACCACCACCATTTTGAGGAAAAGTAATTTGGTCATTAATTTCTTCAGAAATGGCTTCATCAACCCCACAATTATTCTCCTTACTTCCATGGCCCACATTAGGAGAGGCCACATTCATAGTATAAGAGATCCCCCCATCCTCCAAATTTTCCCTATATTTAGTCTCCTCAACACGTGCCTCAGGTTCCTCTCGCAAGACCTTATCATTTGGTACATATTCCTCCACGCCACTCCCTAACACTTCTTCAATGCTCGAGTCATAACCGAGACTAGTTTCCACTTCTACAACCTCACTACCCAACGTTTTTTGTGTCTCCACCGACTCCATATTCTACTTAGGAGGTGCATCCAATAGCTCAACTCCATGTTGAGACTCACATGCTACATCAGACCCCACATGGCCGAGACTAGCCTCCACAACCACAAGCCCATATCCCAAAGATTTCTAAACCTTCACAGGCTGCATAATTCCCTGTTCCACCTCCTGATGAGGAGGTTCCTTCAATAACAGAACACCACTTTGGGATTCAAATTCTGCAGCAGACACGTCCTTATCAGTGAAGTCGTTCTTCCCTACCACTCTCCAAACATCAGCAGCGGGCCGCGACCTTTGTTCCCTTCCCAACAAGACCCTGTCAGTTCGTCTTGTCGAGCAATTTCCTGGTCTATATCCTACACACCTACACTCCCCACACACATCACCGAGCCCTTCATAAACAATCAATCCTTGTTTATTCTCCAGAATGTACTCCAACTCTAGCTCCCTTGACAAATCGACTTCAACACAGATTCTTGTGAACCGACCCCTTGCAATTCGTGTGGCAACCGAATCCGTCCTAATAAATCTGCCGATATAATTGCCTACATCTTACAACAATTTTGACTTTACATACTCTAGAGGGAATGACGGCAGGCGCACCCACAGTTTAACCTTATGAATTACATCACTTTCAGGGTCAAAGGTTGGCGTCCATTCCTGTACTGCGATGTAGTAATTTTGTATCATCCACGGTCCTCCATCTATAGCCACGTCCAAGTCCTTCACGGATTCAAAACGAACCAAGAAGAAACCATTCGCAACATCTGTGACAACAATTCGACCTTGCCGCGCCCACATAGCTTCCAGACGCTGACGCAAAAATTGGAACGCAAACTTCCTTCCCAATGGCTTTATTACGAGGGTTTGACGCCATCTACGCCAAGCTTGTTGCTTAAAGCCATTCGATAAAGAAAACATCATGATCCCCATCTCATTCCGTTGCTGGGTTATTCCTGCATCCACACCCACGCCTTTCTCCATGCTGCCATCGTACAACTCGCCATCCCACACAGGCTGAACCTCATGAACAGCACTTGCATATGAGTGTTCCTGCACGACCTCCCTCTCAGTCGCCATGCTACGGCAGGGCAAGAACCCCTTATTAATTTTTTTGTCTGAAAATAATCATGTTTTATTTTTAACTTTTGGTGATTTTATTTCTAATTTTGTCATTGTATTTTCTTTTTTTCTTCCACAAATATTTTCTCTATGTCAGAACAGATAAAAGAACAAAATCTTGGGAGTAAAGCCAGCAACTTTATTATCATTTTTTCTTAAAATGATATGAGAAAATAAAATAAATTACCAAAAAATATTTTGCGAAAATAATTGAAATAATAATTATGTGATAAACAATCAAAATTAAAAATAAACATAGCGGTAAATATTTGATACCGCCATGTAGTCGTCACTTTTTGGCCAAATTTCATCGTTTAGACCACTTTTTAATTTTTTTTTTTTAAATTTGATTTTTTGCTTCCAGAATAGTCCAAAAGTTGTTCAGTGGAAGTCGACAAATTTTAAAAATCATTTGATAGTGTTCTACATTTGTTTTGCTCAATTTCTCTCATTTTTGTGTTTTTGTTTATTTGAGTGTTTTTGTGTGTTCTCCCAATTTTCTATGCTTTTGCTATATGAGTACTACGAGTACTACTAACTCAGAAATTATGGCAAAACAATAAAACCGTCTCACTTTGAAGGGAATTGGCTGCATCTGATGTTAATAATCAGCCTTTGTGCATTACATATCGTGAATTTGCTGCTAATTTTGAACATAAATCTTGTCTTATCCATTTGTTGCCCAAGTTTCATGGCCTTGCAAGTGAATGTCCACATGAGCATTTTAAAGAGTTCCACGCTGCAGCACGATTAACCCGCAAGTAATTGATGAGGACCACATAAAGCTGAGAGGCTAAAATAGGCTTCAGTATCTAATCAGTAACATTGGCTGGAGGAGAGGAGCGAAGAAGATAGTAGGAAGGAGCGATCGAAGCTTATTCAGCTCAGTTTTCATGCAATCACTATCCTTGAGCAAGCTCGGATCATTGAAAGGGAGGAGGGTTGGACCTAGGGTCCTTAGAACAGGATCTCTTCTTTCCTCATTTTCTTAATTCCTCCTGTCCTTTTTCATAAAAAAGGGGTGTAAAATTGATGTTCACATTGAAAGAGAGGAGGGTTGGACCCTAGAGTCCTTGGGCCATGCTTTCCCTTTTCCTCATTTTTCCAACCTCTCCTTTGCTTTTTGCTAAAAAAGGAGTGTAAAATTACTGTTCACCCATTTTATTTTATTTTTTTAAAAAAAAAGTTGCATTTGATAGTGTTATGGATGCAGTATCTTGTCTTTATGTTTGGTGCATGACGCATCTTGTCTTTATGTAATTAATAAAACGTCTACTTTTACAATTTCCCATATGAATGCTCATTAATCTTTTTAGCCTGAAAATAATCATGTTTTATTTTTTATTTTTTGGTGAATTTCATCTATAATTTTAGCATTGTATTTTCTATTTTTTTTGCCACAAATATTTGCTCTATGTGAGAACAGATAAAACAACAAAATCTACGTATTACAGCTTGCAACTTTATTGTCATTTTTTCTTAAAACGATATGAGAAAAGAAAATAAATTACTGAAAAATATTGGGTGAAAATAATTGAAATAATAATTATGTAATAAAAAAATTTAAAAAAAAAAAAAAAAAAAAAAAAAAAACATCGCGGTAAACATTTGATACCGTCATGTAGTCATCATTTTTTGGCCAAATTTCATCTTTTAGACCACTTTTATAATTTTTTAAGTTTTTGTATTTGATTTTTAGCTTCCAAAATAGTCCAGAAGTTTTTCAATGGAAGTCCCAAAACTTTTAAAAATAATTTGATAGTGTTCGGCGTTTGTTTTGGTCGATTTGTGTCGTTTTTGTGTTTTTCTGTCTTTTTGTGTATTTGAGTCTTTTTATGTGTTCAACCAATTCTGTGTGCTTATGTTGTATGAGTACTAAGAGTACTACACAACTGTTTGAACAAGTTACATAGTAGTTTTGAGCTTGACAGGTCACGTAGGCGAGATGCCGAGATGACACAGTTGGTGAAATCAATGGCTGCAACTTTCAAGCAGTGCGTGCGTTACCTGAACCCGCCTTTTAAGTTTTGCAGGAAGAAGGAAACCACACGAAGCCTCATGCTGCTAATCTTGTGTTACGGAGATATGTGGAAGCAACTCATGAATTTATGGGAAATCTTTTAAAGGCGACTGTGTGGAAAATTTCTATTGTGCTTTTGCTATGGAATTTATTATGGATTCATATGAAGGATGCCGGAATCCTCCAAGCCAGTACCTACTCAAAATATATGATCTTGATGGCCTAGAATTTGGTTCTAGAAGATATTTAAATCCAACTTTCTTCAAGAAAGTATCAGCAGATTCTGATGAAATACTAGCAAATTACAACTAGACGATGTTGAGGGATGATTTGGGAGGCAACATTCCAAGCTACCTTGATCAATGGTATGCAGAAGATTGATTGAAAAGTGGTCAGTTGTTTATATTAAGAAGTAACTGATTCATCAATGTGCTATTAGGCTTTGTTTGCTTACTAAGGCTGCACACCCTGAAGGCATCCCTTTACCCTCTCTTATTTGTACATCTTGTTTCCCTGGCAATGCAAATATTAATTTAGGGGCTGTTGGACATAATTTTATAGTTGTAGCAACCTCTAATCCATCATTTTTATTGATCCTTGGAGTGAGATTGCAATCAACTTATTATTATGAGATCTATGAAATGCAACAGTTGGAGTTGCAGAATGCAATATCATGCATTTCCATTCCTAAAAACGAACTCAAGCATAAGCAATCAGATTTGACAATTTCTGCAAATTGCAATTTTGTTGCTTCTTTTCCAAATGGATTGGCATCAATAAATCCCTTGTTATCGGCACACATAGGCTTTCAGTGAAAATTTTGCTGCAATTTGGTCCCTTGAATCTGTATGGTTGCTCACAATACTGCATTTCTTGCTCTGTTAATGTCAAATAATTTTGTTGAGATCAAGAGCAATGTGTTCAAGCGATATAGTAGGGATAATGTTCACAGTTTGCTGGAACTCAAGGATAGCTGTTTTGAAAGGGTTTCATTTAGACCCTTATTTTGGCAGTTCAATGATTAATCCTTTGGTGAAATTTGGCAATCTGAATGAAGAAAGAAAAGTGTTTGATCAAATGCTTGGAAGAGATTTGTTTGTTGGAATTCAATTATTGGAGTTTATGTGCAGCAATGCCTCTTTAAGGAAGCAATCAGAATTTTTTTTTTTTTTTTTTTTTTTTTTGTTTATGATATGAACCTTGGTGAGCCTTATTCAGGGTTATTCCCAGTCATGTAACTTGAAAGTGGAAAAATCCTTCACGCTTGTATCATAAGAAAAGCACTTGAATCAAATATTATTTTGTCCTTTGCAATTGTTGACATGTATGTTAAACGTGGCTGCACACCCTGAAGGCAACTAGCGTCAATTATGGATTCCATTTAAAAGATGTTATATTTAGTAACTCTATCATCAGGGGTTATGTCATGCACGGTCATGGACTTCATGTGATTGGTGTCTATGATAGCATGATAATAAGGAAGGGCAGATTTAATGTCAATCCATTGCAGCTGCAAAAGTCCATTTTCGACAAATAATATCGGAAGAATAAATTCCAATTTGACAGATGGAGAGAGGCAGCATAATGACAGATAACTTTTGTTCTTTGAAGAAGAATTTTTCCATGATGCACCTGACGATATAAAGGAATTTATATTGTCTATTGATGGAGGCCACAACTCAAGAGACTAAATTTTGATATATCCCAGGGAGGAAGAGAGCCTAAGCAAGAGAAAAGGAAATTCCTAGAGGAAAATGAGCATCATCTATGTGAAGGCAAAAGAGCTGCTGATGATATTACCGTTGCTTGAAGACCTTGAGTCTTAACATATCCTTCAATTAAAGTGCCAATGGAATGATGAGCCGGTGCTTTTTCATATTCCCAACCTCAAATATTTTTGTTCAAAAAGTTTAGATTTTGAACTGCCATTCTGTGAAGAAAATGTAATCGAAACGTGTCCCAAGGTGACAACCTTTTCCTTTGGAGCTGTAAGCACACCAAAGCTTCCTAATATATTTAAAGGATCCTGTAGAAGATGTGATTGATGATGGCGCCCAACCTGCTGTAAGTGGTCCAAAATCCTTGAAATACTGCAGGAACATCTACTTGCCATATCTATCAAATCAAATGGTCATGACTACCTTGAGATAGTTAAATCCGTGTTCCATTTGGAACCCGGTAAAACTGAGGCAAAAAGGAACCCAACTTCAAAAATGGAAGGTGGACCCAGTTAAACTGAATCTAGTTGAAGTCCGGGATCCGTGCAAAGTTTTGAAGGCAGACCGGTTTAAACTGAATCTAGTTTAAATCTGGGCTCCGTGTGCGACGGCACGGCCGCCAACTCTATTTTAAAGTCCTTTATTGGATTATTTGCGATGGCAGCGGCCGCCAAGGCTATATGAAAAGTTCCTTAATTTGAATTATCTCAGGTTTTAAAGGTGGACCCTGGTTAAACCGAATCTGGTTAAAATTCGGGATCCATGTAAAGTTTTACAACCAAACCGGTTAACTGAATCTAGTTAAAATTCGGGATCCGTGTAAAGTTTTACAGCAAAGGAAAAGAAGACGGACCCGTTTAAACTGAATCTAGTTTAAATCTGGGCTCTGTGTGCGACAGCAATGCCGCCTAATCTATAAACATGTAGGAATCCGAGGTACATAAACTCGTTTCCGAAAATCATGTCAAGTTTATAAACATGTAGGAATCTGAGGTACATAAACCCGTTTCTGAAAATTATGTTGAAGATAAACATGTAGGAATCCGAGGTGCATAAACCCATTTTCGAAAATCATGTCGAAGCTAAACATGTAGGAATCTGAGGTACATAAACATGTTTCCATAAATCATGTCGAAGTTAAACATGTAGGAATCCGAGGTACATAAACCCGTTTCCGAAAATCATGTTGAAGATAAACATGTAGGAATCCGAGGTGCATAAACCTGTTTCCGAAAATCATGTCGAAGATAAACATGTAGGAATCCGAGGTCCATAAACCCATTTCCGAAAATCATGTCGAAGATAAACATGTAGGGATCCGAGGTACATAAACATGTTTCCGAAAATCATGTCGAAGATAAACATGTAGGGATCCGAGGTACATAAACCTGTTTCCGAAAATCATGTCGAAGATAAACATGTAGGGATCTGAGGTCCATAAACCCGTTTCCGAAAATCATCTCGAAGATAAACATGTAGGGATCCGAGGTACATAAACCTGTTTCCGAAAATCATGTCGAAGTTAAACATGTAGGAATCCGAGGTACATAAACCAGTTTCCAAAAATCATGTCAAAGCTAAGCAAGTATGAATTCATGGTAAAGAAACCAGTCTTCAAAAATCATGTCAGGTTTATATACATGCATGAATCCGAGGTACATAAACTCGTTTCCAAAAATCATGTCGAAATTAAACATGTAGGAATCCGAGGTACATAAAACCGTTTCTGAAAATCATGTCGAAGTTAAACATGTAGGAATCCGAGGTACATAAACCAGTTTCCAAAAATCATGTCTGAGTTAAACATGTAAGAATCTGAGGTACACAAACCCGTTTTCATGAATCATGTCAAGTCTATTTACATGTATGAATCCGGGGTAAACAAACCTATTTTCATAAATCATGTTGCAACGGCAATGCCGCTGTGTATATCTCAAATTCCTGTAAAGGAAAAGAAGGCGGACCCGATTTAAACTGAATCTAGTTAAAATTCAGGATTCATATGGAGTCTGTTTCCTACGAAAGGGAACGAAGACGGACCCCAGTTAAACTGGATGCGGTTAAAACCCGTGCTCCGTATAAAGTTTTGCAGAAAACAAAATAAAGACGGACCCGGTTACACCAAATCTAGTTAAAATCCCGGCTCCGTATAAATTATTTGAAGCCGAACTTGGTTAAAACTGAATCTAGGTTAAATCTGGGATCCCTGTAAAGTTTTGAAGACGGACTTGATTAAAACTTAATCTAGTTAAAATCCGAGTTCCGTGTGGAGATCCCGGTTAACTGAATCTAGTTAAAATAAGGGATCCATTTCTAATTAAAATCCGAGATCCATTTCGAGATCCTCAGTAAACTATAAATGCATCCCGGCAGCCCAGAGACCTGAACCACCGTGCTGGGGGCAACACGAGTTGTTAGTGGAAAAGCATGATTTTCAATAGCTAGGATTAAGGCAAACCAGAATGCAACAATAAGTATTTTCCATTGAATGTGATTTGCTTACATGTTATTAAATGCAGGAATATAAACCGGATATTTATCCCGGGAAAAACTGCTACAAAAGCAAGCAAGAGATTTTATTTCTTCTCGCACAACCCGGATAAGCTGGATACATCTTGGCCAAGTCCGCGTTTCATATCAAGCAAATAATACATCCCGGCAACTCAGAGACCTGAACTACCGGGCTGAGGGGCAACTGTTATGGAATAAAATATTAGACCCATTCAAGTGAGGCCCAACAAGAGGGAACCGAACACTAACCCTAAGGTACCAACTATAAATAAATGGTAAAACCTAAAGGTAAAGGGATTCTGAACTCTCTCTTTTACTATTTGGTCAATCACTGTGCACTCTCCCACAAAACACAACCCCCATCCCCCTTGGCGAAGAGCCTTCATATTTGTGTATAGTGATCCTCCATTCTCATAGGTATCTCATCCATGGATACCTAGGAGAGAGCTATTTGATCCTATATCAATATATTAGTCCACCTAGGGCTAGACATTTGTGTTCTTATGACAGAACACTAAGCGAGCTCGGATCATTGAAAGGGAGGAGGGTGTAGGAATCCGTACACGCAGCGGAAGGATTTCATCCTTTAAAATCTTACGAATCCCACAGGAGGATATATCAACGGCATTTAAATCGGGTTCGTTAGGAACTGTACCTATGCGAACTCGTGAGAGTCTTATTCAATTCGATCTCATGTGCGTCCTACTCGATCAACAGGAGCCGACTCTGCGAATCCACTCCCTCTACCAGTATCCACACCAACGGCAGCGTGCTAGCCCCTTCAGTATTTTCGCGTCTCTCTTTTTCTCTCTAGGGTTTCTCGCGGCTTTTCTAATACGTCTTGCAAAATGTCCCGTAGGTTTTTCCAAAACCTGATAGGCATATTATATATTCAAAATTAATCCTTATTAATCTTGAAATTTGGATTTGGATTAAAATAATATATTAATTAAATCTATCCAATAGATCTAATCTAATCTATTTATTTAATCAAATTAAAAGCCTCCTTATTTAATTTATCTCTATAAATTAAATCGAGATATGATATCTATCTATTTAATTAAATCGAGATACTATATCACAATTAAAATTAAATAAGATATATGATATCTTTATTCAAAAATTAAATCTAAGATACAATATCTCTATTTGTTTTAGATATTTAATTTATCAAATAAATTAAATACAAAACAAATATTATATAATAATATTATAATCTCTATTAAAAAATATTATTATATTATTTTTGAATTTAATAATATATATATATTCATCCTAGATTAAATACAGTATTCATTAAAGCTTAGACGTATCTAAGATTCAATGAATCTGGACACTATTGCTCGTGTTGGGCTATTCTTGTGTGCGACCCTACAGGCCCACACGAGATTGGCAGCAGGCTAATATTGTACCAACCCACAAGTCGCAAGCGGCCTCTAGCAAGACATTGCGACTACCCAATTCATATGGGGATCAATAATACAATACAACCTATCATACAACCATGTCACGTCCCTTTTGTCACTTGATAATTTGGTCAAGGATGAGGCATGGATAATGTCAACTTCCTGTTCTTGACCATTACTTTCTCGATTCTTGAGTAGTCTAACAATTGAAATGGAAACTCCTTTCCATGTAGTATGGTCATACATTTCTCAGACTCACTCATTGAGGGGCCCAGTATTATCTCTCTACAAATGTGAGGGACAAATTCCATCTTGACCATTCACATTCCTCTCCATGAAAACCACTGATCCCGATCCAAGCCTTTATCATCACCCGGTCAAAGGTGACTTTTGACTAGGTCAAAGATCAGCGACTCTCATGTAGGAATCCATGATGACCTCAGGTCAAAGGGCATTGTGACGCGGTTATATATGAGATAAGCTTATGACTAAATCCATGCAGCTTTCTCATACTGGGTCGGTCCAACACCTTGTACTCTTACAAGTGCCTATGACTTTGATTCGTATCTCCATACCTTATCAAAGTCATACTGGTCTTATTTCATCTTCGCTCCCACGTAGATGACCGACCCGGACATTTAGGATAATCTATAAGATATATCCAAGGATACTGATTATCACTATAAACATGCAAATGAAATGATAACGAAATGGAGAATACTTTAAATGACATTAACGTTTAAAGTACAATGACTTGCCCCTAGGGCATAATTTCCAACAGAGGGTTGGACCTAGGGTCCTCATAATAGGCTCTCTTCTTTCCTCATTTTCCCAATCCCTCCTTTCCTTTTTGATAAAAAATGGTTGTAAAATCGTTGTTCACATTGAAAGAGAGGAGGGTTGGACCCTAGAGTCCTTAGAACAGGCTTTCCCCTTTCCTCATTTTCCCAATCCCTCCTTTCCTTTTAGCTAAAAAAGGAATGTAAATTCATTGTTCACCTTTTTAAAACAAAAAACAAAAAAGCAAGCTGCATTAGATCGTGTTCTGGATGCGGTATCTTGTCTTTATGTTTGGCGCATGCGGTATCTTGTCTTTATGTAATTAATAAAACATCTACTTTTACTATTTCCCATATGAACGCTCATTAATATTTTTTAGCCTGAAAATAATCATGTTTTATTTTTAATCTTTTGTGAATTTCATTTATAATTTATTCGTTGTATTTTCTTTCTTTTTTCACAAATATTTGATCTATGTGAGAACAAATAAAAGAACAAAATATTCATATTAAAGCTTGCAACTTTATTATCATTTTTTCTTAAAATGATATGAGAAAAGAAAATAAATTACTGAAAAATATAAGGTGAAAATAATTGAAATAATAATTATGTTATAAGAAAATTAAAATAAAAACTTAACATGGCGGTAAACATTTGGTACCACTATGTAGCCCTCATTGTTTGGCCAAATTCTATCGTTTAGACCACTTATTAAGTTTTTTATGTTTTTCTATTTGATTTTTAGGTTCAAAAGTTGTTCGAAGGAAGTCAAAAAAATTTACAAAATCATTTGATAGTGTTCGCATTTGTTTTGGTCAATTTCGCTTTTTTTAGTGTCTTTTTGTGATTTTCGGTCTTTTTGTTTTTTTGAGTCTTTTTGTGTGTTCAGCCAATTCTATGTGCTTATGATGTATGAGTACTAGGAGTACTACTAACTCATAAATAATTATGGCAAAACAAGAAAATCGTCCCACTTTCAAAGAATTGGTTGCACCTAATGTTAATTATCAGCCTTTGTGCATTACATATCCTAAACTTACTGCTAATTTTGAACTTAAATCTGGGCTTATCCATTTGTTGCCCAAGTATCATGGCCTTGTAGGTGAATGTCCGCATAAGCATTTGAAAGAGTTCCACGTGGTCTGCACCGCAAGTAATTGATGAGGACCACATAAAGCTGAGAGACAAAGAGAGGCTTCAGTGTCTAATCAATAACATCAACAGGGAAGAGTAACATCAATTGGAGGATAAGAGCGAAGAAGGCAGTGAGAAGGAGCGGTCAAAGCTTCTTCAGATCACTCTTCATGCAATACTATCCCTGAGCGAGCTCAAATCATTGAAAGGGAGGAGGGTTAGACCTAGGGTCCTCAGACCAGACTTTCTTCTTTCCTCATTTTCTCAATCCCTCCTTTCCTTTTTTTTTTTTAATAGAAAAGGGACTTAAAATCATTGTTTATCTTGAAATAGAGAAGGGTTGGACCCTAGTGTCCTTGGACCAGCTTTCTTCTTTCGTCATTTTCCCAATCCCTCCTTTTCTTTTCTTTTTCTAAAAAATGAGTGTAAGATCATGTTCATCTTTTAAAAAAAAAGAAGAAGAAGAAGAAGCATTTGATAGTGTTTTGGATGCGGTATCTTGTCTTTACGTTTGGCGCATGCGATATCTTGTCTTTATGTAATTAATAAAATGTCTACTTTTACTTTTTCCCACATGAACCCCGTTTAATTTTTTCACGCGAACATAATCATGCTTTGTTTTTAATTTTTAGTGAATTTCATTTATAATTTTGTTAATGTATTTTCTTTTTTTTCACAAATATATGCTCTATGTGAGAACAGATATGAGAACAAAATCTTTTTTTTAAAATGATATGAGAAAATAAAATAAATTACTAAAAAATATTAGGTGAAAATAATTGAAATAATAATTATATAATTAAAATAAAAATAAAAAATAAAAACGATTATTTTCAATTATGGAATTCATTTACCAATAAAATGACGAAAAAAAAAATTAAAAAAAAATAAATAAATTCAGTGTGGAAATTAATTAGTGGAATTCATTATCAATTACCACACGGTACATTGTACTTTACCATGCAATATATTGTCATTATTTAATTAATAATTATCCGCTTTACTATTTCCCCATGAAACATTACCACGTGCGGTAAAGCTTTACAATTTCCAGACCCATTTCCTTTTCACGTTGAAAATAATCCTTTTTTTTGTCATTTTAGGTCCTTTGTTATCATTTTTTCTTAAAACAACATAAGAAAATAAAATAAATTACCGAAGATAATTAGGGAAAATAATTGAAATAATAATCATGTAATAAGAAATTAAAATCAAAATTAAACATGGCGGTAAACATTTGATACCGCCATGTAGTCCTCATTTTTTTGCAAAATTCCATCGTTTACATCGTTTTTTCAAATCTTTAATTTTTATATTTGATTTTTAGGTTCCAGAAGTTGTTCGCTGAAAGTCCCAAAAATTTTAAAAATCATTTGATAGTGTTCTGGTTTTGTTTTGGTCAATTTCTGTCGTTTTTGTGTCTTTTTGTGTGTTCTGCCAATTCTGTGTGATTATGTTGTATGAGTACTACGAGTACTACTAATTTAGACGAGTTGTTAGAATTTGATCCTAAAATTGAAAGAATCATTCTTGTTGCTAGAAGAGTTGTTAGGCTAAGTCATAGGACTACTACAAAAATTGATTCGATTTTGAACATTCGAGCATACTTGAACTTGATTCTAATATATCTCATTCGATAGTGTTATTTACACTGATTCTAGTAGCACTTTTGCTAACTCAAAAATTATCGCAGAACAAGAAAATCATCCCACTTTGAAGGAATTGGTTGCACCTGATGTTAATTATCAGCCTTTGTGCATTACATATCCTGAACTTGTTGCTAATTTTGAACTTAAATCTTGTCTTATCCATTTGTTGCCCAATTTTCATGGCCTTGCAGGTGAATGTCCTCATAAGCATCTGAAAGAGTTCCATGTGGTTTGCAGCACGATGAAACCAGAAGCAATTGATGAGGACCACATAAAACTGAAAGCTTTCCCATTTTCTCTCGATGGTGTGGCAAAGGATTGGTTATATTATCTGCAACCATCCTCCATTAGAAGCTGGAAGGATATGCAGAGGTTATTCCTAGAGAGGTTCTTTCCTTCTTCAAGAGCTACTGCTATTCGAAAAGAGATTCGTGGCATAAAACAAGTCAATAGGGAGAACATGCATGAGTATTAGGAGAGGTTCAAGCGATTGTGTGCCAACTGGCCACACCACCAGTTGCATTATTGAGCAATTGTTGTTTACCCATTTCTATGAAGGTTTATTGCCAATGGACAAAAATTTGGTGGATGCATTAATTGATGAGGCTTTAGATAACAAGACACATGAAGAGGCCTGAGACTTGATATCCATTATGGCTGCTAATTCCCAACAATTTGGCACCAGATCCAATAGTATAGTTGTTTATCATATTCAAGCATCTCCTGTAAATCAACAGAGACTGGAAAATCAACTTGATGATCTGACCTCTCTAGTGAGGGAATTGGCAGTGACACGTACAGTATAGTCTCCTATTCCACAGATTGGTTACTCATGTGGGTTCTATTCTGATCCTTATCATTCCACTTATTCTTGCCCCACTTTGCAAGATAACAGCTCCCTGGACCAATCAATAGCTGCATTGTGAGTTTTTCTAGGAAGGCCACAGTACCAGCAGCAAAATAATGCATTTTCTAATACTTACAATCAGGGCTGGAGAAATCACTCAAACTTTCGGTGGAACCAAAATCAAAACCAAAACCTGAATCAGAACCAAAGTAACTAGCTTCTGCGTAATTCTGGAAATTACCAACAGAGGCAGTTTCCGCATAATAGACAGAATTCCAAGGAGAATTTTTAACAGTCTGCACCTCCTTTTCCAGCCATATATGCACCTCCATGGGCAACACAACAGCAGCCTAGTAGTAGTGGTTCTTCACTGGAAGACATGATAAAGCAGTTTGCCACTAACACTCTGCAATTCCGGTAACAAACAGAAACTTCTATACAGAGTTTACAAACTTCAATTAAGCAGTTGGCAACATCATTGAAACAGCTCCAGCCTCAGGGATCCAACACTCTTCCTTCACAAACAATTCCCACTCCAAAAGGGAATGTTAGTGCTATTTCCCTAAGGTATGGTAAGAAATTAGAAGAGCCAAAGCAAGCTACAGATGTGACTGAAAAAGCATTAGAATAAGAGTCAGAAAAATTAAGGATTGACTCTAAAAATAAAGCTGTAGAAGAGGAACCTGAAATCTATTTCCTCTTTTTTTCCCTTAAAGAGCCATTCAATCCAAGAAGCTGGCGAGAGAATGCACAAGAGTAGGACGTTCTTGAAACATTCAGGAAAGTTGAGATCAACATTCCTCTTTGTATGCAATGAAGCAGGTTCCCAAATATGTCAAGTTTCTTAAAGAACTATGTATCAAAAAGAGGCAACTGAAGGGGACTGCACGACTGAGCTTAAACCAGAATGTATCAGCACTCATCCAACCCACCATGTCTCGTAAGTGCAAAGACCCAGGTACGTTTTCTATCCCTTGCATTATTGGAAATTATAGATTTGATGATTGCATGCTAGATTTAGGTGCTTTTATTAATGTTATGCCTGCATCTGTTTATAAATATTTTGGTCTTGGTCCTTTGCGTCCTATTGGTGTTATTGTCTAGCTAGCTAATAGAAGTAATGCTCATCCTACTGGTTTGATTGAAGATGTTTTAGTTAAAGTAAATGAATTGATATTCCCTGCTGACTTTTACATTTTAGACATGGAGGATGAATCTTGTAACATTAGGTCCCCAATCATTCTAAGGAAACCTTTCATGAAAATAGCTAAGACAAAGATAGATGTTTATTCTGGTACTCTTTCCATAGAATTTGGTGATATTCTTGTGATTTTTGATATTTTTGATGCCATGAGACATCCTAGGGAAGAGCATTCAGTTTTGTGCATTGATGTGATTGATGATCTAGATCATGTGCTTACTAAATGGTATGAGGATTACCCTGTTTTTTCATTTGTGTGTGAATCTGGTGTTTGTGGTTGTTTGAGAATGAGTGGTGCTCTATTTGCACTGAGATTAATGATGCATTATAAGCTGATTCTGACTTGATTGGTGATTCTGCATTTATTGAGGATTCTAATGTTTATTGTAAATTTGAGTGGCCTCACCCTTTCGGGTGGCGGGTTAGAGGGATTTCTTTTATCTGTTACCTTACCTTAGGTATTTACTCCATTTTAGCATATATCAAAGTGTGCGCGCAGAGCATTATATCGATTTGGACTACCTACTGTACTGATAAAAGTGCGATAATCAAAAAGTAAAGAGTCTCCGAAGGGTTAAGGGTACAGTTATTCAACATAAAATATCATAAATAATACACAGTCATCCCAAACTAAATACAAAGTGTAATAGGGCATTCCCTATTCTTCAATTAGCATTGATAAGCCCTACCTCTCCAAAAAGGTCTTTCCGACTCAGACGCATCCTCCTGTATCTACAGATCTATTTGAAGTTCAAAAACAAACCCCAGAGTAACTGTCAAACTCATGTACTATATATGTATAGTGTATGCATGCAACCATGTCATATATAATCACAAATAATATGCCAAACATACCATATATGCATTCAGAAACATACACAATAACCAATCATCACGTACCGTCGAGCTGCCTTACCAAGGCAAGCCCTGGATTTACCGAAATCAAAACCCGTAGAGCCGCCATTACCAGGCTAGCTCCAAACCTAACGACCCGTAGAGCCGCCAATCAAGACCAGCCCTGGACCAATCCTTAGCGCTAGGAACACAATAGTCAGGGACTCGAACCCCAACATGCTCTGTATGCATATTTGGCAAAACATACAAACATACATGGCAAACAACATACAACAAACACATATCAAGTACTTGAGTAAGCAGTTAGTACCTGTGGGTTGTTCACTGACTCACAAATTTTTATAGCGCCTGATAGCCGTTCCAAATATAAATTAACCCTATACAACATCAAAATACCTTATTTTTAGTATTTCCATAAATACCCTTTCATTTTTCTTGAAATCTGAGCCCTAGTTCAGAAATTCCAGTGACTTTGTCCCAACTTCAAACATTTTTAATAAATTCTACAAAAATCCCATTGACATGAAATCAGTTCAATATGAACCCTTAGCATGTCTAGTTTATGGGAAAAATACTTCCAGACCCCAAACGAATCCATATTTAATTACACATCCCAATCTTTACTCTCTGGTCAGAAACATACTACAACTTTATGGGCGATTTTCAACAATTTATTTATCTTAGTAGGAAACTCAAAAAGACATCACATTATATATCAAGGTGAAGCTCAAGATGTGTAATTTATTCATGTAAAGTTTCAGAGAAATTGGACTTCATTTACTATTTGTAAGACATCGTGGAAGCTTCGCTACCCAGAAAATCCAGAAGCTGGCAGCAAGCTATTCTTTGAGTTTTCACTGTTTTCGGGTTCGTAAACTTTAACTCTGACCTAACCCCATAAAAAAATCTCATTGTAAAATCATTGGACCCCTAAAAAACACCAAAATCATATCACAACCTCATGCCATGGTCAGGTGGACGAAAACCCTAACTTAAACTTCAAAGGTTTAGGTTTTCAGTGTTTACCTAAAATCAGAGCTTTACTTTGTGAACAATGATCTAGGTACACTGATCCTTCCTCTACCCTCTACTGAACACGCCCGTTTCATCCAAAAGAATGAGGGTTTGAGCCTTTATAAAATAATTACAATGATCTAGGTACACTGAATTATCTTGTTCATGCTTTTGTCCACTGGTTAATAACTTAGATCAAGGTTTACTGACTTAATCTCCAAGAAATTCCAAATTGTTCCAGAAGAGGGCTATGTGGCACAACCCTAGCCAAGAGAATCATATTTTTACTTTTCAAAATGTGTAAATTACCTATTTTGGCCCGAAACACCCTTTTGTCCAGAAGTTGGTTCTATCGGAAGCGATTTCCGTAACCGGACGCGTTTGTCCGAATATCTTCCGACGCACCGGAGAATACCTGGATATGATCAAAAAGAGGATCAAAATAGATAATATGAAAGAGGATGAAAAGATCTTCAAAGTTACATGCCCGGATTTTTGAGTTTCTGCAAAATCGCGCGAAACGGACACCGATCGGGTAGCTTTATCGGGCCGGAGGCCATAAAGCAAGAGTCATCATTGGATGACAACTCATTCTTTGAATTTTGGACCCCTTGGATGTCGGCCAAGACCCTTGGATGGCCAAAATTTCATCTCACAAAACCCTAGATCTAACGGTCTAGAAACAAAGCAGAAAATTCCCTTTACGTCTCGAATTTTCACTATAAATACCCCCTCCCCTCTTCTTGAAAATTCACACCATTCTTCTCTCTTGCTTGGCCGAAATCTTAGAGTGAGAAGCTCTACAAAAATTCTGCCTAGCTCCGAGTAAGTCCTTACGTCCTTAGCTTTTAGTTTCCGTAGTTTTTCGGTAGTTATAGTAGAGCTTGTTGTTTTGATCTAGGAAGTTTCAGAATATATTCCTATACATTTTTTTAAGCCTCATTGCATTGAAAGATGCCGACGAGGTAAAAACCTAGTGGGGATAATTTTGAAATGGAATAAGGTCAAAGTAACAAAGTTACGCGAAATTCCGCCAAATAGGGGTAGTAGGGGCAAAGTGGTCTTTTTCACCTAAAATGCATGTTATGCTGCCAAATATTCATAAGTGTGTTATTATTCGATTAGAATACTTCGACGTCAAAACCGTCGAAATTCCATTGTTCCGTATTTGTTTTTGTGTTGAGCCATTGTTTCACTTGTTTTTACGTACGGCCGTCAAAAAGTACCATTTTTAGCCGGAAGAGCCGGATATCGCAACTAAGGTACGGACGCGTCTTTGTAACCCTAACTCTATGCTGCCTATATACTTTTGCGTTATAGATACGTTCATAGGCGAGGTTACGTTGAGAATCGTCGAGATACTTACTGACTTTACCCACGGATTATAGTATTGGTAATGCCATTTGAGTTATTCCTATCGGCGAGGACACGTTAGTGGCATGGCTTTGGATATGTGCAGAACTAGTCGAGAGAGACTTTACATCTTGCTTTGTGCTTATGTCATGTCCATGTTATTGATCATACATCTGGCTTTGTTTGCTTTTGTGATGATATCTTTGTATTGAAATGAATATCATTTGTACGTATCTTTGTTTTATTTGAGCATAAGGTTAACCGTTACCGAGATCCATATGTGGAATGGATCTCACCTGTAGCATCAGTGCGGAGGACCGATGTTTGGCGATCGAGGCAAGCATTTGGAGTAGGCCAAGACATGTCTACATTATTTATCGTTTTCTTTAGTTTCTTTAACTTTTGAGAATTCGGATGACTCGTAATCCGATACATTTACACTATGGTCCATATTTTGAATGTAATGTAAATTACTTACTTGCTCCAATGCTCTACTCTGATTACTCTGCTTGAAATATTTGGAAACGTTTTTAAAAAATTCCACCGTTTTCAAATGGGATGTTACACCTTCCATGTGCATGCATCAGATCTTATTGGAAGAGGATACTAAGTCAGTGAGACAACCTTAGAGATGCCTGAACTCTCTTATTCTAGATGTGGTGAAGAAAGAGGCGACTAAGCTTCTGCAAGCTGGTATTATTTATCTCATTTCTGATAGCTGGTGGGTTAGCCCAGTCCAGGTGGTTCCCAAGAAGTCTTGAGTGACTGTGGTAGGCAATCAAAAAAAAAAGAACTCATCCCCACAAGAGTTCAAAACAGTTGGAGAGTATGCATTGATTATAGAAGACTCAATCAAGCCACCTGCAAGGATCACTATCCTTTACCTTTTATCGATCAGATGTTGGAGAGGTTGGCTAGTAAGTCTCACTACTCCTTTCTAGATGGCTACTCGGGCTATTTCCATATCCATATTACTCCAAAGGATCAGGAGAAGATGACATCACATGTCCTTTGTCACTTATGCCTACCAGAGAATGCCCTTTGCCCTCTGCAATGCACCTGGCACCTTTAAGCGTTGAATGGTAAGTATCTTTTCTAAGCTTCTAGAGGATTGCATTGAGGTTTTCATAGATGATTTCACTGTATATGGGTCTGATATTGATGCATGCCTGGCTAATTTGTTGAGAGTCTTGAATAAATGCATAGAATATAATCTTGTGTTGAATTTTCAAAAGTGTCACTTTATGGTTGAGTCAAGCATAGTATTTAGGACATATAGTGTCGAATATGGATATTAAGGTATATCCTTCTAAGATTGATGTTATTACTGCTTTACCCTACCCACATTTATGCAGGAAGTTCTTTCTTTTCTTAGTTATGCAGGTTTCTACCGGTGCTTCATCCAGAATTTCAGCCAAATTGTGGTACCTTTGTCCAACCTTCTGCATAAGGACACCGAGTTTGTGTTTGATGATAAGTGCAAGTTTGCCTTTGATCTTTTGAAGCAGTTCCTAATCACGACCCCAGTAATCCAACCTCCCGATTGGCTTCTTCCATTTGAGTTTAATTGTGATGCCTCTAACTATGTTGTTGGTGCCATCTTAGCTTAGCGGGTCAACTGAGCCTCCATGTCATTGACTTTGGATTCTGCCCAGTCTAATTACACCACCACTAAAAAAGAACTATTGGCTATATGTTTGCCTTTGATAAGTTTAGGTCATATCTACTAGCTAGTAGAGTAATTGTTTTCTCTGACCATGTTGCTTTGAAGTTTCTTTTGAAAAGGGAAAATGTTAAGCCTAGACTTATTCGGTGGATGTTATTTCTCTAAAAATTTGATGTTGAGATTCAAGATAAAAGTGGAGCACAGAACTGTGTAGCTGATCACTTGAGTTGCATCACTCATTCTCCCTCTGATTCCTGACAAGCATCTTCTACAGCTGCAAGGTAAGATTCCATGGTATGCTGATTTAGTTAATTACTTGGTTGCTAGTGTTTTACCTACCAATTCCACTACGGCCCAAACTCTGAAATTAAAAAGTGAATCTAAATATTATGTTCAAGATGACCCTTATTTGTGGAGATTTTGTAGTGACCAAGTAATTAGGAGATGTGTGCCTAATATGAGTTTGATTCCATATTGCACTTTTGTCATGCTTCTGGCTATCAGCGAGCGAGGAGTATTTCCCGTAGGCATGAGATGCCCCAGAACCCTATACTGTTTTGTGAGATCTTTGATGTCTGGGGTATTGATTTTATGGGTCCATTTCCTACTTCCCATGGTTTTACTTACATATTGCTGGCTTTGGATTACGTTTCAAAATGGGTTGAGGCGAAAGCCACCCGAACTAATGATTTTTCTGTGGTGGTGGATTTTGTTAAGTCTAACGTTTTCTGCAGGTTTGGTATTCCTAGAGCTATCATCAGTGATTAGGGTTCTCTCTTTTGTAATCGAAGCATAAATGCTTTATTACGGAAGTATGGAGTGTTTCACAAGGTCTCCACAGCCTACCACCCTCAAACCAATGGTCAAGCTGAATTCTCAAATAGATAGATCAAGCAAATCCTCCAGAAGACTGTTAACTCTACGAGGAAGGATTGGAGTAAGAGACTTGATGATGCTTTGTGTGCATATCAGACCGCCTACAAGACTCCGATTGGAATGTCTCCCTATCAGCTTGTCTTCGAGAAAGCATGTCATCTTCCGATTGAGTTAGAGCATCAAGCCTATTGGGCCATTAATCAGTGCAACATAGATTTGGCTCAGTCTAGAAGGGAGCAGAAATTGCAATTGCAAGAGTTAGATGAGCTTAAATTGGATGCTTATGAGATTTCGGGATTGCATAAAGAAAAGACAAAGGCATTCCATGATAAGCATATCCTGAAGAAATAATTTTCTGAGTGCCAGAAAGTTCTTTTGTTCAATTCCCGTCTCAAGTTTATGCCTGGTAAGCTTCGATCTAGATAGGATGGCCCTTTTCTGATTACGAACATATTCCCTTTTGGTGCTGTTGAGTTGTGTGATCCACCCACAGGAGGTTAATGGGCATCGCCTCAAGCAATTTCAAGAGGGATCCTAGCAGCAGTTTGTGGAAGTAGAGATCCTTCTCATTGATGCTGCCTATCCTCCATAAGACCCTTAGGAAGTATTCTTCTTTCTTACTCTCTTCTCTTTTTCTTTTCTTTCTTCCATTTTCCCACTTTCCTTTTTCTACAAAAAATAGTTTTTATAAATAATACACTATCTTTCTATTGTGAACTTAGACATTTCGGTTTTGATGGATCCTTCTGTTTAGACTGAATTTATGGACTATTGGATTATATGTCATGGTAGTTAATTTTGGGATGTTGGCTGCATGATTTGGTATTGACCTTTGTGATATTTTGGGCCTACATTAATGGACTTCATCTTTTACCATTCTTTCTTTCTTGTGTGCATCTGCTCATGATTTTTGTTCTCTAGAACTTGCTCCCTTTCTTTTTTAAACTAATTTTTTCACGTACATGCATTCATATGATGGAAACTTGATTTCTTTATTTCCTTTTCCTACTTTGGCCAAATAGCTTTCCCTTCAATTATCTATCTTTTATTAGCCCCTTTGTGCCTTTTTGACTCATTCTTTTCTCAGCCACATTACAAACCAAGTGTAAAATCATTTTATTCGCACCTTGGAAATTTATTGAGCATTGGTTTCACCTTAGTTTTGTGTTAAGTGTGCGGGTTGCCCAGGTGTTCAACATTTTAAGTCTGGGGGAGTATTTGATTTTATGTCATTCATCATTTGGCATTGATTTTGGTCATTGTGATTCTTAAAAAAAACAGACAAAAAGAAAGAAAGAAAGAAATAGGAAGCAATAGAAAGAAGGAGAATTAAAAAGAAAATGATATTGAGGTGATTTGCTATTATTAACTAATGTTCTTTGAATTTTTTGGGTGCTTAGCCTATCATATACATAATTATTCACACCTTTACCCTAGCCCCATTACAACCTTCAATAACAAGCTCTCTTGATTTTTGCATGCATGTGTTATAAGTAGTGGAGAAATAGAAATTGAGCAAGCTTATGGTAGGACAATTTCCTTGAGTAGAATTTGAGTGATACACTTATTTACCCTATACACTTGAGAGATTGATTGAGGGCATCCTTGAGAGACCATCTTGTGTGATTAGCTTCATCGATTGAGATTGCCATGCTTTATAATCTGAGATGAAAGAATTTCAATCTTGATTGGTTGATATTGAGAACCTTTGTGATCTCAATTTTTGAAGTTTTGGCAATTGTAGGAAAGAAGAAGTTTTCTTTTACTCTTTTTCTTTTAATTTTGCCCAGGAGTGAAAAAAAAAAAGAATTGTGGGGGAATTTGATAATTGAATATTATTTCACTTATTTGTATATTTTGGTTAATAAATATACCAATTTTTAATTGATAAATAAAGGGTTTTATTACTTAATTGGGCTTTGAGCTTTTAATTGGATTTAATTCATTTTTATGATTAAATTCTAGAATTACAATTATTCACTATGTTTGCCATAACTTTTGATCTAGATATCTTATTAGCCCCATTCTTGTTTCATTTTCTAGATGATTCAAAGAGCTACAATTGATATGAAGACTTGAAAGGCTGATTCAAACAAGAAGATGGACGAAATTGGAGCTAAAGACAGACAAATTTTTCTAGATTTTTTATTTGGCCCGAATTTTGTAGTAAAAGACCAATTATTAGAGGTTTCCAATTATTACAGGTTTCTTACTTTTAGTCGTCTTTCCATTATAAGTAAAAATTAGATGGTGGCTACAATCAGATAATCAATTACATTTTATGACATTTTTGGATTAAAATATAAGCTTTTTATTTCCTCTGAGTTGTTCATAGCGTTCTTCATCTTTTCATCTATCTATGTTTTGCCCAGCCATGCTGGCTAAGCTTCTGTGATTGACCCATGGATTGAGGATCCCACGAATCTAGAGGACTCGCACTTCAATCGATAACATAACTCATTTCTATTTATTTTAATAGGATCCAATTTTAAATGCGGATTGGGTGTTAGATTTAATACCCAGATTGATATCTCAAGGACATAGGTCGAACCGGGTTACAGAGATTATTGAGCGATCGCACAGTGAGCTCACCACGTGTTCGATCAAACGCTAGGCGATCGTCTAGTCGAGGGAGTTTCTGGACAAACGAAGAGATTATGGTTTGTCCAGAATCAATCACGAGTTTAATACCCAGATTGATATCTCAAGGACATAGGTCAAACCAGGTTACAAAGATTATTGAGCGATCGCACAGTGAGCTCACCACGTTTTCGATCAGATGCTAGGCGATCGTCTAGTCGAGGGAGTTTCTGGACAAACGCAGAGATTATGGTTTGTCCAGAATCAATCACGAGTTTAGTTATTATGTTTTTGTCCGATGAAGGTTACGGAATCCCAATTCAGGGTTAATCGTTTTTAATCTAATTAATCTTGTTTTCTTATATTCTATTTTAGTCTTCGCTTTGTTTAAATTACATTGAAAAACTCCCCCATTATGGTTACTGTTTTACTACGTTTACTATTGATTTTATACCCGTTGTGAATTCCTTGAGAGAAACAATCCAAGTTCTGTATACTACAATCTTTATTGAACTTGGTTATTTTGTGAGAGCTTGACAAATCTCATCAATTACTGAGTACTCAAGTAGAGGCTTCAGTCACTCCAGTGATGAGAGATTGAAGTAGAGTCAGAACTTCAACACTAGCAAACACTCAAGTGAAGAAAAAAGTCACTCAAGTGGTACACTCAAGTTGAGGCTCAAGTGACTCGAGTGTTGACCAAATGAAGGAAAGCCAGTTATAAGTAAAGCAAGCACGTAAGTGTTAAAACAAGCCAACTCGAGTGTGACATTAAGCACTCCAATGCTGAGAAAGAAAAGAAGTTGAAAAATAAAGAGTGACGAAGTCAGAAAGACAGGAAAAGGTCTCTAATTGAGTGGAGAAGACATCACTCGAGTGATAATCAAAGCTAACTCTCAAACGGGATTGAGTGTTCACATAACAAACTTGAGTGAGTTACCTTTATTGCTTTGATTTTCTGAAACATCACTCAAGTAACGTGCTTCACTCGAGTGAGAATCTAGTCCACTCAAGTAAAAAGCAATAAAATGACAGAATATATCATACAGTCGCGATGCTCTCTCTCACTCTTTCAGTTACGTTGTTCTCACTCTCAAAAACCCTCAGACGTATCAAATTTGCCTTCTCAAATCTGTAACTGTTAAGCCATTACTGTTTTATTCACTTCATGGAACTTCTCAACTTCCCATTCCCGTTTATTCCCCTCCATTTCCATCTATTTAAAATCCTTATTTTTCTATCATTCTCTCACTCCAAAAGTCGAGCCCCAAATCTTTGCGTTCTTCGAATCTCTAGATTCTCAACAATCTTCTTCATTCAAGGCTAAATGGTGAGAAACAAGAGGCCATCGATAAATAAGGATGACTCGCCGCCTTCGTTGAAGAAGGTCAAAACAACCTATACTTTGAAATCATTTTAAGTTTAAGCCTAAAGTTCAAACTTCTGAACACAAGCCGAAAGCAAAGGGTGTCGTGATCAAAGAACCTTCTGAGACTTTGATTTAACCAACCTCATATGTACCTACTAGGAAAGGAAAGGAGACAGAGGTCTACAGGCTCGTCAATATATGAGCAAACTCCATACGACCTCTCAAAGATGTTCTTCTTAGATTCCACGCAAATACAGATAAGGCACTCCTTTTTTTTAGGCCACTGATAGCCAGGCAACTCCAGTTGCCTCTAGGTCTGCACGTCCTATCCCCTCAATTACTCGAGGAAGCCCAATTACTAGTTCCTCCCGCTGGCTTCATCATAGCTGCTCTTGACTATCTAATGAGGTTGCCTTTGACGCTAACTATGGTAATAAATCCTTCATCCCCACTGTTTATGTTGACTTAGATAAGTTAAAATTTGAGTGCAATGTGGATTTATCTTCTTATTTGGACCAATATGCACCATGTCTAACAATTAGGATTGTATATTGTCCTAAAGTCATCAAGGTATTTTACTTTCATATGAGGATAGCCGACTCAACCGATGACGATAATAATATTCTTGAAGAGGTTCTTAAGAAGGTGCGAGGATAGACCATTAGATTCACTGCTGACTTGATCAAAGGATTGTGAATGTCCTTTCTAAAACTATGAAAGAACTCTTGCAACATGAGATTTTCAACATCTTGAAGCCAAGAGAGGAATTGGGGCCTCTGAACGTTTCTCCAGGATCTATGAATGACACATTCTCAACTATCTGGTATATCTACGCGAGAAATATGGTGAATATAAGAAAGAACTTCTCTCATTTCACCTTTAAAGACTTTCTTCTGTTTGCTTCTATTACCTCCAAGGAACCAAGGAACGTGGGTGCTTGGATTATGGATGAGATGCGACAATACAGTCAGTAATTTATGTCACTTAAATTGTAAATTTTTGTTTTCCAAAAAAATTATAAAACATTACCAAAACAATTCCGTCAGTAATTTATGTCAGTAAATTTCTGGCAAAACCCACAAGGTAGTCTTCAATTGCTAGAATGCTTGAACCCTAACTCACTAGATTCCGATGGAAGGAGGAGCTATCCTTCAGTTGTAGAGCTTCAGCTTCCTCTTCTACTTTAGGTCACCCTCTCTCATCTCTATTCTCTGTTATTTTTCTTCTCTCATATCACATTTTTGGTTATGCCGGAGAGCGAGCTGGTGGTTGGCCTCTCATGGCAACCTAAGCTGCCTATCCCTTCTTCTTCTTCTTCTTCTTCAGTAAATGTTTCTCAGAACAAATCTCAACCCCATGCCACTAGCAGCGCTATCTAGAAACCCAACTCCGAGTTTGTTGATGACTTCTTTGTTCTGCTCAACGATCCCAAAAAAATGATCAAGTTGCTCAAAAAGCAAATCTCAGCCCCATGCCACTAGTAGCACTATCTAGAAACCCAACTCCGACTTGTTGATGACCTCTTTGTTCCGCCCAACGATCCCAAAAAATTGATCAAATTGCTTAGAAAGCAAATTAAAGATGCAGCTGGAAAAATTTGGTATTTTTTCATTCCTACTAATATTATGTTCCAAATCCTTCTGTGTTACTTTTTTATTCTTTTTTTTCATTGTGATTCATATTTCATCTTTTGCTCAGGCTTACCTTCTACATCTTCCTCTTTTTTTTTTCCTTTGTATCTTTATTAGGTTTGATATGCCTACCCAAACCATAACCCCTAAGTTGGAGAAAGATCTAAAGCTATTGAAAGTTCTTTTAATTTTTTATTTCTTCTTTTCCCCTTTTTGTATTATTTTCCTCTTCTGTGTTTAGGGTACATCAATACCACGGCTCCTTCCCCCAATTAGGACCATATATCAGTCCCCCTGCGTTTACGGTTCACGGGCTTTCTTATTGGTTTATCCACTCCTTTCTTCCACCCAGCATGCTTCGCTTGTAGCATGATTGACCAAGAGACAACACTAAATTTTAGCTTCAATCTTTACTTACGTTACATATTGATTCAACTATTTTGATTCTTGTAGAGGAGCTGAGCAAAGAAGAGCGTGAGGTGTTCTTGCAGTAACTACTACAAAAGTACTTTTGACGTTTGTTTTTAGGCCCTTTCTACATTTTTTTTCTGGGAGACACCTATGTGAGCGACGTAGTAAAGTCTGGGAACAACGTTCATTTAAAAAAGGGACGTCATAAGAGACTTACGGCGTCCCTTTTTTAAAAGGGAGGTAATAGATTTTTTTAAAACCAAAAAAAATAAATCATCGTCGTGAGTGACTCTGCTTTTTTGCTTCCCCATACGTATACACTTCCCCATGAGTTATGCTTCCCCAAGCGTTCGACCGGCACTTGTTGCACAGAATGGAGCTCTGAAAAACAAAACCAACGAAGAAGATGAGAGCAGCACCACTAGTTTCAGCTCTTCAGACCCTCCATCCCATTTCCACCTTCGTCCTTCTCCGTCGCTAGTGACTTCACCACTTCATCTACCATTGCTGGTGACCACCACTCCACCATCACCATGAAAAAGCTTTAATATTTATGGGAACAAATCTTACGGTGGCGGCCGAGGCGGTGGTTTTAGTTGTGGCTACGGGTCTGCGGCTATGAATCTCTCAGCGAACTCCACGGCTGCGAGGGGCAAAGAAAAAGGAAAAAATAAGATACTTACACCAATTTCGATAGGAGATTCAACAATTTAGGGAATAAAACTGAAAGCGTAGAAAAATAATAAGACAATCATCCAGATTAAGGAAAGCAAGCAAAAAAATAAACCTATCATTGATCTTATCAAGGAGACGTAATAAACGTAGCATATTTAACATATGGAATCTGAAATTTATGTTCTTGAACAAGTTTATACCCAATAACAAGCATATATAGTCAACTAGCCAGTGTAGATGTGAATGCCAATGGCGATGATGAAGATAGTGATGAGGCCGAAGTGGATGATGGTGTGAACGCGGATAGAAGCGCTACTAGTATTCATGAACTCAACAATCCTGCCCCTTACTGGAATCTAAAACAAAAGACCTGGGCTAAAAGGCACAAACAGGACCACCGCAATGATAACTGGACCCCAATCTGCCATATTCTTTAAGCTTTTTACACACAGCGACAGAAAGGATTAGGAGATCTGGCAAAGAGAAAAGGAGGTAGTGAAGGATATAGTTGAGGGAAGGTTTAAGAAGGAAGGATCTGAGACGCTTAAGTTAGTGGTGGTGGGGTACAGTTGTGGAAGGGATGATGACACTTTTTCTGTGATTTTCTTGCCCTTTTGTTGTCCTAATTTAAAATTGGGATGTCAACCGCTTACTTTTGGAGTTGAAAAGGGATGCTAAAAGTGGTGCTCTTGGAGCAAAAAACCTTGCTTTTGGCGTCCTTTTTCAAATTGTGACGTTAAAGTAGGTTTTTGGCATCCAAATTTTAGAAAGAGATGCCAAAAATCATTTTTTGGCGTCCCTTTTTGTTAATGGAACACCCAATATATCAATTTCTGTACATAATTACAAAAATGCAAGTGCTATTATTTTTTACTTTCTTTTCTGAAAAACATACATTTTTTTAGGAAAGTAAAATCTGTTTTTTTAGTAGTGGGGGTCGCATTTCTTGCCGGAAGTCTATAGGTATTTCCATTCTCTGCTTCTATCATCTGAATATGAATCTATATGATAGGGCATTCATTCCACAATTTATTGCTAAGTATCCAGTAAGGATGGGCTTTCATTAAAACTTATAGCTTTGTTCTGTAAGGGTTTGTGGAGGTTAATCTTTACTTCGAAAATCTGTGATATTCTTTTTCGTATTAACTGATAAGCACCTAAATTCATTGAGAAACCTTCCATAAAAATTAGATATTGAAGCGGGAAAATCAATTTGCTTAAGTACTCCATTGAGTAGCTCATACTATTAGTTATAGGACTTAAACACCTCACACTACCTTGGTCTCTTAAGTGCTCACCCTTAGAAAGCTGACAGGTATGTCTTGGAGAAATTTAGTGTTGAACTTGAGAGCTTCTTGGCTGATTCCCATACTCATTGTGATACTTATTGCAAATTGTCCAGGCCTGTGTGAAGACAAGTTTAAGGATTTTTTTTTTTCCTTCTGGACACAAATTGGTTTCTTGTCTTGATTTTAATTCATAAACATTCCGACTTGGACATTTGTCTTGACTTTTTACATGACGTTTGCTCTTCTGGAAATTTCAAGATTGTTTGGGATTGTTGCTTTCAACTGGATTTTTTAGTTCTTCATTTTACTCGACAAATTTCAAGATTGTCTTGACTTGGACATTCATGTTGCTTTTCTGGACTTAATTGCCACTGTTTGTGTGTATACGGTACAGTCTTTGGAGTGAATGTTCTGTGAGTTGTTGGCTGTCACAATGCTTATATATTAGAAATCTGAAATTGAGTTTGATTGCTGTCAACCTGTTGTGTATTCTGATTAGCTTTGCATATGCTTTAAGCATACTTCGACAATTTGAACTTGATCCTCTTAGGTTGGTAGAATCCTCAATTTGGCTTTGGTTATTCTTATACAAGTGGCTTCCTCGAAAACTCGCTTGAACTAAAATATTTGGGTGTTAATTGTGAGTTGGATCCATTGCTATCCTATATTAGTACATGAAATTTTTAGAACTTGCATGATGTTGTATTCTGTGGATCACTGGAGCTGTTAGAATTGTTGATTATGGCTTGAATTTTGCTGAGATGGAAAATAGGCAACTTTAGTTATTAAGCACTGTTGATTATATCAGTTGCTGACACTGTTACAATGCACATTGATACTTTTCTAACACAACTGCAATTGTAAGAATAAAAGTACTAGTATACATGTAGCTGTTATTCAATTGTAATGAACCTATATCTTCTTGCCCCTTAGTAATCAATCTCAAAACAAAAAAATTTCCCTAATCAGCAATTAAATAGTCTTCCCTCTTTCTCATTTGAGTCTAACCTAATTTCTTATTCGCCCATCAATTGAGTTATATCAAAGTTGCAATACCATTCATATACCCTATGTTTTTTTTTTTATTTGAAAAAAATTGAAAAGAAATAAATTGTAAGATTAGATATCAGTCAAGGAAAAGCATAAATCTGTTGGCATAGACAAGGAAGATAGATGCCCAATTTGAGGAGTAGTTTAACACTGGAGAGATCAAGAGAGATGCATGCTTTTCTTTCTTGTTGCTTTCTTTTTTATTAACTTTTCATGTGATTTTACCCACACACAAAAAGGAAAGAAAGAGGAAAAAATTTCAAGGAGAATTTTTCTAGTGGTCCAGCTTTTCTGCAACTTGTTTTGATCCTATGGATCAGAAAAAGAAAGGTACTTGACCTTTTTAATAGATGCAAGTCCGTCCTCTCATGACCTGAAACATCAATTCTCTCTGCCATGTTAATTCTCCACTTTAGCCCCACTATATTCTCCCTTCCCTCTTATTCTATCAGTGTGCCAGTTGTAGGAATAACTTTTAAGCACATATCATTTTTTAAAAAAAGCATATCTCTGATACTTTCTTTGTTTCTGCATCCCAAATTTACTTATGGTGATAAAAAAAATCCAATGCTAATATGTAATTCAGTAAACTTGTATATATTTGAACATCTGTAAATGATTATGTCACTCTGCTGATTATTATTATTATTATTTTTTGAAATTATAGCAATTTAGACGTCACACATGAGTCATGACAAGAGCATCCATTATCCGCTGCTTTCACTTCCTATTTTTTTGTGGATATATTTCTGCATAGTAACTTGAAGCACCATAGTTAATGGGTTGTGGGTGTTTTTTTTTTCCCCAAGAACTAGTGTACAAGACAAAAGCTTCATTTCCCTTTAACTCTGTTTGTATGTGGCCATTAAAACAAAACAAAACTTCATCATCTATCTATTTTAAGAAGATGCTTATGTGATAAAGAAAGGTAATCCATTGAAATAATTCAATTATTCTGATTCCTGAAATGCGCATCATTCAAGCACTGTCAAATAATTACTTCTATTTTGGATTCGTGGCCTGAATTGGATTGGATAATTGAGTGATTTGATTATAGGAAGTGATTGTCAACCTATGATTTTAGTATTAGCTGCAGGAATCGAAGAGGTTACCTCTGAATGCAGCACGCTTGTTAGTGAAGACACAATATGCTTTTTCCAAAGTTCTCTTAAGTGAATCCAGAAAATAGTATAAGCATATTAACGTGTCATTTAGCCTCTTTTTCTTCGGAAGGACTAAAAACCTTAACAGATAAATAACTGAAAACATGCAAGCATACGATTGCTTTCTGAGCCCATCAGGATGAAAAGTAGTGGAACTCCTTAGCCCATTCCAGTTTTGGACACTTGTCATAATTTATTGGTTCTTTCTGCAACCCACTCGTTGAAACATAAAATTATCATATATGGCATAAATTATGGTCAATATCCAAACCCCCATAACTGCTTTAGGTAACAGTTTCAGCAATGGCAACCAATAGCCAACTTGATAAGGAAAAAGATATGTAAAGGAGATACCTTGTACCTACTAGCTCCATTGAATTTATGCTTTGCAACGGAATATTTGGATCTGTATCAACCTTGATCATTGATGGTCGAACTTGTATCGTCCCAGTAGGAAGCTGCAAGATTTAAGAATAAAAGAACTACACTACCAGCAGAATAACTGGTGCACATCTAAATTCACATGAATCTGATAAGTATTTAGTCTGATAACTTCATACTCTGATAGAGATGTTAAACCTAGACATCATCTAAAAATAATAAAAATATATAATCTGAATTCTTCAACCTTTTCTTAAACCTTTGATTCAAGCACTGTCAAATAATTACTTCCATTTGTGAAAAAGGAAGCTGATGGTTCTTTCATGGAAACATAATCTTGATATAAATGAGACTGATGCGTTTTGCTGTTTGATTGTGTTGCACACATCTATCAGTTATTCCCAAAGTATAAATTTGGCTTCATAATGATCACATACCCATTGATCCTTCGTCTGTTACTGAAAATTCATCTGCCTTTCTAAGATAATTTGGCTTCATAATTTAGAAAGAAATCTGTTCTAATGTACATATTTTGTGTACTTTGTTTGCAGGATGAATTTCTAAGACTAAAGGCATCTGTCAATTCTGATGAAGGTAGTGTCCAATCTAATTAGGATGAATTTAATTTGTGGTTAAAGGTTACCGGTGGTAAGAACAAGGGTCGCATCTATGGGCTTGGATGTGAAAATTAACATAGTGTTTCTTCTGCCTCACCTCCTTCCATCAACTCGATAGGGGATTCTAACATTCCAGAATTGCACACAGGGATAACACACCTCACACAAGAGACTGAAAACCTGAAGAGAGAGAGAGAGAGAGAATCAACACCCTAAACAAGCAATCAACATGATTTTGTCAGCATTGCAAGGAATGGGGATTCAATTACCTAATCTCTCTAACCTTGTCCATGATGAGACTTCATCTAGTACCAATGCAAATGAAGAAGCTTAAAATGAGAGTTGACAACTTACGGCTTCCTTATGTTCTTTTCTTTGTTTTCATACACTTGTGACTTTTTACATGTATTGGGCCTTTTTTTAGTGTTTTAGTGACTTTGAACTTGTGACATTTTGCCTTGTTCAGTATTTTAGTTACTTTGAACTTGTTACATTTTCTAGTTCAATGAACAAGCTAATTTTCTCATTTAAGTACGTTAAATTGTAAAAATAAATTTTTTTTAAAAAAAAAAAAGCTTAAAAAATGGAGGGTGTGAACTTTTTGTTGAATAATTACCCACAAAATTTCATCTCCAGTTCCAAGGCTAAAGTGGGGAATTAGCCGCAAAGTTCCTTCTGCAATTATGTGGCTACTTACCCATAGAATTCCACAGTTAATTTGCCATGGAATTCCCTAGGTAATTTTTCCCATGGAATACGTCACAATTTCACGACGCAAGATTCCATCCTCAATTTACAACGGAATCTTTCCATCAGAAATTCTATGGGAAAATAGCAACGGACTAAAATTCGATCGGAATAGGTCTTTTCCACAGTTTTTTATGCCACCGACTTTGGTCCGTCAAAAATTTCTTACCAATGGAATTCTGTCGGTAATTTCCGTAAGTGATATAGTTTTTTTTTTTTTTGGGTAGTGTATATTTGTATTGTTTGTCATGCTATGGGTGTCGCTAATATTTCTTCAATTGAAGAAATATGATAAGCAATGATAAGAGTTTTCAAAATACTTGAAAATTGATAATTTCTTGACATAGCATGAAGGAAAGATCTTGGCCATGGAGTATTTCCCAAGAAATTGGGAATTGGTCCTCCAATAGAATAGAGGTGCAGATAGTCCAAAGCAGATGGAGTTGACATTGCTTAATAAAAGCAAGTAGTCCTCCAAGACCAGAATAATGAAGTTGACATTATTCTAATAAGGGCAACATGTCCTCCCAAAGAAATAAAGAACAGCCGAGGCAAGGCAAGCAGAGTCCACCTTATTCCAATATAAGCATAAAATAGAGAGCAAAGGGTGGCCAAAAACAGAGAAAAGAGAATAAGGCTTGAGGAAATTGAAAAGCTACGAAAATAGTTGTAGGGTTACCAAAAGGAATGAGTAAGGCCTAATAAAAGAATACTGATATATGTTATCAATCTTAAGAATTATCAGTATAGTTGTCAAATTGAGAAGAGGTCAAGTTATTCAATAACTTTATACTTAGGTCTTAAACTTCTCAGAGAGGGATTGCAGTTAGATCCCCAATACTGCAGTTAGATCTAAAAAGCGAGCTCAAGGAGATCATAATAGATTTTGAGATTGCTGTTAGAAAGTTACAGTCGTAGACCTCAAGCAAAGTTACTAAGCCACAAAGTATAGCAATTCTATGGGAAGACAATAACCTATAGCAGATCTCATATATATTTGTTTGAGTTATTGAAAGTCAATATATGTAATGGTACGTATCTTAGCTCCATAAGGAGGAGAAGGAGGGCTGTTCTCAAGCCCAAGGTAAGTTCCATGTGAACAACATGGCAAGTATATATGAAAGTAGTTAGTAGGTAGTTAGTTTATATGCTTGTATGAGAAGCCACGAATATGTGAATGCTTAGTCACAGGGGAAAATAGTGAGTTAGATCATGGAATTTTGTAGGGAAATAGTAGACATCCAGAGCTTTTGAGACTGAAGTTAGAGAGTTGATAACAGTGACAAATGAAAGCTTAACTACTGGGAAAGGCGTAAGCGTATGTGTATTGTACAACTTGTATGTTTCATTGTGCATGCACTTTATTTCGTGGGAGAAATGTCAAGACTAGCTAACAAACCTATAGGAGATAGAAAAGTGAAAGAGATTACATGAGAAGACAATTGATGAAGTTGTTATAAGAGACAAATAAATGTCGTAATATTCTTTGCGTGGGCACAGAAGCATTTCAGCTTTCATGTGAGAAACTTCGAAACACCGGAAGAGTTAAAGATTCTTGTCGTGATACATTCGAGCAGCAAGTGGCAAAATTCCTCCACATATTAGCACATAATTGTAAAAATATATTCATGGCTTTCTATTTTCAGCGATCAGGGGAGACAATTAGCCATCGTTTTTGTTCTGTAGTAGAACACAGATGTCCAGCTCTAGTGAGCTGAGAATGGTTTATCTTAGATCAAAGGGTCTTCCACTGATTGAGTCTCAGTGAAAGGTGCCAACTCGATAGTATCTATGGTTGAGATACCGTCGAGAGAGCTCGATCACGATGCAACACGGAGTCGGGACGTTTCGCCCGGAGGGTGTGTGTGTGCCGTGTGATCGAATGATAAGTAATGGAAATAGAGAGAGTCCGAGTGCACCTGGTGGGTAATCTCCTATTTATAGGGATTACCTAGGGTTTCACTCCCATGCAAATGCTCCCATCCTTCAGCCGTTATGCACGTCCCACGTTCTCCAGGTCTCTGCTCCACTAATTGTACGGTCCTGCACATATCAGGCACGATGGAGTAGTGGGGACCATTTACTGGTTCCCTATTTACCTCGGGTAAATAAAGGGGTTTTCCGTGGACTCCCCTCTGAGCCGGGAATCTGCCTGGCCCAATATATTGGTCCATAACAGTTGCCCTCAAGCTCGGTATGGCGGGCTTCCGACGTGCCGAGATTAGCGTGTTGACTAGTCCGGCCATCATTCATCCGAGTTCGAGCTCGGACTTTCCTCCTTTTTCTAGGAGCCTCCTTTTGCTCTTTATGCCTTTCCGCTCTCTATCACAGATGACGGGCTTTCTCCTTTAGAATACTTTCTTGACCTTGATAGCGACCGGGGTTCGTGTCAACAAGTGATCTTTTGGTCAACACCGTTATTATGATCTCGGTCATAACCGGCTATGAGCTTTCGTCACTTTGCCGACTTTCTCCGACTTCCCCTTCGTTCTAATACCACGGCCGTCAAAGTCGTCAATTCTATAACTACCACCTTATGGCAACCGGGATTGACGTCCTTGGCTATTATGCCGCCCGGTTCCATAACCATTTGTATTAGGTGTCTCCCACATATTGCCCCCAATTTGGGTTGTCATAAAAGATATTGGTAGTCATGATTTATTTTGACTTTATCTACATAGGGATACGATTTTCGCTCTTTATGATCATAATCCCCTTCGAAATTTGTGTACGGTTAATGCACACATTAATCGTCGATCGCACGCCTTCCTATTAGGAGGCATTTATTACCGCCGGCGCTTGCGCTTCCCATAAAGCGGAATTTATTGCTTTCGACGGTTGTGCCCCTCTTATAAGAAAACGTCCCAGCGGCTCTTGCGATTCTCTATGTTACGAGAATGAAAATTGTTCGGGCAATAAAGTCCACAATGCCCATATAAGGGCATGATTTCTTTATTCCGCATCTTGAAAGTTTGAAAACTTTTCCTTCTCATCCGAATCTTGCAGATGAAAATCCATTCTATACAAATGGGGATTTCCTTTGGATCAGGCCACAGACCTACGTTTTTCTCTTTAAAGATTTTTCCGGCGAGAAAGCAGAAAACCAAGAAGAAGAAACATAGGTTCATTGAGATGCCGCCGATGGTCCTTTCCATTGGTGGCTTTCAACTGTATTTTCCAGTCTTCATCCACATCCCCCGACGGGCTTCTGGGAGTCCAACTGTATTTGCCAGTCTTCACATGCCTGGCAGAATATTGCCACTTGGATCCCAGCTAAGGGCCGTCGGGTGCGTGCGTGCCCTTTCCGTGGATTGGCCGGTACCGGAAACATTCGCCCCCGGGAGTGCCACGGTTGGGGTTGCACAGCGCCTACGGGTCAATAGGTCCCCCGTATCCAAACATTCCAAAAGGATGCCCGCGATGCACTTCGAGAGAGCTCCTTCCGCCGGAGAGGGTTCTTCATCCCTTCGCATATGACGGCGAGCTTTTATTTCAAGATTGTTGTAATCCCGCTTATGAATACCAATTCTGTCTATTTTCCTATATGAATGTTATGTAAAACCGTTCACTTATTAATGGAAAATCTTGTTTTATGCTAGCTTCTCTTTTGCGCTTCTTCATTCCAACCATTCCTTCTTAAAAGTAAACCGCCCTTTCGGATAATTTGGAATAAGCTGAAACTAATCGACCTTCAGAACGGATTGTCTTTAAAATCGACGCCCTCCAATCCGGACTGAGCTGAAACTAACCGCCCTCCAGAACGGATTACTTTTTTGAGGAAACCGTCCTCCAATCCGGGCTAAGTTAAAACTAACCGCCCTCCAGAACGGATTAATTTTTTGAGGAAACCGTCCTCCAATCCGGGCTAAGTTAAAACTAACCGCCCTCCAGAATGGATTAATTTTTTGAGCAGAATGGCTTGAAAACCGACGCCCTCCAATCCGGGCTGAGCTGAAACTAACCGCCCTCCAGAACTTCTAACAGGGTCAAATCCACGTGCTCTCTTTTCTGGTGTTTTTTAGTACTCAACCGTCATTTTTGCGGATTGGCTGTTATTGCAGCCTTTGGTTTTCGTGCGTATTTAATGCTCTCGCTGTTTCCCCTAAAATGCTCCGTTGGACAGACGCTTGGCGTAGGGAGACGTAGGGTTTCCAATTCCGTTAGAAGGAGTTAACGGTGTCGCAACTCTTGGCCTTTCAAATTCCAAACGTCTATATATATTTCTCTTTTCGAAAATTGTCAACCCTTCTTGACATTATCAACTATTCTCTGGCTTCAGGAGTTTACCTTGCATCCAAGCTACGCCTTTATTTGTCAATCTTGCGCATTTCCTCTTTTTCACCAGGTATTATCGCTTGCCCAAAGTGATTTCTTGCTTCCGACTTCGCTCTTAGGCTTACTATAATGCATGTGGTTTTTCCGAGTATACTCATTGCGCTTTCACGGGTTTCTATCGCTTTCGACTTTTCTTGTATTTCCGGGTTCTTTGGGTGGGTTCTTAGTTTCTATTGCCCTTTCTAGGTGTTCTTAATGGCTCGAGCCTTTCCGTACGCCTGTGAAATCGGAAGCTCTTTGCCAAAAAATCTTCCTTTAGGTTCCGACATCGATCCTTCTTTACAAAAACTTTCCAGAAAACCCAGCAACCATCCCAGGCCCAAGAAGGTACTTGCTTTGGGAATTACCCTTTGACGGAGACGAAACGCTTATTTCTTTATCCCGTCTCATTGTAGTTCTAACTCCCTTATTTGGGACAATACTTTTCACCGACCCCACACTAATGCTCTTTGATTTTTAATATCTAGGTGCTCATGGCTTCATCCCAGCCCAGCCAGTCTTCAAATGAAGGGTCCAGCACTTCCACCCCTTCCCCAATTTCTACAAAGCTAACCCCGGCCGTAAGCCACAAGGTTACTCAGGTGAAAAACTCCCTAACCGCGAAGGATCTTCTGCAACTCGGGGTTGGGGACGGGGTAGGTTACGTCCTGCGGTTACCCGCAAAAACCGAATCCGTAGACGTCGGTCGTTCAAAGGAGAGAGGTCCTCACTTCTTTTTCATCTACCGGGATGTCATCACTCTTTTGGGGGTGAGGTTTCCCTTCACCGATTTCCAGACCGAGTTGCTGACTCACTTGCACCTCGCCCCCTCCCAACTTCATCCCAACGGCTGGGCGTTCGCCGTTGCCTTTGAGAACTTGTGCGCGGAGAAGGACTTTATTTGTAGCGTGCCGGTCTTCATGTCCTTCTTTTCCCCAATGGAGACCGTTATCCAGACGACCGAATCAACGAAGTGGTTTGGGTAGACCACTCTCCGAAGCATCCGCGATCGGAGACTCTTCAGGCCTTTCCGCGAGTCCTGGAAGAACTTCAAATATGCCTTTGTCAAGGTCGAGGCCCTCAAGGGCTGAGCCCCGTGGTTTGTGAGGAGGGCCGACTCTGGGGAACTCGAGGAGGGGTTTCGCCTTTACTGGTCAACAGACCATCATACCTTGAGGCCCGACGAATTCCTTCCACAAGCGTTTTCAGATGAGGAGGATGATACCCTCCTGAGACTTCTGGAATACGTGGGGTCTCTGGGGGATCCCTTAGATCCGGCTAAGTACATCACCACGCCTTTGGTTAGGCGGAAAGCTACCGCGAGTATGACTTTATTGATACTCAGCTAAATTGCATTTTTGTTCCTCTTTTATTGTTCTGATATCCTTTTTCTTTTGCAGGCCGAGCTATGGGTAGACCGAAACAACTTGCCATCTTTAAGAATCACTCACGGGTCTCAAAAGAAAGCCTTGCTATCCCGGTTAGTGACACACCGGCTCCTGACCACGGCTCGCAAAAACGGCTAGCCCCATCTGATCCCGAAGGAGATGCTGCCCGAAAGAAGGCCAAGGGAAAAGACGTTGTGGCGGGACCACCAAATCCCAGCAAGATGCCGGTTTCTCAGGGTTCGTCGGCTCTTCTTATGCCTCCCCGCGCACGCTTACGCTTGCCGAAACCGCGGTCGGGGGAACCTTCTGTGGATCGACCTTCCAGAGGGTGCCCTGTGGGGGCCTGGGTTGAGCCAGGAAGTGCTAGACGTGATGAGACCTCCTGCTTTTCTTCACGACGCATCCGGCCTGACTGAGCCAATCAAGAGGATGCTGAATAATATGCAGCTGGAAAGTTAACGCGGTCTTTCCCTGCTTCGCTCTTACGCACTTGTCAAGGTAAAATACGGGCTGGCGTACGCTCAGTTGGTTGCGGCGAAGAGAGAGAACGCTACCCTGAGGCAAACCTCCGAGGTGGCTAAAATTGCGAGGGACGGGGAATAGAGCCGTTGCCAACTTGTCGGCCCTTATACCCGAGCACGCCCGGCTACAACGGGATTTCTCCTCTCTGAAGGCTGCCAAGGACAAGCAGGAAGAGGAACTCAAGTCTTCCATTTCTAAGGAGAGGACCTTGGAAAAGGAACTGGAAACTTCCAGGTCCAACCTCCAGAAGATGGAGGAGAAGCTGTCGGCGGCTGAGCTGGATGTCCGTCGCTTGGAAGATCTTCGCGCGGATGGTCTCGTGGCCGTAGATAAGGCTCAATCTGAGGCCGAACATCATAAATCCCTACTCGTGACCAAGGAAAATGAGCTTTCGGCTAAGGAGGTCGAACTAGGTCAAGCCAAGGTGGGGTTGACCGAGTATGCCGATGCGGCGGTTTTCTCATTTGACAACGCCGTTGCGCAAATTCGCGCCCTCAATCCCGACCTCAACCTTAACTGGATGGCCTTAACTATGAATCATATGTTAACGAGCAAGGGCATCGATACCTCCCGGGTCGAAGATGAAGAAGGAGAGGAGGAGCGGCCCCCGGCCCCGTCTTCTTGAACTTATTGTAATTTTCGTTCATTTTGGTTGTTTTGTAAACTGTTGCTTTTGATGCCGCGGTAATGACCCGGCTTGTATGTATGACTGTGATATGATCAATCCTAGCTTTCCATTTTTTGAATTTCCGCTTTAACTCCTACGCGTTTTCTTGAAGGCGTGGCGTGGTCTTTTAAAAACTGGATGTTTAATCAAGAGTTTATGCCATCCTTTCGCGAATATGCTGATGGAAACTAGTTAGTCAGCCATGAATCCACACGCATTTAATGGGAACATGGTGTCTGGAGCCGGGCTATATTGCCTCGGGATCCTACATGCTTTAATTGGAACACGGTTTCTGGAGCCGGGCTAGAACGCCTCGGGCTCCTATGTGTTTTAATTGGAACATGGTTTCTGGAGCCGGGCTAGAATGCCTCGGGCTCCTACATGCTTTAATTGGAATATGGTTTCTGGAGCCGGGCTATAATGCCTCATACTCCTACATGCTTTAATTGGAACATGGTTTCCGGAGCCGGGCTATGATGCCTCATACTCCTACATGCTTTAATTGGAACATGGTTTCTGGAGCCGGGCTATGATGCCTCATGCTCCTACATGCTTTAATTGGAACATGGTTTCTGGAGCTGGGCTATGATGCCTCATACTCCTACATGCTTTAATTGTCCTACATGCTTTAATTGGAACATGGTTTCTGGAGCCGGGCTAAAACGCCTCATACTCCTACATGTTTTAATTGGAACATGATGGCGAACTTGTGTTTGCAAAAAATGGGCTCCTAGACCCAAAATTCATTAATCTTAAGTACCAACACTCAAAGGGATCATCATAAGAAATCAACACAATTCATTTGCCTGCGGTATTGCTTGCAGTATTTCGGCAGGGCCTGTACTTCAACTGTAATAGGCCTTAAGCTTGTCCGCGTTCCACGTTCGCTTCACAGGTTTCTTAGTCAAAGTCTCCAGCCTATAGGCTCCTTTACCCAGGTTATCAGCCACCCGGTATGGACCTTCCCAATTTGCTGCGAGCTTTCCCTGGCCGGCGTTCTTGTTTTCGATGTCATCCCGTCGTAGGACGAGATCCCCCTTGTTAAATCCTCGGGGTTTGACCCTTTTGTTATACCGGTTTGCTATTAATTGCTTGGCGGCCAATTCTCGGTAGTGCGCCGTCATCCTGACCTCATCAATCAGATCTAATTCGACTATGATAGCCTGGCTATTCTCTTCTTCCTCATGTAGAGCCTTTATTCTCCTCCATGAGGGCTCGCCTATCTCAACCGGGATCATTGCCTCGCACCCATAAGTCGATCCCGAAAAAGGAGTCTCGTTAGTTGCCGAATGGATGGTAGTCCGATATCCCCAAAGGACTGGGTACAATTGATCCACCCAACTTGACTCGGCTTCTTCCATCCTCTTCTTCAGCCCTTCAATAATAACCTTGTTGGCCGCCTCTGCTTGTCCATTGGATTGTGGATGCTCTACAGAGGCGAAATGCTGCTCAATATGGAAGTCGGCCATCATTTCTTGGAAGCCCTTGTCTATGAATTGGGTTCCATTGTCGGTGACAATCTCTGCCGGGATACCAAACCGAGATATGATGCTCCGCTGAAAAAACTTTTGCACCCTGGCTGAAGTGATGGTTGACAGCGGTTCCGCTTCTATCCACTTGGTGAAATAATCCACCGCCACTATCAACCATCGCAATTGTCCAGGAGCCATCTTAAAAGGGCTGAGTAGGTCCATACCCCATTTGTAAAAAGGCCACGAAGCCGAGATAGGCGTTAACTGAGATGGCGGAGTTCGCAGGAGATGGCCGTGTTTCTGACAACTGTCGCACCTTTGAACGTGTCTCTTTGCATCTTCCGCCATCGTCGGCCAAAAGTAGCCAGCCCGCACTGCCTTTCTTGCCAATGCCTTGGCTCCCATGTGATGACCGTTAATACCCTCATGTATCTCCGCCAGTACATACTCGGCCTTAGCTGAATCTAAGCACTTCATCAACGGAGAATGGAAACCTTTTCGGTACAATTCGTCCCCCATCATGGAATATGAAGCCGCTGTTTTTACCAACTTTCTGGCGTCCGAAACATCTTCCGGGAGTATTCCCCTTTCCAGGTAATCGACTATTGATTTCCTCCAATCACTTGCCTCTGAGATGACCATCACGCAACTTGGCTCCAACAAATTCTGTTGGATGATTGTTCGATGATTTCGGGACTTTTAGTACTCGCCAACTTAGATAGAATGTCGGCCCTTACGTTGTCTCCTCCGGGGATATGGACTATGGTTACTCTATCAAATTCCGCCATAAGTGTTTGACCTTTCCCAAATATTTGATCATGAGAGGCCCTTTGGCTTGGTATGTACCTTCTATCTGGGAAGCAACCAGCTGGGAATCGGTAGATACATGTATGTCTTTTGCCCCATTTTCCTTGGCCTGCAACAAACCCGCGATTAGAGCCTCATACTCAACCTGGTTGTTTGAAGTGCCGAAGTTGAAACGAAGGGAATACTCCAATGATACTCCTTCCGGACTTTCAATGATAACCCCAGCACCGCTACCCCGGATGTTGGATGACCCGTCCACGAACAACTTCCAGGTATTTTCAGACTTGTCAACCCGGTCATTGACCGGTGTGAATTCCATCACGAAATCCGCCAATGCCTGTGACTTAATCGCATGCCGAGCTTCATAAATGATGTCAAACTCAGATAATTCGATGGCCCAACTAACCATCCGTCCTGCCAGGTCTGGCTTGTGTAGAATCTGGCGTATCGGCTGACTAGTGCGTACTATGATCGTATGACTTTGGAAGTAGGGACGCAACCTCCTTGCCGCCACTAAAAGGGCAAATGCCATCTTTTCAACTTTTGATAATTTAGTTCGGAACCCCGCAAGGCCCGACTTACGAAGTACACTGCGGCTTTTGACCGTCCCGGGCATCCCTAATCAAAGCCGCACTAACTGCCTCATTCCCCACAGCCAGATATAAAATTAGACTCTCCCCCGGATCCGGCCGGGATAGCACCGGCGGGGTGGATAAGTACTGCTTGATCTTATTAAATGCCGACTCATAGTCTTCATTCCATTCTCCGGAGGTTTCCTTTTTTAATAACTTAAAGAACGGAAGGGAGTTTTCTGCGGATCTCGGCAAAAATCGGGTTAATGCCGCCAACCTACTCCGTCAACCAATCTGCTGCACCTCTTTCTTGTTCCTTGGTGCTTGCATATCTAACACGGCCCGGCATTTGTCCGGATTGACTTCAATTCCCCTATGCGTAAGCAAAAAGCCTAAGAACTTTCTGTTTGGAACGCCAAAAGCGCATTTAGCGGGTTAAGCCGAATCCGGAACTTTCTCAATTTATCGAACGTCGCGCAAGTCCTGGATATGGTCGGTTACTGAGATAAAGACTTAACAATCATGTCGTCTATGTAAACCTCCACATTCTTTCCAATCGGTCCTCAAAGACTCGATTCATCATTCGCTCGGTAAGTGGCTCCCGCATTCTTAATCCAAAGGGCATAACATTGTAACAATAATTGGCCTTGTCGGTGATGAACGCTGTTTTTGCCCGGTCACCTGGATGCATAGCGATTTCATTGTAACCTGAATACGCATCCATGAATGAGAGTAATTTGAAGCCTGACGAGTTGTCCACCAACTGATCAATACTTGGCATCGGGAAGGAATCTTTTGGGCACACCTTATTCAGGTCTTTATAATCGATACACACCCGACATTTGCCACTGGGCTTCTTTACCATGACCACGTTTGACAACCAAGTAGTGTACTGCACCTCTCGGACGAAGCCGGCTTCTAGCAGTTCCTCAACATGGGCGGCCAAAGCCTTTCGCCTATCCTCACCCAGCTTTCTCTTCTTCTGCGACACCGGGATCGCTTCGGGGGTATTGCCAACTCATGACAACATACATCGGGATGAACCCAGGGAATCTCTCGACGGTTTCCGAGCGAAGATGTCTTGATTCTCTTTCAAGCATCTCTCTAGCTCGACCCGGCTCGGGGTCTAAACTCTTTCCAATTTTAGTAATCTGGCCGGGTTCAGCGCCCAATACTAAGTCGTCTAGCTCGCCATTAGGTTCGGTCTTCTTCATTTTTTGTTCCTCGCGTAGATCCAACTCGACGAGATTCACCGACTTACCGTCTTCGTCCGCTCTTGGGGACTTTATATTTCACTCCCTCCGTAATGACGGATTTATTTTGCTTTCTTTGACCGTGTCGAAATAACACGACGTGAGTCTTTCCGATCGCCCTTATCGTTACTATCGATTTTTCCGTTGACCAACTTTAGCTTCGGTGCTTAGAGGACGCCAATATGTCCCAATCGTGGATGGTAGGACGACCCAAGATAATGTTGTATTGGGATGGAAAGTCGGCAACTATGAATTTCACCCTTTCCGACTTAAACGCCTCTTTAGATCCCAACGTCAACTTTAAGTCTATGTAACCCTTCGGGCATGTGTCTCTACCATTAAATCCAATCAAGGTTGTTTTGCATGGCTTCAAGTCCTTCGGGTCCAGATGCATGCGTTTAAAGGCATCCCAAAGAATAATATCCACCGCACCGCCGTTGTCGATCAAGATCTTCTTAACACAACAATTTACCAATGTTTCGTGATAACTAGGCCGTCATAGTGCCCTGGCGGAACGTCCTCTAAATCCCGCGTGGAGAAACTCAGCACCGGGGGGTCCAGTTTTGTCGTGTCCCTTTTGAACTCAGGGCGATCCCTGATGGACAAGACCTCCCTTAGGTACTTTTTCCTCTGACTATTCCAATCCCCTCCACCGCCAAAACCTCCGCTAATCGTAGTGCAATCAAACTTGGCGTGTGGGAATTCGTCGTCACTATTCGTCGCTTTCTTTTTCTGTTCACGCTTTTTCTTTTCTGGAGGTGGGCTCTTACTCCTTCCTCCCTGCCGTCTCTTGCCTTGCCGTCCCTGAGTTTGTATGACAAACCGACGAAGCTTGCCCTCTCGCACGAACCTTTCAATGGCGTCTCTCGGATCCCGGCGGTTGTCGGTTCATGATCGTGTTGATCATGAAACTCGCAATATCACGTTTTATCGAGACTGGCATCCCTTCGCAAGGGCCAAGGTCGCTCCACCTTTTTCATTTCCGTGGTTGCCACCTCCTTCCAAATCTGAGCTTGAGACACCTTTAACGGGGTATATTTGTCAAATCTCCCCTCCGCTTTTTCTCGCCTTGGTCTGGGCTCTTGACCTGGCCCGCGGGACTCCGGCTTACGCCCGGGATAATGCGGCTCTCTGCCCTTTGGAGGAGGACTTTTCCCCCTTTCCCTTAGTACCTGACTCATCATTTCCATTTGTTCGAGCTCCAAGTACGTCTTTGACCGGTCCGTAAACTCGGCCAGGGTTTGGGGACGACTTTTCATGACCGACTTCTTAAGCCGGGACAAATTGCTAAGACCTGTTATTACGCAATGTAAATGCACGTCTTCTTTTAAACCAGGGATCTGGAGGGCCGTGTCCTTAAACCGGTCCAAATATTTCTGCAATGTTTCATTGGGCGACTGCTTGACTTGATCGAGCTGGAACTCGGTCTTTGGCTGTTTCCGGCTTGTTGCAAAATAGAGTAAGAACTTATGTTCCATTGTTTTCATATCATGAATGGATTCAGACGGCAAAGAGTGGAACCACGTCTGAGCCGCTCCTTGAAGGGTTCCCGCAAACAACCGTGGAACCACGTGTCCAACAATACCCTTTACTCCGATCTCCATCTTGAAGTTATTCAGGTGAATCAAGGGATCTTGAGTACCATTGTATTTCGGTAATTCCCGGGAATCTAAACCCTTAGGATAAACGGCGGCCATAATCTCTTTAGAAAATTGATTCAACAATCCCACCCCAATATGCCCTTCTGCCGAAGTCTTAGGCATGTTAAGAGATGGGGGTACCGTTGTCTGCTTGTTCAAATCCGAATTTTCAACTGACTGCTTTCCCTTAGCCCGGGAAATGTCGCCCTCTGCTAACCTTCGAGTATCCTCACCTACCCCGGTAGCCGTTATATCGCTAACCCGGTTAGGCTTATCATAACCCGAGCAAGATGCACGCGGATAGGATTTTCGAGCGTCCTCAATCGCTCTTTTAACAATTCAATCTCCTAACGTTCCTCCTTAGTAGGCTCTTCCGAATCATCTTCTGCCAACTCGTCTTTCTCGTAACTTCTTAAGGGCTCCCCTCCGTGAGTATGTGCCGAGGTTGAGATCATTACCCGACAGGTGCCGGCTCTATCTCGTCCTGCAACCCCGCCGGAATTCCCCTTCAGTCCCTCACGCTGATGATTAGCCAGCCTTATACGTTTTGACTCGTCCTGACGCCAGATAGCGTTTCGGCGTTCCAAGTCCTCCTGAATAAGTCAGGCGTCCTCTTCTCTCTATAGCCGCTGACGAGTTTCCATATTCTTCATTCGCTGGAGTAATGAATCCACCGTCATGCGTATAATTCGGGTATCGGGGTGTTCCGCTTGGACTTCCCGAGAGGGAGAGAAATCATCCTGAACCCTGGTCTACTGCCTTCTAGCCATCAAACTGGGATGGGGAGAATTCGATGTATCCTGCATTTCTCCTTCCATCACTTCGACGACATAGTTAATATCCGGGTTAGCCGAATGTGAATGTTGAACCGTGTGATTTTCACGTACAAGCTGTCGAGGCTCTCCCTGAAGCTGTCCCGACCGGAGTGCCTGACTACGGCTTCTAGTGGTTGCCGCCATCCTCAGTGGTATCACCGGCTTTTAACGTACCTGGGAATCAAAGTTTATAGATCCCCGCGGTCGGCACCAATGTTCTGTAGTAGAACACAGATGTCCAGCTCTAGTGAGCTGAGAATGGTTTATCTTGGATCAAAGGGTCTTCCACTGATTGAGTCTCAGTGAAAGGTGCCAACTCGATAGTATCTATGGTTGAGATACCTTCGAGAGAGCTCAGATCACGATGCAACACAAGTCGGGCGTTTCGCCCAGAGGGTGGTGTGTGTGCCGTGTGACTGAATGATAAGTAATGGAAATAGAGAGAGTCCAGAGTGCACCTGGTGGGTAATCTCCTTTTTATAGGGATTACCTAGGGTTTCACTCCCATGCAAATGCTCTCATCCTTCAGCCGTTATGCACGTCCCACGTTCTCCAGGTCTCTGCTCCACTAACTGTACGGTCCTGCACATATCAGGCACGATGGAGTAGTGGGGGACCATTTACCTGGTTCCCTATTTACCTGGGTAAATAAAGGGGTTTTACTGTGGACTCCCCACTGGGCCGGGAATCTGTTTGGCCCAATATATTGGTCCATAACAGTTTTCATGATGTATTATGAGCCATTATTTCACTTGAGGTTGAGTTTCTTATACAGCCTTCTCGGGATTCAAAGTTCCTTCACAAATTCACAACAATAACATATTATACCCATATTTCAAGGTCATAATATCAAATCGCATGATAATGTCCTAGTTTTCTTAATTACTCTACTCAAAACCAATTTTATATTGTAATTTGTAGGATTGTATTAGAGTAAAAGATGGAACTCAGGTTCGGGCAAAAGTGACTAAAAATGAAGTTGCTTGATTTCAAGGACGAAAGGATTACCCTACCCAAAAAGTTTTTGCTATTTGTTCTTTTGATAAGAAGTTCACTTATGTTTTGGCTGGTTGGGAAGGAATAGCCTCAGATTCCAAAATTTAAAAAAGTGCATTATCAAGAGAAGAAAATCTTATAATTCCCCAAGGCCAGTGTGTTTACTATTTAAATTTTAAACTTCATAACATTACCTATTACTCTTCTAGTCCTAAATATAGAGCAAAATTTATAGTACAAATTGCATTACAAACTTTGTCATATTTAGGACCGGAAGTAGTATTAATTATGAATTTGCTACTAATTTGTCATTCCCTGAACTTTGCAAAGGATTAAATGTTATCCTTCCCTCTATGGAAACATTGTCCTCCAACGGATTTATCTCAAGGGAAGTCAACCAAAAATATCTGACCACCTGGATTAACTCAAAGCTAGTGAGAGACTAGACCAAGTTGCGCCTAACAGCTAGATTAATGTCTCCAACGGTTACATTAATCATTCCAACAGTCATTTAATGCTTTCTTCATATATAAGTTGAGGCATTCAAGTCTCTACAACAACCAACATAAAAGAAAATGAAAAGCAATCAAGTGTTCATCTGCATTTAGTGTTTTCACCTACTTGTAAAGTATCTTTTGATACATTGTACTTCAGTGCTTATTCTATCTACTCTTTCATAGAGTATATCATTGAATATCATTTATTGTAAGAATCTCAAATCGTAGGACATGGAGATTGGGTTTATCAGTTTACAACTTGTAAGGGGGAGTGTATCTTAGTGAGAGGATAACTTTTGAGTGCAGAGTGTGTAACTGATTCTGAATGAGTGAAAATCCCAGAGTGTCTGGCGACTGGACGTAGGTCAAGAGTTGAGACCGAACCAATATAAATCTTGTTGTGTCATTCTTCTCTACTCCTCCTCTGTTTTACCTTGTTTTGCTAATTGGTTTTGGGTTTTTGAAAAAGAATTTTTAAAATCTCCAATTCACCCCCCTCTTGGTGATTTCCTCCATTTACATTTGGTATCAGAGAAAGGTCTTCTCAAAAGAGCTTAACATCTCAAGAAGGATCAACATGGACGGAATTCTACCTGACGGAGCTTTGATCAACAGACCACCGGGTTTCAATGGAAAGCACTACTCCTTCTGGAAAACCAAATTCAAAGTCTTTGTATAATCTTCTGAATATGGCCTATGGAAGGTGTTCGAGAGAGGAGACTATGCGCCATCCACAATTGAAGATGGTGTTAGAACTACAAAGTTGGAAGAAGAATACGATGAGAATGACAAAAAGCTAGCCACTCTCAATAGTAAAGCTATCCTCATGTTGCAAAGTGCTCTAAGTCAACAAGAGTGCTTTCGTATCTGCACATTATCTTTTGCTAAAGCCATGTGGGATGCGCTAGAGATATCTCATGAAGGAACAACTGGAATCAAGGAGAATCGAGTAAATACCCTCATGACTGAGAATGATTTACTTCGTATGAAGTCTGGGGAATCCATTGGCGAGTTTCAGCTAAGATTCACTCATCTGATTAACCAACTTGCTGCATTGAGAAAAGTATATGATCAACCTATTCAAGTAAGAAAAATCTTGAACATTCTCAGCAAGGAATGAGAAGCCAAGGTTACTACAATCGAAGAGGCTCGTGGAAAGTCAATGGCTTCAGTGTAGCCTTGTTTGGTAGCTTGTCCAAATATGAAGGAAAGATCAAGTTCAAAAAGGGACTTGATGAGATAAATGGCAAGAACAAAAGGATTGCTCTCAAAGCTGTCAAAGAAGCAAAGGAATCAGATGATGATGATGAAGATGAAGATGAAGATGAAGACAAAGATGAAGAGCTAGGCATGATGGTCCGGAGATTCAAGAAATTCTACAAGAAGGACCAAGGATTCAAAAAGTTTCACAAGGGTAGCTCCAGCTTTGAGGCAAAGAAGCCAATCATTTGCTACGAACGTGAAAAGCCTGGCCACATCAAGTCAGAATGCCCCCAGCTGAAGAACAAAGAGAAAGATAAGAAGTTCAACAAATTCAAAAAGAAAGCTTATATCTCAGCTATATGGGGAGACAGCTCATCCGATAAAGATGAAGTTGAAGAAGAGGATAAAGCCAACATTTGTCTAGTGGGTCAAGAAGAGGAATCAGAAAATGAAGAGGTAATCGATTTTGAGCCATCTTTCAATGAATTGCTATCCGAGTATAACTCTCTTCATTCTGAATTTCGAAAGATTGCAAAAGAACTTCTCGTTTCAAAAAACACTTTGAAAAAGATACCTCTTCTCCTATTTCTACTTGTGAAAACACTTCTGAAAAAGATTGTGAAAAAGTTTGTAAAAGGTTTGTAACAATTGTTGTGTTTTGGAGAAAAGAAATTTTTATCTTATGAAAACACTTGAGAAATTCACTCAAGGGAGTGAAATGCTCAATGTCATTTTAAAACAAAAAAGGTTCACAAATGACAGATCAAGAATTGGGATAACATTGAGGATTCCGAGGGAAATCTAGTTGAGGAGAGGACTTCTACAAATGTTAGGGGAGTCAAAATTACCTTATCTGCCTCTTTCATTAATTTGTTTTGAAAATTGAGAATCCTCCTCCTGTTGCCACTTTAAATTATAGCAACAATGAAATTTTCCAAATTCTTAGGCCAAATGAACCAATCCTTGAGGATCAATTTGCTTCCTTATCCTTCCCTCTTGTTGCTATGCCTCCTATATATAGGGTTGTCTAGTATATTTATTCTAAGAACTTATTGCAAAAGGGTGGCAACTATACCCATTTCGCAAAGAAAGATTACGCTGTCTTTACCGCTATCATTGACAAGGTTCCTATCAATGTTGGCCACTGGATTTTCCAGGAAATGGCCAAGTTCAAATTTGCTTCCAGACAACCTTCTCACATTCCTTTTCTTACTCTTATGTCTGTCATTCTTTTCTATTGTAAAATTTGGTACATTGGCACCTCTGAGATTATAAAGACACCTCCTAGCTTTGGAAAACAACAATCGAATATGATGAGAATTAATTTTGAGGAAGGATTTGGCATATCAAGGGCCCCTCTCGTTCCAGAGCTTCACATGCCAAAGCTCAAGAGGCTCAATCTGCACCTCCTCTTCCACAGTCATCTGTGCCTACAGATCTTGATGCTTGGATCAAGGCAATTGTGGATAAAGCTATTTTTGAGATGACAAACAAGATAGAATCTGAGGTTGGAAAATTGGTTGCTGAGGTAACCAAAGGGAATCATGACATGGTGGGTGCCCAGGAAGAGCTGAAGGAACAAGTTGAGAATATGTCTGGACACCTTGAGGATCAAGATGCAAGGATCTCAACTTTAATGGTGACAAATGTCAGTTTAAGTGACAAGTTGGACAAGATTTTGAAGCTTCTTCAACCTGCTGGTCCAAGTCACTCTAGGTCTGGTTTTGGCACTCCTTCTGGCCCCAAAAATAAACCTGAACCCTCTACATCACCTTGCTTCACTTTCACCACACCTATTATATCCACCTCTCCCATTGACTCCTTCACTCCAGCCACTGTTATCATACCTCCATCTCACACCTCCACTGTCAAACTTGACTCACCTCCTTCTACCCCACTGGTGAACCCTTTCCCTGAGGATTCTGTCTCAACTCCACCCCTCTTTGGTGATGACAAAGGGGGAGAGTAAAAGAGTTTTACTGAGAGTTTCATTTTGTTTTGAGCATACTGTTGTATTAGATCTATGTTTCATTTTGCTTCTGTAATTTGCTGATTCTGATGTATTTTAAACTAAATAAATGATTGATATGTTTTGAAATCATAAGTGCTATTGTTTCTGCTGCCCATCTCTATGATGTACTTTCTTAATAGATTGCAATCCAAGTGCTTTTGCTGATAAACTTTTGATTTGTGCACTTTCATTTTTCAAAATCTCTTAAAATGCTCAGATCTACTAAACTCTTTAATTTTTTGGTTTACAAGTGTTGTCATCATCAAAAAGGGGGAGAATGTTAGTTCTCTATGTGTTTTGATGATAACTGACAATTGTAAACTCAAATCGAAGTTTGTCTTTATTAAGTTGAAAAAATTACTGTCAAAGGCAAACTTGAGTTTGTGGTTATCAAACTCGAGTTTGGACTTGACAGAGAGTTCCTCAAGTTATTTGAAATTAGACAAACTCGATTTGTAGTGTCAAACTCGAGTTTGAATCAAACAGAGAGCACTCCAAGTTTTTCAAGTTAAAGCAAACTCGATTTTGTCAAGGTAAACTTGAGTTTGTGTTAGACAGAGAGTTTCAAAGTTTTCATAAGTTAAGCAAACTCAAGTTTGGATTTGCAAACTCAAGTTTGCTCTTGGTAGAGAGTTTTCAAGAGTTTTTATCTTTCAAGGAAACTCGAGTTTGTGTCAAGCAGAGAGCTTCTCACTATTTTGATCTTTTGAAAACTCAAGTTTGCTTTTGAAAACTCCAATTTGAGCTTTGTGGACTTACACTTATTTTCTATTCAAAAAGTCTCAAACTCGAGTTTGTCACTTATTAACTCGAGTTTGCTACTATTCCTAAATGTTGTCCAGAGCTCAATCACGATGGTCTTTTTCCAGAAAGAACCAAACTCAAGTTTGAGTCTCCAAACTCAAGTTTGGCCCTTGAGTAAATGTTGCAAACTCAAGTTTGTTTGAACAAACTCCAATTTGTTTGAACAAACTCGAGTTTACATCGCTCAGTTTGAAAATTAGCTTTCTCGAATTTGTGAAACCTTCATGTTTGATCTAGATACTTCTTATCATCACTCGTTACTATTTTTAACTATGTTTAATCAGTTTATTAGTGAGTTTCAGATGATTAAATGTGTATTAGATTGAAGATTAAGCTTAAAGCCATAGGTGACGTCAGCACATTTATTGCTGGTTCAGAAAACCTTGCACCCTTTTGGTAAATCATTCCCTGAACTTTGCAAAGGATTAAATGTCATCCTTCCTTCTATGGAAACATTCTCCTCCAACGGATTTATCTCAAGAGAAGTCAACCAAAAACATTTGACCACCTGGATTAACTCAAAGCTAGTGAGAGACTAGACCAAGTTGCACCTAACAGCTAGATTAATGTCTCCAACGATTACATTAATCATTCCAACGGTCATTTAATGCCTTCTTCATATATAAGCCGAAGCATTCAAGTCTCTACAACAACCAACATAAAGAAAACGAAAAGCAATCTAGTATTCATCTGCATTTAGTGTTTTCACCTACTTGTAAAGTATCTTTTGATACATTGTACTTCAGTGCTTATTCTATCTGCTCTTTTAGAGAGTATATCATTGAATATCATTTATTGTAAGAATCTCAAGTCGTGGGACTTGGAGATTGGGTTTATCAATTTACAACTTGTAAAGGGGAGTGTATTCTAGTAAGAGGATAACTTTCGAGTGCAGAGTGTGTAACTGATTCTGAGTGATGAAAATCCTAGAGTGTATGGGGACTAGACGTAGGTCAAGAGTTGAGACCGAACCAGTATAAATCTTGTTGTGTCATTTTTCTCTACTCCTCCTCTGTTTTACCTTGTTTTGTTTTTGGTTTTTGGTGTTTGAAAAAGAATTTTTAAAATCCACAATTCACCCCCTAGTGATTTCCTCCATTTACACTTGCTAATCCCATTGCTACGAACTCTACTATTGAGACAAAGGACTTACACTCCATTTCCTAATTTTCACCTTATGGAAAAAGATGAAACCTTTTTTGTTAGAGTTTTTGCGGGATGATGGGCTTGAAATAGCTTCAATCCCTACCACGAAAACATATCAACAGAAGAAAAGAGACAAACTTGAGCGCATGGTGAGATATAAAGATTCCAACAAAATTAGTTCTAATACACATAATTAAATATGATATTTTATGAAAATAAAAAATCATTAGTAATAAATAAATTAGTCGAATATATCCACGTTAACATGAAATTTGAATTTAAAGATCACAATTCACCTCAACAATTGTCTTCTGATTTAACTGAGTAAAACTACGGCGTACACTCATACACTTGAAATAAGGAAGACTTCAACTTGTATTAACGGTTAGGATTAAGATATTAGAGAAACAGTTACTCCCTCCTATACTAAATACCCACTTTGTAGTTGAATTTGAACTACAAAATGGGTTTATATTTAAAACCAAATTATCACACAAATTTTCCACTGCCATAGCAGCAAAACTAGATTTTTATTTCCTAACAATTAGTTGAATGTTGTTTATAACCAGACAAAAATTAGCCTCACTACACTACAAAAAAAAAACAATCAATTAGTAGCGGTTAATTTGTAGCGATTAAAATATACTGGTACAAATAAAGAATTTATAGTGGTTTATACTTAAACCACTACAAATTTGCAACAATATGACTCACACCAACTGACATGCTAGTTAGGGGAAGATCTTTATAGCAATTACCACAAAAATAACTAATACAAAATATGGCGCCAAAATTTGTAGCAGTTTATTTACACAAACCGCCTCAAATGTGGCGCCTGCTAGGCGGCTTATGGCACGAAACCTGTGGTGGTTTATTTGTAGCGGTTTATAAGTAAAGAACCGCTACAGAATGCAAAGAGTCTGTACATTTGTAGTGTTACTTATAGAAATCGATACATAATGCAAAGAGTCTTACACATTTGTAGTGATTACAAAGAACTGGTGCAAAGTTTTATGTTTTACGAGGTAGGGTTTCTTCATTTGTAACAGTTGACATAGCAGTTTTTGTTCAACCGCTACAAATGTCAACACTTTATGGAGGTTTTTTTGAAAAACCGCTACAAAATTCAAGCCTTTAAACACGCCGACACTCAACAATTTTCCAGTTTTGCAAATTCTTCTCTCACGCACCCTCTGGAAGAGTTTGCTACATCTCTGAGGTTCTACTCAAGTATTTACAGAGTTAGGGACTTCAGGTTAGTAAATTTAACTCTTTTATTTCATTTTTTTCCCACATTATTCTAATTTTGTTATAAAAATTGATAAGTTTTTTAAATTATTTTAATAATTGTAGTTATTATGGTTTTTGGGAGAGATAAAGACAAAGGGAAGGAGGTTGAGCATCCCAGACCTATTCTGCAGGGGAGCAGTAATAGATAGGGTGGTGGTAGGGACAATCAAAGGCAGCACAGAGGTAGAAATATCTTTGTGCCATCGCAGGAGGCGACCCCACCACAACAGCTCCTCCCAAATCAACAACAGCAAACAACCCCACACAAGGTGACCCCACCAGAGCCACCTATTCAGGCTAAGGGGGGTGATCTCGGTCTGAGCAACTACAAGGAGAATAAGGAGTTTGACTTCAACATTGCCGTTCCCAACGAGATGAAGCAATTCTTGGATAAGGAGAAGGCTCGGGACCAGAATAACCCACGAAGATTGTCTTCATGACCATTCAAAGGTAAATTTAATTATCATTTTAATAAATCTAATATTTAAATTCCATATGGTTAAATATGGATTTAAATTTAATAAAAGAATGTGGTAAATTGTGTAGATAAGCAACAGAACATCACCACCAAGAGGCTGGAGTTGGCCGGTGTAAATAAGTTGGGCCCAGGGCTACGTGTAGTAGTTTTGTGGAATGAGGCCACGGACCAGTCGATCAAGAACAGTGGTCACCTATTCAACTGCTATCTGAATGAGTTGGGCTCGAATTGGATGCAGTTCCCCATCCACTTCAGGATTTGGAATAATGTTCCTCGGACGCTGAAGGAATTAGCCGGGTTGATGTTGTAAAGGTAATTAATTGTATTTAATTATATTATAAATGTAAGTAGTTATAATTATGTCATTTTTAATTAATTAATTGATTATGTTAAATTAATATTTATTCAATTGTGATACAGGATCAACCTATCATCCACGACAACAGGAAGCGGTATACAATGATGAAGATAGGGGATGGCTGGAAGAACCGGAGGAATTCCTTTGGAGCAGCTGATCAAGAACATGTCTGATGGAGTCCCACCTAATAACTGGCAAGTTTTGTCCAGTATTACGAGCCAAAAAGGACAAGTAAATTTTTTAAGAATTATAATTTTTTTATAATTAATATTTTTTAATTATTTTAATGTTTCGTATCTTCGTAGGCTCTTTCTTCGAGAAACACCAGGAGCCAAGTGCAACAAAGGATCCATCACACGGCTGGATCAAAGACGTTTGTCATCACTTACAGCAAGCTGGTATTTTTTGCAATTAAATTAATTTTAGCTTTATATTATAAATTTATTGTTGTATTGTTACTAATAATAATTTATTGTTTTAATTCTTTTAGAAGAGGAAGACTCAGCAGGAGAACCGTCAAACGAACAATGGGAAGTTATTCACATATACCCATAGACATTGAGACGGGGCAGTGACCTCTTAGCAAGCAGAGGAAGCCATTGTAAGTTATATACATTTTTAGTTTTAATTTATGTAATTTATTTATATTTAATGACATTGTTTTATAAAATGCATGCAGCAGGAGCAAATTCAGCAATCACAGGTAAAGCTGCGAGAGAGCCTAACCCAGGAGTCACATGGGTCTGTGGAGCCCACTACACCTTTGAATGTTGGTCTGGGCCCAGTTGATCACCCTAGACGCTGTAGGGGTTTAGGGTTATGTGCCAGGCCTAGCATGGTCTACGGCAGGAGCGGCGCCTCTAAGGCTGGTACTTCTCGTGTAAGGACCTCAGGCGTTAGAAGGCCGATAGATGATATTGTTGAGGACATCCATCCGGAGGTTGCCAAGGCAAATGCCATGATGGCCCAATGAACCCAGGTGCAGGCCAATTTCTTCTACGCATAGCAGACCAAGTGGCGGGATATCACAAACACTATGCTGGCGAGGTCATGGAATCAGTTGTTTCCTGATAAGGAGCATCCAGAGGTCCAACCTATCCATATATTCATCATCAACCTACCTCCTCCTGCCGATGACGATAGTGATGTTAACTCTGGTCAACTTGATGATCCTGCATCCTGAGAGAGGACCTGATGATGAGGCTTCGAATAGTTAGTTAGCTTTTATTTATAATCTAGGACATTTGACTTTTTATTTTGAACGGTTGTAAAAAAATTAGGACTTATTTTTTTAAATAGTTAGTGAGCTTTTATTCATTTATGTATTTTTTGTTCTAAATAGAAGTTCAAAAAATTTCAAAAATAAGTAAATAAATGACAACATTTTTTAGTGTTTTCTAGAAAGAAACGGCTACAAAATTTAATTTAATTTTTTAAAACAATATGTTCATTTTTGTAGCAGTTTAACTAAATAATCACCACAAATTTACAAGTTTGTAGCGATTATTGTCAAGTAATCGCTATAAAGTGTGTAATAGTGAAATTGGAATATTTTGTATCCCACCAACAATCATTCAATTTATAGCAGTTTTAGTAGATAAACCGCTACAAAGTGTGTCATTTTGAATATTTAGTTTCCCGTCAACAATTATGAAACTTGTAGCGGTTTTTTACAAAATAACCACTACAGAATGTAATATTGAATCCCTCCAACGGTCATGAAATTTGTAACGATTATGGTAGCGGTTTTTGAACCGCTACAAATTGTTAAATGTTTGAGAAATTGATTTAAGAGTCTCGACACATGTCATTTAGAGAACTCAAAATTTTCTCTTCACCCATCTTCTCTACTAACTTTGTTCACTAGCTAAGGATACGTCATGGATCAAGTTGTCATGCAATTCTCCAGCATATTTGGCTAGATTAAACAATTTCTTGGATTTCACATACTCTCATGCTAGCTGTAATGGTAAGATTCTATGTCTGTGTTGTAATTGCAAGTTTAAGAAGTGGCATACATGAGATGTTCTTAGGGAACATTTGCTTGTGAAGCCTTTCCCGAAAGACTATACGTTATAGAGAGTTCATGGTGAGAAACCTGATATGAGATATGATGATCATCTTCCTTAAAGTTCACAAGTAGGAGTTGAAGTAGATCAAGATGATCCTGTTAATGATGATGTTTATGACTCTGACTTAGTGCGCCTTCCCCACAGGCAATAGTGATGCTTCATGGGTCATCAAAGGTTTCTCGTTTTTAAGTACAATTTTAGGTTGCAATGGGATCATCATTCCAATGGGTAACAGGAAAAACGAGGACCTCCTCAAATTTTATCCGATGCAAATATCTTACAACCAAGGTTCTTAAACCTGGACCGATCAATGAACCGGTCAGGGAACTGGGTTAAGGGTCAATGGGTCAGACCGAAGTCAAACCGGGACCAAACCAGTGAGAAATTGAAAAAATCAAATTTTTTTAAAGGAAAAAAAAAAGAACTAGTTCCACCACATAGCCTTGATGACTCCCTAATTTTAGATGATTTTAAAACTTATTTTAATATATTTGGAAGTTATCTTTGATAAATTATAAGGATTTAAGTGAGATTTTAATAAGATATGGGTTTAGATCAATTTCATTATAAATATCAAAGATCAAATCAGGATATAATAACGATATTGATAATAAATGGGTTAAATGCCTAATTTTCCCCGGAAGTTTTGATAAGGGGGTACTCATCACCCGGAAGTTTTTTCGGTATCAAATTTGCCCCGGAAGTATGAAAAAGGTAGCAAATTTGCCCATCCGTTAATTTTGACCGTTAAGTTTGACTGAGTGTACACGTGGCATGCCACCTCATGACACGTGGCATGTCACCTCATCAACTCGAATAAGAGTTAAGTATCATTTTTGCCCCGGAAGTTTTCACTGAGAGCAAGTTTGCCCCGGAAGTTTTCACTAAGGAGCAATTTTGCCCCGGAAGTTTACAAAAGTAGCAATTTTGCCCTTCTTTCTCCCAATATTAAATTTGACTATTAAATCAAACAAAGACCACATATGTCATGCCTTGAAAAGGTCGAACTTGGAGTCAGAGAAGGAAATCCTTGAGATGTTGAGCTCAAGGCGGCTAGAATTTGTGAAGCCGAACTGGTCACAGGGACTGAAAGGTTTGTCGCAAAACCTAGAGGAAACATCACTTATAATCTAAGCAAATGAAACGCAAAACGAGAAATGAATTGTTCCAAAAATTGGTTCAGTAAAACAAATCAATAGTGATAATATTTACGTTTGTATAGACTGATCATTTCCTTAGATCATAAGTGATGTTTCTGTGACCAGTTCGGCTTCACAAATTCTGGCCGCCTTGAGCTCAACATCTCAAAGATCTCCTTCTCTAACTCCAAGTTTGACCTTTTCAAGGCATGACATGTGTGGTCTTTGACTGATTTAGTAGTCAAATTTAATATTGGGAGAAAGAAGGGCAAAATTGCTACTTTTGTAAACTTCGGGGGCAAAATTGCTCCTTAGTGAAAACTTTCGGGGCAAACTTGCTCTCAGTGAAAACTTCCGAGGCAAAAATTATACTTAACTCTTATTGGGTTGATGAGGTGGCATGCCACGTGTACACTCAGTCAAAATTAACGGAGGGGCAAATATGCTACCTTTTTCATACTTCCGGGGCAAATTTGCTTCCTTTTTGATACTTCCATGGTAAATTTGGTACCAAAAAAACTTCCGGGTGATGAGTGCCCCCTTATCAAAACTTCCGGGGCAAATTAGGCATTTAACCGTAAATAATAATAATAATAATAAAGTGAGATTCTGAAAATAAAATGAAATAAAATAAAATAAAAACATTTCAGAATAATAATAATAATAATTGTTATTATGATTTCCACCTATCTATTGCTTTTATATTTCCTTATCTTAATAGCAGCGCCAATATATTGAATCAAGAGATTTCGGGAACCTAAAAGCTAAATAGGCGGCGACAATTAAAAGAACGCACAGATAAATGGCACCACATAGTACCTTGAATCAAGAGATTTTGAAAACCTTATGGACGGCGACAATTAAAGAAGGCACAGAGAACGACAGGGAAGAGAGAAAAGAGGGTTGCATATCAGGAAAAATAAACATCACAAATCTTCTATTCTCAGGTGAACGATCAGAATGCAGGGAGAAAGAGATCGTCTTCTTCATTCATCTTACTGAGAACATAGGAGGCGATCAGATCAGGCGAGAGGAAGAGCACCGAACATCCTACCTATTCACCTTCTTCTTCTCCCTACTTGATTTTTCGCACACAGCCTCCTTTTAGCCTTTGTCTCTGCTGCCGTCTGCATTCAAAGTTGCTCCCACATCATCGTCACAACCCGATCTTCTTCTGCTTCTTGATTTTTTATTTTTTTTCCCGTTGACTCGATGACTCCTCAACTCGGCCGGTTCAGGCCAAGTTCGTCGAGTTGGCCCGAAGTCACCAACTCAGGCTGGGTTTTGCCTAACTCTGACCGATTTTCTGGCCGGTTCGCCAGTTTTTAGTCTAAACCGGCCGGTCCGGTCCGGGTTCCTAAACCATGCTTACAACAGCTTTAGGATGTTGAATTCAAATAGGGGGAGAATGACAAGAAAAATATGATGCACCTAATATATTTTTTATACTCGTACATATTTTTCTTAAAGGATTTGTCATCATCAAAAAGGGTGAGAGTGTCAAATATGATTAGTTTTGATGATGTCAAATATAGATGTCAAATATTAAGAGTAAAAAGTTTGCATAGTATATTTATCTCCTACATTGACTAATTCTAAGGGTTAAGGTGCAAAAATACTAATGAGCTTTTACCAAAATTACATCCAACACCAAATGCTTTTCGGAAGTGCAAAAATATCATCACCGTTAAAAAATGCGGACGTCTATTTATTACCATTTAAAAGTACCAAAATGCCCCAACTCAAAAAGAAAATACCCTCCCATCTCATAATTGCTATCATGATTGAAAATGGACAATCAACAATAAGTCAAATCAGCAAAACATCAAGCTGCCAACAGAGAAATGCAGGAAACAAACAAAGCATCAACCGCTAACTTGCGATCAGATCAACAAAGATAAGAACATAATAATAGCTGAAAAACTTTGAACCTTTCATTAATAAGCACAAGATTGAATTGCTAGGATGCAAGCCAGTAAAGCCAAGATGCCCTCTAATGAAACAATTTTAACCTTTCAATAATGCCCTCTAGTGAAGAAAATGAAAAGGGTGATCCTTGCTGTGATTACTGTTAGTGGGAAATAGGCATCTTCGTCTTTCAATTCAATGGTTGGGATGAGAGCTTAATCTCTCAATATCGCACAAGGGAGCTGACGTGAGGTTATGGCTCACCATCTCAGATCTCACCATCGTTGCCATTGTGTTCCACCGACAAAGCAATCACAACCTTCACCCTTACTATTACCTCTAAATGACCAGTCACAACTCTCAAACCTTCTCCCCTGAAAATTGATCTCCACCGTCATTTGTCACTACAAATTGCAACCTCCAACACATTTTTCACTGCACATCGATTTCCTTTCAGCCATGGATTAGTGATTCAAGCCACTGGTGAAGAGTCGCACCGTCGCTATTGGTAGACGGTGCGTCACCACCACTTGTGGAAGGTACCTGAGAAGGAAATGAGGGTGAAGGGAAGAAGGGAGATGACAGATGGAAGAGTCAAGGGTAGTGAGGGAAATTAAAAAAAAAAAAAAAATTTTAAAAAAAAAAAATTAAAAAAAAAAACTAGGCACTTTTATTTTTTCATAGGATGGGGGCCCACCAAAAAATAACAATAGTTACACTTTTTTAACAAAAATGATATTTTTGCTCTAATTTTGAAATTGTATGGGTATTTTTGTACCTCCGAAAAGCAGTTGTGTTGAGCGCAATTTTAGTAAAAGCTCATAGGTATTTTGGTACCTTAACCCCTAATTCTTATATTTAATGTAGAATCAAAGATATGAAGATGTGAAGTTCAATTATGGAGAATGATCAAGAAGAAGATCAACAAAGAAGTTATTGAATTGGATTGATTAAGAGAAAGAAGAAGAAGAAGAAGAAAGAAATTGGTTGGGGCTCAAATTTCAAAAATTACAGTTTGGTACCACGAATTTCAAAAATGACAGTTTGGTACCATGAATTTTCAAAATGTCAATTTAGTCCTTGCTATAGCGACAAACTCAAGTTTGTTTTTCAAAACTCAAGTGTAAAAATCGAGTTAGATTTTTCAAAACTCGAGTTAACATTTTTTTTCAACCACCACTGTTCGCCCCTATTCAGCATTTCTTGAATTTTATGTGATTAAATGATTATTTTTCGGCCAAAGATTACATGATTATTAAGTAATATTTATTTTAAGGAGGGGCATTTTGGTCAAAATAATGAGTCAATATTGTGATTTAACAGTCAACTAACCGTTGGATGAATGGAAGTTGAATTTTAAAACTAGAAGGGAGGTTTGTGCTACATATATTTTGATTTTAAAGGGGTTCATATATGTTTTCAAAATAAAAGGGATGTCTCTATAATTTAGAGTAAATAGAATGAAGGTTGATGTATTTTACTCTTATATTTATCTAACTTAAAGTTAATCTTTTTTTTTTTCAAATATAAACTATCATCATCTAAACAGTCACTTAAATAATAAAATATTCAACATAATATTGTAATAGGACTCAAATTATTTTTTTCCCCTACAATTTTGCAATATTTTGTAGAGGTTCTAAAATGCTACAAATTTTAATTCAAGTTTGGTTTAAATATTTGGTACAATTTCTAAAATTTCATCCAATATTTACAGCACTTTTATAACCGCTACAAAATTTTAGCGCCAATTTTTTCAAATTCGTAGATGTACTTAGCACCAATTTCTCAATTTTCCTTTCTCGCACCTCAAAATTGTGTCGTAATTTAAACCACTGCAATATTCTCATACAATGTGTCATATCGATCGCATCTTGTAGTAGTGACAAAAAACCACTACCAGTACAATAGCTGTTTTATTTCATGAATAGCGGTTTTTAAAAACCGCTACAAAACGTCTTGCAACAGCTTTGTCTACAAATATGCAATGTCAACCCCTACAAAACGTTAGTTTTTTTGTTTGCTAGTTGACACATTTCAATGACAGACAAAAAGTACATAGAAGTGACCATTTTGAAGACTAAATAAAGTAGCTGTTCAAGATTATTGAACACCGGGAGAGAAAACCATGGACATAGCGCAGCTCTCTTCCAACATCTTGATGTTATTTTAGAAGTTCCAGAAAGAGAATACTGGATTGTCTACCTTACTGCTCTTTTTGAGATTTTGATCTGACAGGCTTCCCAGGTTTGATTATTTTCCCAAGAAGAATCAGTGCAATGGGAATAATAGTTCCAATATAATACACGCTTCCATATGAGGCCAGAGTTTCATGCAGACTTAACACCTGTTCAAACAAGATCATAGGAAGCATATCAAACTCAAAATATTTTCATTTGAAAACTCTGAATATGTTGGGTGTATTTGTGTGTCAAACATTAAAGGACCCATGCCAATGGCTTTATAGCTTAGTGGCATGAAAGCTTCCCTGTAAGTGGGAGGCAACAGATTCAATCCCGCTTGTAACTTCAGACAATTAGTGTTTATCTCTCCAATTTTTTTTTTTTTTTTTTTTTTTTTTAAAAAAAAAAAAGGGACAACACAAGAGGACCCATGAGACAATGAGAATAAGGAAAACAGAGAGAGAGGACTAACCATGAAACCCACACTAGAGTAGTTCAGAACCAAAACGGAATAGACAAAATTCATGAATGCCAGAATATTCTTAGCCAGAGGAGGTGCAGATTGCTGCCATCTGTAAATGACTGCATGAAAAGAAGACAAGAATGTTAATTGATCCCTTAAAAGATGGATGGCAACAAACGAGAGTAATCCAATTTATACCCCTGGAGCCAGCGATCATTAATGCAGACTGAACAAAGAATATAATGTAGCCAGGATATAATCCCTGCAATAATAAAGTCAATTTCAAACAGAAGTTAATATATCATGGGACCCAAGACATGAAGCAAGAATTAAAACAGAATACAGGCACATCAAGTTGTTTCACACCTTCATTAGTTCGCTAAATGCTGCTGGTAAAAAAGGTCATAATTTCGAGGTCACATATTTTGTTCAACAAATTATACTAGAAGTCAAGGTATAGGTCACCAACTGCAGCAAACTTCAGGTTACGGGTGACTATTTACTTACTCAAATTTAGACATGCATTAGCAAAGGTAAGGAGGGTTTTATAAAACAATAGTTTAAAGGAAGAAAACGCAGAAAATAAATCTTCAAACACTAGTTACCATGATCAGGCAACATGCAGGCTTGAAGCAGTAATAGCGTAAATAAAGATACAGTAATATTATTAATTTTAAAATGATGATACAATTGTACTTACATGCCAAATAGCACTCACTGTCTGTGTGGCAAGTAACTGAAAGAAACCAGGTTTCTTCCCCTTCTTAACAAGCCTATCGTAAACATCTACAGGGAAAAAAAAACATAAGATTTACCCACATTATCACAATAACCCTTCGTAGTCATATATGAATCCAGGTAATCTATATTGCTGTTGCTTTACAGGGTATGATAAAAAAATTAAAATTAAAAAATGACTGAAACAAGTCTCCTGCTTAATTATGTTTAAACTTCCAAGAAACAAATTAAAAGTGAATTCCAAGAAAAGTTTTAACAATATCTAATAAATTTTAAATAAAATATGATTGTATACAAAGTTAATTTAACGGCACTTAATAGGTCTTCAAACCTGAATGTTAGCAGAAAAGAAAAATTATGCAGGTAAGATCAAAAATCAAGTTTCTTTGCCCAGACTAATAGATGCAAAAAAGCAACAGATAGCTAAATAAACCAATGTTATAAAAGCATTGAAGCTCAAGCATAAAACTCACAATGACGAAGCCAAGTGCTGACTTGTATATTCCACACAAGAGGCAATGCAACTGCACTCTTAACAAACTCAACACCCAATATATCAACATTTTTAGCCCTATCCCAACATGGCTTTGGTGGAGAAGACTCTGTCCAGCCGCTGAAACCCAAGCCGGAAATGATAATTGAAGCCTCTGAAATTGACCAAATGAAATAATATTTCCAGCGTGCTGTAAAGCCAGACATGTACTGGTAACCCAACCGCCTCCAGAACCCCCATTCTTGGTATATAGGATCAGTAAACCTGGAAAGAGGAACATATGGTACCAGGTACAAGTACATGGCCATGCAAAAACCAGCTTGGAGAACAGCTCGAAGAGTTGCTCCATATGGTGATGGATGTGAACCTTTTCCTGACTTGCTCCAAATCTATAAACAATAAAGACAAGAAATGACCCACTTTTTCCAAACAAATAACACCATGACTACAAATATAAATTGTAGGGCCAAAAATTCCTGAGGAACTAGGGACTTATATTTTTTATTAAAAAAAAAAGGGGGGGGGGGGGGGGGGACTCCTCATAAACGTACCCCCTTTTCTTCTGTCCAGTCTAAATAATCCTTCATTTCATAAACTGGACCAGCAAAGTGACTGCCGCAGCAGAAGCAGTAACCAATATATTCAAGGACTGACGGCAACTTAATTAAACGATTTTTCTTCTGAGCCTCACGCAAACCGTCCTCTTTCAATAATCCATCATTATAATTTATTGCACAAGAGATGACCTTCAGTGTCAGCACCATTAATGCTCCTATTACAAGTGAACATTTATTGATTGACCAACACAATCAATTTTGTAAATAACAGTAACAAAGTAGGAATTTATACCGAAACTTATGAATTAGCACCTACCAGTGGCATCAATACCACCTTCCTTCCATGCATCGCCACTCATGTAATACACATGGCTACACAAACGCACATGATCAGTCATCAAATTATTGAACAAAAAAGAGGGTTCGCAACCCTGCAGGCGCGAAAGTTTTCAGTACATTGATAAATATAGCGTAATGTACAATTACAACCTCACGGTAAAAAGTACTAGTGAAAAAGAAATTAAGGTAGATTCAATGAGTTTTCAGTACATTGAATTCAACCTCACCATAAATCTATTGGTTGCAAATTAATTAAAATCCAAGTACGCCTCCACTTCAAATAATGAGCAAGAAGGTGACCACTCAGTAAGGGCACACTGGGAGCAAAAAAGAAAGGAAAGAGAAACAGATTAAACAAGAAACATACCAGCCAATGAGGTAACCAAATCCCAAGAAGAAGGTGATAATTCCACATCGGGGCCGGTATAGGAGCATGGAAGCGTAGCCAAGCAACATCGGGACCAGGAAATGTAGGTTAGAGGAAAATCCAAATGAAAGGTAGGAGAGAAGTACGCCTGTGCCGGCAGAGTAAAGATGCTTGGGAAATGGACCGGGAACGAACCGCCATAAGAAACTGACCGGAATTGTGGCAACGAAGCAGAGAAGGAAACGAAGCACTGGGACTGAAAGCCTTATAGCAGCCGCCATGGAGTCCATGTCAAGGTCCATGGTGCCTTAAGCTTCAGAAAATGAAAAGATTATCGTCTCGCTTAGAAATGGAATTCGAATTTCAATGCCTTGGAGCCTTTCTTTTCTTATACTGGTCTGGTTTCTTCATTGTGGCTGAGTGGCTATGGGTAACGCACAGGCTACCAAACAAGGCTCCCGCTTAGGAAATATCGAAAGCAACGTTATGTCAATCTCGCTTATATTTCTCGAGCAAAAAAAAAAAAATCTCGCTTATATGCTTGTTTAATGAGATGAACTTACATAAATGCCCTTCAATCACAAATCGGACCGCCAGCTCACGGGATATTTGGTAGTACATACGGAAAGCAAGGCCGAAAGTAAACATAAATTTTCCTTGAAATTATCTTAAATCATTGTCACTGTTAGAGGTGTTCATAGGTAGGGCTGAGTAGGACGAAACTCTTGCCCGATACCCTACCCGAAAAATCACTAGGCAGTAAAATGCAGTCCAATGTCCGACCATATCCGATAGAAGCCCTAACATTTTTGGGTAGGGTAATAATGGCGCGAAAGCGTAAGGCTACTTCTTCCACGCCAAATGCGATATATCATGTCACACCCTATGTGAAAAAAAAAATACTTAAGTAACTGAAAAATTAAATAACACCCATAATTCTACACTTTTAAATATTTCAATATAAATCTACAAATTAAGTCTTAAAATTAAAAAAGACAACCATATGTCTTAACAAGGCATCAAAAAATAGAAATTAAAGCTTTGTAGACATCCAAAACTCCTAGAGGTTGCATCAAGGTTCCAAAATGTCAAAAGGATGAAGCATATAGAATCACCTGCAAGAAAGCAAAAAAGAAAGCATATTATTACATCATTTACATGTGAAAGTAACAATTAATTGTAGGTTCTTAGCCTTAGTTTAAACTTTAAAGGTTGCAAATTACCTACTTCATCCACTACTAGCCAACCGGCAACCGTAACCATTACATTCCCCCTTCTCCATGTGCAGCATCTAGGAAGAAAACAAAAACAACAATTACATTACAAAATAAGAAGTAATATATATGTTCAGGTGTGTAAATATCAAATATATAATATATACTACTGGGCAGGGCTAAATGGGCAGGGCAGCATACCCTGCCCGGTGCCTAACCCTGCCCGCAAATATGTCCAGCCTAGTTGAGTCCATTGTTCTTTGGGTAGCTTTTCCGCAAGGCGAAAGCGGGCGATTTTTCAATGGGCGTACAAATTAGAAAAGATCATAAAAATTTTCTAGTATTTGTTATGGCTTTTTTTTTTTTTTTTAAGGTTAAGGTCTCATTTTATGAATAAAATATTTTTTTTCAATGAACATTTAGTTCATATAAGTTTTGAAATGGATAAAAATATTAATAAATAATTTAAAATGATTCAGATTCATTAAGGCTATAAATTTCATCAAACCCTTTGTTAAATTCCCCAAAATCAATTTAAAGTAAAACATAATAGACATTTTGATGAAATTTAAGGATATTGATGAATCTACACTATTTTAAATTTTTTATTAGTATTTCTACTCCTTCCAAACCTAATTCATGTCAGACACTCCTCAAAAAAATTATATTAGTAAAATTGCACATTAACCCTTTTTTAAAAAAGGGAATACACTAAATTACAAGCGAGATTAAACCGGCAACTTCCCACTCATACGGGAGTTCTCATACCACTAAATTAAAAAGGCTAATGGCAAGTCCATGTTATTCCACGCTCCTTCCTGAGGAAATTGAGTTTCTTTATTTTTATTTTTTTCCAACTTTAATTTATCAATTTGCCTTTTAAAATGAATTTATGATTAAAGAGTTAATATTATTCTTGTTTATTTCACCTCACGGAGATTAGGGAAGAGTGATTAACTCATTGCATTCTCTTTGTTTCTCACTGTAATCTCCATAAAACTAAGGGAAACCAATTGATTATGAATTTATCTGTTCTGGAGATTATTGAGATCACTAAAAAATTTACAAAGATATCTCTACAATTATGGATCTTTCAACTGTGCTTCATAAACCCTTTTGTAATTATACTTGTATCTTTGACCTTTTTGGGTGTTAATTGTTTTGGAGTGCAAATTTGCCAAGCTCCTCCACATTTCATTGCCCGATAACATTAGAGTTCCCCTCCTTTCTTTAACTGTTTGTGAAATGAAAAGTTTATGCTTTCATCTTTTGAATTGTGCAAATGACTCACACCTCTTATCGGTAAAAGCCCATTCATGGTTGTTAAAGAACCTCTATGAGATTGAGAAGATCTTATAGAAACAAAAGCACCCACGGGCAAAGAAGATGAAGGAGAGATAATCAACAATTTTACCCCTAATGCACACTTTAGATTTGCCATTACCAATAACTGGAGCTGGGAATCAGGGTCGGGTCAGAACCGGTTTTTTCAGGCCCAATGTAAGAAAAAACATATGTTCTTTAAAATCCGGCCGAGAGTATGTGGCTCGGGGGGCCATAATGTAAATTTGAAACTATTTTTCTAAATTTTAACTATTCTTCCTGTGTTTTTTTTCAAAGAAATATAATAATTAGTAAATCATAACAATTAAAATTTTAATTTATCAAATAAATGTATTTGTATTTATTTGATAAATACATAGATCTGCATTTTATTTGTTTTTATATTTGAGGATAAGTAGGAACGGGAGGGCAAGAATGCCGAGGGAGCTGCCTTTTATAGCCAACTCAGCTTATGGGACTCCCCTCTTTCCTATTATGCCACGTGGGATTGATTCATAAATATCAACTCCAACAAATCCTTTTTCAAGCATCAAAACCAAGGTTATTAAAATCGGACCCGTCATTGAACCGGTCGGACAACTGGCCGGGTCGGGTCGGTGGGTCGAGATCGGAAATAAACCGGATTATATAATATTTATTTAATTCACTTTTGAAGAGAACGTCAAAACCATATCTTGCGTGTTGTGCATATCTTGGCCCCACAAAGTTTTTTCAAAAAGTTGAACAGACGTGGAGCAGTCTGCTTTAGTCCTTCTCTGATTCTAATTTAATGACCCTCCTCCTTCACATTATTTTACTTTTAGAACCTTGATTTGATGAGGCACGTGAAGGATGCCTTCATCTTCCTCATCCAGCCAGATCTATGCTCTGTAAGCTCTCTTTTTCTCCTCCTTCCCAATGGCTCCTTTCTTAAAGTCTAACTCTGCCCTCACCATGGCGAATCATACAAGCTCAAGCAACCATATGCAGGACAAGTGCAAGAGGACGAAGAAAGCTTCATCTCCGCCATACAAGTGGCTTCCTCCTCTCTTCTCTCCATGTCTCTGCAATCCGTCGGAGTCTTTGACGCCATCATCGGAGCCGAGGAAAAGGTAAGTTTCTCAGCAAAGGATCTCTGTACTGTAAACGTACTCTCAATCGACAACAACAACAACAAAAAACATTATCCCCAGTTTCTATCACAGACCGGACCGATTTCACGGTCGGTTCGCCAGTTTCCTGTCCGAACCGGCCGGTCCAATCCAGGTTTAATAACCCTGATCAAAACCTTTATTGTAACAAAAGCTGCTAAAAGAGAGATCCAATGCTCACCAATCACCATTCACACTAAAGGACAAGTGACAGCTGCGACCTAACTACTTATGGCATCATTTTAATTCCCAATGTGATTCTTGATTCATAAAAGGACAAGTGACAGCTGCGACCTAACTACCTATGGCATCATTTTAATTCCCAGTGTGATTCTTGATTCATAAAACTACCTGAACTCAACTGACTTAATCAAGAAACTAAGCTTTTCAGTTTCATTATATTCTTATAATTTATCAAATAAAAATAGTAATAATGGCACTATAGGGCTAGCCCTTTTAGACCCAACTTCATTTAAAGGCTCAATTTTATAAGCCTAGCTCTTAAAAAATCAGAGCTTAAAGGGATCGGCTCGATTTCCCAACTCTACCAATAACCCACAATAATCCTTTGAAAGATGGAGTCATCAAAATGTAAGACTGCAGTTATCGAAAGTCAAAACATCAACTCCAAAACACACGAATTGAAGATGTCATATTCAGTTTGCTGTCGCCGAAGCCTCCAATATGTTTATTGCTGAGAAAATAAGCAAAACCACCGTCAAAAACTCAAAGAAAAACACCCAAAAAAAAAAACAACAGAAATACTCCTACTGCCCAAAACAAAAGTCGATAGGGCGAGAGTGGGGTTTGCCCAAAGTGGAGAGATCAAAGGCTTTTTAAAGGGCTTTAATGCTTAAGCCTTAAAGTTCTTTTTATCCTCTTCCTCCCATTTTTTCACCCAAGACATGTTATAAATATGTATATGTTACTCTAGTCCTTATTAAAAATTCAATTCCACCAAAATCTCACCTACTAAAAAAATATAAGTTATGACATTTAATGTATTGAATTACATGACTTTTGAAATTGACATTTAATGTATTGAATTAATTGACTTTTTTAAAATTTGTCTATATTTAATAATGATTACTAAAAAAAAGATTAAGACTTACATCAAATTCCTTTTTCTATTTGCATTACAAATGCAGGAACTAATGGCCTAAATTACAATTGATGTGATTGAACCTGCAACCTTCTACTAATTGGGAAGTAAGGCATACCAATATGCCACAAAGGGGCGGTGGTTTACACCAAATTCATTAGGGTTAATGAGCAATTTGGCCAACGAACTTTTACCTCAAAAGCGTCGCCCAACACAAAAAACTTTTAAATAGACCTTAAATACCAAAATGTGTAAAAACTTTTAAAAATGTAAAGTCAGCATAATGCCGTTAGAAAAAAATAACATCCGTTATCTAAGGTGCAGATTGACCAACGAACTTTTACTCTCCAGGAGCGCCTAGTACAAAAAAGTTTTACTCCAGGAGCGCCTAGCGCAAAAAAGTCCATGTGCAATCCACCAAAAATCTGAATGTTGCAAATCCTTGTCCGGACCCCCAACCATGTGCATTAGGGTTAGAAAAAGTGAATGCAACAAAAAAAAATTACAAATGTAATGAATAGATTTCATTTTGAGTAAGAGTGATAAGTTTTCGAACATGCCCGGGCAAGTCCATGTGCAATCCACCCAAAATCCAACTGTTGCAAATCCTTACCCGAACCCCGTAAGCATGTGCATTGGGGTTAGAAAGAGTAAATGCAATAAAAGAAATCACAAATATAACATGTAGGTTTCATTTTGAGTAAGGGTGGTAAGTTTTCAAACTTACCCGGTGTAGGTGCAAATTGTGGTTTTTAAGTAGACCTAAAAAAATCTACTCGTTACATTTATGCTTTTTTTATATATATATATTATTCACTCTTTCTAACTCCAATGCACATGGTTAGAGGGGTCTGAGCAAGGATTTGAAACAATCGGATTTTGGATAGATTGCATATAGACTTACCCGGACACGTTCGAAAACTTATCACCCTTACTTAAAATGAAATCTACTTGTTACATTTGTGATTTTTTTTGTTGCATTCATTTTTCCTAACCTCAATACACATGGTTGGAGTCCAGATAAGGATTTGTCACCGTCGGATTTTTGGTGGATTGCACATGGACTTTTTTGTGCTATGCGCTCCTAGAGTAAAACTTTTTTATACTGTGCGTTTTAAAGTAAAAGTTCGTTAGCCAATCTGCACCTTAAATAACGGATCTTATTTTTTTCTAACAGCGTTGTACTGACTTTACATTTTTAAAAGTTCTTTGGTATTTAAGGTCCATTTAACAATTTTTTATGCTGGACGCTCCTAAGATAAAAATTCATTGGCCAAATTGCTCCTTAACTCAATTCATAGGACATCCAGTTTTCAAATCTACAAGTGACATCTGAATCATTAAACACATCAGCATCTAACGCCGTTGCTGTGATCGTCAGTTTCAATTGAAGATATGAGCTTCTCCATGTTGTGTCTTTTTTTGCATACCCCGATCTTGCTCTTTTGCCTAATACAATTTTGCAATTTCGAGCTATTCTCAAGTACACGACAGTGATAGGACCTATTGCCATATGGATCTTTCTTCCATATCTCTTGAAATTCAATATTCACGAGCTCCCCCTTCAAATCCAACTCCAGCCAGGCTTGATCATCAGGTTTCATTTTTGTAAAATCATATATACTTCTGGAATTTTCTTCCTGAGCTTCAAGTACTGCACATCAGCCCAAATTAACTCTTCCATTTCTCTCTCCACAACCATTGATTGTTGGACAACAACCACAGGAGATGATACACTTGGAAATTAACGCATCCTGATAAAACCCATGAAGAATAATGTCGATGCAGTGGTTAAAGTGGCAAAGGAGGCGATTTTGGGGAAAGATTATAGAAATTGGTTTAAAGGATTTGAGGAATTTGGAAATTCGGCGGAATTGAAGATCCGGTGAAAGGAGAATGAAAGGAATTTGGAGATTTGTTTGGGTGAAGAAGACCACAAACAAACGGAGATATCCAGAGACCAAACGACGTCCAATGTGATGTGTTTGATGATCCAAATGGCACTTGTTGATTGAAAAACTGTACTGGCTATAAAGAACTGAATGTAAGTTTTATCCCCAAAAAAGATGCCTACATATTTACCCTCACATATATTTTCGCTTTCAATAATGGTAAAATTGATAAGAAATCATTAATGACTCATTGGATGAATTTTTGTTAAGGACCAAAACTTTTGACAAATTGGACTTAAGGAGGGTATTTTGACCATTTTACCCCTTATTAATTAATTAATAACCATTTTGTCCTTGTTCGAAACCTATACACCAATCTATTCCTGTTTAGTCAATTACATGGTCTTTTTAGTCGATTACATCTAAAAAAACCATGTAATCGATTACATCATCAAAAAAAATTAGGTTAAAACTTCGGAAAGCCATAACTTCTGGATGGGAGTCCGAATTAGGTGATTCTTTTTTTGATTCCACATCATAACTTTTGAGATCTATGCACTGACATAAAAATTAACTTCCAGATTCAATGAAGAGAAAGGAGGAAGAACACAGATTAGCTTTTCAACCAGCTGTTGTAACGTGAGAGACTGAAGGTTGCGTCTCAAGATAGAAAAACCTTGGTTTCCGTCAGAATCCATTTCAACACTGCTCTCCGTTCTGCATCTGGTCTTCCTCTACTTCTTGAATTGCTTCGCTGCTGCATTCTATTTTTTTCTTTGCTGCCGTCCAGTTCGCGTCCCCTTGCGTCTCTGATCTTTTTATATATAACTTAGGTTTGGGCCGTGCAACCTCTGATTCTTGCTTTTCTCTCAATGATTAATGCTTGGCTTGTGTCCCATGTCTTAGATTATATATATATATATATATATATATATATATATATATATATATATATATATATATATATATTGAATTGTTTCCTTTTATTTGATGTTTTCTTTTTTATTAGATCACATAATATCTCCTACACAATAAAGATAGGATATTGAATATATTTTATGTCGAATTATACTTTGATCCTATATTTAATTAATGATACAACAAAGTATATAAAATATAACTAAATAGGTATATAATATTAATAAATCTAACTAATTATATCATAAAATATACACATATTTAATTATAAAATATATACTTATCAGTTTTGCATATTTTGTTTTTGTGGATGATGTTATTTAATTATAAAATATATACTTATTAGTTTTTTATTGTTATTTTTGCTTTTCAAAAAAAAAATCATTTCAATGCGTAGATTTTGAAAAGTTATGTGGAATCAAAAAAAAATCACTTGATTCAGACTCCCAAGCTAGAAGTTATGGCCTTCCGAAGTTTTAACCTAATTTTTTATGATGTAATTGATTACATTGTTTTTTTCGTCGATTATATCATGTAATCGACTAAAAAAAACCATGTAATCGACTAAAACGATTGGTGTATAGGTTTCAAACAGGGGCAAAATGATTATTAATTAATTAATTAATTAATTAATAAGGGGTAAAATGGTCAAATAGCCACTTAAGGAGCCCAAATTTTCAATTATAAATTTTATCATATGACATGCTTAATGTAACCTTAGCTGGCCCTAAAGTGTAATACACGTTTTGTTATGTGATATGACGAAATTGATTTTAATGTTATTCCGAAGTTTTGTGATTTGAAAATGATATTTCCATCATTTAGATCTCTAGACAAATCTCTAGAGAAAGAACTTTCTCACCTAATGCCACTCTGAAAGGATTCGGGGCCCTAAAGTGTCTTTGAGTTTAGAAGAGAGAAAGCTTAGATTGTCCATTGGACCATAATCTCATTTTGGGGTCAACATCTCCCTGATTTAGTTCAGTGTGTTGTTTTTCAATTTATCTGGATTTCAGATACGGTAGATCAAAGTCTCAATAACTTTATTAGTGTTTGTGTTTGAGATCTTCTAGTCTTAACACCACATAATCATTAAGATCCTGATACATTCACCCTCTACCTTGGTATCAAAGTATATACTAGTTACATTTTTTTTTAGTCCAAAAAATGAATAAATACAGTACTAGGTACCATTCAACGAATTTTATGATTTGGGGTTGGGAAAAGAGCCAAATGTGGGATTTCAAAACGGTTTTTAATATACAAAATTGGAAAGGATCATGCTGCATATAATCCTTATCAAAAAGTCAAACATATCCTTGTCAACATTTAAGGGAGAGTGATGGTTTAGTCTTTTCATTTTAAGTTATTTCTGATCATGTTCTTTTTCAATTTACCAAATGGTTGTTTTCTTTAATATGAAAGTAGGGAAGTTGTTATAATTTTCTCCCATTTTTAATAAATATTTTGCAGTTTTTTATATTGGGACCATATAGTTTTGGGAAAGAGAAGAACTTTAAAATTGCAAAATTTTCATTTGAATTGTTTATTAAGTTTCATAATTCCCTTATCGACTCTTGGTAACAAATCTGATTTTGGATTTTGCAATTTCAAAGTGTTTTTTTCTATCTTTTTCCCTATACTTTTCTTAAATTACAGGTTCTAGTCTGTATACATAAAATTTGTTAATTTATGAGATTTATGAGAAAAATGATGTTAGTAGCTGATGACGTGTGTAAAATCATTTTCTTATTACAATGATTAACTAAGTTTAAACAAACCATTTCATATAAAAATTATCATGCTTACAATTGGGCTTTGGATTTCTTGAAGCCCAAAATAAACATTTATCATCAAGTCAAACTCTTTAACTGAATAATTCTTAACCACATTAAAATATCTAAATCAAACATCTGATGTAGATCCACAAGTTTTAAAACACAACACTAGGCCATTTAAAATCATCAAGAGTTATCCAATTACTAAAAATAAAAAGTATATAGTTCCAACAAATCTTCAAAATAAATCAAAATATGCAGGATGAGCCTTAACACTGCAATATACAATAATCCAACATAAAAATTAAAAAATAAAAAGATAGAAACACTACTCTTAGCAGAAATAACTTAAGCTTCCGGAATCTTTCTTGATAGACTAAAACGGGAAATACCACTTGGGAAACTGTTAAATCAATGGGGTGAGACAAAAGCCTCAGCAACCAACAATCCATTTTATCAGGCGTACAAGTAAGTGTTCATGAGATGCCAAGAGGGACAGTTATAAATTCATATCATTATCAAAAACGTCACATCGTATATGTATATCAATTTACAATATCATAATCTTATTCTCATATTTAACACATGGGTGCATAAAAATCAATAACAATTTATTCTCAATGCTCCTTTATTTCTTCCCATCTTATTTCTTCTAACAGAACCTACGGGCTACTGGGCTAGTACTTACTCATGTGACTAATAGTTCAACATAACAAGCTCACCGATCAAGTGATATGGATCAATCAAAATCCAAATAGCACAAGACCGGAACATGGGTTCCCCTCTAAATAGGTCAGGCTCATGCCTATTGTCAAGCGTATTTTCATAAGGGTTAAGTAGCAAATCTGCTCTAGAAGTATACGCTTAGAAGAAATGTTGCCCTGGAAGTTTTTTCAGGTTCAATGTCACCCCAAAAGATTTAAAACGTAGCAATGTTACCCAATACTGTTAAAAAAATTCACATTGACCTTTAAAAAATTGACGTTGACCGTTAACTTTTTAACGGAAAAGGGCAATATTGTTATGTTTCGAAACTTTCGGGGTGATATTGAAGCTAAAAAACTTTCAGAACAATATTGCTCATAGGCGTATACTTCTAGGGTGGATTTGCTATTTAACCCTTTCATAAAGCCTAACCTATTTAGTTTTTTTAATAAAAAAATATATTATTATGCATAATTATACATAATAATCTAAATTTATTTTGTAAATTGTTTGTAAAATTAATAACTTAGTCTTAATCCAAAGTTTGACATTTCATCATTTACCCCATGAGCTCAATCTTTTCATTCTTCAGTATATCACATCTACTTCTCTTCTTTTTTATTGCTCGAGATGGCAATGCTAGCTCACTACCTCTGCCTTGATCTGTGTCATTTGATGTAACATAATAATTGCAGTACGTATATTTTAGTAATGTCCAAATGAATGATATCAATAAGAGGAGTTTGTCTCATTTTCTGCAAGAAAGACAAGAGGTAAAATCTAGTTTTACAAGTCACTTGTCCTACTTTATTTATTTATTTTTAAGAAAATATCTTCCTAGTCAATAGATGAATGATTTTTCTTATTCAATTACTATTTGCTCAAACAATTGTTGACACTAAATGTTCTTTTCTTTCTCACTAACTCTTTTATATCATTTGAGAATGAATCCCTAAACTTTTAAGACATAACGTAGGCTTTTAAATATACTTGATGAATTATATATGAACTTAAATACATAGGCTTTAAGTCTATTTAAAGGCCTATATTTAAGTAGGCATTTAAATAGGCTTCAGGCCTTGTCAAGCCTTTTGAAGGCTCATGCTCTGGCTTTGGATCTATGTCGCAAGCTAAGGCCTACTTAGCTAAAACCTAGCCTATTTCCACTTCTACACACACATATAGGCGGGCATGGGCAGCTCACAGGTGTGTGCATAAACCATCACATTTAGTACACAAGCCCACACATTATGGGTCTTTATTGGGCAGGCCAAAACGGGCAATTTTTCATTGGGCCTGGGTGGGCTCATTAGGACATGGGTGACTTGCTCAGCCCTATGGTCCAATTGAAAGTCAAAACAGATTTGTAAAATAGGTAAAGAATTATTCCCTCCACTCCTTAATAAAGATATATTTACCTAATTTGATTAGATTAAGGATGAGTTAGTTAATATGATATATAGTTTCTAAAATACTGTAGTCATCTTTCTTAATTCCCTCATCTTCTCTCTTTCTTGATTATTATTGAAGGAGTATCAAAATAGGTAAATTGGACCAAGATCAACTCGCCTAAATATATCTTATATTAAAGACTAATGAGTAATTTACTTCATAGCCTTTTTAAGAAGTTATTTTTCTTCCCCCACCCCAACATCCCCCCCCCCAAAAAAAGTGATAATCTCGCCAACATAATTATCCTCAACAGCTTCAGAAAATTCAGAGCAGAACATAGGGCTACGTTTAGTGTTTGAGATCTCCATGGGCTCGACCGACAATCTCATCCATTTTTTTGTGTAACTCATTCATTGAAATAAAAAAATTGTCAAAATATTTTTTAGGGTGCTTTATCTAGTACATCAAAAAGTTATTTGAAAGAAATATGTATTTTGAATACGTTCAAAGAAGTTCAAAGGGTGCATGAGTTAGGAGTGTAACAAGTATGAAGTCCTCTATGGTAGAGGAAGACCAAAACAAACACTTATTGAGGTTATAGAGCATAACCTTTTAGTTAATAAAATATCCAAATATTTGGTTTTAGATAGAGCATAATAGTTATGTAACCGACCCTATATAATGAGATATGACTTTGTTGGATGATAAAAGCAACTACGTTAAAAAGAAAACTTTACATTCTTTTTTTAATTAAAGGGTCAGGCACTATCGTCCTAAGTTAGAATTAAGATTGAACCAGTGACCTCCTACTTAGAAGAGTGCCACTAGGCTTTTAATTTATAGCAAAACAACCCTGATGATACTAGAGGTTGCAATGAAGGGAAAAGGATGAAAAGAAAGCAAAAACCGAAGAGAGAGGCCGATCCTTTCCTCATTTGAAGTCTATATTTTTCACATTTTGATTACAGCTAACTGTGTCAAATCCTTATAATTATAATCTTTTAGTTGCATGATGGTATTAGTTTTCAATTGGGATGTTATTGTCCCCCAAAGACTACCCGGGTTTCACAAGAAATTTAAAAATTTGCTTTCGTACAGTGATATAAAAACTTAAATTACATGAACAAAACAACAACAAAATCAAGTTATTCATGAGCTCATCGTAAGTTCTATGCAAAAACAATGAGCTCATTCTAATTGGAATTAAACACATCAAATCTCTTTTCTGCCAACTAAATTTATCCAAGTTATTCAATCTGATATTTGCACTGGAAGAAGTCACTAATCACCCATGAGTTTAAATCTAACATAGTTCTATGATATTTGCATTTGAAGAAGTCATTAATCACCTGTGAGTTTAAATCTAATAAAAGGCATCAGTTCTTAACAGCATGACGAGTCAAAACTCAAATCCCTATCCCTATTTGAAGTACTCTCACTTTTAATCCCGATTGTGCTTTAAAGATTGTCTCTAATAAAAAAAATACATGTGCATAAAGGTATAACGTCACAGCGGTATCTGTTAATGACTCATAGGTAGAATTCGTCTCGGACAAAGCACAACGACATAACGGGATTTATGCAGCCAGCCCCATTCATCAGTAGTAGTATTCAATATCATATCGGTTAACTTTTAATTTATTTAGTTTAAGGACACTAAAAAAAGGAGGAGGAAGAATAATCCAAACATATTAATTTAAACCATCTAATGATGCTTGCATAATCAAATAATGCCAAAAAACAATAATAAGAATTCATGATGAATAAAGAAATAGCTCTTGAGATGAGAACCAAAAACATCAAGTAGCATTACTTCACTACAGTAGTAGATTTCACACCACCTCCTATAAACATCTAATTCTAAAAGAACCATTCTAAAACTCGATTCTCTAGCTCTCCTTAAGCCGCCCTAATTTCCTATTTGAAACATTTATCTTACACATACAGTCTAATTCCCTACTCTCAGATAGTTAAGAACAGTTTAAAAATGCTTTAACCTTTCTGAGCTCACTTGGATATATCAGCACAGAATCTACACACAGACCACCTTTTGTGTGGGTGCAATCAATTTGAGTCAGAGAGAACTTAACTCTTGTGGATGCATTCCCATTCTGAACCACGAAATCGCCTGCATGGTAAAAAACCCATTTCCCAGGCTCTTTCAGGAAACACTGAGATGAACTAGACTGTCCATCTGAAGTCGATAGCTGGAATCGTACAGGCTTTATGTCCCAACCATGTATATGCTCAGTGTTGCAAACTCTTCGTCCAAATCTTTTTGAGGCTCGCCCCAAATGTAGTCTGAAGAATAGGCTGTATGTTCCTACTGGAAATGGAAACTCTAGTTCACCACCAACTTCAAACCACCAGATTTGCTGAAGATATGCAACAGTATGGAACCTGCAAGCAATCGAAATAGCCCAGGTTTAATTCCAATGCTCGATTAAACTAGACTTGATCTTTTTTTTTAACCCAAAAATGAATATAAGCTTCAAGACTTGCGTCATCAAAATGAGAGTAACAAAGGAAGGAGCACAATCAGGTTTATTCAATGGCTTATGGGTCTATGTTTCTTCACAAGAGCATGAACATCCGTATATGTATAACATGAGTCCATATCTTATAATCATAACGCTACTGGTTTCTTGTGTTTTAATCACGTGCATATACAATACGCCAGAAGATTAGTGAACCTCAAACTGCCCTTGGTCACCCCAATGTCCCAAGTGGCAATAGATTGACAGAAAAACTTTACCATTAATTTCCAAATAAGAACCTTCTAACTTCCTACATAAAACAGTTTTCTTGAAATGCATCAGTACATTAGACTCCAGGTGACTGGAATGATTCGATCGAGATGAATGTATTTCTTGGAAGACCATAGAAAGATTTATAATGAAAAATGAATGCAATTCAACTTCAGACCAAGGGTGACAAGATCTAGAGTTCAGTAAAGCCCATACTCTTGAAATACATAAACATCCAGCATCTTAAAGGACAAATAATAGAAGAATCATCAATATTCAATCTAAAAGGAAGCTGCACTGTACATAAGTCATGATTAATATGGCTCCATCAGGCTCTAAACATTTTTTTTCCAGTCTTTCTCCACATGTTTCATTGAGTTTCATGCAACTTTTATCATTCTTCAAATTTTTTACACATTTAACAGGATTTAAATGCTCAAAACATAGTACAACCTTTCAAAAACCTTTTACTTACTTCAAAATTATTATCCATCCCATAGGAAAAGATATGTAGTTGGAATAGAAAGGATTAATAAGTATAAACTCATCGACAGATCAATAAATTGCAATATATCCACTATTCCTTTTATCGCGAAGAATCTAACCTAGATTCTTCAGTCGGGATATGATTCCAATATCTTCGATCATCAATCCCGGTTATTGAAAGTCCCTTGGATGATATGGACAAACAAAGCTTACCGGTGCTTCCATCCAGCCAAACTTTCTGCAAAATTCCAAATGTTCAAACTCATCAGAGAAAGGGGAAAAATGAAACCCTAACAAGAACCAATTCTTTTACAAGCGAAACGAAGGGCGGAAACTATTTTGAGGATCAAGGGTGAAAATAGTATTATTAATGGGTGGTGGGGGGGGGGGGGGGGGGAAGAATCACGAATCTGAAGTCGTATATCAGAAAAATCAAATAAAGATAGAAAACATAGAAACGACCCGTCCTACCATTAACAGATTTCAACTACTACTTTAAATCACTCCAATCCGATAAACATTTTCATCAACAAAACGCAACAAAAACCCAAACCAGGGATGCAGAATTTTAAATCTCAGGATTAGAAACTTTTTCATTGTTTTGGGAGGAAAAATCGAAATATAATATCCACAGGAGTGGTCTAGATGGTTCGATTCAACAAACATCCTTAAATCAATTCTTTCATTAAAATGTCTCGAAACAAACGGAATAGCAAATGGACCATTTACCTTTGAGCCTTCATCAAGAGTATTCTTTCGGCACAACCTAGCGTAAATCTCTCTCTTTCCCAAATCGCGCGGTAAATCATCGAAAATCTCCCTGAGAAGAACGTCATAGTTAGGAGGCAACTTCGATTCCCAAACAAAATCAGCCCAGGACGCGCCACGAAAGGTCCGATTCAACCTGGCCAATTCACAAATCTGCGTAGGATTCAAATATCCGAGAATCTCAGCCACGCAGCTCTCAGGCAAATCCCCAAAGAGGGTTTTGATGGCACAATCTGAGACCCATTCCGGTCCGCAAACATGGACGAAAAGCCGATTCCCATCATGAATCGAAGAAACGAGAACAATGAGAGAACACTAGAAGGTTCGAACTTTCTGAGCAAATCAGTTTCGACTTTCATATACCCAACAAGAGAGAGAGAATGAAGAAGAAGGAGAAAGAAAAGTGGAGGCAAGCGTTCAGTCGTAGGTGGTGTCCATTTGTTTGTTTCCTAGGAAAACATTTTCGGCAGCGCAAATTGATTTGGACCGAAAGAAGACGATGCCGCGGTGAGGAATGGACGCGTATAATTTATTGGGGGTAGGAGGAGGATTATATATAAATATAGATGAGCGCGTGTACGTGCGTGTGAATAAATATATTCGTGTGTACGTGGCCCACAATAAACAATGAGTTATTAATATTAAGAAATCTGATATTTTTTGTTATATCATATTAATTAATTAATTATTAATTGGGGCAAGGGTATCATGTGTCTTCCAGTCGGATTTGGAAAATGACCTTTAACTTATCGGCTGCATCCATTTCACTAGTTCCTACAATAGCCCTTGTTCATTGTTTCATTGCCAAATGGTTGTTTTTGGGTTCCTAAAAAATATTAATATTTTAAAGTTGGCATTAAAAATTATTCTGAATATGTTTTATGTAGAGTAAAAGGGAAAAATCTCCAGTAAGTAACTGGAGATAAGTTTATCTCCAATAACCCATAAAACTACGTCATTTTGAATTAATGAAGGGTGTATTTGTAATTTTAGGTGAATTAATAAAAGGCATTTCAGTAAAATTTATATGATAAAAAAGTAAACAAAATTACAAAAACACCTTTATTAATCTAAAATGACGTAGTTTTAGGGGTCGCTGAAGATAACTTATCTCCAATATATTTACCCAATTCTTAAGTGATTTTCATAATAGAAAGCAGTGCAAAGCATCTTAGGTTCAAATCCAAGTGACGGAATGACATATGTATGGTCTTATTTTGTAAGAGTGAATCCTCTAATAAGTTCAAATTAAAGGTTAAAAATTAATTTTAATAATTAGTGCTAACTTAATTGATATAATTTTTATTTTTATTTTTGAGAAAAAATATTATTTTTATTATATATATATATATTAAATGTAAGGTCAAAAATTATATATATTAAATTCAAGGTCAAAAAAATCACACACACATATATAAAATTTTACTCATTAAGAATTTAATATGATTGACTTACTTTATTAGACCGATTAATCATCATAATCAAAATCAATATTAAATGTGTTTCTTTTGAGCAACGTAAATATTAAAATGAATTCAAATTTATATAATTTTGTAATTTAATCAATTAATACATGCAATGAATAAAATTGGTACTAGGAATTACAAATTCGAATAACAAATGTGAACAATTTTGTGAAATTTATCAAGTTTTTAACATCCACGTGTTTATGTAATCGTTAATGACCAATTCACAGGTAATAAGCTGCAAATTAATATTGATAATTAATTCTTATTTTTTTATATTTTATAAATTTGTATTACTAAATATTAATAATATCATAGTTAACTATCGTGACTAAGACTAACCAAATTTATTATACCAGTCGACAATACGCAATTCTTTGCTAAAAAAACGTAATTCTTTTTTTGTACACCAAGGGAATGTTAATACTACTTAATCAATATCGATCAGATCATGTCATAACCTTGTAAATTATTGATACATTTAATGAATAACATTGATACAGCATTAATTACTTAGTTTAGAGATTAAAATCATTAATGTCAATCATTTTAGGAAAATATGTCCACTATTTAAAATTAATTAATTAGATAATTTTGTGATATCTGAAATTAATAAATGCAATTAATAAAATTGATATAGTAGTAATTTATGTGGATATAATCCAAGGTTTAATGTTTTTGTTTTTGATGTATAAATATTTTTCTATCACATTCACATAAAAGTGAGTCGGTCCCACTAATATTTCCTTTCTCTTCTTCTTACCATGGGACCCACCTAATTTTATATGAATGCAGCGAAAAAAAATTTCTACAGCAAAAGCAGAAATATTAAACTCATTAATTAATATGAATATTTTTAATAAATAATTGATTCAATACTAATTGAGATTAGGGAAAAAATAAAAATTGAAACGAGAAATTCTTTAATTATGAAATCATTCTATATCTTTTGACCAAAAAAAGAAAAAGAAATCATTATAAATCCGGCCTTATCCACAAATTCAATGCAATTAATGAAATATGCTGATTCAAAACTAATTTGAATGGCAAAAAAAAAAAAAAAAAAAAAAAAAAGCCAGTTCTTTTATTATGAAATCATTCTAATTAAATCCAGCTTTATTCACAAAATCGTTAGATCTTTGCAAAAATGTTTGGGAAAATTTTGGACAGATTTCTTAAATTCAAAAGAATATATGCTCATATAATTTTTACAATAGTGGATAAAAGCGTTAAATCATTCAATTTCAAAATCATTATGACTTTCAACATCTAATATTTAATTCTTTATACTACAAAAGCATACTTGCTAACTTGCTCGCTTGGAAAATGAGTGGAAGGTATTCATTTTGAATATGACTGATAAAATCAAATTTAAATGGTAGCGCCTAACTAATAAGATAAGGTGGTAAGTACGTGGCCACAGCTAAGATGAAAATACAAATTTAAATAAATACACTTTTTGAAAAAGGCAAAAATATTTACCCTCTAAATTTTAAGAGGATAACCCTTAATTAAATAAAAAAAATTTGGATGATAGTAATTTTATTTTATTTCATTTTAATTTTATAATATTAAAAGTTTTTCATTTTTTTTAAAAAAAACATATGTATAGACTATAAACTATAAAGACAATTTTTTAAAATAAAATAACAGAGATAACTGAATAAGTACCAGTTCTCGTCCTTTTAGATGAGCGCGCTAAATAATAATAATAACGGACCTGATCCACGGCCCAATAAGGGGGCGGCCCATCAGAGATCTATCAAATATCTCGGGTTCCCCCTACAATCATGGAACATCTATCATATCTATAATCAAGGATATGATAGATCAAGCGATTAGGATACCAAGTGAAACCCTATAAATACGGGGGTCAAGTCTAAGGTGCACACGTTTAACTCAAGCCTATTTACTTTCCGCATCACAACACATCCCCATTGAACACATACCCTCCCCCTCAGGCGAAAGCGCCTTGTGTACGGTGATTCCCTTATCGGGATATCTCGCTCTCATAGATATTCCGCATAAGCTCTTCGATCCAAGATAAAAGCACCGGCCCTGCGGGTGGACATCTGTGTTCCACACCGGAACATTGGCGCCGACCGTGGGGACGGTAAATTTTGATCCCCGTGACCAACAATGGCTAACACCAGAAGCAGTAATCGGAACCCTCACCGTGAAAGTCCAACGCATGCGCAGGCTGAGACAAGTCGGCAGCAACTGGCTCAAGGACCTCCACGGTCTGAGGATATCCCCGAGAACGATGTTAGGAAGGATGGGAACAGTGTGTCAGACACAACCTCGTCTCCTCCGTAGGGAGATAAATGCAAGGACATACCAAACCCAGACCTCCTCCTCGTCCAGAAAACACAGGAATCAATTATGAGGAGGATGGAGAATATGGAGAAGCGAAATAACCTCCAGCGCCAAGAAGACTTCGAGTAATGCAACGAGATCATGAACGACCACTTCATACAATCCAAGGCATCGGAACGGGGAGCGGGACCGGGGCAAAAAGAGAAAGAGGAGAAGGAAGGCGGCCGGAAGCATGGCGGCCCCCCACGGTCAAACCATCAAGGTATTCCGGTACACGGAGGGACGGCCTCTCCAGAAACGGAACCTGAGCCTGATAAGCTCCGTGACCGTATCTCTACTCGGAAGAGGCGCTTTCTGGGAAGGACCTTGGATGAAGAAGACCGAGATAGAGAGAGGGCGCTCAGACCGAGGGGCTCTCCTCAGGAATATCGGGTGAAGTACATAGCGGGCCAAAACAGCAGCCCTTTCTCGGAAGAAATCGAGAATGCCCCGTACCCAAGAAAGTTTGAGTTGAGCTCCTTGCCAAAATATGACGGCGTACAGGACCCGAGGTCCCACCTCGATGCTTTCGAGTTACTCATGTTCGTACGACAAATCAAAGGCTCGGTCATTTGTCGGCTTTTCGTGGCCACATTGATCGGACCTGCTCAAAGATAGCTCCACACGCTGCCAGTAAGGTCCATATATGATTTTCAAGATCTCGGGCGAAAGTTCGAGTTAAATTTCCCAACCAGCAGGAAACAACCTAAATCTCAGTATACCCTGAGTAAGATAAAGCAACGACGGGGGGAGACGCTACAAAAGTACTTGGACAGATTTAAGGAGGTCACCCTCCAAGTGTGATCCCTCCGAGAAAGTGTTCACGTGCACTGCCTCGTAGACGGCTTAGATCCCTCATCCCGATTAGCAAATTCAATCTTCAAGAACCGGGTATACACCCTTACCGAGTTTAACACTCGGGCGAAGCAATATTTGGAAGTAGAGCAGATGGAGATTGCCAATACAAATGGAGATGATAAACGAAGAAACACACCCCCACGACAAAAAAATCAGTCGGGTAGTCGTAAAGAAGATCCAGCTCCATATCCCCATAAGCCGAACCGGGATGTTAGGCCAAAAGGCGACAAATTGGAGAAAAGGGCCCGCTATGAGAGGTACGCTCCGCTCAATGTTTCGCGAGCTCAGCTATGGAAAGAAGTAGCCGCCACTGAAATGAAAAAAGTCGATAGACCTCGGCCTATAAGATTTCGATCCAGCATGGACCAGATAAAATTCTGTGATTTCCATGACGGACCGGGCCATACTACGGATCAGTGTTACGAACTCAGAGATGCAATTGAAAAATTCATCCGAGAGGGTAAATTACGCCAGTACCTGATAAAAACACAATGGCGAAAGAACAACAAACGAAAACACGATGACTGAAGTCCGAGCCCGACCCCAATTAGTCGGAAGGTTGACGGAATTCGGCGAAAGTCGTCTACCGATGATGAACAATTCCCGGAAATAGATATGGAGCGTAGGTGCAATGTAATCAGTGGAGGCATGGGCGGAGGTGGAGATACGGCAAGCCAAAGAAAGAAATACTTGAGAGAAGTCCTTTCAATAAGAGGCACTCCCAAGTTCAAAGATGACCATGACCGACCGACGCCCCCGTCACTACAATTCACCGAGACGATTTAAAGGACGTTGTACCGGGGCACCAAGACAGACTAGTTATCACTGGAATCCTGGTGAACTATCTGGTAAAAAGAATTTTCGTTGATTCGGCAAGTTCGGCAAACATAATTATGTGGGACGCCTTTAAAAGGATGAATTTGGATAAAGAAGACCTGAGACCATATAAAACAACGCTCGTAGGGTTTAACGGGGAGCAGTCTATGCCAAAGGGCTACATTGACACGAAACTTACGTTGGGAACCAAAGAAGCGTTCAGGCGAGAGAGTGAGGTTCATCGTTGCCGATTTCCCTCCCCGTACAATATGATATTAGGCCGGCCCGACCATCCACAGTGGGACATGATCGTATCTACCAAACATCAAAAGCTGAAGATGGTCAGTTCCAAAAACCAAGTAATCACTATAACCGGGGACCAAAAAGAATCTCGACAATGTTATTATGAGACAATACGAGAAAACTAGAACGAGAAGGCATCTTCATCTCATATTCAAAAAGGAGAACAGCAAGGCCGGCCCGTTAATGTGGTGGAGTTGGATATAAGAGACGAGGAACCTGAGAATCCAAGACCCGAGCCAGAAGGTGATTTAGAAGAACCAATCCTGGGAGAAGACCCGTCACAGATCACAAAGATAGGAGGAGCAATGACCCCGGAGCTTAAGGAGAGGTTAAGCAAGTTCCTAGTAGCAAACCGAGATTTGTTTGCATGGAGAGCTTCGGAAGTACCCGGGATAGACCCCACCTTCTGCTGTCATAGGTTAGCTATCAAGCCGGGATCAGCCCCGGTATCACAGAAGAGGCGAAAGCAGGGAGCCGACAGGCAGAAAGCCTTAGAAAAACATGTGACGAAACTGTTAGAGGCCGGGTTTATTCGGGAAATACAATACACAACATGGTATCTAATGTAGTTATGGTGATAAAACCCAACGGGAATTGGAGAGTATGCACGGACTACACCAATTTAAACAGAGCATGTCCCAAAGACTCCTACCCGATGCCCAGTATCGACCAATTGGTCGATAACTCTTCCGGATTTCAACTGCTATCCTTCATGGATGCCTACTCCGGCTATAATCAAATAGCGATGCATCCAGAGGATCAGGAAAAGACGGCTTTCATAACCGATAAGGCCAATTATTGCTACAATGTAATGCCTTTTGGATTGAAAAATGCCGGGGCCACCTACTAGTGGATGATGAACAAAGTCTTCGAGGACCAACTCGGTCGAAACGTGGAGGTATACATTGATGATATGATAGTCAAGTCAAAAGTGCAAGAAGACCATATCTGAGACTTAGAACAGACGTTTGAGAAGCGTGAAAGCACGGATACGTTTGAACCCGCAAAATGTGCATTTGGAGTCCCGGCGGGGAAGTTCCTTGGGTTCCTACTCACAAACCGAGGAATCGAAGCAAACCCGGACAAATGTAAGGCCGTGTTAGAAATGAAAGCGCCAACAAATAAGAAGGAAGTACAGCAATTGACCGGGAGATTGGCGGCTATGACAAGGTTTTTACCAAAGTCGGCTGAAAACGCCTTACCCTTCTTTAAGTTGCTAAAGAAGGAGGCGCGAGAGGGATGGAACCGGGAATGTGAGTCGCATTTGCAAAAATCAAGCGTGCTTGGCGACCCCCCGGTCTATCCAAGCCCGCCCCTGGAGAGACGGTCTTCCTGTACTTGTCCGTGGGAGAAGAAGCTATAAGCGCCGCGCTGGTTCGTGAAACCTTAGCCGGTCAAAAACCAATATATTTTGTCAGTAAGGCATTGCAGAGCTCAGAACTCAGGTATCAGAAGTTGGAAAAGGTAGCATTTGCTTTATGAATGGCGGCAAGACGCCTGCGTCCATATTTTCAGGGGCACAAGGTCGTGGTACGGACCAGCCAGCCAATCCGACAAGTATTACACAAGCCAGACTTGGCTGGACGAATGACAAGCTGGGCTATAGAACTATCTGAATTTGACATTACATACGAGGCCCGGCACACGATCAAATCACAAGCGTTGGCAGACTTTATGAGGGAACTTACTCCGATCCACTCAGAAGGAGACGTCGGATTTCAAGAATGGAAAGTGTACGTGGATGGTTCATCAAACACTAAGGGAAGTGGGGCCGGAGTAATAATCGAGAATCCAGAAGGAATCGCCGTTGAACACTCACTTCACCTTAACTTCCCGACATCCAACAATCAAGCAGAGTACGAGGCAGTTTTAGCCGGCCTCGAACAAGCAAGGGAGCAAGGGGCTCAAAAAGTCAAAGTCCTAACCGACTCCCAACTCGTAGCGGCTCAGATAGACGGCACCTACCAAGCAAAGGGCCCGTTACTGGCAAAATACTTAAACAAAGCCAGGGACATGATCGCTGAGTTCGAAGAGGTAACAGTCACTCACATCCCTCTCGAGGAGAACACCAGGGCAGATATATTATCAAAATTGGCCAGCACAAAAGGACCTGGAAACTACCGAACCGTGGTCCAACAAAATCTAGACGAACCGAGTTGCATCATGAGCATATCCTCGGCCACGGATTGGAGGAAGCCAATCGAGGATTACTTAGAAAGAGGGATCATACCCGTCAACACGACGGAATCTAAAAAGTTAATTCGGCAGGCCGCCATGTATACAATGGTGGATGATCAATTATATCGGAAAGGGCTACATTCTCCCATGATGCGATGTTTGAATGCGACTGAGGCAAGGTACGTCCTCGCCGAAATACACGAAGGCATTAACGGTCAGCATATGGGCGGAAAATCCCTAGCACGAAAGGCTCTTAGAGTCGGTTACTTCTGGACGTCCATGGTGGCCGACTCAATAGAAACAGTAAGAAGATGTGAAAGCTGTCAGAAACATGGTAAGATTCTTTGGCGCTCGCCATCGAAATTGCAAGGCATCACGGCCCCCTAGCCTTTTTACAAATGGGGGATGGATCTACTCGGACCATTCAAAACAGTTCCCGAACAGCTAAGATATCTCATTGTCGCAGTGGACTACTTTACGAAGTGGATTGAGGCCGAGCCATTAACAACTATCACCTCGGCCCACATACAGCGCTTCTTTCAAAGACAAAGATCGTTTCCCATTCGGGATCCCGGCTGAAGTAATCACCGATAACGGAACGCAATTCATCGACAAAGGGTTCCGGGAGATGATGTCGGACCTCGATATCATTCACCACTTTGCATCAGTTGAACACCCTCAGTCGAATGGACAAACCGAGGCAGCCAACAAAGTCATTGTGGACGGATTAAGGAAATAGATGGAGGAAGCTGAATCTTCCTGGGTCGAACAACTTTACAGTGTTTTGTGGGGCTATAGGACCAGCGTGCAAACCTCCACCCAGGAAACTCCTTTTCGTTTAACATATGGATGTGAGGCGATGATCCCGGTCGAGATAGGCCAACCATCATGGAGGAAGATGAAAGCTGGCAGGGAGGGAGAAGAGTCGAACAATGACGCTTTGAGGACGGAATTAGATCTGATCGACGAGGCAAGAATCCTGGCGCATTGTCGAGACCTAAGCGCAAGCAACTCATCGCGGCAAAGAACAACCGAAAGGTAAAACCTCACGCTTTCAACAGGGGAAACCTTGTACTCCGACGGGCCGACATCTGGAACAAGAACGCCAAGGATGGCAAGCTAGCAGCGAACTGGGAAGGTCCTTATCGCATTAAGGAAAAACTGGACAAAGGAGCGTATGTTTTGGAAACTTTGGCAAGGAAGCCGGTCAAAAGGACCTGGAATGCCGACAAGCTGAAAATTTATTATTGTTAGACCTCGGTCCGACTACCAAGATGTGGCCCACAGGCGCATTTAAATTCATTTATTTCTATTAATTTAATGTTTTCAATTTCAGTTTTTATGTTTTGCTTAAATACAGCAAGCAGGATTTCTTCCAGACATTTTATTTAATAAAGACTCCCCAGTGGAGACACCAATTACGCATTATTGATTGGTCGAATAAAGTAACACCGAGGTACCTAAGCCACGGTTAAACGAGAATCCCAATATAAGGGACTACACTCGGGCAATCAAGCTCTGGTCGCGAAATGGTAAAACACCATTTCTATTTAAAGTAGATGCATCGAAAAATACTCCTAAATAAGGAGGTGAATTGTCAAGCAGGTCCCGATCAGACCGACATGTGTAAACGTGCATTTTTCACCACGTTTATGCATATGACATTTTGCCCTTATTCTGGCAAATATCCCGGACAGCAATATCCAGACCTCGGTAGCTCGGTTTTACTCCCCTACCCCTATTCCCGGAGTCAACCTATCGGAAGAAAATAATTAGCAGATACTGCGCACATAAGACCCTGGCCCGGTCATAAAGAACGTTAACATAAACAAACTTGGCAAAATAAACTATTGATCGGTTGAAATCAATATTTACATGAAGCAGAAGTACAAAGAAACACAAAATCTGGTACAAGACACCGGTAAAACTATACAAAATCTATTATATTAGCTCGGAGGAGTGGTTTCTTCGAAGGGACCACCTCGGCAGCTGGAATAGTCTTGGAGGCTCCTTCTCCACCGCCATCCCGAGATCCCACGTTCGGAGCTTCCTCTCCTTCCCGGTCTTGCTCGTCCCCGTCCTCGTCCTCCTCAATAAATGAGCCGGATTCATCATCTGGAGACAAGGGTGGCGGATGAAGGACTCCATCTTTAACATGTGCCCGGTAATCGTACCCGGCGAGGTTGAGTTCGATCCCGGGGTTAAGATGACGAATCTGAGCAAGAGCCATCTTGAAGCAGTCAGCGGCAGCCTCTCTTACAATGTCTTCACACTCCAGGCGGGCCCTTTTCTCTTCGGCAACGGCAGCACGGGCTTGCTCAAGTTTAGAGCATAGGTCTGCCCGCTGGGTTTGAAGAGTTTTGAGGGCGTCTAGGGTTGTGGAGTTAGCCTCTTTAAGAAAGCACATTCGAGACACTCTTCTCGAAAGCTTCTTTAGTAAGGAGAAGCTCTTCGGTGGCCTTCCGCGCTCGTCCGCGCAACCTCAAGTTCCTCCTCAAGTTTTAGTTTAGAGCGAGCGGCCTCGTCCTTCTCGGTTTTCAGTCGACGAGCCTCATCAAACTTTGTCACGTATTTCCCTTTCAGATGTAAGAACGCCTGGGCCAACCCCACACCTTGACAGAGGCGCATCTGAATATCATGAACCATCCCCTCATCAATATCAGCTAGAGGTCGGGCGTTCATAAACTGACGAGGCGGTAAGAAGGCGAGTTCAAGCTCTTCGGTCCTAGGACCCTTTTCCCAAGCAAGGCCTCGGTTGATTTTCAAACCGAGGCGGGGAAACCGAAGGGCACCGAGGAGGAGATGGACGGCCCCGCGAAACTTGTTTATCTTTTTCCAAAGTAGGGGCTGATGGCTGGGCAGGATCAATGCTAGGGGCCAAAGAAGCCTGAACCTGGGTAGTTGCTTTTGTTTTCTTAGCAGCTCCGGCTCGGTTTTCCTCCAAGGACTTCCGAGCCTCAGAAGAAGGCCGTTTGCGAGAAGTTTTCTTCGGAGGAGCGGTAGGGGCAGGAGCCACGACCGAAAGATATCGGGGCAGTTCCGCCATTGCTTGCGCTGCAAACATAAGTTTTCAAAGATTAGTAAAAAAGTATAATCAAGGTAAAAGCATGGTGAATATAAAACCACAAGATGCATACAAATCACATATCCCGACTTAGAGCCGGCATCGGTGATGAAAAAAGCCGCGCTCCTGGCACCATACGTATTAGCATATGATACCAGGCGGTCAACTGATGAGACCGCATCGACCGGAAGGTCGTCGGATTCTACTTGGTAAGAAGTGGAGGTCAATTTATGATGATCATAGGTCCAATAAAGGGGAAACCTCCACTCAACATCGCTGGCCTCGGCCCCTTTCAAAAACTAGGGCTGCTGGCCGGGTTTTGCCACCACTTTGAAGTAACCGTCCTTAAAGTGCTTAAAAGAGTCAGAAAACGTCGTGAGGAGTTTTTTGTCTAGGTCGCCCCGGAGAGAGGTAAGCCCCTTCAGCTTCTCTGACTCCTTGCCAGACCGGGCAGTAAAAGGACAGAAGAAGAAAAAGAATAAGGTGGCGGTACACGGAATAGGGACTGAGAAGGACCGACAGAGCTGCTCAAAAGCAACTAGGTAGGCCCACCAGTTGGGGTGAAGTTGAGAAGGGGCTAAGTGAAGGTGGTTTAAACATGACATCTAAAACTTGGTAAACGGGAAGCAAATACCAAGCCGGGTCATATAAGCTTTGTAGAAAAAGAAGAAGTTGGTGAGGCCTTCAGCCCTCGAGGCACAGATGGGCTCGTCCTCACCCGGGGGGCTTAAATGACAACCCTCCAAGGCCCCTAGTTTCATTTGGCGGATGGCGTTGGCGGTCATCGAAGAGTGGGTCTTTAACACATCTCGCGTCACCCAAGGATATTGTTTAACAAGATCTGGGGGAGGGTTGGAGGAGTCCGACCTCCCAGCGTTGGATGGGGCACTACTCGGCGAAGACGATGATTCCATTTACCTATAAAAAAAACAAAAATACTAAGGTCAGTAAGTGTGAGAATACCTGACACAGACATAACAGCCGGTCGAGAAGAAGAAATGGGTGGACGTGTAGGAAGGCGATTCCCAAAACTCGAAGCTGGGGTAGAGACCAACCTATGACGGCAGGAGCCTAAAATAACGTCGGCCCTAGAATCTTCGCCGGTGGCGATATAATAGGAGCTTGATTCTAAACACTCCCAACAAGGGCCGGCATATCCCTCGGGCATAAGAGCAGGTCTAGGGCGAACAGGGGTTTCGCAAAGATTGATAAGGGGTACAGGCACTACCTCGACCTCATCCCGACCTTCGAGAAGAGGTCTAGCAGGGGGACGAGACTCTCCGACGGCTCTCCTACCCGAGCTACCACCTAGGGAAGAGGCTAGCCTTTGCTCCTCGGACAGAGGAGTACCAAGCAGCCAATGGCTCAACGAGGATAACGAGCACGAAGTGCTTCCTCCTCTTCGAGGGTTAGGTCGCGACCCGATGAAGAAGGTTGATTAGTTCTATTCATTGTCACCAAATAATGCAAACCTAAAGAGACAGAAAATGGTAATAAGGAACATAGTGGAGACTCCCTAGGAGTAAAGTCATACGACTACAGGTAGAAGAAAGTAAACCTAACAGTATGAAACTACCCAGAAACCCCAGACGAAGCTCAAGCATACTGTTTTACATGAAAACCAGATTATAACACTAAGACCAGAATGGAGAAATCAGGTAAAAAGCATAATACAGTTAGTAAAGAGGTATAAAGGACTTACCACGAGGAAGGAAGGACGAACAAAGGATTATCAACGGAAGCAGAAAGCTTGAAAGTCGTGGTAACTAGAGAGCCTGGTTTTTCCCAGAAAGAGAGCAGCAAGCGAAAAACCAGAGAATAGGCGAGTGAAGTAAAGGAAAAAGAAGGAGAATGAGGGTTAAAAACTTCGAAATGGAGGGAAAGGCGAAGAGGCGCCGGGGAATTAAGGGTAAAAACAGGAATTCACCTGTAAATGAGGGGTGACGTGCACCGGGAAGCACACGCATTGAATGCGCACGAAATCCAAAGGCGGCAGGGAATGACGGTTGCAGATCCTCTCCATTCCGCAGAGGCCAGGTGGCAGGGAGTCATGATAACGAAGTCGAAAGGGTTTCGGCCTCGAAAGCAAACAACCCACCTGGCCTCACCTCGGACACGTGAAATCACCGACAGGAGTGCCGGCCTTTGAGATACTACCTCGGGTCTGGGAGCCGGATAAACCACCTCGGGTCAGGTATCGGGGAGGTAACCGGACGGAACACCTCGGTCTGGGGGCAGGAGGGCATCCTAGCCCGGGGAACAAACCACACCCCGGAAGCTCAAAACCTTGAACTACCGAGCTGGGGGGCAACTGTTAAGGACCTGATCCACGGCTCAATAAGGGGGCGGCCCATCAGAGATCTATCAAATATCTCGGGTTCCCCCTACAATCATGGAACATCTATCATATCTATAATCAAGAGATATGATAGATCAAGCGCGATTAGGATACCGGGTGAAACCCTATAAATACGGGGGTCAAGTCCAAGGTGCACACGTTCTAACTCAAGCCTATTTACTTTCCGCATCACAACACATCCCCACTGAACACATACCCCCTCCCCCTTGGGCGAAAGGCCTTGTGTACAGTGATTCCTTGCTTATCGGGATATCTCGCTCTCATAGATATTCCGGCATAAGCTCTTCGATCCAAGATAAAGCGCACCGCCTAAATTGGGTGGATATCGTGTTCACACGGAACAAATAATAATAATTTATAATTATTATTATAAATAATAATAATAATAATAATTATTATTATTATTATTATTATTATTATTATTCAGGAGATGAGTGGTAAATTATACATGCACAAAGGTAAATATTAGTAAAATCTATTTATGTAACACTTTTTCTTAAATAATTGTATTTAAATTTTATTGGGTGGTTCTGCGATTCTTATAGGTGGCTATGCGATTTCTTTTGGAAGCATTCAGATAATTCAGTATTACGCTTGGTTCTTCATTATTATCGCCTTTCTTCCTTAAGTGCCAATATTTTGTATGGCCTTTTATTTTGGCCGACAACAATGGAATGATTGGGAAAAACTAAATACGCAACTAAGTTTGGGGAAAAGTTGTGTATATGATGATCATGAGGAAAAAACATACTCCTCTCAATTTAATCTAACCCTTTTTTTCATATAAAATGGTTCAATTAAAACTTGACCGTAGCAGTAGGAGCGGTGACTTCTTTTCTATCTGACTTTTACAGAAGCCCGATAGAAAAAAAATTTAAGTTGTAAATGTAATTTTTATTTGAGTTAACGGTGGTAGAAGTGGTTTTTTTTTTCCAAATGGAGACGTGTTTGGGTTAACGGTTAAAAAGTGAGTTGAGATGGAAAATGACTAAAAAGAGCGTAAATCTTATTGAATACTAAAATACTTAATTATAATAAATATGAAATAATAAATATATTGAAAATATAGGCATAAAAAATATATATGGTAAAGCATAAAAATATTACATTTTTATCTAAATAATATTCCTATATAAATTGGAAAAAAAAAATCCTTTTTTTCAATTTTAGAAATCAAATACTTTTTGGGTAAGATAAGACAATTTTAAGAATGTTTGAAGGACCTTTGGAAAATTTTGATAAAAAACCACTTTTTATACTGGACGCTTAGACTAGTGGCTTTTGATAAAAAGACATTTTTTAGTAGAAGTCAAATGAAAAAAAAAAAAAAAAAAAAAAAAAAAAAAAAAAAAAGCTGAACCCAAACAGAGAAAAATGACCTGGCTTGTGAACTGAACTTTTTTTTAAAAGTTATTGGTTGAAACGGTTCTATACGGGGACACCAAACAGACCTAAGCCAATAATCTTTATTTTAGATAAGGGTATTTTGAGTTAAAAATATTAATAAATTAGATAATTTCTAAAACAAAGACTAAATAAATATTCTATAAAGATGGAAGGAGGAAGTGTACATGCACTTGGGTGAACATCAACGTCGTGGTTGAGTCAGCTTTAAAAATACGGAGCACTTGGATTTTCTCCACTTTTTCTTTCGTTTCTCATCTTGAACATGAACTGTTCAATTGAATTATTCTTCAAATTAAATTAAAATTTGGGCGCTTTAAAGTTTTATAAAATTATCAATAATATTTTAAATGAATAAATTCAAAGTTTCAAACTTAAATTTCAGCTTTTACCAATAAAAAATTGTCATAAAGAAATATTTAAATTTCATTTTTTGATGGAGATAATCCAAATCCATACGAAAGGAAAGCCACCAATTTCTTGGTGTTGGCTGCTCACAGTCCAAGTGACAACTATTTTCTAGGCTCTACGTAGCTAATTATATATCTGGAATTCGAAATTATATTCAACTCCAACTAATTTAGTTTTAATTTAAGTTAAATTAGGTTTTGAATAGAAGTAATTTTTTTAATTAATTTTTAAAAAACATTTTCCCTTTCTCTCTAACAAAAATTAAATAAAATAAGGGTAAAAATTAGAGAAGGGTCATTAATAACCATTCAAACTAATATTTGAGATCAAATTTTTCTCTTACAAGTAACTTAATTATCATAAAGATAGGAGTTGGAGTGTTGTATATAAAAGAAACCAATAAGAGAAATGGGGGCTCCAAGTGTTGGTTTAAGAACTTGGCCTAAACGGGTTGGGTTTCTCTCATAATCATTTTCTCATTATTTCGTCATCTCTAAATTATATCCGTTCAATCAATCATAATATTACTTTAACATCTCTCTCATCTTTTCAATCAATCACCAGAGGATAAAAATGAAAAAAAAAAAATGATGAGGAGAAGATCCTCTCCCGGTGTAAACCAACTCAAAAAGTGATGAATTCAAGGTAATGCGTTTCACCATGTCCAGTTCGTACTCACACCACCAACACCGCTTATTGCTTCTCTCGAGGTCTCAACATGCCCCTTGTAGCAACATCCAACCTGCCCACTGTGAGCTTCCTATGAAGAGAATGAGTGTTGTAGATGGGTAATAGCTCGGGAGAATGAGAGAGAGAGAGTATGAATTCTGAAAAGAGGAAGATGAAGAAATCGGGTTTGGTTACGGTCTTTTTTTTCATCCTTTAACTGTTCAAATTTAATATTTTTTAATATTTAATATTTTTATAAAATATTAAATTTAAACTATTTAGATTTTAATCCAAAGACTGAAATGAGGGAAGAAAATATAAAGAGAAGAGGAAGTACCATAGCCAATCCTAAAAAGAATAGGGGAGGGAGAGTATATGAGAGTATCCAGTTTTCTTACTCATCCAAAGGATGAATAAGAGAATTTTTTTCTCATCTAGATGGTCCATACCATATAAAAATTGTATGGCCCAGATCTAATTTTTTAACTGCCAATTTTTTAAATAAAAATTTATTATTAAAAAATATATTAATTGAGAGATTATCTTTATTTTAAATATTTTATCTATTAAAATATTTTTTTAAAAAAATAATAAGTAAAAAACTTAAATATAATAATAGTTTACCCTACAGGAGGAAACTGAATCCGTGTTTGAGTGGCGGGGTGGGAAAGTAAAAATTTAAAATGATTAATTAAATGTAGGATGCAGCTAAGATTTTATTTATTGTGTGGAGCCAGATGGATCTAGAAGCATTATGGGGCCCACAATTCAAAAAACGGACAGCAGGTAGGCTTGATCTGGAAGCGGATACTCGCCAGCGCTTCTCTGCCCATTCTTCGTTATCTTCAAATCACGACCAGCAAATTTTGATCTAAGCGTCAGGAGGAGGAGGCAGCGTCATACGATAATTTGAAATAGATGATGTGTTTCCCTCTGGACGCTTGGATCAAAATTCACGGCCGTGATCGAAAGAATCTAGTAATGAGGATAGACAAAAGAAGTCTTTGGGCATAGAAACCGGACATGGCTTGATCTAGGGAGTGCAAATTTTACTCTTAGTTTTGCCCCAACAAAATATAAATGTGATGGGTACTTATAAATCATAATAAATAACTCTATTGATATATTTTCACTTTTATTCGAAAATTAAAAATTTAATAAATAAATAGTAAAATTACATATTCATATAAAAAAAATATTTATAATGTGACCTACAATTATGAGAAGAATATCTCCTGGACCAAAATATATGATTTTATTAATAAAAAAAAACCAGAATTCAATACAAACAGTTACCAGAAAACCACAATGTTATTCATCAGTTTTCTTTCCTTCAGCCAATTCCCTCTCGCCGCAGAACCACAACAACCATATATCATTACACGTTAATTAGATTTCTATCTGCGATGGAAAATTGATTTTTACATTTTATAAATTAAATAGGTGAGAATAGTTTTATCTCATAAAAATTGATTATTTAAAGTGAAACCAAACCAAGTGTTTTTTTAGAAGGGAGAAAAATTAGACTGATGGGGCCCATTACTTGATAATTATTAAAATAAAATGTTCAGAAGGTGAATCAACCCAATAAAAGTCTATTTATGTGCCCTGTTACATCAACAAAATATCTATTGGAATGTAAAGTTATGAAACAATGGAAGCTCATTGATTCCAAATCGACGAAAGAACCTAACTTGCCCATCTTTATCAATCAAGAGAGCATGGAGAAAAATCCACATCCCCACATCAAATATCTGAATTTCTTTTTTAAAATGACACTTTTAATTTCAGCTGAAAATTGAATTGATGGAGGTATTAATTCAAAGGTCAGTAATTTAACTATGATTGAATCAAAGTTAACCTAATCATGATTAAAACAATATAATTTAATTAAAATATATAAAAATATTCAAAACAAATTTAGGGTTATAAAATGATAAAATATATATAATTTTTCTTTTCTAAAGGCATTTACACTTTTTCATGATTTTAATTTTCAAAGTTTGTTTTTGTCATCCCCTTGCAGTACTTCTTTAAATTATTTTATTTAATTATATATTGATGGCTATATATATATATATATATATATATATGGGCCATTTCTTATTTAAATTAGTGCTTTTCCAACATATAATTATGTTGAAAGTAACAGCAAAATAATGTGGAACAAGAACTTGATGTAACAACAATAACATCCCCGAAAATATGACTCAAAAAATCAGCGAAAACAAATCCACCAATGGAATATCACTTGGCTGGCCCAAAGAAAAAGGCAACTCATATTGTTTTTTTCGATCCTATGATTAATAAGGTGCAAGTGGGCAGAGTTTTTATATATGGTCATCTTGTGGTTTGAGGGGAGAGAAAAAAATCTAGTCAATTATCATTATTATGACTTCACAAAATTTTAATTAATTTACCAATAAAAGCCTATCACAGTTGGTAGATGGCTAGGTCATTTAAACATGATATCCTTGGTTCATATCAGTATGGAAATACTCATAAGTGGGTAGGGGTTATTAATCCAGCTAATAAGGCTATATAATATAGTCTTTTTCCTAGTAGTTAGTATTTCAAAAAAAAAAAAAAAAAAGTCTGTGATGTTAATGTTACACCAAGTCTCTTTTTTTTTTTTTTTTTTGGAAACAAATATTTTAGTGTGAAACCGACATGTAGTGTCAATGATATGTAATTGCTAAATGGTAGTAGCCAATGTAGTAAAAGTAATGTATGTGAATAAGCATGCTTATGAATTGTAGTGGAATTATCTCAATATATGTTGTGAAGTCAAAAATTGACTTGCCCGCCGTTATCAAAACCTTAGGAGGAACAAACTAGTTGAGGGATTGTGCTAAAGCCAACTCGTAATTGATAGTGATGACAATTCAACCTTTGTGATTGGTGATCCCATGAATATGCTTTTAATGGGTAAGAACTGTTAGATATTATTAGTTTTGATAATGTCAAATATTAAGAGCAAAAAGTTTACATAATATATTTATCTCCTATATTAACTAACTGCTATGTGTTTAATGTAGTTTAGTCTAAGTTGTATTGTGGAGAATGATCAAGAGAAAATATCAAAGAAAGAAAAACTTACAAAAATATAATGGGAATGTCAACAGTCAAGTTCTTAGATGTGATACTGGAAGTCTCATGATCAAATGAAAGTTGGAATAGCTTAATTCGGAGTTAAAATTAGTTATTTCAAGCTTAGTAATCGACATGCTACAGTGCTTAAAGAAATTGGATTAAAACTGAAAATGACAGTTTGGGGCCCAAATTTAAGAAAAGACAGTTTGGTACCATGAATTTTCAAAATGCCAATTAGTCCATGAATTTCCAAAATGCCAATCAAGTACATGAACAGTACATCACTCTCGAGCTACAATGGCATCACTCAAGTGAGATCTGAGAGTGCTACAATAACGTCACTCTTGGCATCACACAAGTGAGATATGCAAGTACTACAGTAACATCACTCTTGACATCACTCAAGTGAGATATATGAGTGCAACAATAATGTCACTCTTGGAATCACTCGAGTGAGATCTACAAGTGATGCATTGTTCCACTCGAGTAGAATATGATTCACTCAAGTGAAATCATTGTTCCAGATCCTCTGTTTGACTCTGTTCTACGTTCAGCATGTACGAGGTTCAGTAATTCAGTCATATCTCTAAAACCATAGATCTGATTGAGGTGGAACTTATTTCATATGAAACTAGACTTACAATGAGACACATAAAAACCACGATCAAGCTCAAAGTAGTTCATATGAAATAGATATGTTATTTGGAAGTTGACACTGGAATTTCTGGTGTTAGTTCAGAACATGTTCAGTAATTTGGATGTATCTCACAAAATACACATCCAATTGAAGTGAATATTATTGCATATGAAACTATACTCAATAATAGTTTCAATGACATCAATATCATGGTCAACTAAGAACAACTAGAAGAGATATGAATTTTGGAAGTTCATAGTCGTATAAAGACGATGCAAAACACTGCTCCAAAACAACTATTATTAATGTGGTCAAAATTTTAGAATACAATGAATTTGGAGGTGATTCTTTTTTTCATTGGAAAGAAGACTTAAAGAGATTTTTGGGGATTGATCATTTTCCAAATTTAGAGTTCTATTCGAAAACTTATGCCTACTGGAAGTTGACCTTTGTTCAAGGACACTCGAGTGATGACAAGAAACTCGCAAGACTTCTGCAAGTGACTAATGCACCTTCTGAGAGTTAAATTGAAACTCACTCGAGTGAATCATTTTCCACTCGAGTGAAAGAGAACAACTCGTGAGACTTGAGCAAGTTATCGCTAATGAAACAAGAGTGCTGTCTTCTTTTCTGGAATTATACTCGAGTGATATCAGGCAAACTTGCAGAAGCACTTGAGTCACTAATAGAGGTGAAGTTATTTTCAATGGACACTCATGTCAATATTTTTCCAACACTCAAGTGACCTATTCTTCAATAGTATTCTACCGAGACAAAGTGCATCAACATTCAAGTGAGATAACGAATGCACTCAAGTGAAGGATACACACTCGAGTGACTACTTCTTGCTTCATTAACAGAACATCTCTAAGAATTTAAAATTTGTGATTAACATCATTTTATCTTTGATTACTACTCTATATACTTCTCGATGCTATTAACCTTATTTGTATATGAGTTTCAAATGCTTGAATTCTTGGATTATGACCAAAAACGCAAAGAGAAAATCTATGTGTCAGACATTTATTACATAGCAAAAACAGAGCAAACGAAATATCAGAGTATACCAAATATATTTCGTTCAAAGCTTATATTACATTGCACATGAAAAGCGATCCAACCTTAAACAATCTCAGAGCATGATGTCGTGTGAAGATTTATTGCAGAGAAGCAAAAGCGACCGAACCTCAAATTCTTCCAACGACTCCAATCTATCTCTAATGGAAAGCTTGAACACTCTCAATGGTCGTATGATCTTTATCGACTATAAATAGCGAAGCATTCAAGTTGGAGAGATTGACTGAAATCAATGAAAATGAAAATGAAAAATAGAGAGCCTATGCCTACAATGTGATACTCTGAATCTTACCCGATCGACGCTCTATAATCCTACTCCCATGTACTACAGTGATAATCATCATCTACTTCATATAGAGAGAAGTGTTCCTTCATTGTAATCATTCTATTTTTGTGAGAGTTACTCAATATTGGAGGATCTTAAGTGGAAAAGAAATTGTATCTTTACAATGTGTAAATGGGAGTTCTTATCAGTACAAGAATTGTAAAGGCTTCACAAGTGTCAAGATCTAACTTGTGGAATTGTATTGGTTCTCAAGTACCCAGTTAAACTTGAGGGAGATAGTAAATTGAAATCTCTGGAGGGAGCTTGGGGATTAGACTTAGGTCATCGTGGATTGGATCGAACCAAGATAAATCATAGTTTGCATATTCTCTTCCTTAAGCTGTTATGTTTCTAGCATATATGTTTGAATAATTGACTATTGATTTATGACTCATTAATTTCATACTTATTGCTTTTATTAAGATACGAAAATATTTTCAAAATTCCAGGATTTTATCTTTCACCCAATTCACTCCTTTATTGGGTGTTAGCCGTTTCTAACAAGAACAAGTCGTTCATCAGTTTTGATCAGCACTAAATACACTACTAGTCCCATCCTATGGCAATATGCATTTTGATAGGTTGAGTAAAGCCCTTAATGATTTCATAATCCTATGGGATGATATGCTCATTGTATGTACACTTACATAAAATCACCTCTACGAATGTGGAGTGGAGTCGCTCCTATGAGATTGTGGCAAAATCTCTAGAGCATTCGTTATACACTGGGCATGTACAAGGCCATCTTAACGCACAAAACTGACATTAAAAGTAGAAATGTGGGGGTATAATATGACACTTAATACCTCTAGTATATGCCCAAGAGATGAGCGGTTTTAAGTTTATAGGACCATCGGCATCTCTTTGTACTACTCCCTATGATCCTAAATATAAGATATAATTGATTTTTTTGGAGATATTAAGAAAGTTAATTAAATTACTTTTAAATATTTTTATTTATCATTTTTTCTTCTAACTATTTTGCCTAACTTATATACTATATATAATATAATGATACACATCATATGATATAATTAAGTAACTTAATTAACTTCCTTAATTTCTCCAAAAAAAAAAAAATCAACTATGTCATATATTTAGGACCGGAGGAAATAAGTGTTATCAGTCTAAGTTTTGTTTCAAATCTAAAGGACCACAATATACAATGGTTATATCTATATTCGTAACTTAGCTAATGGTGTGTTTTATTTGACACACGTGGGGAATTGTTGTAAATATTGCATATGAGTATGTTAAAGTAAGAGTCTCTTCAATATTATTGAAATGGTTTAAAATAAAAATATGTGTTTTGAGAAGTCATGTCATAATATATTAAAGGATTTGTGTTGGTTTATGAATCAACATAGTTCATGACTTTAACAAATAGTCATGACTTTTTAATTGAAAAGATATATTGCTTCAAAAGGCACCATTTCAAGACATCAATTTATTGTCTATAAATACCCCAATTGTAACACCATTTGAAGGAGAAAATAAGAAGCATCAATAATTTCTTGTTGAGTTATTTATCTTTCGCTAGTTCTGCCAACCTGTATCTTTACAGGAAAGGTTCGTTTAATCTTGGGGAGTGCTGCTTCCTATCAACTGAGGGGGTTACGGAATAACTTTTAAGGATTGTGTCTTCGGATACAACTCAAACTAAATATTTTATTCTTTGTTTGCAGATTTTGCTAACAGAAGATGTATTTACGTACTTGTTTGGAATATAGATTAAAGCCTTTTAAAACAACTTCTTAATTGTGATTTATTATGTGTATAAAGTATATATGTATGTCTTATGAAAAAAATATGGAAGAGATGCTTTGTCTCCACTTATATAACCACCCTTATGAATGAATCATTATTCTAAACCAGCAATGTGTCAGATTGGAGCATTGTTTGCTTGTCTTGCTTTTCGGTGTGTCTTTTAATTTCTGTTTGTCATCTGTAACTTGCAAGTTGGGCGTGACTTATGTAATCTTTTTATCTTTGTTTAATGAATTTGATCTACAGCTAAAAAAAACAAAGATAGTTTACAAAATTTTAAAATATGTAAGACATAATGGATTGGAACTTTATATTTTTTTTAAAAATTATCAACTCATAAATTTACTACTAGAAAGTAATACACAGATAATAAACCGAAGATGAGTGTGGGGGATTCATGGATCTTCATCTTGATTTGACATAACAAAACAATTTTTTTTTTAGTCTATTGGCTATTGTTTGTCATACCAATTAGGATCGAATATGCAAGTGGGTGTGTGGCATATGCGGATCATCATCTTAATTTGACATAACAGAGAAAAATAATAATTAGTCAATTAATGACAACAAATTAGAGATTATACATTGAACCAATCCTTAGAAGTACGGACACAAAGTATATGGGCCCATTTGGATTAGTACAAATGGGGCTGACGGAATAGGAAATGAGGATTTTCAAACTGACGTTGGCTGTCTGGTTCAAGTATTTTGTCGGAAATGATTTTCTTGCCCCCCTCCCTTCCCAAAATTTCAAACAGATAAGTGAAAATGGGTTCCCCACAAAAAATGATGGGAACCCATTTTCCAGCACGCTGGAAAATGGACGAAGGACCTAAATGCCCTTGATGTGACAATAATGTTAGAAAAGGTGAGGCCTTTTGGAGGTGAGTTAGCAGTAGCGGAGTTGGGTCCAACGTACAATAGGTGGGTTCCTTCTTCTCCAACTTCCGCTGGTTCTCTTCAAGTATATCAATGTGTTAAAACCATTTTTCCTCTTCCCCTTTTAAAGTAAACAAAGGCAGCCACATTGGTATACCTGAGGAGATTCAATTTTTCATATATTGATATTAATTTAGTGCCCTTAGATCTTTTGTTGTTTAAATCTAAATTTTTCATTCAAAAAATAATTAAAAAATTAAATTCTTTTTCTGCGAAAATAAGAATCATTGTACGAAGAAAAATGGATTCACTAAAGTTTGTGGCCCAACAGGTCTCCCACACAATCTTTCATTGAAAGAAATACATACATAGGAAAAATAACTAAGAAATTGAAAACTCTCAAGCCAGCTTTGTTAGTTGCCTAAAATTAATAAGGTAATAACTATACTTGATAAGCAATTTACAACTTATTTTATGAAAAATATTTTATTTGGGATTTTCTAATTTTCAAGTATTTTTCTGTCATTTTCAAGTTCCTTTTATATCATATATATATAGTGTCCGTACAGAATTTGTTTGATGCATCTCTAATTTGTTGTTGTTGTTGTATATATATAGGGTTTATCGTTTGTCATGTCACTTGATATAAGGTTATGTCAAGTCACCCCAAAACGACGTCGTTTTGGGGTTAGGGAAAATTAATGAAGGTGCTTTTGGTAAAATTTGTATAATAAATACAAAAACAAAAATACCAAAACACCCTTCATTAATTCAAATTTAACCCCAAAACGACATAGTTTTGGGGTTAGAAATTAATGAAGAGTCTTTTCGTAAAATTCGTATAATAAATACAAAAATAAAAATACCAAAATACCCTTTATTAATTCCCTTAACTCCCAAAACGATGTAGTTTTATGATGACTTGACATAAGGTTATGTCAAGTGACATGACAAACGATAAACCCATATATATATATATATACACGAAAATTTTATGAAAGGGTTGGGCTCATCTACGATTCAAAGGCAGGGCGAAGTTTTCCTTCCTCCTAGGTGATACGAATGTTGGGCAGGGCGAGCCGTCTATTACCCTCAGGCGTTTACCTAGGAGTTAGGATGTCTCCCCTAGTGTCTTAACCAACTCCAGGATCGAACCCCCTTCCTTTGATGAGAGTGTCTGACCCTTTTTGCAGTTGAACCCAAAGATGAGAGATATCTCTAATTTGTTGTTCTTACGTCCTTAATTGACAAACAATAACAAATAGAGACTAATTAGATTTTTGTTCCTATTATGTAAAATCAACATGATGATCCGCATGACCGCATATGCCCCTCCCACTTGCATCTTCAATCCTATTTAATATGACAAACAATAGCCAATAGCCAGTAAATAGATTTTGTTTTTTCTATGTCAAATCATGTTTTGTTATGACACGAAAAAGATGATGATGATCCATGAATGCCCCACACTCATCTTCGGTTTATTATTAGTGTATTACATTCTAGTCTTAAATTTGAGTTAACTATGATATGTTTTTATCTAAATATAAAACTCCAACCCATTTTTTCTTACATATTTTAAACAATTTTAAACAATCTTTATTTTATTTTATTTTTGAGCTGAAGATACAGATGACAAACATGGACCGGACAAACAAACAGAAATTAAAAGACACACTGAAAAGCAAAACAAGCAAACAATGTTCACACCCAATGCACACTGCTTTTTTTAAATCATGATTCATTCATGAGCAGATTTATATAAGTTGAGACAAAACTTTTTATATATAATTTTTTTATAAGACATACATATTTATTTTATATATAGTAAATCACATTGTTGAAATGTTACTTTTAAAAGCTCTAATATCCATTCGAGACAAGTATGTAATATGTATCTTCAACCTCCTTCTTGAAAATCTACATACTGTGGAAGATACTGGTAGTCTACTAAGATGTAACCACAAAGCTTGGTGCCTAATGCACCGGATTATATTAGAACAACAAGATCAAAAGGGCGACAAGAAGATATGTTCTCATTCCATTTGTGTTGTAATGATATACCCAGTAGCATTATGTGTTGTGTAGACCAAAAGATAAGGATTTAGGAGGTATGCTTCCTCTCTTAGCTTGATATGTACTGCCTACAGCATGAACTTTAATTCCATCCCCTTTCAATTGTACTTTATTTTGTATATTTTCATGATAAACTTTGTGTGCTTTCTTATCCTCTACCCCAACATTGCATCCCATCTTTTTAATCGATGGCGTGTGAGGTTTTTAGAGTTTCCTCGGCATTGTGTGAGGTTTTTTCTTAATAAAAAACAGAAAAATTATATTTTCCCAAATAAATCAAATAGACGTTTTTCCTAAAAAATACTAACCATGTGATACGCATTTTTCCTCTAACTATGTGGGCTTTGATCCTTCTAAATAGCACGTAAGCCTTAATCCATGTTCCTAGGTCAAGTCTGACAATATAAATAACCAAATTTCTCATCTTAATATTCTTTTATTTTTTGTACGTATTTTCTTAATTTCTTTTTTGTGGGTAATTATAGTATAATTAAAATGCCTTATTAATTTTTAAATAATTGACTTAGGGTGAGGCGCCCAAAACCTTCCCCACACACAATCAACTCCCGAACCCTATATGTATTTGTAGACTATTATTGTTTTTCAAACGGTTTTTAAAATCAGCCTCATTCAAAAACTTTGGTGGCAACTCTATTATTTCTCCTTCCTTCGAGGAGACCGAACAACCTAGCTGTATTTTGTCTGAACCCTCTTTAGGTTTCAAGGGGCACCTTGTTCTTTTAGCCAGACAAAATTTGTGTTCTTATCTTTAGTTACTTCGTAGACAAAAAACTCTCTTCTCTTTGCTACGAAATAAGTAAAGTATAACATCCTCCATTTTACTTAACATAATAACTATATATTAGTTTGATCAATAACTTAACAATGCTTCATCATTAATCAAAATATCCAAAATAAACCAGAATATGCAAAATGAGCCCTAGCATGACAATATACAATCATCCAACATATACCAAAAAGGCGGAAGCACTACTTTTGGCAGAAATAGCCTAAGCTTCCAAGGTCTTCCCTGATGGACCCGTACAGGAACTATCACCTGAAAAATGTGGGTAACCATCATTCCAACTCATTACAAATACTAATATGTGCTAGTAAGGTGCCATGTGGAACAATTTATATAACAAAGTATTAAAAATTATAATTAACCAATATCCACATCACAAAATTTCATATCATAAATTCTGTATTAGAAATTATGTATCACAATTTTCATTAATACAATTCCTAAGATGCCTCCCATCAATCCAACCGAACTGCCTTATTTCCGTCGACTAGACCCATGGGCTAAGTTACATCCATATTACTGGTTACTCAAAAGCTCACTGGTCAAGTGATGAGGACAGGCCAAAATCCTCAGAGCACATGTCTCAAACCATGGGTCTTTTCCCCTCATTGAACTAGTGGGGTGTCGCAAACCCTCATTGAACTAGTGGGTCAGTCCCCCATTGAACAAGTGAGACAATAGAAAGCCAATCATCGTGCACCAATGGAGGCTACACCACGTGGTGAAATAAACTACCACTCTGGTCCTATTTATAAGTCCAGTTTGACCAAATCTCAAATACCAAGGAAAGTTAGTTGACACAATGATTATCGGGTAAATTTTCAACTTTGCCCTCATTTATGATTGGGTATTTTTCAACCTGTTTTCTTTCTCTTCATCTTCATAGGTGCAATTAATATGGGTAAAATTGTCATAATCTCATTTATTACTTGAAACTGGACTTATAAATAGGACCAAATTTTTTGGTCAAACTGAACTTATAAATAGGACCAGAGTGGTACTCCATTTCTTCCCAATTCAACCCTTACCATAATTATCACAATAATAAATAGCTCAACAGGGATTTTCCAAGATTTTCCTGTTCATATCATGTTATTTAAATCATTCTCATAGATATGGCATAATATCTCAATTCCCAATTCTTACACACACACACACACACACACACACACACACACACACACACACATATATGTATTCACAATTCAAATCATAAGGTTCCGCAAGACAATTTCTATTAAGATATTCATAATCATTTCACAAAATACTCACAAACAACATACTAATACATATAACAAGTGGAAAGTGGTTACCTTTCGTAGAAGCTAACTATTATCACACTGCTCCTAATCCAAGAGCTCAAACATACGCCAAAAATCAATTTACCACAACCAATTTACTAACCATTAATAACTCTTCTAAAACTCTACATAATCAAAATTATAACTTATAATTTCATAAAATTAAAAATATACAAATTCTAATAATAATATATTTTGAATGCTTGAAGTAGGCACATTATGACGAGGCGAAAAATCGGTGAGACCATTGTAACTATTAATTCTACTTTCGATTTATTATTAATTAATAACTCCTTTTTTATTTATTTATTATTTATTCCTCTCTTTTTTTAATAATAATATTATTATTTATTACTATTTTTTATTTTATTATTATTATTATTATTACTATTTATTATAATTTCTCAAATCCTATGGAAACAGACATGCTTAATTTTACTAATGCACAAGTCCATAAAAGACCATATTCATACTCTATTGTTTCTTCCACTTTTCTATGGTTTATGGTTTGTGAACAGTGCTTATGTATGCATCATAATAACAATATATGCGTTTATATATTGCATCCTATTATTTCTTTTCTTTTTTATATACAGCATCCATATATATATAAAAAAAAAACACAACTTTTTCCTTTTTGTTTCCAAGTGCATTGATTTATATATATATTTTGCTCAGACATTGATTTATATATATCAACAAAGCTTTGCTTATTATTTCCCAATGAAAGGAAATAGATTAACTAATTCACACATGGTGGGACCAACCGTTTACTTTTGGTTAATTACACGTACAATACAGCTGCATGCAAGGGCGGACATACATGGGGGCGAGGGGTGGCCCCCGCCCCCCCTAAAATTATGATTGTTTATCAAAGTAACGGAGGTAGTGTGTAAGAATATGTGCATTGTAAGGATCGGGTCAATGGCAGAGTTTTGTTTGTGTCAATTATTTGTATATATTGGGGTTATTAAGCATATTTTCTGTTAACTTGTATGGATGTTTGCAAGAACAACAAAGATTAAGAACCTGGGTCAAAATGTGGGGGCCTTGGCAGTGAAACTCTTAGATGAGGAGCTCAAAGAAATTTCTGAGATAGTTCCTATTAATGAAATGGCAGGTGATGGTTACTTTGATAAAATGGACAAAATGGGATGGAGGGTTGCCAACACACCTCCAAAGAATTTTGGGATATCAACTTGAAGTACTTGGAGAATGCTACAGTTTGTGTACACTGAATGCAACCGTATCAGCAAATATCGACGAGTTATTAATAGATGCTGCAAAATTCTGTGTGTTAAACTTTAATGTATTGTAATGATTTAAGATGAATAATGGCCTCAGTTGGATGAGTTCGTCCTTTGTAACATACCAAATGGTACTTTTTAGTTTGGGCTAGAAATAAGATTTTTTATTTTCGCCCCCTGTCATCAAAATTCCTGAGTCTGCCCTTGACTGCATGTGATATATATATATATATAGGTTTTTTAACCAAAATAATTTTTTTAAATTTTTTTTTTTTACCAATCTACAAGTATTTTCAAACTATTTACCGGAGTATGGTTGTTTTGGAGAGTCTTGGCAGGGTTTACGATGGGGCTGGCCCCGTCAAACCCCCGACAACCGTCTTTCCAGCTCTCGTTCGCGTCGGTTGGAACCCGACGCTTAGCCGTCTGAGACTGTCGGGGTTTCACGGCGAAGGCAAGGGACTCCCAAAACAACCCTACTCCGGTAAATAATTTCAAAAGATTAGATTGGTAAAAAAAAAAATTAAAAAAAAAAATTATTTCGGTAAAAAACGGATATATATATATATCCTATATGCTCATTATGCCTAGTCTTCCATATCTCTCTGCTAATACCTCCTCTGTTTTAGTTTCTATAAACAGAGGACTTACGAGCAAGACTTACTTCAGGTTATGCAAACTGCAAAGTTTCTTCCTCACTTTTTTATATATAGCTTACACACACACACACAACAGCCATATATTTCTCAATCTTTTCCAACATGCAGTAAGGCATATATATATTTTTTCCTACATGCATGCCACGACTTAAAGGCAGCGATAGGCTTTTATGACAGCAACGTCTCCTTATGCAGTAATATATCTATGTTTATATCAATAAGTGTGTGTGTGTGTGTGTATAATATATGCAGCGTGTATGCATTCCACAACCACTTTAGCGTCATATATATATGGTAGATTTGTGCAGCGTTTATGTTTATATATCTACTACATTATGACAGCAAGTTTTCCAATCTCCCTTCTTTTTTTATATAGCATTATATATGTATTGAACAGCAGACGCAAGCTAAAAAAAATGGTCCCTGCTTCAGTTTTTATTTAGCAGAGACACATGAAAACCAAAGCTATGCTCCCAACAGCTTTGAACTCAGAAATTTACGTTGGCTTATAATGGGAATAAGAAAGAAGAGAAGCTCAATTACCACTTTTTTTTTCTTGTTTTAAAGCAGAGCAAGATGAAGGTTCGAACTCTCTCACTCCCAGCCACCACCACCTATTGGTCACACTCTGTTTCTTTGGGTTTAAAACAGAGCTCCTTCAGCTGAACCTTCACCCTCTCTCTACGTTTCGGCTCTCTACTCTCTCTCGGTTGTGTCTTAGTTTTGGCTGAGAAAAGGTGAATGAATGAAAGCCAAAGAACATTGTTTATATAATATACTAAGGGTCCAGTCCGAGAAGAATAGCTAACGGTCTGAAAAAGGATACACGGGGTAATCTGTGTTGAACTCGAGAAGCATGGGAGAGTATAGATTTACTGATAGGCTGACGTGGGAGATATGGCTCACTGTGCATCTCTGGTCCTTCAGTGTTTTCTGTAACGGCGCTGAGATTTTGCCAGTCTTACGCAATCTGATTTCTTTCCTGCTAGTTTCGTGTCTTGGTCAAATGGTCAGATGGAAAGTAACGGAGCAGGTTAGGGGCTGTTGGGTTTGGGCTGATGATTATATGTAAGGGAAAATCATTTGTACGCCTAAACCCTAAACCTAAAGACAAAACCTCAAAAAAGGCCCATAAAATCTGACAATCCTAGAAAAGATCCTAGGACCTTTTCAGAGATTTTTAAAATCTTGCGTGAGTTGTTAACGGGGCTGATATAGTTGTTAACGGGTAGGTCATTAACAACTAAATCAGCCCCATTAACAACAATTTTTTAACAACTAAATCATTTCGTGAACAACTATATCAAGACTGTTAACAACTATATCAAATTTCCATTAACAACTCACGGAAATTCGAAAATTAAAAGGCGCCATAGGGCCTTTTCATTGTCAGATTTTGTAGGTCTTTTTGGTCAGGGACCTGCAAATGATTTTCCCTATATGTAATGGCTAATGTATATTTCCCAACTGTGAATTTCTTTGTGCTTGCGTCGTGGGTGAGGCGAGATTAAATGAATTAATGGATATTGAGTGCAAAACGTATGGGCTTAGGAATATATGGGTTAGAATTGTTTTGTTGTTTTCACGTGTTGGGCCAAGAGGATAGGAAAGAGAAATGGGCTTTTATGACAATATATATGTATTGTGTGACCACTAAAATTAACCCACTTTATTCTCTTCAAAATTCTTATTGCAATTAAGTTCTTTTATTCATTTAATTGCAATATTCGATAAATACTAGAATTAAATTCTTAATTCCATGTAGGGATCATTTTCTTTATCAATTAATTATTCAAGACCACCAATTATTGATTCCATAATCTTTAGGCCAAAAATTATTCCTTACTTAAAATTTATTTCTTTTCCCAAAATAAATTAAGGAAAATTAAGCCTAAACCTTCAATAATTATTCTCATAATTATTTTAAGCCAAAATTTCATAATTAATTTCTATATATTATTCAAATTTTAAAATTCCAAAATTTAGGATGTTACATTTAGAGAGGCAACTGTGAACACTCTATCTTGTGTTCTTATCTTTAGTTACTTCGTAGACGAAAAACTCTCTTCTCTTTGCTACAAAACAAGTAAAGAGAGGCAACTGTGAACACTCTATCTTTTCTAGGCCTAACCCAAAAAAGGACAAAAATAAAAAATAGTAATAAAAATTCCTATTGATTCTTATACTGTGCTAACTTGGAAAAATCTCATTTTAAAGGCAAATAAATGTAATTTATGGTGGTTGACTTGTGATCAAGATTTGACAAGTAAATGGCAATTGATTTGGGGAGTCATTATGAAGAAGAAGAAAAATACAAATTAAAAAATAAAAACTAAAAAAAATCTTTTATTTATGTTGATAGGCTTAAATTTCGGAATGTCATTAGGAATTTTTTTAAAAAAATATCTCTCTCTGATGGTGAGCCATGTGAGATTATGACAATCTCTTCAGGTATATCAATGTGTTAAAACCATTTTTCCTCCTTCCCTTTTTAAAGAAAACAAAGGCAGCCACATTGGTATACCTGAGGCTGAGGAGATTCAGTTCTTCAGATATTGATATTAATTTAGTACCCTTAGATCTTTTGTTGTTTAAATATAAATTGTTCATTCTAAAAATAATTAAGAATTAAATTCTTTTTTTAGGAAAATAAGAATCACTGTACGAAGCAAAATGGATTCATTAAAGTTTGTGGCCCGACAGGCCTCACTAACAATATTTTGTTGAAACACTAGTATAAAAAAAGGTTTTAAGACCACCTCATTTAGACCGGAGTACCGACGTCCCGCTCTTAAAAGTATTTAATTTGCGAGTTTTGTAGATGTAAAGAACTTGATTTGGATCCTTTATTCATGGTCTTAAATATATTATTAGAATAGGTTAATAAAACAACCGGTCTTACACATGTTATTAAAAAAAATTGAAATATCAATTACTTTATAGAGAAATCTCATACAGTCGTACTTATATTTTCTGCGGTCCAAAATAATAAGGAAAAATTTAAATATAAAGGTCTAAAACTTTTAAAACCGGTTATATATAAAAGACGGTCTTAAAGGTCATACTTTTAAAACCGGACATAAATTGTAGCCGGTACAAAATATTGAAAAAAAATTAAACAAAAATTTAATCAATTTTAAAACCGGAGTTTAATAAGATCGGTCTTAAATTTATACTTTTAAGACCGGTCTTTTAATAATTTCGATCTTAAAATTAAATATTTTAAGATAGGACTTAAATTTGTTTTGGTACAAAATATTGAAAAAATTTAAACAAAAAGTTTATTACTTTTAAGACTGGAGTTTAATAAGGGTCGTTCTTAAAGGTTAACTTTTAAGACCGTGGTTTTGTATATCTGGTCTTAAAACTAAAGTGCCAAATATATTCTTCTTTGCGCGAAACCTTACGTTGCTTCTTTGAACTCTGAACCCCTGTTCTTATTGCGAAACCCCTCTTCCTGTTGCATTACCTCTCTTCCTCGCCCACCACTACCATCCTCTGTTACTCTCTCACTTTCTCAGGCATTCCTCTTTCGCACCACCTCTCTTAACCTCTCTCCCTTTCTCGAAAATGAACGGAGAAAACGATTCTTGTCATGTTCGTTCAACGCAAGTTACTGGTGTGAGTCAGAATGAACCCTCTTCATCTCACAATGAGCCTCGTAACCGCCGTGCACGCCGTGGTAGAAGTGGCACACAAATGAAAGATGTATCCGTAAGTCAGACTTTTGGGTCAAAGCTCGAGATTCAGTTTGATGAAAAGTTGGCTCTTTTCGGTCCTAATAAAAACAAATATAATAGTTTTGTCGGCTATCTAGCACGCAGCAAGGTTAGCATCTTGACAGATGAGTGGAAAAATGTCGACAATTTCACAGTAAAGGATCCTATTTGGGATACTATCCGGCTTACATACACTGTTCCTGACAGTCAGAAGTTGAAAAAGAAGACATTGTCTTATCGTGCTGATCGGTGGAGGAAGTTTAAGACCTTTCTAGCTAACAACTATATTTTTGTTGAGGTTCCAGCTAGTGAGTCTCGCCCTAATCCTTGGGACCAATACACATTTATTGATGAACAAACTTGGCAACAATTTGTTCAATTGCGGACCACTACTGAAGCTTTGGTGAGTTTATATTTAGTTTTGTTTGTCCTTTTTTGTTTGCTTATTAACCTGTGCGGATATGTGAATGTTATTGTGTTCATCTAATCCTATTAGTTAGATGGTTTGGTGTGTTAATAGAAGTATATATTTCCATCCTTTGTCCTGCATCAGAGGAGCATGTCTTAGTTCTATGCAAGTCTGATATGTAAACCGTGAAAAGGTAAAATACTAAGTAGATAATTAGGGAAATAATAATGGCATAAGAGTCAAGCCATTATTATAGTCTTAGTTCTGTTATAGTAGGTAGTGGTTAGACATTGCTGTTAGTTAGTTAGTATGTTAATTGTGTAAAGGTTTCGGTGCAAGCTGTTATTGGGCCTTAAGAGTCAAGCCTCTAACTATATATAAGATGTTAGACTAATATGTGTAGGAACCAGTTATGATGAATGAATTAATTGACTGAGTTGGCAGCAGTTTTGCAACTCCCTTTCCTTTGTTTCTCCCAATTTCTTCTACAATTCTACATCTTCCTTAAATAAAATGTTGAAATTTGATGAAGTGAATTTGACTAGTGTTTGAGGTTCATATCAAGCAGAAGTTCTCTAATTTCTGTTAGTGAGGTGACTGGAATTCATAATTAATAGTTGTTTTCAATTCTAATTCATAGAAAAGAAGGGAACAAGCACAAGAGATTGGGAGAAAGAATAATTGCCCGCATAGGGCTTCTCGTAGCGGATATGAAAAGGTCGAAAAAGAATTGATGGCGGCCAAGCGGAAAAGATTGGAAGATGAAGCTAAATCCAATCCTTCTGCAATACATGATCTGCCATCTCCAATACGTCGTGAGGAGTTATGGTTGTATATTTGGAAAAAGCCAAGCGGTGCATACACGAGTGAACAAACTCGTCTAGTTGCTGAAAGAATTGTAAGTATTGTTATGGTTATTTTTTAGTTACTAAACATGTTTCATTACTAAGCTTCTCGTTATCTGTATCTTACAGGAAGATCTTAAAAAGAAAGAAGCAGAGGGATCTTTTGTGTCAGACAGGAGGAATGATGTTTTGACCGTTGCAACTGGAAAACCAGATCACGCGGGGTGTGTAAGGGGGATTGGAGGACGAATAGGCCTGAAAGAATAATTTGGTAAATCCAAACGTGATAAACAAAGTATGATTACCCAGGAGGAGATGGAACATACGCTGGTCATTAAGACTGAGGAAGCAGCGACCAAAGCAGCGGAGCGAGAAGCTATATTAAGAGAAAATTTTCAAGCCCATCTGGACAAGATGGAGGAGGAAATGATGGTGCTTGTGAACTCTCGTCCAGATACCACTGTTCCCTTTCCACACTCACCGCGCCTATGCAAAACAGAGAACTAAAGGGGGTTGCATTGTTGGACAGTCAGAGGAACCTTGTGACCTGTATGTGGAGGTTCCTCATAGATGATTAGTTGTAAAAGGGATTGTCTACAACTTGGGATCAACTGTACACCACCAACAAATGGATGATGATGAAGTCAGAGTGTCAGTTGAATAGGTGATCATTGATGCACCTGTCCCTCTCCCAACTGGTCAGCTGAAGGTTGTGAGTGATGCCAAGGGTACCTTCATCTCGTGGCCAGTGAAGCTTATACATGTTTCTACTCCTCCTGAAGCTCCAGCCCCTCCTGAAGTTGTTGGCACGGCTAAGTTGAGTGCCAAGGACAAAATTGTCCTTATGGTATCCAATAAAAAATTTGGAGTTAAAACGTGGCAGGTCAATACAGAAGTAGGCCTCCCTAATAAGCACCTGGTTTTGGTTGACCAAGATGATTTAATTTCCCTGCTGTTTGATAAACAGGAGCTTACTGATGCAATTATTCTCATGTTTATAAAGTAAGTATCTTCTTCTATGAGTACATAACCTAAATGTGAAACACTCACATACATATATACTAATTCCCTGACGTCATTATTGTAGGTTCATGCATCGTGAATTGAAACAACAGGGTAGAAGCCAAGATATTGGATTCATGTGCCCAAAGTACATAAGTCAACCACCCTTATCGGACAATGTATTAGGCGGGTTCAAGAAAACCGAGGTTCTGCTCAAGCTAGGTTCCTCGTTGTCGTCATTTTTACCTCTCCAGATTTTGAGCAGCATTATCGGTCTCCCTTTTCTCTGTCTTTTTTCTTTTTGTAGGAAAAAAAAAGGAAGATAATGAAAAGGACACTGAAAATAATCAAATCTGGGCGAGGTAAAACCGACAACAACGACGGTCCAACCTTGAGAAGAATTGTCACTGTGTTTGTATTTGTTCGAATAAGGTAAATAATGTTTTTTTTGTATGGTTTTAACGTTGTATTCTGCGAATTTTTAATGTTGATCACACATGAGGACAATGTCTTGTTTGTTTCCTTTTTGTTGGAAAAAATGAAGATAATGAAAAGGACAATGCGATTGAACATGAGAACTAAAATTTTATTTATTATAATTTTTGTGCTGCCCGGTAAGGGGCAGCATTACTACAAAAAAAAACATAAAACATCTAATCCTCTCCATCGTTGTCGGAGAGGGGGATGCTACGGAGGCGTCTCTTCGAAGCATGGTACTCCACGTCATTGGCGTGGAGTTCCATGTTGAGCTTGTTTTTGGCGGTATGAACAAGCCCAAACAATTGGCCCAAGCGTCGATCGATGTGATCGACGCGGGCCAGCGTGTGCTCCATCATCTGGTAGAAAGAAGGATTTGGAGGCAATGGAGGAAGGCACTGAGGAGGAGGAGGAGGAAAAGGAGGACCTGGTGAAGCAGCCATTACGGTGGAGGCTAGGCGGTGGAGGAGGCCGTGGAGATTGTAGAAGTGATGGAGAAGAATGTGAAGAAACTAAAGTAACAATGGGTTTAAATAGGGAACCCCATCCTGAAGAATATGAAACGCCGAAAACTTTAACGAGGAGACGCATAGTTCCTCAGAATACGAGGAGTCGCATAGTTAGGAAGTTTACCTGGAAGCCGAAGAGACTCTGAATCATTCATTGAACAGAGTGTAAGGATATGACTCTGCTATCTAAGTAATTTGAAAAGAATAAACTTTTAATACTGGATATAGTAAAAGATCCGTTCTTAAAAGTAATATGTTTTAAGAAAAAATTCTTACTTTAAGAAAAAATGAATTGAAAAACAATAATTGACTTTTAGGACCGGATACACGATAAAAGGTCGGTCTTAAAAGTAATTGAATTGATTGACAAAATAAATAAAACAAATTTAGGACCGGATTTATGATAAAAGGATGGTCTTAAAAGTAATTGAATTGAAAAAAATAGTAGACTTTTAGGACCGGATAATTCTAAAATACGCTCTTAAAGTAGAAACATTAAATTCATTTATACCAATTGAATCCCATTCATTCTCATAATCAATTGCGTATCTCTCTGCCCTTATTTTAACTCCTCACTACCTCTCTGCCCTAACTCCTCACTACCTAGCTTTCTGCCCCAACTGCTCAAACCATGGTTAGATACAAGATAACCGCTCATAGGGGTAATCTTGAAGCTCGTACCTTCCTTAGATCGTTATACGAGGTGCCTCAAACGAGAGTGCGTTCTACTATGATGGAAGAGTCTCGGGTCGTTGGACCCATTGTTATTTCGAATGATGAAGAGATTGTCGCACCCCCCTCCATCCTTCAGCCAATATTCGCCAACCACCTAGCCCCAGCGCGCCTACCACTGACCCCTCTCCTCTTTCCTCTAATGATGCATTGCAGCTGATGCAAATAAGACAGGAACTTGCTGATCTCCGGCGGGAAGTAAATGCTTTTCACGCCGATATCGCCAAGGCATTGGATCACGTGCATATTCTTCAGTAATGTATGAAGCATTAAGAACTAAGCTTAATTGTGTCTTCTTTTTGTTCATATTCTCCAGTTTTCCTTTATTTTCATTTAGTTGCTGCTGCGCTCGCCAAAGCCAATCTTCTGTTTTTTTGTTTCGTGATAATGTAAATAAATGAGAACTTTTAGGACATGATACTTTATAGGTAACCGGTCTAAAAAGTATTTTACTTTAGGACCGGATACTTTATAAAACTCTAGTCTTAAAATTAAATGAATAGTAATAAGTTAGGACTGAATTATTCTAAACCTCCGGTCTTAAAAATTAATTGAATAAAATGTATACCTTTAGGACCAGACACTTTATAATTAAATGGTCTCGATGAAATTTTCTTATGGGTTCCTTTGTTGTTAATGAATCTTGTATTTTCAAGATTATATTTGCACTTGAGACCTACCCAACTGACCAACAAGTGTTTTTAGGGTTACTTTTGTTGTTTGCAATATCAACGTTCGTGGCCAAAGAAGAAAGACTCAGCAAAAGCATTTGAATTTATATGCTACAGGTAAGTCCACAAGAGCTTCATGCGGTGCATTTATTTTCCTCGTCTTGCATTTATTTTGCTTCTTCGATTCACTGTGATACATTTATGACCAAGGGTCATTATTCGTGATGCATTTAATGGGCAAATTTCTCCTTCAAAAACCAAAAAAAAAAAATTATAACCTACATTGAGTATATGCATTTGGAGTTGGTTTAGTTTATGCAATTTTCAAATTTTTCCGATAATGTATGTTAAATCTTTCCGTCTATAGGAATTCTACTATGGATCAAAGTTGGATAAATTGTTTATGGACGAGTGTTGAATATGAGAATGGGGTGAGCGAATTTATATAATTTTCTAAACGAAATGCCCATGATGATAGTGAGAAGTTTTATTGCCCTTATGTAGAATGTTTGAATGAGAGGCGACTAAGTCCTGAAGTTATATACACACATTTAATTTGTGAAGGATTTTGTAAGACTTATACAGTATGGGTATGACATGGTGAAAAAATGCCAAGTGGGTCTCGACATGGGGAAGTGGCCTTTGATGATAATGACATGGATATGAATGATCGCATAGAGGACATTATTCGTGATGTAGGAGAAGAGGCTTTTGAGAAATCACATGCATATCGTAATATGTGCAGTGATGTAGAGACACCGCTATACCCTTGGTGTAAAAAATACCAATTGTTGAACGCTATATTGAAATTGGTAAGCTTGAAAGCACGTCATGGATGGAGCGACAAGAGTTTTTTTGAAATGCTTGAAGCTTTTAAAGACATGCTTCTGGATGATAATGTGTTGCCGCATGATACTATGATGCTAAGAAAATACTTTGTCCACTGGGGATGGAGTACAAAAAGATCCATGCATGTCTGAATGATTGCATATTGTATAGAAAAGAGTTTGAAAAGAAGCAGAATTGTCCGATATGTGAAACCCCAAGGTACAAGTCAAATAAGGGGCCCGCAAAGTGTTGTGGTATCTTCCAATCATACCAAGGTTCAAGCGCTTGTTTGCTAATGAAAATGATGCAAAAAAATTGAGGTGGCGAGCAAATGAGAGAATTTTCGATGGAAAGCTTCGACATCCGGGCCGATTCTTCTCAATGGAAGAAAATCGATCACTTATTTCCTAACTTCGGCGAAGAACCTAGGAACCTTAGGCTTGCCCTTAGCACGGATGACATGAATCCCTATGGTAGCCTTAATAGCTTATATAGTTCATGGTCTGTACTCCTGATTATTTACAACGTATCTCCTATGTTATGCATGAAAAGAAAGTACATCATACTGTCTATGTTGATTTCGAGACCAAAATCGATGGGATTTTGTGAAGCATGTCTTAGAGGAGGTGGGTTTCGAAAGGAAGTTCAATGACCTTGTCCTTTCTTGTGTTACTACTGTTTCCTACAACGTCTTGTGGAATGGATCAATGACTAGGTTTTTCTCGGCAAAGTGAGGCCTCAGACAGGGTGACCCCATTTCCCTTCTACTTTTCGTCCTATGTATAGACAAGCTTTATCATATGATATCTGATGAAGTTAACTCAGGTGATTGGAAACCCATATCTTTGTCATGCTCTGGTCCTGTGGTTTCGTACCTCATGTTTGCTGATGATCTCCTTTTGTTTGGAAAGGCTACGGAGTCCCAGGCTCGATGTGTGATCCGTTGTTTGGAGAAATTTTGTGTTTTATCAGGAGGAAGGGTTAGTAGAGAGAAATCTTCAATCTTATTTTCCCTTAAAGTGCCATATGGACTCAAACAGAACATCGCCTCCATCACAGGTATGACTATTTCTTCAGCTATTGGTAAATACCTGGGTGTCCCTCTTTCCAGGAAGAGGAAGTATGCTGATACTTTTAGCTATATCATTGATTGAGTTAAGAGTAAGTTGTCGGTGTGGAAGGAAAAATCTCTATCTATGGCAAGGAAGATCACGTTAGCTAATTCTGTGTTGAGTGCGGTGCCCCTGTATCCAATGCAGGTATTGAAGCTTCCTAGTTTGGTTCGTTATGAAATAGAGAGACTACAGCGTAATTTCGTCTGGGGTCATAACAATGCTACTCAGGGGTATCATCCTATTGGCTGGAATTGTATCTTGCAACCCAAAAACCAGGGCGGTTTGGGATTTAAACGAATAGCCTCGGTGAACATAGCTTGTGGCGTGAAGCTTAGATGGAAGCTTATTATATCGAGGAAGAGTGATCTTTGGGCTGAGGTTTTACTTCACGAGTACATGTTGCGGGATAATTTGAATCTTCTGAATCTTCGGAACAATTATTCCAACCTTTGGAAATTTATTGTGAGCTAGAAAAAGATTATTGAGGAAGGCACTTGCTGGTCTATTCGCAATGGTAAGAGTGTTCATTTTTTCTCTGATTGCTGGCTTTTGAAGGATAAACCGTTAAAAGAGTTAGCCTTGTTTGCTTTATCTGATTCTGAGCTTAGTAGCACTGTATCGGAGTGGGTGAAGCACGGTTGCTAGGATTTTCCTAGAATAGCCTGTTATTTACCTAATATTATTATTCAGAAATTAGTTGCAGTTATGCCTCCCCTACTGACGGCGGGTCATGATCTTATTGGTTGGAAAGGAACAAACCGTGGGACTTTCTCTTTGAAGAGTGCCTATGTTTTGGTTGAAGGTCTCAATCCCAAGCTGTGCGACCCCCTTTTTAAGGCTGTTTGGTCCTGGCAGGGTGCGGAACGTATACGGGTGTTCATGTGGAAAGCTATCCATGATCGGCTTCCCACTAATTCCTGGAGAAGCACTTGGAGTCATTCTCCTTCGGTATGTCCTTATTGCAATGAGGAGAGTGAGACTATTATTCATATCCTGCGGGATTGTGCATATGCTCGTAACATGTGGCTTGCTTTGATTAATTCAACTTTTATTTCTCAATTTTTCTCGGGCTCTTTGCGTCATTGGTTTTCATTGAATTTTAAAAAGAATATGGGAAGGAGTCTTGAGGGTAACTGGGATCAAATATGGGGAGTGGCTATCTTGAAGTTGTGGCTTTGGAGGAATAAAAGCTGCTTTGAGGAAGATTTCACAAAGCCTTTGAATCCAGCTATGGATGTTTGTCATGGTTGGAAAAGCTTTTGTCAATTACAGGAAGGCTTGAGTGTGACCGATGGATCTGCTATAGCTTTTCCCAGGTGGATGCCTCCGGAGTTATCTTGGATGAAGCTAAATGTCGATGAGGGGAATTGGTTTGCTGGTTTTTCTCACTCGTTGGGCCAGTGCTCTGCTTTTCAATCCAGGGAGTGGGCCATTTTCAAGGGCCTTGAGTTGGCCTGGAATTTGGGTTGTAGGAAGGTCATTGTGGAGTCTGATGCCAAGAAACTTGTTGACTTGTTGCTTAAGGATAATTTGGGGCCTTGTGGTGACCTGATCTTTTGGAATATAAGAGATTACATGAAGAAAGATTGGGTGATTCGCTGGCAGTTTGTTCCACAGACTAGTAATATGGTAGCTGATCATTTAGCTAAAAAGGGAATCTCGTTCTCTGGGTTCTTTGATGTTTGCCCTGTATCTGTAGGGCCTTTAGTCTCTCTTGACAAATTGGGATTTATTTCCCCACTGTAACTCTTCATTTAAAGTATTAATACAATTTCCTTTTTCTCAATATACACACACACATATATATATGGAAAATGACAAAAAATAACCTAAAAATTGAAAAATCTCAAATCAAGTTTGTTAATTGCCTAAAATTAATAAGGTAATAACTACACTTGATAAGAAATTTACTACTTATTTTATGGGAAATACTTGCTTTGGGATTTTCTAATTTTCAAGTATTTTTTCTGTTATTTTCAAGTTCTTTTATATCATTTTCCTATATATATACTTTGTGTCCGTCCTTCTAAGAATTGGTTTGATGCTTCTCTAATTTGTTGTTATTACGTCATTAATTGACAAACAGTAACTAATAGACACTAATTATATCTTTTTTTCCTATTTTATAAAATCAAGATGATGATCCGCATATGCCACACACCCAATTGCATCTTCAATCCTAATTAATATGACAAACAATGGCCAATAGACACTAAATAGTTTTTTTTTTTTTTTTTTTTTTTTTTTTTTTTTTTTTTTTTTTTTTGTATAAGTATAATTTTTTGCCCTGGAAGTTTTTACCGTGAAGACTTCAGATGCACTAGAAAGTTTTTTTGGGAAAGAAAATTATGCCTAAGTTAACAAAACATAGCATTTTTGCCCCCCGGTTAATTTTAACTGTTAAGTTTAACTGATGTGCACACTTGGCATGCCACCTTCATCAATCAAAATAGGGTTAAGTATTATTTTTGCCCCGGAAGTTTTGTTTAAGAGCAATTTTGCCCCAAAAGTTTACAAAACGTAGGAATTTTGTCCTTCCGTCCTCCAATATTAAATTTGACTATTAAATCAGTCAAAGAACACACATGTCATGCCACTTTATCATTCACAGCAAGTAGCCCAATATGACGTGGCATCACACTTTGTCATCTCTTTCTTGTTGAATGAATCATCGGTATTGAGAGCATCACTTAGCCCAATACGGCGAATATAAAGAAATAAATACAAAAATATATCAATCTCGTCTTATTGAAAGAATAATCGGTATTGAGGGAATTAAAGGGATAAACTAGACTCAACAAGATCGGACTGAACAACGCAAGAAGCCTCGTCTTTTTTGAGTTGCTGAAGGACAAAGAGCCAGGAATCGAGGATGCAAAGGAATAAGTCTACCTTGGAAAGGTCAAACTTGAAGTCGGAGAAGGAGATCCTTCGAGCATTGAAAATTCAAAGCGGTTTTTTGGAATTTGTAAAAAGCTAAATCGCAATAAAAAAAGGCTAAAAAGTCTCTCACAATACACACGGCTTTTTTAGAATCATGATTCATTTATAAACATGTTTATATAAGTTGAGACAAAAAATTTCATATATAATTCTTTATAAGACATACTTATTATTTTATATATAGTAAATCACAGTTAAAAAGCTACTTTTAAAGGTTCTAATATCCATTCTAGACAAGTATGTAACATATATCTTCAAACTCCATCTTGAAAATCTACATACTGCGGAAGTTCTCAAGCAGGGTAAGCAAGCACCTGTCAACCGTCGTCTAGTGTCCCGCCGTCTATGCTCACCCTACTTGAGAACTTCGCAAATATTTGTTAATTTGTACATGACATTTTATACGTGGTTGCAATAAGGAATGGCGAGGATTGTGATGCTTTATTTTTAGTGGTTTGTAATTTATATTGAAAAATTAGTAGCAACAATGTAGTAAAAATGTAGCATATTGGTTTTTGTTTTAGAAAAAATACACTAGTGGGTTGCTCATGCTCATTCAAACCCACATAGCCCATTTTGTTACGGGCTTTAGCGAGTTTTTGACGAGCATGGGTTAGTTCATTTTTGTTAAAAAAATAAATGGGTGGGCTAGGTAGTCCATCCAACATGTTGCACGGGCCTAGATGCAGGAAAGGGATCCAGGTAATTCAATCTTATGATTATTCATTATTTGCATATGACTTTTCCCCCCCTTCGGTGCCTATTTTGTATGAGCTTCTATTTTGGCCAAAATAATAATCAAATTTTGTTATATTAATGTGCTTTAACCTTTTTTTTAACCATATTAATGTGATTTAACCTATATTTTAGATAAGGGTATTCCGAGTTAAAAATTATTAATAATTTAGATAACTTCTAAAACACAAACTAAATAAATATTCTAGATAGATGGAAGGGGAGAAGTTTATGCACTTGGGTGGACATCAATGTGATTGAGTTAGCTTCCTGTGTAGTATACAAGGGAACCTAGGTTATGGTGCCTATCTTATTCAATCAGGATCATCCGGATTTGATTTTTATTTTTATTTTTTAAAAAATATTTCAATGGATAGCTAAAATAAAAATAATCTCATAACTACTATTTTTTCAAAAAAATAAATTTTTCACTTAAAAATCATATTTTAAAAAATATCAAATATAGACCGTCCAGATCCAATCTAAACGGTCCAAATTGGATATAGGTTGATGGTGATGGATTGAGATTGTGACTAGCATTAGCCATTAGGTGTGGGATTGGCATTGGGATAGGGAAGGAGGCTTTAAAGCTAAGTTTGGTATGAAGTAATATTTGGAGGGAATATTTACTTTTATTTTATTTTATAATCATTCCTTCGTAAAAGACTACAATATCCTTATTATTAAAAGAATAAAATAAACAAATACCTTACATCGAGAATTCTTCCAATATTCCCACTTGTTCGGTTCGACGAACACAAATGTCTAACCTTTGAGTTAGTATCTGGTTAATATAGGATCTATGTGATCTCCGGTAAGTATATAGGCAATACCGAAGAGAAGGTGAGTACTCAGTGGTTGATAATCTTTGAATTCATATTATTTTAAATGCAAAAAGAAGCTAAAAACTCTGTCATTATCATGCTTTAATGGATCAATTAGTTAAATATATGATTTCATCTTCATAATGAGTTTTTAGACTTTATTTGCATTAATCTTGGTCACATCTTGAGTTTGGATTGAAATTGAACTTGAGTCATATTCTTACTACAATTGGGTAGTGAACACTGTTCGGTATTTTGGGTATAACTTGAGATTTAGAGATCCAATGGCTCTGCAATTTATATTTTCAGAAAGCTAAAATGAAGATCTACAAACCATATGAAGAGCCCAAAAGGTAAATCAAATGTTTAAAGGACCAAATTGGGCCTGGAATACGGAACAGGGGCGCTGAACTGGGCTCCGGAACAACGTTCGGTGTTTGATCCATATCTGGCGCTATAGAACTCCGAATGAGGTCTGGTTTGAACGACTGGAAAGCTGACATCCAGGGAAACATTTCATATGAATACCACGTGGTCAAGATCCACCGTTTCCGTGGTGTAATCCAGCTTGCAAAAGGACGCGGTTTTGGAGGTGTAAAGTGGTTCAATGATTCTTCCATGTTGGCCACTAAGTAAAGTGACGAAATGAGTTGTAAAATGGATGAATGAGATGCCCAAGTTTCCTATAAATAGATGGAGAGGCTGAAGAGAAACACACACCTTGAAGAGACCAAGATCTCTCCCATTCTAAGTTCCTTATTTTATTTCTTGCCTCCTACTTGGGATGGCTTAGTTTTGCTTTATTAGTTTCATGTATTGTCTTTAATTCTTGTCTTTAATTTCTTGCCTCCTACTTGGTATGGCTTAGTTTTAATCTTTCATTTTAATTATTTTATTTTGATTTTATGTTCTTCATCTTTTTCCTTTATTCGTTCAATATGTTTTTGATATTTACTTTTATATTGGAATAGAAGCTTTCATTTTCTTCAATTGTTCTTTGTGTTCTTCATGTTCATGATGAACTTGTTCATGTTCTTCGTGGTCATGATGAACATCTTTTTTCTACATTTTCATTTTACACAGCCATGGTTGGCTAAGTTTCGTGATCGACCCATGAGTTGAGGATTCCATGGTGTCATCCGGAGGACTTGTGCTTTAATCAGAACTTACTTGTTTCTATTGATTTTTAATCGGATCTGATTATAATTATGGATTGGGTGTTAGATTTAATACCCAGATTGAAATCCCAAGGACTTAGGTCGGACCAGGTTACAGAGAACGTTGTACGATTGCACAGCGAAATCGCCACGTGTTCGATCATATGCTAGGCGATTGTCTAGTCGAGGGAGCTTCTGGACAAATGCAGAGATTTCGGTTTGTCTAGAATCAATCACGAGTTTAGTTATTCTATTTTTGTTGTCCAATGATGGAAGGTCTTGGAATCCCAATTCGAGTTGATCGTTTTTAATTTGATTAATCTCGCTCTTTTCATTTTGTCTTTAATTTCTATTCTAATTCCAACAAAACTCAATCCCCCCTTGTTTTTATTTCATTTTCATGACATCTAGATTACTTAAGATTCAATAAAAGGCTCCTCGAGAAGAGAGAACGATCCTAGGTTTGCCTATACGCAATCCTTGGTTAATTGTTGATTGTGGACCCCAAGGCTAATGACAAAAGGTCTTCATCAAATGGCGCCGTTCTTGGGAGCTAAGTAATTGGCTCCCTAGGTAATCTAATTGTCAAATTGACTTTTGACAAGGGGTTTCTCGTGTGATGCTTGTTAATTTTGCTTCTTCTTTTTTTTTTTTTTTTGATTGCATATAGTTCAAGATTTTTGTATTTAAGTAGCTTGCATAGCATTCATTGCATTATTGCATTGTCTTGACTTGGTAGCTTCGTGTGGTATATCAAATTCAATATGATCTTGAGCTTATTTGTTTGATTTCACCATGTCTCCAAGTTAATTCATAGCATACTTGCATCTTTAATCTTTTTTAAAAAAAAAAAAAAAAACTCCTTCTTTTCTTTTACACTTGCATTTTTATTTTATTATATTCTTTCTCTTAATTTTTATAGTTAGATTGTTATCTTGTAATTCACTGGGAATTAATTGCATTGAACTTTCATGGCTTGGTTTTATGATAATCATGAACTACCTTTCAATTCTCACTCTTTTGTAGGCAATCAAGAATGTGATGGCTCATTCCACCTCCAATATCATGAGCCTTACCAACATCCTCCATTCCAACAATATCATCAACACTCTCACTTACCATACCATCCTACTTTCATACCATGCCCTCCATCTCATGAATCCTTATACCCATTTGAGCCACCTTATGAACCTCATTATCAACCATGTGTGCCCAACCAAGATCCTTCATTTTGTGAAGTCATTGGAGATTTCCAAAGTCAAACGACTTGGGCTATAAATGAGGAGTGGTCACATAAGGACGACTTTCATCAACAAATGGACTCTATTTTTAGAAGAATGGAACACCAAGCGGAAAGGTATGAGAGATTAGGAAAAGAAATTGAGCAAAGCAAACACAAATGTTGAAAATGAAATTTCAAGAAAATCCTTCTCTCATGGTCACACATGCACAAGAAGTGAAGCAAGTACAAAAGCATATTGAAGAGTCTTCTCTCCCATTTGGTAATGATCATATCCTTATAGAAGTAGACTCTCCTACTACTTTGGCTAAAGAAGCAATTCATGATTTGAATGATAAAGAGGTGGATGAGGAAATCATTATTGAATCCCCTCAATTTTTTGAAAATGCAATTGCCCAACCAATTGGATTTAGTAGTAGTGATTCACTTATACTTGTTGATGAGTGTGTTCCTATTTCTTCATGTGATTCTTTAACGCGAAAGTGCTTCTCTTCATAGTACTATGGATGATTGTAATAAATTGAATGACATATTTTCACGCTCTTGTGAAGAATATCAAATATGTGTAGATTGTTATCATGAAAAATGTCATTTACTTGATGAGCTTCCAAAGAAAGCATTTAGTGAAGTAGTTGATTCTACCATTGATCATAATGCACAGTCTTGTACTATTGATGATAGTAAGCATGTCAATTTTGAAAAGATTGAATCCAACATGAATACCAATGTTGTTGATGATGTTCTTGCGATTATCCCGATCTTGCATCTATGAGTGACTCTATTAATTGTGCATGTTCGATGATGAATTGTGTCCTATTTGCACTGAAATTAATGATGCATTATACGGTGATATTGAATTAACTAGTGATTCTGCATTGATTGTGGATTATGTTGTTGATGTGAGTGAGAACAATCATAGCCTAGAATGTCAAATGCATAAATCTCCCATTGGATTACCTCCTTGTAGTCTTGTTGGTGACAAAGATTCTCAAGTTTTTATTGATAAAATCCGCATGTTGATGAATCTTTCCAACAAGTACTTTCTTGTGATTTGCCACCCGATTTACAAAAAGAAAATAATTGCTTTGAAATTTTGGAGCTCTCGAGTGGTAACAATTTAAAAAATTCTCTTCATTCTTCCACTCTTTTCCCTTCCATCTCTTGTGATTGCAAAGATGATGTGGTATACTTCATTTATAAGTTGGATTCCATACCTTCCATTTTGCAAGCACAAGAGAATGTTCATGATATAACTAGTTCCTTGACTCCTATTGATGGGAGTAATATTGACTTCCTTGGATGTGATGGTTACTTGGAGAGTTTGATTCCTAAAATATCTTTAATTCACTTGAAATCTCTCCATGTCTCTATTTTTGGATGGGATACTGCTATTTGCTTGTCTTCGTTGCAGTGCACATTCTTGGAAAGGTCATCGATGGAACCAACATCCACCACACATTTTTGGACCTCTTCCTATTGATCCGAACCACCTCCACCAAGGAAAATCATTGAGGGGAAAGTGTTTTCAAAGACAAATGCAAGATTCTCATTGATGATGAGAATTTCTCCTTCAAGCAACTCAAGATACTCTAACAAAGGTTGTCTCTTTCCTTACTTATTTTCTTCCTAATTCATATGATTACTTGGGCTTAATTGTTGTACGAGGAAGATAAGTGTGGGGGAGTGACACATTCCAGTAGCAAAAGTAGAAATAATGTAGTTTAGTAAGTAGAATAAGAACTCCCTATGTATGGAAGAAAATATATTTTGAATCCTTTTGATTATTGTTTTATTTTTAAATGAGAAAATGCAAAAAAAAAAAAAAAAAAAACATTTTCTCCTTCTATAATTGCTCCATATTATGAACTTGGACATTTTGGTTTTGATGGATCATTCTATTTAGATTGAAATTTTGGACTCTTGGATTATAATATCTTGGTTGTTAATTCTGTGATGCTAATTGCATGATTTGGTATTTTCCTTTGTGAGATTTTGGGCCTACATGAATGGAACTCATCTTTTACCTTTCTTTCTTTCTTGTGTGCATCTCGCTTCATGATTTATGTTCTCTAGAACTTGCTCTCATTCTTTTCAAAACTACATTTTTCATTTGCATGCATAAATATGATGGAGGCTTGTTTTCTTTCTTTCATTTTCCCACTTTGACTAAATAGCCTTTCCCTTGAATTATATGCCCTTTGTTAGCCCCTTTGTGCCTTTTTGACTCATTCCTTTCTAAGCCACATTACTAGCCTAAATGTTGAACTATCTTATTCTGCACCTTCAAAATTTATTGAGCATTGGTTTTGTGGTGAAGTGTGGGGGTTGCCCAGGAGTGCAACATTTTAAGTGTGGGGGGGAAGTATTGGTTCGAAGTATTTGATTATGTGTCATTCATTGTTTGGCATTTATTGTAAAAAAAAAAATATATATGTGTCATTCATTGTTTGGCATTTATTGTTAAAAAAAAAAAGAAGAAGAAAAAAAAAATGAGAAAAAAAAAGGAATTTTGCTATTTGAGTGACTTTATATTATTTACTAGTACTCTTTTAAATTTCTTAAGTATTTAGCCTCTTATTTCCATACCATTACCATAGCCCCATTGCAACCTTAATAATAAGTCCTCTTGATTTTTGCAAGTATGTGATATCAGTAGTGGAGAAGTAGAATTTGAGCAAGCTTATGGTAGAACAGTTTCATTGAGTAAAATTTGAGCGATACACTTATTAACCATATACACTTGAGAGATTGATTGAAGGCATCCCTTGAGAGACTATCTTGTGTGATTAGCATCATTGAATGGTATTTCCATGATTAGTAATTTGAGATGAAGAGATTTCTATCTTGATTGGTTGATCCTTTGAAGCTTTTGTGATCCTTGTTAAGTTATGAAATTTCAAGCAATTATTAGAAAGGAGAAAGCTTTACTTGTTCTTTATCTTTTAATTTTTTGGGAGTGCGAAAAGGATAAGTGTGGGGAGTTTGATAATCTTTGAATTCATATTATTTTAAATGCAAAAAGAAGCTAAAAACTCTGTCATTATCATGCTTTAATGAATCAATTAGTTAAATATATGATTTCATCTTCATAATGAGTTTTTAGACTTTATTTGCATTAATCTTGGTCACATCTTGAGTTTGGATTCAAAATTGAACTTGAGTCATATTCTTACTACAATTGGGTAGTAAACACTGTTCGGTATTTTGGGTATAACTTGAGATTTAGAGATCCAATGGCTCTGAAATTTATATTTTCAGAAAGCTAAAATGAATATCTACAAACCATATGAAGAGCCCAAAAGGTAAATCAAATGTTTAAAGGACCAAATTGGGCCTGGAATACGGAACAGGGGCGCTGAACTGGGCTCCAGAACAACGTTCGGTGTTTGATCCATATCTGGCGCTATAGAACTCCGAATGAGGTCCGGTTTGAACGAATGGAAAGCTGACATCCAGGGAAACATTTCATATGAAGACCACGTGGTCCAGATCCGCCGTTTCCGTGGTGTAATCCAGCTTGAAAAAGGACGCGGTTTTGGAGGTGTAAAGTGGTTCAATGATTCTTCCATGTTGGCCACTAAGTAAAGTGACGAAATGAGTTGTAAAATGGATGAATGAGATGCCCAATTTTCCTATAAATAGATGGAGAGGCTGAAGAGAAACACACACCTTGAAGAGACCAAGATCTCTCCCATTCTAAGTTCCTTATTTTATTTCTTGCCTCCTACTTGGGATGGCTTAGTTTTGCTTTATTAGTTTCATGTATTGTCTTTAATTCTTGTCTTTAATTTCTTGCCTCCTACTTGGTATGGCTTAGTTTTAATCTTTCATTTTAATTATTTTATTTTGATTTTATGTTCTTCATCTTTTTCCTTTATTCGTTCAATATGTTTTTGATATTTACTTTTATATTGGAATAGAAGCTTTCATTTTCTTCAATTGTTCTTTGTGTTCTTCATGTTCATGATGAACTTGTTCATGTTCTTCGTGGTCATGATGAACATCTTTTTTTCTACATTTTCATTTTACACAGCCATGGTTGGCTAAGTTTCTGTGATCGACCCATGAGTTGAGGATTCCATGGTGTCATCCGGAGGACTTGTGCTTTAATCGGTAACTTACTTGTTTCTATTGATTTTTAATCGGATCCGATTATAATTATGGATTGGGTGTTAGATTTAATACCCAGATTGAAATCCCAAGGACTTAGGTCGGACCAGGTTACGAGAACGTTGTACGATTGCACAAATGAAATCGCCACGTGTTCGATCATATGCTAGGCGATTGTCTAGTCGATGGAGCTTCCGGACAAATGCGAGAGATTTCGGTTTGTCTAGAATCAATCACGAGTTTAGTTATTCTATTTTTGTTGTCCAATGATGGAAGGTCTTGGAATCCCAATTCTGAGTTGATCGTTTTTAATTTGATTAATCTCGCTCTTTTCACTCTGTCTTTAATTTCTATTCTAATTCCAACAAAACTCAATCCCCCCTTGTTTTTATTTCATTTTCATGACATCTAGATTACTTAAGATTCAATAAAAGGCTCCTCGAGAAGAGAGAACGATCCTAGGTTTGCCTATACGCAATCCTTGGTTAATTGTTGATTGTGGACCCCAAGGCTAATGACAAAAGGTCTTCATCAGTGGTGCCTATGAGGAAGACACTAAAGAGTATCGTCTGATCACTGTGCTACACAAGAATGGCGATAAGCTAAAGGGAGTGGGGTGTGTGCACAATGTAACAGTATAGTAAAAGGATATGAATATCATGTGTGCACCTGGTGGGTAATCTCCTATTTATAGAGATTACCTAGGGTTTCGTTCTCTTGGTTCTACCTCTGCCCCTGTAGTAACATGCACTCCCCATGTTCTACAAATGCCTGCTCCACTATCTGAGAAATTTCTGCTCCACTACATGCCTCTACTCCACTATCTGTATGGTCAAGATTAATGCGGGATTATAGGGAGATTAGTGTTTCTCCTGCTTGTGGAGGGCCTTAATTATAAGATGCCTTTATTGGGTCATATCTCATCTGGGCCCAAAATATGAATCCATAATAGTTGCCCCCAAGCTCGGGAGTTTAGGTCTTGAGCTGCCGAGATTGATTGTTCGCCTTAGTCGCTTTCACCTACTTTGCTCCTTTAGCCGTAAATTCCTTTTGATTGTCGGCGAATCGCCGAGATTGATCACCTCCAGCTTCGCAAGCCGAACTATTTCCTTGGCTTTGAAAAGCACAAGTTTTTATGATAGCCGGGATTTCATCTGAAACTTCAAATCGGGCTTCCCAGCTTGCCTATTTCCGTCCTGTGTATGTTGCCCTCAATCCAGGATATCACGTAATCGCGCTGTTGGAATACGAACAAGTCTAACCCCTTATTGATAACGATAGTTGTTCGTCTGTCCCCATTGGGGTGTGTAATCGTCATTTCCACTCAATAGCCAATCCTGGTGCTTTCCTGGTTCTCGTGCACATTTATTGTTCGCGTCTCATCGTTTCGATTAGTCTAACACTTTCTGGAAATGCTGCATCTTATAAATGAACATTTAATATTTGTCTGTCGATTGGGAAGCGTTAACTATTCCTGGCGTTTCACAATCAAAACGCCTATATATTCACGCTTCTTCTCCTTACTTCCTCCTCACAAAATAACATACTCTCCCATGAGTTACTTCTTCAAATTCACAGATGAATTACTGCTTCACACGAGTTGAATCAGATATGTCGAAGGAGTCAAGCCTTCCTTAATCATCCCAAGCTTCAAGCAGTCCAGGAGCATGGGGACACAAAGCAAAGATGAAGGAGAAAGGATTTATCATGGCACTAAGGCTCCTTGTTGGTAGCCCCTTCCTTCAGATATATTTGCCATTCTTCATCCTACGGTCCAACGAGCATCTGGGAGCCCAGATATATTTGCCAGTCTCCATCTACCTGGCTCAACTTCAATCTGGGATCTTTGAAGATTCTCTGGGATCTACACCACACAATGGTCATCTGAAGCTTGTCTAGCATGCGAATCTGCTGATTGCTGCTAGTGACTTTGGATGCCCATTATCTGTGACAAGTTGGGAAGCCCACACTGTCAGTTTGCGAACTCTGACTGTGTGCTTGTGTTTTGGCTTTGTATTTTCCTTCTCGAGTCCGCAATTCAGTTTATTTTCCAGTAAGAATGTCATGTAAATCATTCCACTATTAATGGAAACACACTGTCTTGAGCTATCTTCTTTTTGTATGATCTGCACATTGCGAACTCTTGCTCACTCTTATAAAGATATGATACGAATCAAATCACGGCGCAAAATATTTTTTCCGACGATCGACTTACTTTCCTCGAACCCAACTCTATCATCGACTTGCCCTCCAGGATAAAGGATGGGCTAACTTTTTTCACAATTGCTCAACCGTCTTTAAAATAACCGAAACAATGTTTCCGACTTAACTCGGTCTATCCGAGGTATCATACGATCGTGTTATCATATGAATAGACCTAACCCCAAAAACTTGATAAGGGAAAACTTTAAGCCTATAAACTCCGCAAGTATACGGGCCGTACCAAGTAATAAAGTGATAAGAAAGATATCGTTCCTACGAGGACTTTGTATCACAAACATCGGTTAAGCATTAATTTTACACTTTCAATTAAGTTGAGCAAAACAAATTTAATTTAATTAAAGGAAAAGAAAATCAAAATAAGCAAACTACCACAAATATTAAATGAGCAACCCAAAGTCACTAATCCCTTATTAGTTTCATAAACTTTGTTTTCATTAAATTAATTAGCCTTAATATCAATTTTGTTAATCTCGAGTATAAATAGTTATAAGTGCATGTCGGTCCACTTACAACCCTCTCTTGAGTAAAATTAGTTATGTCTAACATAATTACTCAAGAGGCAATAAATCTCGAACACACTCCTCAACAATTATATGGGGCTATTAGGTATATGTCTATCCTAATCGCAAATTAAATCGTAATTTAATCCCATATTACTTAATCTAAGAGCCTAATTAAAATCCCCTTCGTCAAGGTAAATTCTAATTCTCAAATTCATATTCAGTGATGATCAGACACTAATAGATAAATCTAAACAAGATTAAGTAACCAAAATTAATATTAATTATAACTAAATAATAAAAACAAAGTCTAATCCACACCTATAAGATCATAGCTACTCTAGGTTGCAAAGAGGAATTAGCCAAACATGGCTTTAACACAAATCCAGAACATCACATAAAATTCCAAAGTCAAATTCGAATTTAAAAAGCAAACCGAACAAAAGGACCAAGGAACAAATCTGCCTAATGAAGTTGGATTGTGGCTGTGAAGACGAAGCTCGCCGGCGACCGTGGTGGAGAGGGAAGCTGCCGGCGAGAGAGGAAGAAGATCAAAGGTACTGCTCTTTTCTCGTTCGCGCCTCCCTCTGCGTCTCCAGTCGTGCTCTCCACGTCCCTGCGAGAATGATCAAATAAATATGCCGCCTCTGTGCTCGCGAGAGAATGATTCTCGTTCCGCAAGCGTCCACGAGAATATATATATATATATCAATTGCCGCCTCTGCCCATTTCCAATTTTTAGGTCTTCTTTCTTTTTCTGTGTTTTTTTATTTTCAATTCAAATTCGTAGGCCTTCCAATGCATTCAATCTGTGGGGCCCACATGCATTCAATTAATCAATTCCTCTTCAATTGTTTCGGATCTCTGTCAAAGAAAACAAATAAAAAAATTATATAATAATAATAATAATAAATAATAAATAAATTTTTATTTCTTAATTTCTTTTCTTTTCTTTTTAGTTTTCTTTTCATAAAACTTACTATTACTATTATTTATTTCCTAAATTCAAAAACCTTTATTTTAAATTGAAATCCCCCAAATAATGCATCCAAATTGATATCTCTTAAAATCTCAATAAAATCTCTTTAAATTAGTAATAATGACTTCTCAAATATATCAAAATTTGTCTCAAATCTATTAAAATTGAGAAGTCATCACCCCTCGTCAATAGCAGTGCTATTCGTGTGCCCGCATCATAGCACAAAACTGCCATTTACATTTGAAACGCCATGATATTTCATTTTTATCCACGTCAGCCACCTTCGGTTTTCGTGCGCATTTAATGATCGCGTCATTTCGCCTCCGCCATGATTATCCTTTATGGGGTTTTAACCCTAATTTTCCTCATTCTTTCCATCGTGCCCTGACCTTTCATATTCGCAACGTTTATATATATCCTTGCTTCGTTCTTCTTCTTTTCACTTTGCTTCCCTCAGCGCTTTACATTCTCAGAAATAACTTCCTTTTCCCTGCAGCTTTCTTCGCGTGCAATTTCTACCTTCATTTGCCATTTCTTTGCCGAGGTATTATTATTGCTCCCTCTTCCTCTTCTATTCCTGCTTTATCCTGCTTTTTGGTCTTTTTTGGCATACATATTTGACCCCTTCAATCTCTGTATGACTGTGATGACCAACTAAGAATTCCTCACTGAATGGACAATGTTGAGGAAAACGTTGAAGACCACTTATACGGTCTGATTCATTATAATGCATTTGAGTTCCTCATTCTCTTATTTAAATCTTTTGCATTTAGGGAAGCTACTTTTCATACTTTCCGGCTTGCCTTTGTATGCTTTCCAATGTGTTCTGGGCGAATTTCTGGGTCTTTCTGGATTTTGAAATGCACATGTTATGACTCGCTTGTTTCTATTTCCAAAAATTTTCAATTATTCCTTCTTACCTCTCTCCTGGATGCATAAAATTCTTCATCTCTAGACATGCATGGTAATCCTTTTCCTGAGGGGAGTAAAGAGACTTTTTAAATCCTCCCAAATGGTCAGACATTGTGGGTTTGGGTAACGCCTCGCACCGAAGAAGAAGAAAGGGATGTGTTACTTCGCAAACCTCGGCGTGGTGGAAACACACATAGACCTCAAACCCAATCGTACATGCCTCCCGACTCAAACCTTATCGTATCTGGCCCCACTGCCGGCCCATCTTCAAGCCGCGGCCGGATTGGTGCTATTCCCACCATTCCTTACTTGGCTCCTCATACTTGCACCCCTAATATCGCTCGGGGTATACCGGGCTTGAATCCAGGAAACCTCTTTGATCCATATGATGAGTGTTGTGAACAAAACATTTCCCTCATGAAGGAGGGCCACGAGGAAAAAGCTCATGCGGTTTTGAATATGTGCTGACATAGATATATTGCACATGCTATCCCGGCCTTTACTCAATCGCAACATACCAGCCTACCGTTTTTCAAGATAGCTCGTAACTCTTTAACCTCAGGTATATTCTTTGTATGACTTTTACTTTCTTTATATAGGTATAAATGCGCACATCTTCTAGTCACGTAAAACGATCCATGACTAAGGACAAAAAGCTCCGCTGGTCTCTCCACCGACATGCAAGTTCCTGATCCATGGTTTACCGAGGAGGTATTAAGCACAAGAAATACCATGACCATCGAAGAACTTGGTAAGACTAGTCTTTATAGCCAAGAGGATTACTCTATCCGCCTTCCCACGCCCGAGGAATCCATATCTAGCCGCTGGACTGAAGGGAAAGAACCCCATTTCTTCTTCTTCTACCGGGATTGCATTTCTCATATTGGCATTAGCTTTTCATTCACCGAATTTCAGATCAACCTCCTCAACTATCTACACCTGGCTCCTTCTCAGCTTCATCCCAAGGGTTGGGCATTTTCGTTGCATTTGAAACCTTCTGCCGACTCGAAAAATTGGCATGCACCATCCCGATGTTCCTTTATTTTTTTTTCAAATCCAGAATGCCGACAAGGATGGCAACGCTCCTAGGAAAAGTTGGACCTCCATCCAGAGTGTCCCCAATCGCCCCCTCTTTAAACTTTTAATCTTCCCATTTCAATCCTTTGAATCTGCCTTTTTCAAGGTATCTGTCGAAGTCAGGAAGACTACCTTGGCTCCTTGAGATCGCAAAAACCGGGGAGGTCGAGGAGAAGTTCCCTTTGTATTGGACTTACAATCATTACAAGCTTTCTCCATCCAACTATAAATTTCATGCAAACAAACTTTTTGATGCCGAGATTGAGACAGTTTCTATACTGGAACATCATGTTTTAGAGTACGGCCTGCTGAACCCGGCCGATCGTCTCTCCAAACATCAAATCAATAAACGATCCGTGATAGGTACGGATGTATACTTCCATTACGTCGTATTGCACATTGCTTTTTGAATGCCGGACTGACTATCTTTAATTTAGCATATCTGCCTATGGAACAATTGCCCGCCTTTGCTATTGCCCTGTCTAACCCTGGCTTCACGCAACCTGGGGCTACCAAAAAGAGGGCGGCACAATCATTCGTCTCTCCAAGCACTCAGGAGGGTGGTTCAGTGAACCCGGCTAAGAAGACAAAGCCAGTCCCTCAAACTCTTCTAAAAAAATCAGCGGAACCTGCGCCCATCACAGTGCCAATCACAAAGGTTCCCCAATCTCCACCTTCAACAAATCTTCCTCCTCTGATTCCACTAACCCCAATGTTCCCTCAAGGTGTGGTCTAGGAGCAAAATGTCCCTACCGCGGTTAAATAAGCTATCCATCCCCCGGAACGCTTCTCCGCCCCCACGCCATATGGTAACGCTGAACTCAAGAGGATTGCTGAGATATAGCAATGTGCCCTGCAGTCTGCTGGGTTAGCTCAAACTCTAGTTGCCGTACATTCACAGTATGCTGCCCAAGATGCCGAGATCCACAAATTGAAATTAGAGGCAGAAGGGCATAAACGTCTGATAGAGACTACCAAGTCTGCCGCTCTAAAACAAGTGCGGGCTGCTAAACTGGCGTGGGATAAAATGAAGGAAGAAGCTGAGATGACAACGACAAAGTTAAACAAGGTGACCCATTGTTTGAACCAGTATCGTGAAGCTCGTGCCAAGGACAAATCTTCTATAGACCAGTTGTCACAGAAGCAGAAAGAACTTAAAGTTCAGCTGAACGGTTGCCGGAAGGCCTTAGATGCCGCTAATGTTGCCATTGAAGAGAAGGACGCGGCGATAGTGGAGAAAAATGCCGCAATAGTGAAATCTTTTGGGGAATCTTTTGAAAATGTCATAATGCAGATTCGCTTTTTGAATCCCGGTGTCAACCTCGATACCTTCGAAATGAATTGCATGTCTATCGTTAGAGGAAACGAAATAGTTCCGCTCTTCCCTTCCCCTGAGACTATTTCTGGGAGTCATTTCGAGGAAATCCCTGAAGATGATAAAGGTAAGGAAGTGCATCAAGACACCGGGGCATCCTCTTGCTAGCCCCTTATCCGAGGTGTATTCGGTGGCGTCCGTTGTATGATGATGATCCGAAGCTTGTCCAGTATCAGAGGATTTCATTTGTTTCGTCCTTTCCGAGTTAGCTTTTCTCTTTTTCCCGGGGTTATGGGGCCCCATACTTTGTAATGCTTTCTTGTGTTGGTAACTCGGTGGTTGTGCTGCAAAATATTATGTAAAGATTTAGTATTTCACGTATAAATACTTACTTTATTGCAGAATTGTTCGATCTGATTATGCCTGTTTTGCTCCTAATATCCCTCCGAGTTAGGCTTTGTGTCATTGTTGCTACATCTCGTGAACTTATTTCAAAGTTACATGACTTGGCCAAAGTCAGAAGGTTTGTTGTGCATAATTTAGGTCTGAGATCCCCCATAGGTAGTATACCCTCTTGAATGATTCACCAGAAATCCATCGAGAGTAAGAGCCAACCGTCATATGTCTAGGTTCCGTGTCGCAACCGAACTCTAAACATTATGACTTGATCAAGGTCGTTATGACGATTGACTTTTACTACCTTTAGCTTTGATGCATCGTAGCCGCGATGGGCTTCGTCAGTTTTATCGTGTTCCTGGAAGAAGCACGTTTTAACCGTTTTGAGGGTGTTACCGCATCCCGGAGGAGTACGTTTTAACCAAAATCTTGGCTTTAGTACATCCCGGAAGAATACATATTAGCCTACGGGTTGTTAGCGTGTCCCGAAGGAGCATGTTTAAACCCTTATCGCGGTCTGACCATATCCCAGTTCTGACCTTTGCTTTGGTATAGCTATATCCTTAAGAAAAGTGCTTTGACCAGCGTGGGCATTACCGTATCCCGTAGGAGTACATTTTAGCCAAATTCTCGGTCTGACCGTATAAGATGTTGACCTTTATGTGGAAGTTATCGTATCCTGGAGGAGTACGTTTTAGCTGAATTCTTGACAATTTCCGCTTAGGAACAAAACGTAAGATTTCATTGATTGAAAAGCATTGTCTTACAAAGTCTGCTTATCAAGAGGATCGAAATAAACGCAACCTATAAGTCCTTCAATTGCATTCAAAATCAGCCTCCGGGTAATCTTCATCATCCTTCCTTACCTTCTTTCTCTTTTCGCTCGTCTTCTTCTTCTCCCAGGCAGGGCTCTCGTTGCGACTCGGCTCCTTGCACTTGGTCTTCTGTCCAAGAGCTTCCACCACATATTGTCGCAACTTCCCTCCTCGGACAAATTTCTCTATAACATCACGGAGGTGATAACACTCATCCGTGGTATGTCCTGGGCCGTCGTGGAATGCGCAATATCGGGATAGGTCTGCTCCGGTCGACCGAAAGAAGGTCGAGGTCAATCTACTCGCTTCATCTCCGTCCGAGCCACCTCTTTCCAAACACGCGTTCGTTAAACGTTCAGCGGGGTGTAACTCTCATATCTTGCTATTGGACTACCTCTCTCCCGCCAGTGTCTGTTATCTGGAATTCGTCCGATGGACTCGCGCCTCTGCCGACCATGTTTTTCCTTTATCAGGGAACTCTTTCCCTCACCCTTCGAAGCATCATTCGTCATCTCCATCTGCTCCAGCTCGAGATACTGCTTAGACCGGTCTCAGAAGTCTGTCGGCGTGTCTGGAAGCCGTTTCATAATCGACTTCTTTAACCGAGAGGACTTGTCTAACCCGGCTATAACACAATGCAGATGCACGTCCTCCTTTAACCCTAGTACTTGCAGCGCGGTATGTGTGAAACAGTCCAGATATTCTTGTAAACTTTCTCCAGGTGATTGTTTCACTTGGCCGAGCTGGAACTCGGTTTTTGGGTGCTTCCTGCTAGTGGCGAAGTTCACCAAAAATTTCCTCTCCAGGGTTCCCATGTCTCGAATGGAGTGCAACGTGAGAGATTGAAACCATATCTATGCAGGCCCTCGCAAAGTTCCCGCAAATAGCCGGGGGATGGCATGCCCTACAATCCCCTTTACCAAAATCATCATATTGAAGTTGTCAACATGATTCTGTGGGTCTTGACTTCCGTCATACTTTGGCAGTTCTCTAGAATCCAAACTCTTGGGATAGGTAGCAGTCATGATCTCGTTTGAGAATTGGCTCGGGATTCTATCTTTGCCACGTCCCTCTATGTGCAAACCAAGCAAGCTTTGTGATTCCAGAGCCATGGGATCAACATTCTCAACCAACTGCTTCCCTTTTGCTCAAGCTAAGTCGGCATGAATACCCTAGGGAACGCCCGCATCAACTTCGGTGGCCGTCGTATCACTGACTTTGCTAGGATTACTAGTATCTCGAGCGACGTTCCGGGCAGGATTTTCCAACATCCGTATGCGTTCTTCCAACATCCGTATTTTCCTACTATCTTCTTCTGCATTTTATCTCGGTCATTGGCAACCAAATTCTCCTCCTCGTGATCCTCACTGGGTTCTTTAATGTTGGTGTGCACGGAAGTCGAGACCATAACACGGCTTGGGCCAGCCTCATTTCGGCCTACACTTTGAACTTGTTTTTCTTTTTTGTCTAAAATGCTCTTCCAGCATCTATTGCATTCTTCGTTGCTTTTCCTGCCGCCATACGGCGTTTTGGAGGTCCAGGTCCTCTTTAATTCGTCGGGCATCCTCTTCTCGCTGAAGTTGGCCAAGAGTCTCTAAACTTTCCAGGCGCTGGACCACCGATTCCATAGTGCCGTGCAATAGCCGAATGTCGGGATGGTTGATTTGAAACTCCTGAGGGAGTTGAGGAGGAAGATCTTGTTTTTGAACCCGATCCGCCCTTCTTTGGAGACCTCGGCTTGGATGAGAAGAGTTTGTGTATCCTCTGTCTCACCCTCAGTTCTTATGGAGACATGGTTGGGATTTGGGACAATAGAATCGGAATATTGGATGGTTTGCTCCTAAAGCAGCTGCTGTGGCTGTCCCTCCGGCAACTGATCTGGCCGAGGTGCCTGACTGCGACTCCTGGTGCTCGCGGCCATACTCAGTGGTTGTTTTTGTGGTTTTGGGAATCAAAGTTTATCTCTCCCCACGGTCGGCGCCAATGTTCGATTCGATGAACACAAATGTCTAACCTCTGGGTTAGTATATGGTTAATATAGGATCTATGTGATCTCCGGTAAGTATATAGGCAATACCGAAGAGAAGGTGAGTACTCAGTGGTGCCAATGAGGAAGACACCAAAGAGTATCGTCTGATCACTGTGCTACACGAGAATGGCGATAAGCCAAAGAGAGTGGGGTGTGTGCACAGTGTAACAGTATAGTAAAAGGATATGAATATGATGTGTGTACCTAGTGGGTAATCTCCTATTTATAGAGATTACCTAGGGTTTTGTTCTCTTGGTTCTACGTCTGCCCCTGTAGTAACATGCACTCCCCATGTTCTATGAATGCCTGCTCCACTACATGCCTCTGCTCCACTATCTGTACGGTCAAGATTAATGTCGGGATTACAGGGAGATTAGTGTTTCTCCTGATTGTGGAGGGCCTTAATTATAAGATGTCTTTATTGGGCTATATCTCATCTGGGCCCAAAATATGAATACATAACACCACTAAAATATTTACTTCATCTTCTTCAACAGTGGCTTGCATGCTCCCTTTGCGACACTTCAAACTCCATCATAAGTCCTTCACACATCTCCATGTGGTTCTGCGAAGGCTTCATCTTTGTCGGACCTCTTCCTCTCCTCCCCTTTGCATTTTATTCATCTCTGCCATACCTCTTCGTCCTTCTATTCGATCAAATTCAGATCTAAGACTAAGAGGGTGTTCGATTGACAGATTTAGTCAAAGCCGAAGACGAGATTTAGTCAAGACGTCAGGTTAAAGGTGAAATTCATTTGAAGTCAAAGCTGGGAGGGGTAGCGATTGGATGAGGCATTTTAGGACGCCTTCATCTTCTCCATCACCGGTGGTTTCTTCTCCATCGGTGATGAGGCTGCGGCTTTTTTGAGCCTGTTTGGTATGGCTGTGAAAGCTAAAATAAGTGCATCCATAGCCCAACCACAATGGAAGTGCAATTATGAGGTGTTTGGGATAGCATCATTTATTGATGTGCTTCAAGGTGTGATGCTCTTTTTTTTTTTTTTTGAAGCTAGCCCTTGGTGCTTTTAACCCCATCACAACATGACTTTCTCTTTTTGGGATAGCGTGCCTCTCTCTCTCCTCCTATCCTCTTCAATTTCATCCCAGAAGGGCTTGGGGTTAAGGTCCAGCCAAGAGGAAGATGGAAGGTTGGAGAGCATTTGGTCGAGGAAATCGTTGTGAGAAGAAAGAAGGGTCGAAGTGATGCATCTGAGAATTTTGGATCTGGTAGAGGTCGGAGAGAGGAATCTAAGAAGAGTTCAAGAGAGAGTTTCTACCTTGCATTTCTCTGCTATAGGGCTGCAGAGAGTTTGAGGAGATGAAACTATTCCGTCTCACCATTTATTATTTTTATATCTATGCAAACCATAAACTTTCTAGTTAAAAAAAAAATACTGCTATTTATTCTCATTTATAATGAAATTAAAATTTCATCACAATATACAAGTATTACTCACAATATATTTGGGATTTTTATTCTGATTACTCCCAGTATCACTCCAAAAAATTTAAAATTAAAATTTCATCACAATATACGAATTTTTTTTCCGTATTCTTATTCTGATGAATCTGGGATTAACGTTCAAGCAAAATATTTGGGATTTAGAATTTACATTGATGAAATATATCACCTTCAAGTAAAATATAGTATTTGATTTTTTTTTTGTATATTTACGTTAATTCATGCCCTTTTCAGTCATTTTCCATCTCATCTATCTTTTCAAAAGCTATGCCAAACAAGTGCCCATCAAGAAAAAAACCACTTCTGTTACCGCTATCCCGCGGGCCCTTTGACGGTGGATAGCAAATGACAAGACTATGTGCCTGTTTGGCCTAGCTTATTTTTAGCTTATAATCTACTTATAAGTATAAGCTAAGCCAAACAAGATTTTACATAAGCTCTTATAATTATAAGAGCTTATTTTATAATGAAGAAAAAAGAGCTTAAAAATAAGCTCCTATGAGGAGCTTATTTTTAAGCTCTTTTTTTTTAAAAAAAAACTTGTAATCTCTCGATCGAACAATATTGCCACTGCGTGTCATCACCACGCGCCGCGCCACCACACGCCACGCGCGCCGCCACACCACCACCGCCACCACCATACCGCCGCCGCCGCCACCACCACCACCGCTGCCGCCACCATCCTATTATAATATACCTTTTATGATAATTTTTATTAGAAAAAGTGCTTATGACAAAAATTCATCAAAACATTTTTTATTTTTAATTTCAGCCTTTTAAGCTAAAAAATTTATATAATCATCAAACAAATTTTTAGCTTTTTTTTAAAAAGCTCTTTTGTTTTAGCTTTAGCTTAAAAGTAGCTTTTAAACTAAAAATAAGAGGATCCAAACAAGACTATGTGAGCTATGGCCAACAATGATAGACGGTGTGAACAACGGTGAGAGTTGACGGTGACGATGATAGAATAGCGAGAGGGATAATAAGATCTCAAAATTGAGAGGATAATTTTGTCCAAGAATTATTATAAATAAAAAATATTTTTATCTCTAAAATCTTTAATCCCAGAATTGAAAAAGTAATATCAAAGAGAAGTGGGTTTGTCCTCGTCTCACTTATGTGATATTGTCTATCACAGGTTTTCATCAATCATATCAAATAATACAATTTGGCTCAATCTTGACTCAATCTCAATCTCAATCTCAATCTCAACCATTCAATCCTCAGTACCAATTATTGCCAAAGGGTTAAGGAACCTCCCATCTTTATCCCTCTTTATTTTTTTTTTGATAATACATCTTTATCCCTCTTGATAAGTGATAATCATTATATCAATATTTGATCTTTTATAGATTTATAATTAGCAAAATGTTAAATTATAATCAAGAAAAATAATTAATTAAATTCAAATTGCTAAATTTGATATGATTAAATTAATACTACAATAAAAATAATACAAAATGTTTCATATAAAACCAAATCTAGACTATTCAATTATTGATCTTGTGGTTAGAAAAGAAAGATGATAGAAAGAGAAGAGGAGAAGTCCCTCCCTATTGAAAGATACTTTTATATTTTCTCTACTTCTTTTCTCCTCCATTTTTTTCAAACTATTAAATTGAATTTTTTTCCACTAAAAATGGATTGAAATTTGAGTGATTCAAATTCTTATAAAATTATTAATGGATATATTGAATTAAATAAATAAATACATTTAAACCTAAATTTTAGTTTATAACAATTTAAAATTGAAATAAAGAAATATTTAGATTTCATTTTTGGAGATAATCCAAGTCCATATCAAGAAATGCCCCCAATTTCTTGGTTTTAGTTACATTCCAAGTGAATACTAATTCCTAGGCTCTAAGGAGTTTTTATTTGGTAGGAAATTATCTGAAATTCGAAATTATATTAAAATCCAACTAATTTAGATTAAATTCAAGTTAGCTAGATTAGGCTTCAAATAGGAGTAATTTTTCTAAAAGTATTTTGGCCAAAGAAATCAAAAGTATATTTTTAAAAAGTTAAGAGATTAAAAGTATGTCTTGTAAAACTTAAAGGACTAAAATGATACTTTAATCAAGTATATTTTATAAAAACATAGTTTAAAATTTGAGAGACCAAATCTAAAATGAAGTCAAACTTGAGGGAATAAAGATTTTTTTAACCCATATAAGAATTTCATAACTTAGATAAATGAAGGAAGTGAGATAAATTACTCAATACAATTATAACAAATATGACCCCATCCCCGAATTACACACACATATATAAAATAATAGAATGTATATCAATTTATAAGTTATATAACTTATTCAGACAATAAAATATAAATATTAAAAATAAATAGATTGAACTTTTATTTTTCATATTAAGATCAACCCTCTAACGAACTCCAATATTTAGTAGCCGAGAACTATTATTTATCATTATATTAATGTTTCGAAATACATCAAAAGAGTTTATATTTTTAATATTGTTCCACTTCCATGACATAAAATGTAATTTACTAAGACAATTTATTTCAGACTGTTTAATAGTAATTTTATATACCATTTCAATCCCTATTATAACTTATAAGTCTTGTGTATTGTAACTTATTCTTACATATTAAGAACTGACCATTTAGTCATTAAATATGTCCTAAAGTGAGAAAAAATTTCAAATCTAACTTAACTAAAAAATTTCTCATTTTATATATTTATAAATCATTCTCACAACTATTTCTCTTTCTAACAAAAACTAAATAAGAGTAAAATTAAAAAATAATCATAAATTACCCTCCAAGTGACATGTATTTAAGGTAGAAAAAAAATTCTACAAGTGACTTATCATATGGACCGTAGAGGTGTGTATGTGTGTATAAAAGAAAACAATCAAAGATAAATTTACCGTCAATCTTATGAATTACTTTTTTAATTTTCTCTTATTTACAAGCCACTTCTAACATATTTTATAAGAATAAAAAACACATTAAATCTCATTCACTCTGTCTTAAAATTTAATAACATTCTAACTTTACCAATGTTCTAAAACCCGGACCAAAAACCGCGAACCGATCAATAAACCAGTTCGGTTTAGACATCAACTTAGTTTGGTACTTCTTTTTCTAAACTAATTTTTTTAAAAAAATTTCTTAAGAATTTCATATTAATTACTCTGAAATCTTCAATTTCTCAACAGTTTGGCCTAGGGTTAGCTTTAGTTTGACACCAGTCTGACCCACTACCCTTGATCTAGTACTCCAGCCGGTTTAGTGACTAGTCCAGGGTTTGATAACCTTGAAATTTACCCTTATTTAATATATATTAGACCTCATGAGAATAAAATTTATACATTAATGAATGAAAGGTAAAATAATTCATTCATATAAATAATTTAATAATGTGATTGAAAAAAAAATATTTTCTATCTGCCTTATAAATAAGCAAAATATATCTATAGTAAAGGGATTTAATAAAAACTTTGGCGCATCCACAGAATATAGCGAGTGAGAATTGTGTTTGGACTTTGGATGCTCCCAAAAACCTAGCATCTTAAAATATATTTTTTAAGTGTGTCTAATACTATAACACCTTGAAATGTTTTTTTATATGTATTCAGCACCTAAAATTATCTAAATTGTTATGTGCAAAATTGTATAATTTTTTTTTTTGGTGATGGACACACCTAAAAAATATTTTATAGTGTTTTTTTTTTCTCAAATTTTTTTAAAGTGTTGGACATACCACAAAATACTATAGGATACTAGATATACTTAGAAAAATACTTCATGGAGTACTAGTGGTTCCTTAACACTTTTTCAAATGCAAAAGTCTATCATCAGTCAGGAAAAATAATTTCTTAATTGGTTTATTTTTTTTAAAAAAAAAATTGTTTACGAGTAGGTGTGTATCTATCTAGGTAAGAGACTCGCATCTAATATACGATGATGGGATAATGACAGTTAAATCCCAAACCATTAAACAAATGACAATTAGAATCTAAGAAGTTTGTCTAGAAAATGAATTGCATAATATATACTTTAGTAAAAAAAAAAAAAAAAAGTAACTACTACCTCCAGTGGTAATTAAATATAAGACTCATTTGATATTTTTAGAAAAATTAAGAAGGCTAATTAAATTACTTTAAAGTATTTATATTTATCATTTATCTCCAAACTAATTTGCCGACTTATAAACTAATATTTAATTTAATCATACACAATATATGATATGATTAATTAACTTATTTAGCTTCATTAATCTCTTCAAAAAAAAAAACCAGCTAGATCTTATATTTAACTTAATTAGCTAGTTTCCCACTGAATTAAAGTTATTAAATGCATTTTAGGAGAGGTGCTCACATTTATACCTTTCAATAGAATTATCTCTAATAAAATTATATTATAGTCCGTCTGTTCAAAATACTCCCTCCCGGTCCTAATTATAGGAACACTTTTTAGAGTTAGTTTTGGTCCTAATTATAAGAGCAAGTTTTAACTTTTGTCAATTTTTTCCTATAATACCCCTATTTATATTTTCTCAATAATAAATAAAGACAATAATAATTTAATAATACACCTATATATTTTATAAAGTAAATAATATTTGCAACTCATTAATGTTATATACACATCGATTATACTTTTTTCTTATAAAATAATTTTGAACAATTTTTGTCATATTTTTCTCATATCACCCCTACTAATACTTCTTCCACAATAATTAATTTAACAATACGTTTATATTCTATCAAATGAGATATTCTACTTTATTTTTTATTTTAAAATAAAATAATTTTAATATTCCTTTAAAAACATTTTTTAAAAAAACTATCCGTCTAAAGTGATTAACTTTTTCCCCTAAAATAACCTAATAAAACATTAATTTCATTATCTTTTTTCCAACAATAAAAAAATAAACTTGTATTTGTTATAATAAGTATTGATTTTTTAAAAATTAAAACACAAAAAATCTATAAACGGAAGATTATAATTCTATTTTTCTCTAAAATAATCTAATAAAATATTAATTTTAAGCCAAATATAATGTAACACAAATATTCTCGTAATATTTTAAATTATAATAAGCATTGATTTTTTTTTTGATATAAATAAAACATGGAATCTTGGATTCAATTACAGGTACACAAAAATATCTGGAATTATTGGAATTCCCTATTGTTCCACAGCTAACAGGGCGCAGTACGTTGCTAGCGCAAATAAAGTTCATTTACCGAGTGCACAGTAGCTACCAATGCCACAAATTTTGCCATGATGTCATTTTAAATTTTAGGGAAGGGTATTTATGGAAAATAATTAAAATTAACTAAATTAACTACTCTCCTTAATCCTTCCAAATTCTGATAAATAGTTTTTATAATTAGGACCGGAGGAGGGAGTACCTTATAGTCTTACATTAGAGTTTATGAAGTCAATATTATTTTCATTAACATATTAACTAGGTATTCTCCTCTGTTTGTTGTACACTGTTTTTTTTTTTTCTTCAAATTTACAAGCATTTGGTGTTTTTTTTTTTAATTGTAAAAAACTCTCTTTATTGAAAGAGTAAAGGCATTTTGAGACATATTATGTGGGGGTTGAATTTTATTAGAACATGAAAATGAAGAGCTAGTTTTAACAACCCCGTATATACCCAGTCTATAAAATGGCTTTATTTATGGAATCAAAAAATACAAAATGTGTGCATTTGATTCAATTTAATTAGGTATATTATTAGTTAGTTGTTTCGTCATCCTATTCACTTTAAGATCACGAATTGGAAATTTCATGCATCTATATATATCTAAAGTTTAGTTTTCCTGTGTGGGCCTAAATGTCTTTTTATATCCTTTTCCTTTTTCTTCTTCACGGTATCTTATATCGACCCTTGGTTGGCTAAAAATGGTTTATTCCAAATTAATCTGTTTTGAAATTATTATTTCAAACATGAATAATTATATTTGAAGAGGTGAAATTTGGTATACCCAATTTACAAGTTCAATTCAAACACATTGTGCCTAATATTTCGTGTATATCATTTAGAGAATGGATCCCCATTAAATTAAGTTAAACTACAAATCAGTGAAAAGAAAAGATACTCTAAAGTTGTGTTTTTTGTGATTTTTTTTTTCAAACAAAAGTCATAAAAATTTTAGATTGTGGTTTTTTATTTATTTATAGGATATCAAAATGTCACGCATTTTATATAAAATTTAATTATCAAAAGAAAAAAAGTTTAAAAAAACATTAGGCATTGTCTATGAGAAATTGCAAAGAGTATTATTGGAGGGCATTAATGCAGTAGTCAAAAGTGGCAAGTCTGACAAGTAGACAAAATGTAACATCGTGAACAATATTAATTCCCTGTTTTTAATTTATTTTCTTCATGCTTTTCACTGGGCTACGTTTTTTTGGCATGTGTTCAGTCAAATTGACATCTTCATTGTCAAAAGGAGTAGCCTTTGCAAGCTTGCTTCGCTTGGATATATGCGCTTCAGGACTAAAAAGCTGTGAAATTGGGATGTGGTCCTCCTCTTCACTCCCGCCACTCTAGGCCTCCTATGAAGAATTGAAGTAAATATAATTGGGCTAATAAGTGTTAGTCAATATAAAACTCCGTCCGGTCCTAATTATAAGACCTAGTTGACTTTTTTGAAGAGATTAAGGAAGCTAATTAAATTAGCTTAGAGTATTTTTTTTTCTTTTTTCAAACTAAATAGTTTGGCTAATAAACTAATATATAATCTAAGAAGACACAACATATGAAACGATTAAATAACTTATTTAGCTTCCTTAATCTCTCCAAAAAAAAGTCAACTAGGTCTTATAATTAGTGCAGAAGTAGTATCAAATAGTGAGATATGACGATGCACAACGAAGTGCAAGGTCAAAATACAAATCTTGTCATCAGAATAAGTAAACCGCACTAACATATGTGAATTTGCTGTAAATTGTGTTACTGTCATGCTACTTAATGGATGTTCAATGTTATATTGTTTGACTCTAAGCTTGATGAGCAATTCCTTTCCTTTGCAATTGCTTAGCTCACTGGGAAAAGAGTGAGGCTTCCCTTCCTGCTATAAAAAAGAGTGGGTGAATTAGGAATAATGGATTTTGGTGGTGGATATTATAGTTTTCAAATATTAATAATTTACCTCTACTAATTTATTTTTCAATTGTTCAACTATTGAACCAAGCAGCTCAATAGCATGATGATCAAAGAACAATATAAAGCATTTCCTAGTTGAATCAGACACTTTATTAGAATGTGTTGGAATATTGTTTAGAGACTATTTGGAACATTAAATATTAAATAACTACTTGCAAAGAATTAATGCAATAATCTATATGTACTTTGGTTGAGTATGCACAACATCAGCCTTACAGTTGCTGCATGTAAGTGTGCCATTTTCCTTAGTTGCTTTTGTATAGCATGGGCAAGCATTTTAATGAGTTAAATTTTACAAAATTGGAGAAGTTGTGTTATACAATTTTAATAAGGATAAGATGTAAAATAAAAAAAGTAAGAAAAATTAATTAAAAGTTTCCAACCCCATTTCTCTAATTTTTTAAGTTCAATCCATAAACAAGTTTCCTCTCATCCCCTCCAAATCCCCATACCAAACAGACTCTCGCCTTTGTCTGGTTGAAGGAAAGAGAAGGGAGATTTGGTTTTGTTGTTTGGTTCAACATGGTAGAGGAGGGGAGCTAATTATAAATTGATAAAGATGCCATTATCTCTTTATTTATATATTTTTCCTTCTTCTTTTACAATTTTTATTTACACCTATATATGTTAAAAAAGTTATATACATTTTAAATGTGTTTGTTAAAATCTATTACCAAATTAAAATAAGGAAAATCCCACAAAAATGCCATTTGAAATTTAAAATGACATATAGGTCATTTCACAACAAAATGAGTTGTTAATCCTATTACTGTTTTTATTAATTTCATTACTTTTTTGTTAAAAGGATTTTGAAAGTCAAATAGTATTTTTCTGTCATTCTCCCATTAAAATATGACAAAAATAATTCAAAAAGAGTTGGAGGGAAAAAAGACAACACCCGGTCATATAAAACCCTTGCTTTTGGAAAATGATTTTCACCATTTACGAGGTAAAACCTAGGTTTTGGATAATAGCTTTTGGAGAATGATTTTGGAAAAAAATGATAGTGTTTGGATGTTTTTATCATAATAGCTTTTGGGGATCAAATTTACCAAAAAGGACATTAGATTTTTGTATAATTGCATTTAAAGGATAAAGTGGTATTTAAAATATTATAAACATTATATTCAATAATAAATACCAAAAATTACATAAAATTGTTAGAAAAATAATTTTCTACCATTAGTAAATTATGTAACATGATAAAAATTAGATCAAACATATATGTATTAATAAATTGTAATAGTGTATTTCCAATATAGTTATTTCACTAGAAGTGTTCAAAAAACAAAAACAAAGAAGGATCTCTGGGCAAAAAAAAAATATTAAGGATCTCTGGGCAAAAAACAAAGAAGGATCTAGCGAATGTGAATGTATAGGGAGAGAGGAGGATAGAGGGTATTTTGGTATAGTCCAATCATGGTGGCCCCCACAATTCTGCAAAATGAGTTTTAAAAAGTGAAAAGTGAAAAAAAAAAAAAAAGTTGGATTTGGCAAAATCTAGGTTTTGGGTGGAAAATGATTTTGGACAAAATTTGAGATGTTTGGTAAAACTTTTCCAAAACCTAAGTTTTGGGGTCTTCCATACGGGCCCTAAGTCAGTAATGTAAAATAATTATTAGAATATATATATATAATAATAACTTGCAAAGGATGCTCACAACATGACTACAGGTATGCAGACATGGCAAAAGCCCCACCCGGGATGTATCTCCCTCTTGGGGAAAGATCTCTCCTGACTACTCTCCTTTTAAATTTCTTACATATGTTAATGCCTTGTTTGGATGGAAAGAAAATTCAAAAGATCACTCCGTTGTTTGGATGGATAGGAGAAAATAGAGAGGAAAGAAAATGAGTAAGTTTGTAAATGACTAAAATACCCTTTATGTAAAAATATATCATATTTATCCAATTAAATATCTCAATGCATCAATTAACATTAATAACGTCATCATATAATTTATAACCAAATTATTTGGTAAAAAACCGAAGAGAATGAAAAAAAAAAAGAGGATGACGGTGACTGTTTACGAGAGCACTGTAGAGAGCACCAAGAGAATGGAACATACAAAAGATTAGCGTGGCCCTTGCCTAGATGACACGCACAAATCGAGAAATTATCCACACAAAAAATTTATCTAAGAAAGAATGAAAAACGCCAAAAAAAAAAAAAAGCAGAAGGATACCACTGGAATTTTAAAAAATTGTTATGGGCAACTTTATCAAAATTTGAGAAAAGTTTCTCACCCCTCCAAATTTAGGCCCTTTGTTACACGGAAGTCGAGCGAGGGAAAGGGAAAATGACAACGTTCCCAATCAAAAAACACGTTTGGCGCCCGAAGGTTTCGGCAAAGTGACTTCCTCTCTGTAGCTCAGTTCCCTTAAACGTGGGAAGATGAACTCCCCTGAAAGTGGCGGGATCTGAGAATCTTCCCGGGAGAGACATTTCGTAGGACAAAAAGCCCCTTGTATGAGAAAGCCGAAGGTCCGATCTGAAAATGGCGGTGGTGATATGGAGAGAGATGAAGGAAGACGGTGGTGGTGTTTAAGCCGTCGACCCTCCTCTCTCTCTTTTCATCGTTCAATCTTTGTCCCAAGGTCTGATATGCTCGATGGTGATGGTGGTGTGATACAAGAAAGCGCTAGCGTTGGTGGATGAAGGAGAGGGCGCCAACAATGATGGATGAAGGAGTGGGCCGAATCGAGGTAAGAGGCAATGAATTTTTATTGTTTGAGCGCTTTGCGTGTTAAAATCGCCGATGCCCTGTTTCTTTCACTTGGGGACATAAGCACTGTCAGTTTTTATGTTCGAATGTAAGCGCTTAGTTGCATGTTACATTCAAACTTACATTTTTCGTTTGAACCAAGCAAGGGACTGTGGGTTTCTTTTTGTAACTGGATCAAGACACACTAACAGTTTTTATCGTTTATATCAGGAATTAGTGCCCACTGATAGTTTTCTAACTACATTGCTTGTTAATGTCCAAATTTATTTTTTAGCACCACCTATGGATGTTATGCACCATTTGTGGGGTGTGTTATGGTGCTTGCATCCAAGTTTGTCTTCATTTTATTTCAGTGACTTCACACTATCAGGGTTTTAGCACTGATTATTTTCAAAAAAAAATTGGTTTGTCTATCAATGCAGTAGCTGGGTTCAATGTTCAATGATTATCTTCCCTATTCCTCTTGTAATATTCATTTCCGCACCAGATTTCATAAATTGGTGTTCTCCCCCTCTAATTCCTTCCATGTTCGTCGTCCTTCTCACATCCGGCCGCCGTTCTGCTCATCGCGCTTTGATATCCCATCAATGTCTCCTTCAATTTTCCATCTGAACCAACACGCAATTTGGTTAGGGTCTGTTTATGTCCGATTGGCAAAACCAAAAAAATTCATTCGTCTTTTTTCTGCCTTTTTAATTTTAGGGGTATTGTGGGAATTTTACCTCACTTCCCCACTTAACCAACACTCAATTCTTTTTACCAAACATTTTATTTTCCTTCAACTTAAGTTACATTTCCATGTCTATCAAATAACTTAACTTTTTAAGTTCCCTCTCAATCTTCCCTTCCATTCCTTTCCCTCCTTAGACCCTATTTGTTACCGGGAAGATTTGAGGAAGGAAAAGAAAGGAATGGAAGTGAAAGGAAAGGAAGAGAATATTAGGAGGAACTTTAATAATGTGAGCTATTTGGTATACTAGGTTATGGAACTTAGTTGAGGGAAAATAAAATGTCCGGTATGAAATACTGGGTGTTGGTTAAGTGGGAAGGTTAGGTGAAATTCCCACAATGCCTTTAGTTGGTTCGAACGAAAAACATAAGTTCGAACGTAACATGCTACTAATAAGTGCTTGCATTCGAACACAAAAACTGATAGTGCCTTAAGTTATGTTATTTGTGCTGTGTCCCCAGGTGGAAGAAATTGAATAGAAAACCACATAGCACAGACCCACAATCGGTGAACACACAAAAATACCCAGTTCGAACCAACAGGGCTTCCCCAAGTTCAGACACATACCGGTGAATCACACATAAATTGATTTAGAATGAATACTGACCTCAATTGCAGCTCTCAGTTCCCCCTCGATTCACTTCTCCTTTGCCTCTAACGCCCACTGTAGTTCCAAGCTTCTTCACCGACAGCTTCGTCCAGCTCACGCATTCCTCGTCCTTTTGAAGAGGTTCACTTTTTTCAAGGGGCTTTTTTATCCCAAATTTTCACTCTCTCGGAAAGATTTCAACCTTCCCACCTCTTTCGGAGGAATAGTCACTTCCCATGGTTGATGGAATATCCAAACTCTCTGGAAGGTTGGTCGACGGAAGACGTGCGCTCCAAACGAGTTTTTTTGAAGGGAACCTTCTAATGTTCCCGTTCCATCGTTCATATAGCGTCAAACAAACGGGCCTTAGGTCCCGTTTGGTACGCGAAAGTGAGGAGAGTTCCTGGGAACATAAATGAGTTCTCATATGAAAACACGTTTGGTGCGTCATCTTCCCGTCAAACTAAATTCTTGTCTGGCGCCATCTTCCCACAAACGTGGGAAAGTGAGATCCTTTCAAAAATGGCGGACTCTTGAAATCTTCCCGGGAAATACAATTTTGCGGACAAAAAAGCCCATATCTATCGAGTCTTATAAGAAAAGAAAAGGGTCTGTCGAATCTCATGAAAGAATGTCTGGTCGGACTGGAAAATATAGAAGGACCGGCAATGGTGGCTGCCTTGATGGTTGGTGGTTGATGAAGAATGAAAAAGGGAAGACGATGGTGGTTAACCTGCAACCGTGGAGGTGGAAGGTAGTCTATCTTCTCCAAGTTCGGTTCGTCGTCCCCAAATTGCTCTCCTTCCAAAGATGTAATCATGACTCCAAACTCTGAGATCTCTGGCATTCTCGTTCCCAACGATGACAGTAAGGAGGGTGGTGGCTTGTCGGAGATACAAGAAGGTCGCTGGTGGTTTGGTTTAGTTTATGCTAAAATTAATTGTAGCACAGTTTCAGCTACTGTCAGTTTATGCGTTCGAACTCAGACTCTTTCAGGTAAGTGTTACGTGTTAATTCTCTATGTGTTTTGATGATAACTGACAATTGTAAACATAAGTTAAAATGAGTTTTTGATAAGTTGAAAAACTTACTGTCAAGTGAATACTCGAGTATTGGTTTCAATACTCAAGTATTGAGTTGACATAGAATGACTTGTTTCCACAAAGTCACACAATACTCAAGTATTGGTCTCAATACTCAAGTATTGGAGTTACAGAGAGCCTTCCAAGTTTTTCACTATAAGTCAATACTCAAGTATTGGTTTCAATACTCGAGTATTGATCATACAGAGACTCTTTCACAAAAAGGCAAAATTATCAATACTCAAGTATCCATTTGAATACTCAAGTATTGGTTATACAGAGAGTTGTTGGTTATGATTAGTTTTGATGATGTCTTATATAGATGCCATTCTTAAGAGCAAAAAGGTTGCATACTACATTTACATTATGCTTTGACTAATTCTTATACTGAATGTAGATGCAAAGTTTAATAATGGAGATTGATCAAGAAAGTAGATAGAAGAAAGAAGTTCCTGCACACAATATAATGGGAATATCAGAATGTCAAGGAAGCAAGAAGCTATCAAAGGATTTTGGGAATAATCGAAGAAGAGGAAATATTGAAGAAGGTAGAACTTGCAAAGAATGATGAGTACAAGTTGAATGACAGAGAATGATCAAGAGAAGAGAAGAAAGAAAGAATCGAATTATGGAAAATGATCAAGAGAAGAAAGAAAGAGTTGAATGATGAAGAATGATCAAGTTGGGAGATGGAAAAAGGAAGAACTTGTTGAATGGAATGAAGGTATCATTATTCAAGTTCTTATATTGATGCTAGAAGCCTCTAAAATCATATGGAAGTTGGAATGGCTCGATTAGGAATTAAAGTCAGCAAAAATCAGCTCTCGGGATGAGAAAACTCGAGTTCCCAACCCAAAACTCGAGTTTCTACTTCTCTACAATGATTTGCTCCTCGGTATGAGAAAACTCGAGTTAAGAACTCAAAACTCGAGTTTAGGACTCAAAACTCGAGTTTGGAACTCAAAACTCGAGTTTTGAAGTGTCTTCAGCATCTCGGCGTCTCGGACTATGAAAACTCGAGTTTCCAAGTCAAAACTCGAGTTTCAAGCACTATTCGGCAACTCGCTCTACTCGTTTCACGTTTCTACCGGGCGAGGTACGGTAATTCGATGATATATCCTAAACCAAGAATCCGATTGAGGTGAAACCAGTGGCATATGAAAATATACTTCCAATGCGTCATTTTCATATAAACTTCAAGCCCAAAGGAGTTCAGATCAAGGATCTATGAATTGTGGAAGTTGACACTGAGATTCACGCCACACAGCGAACCAAGCCTCAATGTTTTGAGTGTATCTCACAAACTACAAATCCGATTGAGCTGAAATTGGTGGCATATGAAAGAAGACTCAAAGGGATTTCCATAAAGACTTGAAGCAACCAAAACGGAGTTCAGACCAGAGAAATATGGCCTTCGAAAGTTGACAGTGAGTTTAAGACGTTGCAAAAACGCTGGTCAAGAATGACCTTCATTCATCGGATCATAATGGACATAATACAATGAGTTTGGAGTTGATTCTTCTTACATTGGATTCTTACCTCGAGCTTGGACACATAAATTTGAGTTTGAGATTAGCCAAGAGTTTTGATCTTAATGAGATATATCCGAACAAAGCAAAACCGCCGGTTTTAAGAGAAAACTCAAGTTTTCACTATACGGGGACTTCTCAATATTTTGGAAAAGACAAAACTCCAGTTTTCATTGAAAACTCGAGTTTTGGACTTACGAGAGTCTCCTAAGTTTTTGAACTTTGAAAACCTCCAGTTTTGGCTAAAACCTCCGTTTTCAACATAACTTGAAATTTTCCAAGTTTTCACTAAATTTGTGAAAACTCGAGTTTTGAATCAAAACTCGAGTTTTGAGTTGCGAAGAGGATTCGGTTTCTAGCCGTTTTCAAAACCTCCAGTTTTTGTGAAAACCTCCGAGTTTTGAGTTTGACAAAGTTTTCTCAAAGTTTTCACGGTAAAGTGAAAACTCGAGTTTTGATTTCAAAACTCGAGTTTTGCTCGAGCGAAAGTCTTCATGTTTTCTCGTTTTTCAAAACCTCCGGTTTTCTCCAAAACCTCCAGTTTTGACTTGGCGCGATTTTTCAAGTTTTCATATTTAAATGAAAACTCGAGTTTTGATATGAAAACTCGAGTTTTGGCCAAGAAGAAAGTTTGATGTTTTTCAATGATTTGAAAACCCGCAGTTTTGAAAGAAAACCTCCGATTTTGATGTTTTGGACTTAAATCGATTTTACTCACCAAAGTTCAAAACTCGAGTTTTGATATCAAAACTCAAGTTTTCATCGCAGAGTTTGAAATTCAAATCTGACGATTTTGTAAAACCTTCTTGTTTGATCTTAATACTTCCTATCATTATTCTCTAATGTTCCTAGATATGTTTAACCACTTTTTTAGTGAGTTTCAGATGAATTAGAGAGTGTTTATTGAAGGTTTAAAGCAAAAGCAAAAAGCATGTCAGAACATTAAATACAAAACCCAGAAAGTTGCATACTTTTTGGTAATCCGTCTGCACACGCCTACAAAGAATTAAAGAATGATTTCCACATCCAAGCACCTCTTTACTCCAACGGATAAATTTGCGGAAGAGTCAACTCGAACTTCTACACAATTTGGATTAAGTGAAGATTAGAGAGAAGAAGACCAACACAAAACCGTAACCTTGTCTAATGAAGGCAACGGTTATAATCAAGATTCCAACGGTCATATATTGATCTCTACCTATAAAAGAAGATGATTCAAGACAGAAACGAGAGACAACAGCCTACAACTTCAACATGCTAATACTCTGACCTTCACATCATTTACTCTCTGTTTTTCATGTTTAGATAAGCTTATCATAGAGAGTGAAGTGATTTGTATTGTTCTTCAGTGTTTATTCATTCACTTCTAAGAGAGAAGATTTATTGTAATCATTCCTTTCCATACTATCTGAGGGTTACTCAAGATTGGGTGATCTTGAGTGGGAAACCCATTGTATTGATTACAGCTTGTAAGGGGAGTAAGTTCTAGTGAGAGAATTACTTCGAGTACAGAGTGTGTAATCAAGTAGGTGCATTGATTACAGTTTGTAAGGGGGAGTGAATCCTAGTGAGAGGATTACTCTAAGTACAGAACGTGTAATCAAGTTGAAAGAAGATAGTGGATTGAAAAATCTCAAGTGGAGCTTGAGGACTGGACGTAGGTCAAGGATTGGACCGAACCAGGATAAATCTCGGTTGCATATTCTCTTCCCTTATCTCTTATGTTTCCAAAGCATCTATATTTGAATGACTGATTATCACTTTATAAATTATTTCGTCACTCAAACAACTTTCGATAAGTTGCGAAAAGAATTTCAAAGTAACCAAAATTTAATCAAACACCCAATTCACCCCCCCTCTTGGGTGATAGCCAGGTCTTTCAAGAGTCACCAAAGTATTCCAACATGTGAATACTCGAGTATTGGTTTGAATACTCAAGTATTGGACAAACAGAAAGTTTTCAAACTTTTCACATGTTTATGAATACTCAAGTATTGGAATGAAAACTCAAGTATTGAAATGAGAGACTTCACAAATATTGAAAACAGTTCAATACTCAAGTATTGAGTTGAATACTCGAGTATTGGCCATACTGTAAAGGTTTGCTATTTCCAAGTGATTTGAATACTCAAGTATTGACTTGGAAAAGATTTCACAAAGTTTTCAAACAAATTGAATAGTTTTCAATTGAGTTGAATACTCGAGTATTGGGCATACAGAGAGCTTGACTCTTTTTCAAATATTTTGAAAACTCAAGTATTGATTTGAACACTCAAGTATTGAAGTTTTGGACTTAAACTTATTTTCACATAAAAAGTTCAATACTCAAGTATTGGTTTCAATACTCGAGTATTGGTCCTACTCAAAGAAATTGTCCAACGCTCAAATCATGTAGTGCCTTTCTTTGGAAGATGAATACTCAAGTATTCACATTAGTGCTCAAGTGACATACTTAGTATTGAAGAACATACTCAAGTATTGGTCGCGAGTTTTGAAAATCAAATTGAACGAATTTGTGAAAATCTCTTTGCTTGATCTCAATACTTGTCATTATTATTCTCTGATATTCCCAACTATGTTTAACCACTTTGTTAGTGAGTTTCAGCTTGTTTAGAGGAGATTAAATGAAGATTTAAAGCAAAAGCAAAAAGTTGTCAGAATATTAAATGCTAAACCTAGAAAGTTGCATACTTTTGGGAAATCCTTCTACACACGCTTACAAAGGATTAATGTCTACCTACCACATCCAGTAGCTGCTATTCCAACGGATTAATTCTCAAGAAGTCAACTCTGATCTTCTGTACAACTGGATTAAGTGAAGAGTAGATAGAGAGAAAACTCTAAAATGACTCCAATGACTAGATTAATGCACCAACGGTCATAATGGAGCTTGCAACGGATCTTTAATGCTCTCTTAGTATAAATAGAGTAGCATTCAATTTCTCTCAACAACCAAGACTATAGAAAACGAAAATCATTCAAGTTTCCAACTACTCTTGAGTTTTCTTGTATAAAGTATTTGTTGATACATTAAGCTTCAGTGTTTATCATTATCTACTCTTAGAGAGAGTTTATTGATTGTAAATCATTTATTGTAAAGGAATCACAAGTCAAGGGACTTGGTGATTGGGTTCATTGATTACAACTTGTAAGGGGGAGTAAGTTCTAGTGAGAGAATTACTCTTGAGTACGAGTGTGTAATCTTTGATATAGTGAAAAACCCAAGGGTGCCGGGGACTGGACGTAGGTCGTGGTTGGACCGAACCAAGTATAAACTCTTGTGTCTTGCTCTTCTACTCTCCTCTTTGTCTAACTCTGTTTTAATGTACAAAAACAGAGCAAGTTTCGAAAATTTTTAATCATACCCAATTCACCCCCCCTCTTGGGTATTTAGCTCCATTTTCATTACGTTCGAACTTGTCAACTTTGTTCGAACCAAGTCATCCAAATTATTGAACCTATCTGATATGATGCGAGAATTTCAGGATCAACTTCCAAAATCCATATCTCTTTCGTCTGAACTCCTTTGAGCTTGCTTTTGGTTCTGTGTGACACATTGGGAGTCTAGTTTCATATGAAAAAAAATTTCATTTCAATCAGATTTGTGGTTTAATAGATATGATCAAATTACTGAACATTGTCCATGTAAAATGCAAAACAGAGTCGAACAAAGTAGTGTGAATAGTGAATCTGATAATGAAGTTACTGTTCATGTATCAATCAACCGCAATTGTTCTACATTTGTGTTTTTTTTTTTTGGGTTACCTAGCTCTTGATGTGCGAGCTTTATGCTCAAGAATCTGAAGATAGGTCAATGAAAAAGCTGAAACTCCTAATTGAATAATTCATTATTACACTCTACAATCTCATCTCCTCGTCGGTGCTCTGTAAAATTATCAGACCACCTTCTTCTTTATATAAGAGACGACACCAAGCTTAAATAACACACATCACATTGCATTATGGGTGGGTTTGTTTGATCTGCATCTTCTTTGATTTTCCTTCTCAACCAACACAGTTACGATGTGGGTGGGTATGTTTCTGCCTGATATCAAAAAAAAAAAAAAATATTCAAGTCTTTTTCTCCCTTTTTTATGTCAGGGGCATTATGGGTATTTTACCTTTCCTTCCCACTTAACCAACACCCAATTCTTCTCACCAAACAATTTATCTTCCCTCAACTTACTTATATTCTTATGTCTACCAAACAGCTCAACTTTTTTAAGTTCCCTCTCAATCCTCCATTCAATTCTTTTCCCTTCTTTAAGTTCCTTTTTCTCCTTAAATGTTCTCCGTACCAAACGGGCCCTTAGAGTGATCAGAGAGGAGGGAAGGTGAGCAGAAAAAGACAAAAATCCTCTCCTCCCTTTCCCTCCGTATTTTTGAACCAAACCCCCATTTCCCCTCCAAATACCCCCAACCAAACCCCCCCGGCTCGTAGGTCGCAGCCTCCTCTGTCCTCTCTTTCCCTCTCGCCGTAAGACGTGCGACGCAGGCATCTCAGAGGCCTGTCGCCTCCTCGATTCCGGCTTCGCCTTCCTCGCCGTCGGAGCCGTCTCAAGTCTCGATCTCGTCTCGTCTCGGCTCTTCCTCCCTCGCCGTTTGCGCCGTCGTCGGCCTCTCCTTTCCTGCTTCTCGGGCTCGGATTCTCGCTCTCGGGGAAAGAATCACAGGTATGTATCAGATATAGTAACTACTTTATTTCTTTGCACTTGGGGTTTTTTATACGAGTCAATTGATATTTAACATGTTTTCTACTTCTCATGGCCATGGCTATACTCTTACTCAAGCTGATGGCACTCTCAGTCTTGGATGGAAGAACACTAGCTTGTATACTGCTTCTGCATGGACTTGTTATTCCACTAATAAACAATTATAAGCTGCAAATTCTTAATTTAATTCATATATATGCCTTGTATATGATTGTTAGCTAGTGGACATTAATTTGTCTTGTGTGTGACTTTTTTTTCGTTTTTTCGTCCTTTTTCTCCTCCCTTTTCTGGATTTAAAAAGATATATCGAATTGGAATCTTGAGATTCTTCCAATCTTGTCTCTCTTTGGATGCTCTTGTGATGTACATGGCGAATCATATTACAGTGATATATCAGTGATATTTATAAGTTATATTGCTAAGATGGTTCCAACGTTAGGGGTATATATAGCATACAGGACACACCCACAAACAAAATATAAATATGATATCCTTGTACAACAAACTACAAATTTCTTCTAAACAAGTTAAAGTATTTTTAGATGATTGAAGGTCTTGTGCTCATTAGCAAACATCATCTCTTGTCTTTTTGCTGGGAGCCTCAGCAAAACTTGGAGCTATTGTCTCAACATATCCCCTATTGCTGTTGATTGTCAAGATAAATTCACCAACTATTCTAATATTTTCCTGTCTAATTAATTAGTCGTCAATTATGGTTCCCTTTAATTTTCTCAAAGTTTTTGGATGAGTTTAAATGTTCATTGAGATACAAAATATATAAATGAAAAAGCAAGACTTATCAGATTTGTGTTTATAACATGTGAAGTTCAACTTCTTTGAATTTCCAGAATTCAGAATTATAATCTAGTCCTGGTAGAAAAGGAAGGACATTACACTGTTCAGTCCAATCATCAATCAATATACTATATAAAAACCGAATAAATTGCTACTTTTCCTTCAACGTTCTCTCTATCTGCTTCAGCCTGTTGACTTACAGAATGCCTACTGAATTACTGAACCTTTCTCTATTTATCTATCATTGTTTTTCAGTTTCAATGTCATCTTATCTATGAATTTGTTCTTCAGTCAAAAAGTTGCCACTAGCTAGTTGCTGCATTGGATGATTTTTGGAGACCCTGTAGGATATTGTTGAATTCAAAATATTTGAATTCCATTGAGAAATATGAAGCAATATGATCACACAGAGACCTTATTGCATTTCATACTTCATCATCTCCATTAACTCTATATGCTTATCTATCAGTTAATGTTTGTTTCTTCTTTGTGTTCCTTTTTTGTTTTGTTGTCTCTACCTCATTGTCACCACTCTACTCTTTCTTTATGCATATCCAGGATCCAGCCTCCATCTTGCCATTGGATTTGGTGGGTCTCGCAATTATCATCTCCTGTCTTATAAAATGTATTTTGTTTATCGTCTTTCTAGGTCCATGCTCTGATATGTTGGTGAATTCTGTCCATAATGATGATATCATTGAATGTGTGTACTCTGTTTTGACAACTGTTAATAGCCGTGTCATGAATAAAGCATTGCTTCTTGAACTCTATATATACTACTTTAATTTTTTCAGTACAATATGAAGGAAGAATTTGTGGCGCATACATTCTCTTTGCCATGATCCTTCTGGTTTGCATTTAGTTAGTTTAAGGAAACTTTATAATAATGTATGTGCTCTTCAATCTCTGACTCATCTAACTCATAACTGAATCATAGCTAGCTTCGGATGATTAATTATTGTTGAGTTGATGGGTTTGCAGGGGAAACATTATGCAAGGGGCTCAATAGAGGCTTGGGGGCACTGTTGGCTGGATTATTAGCATTTCTGATAGAGCATATTGCTGAAGCCTCTGGTCACGTGTTTCATAAAGGGGTTACACAGTGGGAAAATTTCCCTCACTCTCAGCACAATTCATCAATGGCTGCTTCTTCATCCAATAACAATGGTAGCAACGCCTATGACATCCCTTGGGTTGAGAAGTATCGACCCTCCAAGGTCGCTGACATCGTCGGTAATGAAGATGCCGTATCCAGGCTCCAAATTATTGCTCGTGACGGCAATATGCCCAATTTGATATTAGCGGTATGAGCCCTTCTTAAGTTTTTGCTCTTTCTTTCGCACTTGGTGAGTTCATTTGAAGTGTAATAGTGGTGTTATAATTTGATTTCTTATCTATTCTTTCTGTGGCCTTCAAAGGTTTAACTCGCAAATTACTTCAAACTAGCAAAATCAATTTGTGTGTTTTGCTAATCGAACCGTAGTGTATCTTCATATTCTTTGGTTGAGTCTAACATTCGCTCATTTGAATGTTAAATATTGGCTTTCTGCGAGTGTTTGTGGAGGAATGAAATAAATCAATACATTTAGTTCAGTTGTGCTTTAGTTTCTCATAAATTATAAAATTAAAAGGATGAGGATTGGCGTTGAGTGGCCGGAATCAATGAGCATGCTTGCTGATTTCAATTAGATGAATCATTTTTATGTTGCTTCCTTCCTCTTCTGTTTACCTGAAGAGCCACTTCGTTTTTAAACTATGTACACTGCTATTTTAGGGCCCTCCTGGAACTGGGAAAACTACTAGTGTTCTAGCGCTTGCACATGAACTTCTGGGACAAATTTTTAGGGAAGCTGTTCTTGAGCTAAATGCATCAGATGATAGGTTGGTCATTTGGTTAATTGATGGCAGTTATTTTGCTTCATCTCTAAAATGTTAATCTAGTCATTTTTTACTGTAGAGGAATTGATGTTGTGAGGAATAAGATCAAGATGTTTGCACAAAAGAAAGTGACTCTGCCTCCGGGGCGACACAAACTAGTGATACTGGATGAAGCTGACAGGTAAATAGGGATGGTAATTTAATGCTGAAGTTTTTAACTGAAGAGCTTGTTTATAAACTCAGTCAGAAAATGTTTTACTTTCCCTTTCTCACTCTCTGTCATATCTTTTTCTATGTTTTCCGTTGGGGGATTCAGCATGACATCAGGAGCTCAGCAAGCTTTGAGAAGGACTATGGAAATATATTCAAATTCTACTCGTTTTGCTCTTGCATGCAATACATCATCTAAAATTATTGAACCAATTCAGAGTAGATGTGCTATTGTGCGTTTTTCTCGATTATCCGATCAAGAAATACTTGGCCGTCTCATGGTCGTAATTGAAGCTGAAAAGGTACATAAATTTTCTGCATGGCATCATTGTAAGTTTCTTTTGTGGAATTGTATGTTAAGGGTATTTATTAGATCTAGCCCCTCTTATTTTTGCCAGCTTGTGGTTGAACATGTTCTTGATTATGTTTCTATATTGGTTATTTACATTCAGTGGTGCTGCTGAAGTTTCATACCCATGTTATCATGAAACTGTTATAATTATTTTTATGTCTATCAGTTCTCCTCCCTCCCTTCTCTTTTATTTTGCATTTTTATCGTCCTTCATGCCACTATAGCAATGGGCTGAAGGGCATTCAAGAAGTACAATTCCTCTTTTTATCAAGTTGCTTTCTGGAAATCCTAAAATAATTGTTTCCTGATTAGAAATGCCCTCGTTGCTTGGCTTTGACTTCTATATTTATAGAAAATGTGACTTGCATATATGTTATACTTAACTGTTTATTGTCATTGTCCTTAAAGGTTTGAAAGTTTTAATTGATATTTGAACCCATTAATTTGCCTCATGGTGGCAGCTTACAAACATCATAGTTTAATGCTGTTTAAGGAATTTTGAATTATCTGACATCTGTTAACATGCTTTATTTTTCTTATTACAAATCAAACCTAAGGATTACATCATACTCCCTCCGGTCCTAATTATAGGACATAATTACCAAAATTTAGAGAGATTAAGGATAGAAGTTAAATTAATTAATTATCTATATTTTCCTAAAATGTCCTTAGCCAATTGCGCAGGATTTATCAGAAATGGACGACGCCATGCCATGTGTGTTTGCATCAGCTTTGAGGCGGGCCTCATTTGCTGACCTCATGCCGTAATTCAACAATCTCTCCCATTCACCTTTTTATTTTTATTTTTTTCTTACTTTTCTTTTCTTTTCTTAAGAAAAAAATTGTTCCCTTCTTTTTTTTAAAAAAATAAAATAAAAATTAAACGTCTCCTTCAGTTTAGTTACACGGCGCGGGGAAGCCATCTTATTTTTAACATATTCATTCACTCCAATCATTTTGCGCCAAATGAACAATCAGAGATTGTTAGGGACTAACAAAAATAGCACGCAGATTCCACAAATAGTCTCAGGTCAGCAAAAACAGAACCTGATCCTCCTCTCAATACAACACTTAAATATTCGATAATGACCCCCTAACAACTAACGGCTCATCTAGTCAAAACAATGGAGCTTTCACAGTCTCCTATGAGCCACCCTAGCAACAGTCTACTATTCCTACACTTACTTCAAAAAGGAAGCAAAAACAATAAAGTCAACCCTGCAACCTTAAAAGGCATAAGCCTCTTGTCTGTCTTGTTTTAGGTCTGCCTTGGTGTCCGTGCGTATACCTTGCCCGTGAATGGGAGGGTTCTTGCATTACCTTCCCCTAAAAGCTTCACCTTGTCCTCAAGGTGAAAATCTGGAAATTGAGTCGCAATGGTCTCCAAATCTTCCCAAGAGTTCTCATAAGGAGGCATGTTCTTCCACTTGATAAGTACCTCAGTTTGATCATTAGTAAGCTTCCTGGTGTTGCAAACTTCCTCTGGCTGAACCTGCAACTCCAATTGTGCGGATAGGGATGGTGGAATTGTAGGAGTCATTATGCCCGAATGTACTGATTTCTTAAGGACCGAGATATGAAAAACGGATGAACTCGAGCTGTTGGGGGAAGATCTAAGCGGTATGCTACTGCTCCCACTCATTCCACAATGGTGAAAGGGCCATAAAATCGCGGACTCAACTTCTCATTAACTCGCTTGGCCAACGTTCACAACCGGTAGGGTTGTATCCTAACGTAAACCTGTTCCCCAACTTCAAACTGTACATCTCTTCTATGCTTGTTGGCCTGTTTCCGCATCTCTTCTTGTGCCTTAATCAAATTTTCTTTCAAGGTTGCAATGATCGCATTTCGGGAGCGTAGCTGTTCGCCAACTTCCTCCACCACCGAAGGCTCATTAGTAAGCTTGAGAAAAGTAGGTGGATCCCTTCCATAGACGGCTCGAAAAGGAGTTCAGCTCTGATCCTTGATGAGTAGTATTGTACCAATACTCTGCCCAAGGTAACCATTGAGCCCATTGGTCCGGTCGTTCACTAGAAAAACACCTAAGGTAAGTTTCTAGCCCTTTGTTGAGCACCTCCGTTTGCCCATCAGTTTCCGGGTGATAAGCTGAACTTAGGCATAACTAAGTGCCCGCCTGCTTGAATAATTCACGCCAAAAATGACTTACAAACACACGGTCTCGATCCGATACAATTGTCTTATGGAAACCATGCAAACGTACTATCTCGCGCACAAAAATATCTGCCACGTCCTTGGTGGTAAAGGGATGATGCAGGGAAAGAAAGTGCGCATACTTGGTGAGACGATCGACAATGACAAGTATTGTGTCGCATCGTCGGGATTTAGGCAATCCGGTAATGAAATCCATACTTATGTCTTCCCAAACAGCCTGGGGAATTGGGAGTGGTTGCAGCAACCCGGCGGGGGAAAGAGCTTGATGCTTGCTTCTTTGACATACCGCACAACCAGCAACGTACTTCTGTACTTCCTTCTTCATTCCCTCCCAATAAACTACATTCATAAGCCTCTTATAGGTTCTTAAGTAACCTGAATGTCCGCCAACTGGTGAATCATGGTACTCCTTCATTAACAAGGGAATTCTTGCTGAATTTTTTGGAAGAACTAATCTGCCGTGAAAGTGTAAACATCCTTTAATCATGCTGTACCCATCAACCCCTTCCTTGCTAGTGAGTAGCTGCTGTATGATGTGCCTAAGTTTGGAATCCGCTTGCACTTCCTTCTCCCAATCTTCCATGTCATTATGCTGCCATAGAGAGAAAGCCATCAGCGATAGAGGTTCTTCTTGTCTGGATAACGCATCATGATAGAATAATTGATAGAATACCAGCAGACCCTCCAGCAGCACCACGTGACCATACACCATTGTTGGTTTATTCAAGAAGGAAAAGGCAGTTGGAATAGGATAAGTCTGTTTATTAGGAAGTTATATATTAGGAGGTTATGTTTATGTGTGTGTATAAGACTTATTAGGAAGTTATTAGAAGTTGTATCTGTTTGGATAAGGACTATTAGGAAGTTATTAGGAGTTTAGTTTCAGTTGGTTATTGCAGTTGTTTGCTCTTATATATTTCCTTAGGATGTAAACAGAAGACTATTCTGAAATATATATACAGTTTGTATTGTCTATTGGTCAAGAACTCCAGATTCTGGTTCTTGAATGGTTAACTTATAGATCCTAATTTAAGGATCTATCAATTTGGTATCAAAGCCATCTTTCTCTGGGCCAACTTTTAGTGCGTTATGGGCAACAATCGAAAGAAGCAGCAATCAACCGACCCTCCAAACATGACTACAGAAGCAGAATCTTCTAAGGAACAAGAGATTTTGCAACCTCCAGATGATCTGGTTCAGCAAATGGCCTTCCTTGTCAGCAAAATTCAGAGAATTGATGTAGAAATGAAGGAGATGAAGCAAGGAGGAAAATTGACCGAAGAGCAAGAGAGCAGAAGGTTGAGAATACAAACAGATGATGACGAAGAAACAGCAGCAGACAATCCATGGTGGAATAAACCTCCTCACAAAAGACCATATACCAAAGTAGAGTTCCCTAAGTTTGAAGGGGGTGATCCGAGAGGGTGGATTATGAAGGCGGAGAAGTACTTCCGTTACTATCAAACACCCGAAGATGTTAAGGTTGAAGTAGCAGCGATGAATTTGGAGGGTGATGCTTTAGACGTCTTCACGTGGGTCTCCTCAAGTCGTTCAATTCGCTTTTGGGAAGAGTTAATTGAGGTTTTCCAGGACAATTTTGGTCCCACTGAATTCCAGAACCCAGACATTTTTCTATGTGATATGAAACAAGAGGGCACTGTGGAGGAATATAAGAAGGAGTTCATTCGAAGATCTTCAAGGGTTAATAACTGGCCTGAGCATTGTCTCTTAGCAGTTTTTATTCACGGGCTCAAGGAAGAGTTGAAAGCTGATGTGAAAATTCAGAAACCTCGTACGGTGTACAAGGCCGCCAGTTTAGCCATGGAATTTGAATCCAAAATTCATAGCCAGCGGGTGCATCGGCCTCCTCAACGTAATTCCTATTATCGTGGCAGCGAATGGAATGGCAGTTTTAATGATAATAGAAATACGACGCCACGTCAGCAAACATACACCAGTATCGCACCAAACGACCAATATCGCGCCCAATCTTCAGTCGGTTACCAAGCAAATATGACTCCAAACTCGGATCGGGCTCGCGGTCAAATTATAATTGGATATCCAAATAACTCCAAAGCTTCGACATTCTCGCACTCATCAGTATCTGATTCAGACCGACAATACAGACGCGAGAAAGGCTTGTGTTATCGTTGCGGTGCAAAATTCTCTCCTGGGCACCGCTGTCCTTCATCGTCGCTAAGAATCATGGAGGTCCCAGACGGTGGCGAAGAGGATAGTAGTCAAGCGCTGTGTCAGATTGATGATGACAGTCCCGACAGCAACCCTACAGCAGAAATTTCGTTACATGCGATGCTAGGCAAATCATCAACCACCACTATGAAGGTGAAGGGGATGCTCTGTTCAACTGAAATCCTCATATTAATTGATAGTGGGTCATCCCATAATTTTATTTCCAACAAGGTCGTGGCAGCCCTGGGTATTAAAACTCACCAAGTTGCCCCCTTGAGAGTCCAGGTCGGTGACGGTGCCATTATATCTTGCAAAGCCATCTGCAAAGACTTGGAAATTCAAGTGCAACAGATCACCATCCGGGATGAATTCTTCCCTTTTAATCTTGGTGGGGTCGACATGGTGTTGGGAATTAAATGGTTGGCTTCCTTAAATACTGTTGCAGCTAATTGGCAGCAATTATTCATTATCTTTTGGGTTAATGGGAAAAGGTATAAGCTTCAAGGCCTCAATCAACCGTCATCACAAGCTTCTCTTCAATGTTATGACGGCATGAAGATAATTCGACAGTTTGAACTTTTGCAAGATATGCAGCAGCAGTATGCTGATATTTTTGATGAACCCCAATGTTTACCTCCTATTCGGGAAAAATGCCATGCCATCCATCTCCATCCGGGTGCCAAAACCCCCAACATTCGCCCATATCGTTATCCACATGCTCAAAAGGATGAAATAGAGAAACAGATTACATCTCTACTGCACAAAGGGTTTATTCAACCAAGTATAAGCCCCTTTGCTAGTCCAGTCTTGTTAGTTCCAAAGAAGGATTCCTCTTGGCGCCTATGTGTTGACTATCGAGAGCTAAATAAAATAACAATCCCAGATAAGTATCCAATTCCAACTATTGATGAGCTTATTGATGAACTTCATGGTGCTGTGTATTTCTCTAAAATTGATCTGCGTTCGGGTTATCATCAAATCAGAATACATCCTCAGCACATAGCCAAGACTGCTTTCCGAACTCACTCCGGTCATTATGAATTTACTGTTATGCCCTTCGGACTAACCAATGCCCCCTCTACCTTTCAGGCTATTATGAATGATTTGTTTAGACCATATCTCCGGAGATTTATCTTGGTATTTTTTGATGATATTCTGATTTACAGCAAGTCTTTTGACGATCACATTACCCATCTAGACATTGTATTTCAGCTGTTACGTGAGCATGAATTTTATGCCAATCCGGAAAAGTGTGATTTTCTGCAGATTGATATTGCATTTCTGGGGCATGTTCTTTCTGCAAAAGGAGTTCGAGTAGACCATGATAAGATTACAGCCATTAATAAATGGCCACTTCCTAAGAACCTTACAGAACTACGAGGATTTTTGGGACTCTCGGGTTATTATCGCAGATTCATCAGGCATTATGGACAGATTGCAAAACCTCTCACAGATATGACTAAAAAGAACGCTTTTGTTTGGGCAAAAGATTCTTTAGCTGCCTTTCAAGATCTTCAAAAGGCCTTGATCAATGCACCTGTTTTGCAGCTTCCTGATTTTACCAAACCATTTATTGTGGAGTGTGATGCCTCTTCCACCGGAATTGGGGCTGTCTTGCAGCAAAATGGTCATCCAATAGCTTTTTACAGCAAGGGATTGTCTCCTTCAAAGCGTAATGACTCAGTGTATAATAGAGAATTATTGGCTCTTGTCTCTTCTTTACAAAAATGGCGTCATTATCTTTTGGGACGCAAGTTCGAGGTACACACTGACCATTTCAGCCTCAAGTATCTACTTCAACAGCGGATTACAACTCCTGCCCAGCAGCGTTTGATCCTGAAACTCCTCCCATTTGACTTTCAAATAATTTACAAGACTGGCTCTTCAAATCAGGCGGCGGATGCTCTTTCACGAATGCCACATTCTGGTGAACTCTTCTCTTTGGCTATCCCACATGCTTCATTATTTGATGATCTACCGACCCTATTAGACCATGATACTTATGCATCTTCAATCAAAGCATCTTTGCAAGCTGACCCTCACTCAATGCCACACTACTCTCTTTCCCACGGTCGTTTATACTACAAGGATCGCTTGGTGTTACCTGCAAATACACCTCTCACATCCCATTTAATCAAGGAAGTTCATTCCACACCTATTGGTGGGCATGGTGGTGTTCTCAAAACGCTGAAGCGTTTACAGCGATTCTATTTTTGGCAACACATGAAAGACGAGGTCACCTCTTATATACAGAAATGTTCAGCTTGTCAAAGAGGTAAATATATTCCACAATCTCCGGGGGGTCTTTTGCAACCACTTCCAATTCCATCCCACATATGGGAAGATATATCGCTGGATTTTATAACTGGTTTGCCTCCGTCTCATGGTTGGGAAAGTATCTTTGTGGTTGTAGATCGGTTTAGTAAATCAGCCCACTTTATTGGTCTGCCTAGATCATTTTCTGCCAAGTCAGTTGCTGCCCTTTTCTGCAAGGAAGTTGTTCGACTCCATGGTTATCCTAAGTCTATTATTTCTGATCGGGATCCAATTTTCTTAAGTGCATTTTGGAGGGAATTATTCCATTTGAGTGGCACTACTTTGAAGATGAGTACTTCCTACCACCCTCAAACAGATGGCCAAACAGAAGTAGTGAATCGATGCTTGGAGACTTATTTGAGATGCTTTTGTCAAGATTTCCCAAAACGATGGTCTCAATTTTTGCATTGGGCTGAGCTATCTTACAACACTGGCTATCACTCTTCATCCGGTTATTCTCCATTCAAGGTCGTTTATGGTAAAGAACCACCAACATTGCTGCCATTCACACCAGGTGACACTCGCATTCATGATTTAGAGGAATTTTTTCAAGAGAGAGATGCTGTTTTAGAAATAATAAAACTCAACCTTGCTGCTGCTCAATCTGTCATGAAGTCTCAAGCTGATCCTCATCGTCGGGCAGTCTCATTTGAAGTTAATGACATGGTGTTCTTGAAAATCCAGCCATACCGACAACGATCTTTGACTCACAAGAAATTCCATAAATTATCTCCTCGATTTTTTGGACCATACCCGATCAAACGCCAAGTGGGATCAGTCGCATATGAACTTCAGTTACCTCCAGCTTCCAGGGTGCATCCCGTGTTTCATGTTTCTCTACTTAAAGCTGCACATGGCTATGACAGTTCAGCCCCCTTGCCACCTTTGCCCATTTCTGCAGATTGGGAACTTCTGCTTGAACCTGAAAAGGTCCTTGATTCCAAAATTGTTGCTGCTGATTCCTCTTCGGATGTCCACCTACTTATTCAATGGAAAAACCGCCCTCCAGAAGAATCAAGTTGGGAGCCTTATGACTTAATCTCTACTCAGTTTCCTCATTTCCGCCTTGAGGACAAGGCTCATTTTCAAGGGGAGAGTATTGATAGAATAATTGATAGAATACCAGCAGACCCTCCAGCAGCACCACGTGACCATACACCATTGTTGGTTTATTCAAGAAGGAAAAGGCAGTTGGAATAGGATAAGTCTGTTTATTAGGAAGTTATATATTAGGAGGTTATGTTTATGTGTGTGTATAAGACTTATTAGGAAGTTATTAGAAGTTGTATCTGTTTGGATAAGGACTATTAGGAAGTTATTAGGAGTTTAGTTTCAGTTGGTTATTGCAGTTGTTTGCTCTTATATATTTCCTTAGGATGTAAACAGAAGACTATTCTGAAATATATATACAGTTTGTATTGTCTATTGGTCAAGAACTCCAGATTCTGGTTCTTGAATGGTTAACTTATAGATCCTAATTTAAGGATCTATCACATCAGCTGCCCGGTTCTCTTTCCCGGGTTTGTAGGAGATTTCGAACTTATACCCCATCAGCTTGGACACCCAATTTTGCTGGTTTTCTTCCAGTAATCTCTGTTCCAGCAAATATTTCAAGGCCCTTTGATCAGTTCTAATAATAAAATTCTGCCCCCACAAATAATGCCTCCATTTCTTGATCGCTAACACTATTGCCATCAACTCCCTTTCATAAATAGAACTTTGTTGGGCCCGTTTAGACAGCTTTTGGCTGTAATAAGCGATAGGACGCCCTTGCTGCATTAAGACCGCGCCTAAACCAGTCCCAAAAGCATCAGTTTCCAGTTCGAAGGGAATTGAGAAATCTGGCATGACGAGTACCGGTAGAGTGGTCATGGCTGTTTTAAGGGTTTCAAACGCTTTAGTGGCTTCGGGTGTCCACTTAAAGGCGTCTTTCTTGAGTAAGTCAGTCAAGGGACTTGCTATCTTCCCATAATTTTGAACAAATCTTTGGTAATATCCAGTCAGCCCCAAGAACCCTCGCAATGACCTCACATTTTGTGGTTGAGGCCAAGCAGTCATACTTTCTACCTTGGCTGGATCGGCTTGAACTCCATGCTCTGAAATGACATGTCCGAGGTATTCAATCCTTGGTTGTGCAAAGTGGCACTTCTTGAGATTAATGACCAAATGATTCTCCTGTAGGATAGCTAACACCGCTTCTAGGTGTGTCAAGTGAGTTTTGCCATCACAACTGTAAATTAATATGTCATCAAAGAATACTAACACGAACTTCCTAAGGCACCCTCTAAATATCTCATTCATCAATGCTTGAAACGTAGAAGGCGCATTAGTTAGGCAGAAAGGCATCACCTTAAATTCATAATGTCCCTCGTGAGTGCGAAAAGCGGTCTTGTGTTCGTCCCCCATTCTGATACGGATTTGATGATACCCCGATTTCAAATCCAGCTTGGAAAACACCTTGGCCCCTTTTAATTCGTCTAGCAACTCATCTATGACTGGAATGGGAAACTTGTCTGGTACGGTGATCTTGTTCAATGCTCGGTAATCCACACAAAAACGCCAGCTTCCATCCTTCTTCTTGACCAGCAAGACGGGACTGGAATAGGGGCTGGTGCTGGGTTGAATAATTCCTGCCTGCAGCATGTCCCTAATTAACTCCTCAATCTCCTTCTTCTGCGAGTGTGGGTATCTGTAAGGGCGGAGGTTAGGTGGCTGTTCTCCAGTTTTGACCACAATTGCGTGATCTTGTGAGCGTCGGGGAGGTAGAGTTCCAGCTGATTGGCATACATCAGCATACTTGCTTAGTAGTTCCTGAACACCTATCGGGTATTGCTGATGTTCCTTAATGTCATCCTCCATGCTGCAACACTCCACCAGGAAACCTTCCCCCTTTTTCTTCATAGTTCTCATGATAGACTGAAGAGAGGCTTGTGTTCATGATAAGGCCGGGTCCCCCATTAAGCATACCCTGTTACTCTTTTTTCCAATCTTCATCGTCAACTGACGCCAATTAACCTTAACCTCCCCCAAAGTGCTCAACCAGTCGACCCCGAGGACGGCATCAATTCCTCTTAGTGGGAAAGGATAAAAGGTTTGCACAATGTCGAGTCCCTGTACACGCAAGAATACATCCCTGCAACGCTGCTTCTTCTTTACCGAGTGTCCATCCCCTACTGTAACTGTATACTCTTCCACCTCATCCACCTTGATCTCTGGCCGAGCCAACCAATGTTCAGCGATGAAATTGTGGGTAGCACCACTATCAATTAAAATCACCGCTAATTCCCCTGCAATTTCCCCCTTGACCTTCATAGTGTGGTTAGTCTCAAATCCTGCCAATGAATTTAATGATAACTCCATTCGGTTTGCCTCAGTTGTAGCATCAAAGAACTCCTCCGTCCCTTCCCCTGTCTCCTCTAGTCTGTCGTCCCTGTTTCCGGCGTCCACATCCAGCAAGAAGACCTGCAAGTGCTTGTCGCGGCACGTGTGCGTCGGACTGTAGCGTTCCCCACACTTGAAACAGAGGCCGAGCTCGCGCCGTCGTGCCATTTCAGTGTTAGAGAGCCGACGGCTCCACCCTGGTTTGCGCGCCGTTGAAGACGTTGTCGAGGTGCTGCCCGTCTTGGTGTCCAATGGAGTCGGGTCGGGTCTGGTCGTGTGGGTGATCGGGTGGTTGGGGCGATTGGGCTCTGAGTAATTGAGGTTCCGGGTTAGGGTAGTTTGGGCCGGGTATTTTTTAAACCCGAAGCTACCGGTGGGTTTGTAGCCCCGACTTCCTTTATCCAACTCTAGCAATCGGTTCTTCCCTTCCACCCGCAGCGCCTTCTGAACCAACCCTTCCAGATCGCTCTCGTCGGCCAGCTCCAACTCCGCCTGTATTTCTATCTTCAACCCATATAAGAAAGCCCCCATTAAACTCTCCTTCGAGGCATCCTTCAATGTCAGAAATGATAATCGTTCGAACACCTCCACGTATTCTCCCCCTCTTTGAAAGGAATGAAATCGCTCCAACAATTTCTGCTTGAACTTTGGCCAACTCCTTATGGCGCTACGAGCTTCTTTCCACTGGTACCAGTGAAGAGCTCTTCCCTCGAGACACACCACGGCGGCCTCCAATCTGTCTGATTCTGGAACTCCATTGATGTGGAAGTATCTCTCCACTCTACAGAACCACCTGATGGGGTCGTCACCATCAAACACAGGTAACTCTAGTTTTCTAAATTTCATTATTCCCTTCTCGGCATCTTCAGTACTGTCGGTTTTTGTTTCTGAATGCGACTTCCCCGCGTCTCTGTGTTCATCATTTTTCTTGCTTGAACTCTGGTCCATCCTCATCAACATTTCCCTCATCAGTTTCATTCCATTTGTGAGTTCTGTCACTTGGCGAGACAGTCCTGTAAGATCATCCACTCTCCGCGCCAGCTTGCTCACCGACTCCCTCAACTCTCTAACCTCGTCCACCATATTGCCCAAAAATCAACCGCTCTGATACCAATTTGTTAGGGACTAACAAAAATAGCACGCAGATTCCCACTGGTCTGATGTATTTAACTGATAAAACAGTTACACACAATCTGATATGAGAGTAACTACCTCCCACACAGCCACAAATAGTCTCAGGTCAGCAAAAACAGAACCTGATCCTCCTCTCAATACAACACTCAAATATTCGATAATGACCCCCTAACAACTAACGGCTCATATAGTCAAAACAATGGAGCTTTCACAGTCTCCTATGAGCCACCCTAGCAACAGTCTACTATTCCTACACTTACTTCAAAAAGGAAGCAAAAACAATAAAGTCAACCCTGCAACCTTAAAAGGCATCTTGCCTCTTGTCTGTCTTGTTTTAGGTCTGCCTTGGTGTCCGTGCGTATACCTTGCCCGTGAATGGGAGGGTTCTTGCAGAGATCTTATGCTCGTATTTCCAATCATTCTCTCCATGCAGAATTCATCTTCTTAATAATAATAATAATAATTAATAATATTATTATTATTATATCAAATGTCTTGATGAAACAATAGAATTCAAATGTATATGGCACTAATGAGTTGCAAGCATTACTTATTTTATATAATATATAGTTGCATAACTAAATTATTATTGTGTTTAATAATTATTGAGAAAGTATTAATAGGGGTATTTTAGGAAGAAATTGACAAAAAATAGTAGAATTGAGGTGTATGTGACATTAATGAGTTGCAAGTATTACTTACTTTATAGGATATATAGGTACATTATTAAATTATCATTGTGTTTAATTATTATTTAGAAAATTTCAATAGGGGTATTTTAGGAAAAAAATTGACAAAAATTAGAAAGTTGTCTTATAATTAGGACCAAAATCAACCCCCAAATGTTGTCTTATAATTAGGACCAGAGGGAGTAGTAATTTTGACACTTTAACATTCCTAGTTTTTTATGATCTTTAACCTGTTTGTAAGCCACTTGAGTACTTTTTTATGTTTAAATTTCTTCATTTGAAGTGGTTTGCTGTACTTTCTGATCAGTTTGAAGTAAAATTTTGGGTATGAGATATGTTGTAATATTTCACCAACGCCAATTTATGTCTTAGTCTACTTTCTTCTCGAATACGTGAACTCCTGATTTGAATGTTGCTGTTATGAGTGGTGTCATGAATTTTTTGATGTTACTGTATTTATCTGACTTCCACTGCGGTTAAAAATTCATTATTTTGTGCTTGAATTCTTTGGTTTGACATTGTTGTTTAATATCATAGACAAATTTTCTTAATGTTTCTGTCCACTTTGAGATAAACTGGTTAGAAATACCCTGTTTGTTACAACTATATTGGTTTCCAGTCAAGTATCTATTATTATTATGATAAGAGGTTATTAGTGGCCTCTTATTATACTATTGGAGGAAATGCATGTCTGAAGCGGGCTATTGTTGAAGGTCCCCTATGTCCCTGAGGGCCTTGAAGCCATCATTTTCACAGCGGATGGTGATATGAGGCAGGCATTGAATAACTTGCAGGCAACACACAGTGGGTTCCGATTTGTTAACCAAGAAAACGTATTCAAGGTTAGAATCAGCAATGGTTTGTGATCTTTGAGAGTAATTATACCATGGAATTCATTGACAACTGTGGTTGGTTGCAGGTCTGTGATCAACCGCATCCGTTGCATGTGAAAAATATGGTTCGTAATGTGATTGAAGGAAACTTCGATGAAGCTTGTGTGGGCCTCAAGCAACTTTATGATTTGGGATACTCACCCACCGATATAATCACAACGCTTTTTCGTGTAATAAAAAATTATGACATGGCTGAGTACCTGAAACTGGAATTCATGAAGGTAGACACCATCAATTGGCCTTTTCTTTTTTGTATTTTGAAAAGAAGTATCTGATTGCCTTTGTTTTGTTAAATTTGCAGGAAACTGGGTTTGCTCATATGAGAATTTGTGATGGAGTTGGTTCTTATCTCCAGATGTGTGGTCTGTTGGCCAAGTTTTCTCTGGTTCGTGAAACAGCTAAAGCTGTTTGAGAATGTCCTTAGCATAACTGATTTTGTCATCATTTAGCCATCTACACTTTCTGATGGTGAAAATGTTCCTAATATTCAGATGCTTTTGTCAATTATTAGTAATGCGTCAGCCTAAAAAATACTAATGTAGCTTGAGTCGTAAATCTGTTTTATGTGTAATATCTAGATATGAATGAATGCAGTCTAATGCAAGTATTCTGAACATCAAGAGGAAAATGAAGAGTAACTCAGGACTGGAGATGGTTGATGGGGATGAGTTTTTGGCAATCCATGTGCCTCTACTCAGCATAATTTCCCTAAAATTAATTTACACTATTCAGAATTGTGATGAGTGCATTATGCTCATAAAAATGATGAGCACAAAATGTGCTTCCAAGTATAGAAGTGTTATGATCGATTGCTGAATCAATTGTATAATTGAATCAAATGCGTTTGCATCACATGGTATAATGTGTTCTTATTAAATTCACTCTAGACATGGCCTACTTGACATTCTTACATACAAACTTAACATTTGTAGATATTAATGCTCGTATGCGTATCAAAAGTTTTTTTTTTTTTTTTTTTTTTTAAAATGATGTTAAAACTTGTACATAAATTAAGAAAATGTTTAGCATTCCAAGGAATTTTTGAAATGCCCACGTGGAAGAGAACACATTTTCCATCGAAAATAACCTCAAGAGTGTTAGGGGCCCCCAAACCAAAGGTTTTTGTTTTGCATAACGTGTCCCTCAAAGTTGTTATTAGAAACAAAACATTTCAAAGCAAGTAAATGGCGTCGCCCGGGTTCGAACCGGAGACCTTCAGTGTGTTAGACTGACGTGATAACCAACTACACCACGACACCTTGATGATGTATTATGACAATATTTTTTATGTACTCGACGCATACTACACCCCATTTTGCTCCACTTGGATTTTTTTCGCTCTTAACTATTGAAAAGTTTTGTCATCGACACATTTTCAACTATTTCGGTATAAACTTTTTCTAACCAGCATTTCATGTATAAATTAAAAGATTAAAATTTCATAAAATTCAATTAACTTTTATTATTCTCAACAAAGATCATTTTTTTTTATAACAAAAATTTTAGGAAAGAGACGCTTCATCCAAGTCGCTGAAATTCAATCCATTGCGTGATATTATCTTGAATTAGAAGATACGCTTCCACCTCTTTCCCCAAAGATTTCCACGCTTCAGTAAACCCGGATGCCTCCCCAGCGCCTTGACCAACATCGAACCTCCTCTTTTTTTATAAGAAAATTCGTCCCCTTCGCTAGTTGAAGTTGAACCCAATCACTGGTTGAAGTTGAACCCAAGAACGAGGGGTTTACCAAAGATCATATTAATACATACCCTCTTGATAAAAAATACTCCCTCCGGCCTTAATTATAAGACATAGTTGACTTTTTTAGAGAAATTAAGGAAGTTAATTAAATCACTTTAGGGTATTTTTATTTTTATTTTTATTTTTTCCTTCAAAGTAATTAGTTTGACTAATAAACTAATATAAAATCTAAATATACATGACATATAAAATGATTAAGTAACTTATTTAGCTTCCTTAATCTCTCCAAACAAAGTCAATTATGTCTTATAATTAGGACCGGAGGTAGTAATACATTTAAAATGGTACTCCCTCCGGTCCTAATTATAAGAGCTAATTGACTTTTTTGGAGAGATTAAGGAAGCTAATTAAATTAGCTTAGAGGATTTTTATTTTTATTTTTTACTTCAAACTAAATAGTTTGACCAATAAACTAATATATAATCTATGAAAACACAACATATGAAATGATTAAGTAACTTATTTAGCTTCCTTAATTTCTCCAAAAAAACCCAACTAGCTCTTATAATTATCACAATTATAACCGGAGGTAGTAATTTATTTGTAACGGGGGTAATGTCACCAATTGGAATTTGGTTTTGTTTTGAAGTTTATGATTTACAATTTTAACGTCAAATTTATTTTGCCACTGGATCTTGGGCTTTGACCTAGTGCACAATGTCAAATACTCCCTAAAATCCTCTCGAGTGTTTTTTTCTTCTTTCGAAGAATATGCCATCAATTTTCAAAACTTCAGACGCAAACAATGGAAATGAGGATAGCTTTGCAACCAAAATAACAAAACAGGTCAAATTATCACTTGATATTATCACAGATTTGTACTACAAGTTCAAAAGTAAATAGACCTGGGAAACAGCTAAAAACAGGTTAGCAATATCAACTTCTACACTACTACCAAAGCCACGTACAAAACCCTTCAACACAAAACATAAACGGTCAGTATTTATATCCCACAGGCATACCATACTTGTCCAAACGACCAGAACCTGGATAGGCTTTGGTAGTGAAGTTTGCATGCAATGCATTTGCTTTCTGGGTGGCCAATCTTGATTCACCAAATCCTTGAACTGAGTACCCATTAGCTGAACTAGACCTCTCATATTGTTGAGGCCTTTGCTTTGGAGCACTCAATGACCTGACTTTTGCCTTTGAAGATTCAGTGTAAGCCATGTAGCTTGGGTAGTCAGAACAAGAACTCAGATGGCTTCTCGAGTCATCGCTTCTGCACGGAGTCAAAGGACTAGTTTTGAGGCCAAAGTCTTTTGAGAAGACAGACAAGATTTGAGGACTATCCACAACGCCTTCGTCGAATGAAGACATGCTGTGACCTGATTGATGACTTACTGAGTCCTTTGCAGTAGAGAAACTTTGGCTGTGATGATCACATACTGAAGGGTAGTTAATGGTGTGAAAGAGGTTCCGGCGTTTTGGCATGAAGTGTTGTTTCCCAGAATCAATCTCGAGAATCCTGTCGCCGTCCCAACATTTGTCTTGATTACCATGTACCTGAAAATGGGATTTGGATACATTTCTCTGCAATGCAAAGAAGTTTTCAACAATTAGGCAAATTATATTAGATAATCCAGCTAAATCCCCATCTAATGAGGACGGGGTTGCAAGAAAATAGAATCGAGATTCTTTTCTACTTGAAAGATTTATGTGAAAGCGAACGAAAAAGGAGAATCTTCTGGCAAGAAAATACCTTGAGTGATGATGAATGATCAAATTTCATGCTCTTGGATCTGATCGGGCTTTCAAATTGGTCTGGAGTTGCTGGACCCTATAAATTGGAAGGCATTTGGGGAATTACTAATTAATCAATTGATGATCATACAAGGATAAAGCAAAACAGTATAATACTACCTTGAGTCCTTAGTATAAAAGTTAGTTGGGGATTGAATTTGGTCCTAAATATAATACCCCAATCCATTTTGCCTCCCAGAATTAATAATTATTTCCTAAAGTATCCCTATTGATAGGGTTTCTATCCAAGGGTACTCATGATGAAAAAAATGGCATTTTAGAAAAACCAACGTATATTTGTTACAAATAATTTATGTATCTAACTTCCTTAATCTACCTAAATTGGTCAACTCGCTCTTGCATAAGAACCCGGAAGTAGTAATAAATTTGTTGTATGTCACATTATCACTATTTCATTGAATGGCATGAACATAAAATCGCCAGCTTTTTAGGCATTGTACATATCAAAGCAGATTATAAATCTAAAGTGATCATTCGCATGAAGCTAAACTAAGAAAACTGCAAATAATATCAGGGAAACTTGAGGAACAAATGGCTAATTTAGCTTACATGAAAATCAGCTTTAGATGACTTGGAATATGAAAATGGTGTCTGCAGAATTTGAGCTCTCCCGGCACGGACACGTGCCTGTACTCGAACAAGAGCTTGTACTCTATGCAACCATTCTGTTGTTCGCTTCCTATCAATATGACCTCTCACCAATGCCTGAAGCTTCACCAATCCTCTTAATGCTCGTAATGCCCTCCTTGCCTACACAGTTTAAACATGGAAAAGTATGTTCAGCAGAACTTAAAACAGTATTGCAATTGATTCACAAAGTTCCTTACAAATGAAAAGGTCACTTAGTTCTTCCAAAGATGTCTTAATTAATCACAAAGTGACCTTTGTTAAATGAAGCAGTTAGGACAGTCCTTATTTATTAAAGAGCTTTGACATAGAGATTAAGCAGGAAATAAATAGCATAGCAATAAGACAAGGACTTCATACCAACCGTCCCCACAAAGAGACAACACTTGAGCAAATTTTGAACAAGATCGCCACCATATATATAAAAATTCAAACCAACATTATAGTATGTCTATATCTAAATTTACAGCAATGTGTAACCATCCACATGCCCCAATTTTAATTCTCCTTCTAGTCCACAATATGAGTCACTTCAACTAATTCATCATAACCAAGAAACGGTAGTTAACTCATTAAATAAGTCTTAAATCTTAAATTAGATTTCAAATGAGAGAGAAAAATAAAAAGTCACATTTGAGCATTAATTACATAAGCAAAATTGACAAATAAGTACTCCATCCGATCCTAAATATAAGACAAAGTTAACTTAATAAAATTACTATAAAATATTTATATTTTTCATTTTTTCTCCAAACTATTTTTGCCTAATTTATAAACCGATATATAATCTAAGAATACACAACATTTGATATGATAAATTAACTTATTTAACATTCCTTAATCTCTCCAAAAAAAAAAAAAGTCTTCAAAAAAGTCAATTGTATCTTATATTTAAGATTGAAGGGAATATTAGTTACTCTCACGTAAGGGATGGAGTATTGGAAAAGCCATTGGGTCCACATTGGGGGACACCCTCACACCAAGGCTCTCTCACACACCCGCGTCTGCCCAATAAATCCCAAAGTACTCCAAGGCCAACAAGACCTTAAAGTTAATGCTTCACATTTGGGCCCACAACCCAGTAGGTCCCACCAGAAGGGGAAGGAATTATTCTAATCAAGCAGGCAACTACACATGCAGAAGAAGACCGCCGTCCACTGCGTTATTCATAAAATTCTCCTCTCCAACCTAATCCACATCTAAAGAAGACAAGAAAGTAACATTTATAATGTTCATTTAAGAGGTGGACCTTTCAATCCTATTTATATTATTTTGAACGTTAGCTCATAGTTGAGTGGTTGTATTCTTTTCCATTGAATATTGATTTGTCCAAAGAGAACCCATGAGATACAGAAAACGTTTGCTTCTGTGAAAATTAAAACAACTCAAGTAGTAATATATAAAGAGTTTTTCCTAAAATAATAATCAAATAAAACATAACACCAAACATTAACAGAAAATGCACCATTAATGTTGTTATTAATTATGAAAACGTTTTTACAGAGGAAATGGAAGCTATGGGCACAGTTCACTAAGTACCAAGGTCCCCGTCAAAACATTACTGTTGCAATTAATTGTTGGCTCAGTACAGAACAGGAAAACTCTGTAGCCAAACTTTTCAGGCAATGAGTTTTGAGCCAGACGACATATTAAAGAAGACAGCACGAAAAAAAGAAATTAAAAATGGAAGGAAAATTGGCCTTCTCACTTCTCAACAACCCAATGAAAACACAACAAAAGACAACGAGTCCTGCAGATAATCCAAATCTGCAAGGCAACCCAGCCAGCCATAAGCTTTTAGGGAAGTAAAAAGTTGCTAGTCACTGTTCAATATCTTCCATTTCTAAGGCTGGATTCTAATTCGCAAATAATACAAGCTTATAAAAGCCAAAGATAGAACCATCTCTAAGTTCTAATTTTATATGCAAACTTACAACGCCGTAATAAAAGTTTGCTACTATTATTTTTTAAGTACCGTTGTTCCTTATTGACCTTTCTCAGATCCAAATGAAGGGGAAAAAAATTGCATTATTGGAAAACGTAAAATAAACTATCCATGGTTGGCGTGATTTTAAGGAACTCAAAACGTAAAATATTGATTCTAAACCAATCCCTATGAATTCGACATGATTTCCGTTGTTGAACAGAGAATGGATTCAAACATTAGATTGTCCCATTCGACCCAACCCGGTGGAAGGTATTGAAAACAAACAAGAACGGATAGCGGAATAATAATGGATACAAGGTACTAACCAAACAGCCTCGGAAGGCGGCCTGAATCTTGATGGCCGCCCATTCCTCACGAGTCCCGATGCTCCCAGGGCAACTGCCGCTGCTTGTAAGCCTGACGACGGCAGCAGCTGCCTGAGCAGCAGCAACTGCGGTTTCCGCCACAGCAGCTTTTGCAGCAGCAACCGTCATTGCGTGTTTATCAGGGTACACACCGTTTATGGGTCCGGACGACGGTACTGCTTCTTCTCTGAACCCCGTGTGGTGGACGTCGGAGGTTTTAGCAGTACCGGATTCTCTGTAAGACTTGACGAAGCTCCAACGGCGTTTGTCTTTGAGTGGCTTTGAAGCTGAACCAGGTGGTAGAGTCGACGGTGACGGTGAAGATGAGGACTCTGACGACTTCTTGAGACCAAAAACAGAGCGAAACCATTTGGATGCCCTGCCCATTCTCACTGATTGAGAGTGAACAATGCTTTTTGAGCTTAGAGCGAAGATTTTAGCGTGAATGTTGAAGGAGGAGGAAGCATTTGAGAGCGAAGAAGGTGAGAGACGTGGAAATCGGAAAGAGAAATGTACGGGACGAAGAAGGAAATGCGTGGGGCAGGGAGAGGGAGAAATATGGAAAGAGAGGGAGAGGGTACAGACTCCAGACTTCAGAGTAGAGCTCCGTGCAAGGAAATTTCGCTTTATATGGATATGGACACGCTGACATTGTGGACTGTGAAGCTCAACTCACATCCTGCGGATTTTTTTATTTTATTTTATTCATGAAACAGAATAAAAAATCCGAATATTATATTTTTTACGTAGTACTAGTAAATTGATTTGTTTTTTTATTTCATCAAATGTTTGCCCTCTTTCTCTGTCGGTAAAAGGTTTTCTCTATTCTTAATAACTGTGCTCTTGACATCTGAATTTGTATTTTTTTTATATCTCTACTAATAGTTTATTAGTTTTTCTGCAATATTTGCGAAGTGTGAAGTTGTGACCTGAACAATGCATCACGTAGGCCGCAGGGGAAGGATACAAAACGGATTTCGGGCCAATCCTAATGGAGGTAAAAATTAAAATAGGAGTGTACGGTGATTCCAAATTAATTTAGTTAATAAACTTTTTAGAGAAAATTAATTCATAAATCATCAAATTTGTGTAGTTTTTATCTGTTTTTTGTAACTCCACCTGAATTTTAAACAAGTTCTTACAGTTTTTTTCTTTTTACCTGCTATTTATAATTTTTTACATGATTTTTAATTATTAAATTAAATGGGATTTTTTCCCAATACGATATCAATACTCAGATCACGGCAATTTTAATATTTTATCAAAACACTATAAACAGTAAAAAAAATTATCAAAATGCTATAGGATGAAAAGTATTTAACACCCCTCGTCTTTGGGTTCAACTGGTAGAGATGTCAAACACTCTCACTAAAAAGAGGAGGTTTGATTCTGGAGTTGCTCAACACGGTATCACCCAAGAAAAGGGAGATTTCGGCTGTCTTTCAATCGTGGGTGAGGTTAGCCCATTTCCTAAAATTTTTGTATAAAACAAAACAGAAGTATTTTACCAAAATGCTATACCAAAACTCATTCTTCCTAAGAATATTTTCAAAGAAATCGTTCACATGAAAAATGAGTTCAGAGTCTGAAAACCTTTTTAGAAAAATAAAAGATTGAAATTGTTCACCTAAGGCCCGTTTGATACATAGAAGATTTAAGGAAGGAAAAAAAACTTAGAGGAGGGAAAGAAATGAAAAGGAAGATTGAGAGGAACTTAAAAAATTGAGCTGTTTGGTAGACATGGAAATGTAACTTAAGTTGAGGGAAAATAAAATGTTTGGTAAGAAGAATTGAGTGTTAGTTAAGTGGGAATGTGAGGTAAAATTTCCACAATGCCCTTACTTGGTTCGAACAAAAAATGTAAGTTCGAATGTAACATGCTACTAAGCACTTGCGTTTAAACACAAAAACTAACAGCGCCTTAAGTTATCTGTGTCTGTATCCCAGGTGAAAGAAATTGAATAGAAAACTACAGCATAGACCCACCATCGATGAATACACAAAAATATTCATTCCAGACATGCATTAAAATATGACACCATCGTTGCTTCCTAGCGGATTATTCTTCACTGTGTACCCAAGTCGAACAAACAGGAGTTCGCAAGCTTTATACAAAATTGATTTAAATCACTCAAAAATTGAAACTCATTCCCACTTACCTCTATTGCAGCTTTCAACTTTCAGTTTCCCCTCCAACTTTGACTGCGTTCTAGTTCACCTTCACCTCCAACCTTCTTCACAGCTACGTTAAGCTCCTCGTTCACTAACGAAGCTCATAGCTCGCTCGCTGCTTGAAAAATATCCAAAAAATTTCAAGGGCAATTTCGTCACAGTATTTCACTCTCTCGGGAAGATTTCAACTATCCTGCCACTTTCAGATGGAATGAAGGTTCCTCACGTTTAAAGGAACATTGGCCATGGCGGGAACTCATCTTCCTAGGAGAGCAGCGCGCCAAACGTGTTAAATTGGAGTTCCCTAGTGCAAGTTAAACGTAACAAACGAGGCCTAAGAATGATTTTAGTATAGCACTACTAATTCTTCAACAAAAATTATTAGTAAATGCTCAATTCATTATTTTTCCCTCTTTTTTCTCTTTCCTTCTAAGTTTTAGAGCAAATCATAATTTGTACCCCATCCCTTCAATAAAACTTTTTTCCATTTTTCTTTTTATTTCCGGAAAAATATCAACAAATATAATCAGATTTTATAGAAAGATTACTACTCTTTATCATGGTGATTAAATTTAAAGGAAATACATAAAAAAAAAAATAAAAAAAAATTTATTTTTATAGGTATGATCTAATATATCCAAAATATAAGTTTATTTAATTTAAAATATGCAATTGTCAATTCCTAACTTCAAAACATGACATATTAAAAGAAAAAGATATACTTCATAGGGTTTTTTAAAAAAAATAGTTTTTTTTTTTTGCTCAAGGGGGAATTACTATTACTATATATCAGTAACACAGTACAGCATAACAGCAACAAGAAAGAAAACATAGAGCGAACAGAGGCAAAGCAATGCCAAACAAAGCCACAAGACAATTACTACTAAAACAACAAAATAAACAAGAGAGCTAAATCAGCCCCCAGAATAATCAAACTCAGAAGTGGGGACAGCATTCATGACCAAATTAGCCTCCTTCATATCCAAGGTCAGAAGAGAGATCAAAGCAGGTGACGGTTGTACAACCCACCCCATCGGGCTCACCTCTTTATAAGCTTCCGCTGCAAGATAGTCAGCTACACGGTTTCCCCTTCTAGGGATAAACAAACAAGACAACCCAACCCTGATAGATAGAAGACTGATTATCTCATGAATAATTCCTCTGCACCTCCAATCCAATAAGTCCGAGGACCTTGAATCAACACATTTCAGAAGAGCAAGGCAGTTAGTCTCAAAAATTACCTTATTGTGACCCAAATCCACAGCTAACATGAGAGCTCTTTTCAAGGCCAAAGCCTCAGTCATAAAAGCTGAAACTTACTTCACTTTTGAGATAAGACCCCATATAAAACCTCCAGAACTATCCCTGCACACCACCCCAATCCCTGCTCGATTATTGCCCGAGGAGTAAGCACCATCCAGTTCACTTTTAAGAAGTCCAAAGTCGGTGGCACCCAACTAATAGGATCTCTCGGCTGTCTATCTTCAGTATCAGCCTCACAAGGAAGTTTATCCCAAGAATTCCAGAATTCACAATTATATGACTTGGCCACTTCAATAACATAGATAGGATTCGGATTCACATGATTAAAAACTTTATTGTTCCTTTGCTTCCACACAAACCAGAGAATCCAGCAAAGTAATGAAATATCATAACCAGTAATGCTAGAATTACCTGTTACCTCCAGCCACCATCGATTAAAGTTGGTAATCTGAGAGACATCAAATCTGGCACTAAAAGAGCTCCCGAACCATATGCACCTCGTCCAGCTACAGTGGAAGAAAAGATGCTCCATTGTCTCCTCAAACTCTTCACAAATAGGGCACATGCTTGAAGGGGCTCGTCTCCTCCGGGCAAGGGCAGCATTCGTTGCAATGGCATTATTTAAGAGACGCCATACAAATTGTTGGACCCTTGGTACAGTTCTGATTTTCCATATTGCCTTCCAACTTGGACTATCAACAACCGTGGATGAACTTGCTTTAATGACACAGGAAGATCTATTTTCTTTCTCAGCTCTATAGCCTAACTTCACTGTATACTCACCATTGGTAGCCTTTGTCCATATCAATTTATCCTCCAATCTGTTATTAGGAATTGGAATCCGGTAAATAGCTTGCAATGTGTCAGTCGGAAGATACTGGGCAATTGAAGACAGGTCCCATGTGGCATCTCTAATCAGGTCACTAACCATACCTCCATCCCCCAAAGGGTGATCACTGTCAGTAGGTTCATCAGGAAATTCAACATCCGGTACCCACTTATCTCCCCATATACTAATACTCGTACCCTTACCCACATCCCATTTCAAATCTAATTTAATACATTCCTTTCCATCCATAATGCTTGACCAACACCAAGAAGCCCGGTATCCTTTGGTAGCTTTCCAAAATGAAGTTTTGGGGAAATATATACTCTTCAGTACCCTCGCCCATAGCTCATTAGGTTTTTTCATTAGCCTCCAGGTCGTCTTTGCAAGTAACGCCTCATTCATCACCATCAAGTCCCGAAACCCCATTCCACCCAGGCCCTTTCCACTTGTCAATGTTTCCCATGCCTTCCAATGTGTCCGATTGCCAAAAGCACTACCGTCCCACCAGAAATTAGCAATCATACCATGTATTTCCTTGCACGTTTTCACCGGGAACTTGAAACATGCCATCGGATACAGGGGAATTGCTTGAATTACTGCTTTTATCATCACCTCACGCCCCGCAAATGAGAGGTACGATTGTTCCCAACCTTGGATCTTGTTAGCTACCCTTTCCCTTATGTAAGCCATGGCTTGGTACTTTGTCTTCCCCCATATGCTAGGAATGCCCAAGTACCGCCCTGGATCTTCAGCCGCAGGAATGCCCATGATTTCACCCACCCTCACCTTAACGACCTCCATGGTATTCTGAGAGAAAAATATGCTGGATTTGTCTAGATTTATCACCTGACCAGTAGCATTGCAGTATTGATGTAGAATATCATATAAGACCCGACAATTCCTTAGTTCTGCATTCATATAGAGAAGGACATCGTCCGTGAAGAAACTATGTGTAAGCATCGGGCATCCAATGCTTAATTTGATTCCCCTCAGTTTATTATCCCTCTGGTAATTGTTGATCATTAGTGAAAGCACCTCAGCCATAAGGATAAATAAGTAAGGTGACAGAGGGTCCCCTTGTCTCAAGCCTCTAGTCGGGTTAATCGAACTTACTTTCTCCCCTGACAAGCAAAGATTCAACTTAGTAGATCTTACACATTTCATTATAAGTGCCACCCATTCATTGCAGAAACCAAATTTCAGCAAAGCTTTCTCTAGAAAATTACATTCCACCCTATCGTAGGCCTTACTCATATCCATTTTGAGGGAAAATTCGCATTTTCCCCCTGTCTTCTTTCTCCGGAGATAGTGATACACTTCATGCGCTATAATAATGTTGTCTTGTATACTCCGACCAGGAATAAAAGCTCCTTGGTCTTGAGAAATGCAAACTTCAAGTAACGGCCTCATTCGGTTGGAAATTATCTTTGAGATTATTTTGTAGGAGAAGTTGCATAATCCCAGTGGTCGAAATTGAGACACATACTTAGGTCTGCTGACTTTAGGGATCAAAGTAATGTTGGTTTCATTAATGTCATGCAACAAGGCATTTCCTGCAAAAAAAGTCCAGAACCAATTTACACACAGTATCGCCCACTTCAGACCAGCTATGATGGTAGAACATCCCCGAAAATCCATCCGGCCCAGGGGCCTTTGATCCCCCTAGGCTAAACGTTGCTTCCTTAATCTCCATTCTCGAAACCAGAAGTAATAATTTACTATTCATCTCTTCCGAAATCTTCAACTCTATAAACTCCACTACTCTCTCCATATCCTAGGTATTCGTTGAAGCCGTGAACAGGTTATGGAAATATTGGGTTATATTATTGGTAATATCCCCTTTCTTAGTCAGCCAAATACCCAGCTCATCCTTGATTGCCAGAACATCATTTCGCCTTCTTCTCTTCACAGTAGATAAATGGAAGAATCGTGAGTTTCTATCCCCTGTCCGAAGCCAATTCACTCTAGATCTCTGCCACCAGTATTGTTCCTCCTGTTCAAACATCCGATTCAGTTCCATTTTAAGCTCAGATATACCATCAACGGATTCCTTCGTGAGGTCCCCCAGTGTCAATACCGCTAGTTTAGATTTAATACTCCCAATTGCCTTCTTAAAATTAGGGAATTCCACTCTACTCCACCTAATCAGCGCCGATCTGCATCTCTCCAATTTATTGATAAAGACAGACAAAGCTGATTGGGAAGCCACAGTATCTTGTCTCCAGCTATTTCCCACTACACCGATAAAATTCTTACTTTCTACCCACGGTGCTTCAAAACGAAATGCCTTTTTTTTCCTTAGACTTTCACCAGACGATTTAATCAGCAAGAAATGATGGTCCGAACCTGATGGGACAATATTGAAAACTTGGAGGTTAGGGAAGGATTCTCTGAGTTGTGCATTTCCAAGAGCTCTATCCAGTCTCTCGCATACCGTGTCAGGTTTAGGACGGTTATTACACCAGGTAAGCATAGGCCCATTAAATCCCAAGTCATCCATTTTACAACCTGCCACAAAGCTTCTAAAATTCAAGATCCTTCTCCACGCACGAGGGCGCCCTCCCTCCTTTTCCTCTTGATTCATGATCTCATTAAAATCCCCTAGGCATAACCACGAGTCATGTATACCATCACCAATTCGCCTTATTTCCTGCCAGCACAAATTTCTATCCGTCTCCACCGGTGGGCCATATATAAAAGATATATATCTAGGAGTTTCAAAATCTTCAGATTCAACCAGAGTGTGAATAACATTAGGGGTTGAGTACAGAATATTTACCTGAACATAGTGTGTCCACCAGAGAGCTAGTCCACCGCTAAGCCCAATTGGATCTACTAGCCACTCTTCACTATATCCACATCTTCTTCTAATCTTCTTGACCGCTCTACCTTTCTGTTTGGTCTCCATCAAGAACACCATCTGGGGCTTTATCCGGAAGCATTCTTCCTTTAAGTTTTGGGCTGTCAAGGCAGCCCCAAGGCCCTGGCAGTTCCAAGCTAGGATATTCATTGTGCACCGGTGGCGGGATCCTCCCGGCCACCGGCGTTGTGACAATCAGAATTATCACTGGAAGCATCTCGGTCTGCACTTGCTTTTACCCAGCTTGATGGGAAATCAATTTCCCCAATTTCCGTCAAAATAAGCCCTTCACCAGAACCTCCCCCACTCTACTTCCTCCTGATGTGATTTTTCAATGCTCTAAAATTCCTTCGACATCCTCGTAGTGGTTGGGTTCTGATTGTACTCGATCCCTCGTCTATTTCCACATCTTCAAAAGTCAGTCTTCTTTGACGTTTAGACATTTCTAGGCCCGTAGCATTCTCATTTGGCCTCTTAAGCTGAATCCGGGTTAGAGAAAGGGCCATCGATGAGATGGGTGAGAGCCCTTCAAAAGGAACTATACTGCAATTGTTGGGCTCAGTATCAATAGGAAATTCAACATTGTATGGCTGAAGCACCATGGGGGTGGTAGGGCTTACGATCTCTGGTTTCCTGGGACTTTTCAATTGGGCCTGAATCAGAACTTGGTCAGTTGGGCCTAGCATACCCGATAACCCATCCCCCACACCATTGACCTGAAACTCCCCAAAAAGGGTGCAAAAAGCACTCCCCTCTCTGACCATTTCATCATTATACGCCGTTTGGTCTTCTCGGGCAGCCTTCTGCACCACAGGGACGCCATTTGAAGTTTGCTTTTGTCCTCCCCCACCCTTAACCTGACATCCATTCACCAACTTAGTACCACCCCCTATCTGACACACCATACTCCTATTCGAATGACTATTAGGAGTAGCCTTCATCTTCTCCGGCGAGACATCCCTACCAGTCAGCTTCGCCTGAGCCTTCATTTTGTAGAAACGAGCTTCCATCCACTCTCCATTGCACACCACCACTGCCTCTTCACACGTACGCAAGGAAGGAGTACTCATCCAGTTACCAAGCCCATGCTCTGTTTCTTTGTTCTCATCATTAGCATCTGCTTCATTGCATCCTCTTTCCTCATGGCCAATACGTCCACATCTAAAACAAAATATTTGTAGTCTCTCATATTTAATCGAGACCCAGGCAGGATCTTTCCCCTCTCTCGACACCCAAAAACCATTAATAAGTGGACTAGCAAGTTTAATGCGTGCTCTAACCCTTATGCATCCTCGCCCCATTTTACCATCAAGCATCGGGCTCTCAAATAGTACCGCCTCCCCCACAGTGTCTCCTAAAATTTTTGCATTCTTGTTATCAAAAGCCGACATCGGAAGACCGTGGAACTGAACCCAAAACGGCTCATAATCAAAGCAGGTATCCTTCAGCACCATGTCATCATCCCACTCCTAAAGATTTAATAAGAAACCAAGAATCGACCAAGGACGTCCTTTCAGGATGCGTGCGTAATCTGCGATGCTAGTAAAACGGAAAAGGAATATAAGCTTGGTTCGATCAAGTTCTATAACCTCCACCTTTTCCCCTAATTGCCATCCCTTCTTAATCATTGTCACTACTGTCGGAATATGCAAGCTCTTGTGCGTCAAAATCTTCCCCACTAAGCTGCCCCCTCGATCCTCCACCTTTCGCCCAAGGTCTAGGACCACCTGTTTACCTTTATTAGGGCTAGAGCTTTGCCCTTGCTCCATCCTTCTCTCTGATGCAACACCAACCGAACCTCCTCACTGCAAGACCTAACTCGATAAAAGATAGGAAATAGTGCCGATTACAAAGCAAAAGAAGGTTACAGAAGAGACTAAGAAGAAAAGAAAGCAAGATAGAGGAAGAATAGGAAGAAAAAATGGAAATATCAAAGTCCGACTGTCAATGACCGGCCAGACAGAAAGGTTTTCCAAGAAACCGTACTTACGCTCACAAGGGAGAGAAACTCGCACTCACGAAGGAGAGAATTTTTTATTTTATTTTTTTTGTATATATATATTAAAAAAATTGTTGACTTGAAGGAAAAAATGACCGCTCCTAAAACTGAAAAAGAAATACAAGTCTAGGAAAAAGGGGGAAACAAAAGAAAACAAGTACTTTTTTCCAATCTCATCTCATACTTTAACGTAATTTTTGGTACAATTTTATTATTAAAGTATCTACTTAGTAACAATGATTACGGTTAATTCAATATATTGATTGCTACTGAAAAAATATTTTAGAATATTAGATATACATAAAATTAATTTAGAATACTAAATGCTCCTGAAAAAATATTTTAAAATGATTGATGCACAGAAAATTAATTCAGAATAGTAAGTGTTATTGAAAAATTAGTTCAATACTACTTTTCTTCAAGTTTTAAGACTTGCCACATTTCAATTCAACAAAAAAAAAAAAGGAAAAATAACACAGATGTTGAAATCCAATGATAAAGATGGCTCAATACAGGATGAAGATTCAATGCATATTATTAGAGATTGCTTGATCCAGGATGTGTGAGTAGTGCGTTAATGTAACTCACTGTTGAAGCAACTATTTAAAGTTCTTAGAACTTCTTGTAAGGCTTATTGGAAAATCTGTTGTCGGACTTGATTAATCACCCTATGTTATTTAAAACGAATGATTTCATTTTTGTAATTTTCTATTTGTTCCAAAGTCGTATAAATTGAATTAATCAAATTCCTCATAATAGTCATTCCCTCTAAACCGATATGCTTCCATTTCTACTTTCCTTAATCGGTCCCAAGCTTTTTCCAGTTGTTCAATGGCCCATTCCCATAGTTTTTTTTTTTTTTTGAATTCCGAATAGTCTATATCAAATGGCCCCCAAGAAATTCTGACACGTTGGGGGCAAAATGAAATTAAATATTATGGTGAAAAGACATAACTGCCCCTACTTTTTTTTTATTTTTTTAAAAAAAAAAAAAAAAAATAGTTAGCATTTCTCGGCCACCCAGCTGACCACCGGTAAGGGCTCTGGTGGCCAGAAAATAGTTACCACTTCTTGGTTCTACTTTTTTGAATTTTTATATTTTAAAATACTTTTTTGAATAATATAAATTAATTTAAGCTTTATTAAAACTTATTTATAGGATTATTCTATTTGTTCATGAAGTATAATACACTTATAAATGATTAATTGTTAAGAAATTAATTTCTCTTGTTTATAAGACTATTCTACTTGTTGATGTTGTATAAGACACTTCCAAATTTGATTATGCCAAGAAATCAATTTATCAAGATAGAGTTAACTTTTTCCTGGAGAAATTAAGAAAGTTAAATAAAGAACTTAATCATATCATATGCTTTATATCTTTAGATTATATATCATTTTATAAGTTAGACAAAATAATTAAGAAAAAATGACAAATATAAATATTTTTTATGTAATTTAATTACTTTTCTTAATATTTAAAAAATAATAATTTTATCTTATATTTAAGACTAAAGGGAGTACTTTTTATTTTTTTCTTGCATATATTAACTAAACGGCATTGGTAGCATGGTGATTATAGCTAGTTTTGGATGTGTTTGGTTTGAGAGGAGGGGATGAGAGTTTAAAGTTTAAACTTAGAAACTAATAATTAAACTTTTTAGAATTTCCTTCCTTTCCCTCTAATCCCCTCCCCACAAACCAAACATACCTTTAAAGTGCAAGGAGGCAAGGGTTCAAACCCCGACTTGGTCCGGCCCCCTTTGAAGAAAATATTTTTTGAGGTAAATGACGAACAAACGAACAAATGGCCGCTGTCAAAAGGGAAAATTTTCATTTTGTGACCCCATTTGCATTGATCCAAATGGGCCCTTAATATAAATTTTTCCACCTAAATAAACAACATTGGTACCAAATGCCTTTTTACGAAAGCTTTGTTGTTAAATTTGTCAATTTTTATTTCTAAAGATTATGATAAAAAAGTTATTTGAGTTTATGACTGTTTTTTTTAACTGAAATAAAACCAATTTGAAAACTTCCAATTGATTAGACGCAGAAAAAACTGTAAAAAGTAAGAAGGGAGGTATGGGCGTATGGCTTGTTCCCATCCAATCCATCAATTGCCAGAAAGTGTGGTCTCGTCACGTCAAAAAGCTTAAAATATTAAAAAAAAAAATTAATTGTTGAGTCGCGTATATTTGCAAAACGTGACTGCTGATTCAAAAATATCGGTGATAGTACGGATTCACATCCATTTTCCACGCCTTTTCCTTCACCGGTCAATCCAATGCAGATCCCATTCCCTAAGAAATATCTCTCCTATAAAAAAAATTAAAAAATATAAATTTTAAAATAGTTTATAAATAGAAAAAATATTATCTAAAGAATTTTAAAAATATTAAAAAACAGAAACGTGCTCTTAATATTTATAATATTAAAGAGATATGAGATCCTGATTTATCCCTTTCAAAATATAAAGGAAACAAATACATATCCCCTTCTATTTTCTCATCTATCCACAAGATCTTCTACTCCCTCTTCTTCAATCTCTATCACTGTATCCAAAGAGTTGGCTCTTTTTTTTTTTTTTTTTCTTCAATCTCTTTTATTTCTCTTTTTTTTTTTTCTTTTTTTTTCTCTCTGTTTTTTTTCTTTCCTGGCTTATTGAATGCCATGGGAATCAAAACGACCGGGTGGCATGGATGTAAAATTTGTAAAATTTTTATCAATACTGATTAAAAATTTATGTGACCTTGTAAATCTTTATCAGAAATGAGAATTAATACTTTATCATTGTAATAAGTGGTGAATTTTGAATTGAAATTTATAAAAACCTTATCAGAACTGGTTAAAATTTTATATGAACTTGTGAAACTCTCATTAGAGTTGAGAATCAATATTTTATGATTGTAACAATTGGTGATTTTTGAATTGGAATTTGAGAAAATCTTATCATAACTTGTTAAATCTTATATAAACTTGTGAAACCCTTGTCAAAAATAGGAATCAATACCTTGACAATGTAGCAAATAGTGATTTTTGAATTGAAATTTGTTAAAATATTATCAGAACTTGTTTAAAAACGTATTTAAACTTATGAAACCCTTATTAGAACTGAGAATCAATACCTTTTCATGAAGCAAATGGTGATTTTTGAATTGGACTTTGTGAAAATCTTATCAGAACTTGTTAAAATCTTATCTGAACTTATTAGGCCCTAATTAGAATTTTCTATTATGTTTTTCTAAATCCAAAGGGATATTTTTGTCATTTCCATTTAATTTTGAAATTGACAAATAAGTCCTCACACCTCTCGATATTATAAATATCCAGAACATTTTTTTATCCTTTAGCATTTATAAGGATTTTTCCAAATAAATATTGTAAATAAATAACTAATTCAACTATTTTTCTTATAATATATATGTATTTTTCTTACAATATACATATGAATTACAGTATGACAGCACACTGGCTTATAGGTATATTTTTTATGAAGATAATTCTTTAAAAATATTATCAGACATTAAATATAAATATTGTTTGTTTTAACGTTTCACCTAAGAAAGAGGTGAATTGAGTGATATTAAGAATTTAAAACGAAAGTAATCAACAATTAAATCAAAGGATAAGAGTTAGAGAAATATCACCGAAGTGTACACAGGGGATTATACTGGTTTGACCTTAACCTCTTAACATACGTTTAGTCTTCATAGTGTCTTTGAGATTTTCACTATATCTCCAAGATTCCACGGGTTCTTAGTACCACAGTATAAAGAGAGATCCTCAAACGGACTTACTCTCATTTACACTTTGTAATTTTACAATCACATTCAAGGTCCCACTACCTTGAGATTTTTCTGAGTTAAATACGGTTGGTAAAAATTCTCTCATAAAGTAAATAGATAATCACTTATGAACAAAATGAATATCAGAAGATATTATAGAGAATGACTTGCTAAAAGGGGGAAAAAAGATCACATCACTCTTGATCCATCTACGAATGACTTGGGGGAAAGCACCAATATAGGAACTTTTTTACAAAAATTATACCCAATTAGAGCAATTGGGAAAATTTTTACCGATCTAATGCAGTCAAAGGCGTTGGCTGACTAACGCCACCAGTGGCATCAGAGTTCTGACGCCACTCGAGAGTGGCATCTACTTATGGACGCCACTAGTGGCGTCAATTGAATAATTGACGCCTTGTGGCGTCCACAAGTATACGCCACTCTGCAGTGGCGTCAGTCAGCCGACGTTTTTTACTGCATCATATTGGTAAATATTTTCCAAACTGCTCTAATTAAGTACAATTTTTGTAAAAAATTGCTATTTTGGTGCTTTTCCCAGTGACTTGCTAAAAGCCCGTGAGTTGACACTATCACTCGAGTGATCAGTTACCCACTCAAGTAACTGGTCATAACTTCCAAGGAACACTGTGAGTGACTTGCTGAAAATTTGTAAGTTAACCATATCGCTCAAGTGATCATTGATGCACTCGAGTGATCCAAATCGTCACTCGAGTGATATGTTTTAACTTCCAAGAGACACTGCAAGTGACTTGCTGAATCCTGTGAGTGATGAGAATCACTCGAGTGCTTAGTCAATTACTCGAGTGATCTTGCATCACTTTTGAAAATTCAAAGAATGACTTGCAAAATCTTTGGAGATTATGATGCATCACTCGAGTGTATTAGCTGCTACTCGAGTAATCATCTTAGATCACTTGCAGTGAAGAAACTTCACTCGATCTTGTTAATTCAAGTTTAAATTCAAATACAGTTCTATCACTCGAATGTTTATAAGTCTACTCGAGTGACATGAATCATCAAGTCCATTTTGTATATTAATATTTGCTATCATGAAAAAAAAATATGGTAAAGGGGCAAAAATACACATATGTTTTACCCTCAGAAGCATCCAGCACCATATGCTTTTTTTAAGAGCAAAAATTCACACAAACTTTCCCAAATGGAGCAAAAATACAATCTCCGTTAATCCCCTAAACATCCGTTACTTTTTTCCTTTGTGGGCCAACAATTTCCACGTGTTATCTTTTTCCCCACAATGGCCTTAACACTCCAGTTATACTTCCTCTTGCGAGCAACTGGGAAAGCACATGCCGAACAATAACTCTTCTGGAGGTGAAAACCTAGACTCAGCTTCACCAGAGGAAGTATAAACCATTTTCTTTGCTTGAAACTAAAATGAACATGTAACTTTTGAGATTAGAGATATGGATTCCTTCTTTGTACTCCAACATGGCTTCAGATTCAAGTAATGAGGGAAGCAGGGAAACCAGTTTCAACAACAAGAGAGCCGCCATGTGTCGGCGACGATTTGGGAGATGCGAGTGATCTTGTTCTTCTTCCATGGAATCGGCATGTTGAAGAACAAGAAAAGAAAAACCAAAGAATGAAATTCACAAGAAGTGGTGGAAACAAAAAAGGTTTTAGAAAGAGGGAGGAAGAGAGAGAAAAAGTTTGAAATTAGAAGGAGTGAGGAAGGAGAATGACGAGAAGCAGTCAGGTGCTTGTGGAGAAAAAATAACACGTGGAAATTGTGGGGCCCACAAAGGAAAAAAGTAACTACGTTTAGGGGTTAACAGAGATGGTATTTTTGCTCCATTTAGAAGAGTTCGTGTGTGTTTTTGCTTCCAAAAAAAGCATATGGTGCTGGACGCTCCTGAAGGTAAAGCATATGTGTATTGTTGCACCTTTACCTAAAATAATAATATAAAAACTAACAAGTAATTACTATGAATATGAATTCAAACTTTATAGCTGGCTGTTCACTAGACTCGATGATTGTTTGGCATCACTTCATGTGATACCAAACTAACTAGATGACTTTGGATGACCTCTAGTGAATTGAATATTTTTTTTTTGGCAAAAGTCAAGTTAAAAATGAAACAACTTTTTCATTTTTTGTTTGTTTTGTTTTTCTTTATATTTGAAGTGAAATTGATTTTTTGAGGTATTATATAAACAACTTTTTTATGAAAGAAAAGGCATATACCCACAAACAAGATACTAATTAACTTTTATTCCAACTTCGTATATGAAAATCAATTGATTTTTTTTTTATTGTTAATTCAAACAAACCATCAATTATTGGTTTATAAAATGAAACTAGTACGTATTTTAAAGGGTGAAGGTGCAAATAAACCAATAAACTATTAGGTCAGGAGCACCTAACATAAAAAACAATTGAAAGGACCATAAATACCAAAAAAACATTTAAAAAGCTGTAACTATCACAATCCCTTACAAACTAAACTAACGGCGTTTAAATAGTTAGTAGGGGAAGACTTTGACGTTGACGTGGCACGGTGGGAAGAAATGTGTGGCATACATGCGTCAGCAGGGAAAAAAAAACGAAGCAAGCTAGGTATTTCATCGATCCTCAATATCTCACCCTCACCTCTCTCCTTCCTCGCCAGCACTCCTTCACCTTCATCACCGCCCGTGAGATTCTCCCATCACCACACTACCACTACCTCCATTCCTTCACCTTCTCAGCATCGCTGGAGAGCTCCGTTGCCATACGCGATCGAGGAGGTAAAGGCGAAACTAATATGGAAAGCGATTTGAAAACGAGGGTTTAGCTTCTATGCGAAATCTTCGTCATCGTCGATGGGAGAGAGGGCAAATACTTCGTAAAGTTTCGTTGGCCTTCATTTCCAGCCAACTTCCTCTAGTAAAGCCCCTCTTTTCTCCATCTCTTCTTCCTCCACAAATCCCAATCTATGAAAGCTGATTCTTTTGTTCATCTAGAAGATATCCTTCATAAGGTTTGCCGTTCTCGTCGCCTTGCAACTCTAAATTCCAAAATTTTTGCTTTTGGCTTTGTCATAGAGAGCTTGATTTTGGGTTTGCATTTTTTGGTTTTGAATTAAAGTAATGGAGGTAGAGGGTTTGTCACAGATCAAACTTTCGAACAAAGGCCATATAAGCTAGAATTTGATTGTTTAAAACAGAAATAAACAATAAAACCCAACGCAGATTAGAATAACAAGATGAAACCTTTTCACGTCATTCAAATTTTAATTTAACAAAAGAAATAAAGAAAGAACCAAAACCTTATGTGGCGTAGTCTGCGAAGAGGCGAGATATCTTATCTGTGACCTTCTCCTTCAAAGTTTGCATCTTGAAAGAGTAGAACTCAGCTATCCCATTAATGATTATGGGTTCAAAGTAGGAAACATTAGAACGAGTCCACATAGCATGCTTATAATTACATGCTTATACCTCTAATTAGAGGTATAAGCATATATTTTTTTAAAATTTTGTTATATATTGTATTTATTTAGATTTAAAGTATATGCTGCTTTCTAAGATTTTTTTTGTACCCAGTATCTCAAATAAATTAATTTTCATAATACTGGTGTTACAGAAAAATGCAGAACTGAAAATTAATTAATTTGAGATCGGGTGCAAAACAAATCTCGTAAAGCAAAGATATACTTTAAATCTAAATAAATACAATATATAAAAATTAAAAAAATATGCTTATACCTCTAATTAGAGGTATAAGCATGTAATTATAAGCATGCCATGTGGACCCACATTAGAACTCAACTAATCTCTTTATTTTATTTTTTTGGGTTTTGAATTAAAGTAATGGATGAAGAGAGCAGCTATCCACAAATCAAAAATTTTTGGGTTTGATTTTGTTTTTCCTATTTATTTTCTCAAAAAATAAGTTATGCCCCCGTCATTAAAATTTTTGCCACCACCCCCAACTGTCATTAAAATTCCGATCCGCCACTGGTTTTGGTTTGACGGAGGTGGTAGCTGAAACTGATGGTCGGTGGCTGTGTTCTCTTCCCTCTCGTCTTTGAAGCTCACGACCACGTAGTCCAGATTTTGGTTCTTAGTCCTCTCACCAGCCAGCCACGTGGACATCTTCAATTGATACCCAACGGCGTTAGTTTAGTTGTGAGTGAATTGTGATAGTTGCAACTTTTTAAATGTTTTTTGGTATTTATGGTCCTTTCAATTGTTTTTTGTGTTGGGTGCTCTTAATATAATAATTTATTAGCTTATTTAGACCTTCACCCTATTTTAAAACGAATGAACTAGCAAATCTGTATGTTAGATTTCACTCTTCGGCAGTTGGTAGGAAAGAAGATCCATGAAACTACCAAATCTGTATGTCAGATTTCACACTTGGGCTTCAACACGTAGCTGCCGCCTGCATACTTGGCATCTTTTGTGGACTCAAAAATGGTCAAAGAATAGTATCAAAGAAAAAAAAAATGGTCAAAGAAACGTCGTCGTCTGCCACCTCAATGAAGAATCCTCTACTCTGCTCTCCACCCACCACACGCATGCTCCCTTCCCAATTTATTCCCAAATTTGTATTTATTTTTATATGATGTCCTTGAATCAAGTTGAATGTAAACTATTTTAATATGATTCCTTTTAAAAAGAAATATAGGCCATGTACCCTCCAGTACAGTGTAATATAATGGGAATACAATGGGCTTTTTTGGTGTTATTTATAAGGTATAGAGAAAATGTTTTTATTTTATTTTATTTATTTATAAGTTATCATTAGATTTTTCACTTAAATGTATGATTTTATCTGGTGTTGGATGCTAGGTGTGTTGGTTCACCAAGAAGATGAATGAGTCATATTATAACTCTCAATAATTATGCTTGTCTAAAAAACCCGAGGTCTGGTTGGTTTGGTCTGACCCGGTCTGATCCGACCCGATCTAGGATAAGAAAAAAATTGGGCTGAGATAATTTGACCTGGACCGAACCAAACTGCTTGGGTTGGACTGGACTTCGGTCCAGGGCTTAGACCCCATGGACTGGTCCGGTCTGACCCGAGGTCCTTTTTTTTTTGGTAAATCACCACTACATTGAGCCACTCACTGAAGTCTAGACATCCTAATGTACTTTTTAATTTATAGGAATCACTTTTCACTATGTCACTCTTTATTATTTTAGGAAGTCGGGTGAAAACAGGAAGCTAAAATATTGCATCTCAAGAAGCGCAAAAAAAAAAAAAAAATCGGATTGTCCGGACTAGTCCAGCGAGTCTAGCTTGGCCCGATCCAAACGAGCTCGAGTTGGTAGATTAGACCGAACTGCACTCGAGCCGATTTTTTTCAACCCGAGGCCATTCCATATCGGGTCAGACCTCGGGTTGACCTCCAACCTGATTTGACCCAGTCCTTAGACATCCCTACTCACAGTGGTGGTGCTAGGCAAAGACCATTGTGAGTGATGTGTTCGCCATGTTCATAGAGAAGATTGGGAGACAATAATACCACTAGGCACTGACAGTGGTAAGTGATGTTGTCGTTTACTTCAACAACAATATGGATGTAGGTGTGGCCGGTGGAGGCGAGAAATGGCGGGGAAAATGAAAAATGAATGAGAGGTGTAACAAAACTCTTAAATATAAGACATAATTGACGTAGATAGTACTACCTCCGGTCCTAATTATAAGAGCACTTTTATAGTGCAATTTACACTACAAAAGTATTCCTATAATTAGGACCGGAGGGAGTATCACATATTTTATAATAGTTAGGATGGGAGGTAGTTTCAAATATCTTATAATCATTATTATCGTGATAAATCTGACTAAAAAGCATTGAAACATTTTTATCTTAGTGAGATCTTGATTAACATTGTAGAAATGTAACAGAGTTGAATCAAACAAGACATAGTTTTTAATATTTAAAATTTGAATCAAACATGTTATAGTTTTTAATATTTAAAATTATAGTCAAAATCTTCATGAATAAAAAAACATAATTAATATATCAGCAACATATCATATCTAAGAATCTTAACTAAACAACCATAATTTAGAGAATAGATTTCTTCATAAATTTATTTTTTAATTAATAAATTATAATAATCTTTACTTAAATCGACCACAATTTTAGACATAAAAAATTATAATAAAATAAAAGGAAAAATTATTCATAAGAATCTAATTATTTTTAAAGACTGAGTTTAAATTGTTAAAAGTATTTAACACACAAATTTTTTTGAGAACAAATAGTTTCTACACAAGTTTTTATAAATATTTTTAAGAAATAAAAATATATTTATTTGTTTTTAAAAAATAGATAACATAATCTTTTCACATGGGGACAGAGATCTTCTCTTGCCTTGAACTTCACGTGCGTCAAAATTGTAGGTGATGTACAATCTGGCACTGAGGAGGCATGTAAATGAAGAGTAAAAACAAGGGTCAACTTATTAACAAGTTTTTGGTTGAGATAATAAACGGTTTTATCTTATAAAAATGAGAATATAAGTTTGAATATTAGAAAAACACACTTTAGATAAAAAATTTATGCTGATTTTAACACTTTTACCCGAAAAATAAATAAATCACAAACTACAATTTGTTTCCCAATATGAAAAATGAGGTTAATGTATACAAGTTGGTAATTTAAGTAGGCTTTCTCTTTAGTTGACTTGGACTTGTGACTTGTGACTTGTGAGTAAGCGAGATCTAGGGATAGATGGGAGAAAAACAAAGAGAGATCTAAGAATATCTTTGACCTGGTAAACAAAAATGTAAGTACAGTGAACTAGAATCTTGTAAAGTCGATGAAGAGGGAGAGAGGACCACAAGCCTTTTTGGATGTTTCTCAATCTTTAACAACAGAACTACACCATGGGACAGTAACAATTCCATCCCACAAGTTTGTCTTGTGGTTATCCCAAAAGTTGAGATGGGAACATAACTGGCACCACAACCTAATTCCAGATATATTGTTAGTTAAAATATATCGTTTAATAATTTCATTAAGTGTTTTGTTTAATTTTTATTTTTTTATCTCTATCTAAAAAAGTTCATATTTTTTGATCTAATTTCTTCAAAGTTGCCTCTAATAATTTTCTTTGTATATGTCCGAACCAACTTAAAACAATTTTCTATAGATGCCACTGCTAATATTTCTTCGTATATGTTTATTTTATTAGAGTAATAATATTTAAATATACAATAAATAATCATCTATTGTCCCTACTAAAACTGATTTCCTTTTGTTTCTATTCCCTCTTTCCCCTTTGACAAGGCGGGAAGTATTATTGCTGCCCAAGTTATAGAGTTCAACTTTTCACTGCTACAACGATCTCAAATCTATACAAGTACATATATGTGTGTGTTTATATATATATATATATATATATATTTATATATATATATATATATATATATATATTACATACATGCTTAGGATGCTGAAATCCTCTTAACGGACATGGCTGTTACTCTGCTGATAAGTGACATCATTCTCTGTATTAGCTCTTCAAATGAGGGGCGTTGCTCTGGATCACTGTTCATATTCATTTGAGTGACACGGATTGTAGTTTTAGTTAAGTAAGAGGGAATACACAGAGAGTTAATATCATTGTTAGCTTCTACAGATTGATGGAATTTTTGTTTTGGTCCTTATCGTTTCAAATAGTTGGTTTTGGTCCCTTTAGTTAGTTTTATAAGGATTTAGTCTAGCTATAGAAATAAAAACTAAAACTTGTTATAAATATAAGGACCGATCGTTGAACTCAAATCAAATGAAATTATAAGGACTAAAACCGTTGATTTGAAAATATATGGACCAAAACCAAAATCCGGTCAAATTGTAAGGAGTAACAATGTTATTTAACCCATATAAGCGTATGTGTGTAGAAGAAGCACCTGTGCCAGCAGTCACGGATGATATTGGCTACGTGGGGATCAATCCCCTCCGGCAGGTCCAATCTTCTATCCATAAAGCCCACCACTCCAACAACCTTCAGCATGCAACGAAATGGTTATGCAAAATTAACTGTAGAATCGGACCCTAATTCTCCACGCATGAGTTTTCTGAGCAATAATGAGGGAGAGACCTGCAAGGAGTTCAAATTGTTCCATGGAACAGATTGGCTCATTAGCTCCCAAAGGATGACGCCAAAACTGAACACATCACACCTGTTTCAAGAAAGAAATGAAATCATCATATAATAAAGCACTATCCATCCCATTTATGATATTTCAAAGTTGTGGGGGTGACTTCTGTCTGGGATTATATAAGGTTTTTCTTAATTTAACCTATTTTGTCAGTAAATTTTAAGCTTTTAACGTGATCATTGAAGTCTTTAGTTTGTAGACATCACTTCTCATTTGAAGGTTCGTTTCGAAGGACTTCAGGAGCCATCCACTGAGGCTGCATATTGATGATAAAAAAAAAAAAAAAGCCTTGTTAGCAAAAGAGAGCACACTGCAGGCAAATTGCAATATACTGTAACATGAAAAAGAAGAAGAGGAGAGCTCCTTTTTTTCTTGTTACAGCAGTTCAAATCAGATGTTGTATGTAGAAAGAGCAAAAGTGGGTGCGTCATTACAGTGCCTCTTCCAGATATTGTATTCAAGAAGGTTCCATCTTTCAACCTTGACAAGCCAAAGTCTCCAACCTGAGAGATAAAAATTAAGATTCGTTTCTTAATTGATAAATAGACAAATCCAGCCTGCTTGAATCTAACAAAGGCATTAGCAAGAACATATTACCTTAACTGTCCAGTTTTTATCAACAAGAAGGTTAGAAGACTTCAAGTCTCTATGTACAATTGGTGGATTTCTGTGATGAAGGTAATTCACGCCTTTGGCCTGAAAAAGAGAATAGACTGGTTTACACATGAACACTTCAAAAGTGATGGTCCAGAAAGCTACTAGCTTACACTAAATAAATTTTAGAAAGAGAGAGATGGAACGCACAACATCAAGGGCCATCCGTAGACGCCTTCTAAGGTCTAATGTCTGATTGTTGTTCATGTGAAGAGTTTTGAAGAGGCTTCCCCTATCATGCATAATAAACATCAATGTAAGATACAAAATGGAAAGAGTAACGGATATTTTACTGTTTAATATTAGTTAATCCTAGAAATGCCTTTTCTGGTGAACCATAATTGAAATAGATAAATAACAAGATCCCACCTATTGTTACCCACATCATCATCATATAACAAAAAAACTCAACAGAATGTAGGCATGAATACAAATTTATGTGCACCTAAATACAAGCTCATTGACTAAATTTGATTTACAATCAGCTTAAGCTGAAGATGTCCTATCTTACCTGGGTAAAAACTGTGACTATGGCAACCCTTTCCTGTGAATATACAACTCCCATGAACAGAAAAACATTAGGATGTCTCAATCTCTTCATTATATCAATCTGAAATATGCATACATGAGGATCAGTATCCAGTTTGTTGTTTCACAAGTATGAAAAATAAAGAACATATTTTTGAGATACCTCTTTTGTGTAGTTTTTTAATGCATCTTCAGTGTATCCATTGCCAAAGTAAACCTTAACAGCAACATCCTAATGAAAAGAGAAGTTTCAGGGCAGGTGCCATGTTAATGCTCCTACGTACTGTAACAATAGAAGATTATGTAAACATGAAGTTATACCGATCCATTCCAAATCCCTTGGAGAACAGTAGCATAAGACCCTGCAAGGCGGAGATAAGATCAATATAAATACTTTAAGACTCTTGCACCAGAATTTTCTTTGGCTTCCTTCCCTCCACAAAAATATAAATCAAATATTTCCTTTTAGCTTGTAATAGAATCAAATAATCATCCACTCAACCTAGTATTTTCCTTTGAACTGGGCTTACTTGTGATATAAGGTATTTGTCCCAACAGAGAAAACTGAAAAGTGATACCAGTAGTCTACATTAAGTTTTCTGAGACTGCTCCTTAAACTAACGTTATTGGCAACTTATTTTTGACATGGTGTGAATCTTTATTAGCAGAACTTCAGCCTAGCAAACTTCAAATAAAATCATTTTAGAATTCCAGCTTACCTTGTCCAATCTCCTCTCCTAATTGAAGATCTTCCCATTGGATTTCACACTCTACAGCTACATTTGACTCATTATCCCCTTTGCTTGATGAACTTCCATGGCTCCCTGTACTGTCCCTGGAGCTTGGTAATTGCACTCTTTCTTGCTGCTTTTGCACATGATCTTCTGTCACTGAATTTGTTGCTTCTGGCTCCAAATTCTTTGGGTCACAAGAAGAGCCAAATCTTAACAATGAGTGTTCATGAACAGAAGAACCATGACATTCATGGCACTCTCCTAATGAAGCAGCAACAGAATGATCCTGGGAAACATGAAAAGATGTATATCCAGGAGCTTTCGAGTATGCTGTCTCTTTAGTGGAAGAAAAATTAGTTCTATTAAGGTTTTCTCCTTTCTCCTCTTTGTTAGGAGCATTCTGGTGTGAGCTTAGTGCCAGTGAACCTCCAGCCAATTCATTTTTGTTCTTCATTTCCTTGCTTGCTAAATCATCAATCGAGCAATTATTTTTTACACTTACATTATCTTTCCCACATTTTTCACTTCTTCTCATCTGCAGCTTAGCAAAGACACTGGCCACCTGACAAATTTTAATCAGACAGCTTATCAGACATCTTAAACAGAAAAGAGTAGCCTAAGTGGTTCAATATACAATTCTGAAATGAGTATTGCACACTACGGATCATAACAAGACACTAACTATAAATGACTAAAATTATTGCACTCTATGGCTCATCAAGAATATTCGCTTTATTAATACAGATTATTTTCATCAATTCCACAACGTACCATCCAGCTATTTAGTCCTTCCTAAGATTCATAAACCAAGCGAGGGAGATAACATGAAACTAATGCATGCCTCGATAAAATTTTATTTATTCATGTGGACTTGAACAAAAACGTGGCTGCTTCAAGTTTTTTATTCCCAACCATGTCTTTAATGAAATGTAGTAATCATATAGATTAACTCTAAAATGGCTAAATAAAAGGATATTTTACAATTTTGGAAGGTCTTGAAGATTCAGCAGTTGGTTCATCCTTCTCTGAGGCCCTCGCTACTGATCCTTTTTCTCCATGGTGATGACTGGAATTTGATTTTCTTTCCTAAAAATCAAAATGTGGAGGCACACCTCAGAAAAAAGATTCGCGTACTAAAAGTAGCATATTGAATATATGTTCAAGCAGATCACAGAAACATACAAATATACCGCACTTCTCAAGTTTATCAACTTCCTCATGTGTTGACGTATCCCTGGAACCCATACGAACATTGCATGTATCATCTGTATGTCGGCCAAGAAGTTTTGATGCCTGGTAGATTTAAGAAAGTGTTCTATCAATAAATTAAGCAAATGAGATGAAATGTACATAAGAAAGAGCCGTAAAGAAAAAACAATTAGAAATTGTAAATGAAACTTGTAAGAACCAAATTGGAAACAGATGATGCAATCTGTGGCACTGGTGCAATCAATGGCGGTGGATGCCACTGTATCCTCTTGAAGTTTAACCTCTGTACTCCAGATGCTCCATTAACACCGGATTTCTCGCAGTTAGTTCTCATATTTTCAGAACCTATACAATTAAATAAGGCTGCATCACTTGAAACTGTGATGACACCCGTGAGTTCACCATCCTCAAAAAGAGGAGATTTTGTCACCATGGCCATAAATAATTCACCGGCCTTCTTCTTAAAAGGAAACTGCCCTGACCATGGCGAACCAGAGATCAACCTTTTCAGAATTTTCTGCAAAGGTGCATGATATTCTTCAGTGATTAAGAGCTCAGCAACTCTTTGACCAATAATTTCGTGCTTTTTCCAACCGTACAGAGTTTCCGCTGAATGATTCCTGAAATGAAGATCAGTCTCAGTCCAAGAGCATTCTGGAAAATTTTAAATTTCACGGGTAATTGTTCAAACTTTTAAACGAAAAAATAAAAGATTGCTGTTGAATTGGAAAGTGAAGGGCAGATGAAAGTTTTCAAGGTAAGACAAAAAGGCCACTTTTGGTCCCCACCTAACAACTTAATCTCTCTGGTCCAATGCTTCTTTGGAATGATGTCAAAGCCTGAAGTGGATGTGAATTCGTCACTATTCATGCTTGCACCCCAGCATGCCCTCTCATTGAGGAGCACAATAGGTATCCAAGCTTAGGCCCTCAGCTTAAATATTAAACTGACCCTTTTAAGTTTTTTTGTTAATCTTTCCTCAGTGGGTTTGAGTGTTCATACTATATGTGTTGATTTCCAGTAGATCAAACAGTATCAAAGGCTAATTACCATAAGTTTAGCTTTGACATGTTTATCAATGCTAAAGTGTAAATATGCCCAGGAAATTTTCGCTGAGGGCAATGTTGCACCATAAGTTTTTTTGAGGTTAAGTGTTACCTTGAAAGTTTCAAAACTTAGCAATGTTGCCCCATATCATTAAAAAAATATTGACCGTTAAAAAATTGAAGTTAATTGAAAAAATTTTAATGGTGAGGAGCAACATGTTCTATTTTAACACTTCCAGTAACATTAAACCCAAAAAAACTAATGGGGTTTCATTGTTCTTGACTGAAAACTTCCGAAGCAAATTTGTACGTTAAACCAATATCAAATATTGGGAAATAAAAATAGTTCAGAAATTTCACCAACCAAAAAAAAAAAAGGAAGAAAAGGTTCAGAAAACCCAATGATCCTTGCTTTTTGCCAGAACGTATGACCAATAAGAAGGGGCAGTTTCTCCTCAAGACCCTCGATCCTAAGTAAAGCATACTCTCTCCAATATCTCTAACTCAAAACCTAATACAGAAGGCTGAGCATTAATCTTAAGCATATCTATGCAGCAATGACGCATCATGAAAATCTTCCCTTCCCCTATTTCATTGAGAAATGCTCTCACTGCTGTAGATTTGCTTAAACTTGAAACTTGTTTCTCACTGACCATTTATCAACCACCACATCTACATATACAATGGAGCGTTCTCAATGGACTCCGAATCAAATTTAAAATACGATAATTTCCCCCCCACAGTACGCTACTGTTTCATTGAAAACTGCAACATCATGAATCTTCTTAAAGAATTTTCTTATTTCGAAAAAGAAAATTCTCACAAACAGTCAAGTCAACCTAGTGGAAATGCAAGAAATTCAGGGTTATTAAAAAACAAGAATCATACCAGTATATGATCTCTCCAGGCGACGCGTCGTATACAAAAACAGCGTTACCCATACATACATTCCAACACGCTTTTGTACGGACTACCAGACGAGAAGAATCCAGAAATCAAACTCATGTTTGAATCTACGACGACGTCTTCCTCAATATCTTTCACCTTCGAATTCCTTTACTGTATCAGCTCACTGAACCGCTCTTGTAGCTTCGCTTGCTTTGCCTCCAAACTTTGACACCAATCCAACACTGCCTGGTAAAGATTTTCTCTCTTCTGTTCGTCGGCCATTATTGAAGTCGCTGAAGTCTCTGGGATTGAGAGATGCGCGACGTCCTTTGGCCAGAGTAATAGTTTATTCTCAAGGTGGTCACTGCGCATTTTAATATATATATATATATATGTGTGTGTCAGATATGTATATTTATTGCGACTGTGTAAGAACATCGAGACTGACAACTTCCTGCCACGTGTCAGAGGTTGGCACGGGATGCTATCAGGTACGGACGGATGTTTAATTAGTTTCAGAGTGGACCAATCAGATGTAAGCTTGTGGAACCTTTGCCGCGATTGGAGGTTTGGAGCATTGGGCGAGACCGCGAGATGAATATGGCGGGATTCAAATTCCAGAAATGCCACTGTATGATATCAATATTGGGCGGGTTGGCGGTAGAGCGAAGCGCTTAAAACCTATCTCGACTTTAAAAAAGTTTCGGTAGGAAAAAGTCGGGTTATAGATAATGATTTATATTTGGATTGATGGTGGTAGAAGTGGCGGGGCCACGTCAAAAAGTTTGAGAAAGCGTTATGGAAAAACCAGATTCTGAGCTTTTTCCTTAACTCGACTTTTTTGAGGCTTTTTTGACTTAAAGTTCAACCAACGAAGGGGCAATTCAAAAAGAAAAAATTTAGCTTTTTTTCTCATTGGGTCGTTGGCTTAAAAACCACTGAAATTTTTATACATTAACGCTAAAACATAAGCTACTCCAAACAGCCCATTTACATTAAAGTCCTGCAGCCTTTAGTTGGAAAAAAATAATGGAGTTAGGTTGTTGGCACTGCACTGCATTTTCAAATACTGCACTTGCGAGTCAAGATATGGAGATTGGAGAGACAATGATTATGTTTTGAGTTAGTCCACTCCATGACAAACATATTAATGAACCTCTCAAACCTCACTTACGTTTGTGTTGCCCAAACGCGATTTTAATTATTTTGTTTGGATAAGATTTTGATCAATTTGACTGTTAAGCCTAAAGATACTTATAAACATAAGCCAAAATGAATTGCTTTTCATTTGTCCAACGAGTCTGTGCCTATTTGGATTAGAGTGGTAGATGTGACTTTTTTTTTCCCCTTTTAATATAGCTTTTTTTTTTCTTTTTCCCCTTCTAGTATAGAACATGTATGTCTAGCCTCTAGGGTTAGTGGTTGATTGATATTGGATCGGTATACTTCTTAAATGATGTCTAAAGTTAAACTCCAATGAGAAGGTGATCGCTTTCGGTGATAACTATGAAGGAGATATCACAAAGCGTCCTCGAGATCATTGTCTTTACACAAGTAAGACGTTTCGCAGGAGGGTGGGGTGTGTGCACATTGACCGAATGTAAAGTAATGGAATAGAGAATGGATCGATCGCACCTGGTGAATGTCCTCCTATTTATAGTGATCATCTAGAGTTTCAGTCTCCCATCTGCACTTGCGAGTCAAGATATGGAGATTGGAGAGACAATGATTATGTTTTGAGTTAGTCCACTCCATGACAAACATATTAATGAACCTCTCAAACCTCACTTACGTTTGTGTTGCCCAAACGCGATTTTAATTATTTTGTTTGGATAAGATTTTGATCAATTTGACTGTTAAGCCTAAAGATACTTATAAACATAAGCCAAAATGAATTGCTTTTCATTTGTCCAACGAGTCTGTGCCTATTTGGATTAGAGTGGTAGATGTGACTTTTTTTTTCCCCTTTTAATATAGCTTTTTTCTTTTTCTTCTAGTATAGAACATGTATGTCTAGCCTCTAGGGCTAGTGGTTGATTGATATTGGATCGGTATACTTCTTAAAGGATGTCTAAAGTTAAACTCCAATGAGAAGGTGATCGCTCAGTGATAACTATGAAGGAGATATCACAAAGCGTCCTCAGATCATTGTGCTACACAAGTAAGACGTTTCGCCAGAGGGGTGGGGTGTGTGCACATTGTGACTGAATGTAAAGTAATGGAATAGAGAATGGATCGATCGCACCTGGTGAATGTCCTCCTATTTATAGTGATCATCTAGAGTTTCAGTCTCCCATCTGTGCTTCCGCGTCTTTCCTCAATCGTGGCCTCTCACGACCTGCATGACTTCCGCTCTACTACTTGCACTATCCAGGATTATAGGCATGATCATGGGATGATTGATATTTTACCTGATTGAGGATGATCTTATCATAAAGTACCCTTACTGGGCCTATATTCTGTCGGGCCCATTACATAGGTCCATAACTGTTGCCCCCAAGCTCGGTAGCTCAGGTTCTTGATCTGCCGAGGTTATTCTGTTGCCCAGTCCCAACCTCATGGGTCTAGGGATTTTCTGGCACCTTGCCGATTGCCTGCCGAGTTTCACTGAGCGCAAGGAACTTCAAAGCTCTCTTACCTCCTGCTAATTTGTCCGTGGGCGCTTGATGACGTAGTCTTTGATATACTTTCCGTACTTACTTTGGTCCGACGTGTATGCCGTGAGCGTATCCCAGGATCCTTTGTCCGAGGTCATTTGCTTTTATGGTACCTGGGATTACCTCGGACTATTCACATTCTGAGTTTTCCATCCCTTGCCACGTGTTGCCCCCAATCCGGGGTATCATGCAAGCTTGCGGGCGTACGAGTAGGTGTGATTGCCCATGGAACAAGGCGTCTGTTCAGCTGCCCGCATCACAGCGAATAACCACCATTTTTAAGATAGCGGCCATGCGCCCCCAACAGCCGCCTTCGGTTATCGTGCGCAATAAATGCCCACGTCATTTCATATTCGTCATAATTATATTTGAGGGTTTTTAGGCCTATCTCCTCGCATTCGACGTAACCTTTCACGTCCTTGCCGTTTCAACTTCGTCCCTCAAACTTCTCACCCTTATAAATTCTGGCTCATTGCTCCTCTTTATCATTTTACTTCAGATTGTATCTGCCTTCTCCGAAAGAGTTCCTCAGTTTCCAAAGTCCTCTTGTTTCGAAGTTCTTTGCCTCTTCCAGTTTTTCTCTACCAGGTACCTTCAACGCTTCTCTAGTCTCTCTTTTTTGTTTGCGTTGTGTGTTGAATTCTTTCTGATGAACCAGTTCTTCGTACCATCTCTCTTATAATCAATTTGGGTACTTTGGGTTTATCCATGTCACATTGTGAGTTTTGTCTTGAAATCATTCTCCATTTGTTGTCTTCATTTTCTGAATGTGCATGTGGGTATTGACTGACTGTGATGACCTTCGGATTTCCTCTCTGAACAAGAAGCGTTGATAACAAACGTTGAGATACTAGTATTTGGTCTGAGTTACGTCAATATTCGCGGATTTTTGCATCTGTTTGTCAGAAATCCTCGCCTATTTTATTTTCACAGTTTCTGGGTTTGCTTGTTCCCATTCTACCTCTGTTTTCAATTTTTGCCTCCTCATTCTCTTTGTTCATTCAAATGGACTCAAACTCCAACGTACCCTTAGACATGTATGGTAGGCCCATCCCTGAGGGAGACAGGGAAATACTTGAGCATATCTCTGCATCCACCAAATTCTGGCTTTAGTCAATTCTCCCAACTGAAAAAGAGAAGAGAGAAGCCTTACTTCGTATACCCAGGGGGAGTGGGAGTAGGGAGGAGTTCCGAGTTCCTCCCCTACCTACCTTTAATCCTTCCACTATCGCAACATCCCTTTTCCGAGCTCTAACTCCAAGCCCTATTAGCCCTACCTCGAATATGTCAACTCGGGGCCCTACGCCCTGTGACGAATGCTACTATAAGGCCATCGAGCTTGCTACGCTTGATCGTGATAGGGAGGCTGAGTTGCTGTTGGACAAATGCCGATGTAACATTGTTCCTCCGACCAGATCAATCTATGACGGGAGAATCCGTGTATTCCGGTCCTTCCCAAACGCCCATTAACACGGAGCCCGTCGTTAGTAGCACCGTGACACGCATGAAAAATTCAATGACTGCGAGAGATGTTGCACGAGTTGTCCGGGGTGGGGAGGGATATGACATATGCCTACCTCAAATAGATGAGTCGGTCGCCTCTTGTCGATCGAGTGATAGGGATCCCCATTTCTTTTATTTTTACCGAGACATTGTAACCCGGCTTGGCCTACAATTCCCTTTTACCAACTTCCAAATGTGCCTTCTGCGCCATTTGCATCTTGCCCCCTCTCAACTACATCCTAATGGCTGGGCTTTCGCCATTGCCTTCGAGAATTTTTTTAAAGCAAAAAATCCTTGTCTTTTGTAGTTTCTTTGCTCCGTTGGAGACCAATCATACCGTCGAGGGACAGCATACATGGTTTGGTTGGACCTCCCTCCGAGCTGCCCATGGCCGCAAGTTTCTTAAGCCCTTTACCGATTCGTGGAAAAGGTTCAAAAATTCCTTTTTCAAGGTTGTTGCCAAACCCGGCCAAGTTCCTGGTTTCTCCAATCTCTTCATCCTGGGGAAATTGAAGAACGCTTTCCATTATACTGGTGCATTGGTTACCACAAGCTGTCATCCAAAGACTTCGTCCCCTTAGCCAACAGTCTTTCCGAGGCCGAGGATGAGGCCATTCTTGCCCTTACAAAGCTTGCTAGTAAGAAGGGAAAATTAGTGGACTTGACTGACTATATTTCAACCTCTTTAATCAAAAAATGACCCCCCCGCGAGTACGAATATGATCATTTAATGTTGTGTTATTTTGTTTTTTGCTATGCAGACAATTGATCATTGTTCTTTATTTTTCAGGTTGGCCAATGGGGAAACAACCCGTATACCTTGATGTGACTTGCCGCGATGAGGAAACCACGGGTTCGACCCTGGTAGGAGCCTCAGCGGGCGACAAACGCATAGCGCCTGAACTGGCCCTGCAAGCCCTCACAAAAAAGGTCAAGGTCACCAAGAAAAAGGCTGCTGTTGTTCCAACTCGCGAGGCCACGCCGACGCCTTCTCCTCCCATTCTAGATTCTGAGCCCCACACCGCCGAGCTTGAACCCGCTGCTACCGGCCAACTAATTCAGCTCCCTCGGTCCCATGTTTGGGAGCACAAGGTCACCAAAGGTCTCCGCCTGGGTCTTTGTCCTCCCGAGCATTATTTTAATGGGAAGCCGCTGTCTAACCCTGAGATTAAGGAGCTTCGAGACATGGAGCATACCTGCTTAAAAATTGCCGGGCTGTGTTAGCTTGTGGCCTACCTGAAAGAAAAGCATGCCCTAGCTTAGGAGGAGGTGAAGAGTGCCGAGGCAGAGAGAGACAAAGCTAATGGCCTGGTCACTCGAACACTTCAGGACTCGTAGGGTGCCAAAGCGGAGATGGACAATTTGCGCGGTGAAGTGCAAGCGGTTAGGGCTGAGAGGGAAAGCCTCCTTCAGGAGCTTAAACAAGCTCGGGAAGGTTTGCAGAAGGCCGAGTCGGAGGTAGCCAAGAGGCAGAAGATTCATGAGAATGACGTCGATTCCATGTGCAAGCACAAGGCTATTATTTCCGAGTTGGAGGCGGAGGTCAAGCATTACAAAGAGGGCTTTGTTGCTGCTCGCGCTGACGTCTCTAAGCTAAAAACTGGTGTCAAGGATGCCTTCGACAATGCTTTGGAGCAAGTCCAATTCTTGAACCCGACCGCGACGTTGAACCTTGAGGGGGTGCATTATAATGCTTATATTGAAGATGGAAACTTCATCCCTCCCCCTTCAGCGTCCGTCAGCCCTAGCGCTCCTGCACCCGAGGTTATCCTGGAGGACAGAGGCGAGGTCACTCCTCCCAACTCGGCCAACCCTAACGTGGATACTCCTGCTGCTGAATTACACTAAGCATAGCCTCATATGTAGCTCTAGTTTTCTTCGTTTTAGGTTGATAGACGCCTTCCTCTGTGGAATTTAGGACACTTTCTTATTGATGCCTTCCCCCAACTTTACTTGTAATCATGTCTTGGATGTAAAAAGCACAATATTTTGTAATAGCTTAGCATTCCTGCACTCATATTATGTAAACAATTTTGACTTAATGAAAAGCATTTACTTTTCTCCTGTACCTCGGTTTTTTTAACCCGCAAATTTTTGTCGGGTCTGACTTGTCATTTACATCAGTTTTTCTTGTGAATTCCTTCTAATCCCCCGTAACTTTGTTTGACCGAGATATTATGCGGAAGACGTATGAACACATTCCGTCCGACTTGATCAAAGTCGGCGAAACTGTTTTCACTTATCCGAGTTTAGCTCGCCATAGGCCAATTTATTAGCTTAAGTGTTTTTTTTGTAAACTGGATTTGGTTTTAATCCATTTATTGTAATGGATTTGGCGGCACCGCCGCTTTCAACATGACATCTGAAAACGGGTTTTCGCACCTCGGATTCATACACGTTTAACTTTGTTCATGAAAACTGGTTTTCTTACCATGGATTCATGAACTTAGGGCGGCTCTGCTGCTATGACATGATTTATGAAGTCGGGTTTTTGTATCTCGGATTCATACATGCTTAAATTTTTACATGATTTATGAAAACTGGTTTGTTCACCATGGATTCATACATGCACCTTACTTTGGCGATATCGCCGTCTCGACATGATTTCTGAAAATGGGTTCCTGGACCCATCATTCTTTATTCATTCATTCATTCATTCGGCGATAACTCCGTCATACATGATTCCCATAGGAATTTACAAATTGTGACCAGGATATCTGAAAATAAACGAAATGAAGGAAAATTCTGAAAATAAATGAGGTGAGGCATCTCACTAACTCGAGACTTGACGGGGATTTCATAACCCGAGGCCATGTTGGTCTTGGTGGATCAACTGTAGTAGGCTTTCAGCTTATCTGCGTTCCTTGTTCTCTTGACCGCCTTTTTCCTTAATGATTCCAGCATATAAGCTCTTTTTTCAAGCTTTCCTTTAATGCGATACGAGCCTTCCCAGTTTGCTGTAAACTTTCCGTCATTGGCATTTTTATTGCCTATGTCGGCCCTCTGAAGGACAAGGTCACCTTTTTCAAATGACGGAGGTTGGATCTTCCTGTTGTATCAGGTTGCAATGAGTTGTTTGGTGGCCATGTCTTGGCAGTGTGCCGTGACTCTGACCTCGTCGATCAGGTCCAACCCCACTGTAATAGCCTCGCTATTCTCCATCTCTTCATGAAGAGCCTTAATTCTCCTCCATGAGGGCTCACCGACTTCAACCGGAATCATTGTTTCGCATCCATAAGTCAACCGAAAGGGGGTTTCCCCAGTAGATGTTTGAACAGTAGTCTGATGTCCCCATAGAACGGAGTATAAATGTTCCACCCAGCTGGATTTAGCCTCTTCCATCCGCTTTCTCAATCCATCGACAATAACCTTGTTGGCCGCTTCAGCTTGCCCGTTAGATTACGGATGTTCTACGGACGCAAACTGATGCTCAATACTGAAATCGGTTACCATATCTTGGAACCCTTTATCGATGAACTGTGTTCCGTTGTCCATGATTATCTCTGCCGGGATCCCAAACCGAGATATAATATTCCGCTGAAGAAATTTTTGCACCCGAGCCAAAGTTATCGTAGCTAGTGGCTCTGCCTCAATCCATTTGGTGAAGTAGTCCACTGCTACTATCAACCATCGCAATCGCCTCGCCGGTCTTTGGTTTAAATGGTCCCAACAAGTCCATGCCCCATTTGTAAAATGGCCATGGAGCCGAGATCGTTGTTAGTTCTGATGGGGGAGCCCGTATTACATTGGCGTGTTTCTGGCAGCTCTCAAATTTTCGCACATGATCTTTAGCATCACGTGCCATTGTAGGCCAATAATAACTAGCTCGTACCGCTTTCCGGGCTAATGCCTTAGCGCCCATATTCTGGCCGTTTATACCTTCATGGATCTCAGCCAAAACATACTGGGATTCCTCGGGGTTAAGGCACTTTGACATGGGGGAGTGGAGACCCTTTCGATACAATTGGTCATCCATCATTATATATGCAGCCGCCGCCCTCACCAGCTTCTTTGATTCAATCGCATCTTCCGGGATGATTCCTCTTTCTAGATAATCGGTGATTGGCTTTCTCCAGTCACTTGACTCCGAGATAATCATTACACAACTGGGTTCTGACAAGCTCTGCTGGATCACTATTCTGAGATTTCCGGAGCCCTTGGTACTAGCGAGTTTGGATAAAATGTCAGCCCGTGTATTTCCCCCCTCGGAATGTGTGCAACCGTTACCTCGTCAAAATCTGCCATAATTTCTTTCACCTTTCCCAGGTACTTGGCCAAAAGTGGTCCTCTAGCTTGATAAGTCCCCTTTATTTGGGATGCCATGAGCTGTGAATCCATAGACACATGCACCTGCTTAGCCCTGTTTTCTCTAGCTTGGAGGAGACCTGCGATGAAGGCCTCATACTCGGCTTGGTTGTTAGAGGTTGGAAATTCCAGTCGGAGGGAAAACTCCATAGAGACTCCTTCTGGACTCTCCACGATGACTCCGGCTCCACTTCCTTAAACATTTGATGACCCGTCTACAAACACCTTCCATGATCCTGCTTCCACCGCCTTTCCTGCTTTTGATGGGGTTGACTCCATTACAAAGTCTGCCAATGCTTGGGACTTGACAGCATGTCAGGCTTCGTAAGAGATGTCAAACTCTGATAATTCGATAGCCCATCTTATCATTCTACCAGCTAGGTCTGGTTTGTGCAGCACCTGCCGAATTGGCTGGTCAGTCCTGACGATGATTGAGTGGCCATGAAAATATGGACGAAGTCGTCTGGCCGTGGTCAGTAAAGCGAAGGCCATCTTTTCCAATTTTTGGTACCTCATCTCCGAACCCTGTAAAGCCCTGCTGACAAAGTATACCGCCTTTTGGCCCTACTTGGTCTCTCGGACCAACGCGGCACTTACCGCTTCTTCCCCAACCGACAAGTACAAGATCAAACTTTCGCTTGGTTCGGGTTTGGACAGAACCGGTGGGGTTTCCAGACACTGTTTTATTTCTACAAATGCTGCTTCACACTCCGAGTTCCATCCCATTTGGGTCTCCTTCTTCAACAATTTGAAAAATGGTAACGACTTCTCGGCTGACTTTGGTAAAAACCTTGTCAGGGCCGCTAACCTGCCGGTCAAATGTTGTACTTCTTTCTTGTTTGCCGGCGACTTCATCTCCAATACTGCCTGGCAGTTGTTCGGGTTAGCATCAATACCTCGGTTTGTCAGTAAAAAACCCAAGAACTTGCCCGACGGAACCCCGAAGGCACATTTAGCTGGGTTTAGCCGGATCTAGTGGGTTCGCAGTTTGTCAAACGTCTGTTGTAGGTCCCGAATGTGGTTCCTTGGTTCTATGGACTTCACAATCATGTCATCTATGTATACCTCCATGTTCTTCCCTAGCTGGTCCTCAAACACCCGTGTCATCATCCTCTGGTATGTTGCCCCGGCGTTTTTAAGACCGAACGACATTACATTGTAACAATAGTTTGCTTTATCTGTGATGAAAGCCGTCTTCTCTTGATCCTCAGGGTGCATAGCGATTTGATTATATCCCGAGTATGCATCCATAAAAGATAGGAGTTGAAAGCCAGAGGAATTGTCAACTAATTGGTCAATGTTTGGCATGGGGAAAGCGTTTTTAGGACATACCTTATTTAAGTCCTTGTAATCCGTGCAGACCCGCCATTTGCCGTTGGGCTTCTTCACCATGACCACATTAGAGAGCCATGTCGTGTACTTCACCTCCTTAATAAAGCCGGCTTCCATCAACTCTTTTACATGTGCTTCCAGAGCCAAGCCTCGATCCGAGCCGTGCTTTCTTTTCTTTTGTGCGACAGGGGTGGACCCCGGTTTGATCGCCAGCTTGTGGCAACAAAACCTGGGATCTATCCCCGGTATCTCGGATGGCTTCCATGCGAAAACATCCCTATTCTGCCTTAGGAAATCTTCCAGCTCTGCGCGGATCTCGGGATCCAACGCCTTGCCGACTTTTGTAGTCTGCTCCGCTTCCGTACCTAGGATAAAGTTTTCCACTTTGCCATTTGGATCCGCCCTTAGGATTTTATCTCCTTCACGTAGGTCTAGTTCGACCACATGGATGGATTTGTTCATTGACTTTCCTTTCTCATTGTCTGAGCATCTTCCTTTTGAACTCTTGTTTTCTCTAACAGCCTCAAAGTATCACTGTCGAGAATCCTTTTGGTTGCCCTTAACAGTGACGACTTGATTCTTCTTGTTAATGAGCTTCAGCCTCTGGTGTTTCAAGGATATCAATATATCCTAGTCGTGTATTGTAGGTCTTCCTAGGATGACGTTGTATAGGGAGGGAAAGTCGGCTACAATGAACCGGACAAGTTCCGACTTAAATGCTTCCTTGGTCTCCAAGGTCAACTTGAGATCTATATAACCCTTCGGACGAGTATCCTATCCATTGAAACCTGTCAGAGTAGTCTTGCAAGGCTTCAAGTCCTCCGAGTCAAACCTCATGCGCTTGAACGCATCCCAAAGGATTATGTCCACCGCACTACCATTGTCTACAAAGATTTTATTGACCCGACAATTCACCACCGTTCCTGTGATTACCAATCCGTCATGGTGGCCCGGTACTACGTCCTCCAGCTCTTCTTTGGTAAAGCCGAGCATTGGTGATTCTGGTTTGGTGGAGTCTTTTTTGAACTCGGGGCGATTCCTAACAGAGAGGACCTCTTTTAAGTATTTCTTTCGTTGACTGACTGAGTCTCCTCCACCGCCGAAACCTCCACTGATAACAATGTAGTCATATTTAGAGTCTGGAAACTCGTCCTCACTGCCTTCTGCCTTCTTTTTCTGCTCTCGCCTTTTCTTCTCAGGAGGCGGACTTTTGCTCCGACCTCCTTGTTGTTTGTTCTGCCGTCCTTGTGTTTGAATGACATAATAACGGAGTTTTCCTTCTTGGATGAACTTTTCTATCGCGTCCCTCAAATCTCAGCAGGTGTCCGTGGTATGACCGTGTTGGTCATGGAACTCACAGTACCGATATTTGTCCAAGGTGGCCTCCTTCCGCAATGGCCGTGATCGCTCAACTTTCTTCATTTCTGTCATGGATACCTCCTTCTAGATTTGAGCTTGAGATACCTTCAACGGAGCGTATCTATCGTACTTCCCTTCCGCCCTGCCTCCTCTAGGCTTGCTATCTCCTCCTCGGCCTCTGTGGTCTTGTCTGTTATGACCATATTGCTCTTTGCCCCGCGGAGGCGGACTTCTGGCTTTCTCCTTGGGTACTTAGCTCATGATTTCAATTTGCTCCAGCTCCAGGTATTGCTTTGATCGATCTCGGAAATCCGCCAAAGTTTCTGGACGACGTTTCATGACTGATTTCTTTAGGCGGGATGATTTGTCCAGGCCTGCCATGACACAATGCAAATGTATTTCCTCCTTCAACCCCGGTACTTGAAGAGCCGTATCCTTAAAACGTTCCAAATACTTTTGCAAAGTTTCACCGGGTGATTGCTTCACTTGCCCGAGCTGGAACTCGGTCTTTGGCTGTTTCCTGCTTGTGGCAAAATTCGGTAGAAACTTCTTCACTAAGTCCTTCATATCGGGCACCGAGTTCACTGGTATGCAAATAGCCGAGGTATCACGGGCCCAACATAACCTTTTACCATGATCTCCATTTTGAAATTACTCACATGCACTTGTGGGTCTTGACTCCCGTCGTATTTTGGAAAGTCCTTCGTGTCTAGCCCTTTGGGGTAAGGAGCGGCCATGATTTTCTCGGAGAAAGGACTCGGCATCCTATCTTCGTCATCAGAAAATGCCTCCCGCGGTGACGCACGTGTTGTGTCCTCTTTAGGCGGATCCCAGCCCTCGACAGGTTCTTTTCCAGTAGCGTGAACCGAGTTCTGAGCCTGCGCTTGATCATGTCTTGCCTTGCTACCTTCTTGGACCCTTGCATGAGCCTGAGTGGCCATGCGACTATCCTTGCTCGGATTTGTAGTGTCGCGACCAACGTTCGTCAGTGGATTCTCTAGCATCTTAACACGTTCTTCTAATGACTGTATCTTCAACATCTCGTCCTCAACAGTCAGGATTTGGTCTTGACCCTGCACTGCTCCTTCCACGTGGTTTGCATGTGAGGTTTTAGCATTTGTAGACACCGAAACATTAACTCGGCTTGGGCCAGCAGCGTCTCTTCCTGTACTACGGACTGGGCGCTCAACCCACCCCGCATGTTCTTGCAACAACTGCCACAATCTTCGACCTTTCTCCTGCCTCCAAATGGTGTTGCGATGATCCATCTCTTCCCGGATAAGTCGGATATCTTCTTCTCTTTGAAGCCGATTACGAGTTTCCATTTCCTCCATCCGATTCATCATCGATCCGAGAGTGAAGTGTAACATTCGAATGTTGGGATTCTCCATTTGAAATTCTAACAGGGGAGCCTGTGGTTGAATTGGCGGATAAACTTGTTGGATCACCACGTTCTCAGGAGGTGGAGAACTCATTGTATCTGATTTCTCAGACTCGATTTCCACAGTGACATGGTCAGCGTCCGGGACCACAGAATCTGCCAAGTGTGTTGTTTGTTCCTGATGTTGTTGTTATGGCTATTCTGGCAACTGGTCTTGCCGAGTTGCCTGACTGTGACTTCTAGTGTTTGCGGCCATCTTCAATGATAGTTCAATGGCTTTTTGTGGTTTGGGAATTGAACTTTATGGGCCCCACGGTCGGCGCCAATGTTATGGTATAGAACATGTATGTCTAGCCTCTAGGGCTAGTGGTTGATTGATATTGGATCGGTATACTCCTCAAAGGATGCCTAAAGTTAAACTCCAATGAGAAGGTGATCGCTCAGTGATAACTATGAAGGAGATATCACAGAGCGTCCTCAGATCACTATGCTACACAAGTAAGGAGTTTCGCTAGAGGGGTGGGGTATGTGCACAGTGTGACTGAATGTAAAGTAATGGAATAGAGAATGGATCGATCGCACCTGGTGAATGTCCTCCTATTTATAGTGATCATCTAGGGTTTCAGTCTCCCATCTGTGCTTCCGCGTCTTTCCTCAATCTAGCCTCTCACGACCTGCATGACTTCCGCTCTACTACCTGCACTATCCAGGATTATAGGCATGATCATGGGATGATTGATATTTTACCTGATTGAGGATGATCTTGTCATAAAGTACCCTTACTGGGCCTATAATTCTGTCAGGCCCATTACATAGGTCCATAACACTTTTACTTGTATAATGTGATTTATGTTTAAATTGACGGTAATATAAGTGACTATTTTTCAAACTGAAATTTATTTAGATAATTATTTGAAAAACAAGTTTAGATGGAAAATACTAAAAATGATATAAATCTTATTAAATAATACATATAGAATTATTTTCCCTAATTACTGACATTTGTCTTTTCCTATTATTTCTCAAAACAAATCCCTAAATTTAAATCTTGTTAATATAATATATATATATATATATATATATGGTGAAAGTAGGGCTAAGCCCTTAATTTTGTTAATAATTTAATAGGGAAAATGATGATTAAATACCATTTGAAATTCCTAAACCTCAAAAAGGCTGTTAACATTTTGAAAGAACATCAAGGCAACAAAGATCAAATTAGGATTTTAAAATGTTGGTGAATTTATCATTTTGCCCTCAATTTTTAAATAAATAAAACAAAAAAGAAAAATGAGCCTCGCTAGAGCACCACCGCGGTCGGTAGCTGGAGCTTTGACATTGGCCGGCTTGCAACTGCCTGCGGCCTGAACTCCGGTGATGGGGTTTTTTTTTTTTTTTTTTTGGGTAAGGTTGAATTTTTGTTTTTTTTTTTAAAAAAATTGAATGAATGTGTAAGGGTGAGATTCAAACCCACCCCACCCTTATATTAGAGGAGCTAGGTGGCCATTGGGCCATCAAAACTCCTTTGATATATATTTTTTGGTTAACGTTTTTCCATCAGGAAACACTTTTGTGAGTCCTATTATAAGTGTTGTGAATACCATTGATGAACTTGTTAATTTCATTACGAATTTTGTTCTTAGTGCTCAAATGTTGTGCGTGTGTGTGTGTCTATATATATATATATATACCGTAGGCCGGTGGAGATTGCAAACCAGCTAGTGCCGAAGCTCCGGCGGCCGACCACGATGGTGCTATGGCGAGGCTCATTTTTCTTTTTTATTTATTTAAAAACTGATGGAAAAATGGTAAATTTACCAATATTTTAAAATATCAATTTGATTATTGTCATCTTTATATCGTTTCAAAATGTTAATAGATTTTTTGGGGTTTATGAATTTCAAATGGTATTTAATCGTCATTTTTTCAATTTAATTATCAATATAATTTGTTATTCAACTTTTCCCTATTATTTCTCAAACAAATTGGCAAATATGAATTTTGCTTAAGAGATTAATTAAAAATGACTATTGAATATTATTTTTGTTATGAATATATAATATTTGTGTGGATGTCTATTTATCTCAGTTATCTAATATTATCTCTAGTATGTTATAGTAATCTATATTTTCATTAAATATGTAGATAATATATATAGATTTTATTGAAATTGTAAACCTATGCCTATAAATAACAAGCATCACTCTTATAAAAATCGTGATATATGACGATTATTAAATACCATTCATAATACGCTCCTTCATCAACTCTTATGTGAGAAATCATATTTGTTCATGAATTTCATCACATTGTTTTTGGTGCTTCTCAAACTTTTAGTCTAGTTTATTTTTTAAAAGGTTGCTAGTGACCATATTATTTTGTCTTGGTCAATCCAAATCCGAAACCCCTAAGAAGACCGGGATGGTCAGGCATTAATGTCTTCTCCAATACATCTTCATCCACAGAAAGACAACCCCATTATGTTTTAACTTCCTAGGACATGGCTTGCTATGCATTTAAAAATAATGTTAATATTGATAGTTAATTGAAGATACTATTTCCATGAATCGGGGACTAATATTAATACATACCATTTTATCGATGACCTCCTTCACCTAATCATCATAAGAGCCATCTTTATTTTGCCTTGCTACTGATCAAAGTTCATGACGGGGAGGTCTACTACCGTCCCCACTCTCAACAGCGAACTTTTCAACAATCCGAGCATACCCCTTTCACCCTCCTTATATGGATACTTATTATTCTTCACCTCCTCCTATTCACCCAACTTAATTCCTATGAAAACAAACATCACTCAAGTTAATATTAAACAGATACATGCAGGTCTTATGAATTGCAAGTAACAATTGCGTGGAATGTCGGGTCGCAACGTGAGATGAGAAAATTTCTCCAATCATCCGGTTTGATAGTGGACTAAAGATCCGTAGGAACTTCTATCTTATCAGCCTCTTCACGATTCTAAAAATACGCCTTCGTCCATGCATGACGAAATGTGTGCAGTGCATTGCTAGCCTTCTTGACGACAAATTCCCTGATGTAGTCTCTGTTACACCCCTACCGGCCTCGCCCTTTTGGGTGGCAGGTTAGAGGGATCCTTTTTACTTATTATCTTTCCTTAGTTAATTATCCCCTTTTAACATATATCAGAGTGTGCGCGGTAGAGCATATGATCGGTTTGGACCATCGCAATATACTGGTAAAGGTAAGAACAAAAACATAAAGTAATCCCCATAGGGTTAAGGGTACAGTCATCCAAAAATAAATTCGAGACAGTAAGTATAAATTATACAGTTATCCCAACAATATACATAATAGGATATGGCATTCCCTATTTCTTCAATCTTCTACTTCACGCCTTACCTTTCCTAAAGGCCTAAACAACTCAATGTCTATCACCTGTGTCTTTAAAATGGTCTAGAGTTCAAAGTTGAACCCCAAAGTAACTGTTAAACTCAAATACCATATGTATGCAGTGTATGAATGCAACCATAACTAGGAAAAACACAATCAACATGGTAAAACATACCACATATGCATTCATAATCACAATCACAATCACTGTATCATATAACCACAAACCGTCGAGCTGCCTTACCAAGGCAAGCCCCGGAATTCACATAACCGTTGAACCGCCTTAACAAGGCCAGCCCCCTAGAATCCGAAAAGCCGTCGAGTTGCCTAACAAGGCAAGCCCCGGAAAATCCTCAGCGCTAGGAACAACACTATAACCGGGCCTCAAACCCAACCACCCTGAATACGTATCAAGCTCGGTAGCGACCTAAAGACCACAGTTCACTAGGCTCCACAGCCCAAATCCTCAATAATGGTAAACAATCATACAACAGTAACATAAAGTATGTGAGTAAGCAGTTACTACCTGATAGCTGTTCAGAGTTTGAAAAATTCCTTAGTTCTTGTAAAATCTCCCCGGTCACGTATTGACCCTAAATAAATCAAATACACCTCTTTTAAATAACTTTCATAAACTCCCTTTTCAAAATCATGAAATTCCTATATTTAGAGTTTCCAAAAAAACATGTTCCAACTTCAAAAATTCATAATTAATTCTACGAAAATCCAATTAACGTGAATCCAGCGGCCATTGAACCTTTAAGATATCTATTTTATGCCAAAAAAAATTTCAGAGACCATAAGGGTTCATATCTTTTCATGTGGCCAAAACTTTACTTTGCTGGACAGTGAAGAAATCCAGTCCTCTGAGCGTTTTCAAAAATTAATTTCTCCTATTAAAAAACTCTAAAAATTACGAAATCATATATCCAAATGAAGCTCATGATGTTTAATTTAAGCCCATAAAATTTCATGGCCATCCGACTTCATTTACTATTTTAAAAGCATTTTATAACCATGATTGCTCAGATTTTACTCTAGCTGGCAGATTACTATTTCTTTTAAAACTTAGGGTTTTCGAGTTCGCAAACCATGACCTTAACTCATTCTCATACAAAATTTCATTTTAAACTCAGTGGAACCATTAAAAACATGAAAATCACATCACAACATCATGTTCACATCAGCTGGACGAAATTTCAAAGTTCTAATTCATAAAGGAAAATTTTGAACATACCTTCGTCTTAAGCTCCAACCAGTGTTTCTTCTTCTTCTTCTTCCCGGTGTTTAAGCTTGGCTGGATCCTCTTTCTTCTCCTTGGGTCATGCCTTATGTATCCAAGAATGTGGGGGAGAGTGTCCTTAAATAATGGTCCTGGGTGTAGGAATTATCCAGTGCGTGTTTTTGTCTATCAGTTAATAGGGTGCATTAGGATTTTTGCTTATCTTCAAAGTAATTCAAGAGTCTTCTAGAAGCTGCATAGGTGGCGCCATTTTTCCCATGGAGATCATATTTTTATAAATTTCCATGTGTGCTAATTACTTAAATTACCCAAGCACCCTTTTATCCAGTGATCCAAAGCATGTTCCTTGGATTTTTGCATGTTTCCTCTTTCTTTAATTTCAAGAAACTCTAGATTTTTCCAAGGGGCTGAGGTGGCGCATTCGTGATCATGTAAATCTGATTCTATGTGCTTTTACTTGAATTACCCGAGTCACCCTTTTGTCCATTGGTTCTTGGTGTGCATCACTAGTTAATAGCTCGCTCCCCTTTTACTTTTTTTTTTTCAAGTTTTTCAAATCTTTTTCCTTGGCTTATCCCTTGTACGTGACACCATCTTACATCTTGAGACAGCCCAATGTTTGTTCCATTTGACTCAAAAAGAGGTCTCTAATTGATCCTTGTTGGTTCCCTTTCATCTGTTCTCTTTTCCTTAAGGCTTGGATCTTGCGATTGGGCTTATATGTAGGTTAAATCGACTGTTTCTTCCTCCTGATTTTGAGTGGATGAAAATCACTTCTTAAAGGATAAGGAGTTAAATTTTCACAATATAATAATTACTTTGTACTTTTACTTTTTCAAAAGTCAACTTTTAACCCTAAGTTGCCACGTATCCGCTGATTTATTATTACTGATGACTTTTCACTTTTACCATGTAATTTTTGTATTGTCTCTTCCTCTTCCCTTCTTGTTTCCTCCAAAAACGCAGGGAACCCTTATCAATCTAGGAAATTTCATATTTGTATTTATTTTAGCATATTGTCCCATACCTTAGGGCATAGCTAAATAGCATTTTTACCAACCGATTAACACTGTATAAGTGTTTTATGCCCTTATGCACTAACACTTTAATTTTTATGGCCCTTAAACTCTTGGTCAAAATACTCATGCAAAAGGGAGTGTAAAACGTCTTAAAATATGTCAAGAAGACACTTAAAATTCCCCCAAATCAAATGACCAAAGTGCCCTTACAAAATATCCTCTTAACTTGGCTTATTTTGCAAGTTTTGTTGACTTTTCTCTCTCCCCCTTGATTTGCACGAATTTGAGGCTTATTAAAGAAGCTTCTCATCCTTATGAAATAAACACGTGCTTATGTGTCTCTCGTAACAATTGACCAAATTGTCTTTATTCGTGTCTTATTTTACAAGCTACATGTCTTCAAAATATCTTTTCAAACTTGGCTTCTTCAACAAGCTCTTTGACTTGTCAACTCTTTATCCAACTATGACATGTGGAAAAAGTGCAGTAAATGTTTGTCAAATCTATTTGACTTCCTTATCAAGCTTTACATACTTGGAGAGCAAGCTGGACACGTGTCACCTTTCTATTCGGCCAACACAAAAGTATATCTTGATTAAAAGACACGTGTCGCATTCTTATTGAACCAACACAAAGAAGTGTCATTATGAATCATCATGACTTACTTTACTAAAGGCATAAATACCAAGACCTAACAAACGATGCCACACACTGATGTTTTCTAAAAAACGCAGGGCATACCCGACTACCCTGAAAATGCCGTATACTTACTTATATCGTCATACTTTCGCTTAACTAATTGTCCTATACCTCAGGACATAGTTAGGTGGCATCTTTTCCAACCGGATTTATACCGTATAGGTCTTCTGTGACCCTTTTCCATTGGCACTTTAATTCCATAGCTTATATATACTAGGTCCACTGACCCGTATAGCTGAATTACTTAGTCCCTAAGTGGCTTCCTATCTCTCGACATTCTGGGGACTCTTCCTGAACTGGGCTTAGTCATCCGCCTACTTTAGGTTTATTCTTCATTCTCAGGGTCCAAAATTTGGGATGTTACAATCTCTGTCTACATGATATGCAAATTGCGAAACACATAATTAAAGTTAACATCTTTTTATAAGTACATAGTAAGTAATTAGCAAGCATATATACCTTACCCTGATATATGTAATATCTCTGTACCCTACGCTAGTTACCCGCTGTGATAGAAACGTTGGTCTTTGCCTTTAAGTTGATATAGCTGTTAAAGTGTGATGGCTGAAAAGGTTGACCGTCATTGTTCGATATCACAATTTTTTTTTTGCCTCAAAGACTTTGCTTAATTGACAAAAGTTAAGGTGCAACGGCCCTTCTTAACAATATCCTGCACTCATTTTAACGCCTCTTCTGGGGTCTCGATTCTGGGTTTCGTAGGAACAAAATTGATACCAGTGGGAATACCAGTACTAGGACCATCGAAACTAGAGGCACTACCAAAACTATGGGCATTATTAGCATTGTAGAAAGTAGAACTAGCCATTTTAACTGGAAAACAAAACTCATTTAGTCAGCCACAGGGCATAGAGCAATGGTTTTCCCATAAAAACATGATGCACAACTAAGGTCAAAACCTACCTAGGCGGGCGGAGTAAGAAATAAGGAGAATAGAGAATGCGAATGCAAAAGAGAAATCATACCTTAAAATAAGAAGAATAGAGCAAGCGAAATAATGTTACCTAGCTAGGGCTCCAAAATCAAAAGTGAGTTAGGGAAATCAAAGCAACTCGCACGATTGTTGGACTGAAGTTCAAGGAAAGCAGTGGAGGATGTGGTTTAACTGGATGTGATTGTCAACGTCCAGAAAAGTCAAGCAGAGTTGTGGGGTTCCAAGGATGGTGGGTAACTTTTGACCAAAGACAAGTGTGTTACGTGTAAAAACTTGGGAAATCGAAGAGGCGCGAGATAATGGGCACATGTTTTAAAAGAATTGATAAAACTTGCTCATAGTTCTAAGTTTAGAACCATTATGATTGGTGGCCTTTTCTTACAATTCTTAATCTACAATTGTACTGAAACTGAACAAAACTTTACGATTTTAACATCACAATCATTAGGTTTTGTAAATGGTGATGGTAATTTCTTAACAATCGTTAGGAATTTGACTTGGTATTATGAAAAGTAAGACGTTTTACATAATAATCGTAACTTGATTTAAAACTGTTATGAATAGTGGCATTTTCTTACGGTTCTTAATTTACAACAGTAATGAACCTTTAAACACATCATAGTCATTTAGTTTTGTAAAGGTGACATTGATTTCTTAATAACCGTTAGCTATTTGACATGGTATTATGAAAAGTGACAGGTTTTACATAATAACCGTGAAGAGACAATTGTTTTTTTTATAAATATTTTGGGCTACATTGCCCTAATGATTAATTTTTTTAATACTTAAAAAATAAAAAAGCAGCAGTGGTTTTCAGTCATCATCACTATTGTTGTCCTCCACCTCCTCCTACCCTTCCACCTCTCTTGGCACATCATCGACGTCTGAGGAAGGAGATGAAAGGTCTGACAGTAAGTGATCATATATAACCTGATTGTTATGAAGGATGAGGTCCAACTTCTTTTTTAGACTATGAGCTTGTCTAGCGAGATGCCTTGTGGAGTGGTCAAGACTAGCCAACATCTGTAGGAGAGCCTCCATTTGAGGAGGAGGAGGAGGGGGAGGGGGAGGAGCTTGTGGAGGAGGAGGGGCTTGTGGATGAGGAGGGTAAGGATGACAAGGAGGAGGAGGATGAGCATGGGGATGAGGATGAGGGCGAATGGAAAGAGCTCTCTGGCATCCAACCATGATGTGGGAGAGAAGGACAAGTTTATGAAACAATGATTTTTAGAAAAATACTATAAATAAAATGAATACTTAGTTATAAAGCATTTAACCTTAGGAGAACTAGTACTTGGTGTCAAACCAAACGAAGTTTTGTAAAGATGATTTTTAGATTTATACTTTATATGATGGTTTTTTATTATGAAATGTCGTTTTTATCGTTCATTCTTTACGGTCAATTGACATAATCATTAAGTATGTGTTTTCGCTGATGTATGGTTCGAAGATGAATCATTTATAAATGTTACATGACGGTTGTTTCAAATGAATCGTTACTTTTGTCACTAAATAAATGATGGTTATCAACTTGAAGAACCGGCTGAACCCAAGAGGGGGGGTGAATTGGGTAACGATTAAAAACTTGAAACTTTGAAAATCTTTTCGCGTCTTCTAAATCAATAGTTTGATATTCAACTAAACATATACTTGAAATATAAGAGATAAGGGAAGAGAATATGCAAAATGTGATTTATACTGGTTCGGCCCAATCCTTGACCTACGTCCAGTCCCCAAGCTCCACTTGAGATTTTCAATCCACTATCCTCTTGCTTAATCCGGGCACAAGAGAAGCCTTTACAATCCCACAAGTTTACCCTGGCACTTGTGAAGTCGAATCTCTCACTGAGATACTCCCCCTTACACACTGTAAGGATACAATCTGTTTCCCATTCAAGATCACCCAATCTTGAGTAACTCTCAGATAAAATGATTACAATGAATCTTCTCTCTTAGAAGTGAATATGATTAACATTGAAGTACATAATCATTCATCTCACTCTCTACTGTAAACTATATGAATATTGAGAAACAGAGAGTGTATGAGTTATTGACATATTGATGGTGAAGTAGTAACATCATTTCATTGGCTTCGTCGAATCATTCATCAATCGTCACTCCTTCCGGTTTGAAGACTTCGCAATTTATAGGTTATTGTGTTTCGGCCTTTGCAAGCATTCGACCGTTGGAGATCAGTTGGAAGTAGTCGTTGAAGCTTTTGTTGCTTTTTTCCCATTAAGCTCTAATCCAACTTTAATCATAAAATGTTTAACATTGACTTTGTTAATGCTCCATCTTGAGTGTTGTATTAATGGCCATTGTAAAGATTCAAGCTTTTTGTTGCAATATTCAAACTATTTGTTAGACTCAAAAGCTTTCATCTGTTTTCTGACGTAGCATTTAATGCTTCTGACACAACGAACGGCTTTTTGGCTAATCTCAAATTGAACAAGATTAATCCACTGCAAATCACTCATAAAGATGATTAGAGATAATATAAATGAGATTTAAATATAGATACAAATGACAACTGAAATTAATCTTAATCACGCTTTCATGATTACTGATAGACGATGAACTATGCTTGAGTAGATGATCTTGGTTGCTCGAGTAGAGATTAATAAATACTCTTTGTTATAATGAAGGTCACTCATGCTCGAGCAATATCGAGCCCATGTTCGAACACCATGCTTGGGCACTGAATTTCTATGCTCGAGAAACGTCGAATTCCTTATTAATATAAAAGAGTTTGTTGATGGTGCTTGAGTAGCATTTTGTCATGTTTGAGCAGACTGCTTGAGTAGACCTTAAACAGAGAGCATATAAGATGGAGATTATGACTGCCCGAGCAATCTGATAGTTCTGCTCGAGCACCATGCTCGGCCAACATATAAACCTTGCTTTAGAATCATGCAAGCAAAGAGAAAGAATAGTGCATCATCGATAGTGCTTGAGCATACATTTACCTCTGCTCGGGCACCATGCTCGAGCGTTACTTACCTGTTACTCGAGCAACAACTCGACAGAGAGTATTCTTCATTTTGCTCGACCATGCTTGGGCACCAAAACTGCCTTGCTCGAGCAGGCTACTCGAGCGTTACTTAACTGATGCTCGAGTAAGGCTTTGACGTGCTCGGGTACACTTCTATTTTTGAAGCTTTTGATCATGCGTGAACAAGCATAATTCTCTCCAGTACAAAGCTCAAGTTCCATAATGTAGAGACTTTTAAGAAACAAGAGTATTGGTAGCACAATAGCCAATTTCCAGTGAGCGTAACGTCTTCGATATGGTTATTTGGCAACCCACCCATGCTCAGAAAGCTCTTTAAGTCTTATTTCCAATACAAGAAGAATCAGCTCCAAACTCTTTGTAATTCGTCCGTTATCATTAGATGAATGGAGGTTGTTCTTGACCAGCATTTTTTACAACATCCTGAACTCACCCTCAACTTCAAAACATCATATATCCTTCAATTGATCTTTTTTTTTCTTTTTTTTTTGGAAAGGTATGTGAGTCTAGTTTCGAATGGCACCAGTTTCAGCTCAATTGGATATGTAGATTGTGAGATACACCCAAAATACCGAGGCTTGGTCTGCTGTGGCGTGAATTTCAGTTCCAACTTCTACAATTCATATCTCATTGATCTGAACTCCTTTGGGCTTGAATTTTATATCAAAATGACGCATTGGGAGTCTAGTTTCATATTCCACTGGTTTCACCTCAATCCGATATCTGGTTTGGGAGATTTCATTGAATTACCAGACCTCACTCAAGCTGAACGTGAAACAGAGGTGAATAGAGTGCTGAAAAACGATGTTTCTCGAGCACCATATTTTCTATGCTTGAGCACACTGCTCGAGCATGGCATTTTTGTGCTCGAGCATGACCCTATTTATGTGAGAATAAGAGCTGGAACTGTAGCAATGTCCTGTAGCAAATTGCTATTCATTCGAAAGCTTGAACTTGCTTATTTTAACTCCGAATTGAGCCGTTCCAACTTCTATTTGATCATAGAGACTTGAATATTGATATTCTCATAATATTTAACAAGTTCTTCTTTCTTCAATCTCCATTCTTTATCATTCTTCATTATTTAAACTTGGACCAACCTACATTCAACAAAGTAGTTAGTCAATGTATATGATACAAACTTTTTGCTCTGGATAATGGCATCTATATAAGACATCATCAAAACTAATCATATCCAACACAACTATGCAACACCCTTGCTTTTGTAAATGATGTACTCGTATGAACTAATGAAATAATGAGAAGCTTTTGACTACAATTTGAATTGTTATTCTCTATAAAACTTTACAATAACTTTTTTATAGACTTGAAGACAATGAACTAGATACTCTAGTTAAAGTCAAATTTTGAACTAATTGGTGGAATGATAGGAAGAGTTGTCTTGCTACAAAATTTAAGCGAGTAAAGGCAAATTGACTTCTTAAGTATAAGAAAGACCATTAGGAGACAAATTATCGGATCCTAGATAGGCTAAAAATTTCACCTAATAAGATCAAGGAAAAAGAGGTGATAACCATACCCTAATTTAAAAAGGAAGTGAGCTAAACATAAAATACTGGAATGGTATATGTCGATACAATGAATAAGGGACATAGAGTATTAACAGAATACAAATTCTTCGCCTGCAGAGAATGTATGCGCTATCCACAGGCAGGGAGAGGAAGAGACACTGCAAAAATCAGATGCTAGAAAGGAAAAGTCAATTGTAATAATCACTTGAGGACACATGTCACTACAGGGTTAAAAGTTGACTGTTTGAAAAAGTACAAAGTAAGTAATGATTACATGACACAAAATTCAACTCCTTACCCTTTAAGGAGTAGGTTTTGCAACACAAAAACAAGGGAGAGAATCAGTTGATTTTATCTGTATGCAAGCTCAAGCATAAGGTACAAGCCTTAAGGGAAAGTTAACCGGTGAAAGGGGACCGACAAGAACTAATTAGGGACTTCTTTTTTAGTTAAATGAAATAAACATTGGATTGTTTCTGGGTATAAGATGGCGCCATACCAGGGTTAAACTAAGGAAAAAGATCTGAAAAACTTAAAGAAAAGTGAAAGGGGAGCAAGCTATTAACCAGCGGTGCACAACAAGAACCAATGGATAAAGAGGTGAATTAGATAATTCAATTAAAAACACATGGGATCATATTTTTATGACTTGGAATGCGCCACCTCAGCCTTTGGAGAAATCTAGAATTTCTTGGAAATAAAGAAAGAAGAAAACATGTAAAACCAGGGAACATGCTTTTAACCACTGGATAAAAGGGCGTTTTGGGTAATTTAAGTAATTTGCACATGGAAATTTATACAAATCTGATTCCATAGGTAGAAATGGCACCACATCAGCTGCTTCTGGAAGACTCTTGAATTTCCTTGGAAAAATATCAAGAAACCCTAATACGTGCTATTAACCAGTGGACATGAACCGGACAATTCCATGCACCCTGACCATTTTATAAGGCTATATCCCTTACATTCTTGGCTGCTAAGGGCAAAATCCAAGAGTCCCAGGGAGTGTCTAGCCAAGTTCACATACCCAGAGGAAGAAGCAGAAACACCGGTTTAAGCTCCGAATCCAGGTAAACTCGAAACTAGCTTATGTAACTTGAAGCTTAGGAATTTCGTCCAACTGGTTTGAGCATAAAGTTGTAATGTGATTTTGATGTTTCTCAGGGTTCCATTTAGTTTAAAACTAAATTTTGTATGAGAATGAGTTGAAGTCATGATTTACGAACCCGAAAATCTTGAAATCTAAGAGAAACGGCTAGCTGCCAAATTCTAAAATTCTGGGCAGCGACGCTTGTAAAATAGTTTTAAAATAGTAACTGAAGTTGGATGGCCACAAAATTTTACAGGCTTAAATTAGACGCCTTGATCTTCAATGTGATATCATATTTTGTAACTTTTCAAGTTTTCTACTAGGAGGAATTAATTGTTGAAAACTGCTTAGAGGACTGAAAATTTTCTCGGACCAGCAGGCAAAGTGTTGATTTCTTGGAAGAATATGAACTCTTTTGGTCTTTGGAAATATTTTTATCATAAAATAGACATCGTAAGAGTTCTATGGCCTCTTGTTTCACGTCAATATCATTTTCGTAGAATTAATTAAAAATGTTTGAAGTTGAAGCAAGAGTTTCTGAAATTTTGGGGTTTTGGTCGGATTTTCCAAAAAGTAAAAGAAGAGTTCCTAAAAATACTGAAAATGAAGTATATTGGTTTTGTCTAGGGTAAAAACACATCTAGAAGGGCTTTCGGGCGTTGTGAAAATTTAAATCTACGAACAGCTACCAGGTAGTAACTGTTTACTTACATACTATATGTTACTGTTGTATGTTTGTATGCCATGATTGAGCCTATTATGCATTCAGGGTAGTTGGGTTTTGAGGCCCTAGCTACTATGTTGTTCCTAGCACTGAGGATTTTTTAGTGTCAGCCTTTTTAGGCGGCTCGACGGTTTATGGTTTCCGGGGCTTGCCTTGGTAAGGCAGCTCGACGGTATGATGTTGTGATTGTGATTCTGAATGCATATATGGTATGTTTGCCGTGTGACTAATATTTTCTTATTGTGATTGCACTCATACACTGCATACATATAGTACTTGAGTTTAACAGTTACTCTGGGGTTCATTTTTGAACTCCATACTGATCTGTAGATACAGGTGACCGACCCTAAGTTGTTAAGGCCTTTTTGGAGAGGTAAGGGCATACGACAGAGGACTGAAGAATAGGGGATACCTTATTATATTTTGTACCTCTATTTTGGGATGATTGTATATATATTTACTGTTCAGTATTTTGTTTTGGATCACTGTACCCTTAACACTACGAGGACTATTTACTTTTTGGTTATCGTACTTTTACCAGTATATTAGGTATGTCTAAACCAATAAAATGCTTTATTGCGCACACTCTGATGTATATTAAATAGGAATAAATAACCGTGGAAAGGTAATAGATAAAAGGAATCCCTCTAACCCGCCACCCGAAAAGGCGAGGCCGATAGGGGTGTAACAAACTACACCGTTATTTTTGTGTTTTCTTGAATTGCGCCTTGTAATACATGATAGTACGCATAATTAATCGTTACTTTTAAGCGTTATATATCCTTACCCAATCTCCGCCTCGACATACATGAAATTTGTTAGCTATAACCGTTATGTATTAGGTGTTATAAATGCTCAAATCTATAGTAGTGCATGTATTGTGTATTAGACATACCTTGAATGGTGAATAAAAATTACTTTCTCCTCCTTCTCTTATATTCTCTCTTATCATTCTCTTTATTTATAACACGTTATTAGCACAAAACCTCTAACAAGGTATGACTTTCTCATCTTAATGTAATGAGTTTCTCTACTTTCTTTTAACATATTATACTTGATCTATCTAGGATGATCTTAGCCATTATATAAAATTAAAGAGATACTTTTACTGATTATTATAAACATCAAGTTCCATAGATAAGATTGGAGATTGTTATTGTTTTTATATCTTATATCTCCTTTACAAATTCTTTTATATTATTATTGTTATTTTAGTATGGCCAGAAGCCATACACCTCTAATTTGATATTTTGAATTTGTATGGCTTGAAGCCATATTGCTTTAATTTCCTATTATGAAGTTATATGACTTGAAGTCATTTTGATTTCTTATTTTGATATGATAGATCCAGAAGCCATATACATTTTCTTCTGCTATCTTATTATATGGCCAAAAGTCATATACTTTTTCGTCTTTTATCATATTGTTTGGCCGGAAGCCATATACAACTTTTATTTACCCTAAAGGTAAATGGCTAGAAACTATATAGATTTAATTTCTCATTTTGAGATTAATTGGCCTAAAGCTATGAGAATTAAATGGCCCGAAGCCATAAAGTTTTAATTTGTTAGTTCTTTATGTGTTTTAATGATAACTGACAATTGTAAACTTAAATGAAGTGTGTCTTTGTTAAGTTAAAAATTGTTAAAGACAAACTCGAGTTTGACTTTGACAGAGAGTAATTCAAGTTATTTTAACTTAACCAAACTCGAGTCTTCTCAAGTAAACTTGAGTTTATCCTTGGCCAAGAGCTTTCAAAGTTTTTACAAGTTAAGTGAACTCGAGTTAGTATTGGCCAACTCGAATTTTTGTCAGACCGAGAGTTTTAAAGCATTTTTCATCTTAAACAAACTTGAGTTCAATATGTCAAACTCCAGTTTGTGTTAAGCCGAGAGTTTTCAAAGAATTTACTCCTTTAAGAAAACTCGAGTTAGACTTGTTAAACTCCAGTTTGTGCCAGGCCGAGAGCTTTTCACTATTTTTTGAACTTAAGAAAACTCGAGTTTAAACTTGAAAACTCCAGTTTGAGTTTTGTGGACTTAATCTTATTTTCATTTCAAAAATACCCAAACTCGAGTTGGTCACTTAATGACTCGAGTTTGCATCTTGTTCAAAGTGTTCTTCAAAGCTCAATCGCGATGCTCTTTCAGAAAGAACTAAACTCAAGTTTGTGTAAGTAAACTCAAGTCTTACGCTTGAGAGAGATATAACAAACTCCAGTTTGCTTGAACAAACTCCAGTTTAAAGCACTCTATTTTGAAATCAGTTTTCTCGAATTTGCGAAATCTTCACATATGATTCATATACTTCTTATCATCACTCATTACTATTCTTAACTATGTCTAATCATTTTGTTAGTGAGTTTCAGATGATCAAATGTGTATTAGAATGAGGATTAAGCATAAAGCAAAAGGTGATGTCAGAACATTTATTGCTGGTCTAGAAAACTTAGCATCCTTTTGACAAATCATTCTTTGGATGCTGCAAAGGTTTAAATGTTTTCTTTCCTTCTATGGAAACCACATCATCCAACGGATTTATTTCAAAGAAAGTCAACAAAAATGTCTGAACATTTGGATGAACTCAAAGCAAGAGAGAGAATGGACCTAGTTGCAACCTAACAGCTTCATTAATATCTCCAACGATTACATTAATGTTTTCAATGGTCATTTAATGCTTCCAACATATATAAGCTGAAGCATTCAACTCTCAACAACTACCAGAATACAAAAAATGAAAAGCTATCAAGTGTTATTTGCATTTATTGTTTTCTACCCATTTGTAAAGTATCTTTTGATACATTGAACTTCAGTATTTATTATATCTGCACTTTTAGAGAGTTTATCATTGATTATCAATCATTGTAAGAATCTCAAAGTTATGTGACTAAGGTTGGTTTATCAGTTTACAACTTGTAAGGGGAGTGTATCCTAGTGGGAGAATAACTTTCAAGTGCAGAGTGTGTAATTGATCTTAATGATAGTGAAAATCCTAGAGTGTCTGGGGACTGGACGTTGGTCAAGAGTTAAGACCGAACCAGTATAAATCTCCCTTTATCAAGCTTCTCTTCTCTATCTCGTATACCCTGTTTTGTTATCTGTTGTTTAGGTGTTTAAAAAGAAATTTTTAAAATCCCCAATTCACCCCCTCTTGGTGATTTCCTCCACTTTCATTTGGTATCATAGCAAGGTCTTCTCAAAAGAGCTTAACAACTCGAGAAGGATCAACATGGACGGAATATTACCTGATGAAGCTTCAATCAATAGACTACTGGGTTTCAATGGTGAGCACTACTCCTTCTGGAAGGCTATGTTCAAAGTCTTCGTATTGGCCACCGAATATGGTCTAGGAGGGTGTTCGAGAGAGGAGACTATGCTCCAGCCACAGTTGAAGATGGAGTTAGAACTTCAAAGCTAGAAGAAAAATATGATGAGAATGACAGAAGGCAAGTCACTCTCAATAGAAAGGTCATTCTCATGCTTTAAAGTTCTCTAAGTCAGAAAAAGTACTTCCGTATCTGCACATTATCATCCGCCAAAGCTATGTGGGATGCTCTTGAAATTTCTCATGAAGGGACGACTGGAATCAGGGAGAATCGAGTAAATACCCGTATGACTGAGTATGATTTACTTCATATGAAGTCTGGGGAATCCATTGGCGAATTCCAGCTCAGATTCACTCATATAATCAACCAACTTGCAGCCTTGGGCAAAGAATATGATCAACCTGTCCAAGTGAGGAAAATTCTAAATATCCTCAACAAGGAATGGGAAGCTAAGGTCATTGTAATCGAAGAGGCTTGTGAAGAGTCAATGACTTTAGTGGCAGCTTGTCAGAGTATGAAGGAAAGATTAAGTTCAGAAAGGGACTTGATGAGATTGGTGGCAAGAACAAGGGAATTGCCCTTAAGACTGTCAAGAGGCAAAATAATCAGATGATGATGAAGATGAGGACGAAGATGAAGAGCTAGGCATGATGGTCCAAAGATTTAAGAAATTCTACAACAAGGACCAAGGTTTCAGAAAGTTTCACAAGGGTAGCTCCAACACTGAACCTAAGAAGCCAATCATATGCTACGAGTGTGAAAAACCTAGCCACATCAAGTCAGAATGCCCCCAGTAGAAGAACAAGGAGAAAGAAAAGAAGAAATTCAATAAGTACAAGAAGAAAGCTTATGTCTCAGCTATATGGGGTAGAGATGGCAATCAGGGCCGGCCCTCCAGGGCCCGGAGTAAGAAAAACACATGTTTTTCAAAGTCCGGCCCGAGAGCACCAAGGCCAGGACCCCGGAAATTACTATTCCAAATTTTAACTATTTTTCCTCCACTTTTTTTAAAAAAAATATAATTAGTAAATTACAACACGAATCATCCAATAAATAAGCATAGTCACTAATTCATAATCAAAAGCAAACTATGTTCACAAATAACTCACATAAAACATAAAAAGCATATCACTAAGCGACATTAGTACGATGACTATTATTGTCGTCATCTTCGTCACTATCATCGATTTTAACGACACTTAATTGTTCTTCACTTTGAGTAGTAGCCTCTGGCTCATGAGTAAGAATATCATGAAATTCTTCTCCCGCATCATGAACACATCCATAATCTTTATTTGCAACAAATAATAAATCAAATCATAAAATTAGAGTATAGTTATTATGTATTTGTAGTTAAATGGATAAAAAAACTCTATAACAAATACAATATATATATATATATATAAATTAATAAATTTAAATTTAAAAAGGAAAAAAAAAGAAAAAGCTACAAAGTGAAAAAGGCCGCAAAGGTCGTGCCCGAGGCCCTCCAGGGCTAATTTCAAATATCTCGTCCATTTTTCAAGCCCGGCCCTTAAAGGGCCAGGGCTTAAACGGGCCGACCTGATGGGCCTGGCCCGTTTTGCCGGCTCTAATATGGGGTGATAGCTCATCTGATGAAGATGAAGCTGATGAATAAGAAAGAACCAACATTTGTCTTGTGGCTCAAGAGGAAGAATCAGAAAATGAAGAGGTAAACAATTCTGATCCATCCTTCGATGAATTATTATCTGAGTATAACTCTCTTTACATTGAATTTTGAAAGATTGCAAAAGAACTTCTTGTTTTGAAAAGGAAAAAAATATATTTAGAAGAACAAGTTCAAAATATTTCTTCTCCTATTTCTACTTGTGAAAATGTTTCTGAAAAAGTTTGTGAAAAAGTTTCATAAAAGATTTGTGACACTTGCTGTGTTTTAGAGAAAAGAAATGCATATCTTACGAAAACACTTGAGAAGTTCACTCAAGGTTGTGAAATGCTCAATGTCATCTTAAAACAGCAAAGATTTACAAATGACAAATCAGGAATTGGGTATAAACCTGATTTTGACAAAAAGAAAGGCAAAAAGAGATCTGGAAAAAAATCTTATATGAACTATTTTCGAAAAACTGTTCATTCTTCTAATCCTTTTGCTCATTGCAATTATTGCAATCGTAAAGGTCATACTACTTCTTCCTGTTTTCATAAAAAGGAAAGAAAGAGTAAGCCTGTAGGTAATTATCAATGGGTGTCTAAAGGATCCTGTAAGGTTCCTAAGACACAAACTAACCCAAAGGACCTAAGAAAATATGGGTACCTAAGACTTGATTTTTGTATTTTGCAGGTTTGTCTAAGAGCATCAAAATCCAACAAATGGTACATTGATAGTGGATGCTCTAAACACATGATGGGAGACCAATCCAAGTTTGCTTCAATCAAGCCTAAGGAAAAGAAGATTGTTTGAAAAAAAAAAAAAAAATTCAGGGTGCTAACAAGTTCTAAAAAGATACTTAATACTGACTGGTACTGAAAAAATACTTCTCATCATACTCTTAAAAACTTATTTTAGGATATTGAAAAAATATTTCAAGGTATTGATTAATCTTGAATAAAAATTTCAGGGTACTGAAAAAAATACTTCCTTGATCTTGAAAAAAAAAAGTTAGGATATTGAAAAAATATTTCAGGGTAATGATTAATCTTGAAAAAAAATATTTTAGGGCACATAAAGGTACTAAAAAATATCTTAAGGATACTGACTGCTATTGAAAAAATATTGATGATGGCAGAAGAGAGAGAAAAAGCTGAAAAAAAAATAGCTTTTCTCAAAACCTTGGTTTTGGATCCAAAAACTAGGTTTTAATGCAGAATGGTGTTTGGTAAGCTAATGACAAAACCTAGGTTTTGATGCCTGGAAGATGTTTGACAAACTTTTGTCAAAACCTAGGTTTTGATGCAGAATAGCTTTTGGACAATTTTAGGGTGTTTGGCAAACTTTTGTCAAAACCTAGGTTTTGAAGTTATTTAAACACACCATCATTTTTATCCAAAAGCTATTCTTTAAAAGCTATTTTCCAAAAATCATTTTTACCTCGTAAATGGTGAAAATCGTTCTCCAAAAATTACATCCAAACAGGCTTTTAAGTATGTCAGTGGCCACAATTTTGGGTTGTGTTTTTGTAAAGTTGTGTGTGTTGTGTGTTTGGAGTTTGAATGGTCATGTACGCACATGATGATGTATGATTTGATCACTTTGAGTGGGCGCTTTGAATTTGATGGACGTTGTATTTGTAATAAAATACTCCCTCTATTCCTTTTAGAGAGATAATGTTGGTCTTAAATGTAAGACAGACGATTTCACATTTTTATCTATTTTTTGAAAATTACCATATTTATATTTCATCAACAATAATCAAGTGGGAGAGGGAGGGAGGAAATTGATGAATATGACATATTAGGGTGCTTTGATAAAGATATCATATTAATTAACTTTACTAACATACTTAATTTACTCTAAGTAATTAATTAGCTGTTATATTAAGGATCAAAGGAATAATATAAAATACACGCACTTTTGTTAATAGTTGTGTCACTTGTGTGCATCTTTTCACATGATCACAGTAATAAGCGAAGGCAGACTAGCTCGTTTGAGAGTAGTTTTTGGAAAATGATTTTCACAATTTACAAGATAAAAATGGCTTTTGGAGAATGGTTTTTGAGATTTTCAAGGTAAAAATGATTTTTGGAGAATAGCTTTTAGGTTTAATAGTGTTTGGATAACTTCAAGACCTAGGTTAGACTACATCTTCAAGCTTAAAGGTTGGACTACATCAGAGGAGGAGACAAGACATGGGCTAAGAGTTTGCTGATGGAAGACCAAGAAAGCTGATTGGAATGATAAAGTAATTAGTAATTACTATTATATAATGGAACGTTAGAGTATGTTGTTGAGCTCTGAGATACTATGTATTGTGTTGTACTGTTTGTTTTATTGTGTTATTATGAAGATATCAAACAATGATAACTATTATCCTACAAGTTTATAAGATTCCAATCTTAGTTTTTATTTCTTGTTGAATTTATGTCAAGGATTTTGATTCAAATGATACTTTGTTTTCAAATTATTTAGTACCAATGTAGTACGGGATTTTGATGTGTAAAAGACACACACAGTAGGTTGGAAACACTTTATCTCTTTGTGAAGGATCTCATGAACCATATGGGAATTTGAAGTCAGGTAATTTGCTAGATTATATTTAATCTTACTTATTCTTATCTTCTGTCTGAATTTACTCATACTTTATTAACTTAAACGTACAAGAAATTATGAATCTAAAATAACATAGCTGTCCTAAGAAAGCAGGAAAGGGGGAAAAAAAAACAACGATAACAAAAGTATAATAGACATTAGGTTTCAAATTGTAGTCTCACTTACAGAGGGAATGGCTTGGGTCCTCTGCGCCTTGAGGACCTCTGCCGTCCTCTTCTTGGAACGGCGTCGTTTGGACGTCAAATTGGGGGCTAATGCCCTTTTTTTTTTTTTTTTTTTTTTTAATAATAAATTCATGGTAGTAAAAAGATCTTGGGATAGGACCGACCGGTACTCAAAAAAAAACTAATGAGTACTTTATGATCTTAAAAAATTATTTTATGATGTTGAAAAATATTTCATGGTACTGACTGGTACTAAAAAGATACTTCAGGATACTGACTGGGGATACTAGATGGTGCTTAAAAAATACTTCATGATCTTGAAAAATTATTTTAGGATATATATTATCCGAATATATATCCTAAAATAATTTTTCAAGATCATAAAGTATTTTTTTAGTACCATCTAATATCCCGCAAGATCATGAAGATCTTTTACATCCAAGACTCCTAAAATATTTTTTCAACATCCTAAAATAATTTTTCAACATCATGAAGTTTTTTTTCGAAAGACTGGCCCCATCCCAAGTATCTTTTTTTACTACCCTGAATTTATTATAAAAAAAAAAAAAAAAAAAAAAAGCAAAATTTGACGAAGGCCGTTCCAGGAAGAGGACGGCAGAGGTCCTCAAGGCGCAGAGGACCCAAGCCGTTCCCCTTACGGAGTGGCAGAGGTTTCATCCGCTGTTTCTGGATTGAGGTGAGAGCAATGACGTGTTGTGGTTCTGCTTTCTATTTCCAAGTCTTTTTTTTTTTAATGTCTTTTTTCTTCTGAAGAGAGAAGGAATAAGGGAATATAAAGTGAAGATGAAGAACACAATAGCATATCATTCTCTTCGTCTTCTCACTGTGCTTATATTGTTCATTCCTGTGATCTTGTGTTTGTAATCCGGTCTTATTTTCTACTTCAAAGGCTATCTTCCCAGCAACCTGTGCTTGTGATATTGTGTTCACTATAACATCTCAAAGACAGTACTTTAAAAAAATTGTTATTTGCGTTTATGAGTACTTAATTTAAGGTACGAGCAGATATATGATTATGCATGTCCTAGACACTTCAAAGTAGCCTATTGGTGCGGGGCATGTTATTTATTTTTATGTCATGTTTTCTAATTTTATAGTTGCAAAGTTACTTATAAAAATTTGATAATAAACTAAGGGAAAAACACTTCTTATGTTGTAGGAGAAGTGTATTCTCATATTACACATACATGAAATGATGGGACCCACACACACAAACACACACATATATATATATGTGTGTGTGTGTTTGTGTGGGTTCCACCATTTCATGTGTGTGTATGAATCTTCTTCTTCTTATGCAACATGAGAAGTTTAAACCCCATAAACTAATCCTAACTTATAAATTTATTAATTCTTATGTCATTTTTGCTAATGATACATGAGCTTATGTCATTAGTCGTTGAGTATTAATACTGGTTCCTAAGTCACTTTGAACTTGAGATGAATCTTTTTCAAAATTTAAAACCTTATTCAACAAGTGTGCTTCATAGAATTTTTGGACTTATTTCAAAGTAAAGCACGAATGCCAATTATATTTGGCTTCATCAATCAAGATTCATGGATTTGTGAAAAAAGTGTATTGGAGTAATTTGCGATAAGAAAGTACTCCCTTCAATCCAAAAAATGAGAAATACTCTTTTAAAAAGAAATTTTGGTTCAAAATATAAAAGGCTGGCAAGATATTTAATGATTCATAATTGTTTTTCACTTTTCCCCCTTGTAGTAGAGAAGATGTGACAGTTAATAAATGATAATTTTTTTAAAAAAAATCATTTATTGAAAAAATAATAAGTAAGAGATAATCTTTATTTTATATTCTTTACCCATTAAAATATTTTTCAAAAAATATAAACTTTTATAAAAATAAAATCTTGATCATCTAGGTCGATATAGACAATCCAAATCTAATTAGCTCTCCCTACTAAACAAAGTGCTTAGTAGGGAAACGGTTCATATTTTTTTAAGACTTCATCATTGTCAATAATAGGTATAATAGCCTGTTTGGAAGGATCCAAAAGATTTGGTAAAAGTTTGTCAAACACTTCAAAAAATTTCAGAAGCTATTCTCTATCAAAATCTAGGTTTTAGCAAAAGTTTACCAAACACTCCAAAAATTGTCTAGAAGTTATTTTGCATCAAAACCTAGGTTTTAGAAAAAACTATTTTTTTTCATATTTTTCTCTCTCCACTACCATCATCAGTATTTTTTCAATACTAGTCAGTATCTTTAAGTATTTTTTTAGTACCCTTCAGTATCCTAAAATGTTTTTTCCAATATCCGAAAAAAAAATTCACAATCATGAAGTATTTTTTCAATACCCTAAAATATTTCATGATCTTAAAAATTTATTTTAGGATATTAAAAAAATATTTCGTGGAAATGATTGATTTTGAAAAAATATTTTGGAGATCGTGGGTATTAAAAGGATACTAAATACGATCGATATTGAAAAAAATATTTTTCATGGTCTTAAAAAATTATTTTAGGATCTTGAAAAATTATTTCAGGTACTAATGGGTTCTAAAAACTTAAGTACTAATGGGTTCTAAAAACATACTTAAGGATATTGAAAATGATCTTGAAAATTTTTCTTAGAATATTGAAAAAATATTTCATGGTAATGACTAATCTTGAAAAAAATATTTCAGGATCTTTGAAGGGTACTAAAAAAATACTTAAGGATGCTGACTAATACTGAAAAAATACTGATGATGGCAAAGGAGAGAGAAAAAGCTGAAAAAATAGCTTTTTACAAAACCTAGGTTTTGATGCAGAATAGCTTTTGGACAATTTTTGGAGTATTTGGTAAATTTTTGTCAAAACCTAGGTTTTGATACAGAATGACATTTGGAGTGTTTGACAAACTTTTACCAAAACTTAGGTTTTGATACAGAATAGCATCTGGACAATAAATGGAGTGTTTGACAAACTTTTACCAAAACCTATATTTTGACGTTATTCAAACAATTATCATTTTTATTCAAAAGCTATTTTCCAAAAATCATTTTTACCTCATAAATCTTAAAAACTATTCTCCAAAAATCATTTTTACCTCATAAATCCCCCAAACTATTCTTTTTTATTCTTCGTTTATTACATTAATATTGATAAAAGAAGAAGTTGCAAGGCAGAAATTGATAAGCATAAATGAATACTCCTTTGGTCTATATATAACTTACAAGGAAGAAAAGAAAAGTCTTTTATATCCTCTAATTTTACCATTTATTTATTATTATATAGACTTTATTCTTATAAAATGTAATATATATCAAATAGGGGTAAAATTTAAAGGGAAAATTTCATATAGGTCCCAAGGAACGAAAAAAATTACAAAAAGTCCATTGAAATCATCAAATTACGCTCAGGTCCCAAGGGACTTCTATGTAATTATTTGTATGGAGGTTTTTAAATGTTGTTGTTAATACATGCATTTCCTGTTGTTAATACATGCATTTTTCGTTGTAAATAGCCGGGACTTCATTGTAATTATTTGTATGGAAATAAAATCCGGTTTTTAAAAGTTGTTGTAAATACATGCATTTCTGTTGTTAATATATGCATTTCCTGTTGTAAATGGTCAGGTATTTAAAAGTTGTTGTTAATCTATGCTTTTTCTGTCGTAAATCCAGGTGTTTAAATGTTGTTGTAAATATATGTATTTCATGTTGTTAATATATGCATTTCCTGGTTGTAAATGGTCGTATTTAAATGTTATTGTTAATCTATGCATTTCCGTTGTTAATATATGCATTTCCCGTTGTTAATACAAATAATTACATACGTAAGTCCCTTGGGGACCGAAGCTTAATTTGATGATTTCAAGGGACTTTATTGTAATTAATTCCCTTCCTTGGGACCTGAGCGTAATTTTCCCAAATTTAAATGTTACATTTTAAGGTAGAATCAATCAATTTTAATTTTGTCTAGCCAAGAAGATACGCTGTTTGTTTGCATCATAATTTATATTCATCACATTCCTTAATCTTTAAATTATTATTGCTTTTAATTATTATTGAGAAAGTACTAATAAGGTATTTTAGGAAGAAATTAACAAAAATTAGAATGTTGTTCTATAATTAGACCAAAATGAACCCCCAAATGTTGTTTTATAATTAGGACTGGAGGGAATAATTATTTTAATGGGTAGAGAATCTAAAATAAAGATAATTTTTCAACTAACATATTTTTAAAAATAATTTTTTTCATTTAAAAATTAACAGTTAAAAAAATTAAATCTGGACAGTTCAAATATGAAAAAGCTCTCCCTAGCTATCTTGGGATGGGTAGGGAACCGGTTCCAGGGGTTAAGAGAGTGGCGGAACTTAGTTAGGACATAGGGGGGCCATGGCCCCCCCAAAAAAAAAAAAATTAAATTTTTTTTAATGGAACTTTTTTTTTTAGTGTAATAATACAACTTTGGCCCCCCCAAAGTAGTAAAATTAAATTTTGGCCCCCCAACTTCTTTTTTTTTTTTTTTACATTTTTCCCTCTTTTTATATCTTTGAGCTTATAATTCAATCTTTGTTTATGTGGGGTCTTGTATGATTTATGTTAATTTTGTCATTCTTTTCTATATTTCATTCTAATTACCCGAAATTTTTAGCTTATTTTGAAATTTACTTTTGTGGTGTATCCCTTACTACGCTTTTACCCATTCTACACTTACTTATAGATGAAGTTAATTGACTTAATTTCATGAATATTTTTTTATTCTTTTCATTTTTAATGCATTTAAAACTTTCCTTACAAAATTTTTGCCACGCCCCCGAACCACCAAATCCCCACCACTGTTTGGCCCCCCAAACTTTTCCTCCAAGTTCCGCCACTGGTTAAGAGAGTCCTAATGGAGAGCATTCACAAATCCAAGGCTGAGAAGGCAAGAGAGAAGACTTTGAGCGATCAGTTTGAGGCTAAGCGTGCAAAGAACAAGGCAAGCCGGAAAGGAAATTCGTAAGGAGGGAGGAGCGATTGGCTCATGTAAGTTTTTGCTTTTAGTTGCTGATGTAACTGTCTTTGGAATTTGTTTGCCTTTAGTGTATATTATGATCTTGATATTCTTTAGCAATGCGCTCCTAAGAGTTATGAATATCTATTTACATAGTGGCTGATGCTGGTATCTTTGAAATTGACCTTTTCCTTTCTTCTCTGTAAATGTTTTGAGGGTCCTGGAGAAAAACCTGCTGCAGCACCTACCACACAACCTGCTACAGCATCTCAGGCAACCCCGTGAGTGTTACTAGCCTCGCTTTTGCTGCTATTTTTTATTTTGACGATTCTATTTTTTGAAATTAATTGATATGCATTTTGTGCAGAGCATCAAAAAAATCCAAAAAGTGAGGGGACTCATGCGGGCATACCTAATGTAGTTTTGACCAATCTCTTTTGTTGAATTAGACCTTTCTAAATTTTATTTCAAGAATGAGAGTTTCAACTATTCTTACACAATGATTATGTTTATTTTGTTTGATGGCTTTTGGAATGAAATTGCAGCACGCAAAATTCTAACTTGGCCTTTTTATCATTGCGTTACTGTTTATCACACCCGAAACATTCCTATCCTTGACCTATTAGAGGCGACGTGAATGTGGTTTTATAAGTTTATCCTTTGTGCTCTGAGTGTGACGCCAAGATTTTACCTATTAGTTTAGTCCAACTCTTTCGAATGGATTGTGATTTACCAATAGATGAAATATGTCGTTATTCCCAAAAATGCTCAAATGGTGGGCAGTATAATGTCTCTGGTCATTTTTTCGCGAATAAGCTTACAGTTTATTAAAGCAAAGCATGAATTGTTATACATGGTTTGGTTTTATCCTCTTTGGCAAAGAAGGTTATCCTTATTTGTGTGCTCCCACAATTGGTAATGTTAGTGCAAGCTTGTTCTCGGCAGGACCTGAGTTATCCGTTTGGTTCATTGGAAACAAGACCCATGAAAAAAAAATGCAAGTGTTTCATTTGAAACCTGCTTAATTGCTTATTTTCCTTCAATGGAACTGCAATTTTCCAATAAACTTAAAAAAAAATTTGTTTCCTTACATAATCCAGTAGAAGATGTAATTTTCTTAGCTCACTTTTATGACCGAACATTCTTCCTTGTTTTTCAATTTTAATCTTTCATCCCCTACGTTTTCATTGAAATGGGAGGGCTAATTTTGCATTTTGAAAATTTAACGAATCAAAATAATCTCTGCTTTCATTGGAATCTTCATTCATGCCAACCTGCTTTTAAAACTTTCTTTCATTTTTAATTCCATTTCCCTTGAAATGTTTCATAGAATTGGTTGGTTTGAAATTTTACAACATTATTTACTTGAGGTTAACTTGCTTACTTAGATTACCGAATACCTAGTTTGAATTCCATGTACCTACATGGGTAACAATAATGTTAATGAATGATGAAAAACAATGAAATAATAATTGCTTATTCCGCTTTTATAATGAAAATGATGTAAAATATGGATTATTTTTGGAAATTAAAATATGACCATTGAAATGAAATCAGATGTATGATGTAGTAACCTTAGTCTGTAAATACAACACAAGATGCCAGATGTGCTATCACAGTATTACTTGGTACAATGAGGTTAAGTTTAAGCTCGGTCAAGTTTGATTGACGGGGACAAGTTTTGTCTAAAAAGACTTGTATTGGGGAAAGAGAGCTCATCATTGTGTTTGACAAAAGATTTGTAGCTATTGTTGTGTCCACTTTCACCATATGCCTTGCTTCCGTTGGCAGATGCATCCACATTCACTCAAATTCCAAGCTTCACTATAAATGTATTTGTAGTCCCTTTCCCTATGCCTTCACTCTCAACCCACATGTCTCCTTCCATTACTTTCACCATTCTGTTTCAATTTCCAAAATGTCAGTAACCAACTTTACAAATGCCATTTAGTTTTATACACAAATATCAGCCATTTCTTAGGATTTCAACACTGAACAAGTTGAATGGAGAAATATAATTAATCTTGTTGCATTCTCAAGGTCTTTTAAAAGTTAGGATTCTGCCTCTACCTTTTACTCATGGCTAGTCCAAGCCCTGTACTGCTGCTTGGTCCTCTTTGAGACCCAGCAAATTTGGTGAAAATATAAGGAATATCTTGTGAGGAAATGCCACATCCAGAATCCTTAACCTGCACAAACAAGGATACTAGGGTCAATATTGTGCTGTTAACTCGTTGACAGTAATAAAATCTGGTGTGTATCAAAAAAAAAAATCTGGTGTCTTGTTCATAGAATCATAGCCATCTGTACATGCATGCCAATATCAATATCTTTATATGAAATTATAAGAAATCAAATCAATATCTTTATACGAAATCAAATCGCAAAAAAATAACTCTATGCAGTATTCACTCTAAAAATAACTCTATGCAGACTTTATATTTGATATGACATGCTCATGTAACCTGTATTTCAATGTAATGTTGATGAGCATCAGTTGATGTTGGATAAAATTCAAGAGATCGCCAATCCTGTAAAACTTCTAGTCTTGCAACAGATGCTCTCACAGAAACATAGCCCTGCCTAGTGAATTTCACAGCATTACCCACAACGTTTAAAAGAGTTTGCATTAGACGTTTCTCATCTCCAATGGCAAAGACAGGCAGATGAGGGTCCAGAGTTAAAGTCACACGTAACTTCTTCAGGGAGGCAATAGGCTTTATCAAGTTAATAACCTGCATATATTCAAAGGTACATTAGCATGACACAAAAGTGTCTTCCCTAGTGAAGAATAATGTTACTAATTACCTCTGCCAGAAGCCCGTGAAGGTTAAATTTTGCCAATTCTAATTGAAGGCTACCATCATCTAGTCTAGAAAGATCTAGAACATCGCTAATAAGTGTTATCAGCATGTTGCTACTCTTCAATGTTGTCTCTATCATAATCCTCTGCTCTGGAGTGAGTTCAGTCTCCAAGAGAAGTGATGACAATGCCATGATAGCGCGCGTTGGTGTCCTCATCTCATGATCAATGACAGCTAGAAAATCCGTCCGACCAGGGACTGCCCCTTCTGCTTCTAGCCGTGCCAAATCCAAATGAAAATTCTGTTCCATGAGTTGATCTCTAGCTCTCATAGACTCCTCCAATATAGCTGCATGTGAAAGAGCCACTGCCACCTGGTTTTACACTTGAAAATCTCAGACAGAGAATGAGAGTGCTAAACTTCTCATAATATGCAATACCATAATTAAAGATGGAAATAAGAAAGAGGAAGTATCAAAAGGACCTGATCTACTACCACATCAACAAGCTCCAGTTCATGATCTCTCCATTTTCTAGCACTGTCAGTAGGGAGGATCAAGACCATGATGGCATATCTCTTGGCAAAAAGATCTGGCCAATTATTAATAGGAAAATCTGAGAGAGTCAAAAGAGGCACTCTCACAGCAACCACCTCTGGTGTCTTGTATCTTCCAACAAGAGGTTTAACAGTGATCAGGGGACATGTATGTGGAATTCTCATCGCTTGAGGACTATTGAAAACTTCATCAACAATAGGAAGATTTGTTGGGACACAGTAGCTAACTTGTGCACCAATTAATGAATGTGACAGATGAAGTTGGAGACCACTTCTAGAGGGCATCCACAGTGAACATTCCTCCAATCTTAAAGTTCGACCCAGCTCAACAAGAGTGGTCTTAAGAACGGTATGCCTATCAAGTGCGCTTCTGATCTCATGAGTTAACATTCTGACATGTCTCCCAGTTTCTTCTTGAGTAAGAATAAGTCCCATTTCTTTGTCAAGTTCTTCAGCCTTGTTCTTGAGAAGGCGTTCACGAGTTTTGACGCTCAGAAGATCAGGGATGATGTGAACAAGCATTAATGCAGTGGCGCATGATATAAAAGCACACAAGGCTTTAGCTATTAACATCACTATAGCGATCCATTTAGTGTTCATGAAGAATGTCCACAGGCTTGTGAAGTGAGATGCTCCGCAAAAGATAATGAAAGCTCCGAACTGGAAAATAACCCATCTATATGGGAAGATTGCACACTTCTTCACAAAATAGATCAGTTCCAGAGGAATAGAGAAATATGCAAGAGCTATTAGAATGTCAGATATGTACTGAAATTTTGTGATGAGTTCATGTTGGGGCCAATTCTGTGGCTCAATGCAATAGCAGGACTCCATAATGTAGCAGTCTTGTCAACAAATAAATATCTGACAACACAGTGGCACATCTTATTACCAGAAATCATCTCATAACATGGGGTCTGTTAGAATTCAGAACCAGCATGTTATTTTATAAAACGTCAACACAATCAAACACGTGTGGAGATTATACCAAGTATGATCCAAATGCCAAAAACCACACTTTTCCAAGACTTAATTTTTAATTTATCTACAGTGGAACCAAAGCTTTTTTAAAAAAAAACTTGATCATGTATATATAATTATGTATAAGTAAGTGGCAAAAAAAAAAAAGAAGAAGAAGAAAACAATGGAATCATACTTACTGAGCCAAAGAAATCAGCTGTGAAACTAGTTGCAGGTTAGCTTTAGTGCAAACGGAGGAGCTTACATGAAGAAGATATCTTTCTGATTGGTTGGTGATCATAAATATGATAATACAGCTCTGAGACAAATATTCTCTATTTAAATTAAAATGTTTAGGAAAATATGGATTTTTTTACATGTACTAATTTCAGACATGGGAGAATGGAAGGGAGAAAAAACTAATTACTTTTTGTCATATTGATACGAAGATGATACAGAAAGTTATACTATTTATAAATAAGTAGTGATACGATTTGTTTTTTAAATTCAATGTCTCATCCTCTAAATCACAATGTTGAGCCATGTTGAATGGATTTGATATAATGATAATTATATTGAGTAGATATAGCTAAGGTTGTTAAATTCGTAAATTTAAGTTGTTATCGAGGATGATGCAGAAAGGTATACTATTTCTAAATAAGTAGTGGTACGATTTGCTTTTTAAGTTTCATACATTGTACAAGTCACTAACAAGAACTATGACCATGGAATGAATGAGATTCAAATTCAAACAGTAATGGTTTGCATGAATGAGAAACTAACGGAGGTATCAAATTAAGTTGTCTGCTATTATTCTTAATTTGTTTGGTTTTTTTATGGAAGCATTTGGATTGTTTGATACTTCTGTTTTTAAAAATTGATCAGATTAAGCAACAAAATAGGCAACATTAATTAAATTTCTAGTATCCTACTAATTTGAGATAACATGATCAGATACAGAGGAAAAATCGTGTGATAAAATTAGAAAAGAACCATTCAAGATAATACCCAATGCAAAGATGTCAAATACTAAAAGAGAAAATTCAATGTCTCATCCTCTAAATCACAATGCCGAGCCATGTTCAATGGATTTGAATATAATGATAATTATATTAAGTAGATATAGCTAATGTTGTTAAACTCGTAAATTTAAGCAATTATCGAGGATGATGCAAAAATGTATACTATTTCTAAATAAGTAGTGGTACCATTTGCTTTTTAATTAATACATTGTACAAGTCATTGACAAGAACTATGACCATGCATGGAATGAATGAGAAACTAATGGAGGTATCAAATTAAGTTGTCTGCTATTATTCTTAATTTGTTTGGTCTTTTTATGGAAGCACCTTGATTGTTTGATACTTTTGTTTTTAAAAAAATTGATCAGATTAAGCAACAAAATAGGCAACATTAATTAAATTTCTAGTATCCTACTAATTTGAGATAACCAAGATCATATACAGACAAAAAATCGTGTGATAAAATTAGAAAAGAACAATTCAAGAAAATACCCAATACAAAGATGAGACAAATACTGAAAGAGAAAATTCAATGTCTCATCCTCTAAATCACAATGCTTAGCCATGTTCAATGGATTTGAATATAATGATAATTATTGGGTAGAGTTGTTAAACTCTCGTAAGTTTAAGCAGTTATCGAGGATGATGCAGAAATGTATACTATTTCTAAATAAGTAGTGGTACGATTTGCTTTTTAAGTTTTATAAATTGTACAAGTCACTGACAAGAACTATGACCATGGAATGGATGAGATTCAAATTCAAACAGTAATGGTTTGCATGAATGAGAAACTAATGGAGGTATCAAATTAAGTTGTTTGCTATTATTCTTAATTTGTTTGGTCTTTTATGGAAGCATCTTTATTGTTTGATAATTTTGTTTTTAAAAACTGATCAGATTAAGCAACAAAACAAAATAGGAAACATTAATTAAATTTCTAGTATCCTACTAAATTTGAGATAACACAATCAGATACAGACAAAAAATTGTGTGATAAAATTAGAAAAGAACAATTCAAGACAATACCCAATGCAAAAATGAGCCAAATACTGAAAGTGAAAATTCAATGTCTCATCCTCTAAATCACAATGGTGAGCCATGTTCAATGGATTTGAATATAAAATAATTATTGAGTAGATATAGCTAAGGTTTTTAAATTGGTAAGTTAAAGTAGATTCATGACAGTGACGTAAACTCATATCATGAAGTCCAATCATAAAATCATAAAAGTTTACTTTTATCATTAAATAGATATTTATAATGTATAATTAAAAATAAAAATAAAAAATGACAAAAAAAATATATATCTAAATATATTTTAACAAAAAAGGCACCCATGAAAGAAAAAGATTTAAATCCAAATAATTGAAATTAAGTACATTAACCTTCATAATGTATCATACTTAACAAATGAATTTATATAACATTCATATAAGCCAAGTCATTGAGTATAATCAAATAGGTAAAATTATCAAGAGTTTAAGAGTGAGTTAACACGGTTTTGTAAGTTAGAAACGTAAAAACGATAAATACAATGTGTAAACTCGCGAGATCATATGAATTTATGATTAGCATTGAGTTTATCAACGACTCAACTCGATTTTTAAAGTAGAAATGTAAAAACAGTAACTTGGAGAGTTAACTCGCAAGTTTGACAACAATAGATATGACCTCGCCATCCACAAGAGAAAAAATTTAATATTTTCACTTCTTTTTTTTTTAAACAAAAAAAAAAAACAAGAGTCTAGTGAGTGTTTTTTTTTTTTTAGTCTAGTGAGTGTTTGGGTATTACCAAACTATGGTTTTAGAAACATTTTTCCTCAAGTCGAATCAAAACTTTTTCATATACTCACCTCGCAAATTATAAAAATTATTCTTCAAAAGCTAATCTAAACACATAATTACTACTTCTCAAAAAATTGAGAGTTAATTGCATGAAAGGTGTATTTGAAAATACATTAGAAATGTTCTATGTCAATGCACTGTGGAAAGATTTTGGTAGCCTTATATTATAAATCAAAGGTTACTAGGCATTGATTATAATTAACTACACTTTGGATGGCAGAATAAACGATTATAAATTAATATGAAAAAAGAAGAAGGATTTTTTGACTTTTTCACTTTGCATGCTTATCTTTCTCATGTACAGAAATGTGAGATCGTGACTGTGGCCACAACATGTTAATCAGTATTTGCAAAAGTTTGAGACTTTTCTCCCAGTTAACATATTCCGTGGGCGGTAATTACAAGTTTGGATTCACTTTTACAAGAAGGACTTTTGCAAAACGGAAAATACACATAAAAGGCAGCTTGGTAAACACAAATCAAAGTAAAAAAAAAATTGTGTTAATCAAACATGCTCTTAGCTTAAGCCAGTTAGACGAGGTTGGTGTCCATTACTGTGTTCCAAAGGTATACTTCAGTCTCATGACGTTAATATTTATAAAGCAGTTCTGTACATGAGAAAGATAAGCATGCCAGTTTTGTTTTTGTTTGTTTCATTTGTTTTTTTAAATGTAAGCGAACAGTAGCTATTAAATGCTGAATGTTTGATAATAATGCAAAGTTGAGGTCTCAGATTTAAATCAGATTCTTAAAAAGGAATTCTGATGTGGACAAATCCAGGAAAAGGGAAAATGATTCTTCCAAAATCTTCATTACAAAATATAAAGCACTGAGCATTGGCTTTGTGGTTCCTCGTATTTCAACTACAAATTGGCCTGAGGTTATCCCTTTCCTAATTTTAAATGCACCCAAATTCTTCCAAAATCAAAACGTGAATGGCATGAAGATGTCCCGTTACGAAGACAAAGTAAATGCCTATGATGTCCCGTTACGAAGATGAAGTAACAGTGTTTTGAAAAGGAATTAAAATCCATCAAATGAGAATTAGATCTATGATTGAGCGTAATGTGTCAAGTCTAGCAGCATATAATTGAGGATGAAAAGAGAAAATACAAAGCATATATTTTAATATGGTATGAACAGGAAACTTATTACTGTTGGGAAAACATGGTTCATTTCCGAAAATGTCTTTTGAGGAACAATCACCCAGTGAGGACTTCGTAGCGTTCCTTTCAGCTGCCAAATTATATTGACTAGTCGACGAAAGTGATGGCTCTGTTATATGAGGCCATGAACAGAGTCATCATCAAGAACAGCAATAATGGAATGCAACTTGGATACTCTGGCGATTATAAAAGGGAACATCTTAACACGCATTAGTGTATCTCAGACCAATCTTTTTCAGTTCCAGAGAATCACCAGCCTTCTTCTTTGACCCCCACCTCCTCCGTCCTCAAGTACCCCGGAGGTCCCCTCCTCACCAGACCAAGTGGTGTCAATATTTATCTCGTATGGTACGGTGCCTTTTCTCGACAAAATATAGCCACCATAACCGATTTCTTTGCCTCCTTCAATCCTTTGAAAAGTCATCTTCTTCACCAAGAGCCTTCTGTGGCAGCATGGTGGAGAGCAATCCGTTCATACAAGGACAGCTCTGGCAAACCAGTCTCCACAACTGTTAGACTTGTGAAACAAGTAGGGGACATATACTCTCTAGGAAAGAGCATCAAGCGTGACCAAATAGCAACCCTCATTAAGAACAAGATATGGAGCAAGATATTTCCATTAGATTCAAATGGAATATACTTGGTTTTGACTGCTAAAGATATGAGCGTGGAACGATTCTGTATGGGATCATGCGGCTTCCATGATAGCATCTGGTTATCTGAGAAAACAAGAGTTGTATATGGACATGTGGGAGACTCATTAGATCAGTGCCCGGGTCTGTGCGCATGGCCTTACACGATTCCGGCGTATGGGCCGCTGGGAAAGGCTCTTGTGGCTCCTAATGGTGTAGACAGTGATGGTATGGTTGACATTGGGGCATTATTGGTGGGGGCTGCCACTAATCCTTACAAGACAGGGTACTTTCAAGGCCATGCCGTGGCGCCACTTGAAGCTGTGACAACGGCATGTTGAGGGATTTTGAGTTTCATTAGGCTAACACGATTTTCTAAAGCAAAAATAGAGGAATTTAATTTTTTGAATTTTTTTTAAATATGTCTATTTATAAGATTTAATGAATAAAACATTTAATCTATGATGGATATATATATATATTATTAAATTGTAAAAAAAAAATTAAATATAATAATATTATTTAATAAAGATTATAATATTATTATATAATATTTGTTTTGTATTTAATTTATTTGATAAATTAAATATCTAAAACAAATAGAGATATTGTTAATGGCAGGAAATTCCTTCTTCCTGCGATATAATTTTGGAATAAAGATATAGCACCATTATCTCATATTTAATTAAATAAAAAGGAATTTTTTATTCAATTTAATATCTCATATTTAATTTATAAAGATAAATTAAATATGTAGTTTTTGCTTAAAATGGCTATGATTAAATAAATATATTAGATTAGATTTATTTGATAGATTTAATTAATATATTATTTTAATGAAAATGAGAGAGAAGGGTTCTTGCCCTTTTTTTTAAGTGTGAGGGGCATTTTAGGGAATGGAAGGAAAATTTCAAAATTGATTGATTAATTTTGAATATTTTAATATGGCTAATTAGGGTTTTAGAAACCCTCAAAATGAATTAATATTGATCTAGTCATATTAAATTTCCTAAGATGAAAAGCCCATTAAATTTATAAAAAACATAGAGATGAAAAAGTATGAGATTTGCATATTTTGCTAAAAAAACCAAAGTGCCCTTAAGAATAAAGTAAAGAAAACACTGTGTCAGCTGTAACTCTCACTCTTGTTGGAATTGCTCTCATGTTTAGCTTCTTCTTCTTTTAACTCTCAAACTCAGGTATGCTTAAGCTCCATCTTCTTCTTCCTCTAATTCTCACACTTGGCGTCATAGTCCCCAAATCGGCAAAGGGTGGGTGCAAATAGAAGTGTCGAGATTGCTCAACACAGACTCCAACTTCTTGTTCTTCTAACTCTCACGGTCTACGTCATTGTCCCCAATTGGAGAGGGTGGCCCAACTAGTTCAAATGAAGGATAATGAGAGTAAGTGAGTGTTCATCAGCAAAATAGGAAGTCAAAAAATGAGGAATGTTCATGTCAATATCAAATTTGGTACTAACTAAATGTAAAATGGCGCTTCACAAAATTCATAATGGGATTGATAAGTTTAATAATGATTTTGAAAAGAATTGTAACAGTTTTGACATAAATGTTTGTGATGAAAACATGTAAGGATTCAATGGTTTTCACGGTAATTCGTAAAGTATAGTAATAGTTTTTTTTTTATTGTAATGGTTTTGACAAACGGATGATAAACAACATCACTAACATTTGTGGCATTTTACCAAGATCTGTAATGAGACTGAAAAGTTTAGTAATGGTTTTTACAAAAGCATTTGCTAATGAACATATGTTAGGATTCACAAAAATTTATGGCATTTCACCAAAATTCGTAATAGGATTGACAAGTTTAGTAATGATTTTAACAAAAGTGTTTGCTGGTGAGAACATGTCAAGATTCACTAATATTTGTGGCATTTCACCAAAATTCATTATGGGATTGACAAGTTTAGTAATGATTTTGACAAGAATTGTAATGATTTTGGCAAAAGCGTTTGCTGATTAACACATGTTAGGATTCACCAACATTTGTGGTATTTCACCAAAATTCGTAATGGATTGACAAGTTTAATAATAGTTTTGACAAAAGCGTTTTTTGATGAACACATGTCGGGATTTACCAACATTTGTGGCATTTCACTAAAATTCGTAATGGGATTAACAAATTTAGTAATGGTTTTGACTAGAATTATAATGGTTTTGACAAAAGTGTTTGCTGATGACAACATGTAAGTCAAGATTCACAAACATTTGTGGCATTTCACTAAAATTCGTAATGGGATTGATAAGTGCAATAATGATTTTCATAAGTTTAGTAATGGTTTTGACAAAAGCGTTTGCTGATGAAAAAATGTTAGACATGAGTCACTATAATTTGGGGCTTGTGACCAAATTTGTAATAGAATTGACAAGATAAATAATAATTTTTACAAGAATTGTAATAGTTTTGACAACTGCGTTTACTAGTGAAAAAAATGTAAGGCAAGAATCACCAACATTTGTGGCCTGTCACCAAAATTTGTAATGGTAATGACAAGTGACGTAATGTCATTAACCAAAAACTGTTAATGATGCATTTGGTCAATTTGCCTTGTCACCATGACGGATGCAACATGCACCTAACCAAAACAAGTCACCTAGATTATAGAACATGGTTCTTCCAATATACATAACTTTCATTACATTGTCACAAATAACAAAAATAGTAATGGTTTTGATAAGTATAGTATTGACATTTACAAAAAACCAGATTTCGCATGACAACTACAATACAGATTCAAATGATAAGTGAACATTACAATTCCACATTGACATAATGCTTTCTTGTCCCTTAATACTCGCTTAGTCTCACTATCCTTCATGTAATTATGCAATGGATTGCACCCACCCTTGCCGATTTTGGAACGATGACGCTAAGTGTGAGAGTTAGAGAAAGAAGAAGTTAGAGCCCATGTATGTTGAGCAATCCCGACACTTCTCTCTACATCCACCCTTGCCAATTTGGAGACGACAACATTGAGTGTGATAGTTAAAGGAAGAAGAAGTTGGAGCCCGAGCATACCCGAGTTTGAGAGTTATAGGAGGAAAAAGTTGATAGTTTTTTAAAAAAAAGAACTAAATATCTTTGAAAACTTTGTAGAGTATAGTTCCCGAAAACTATGGGTACGTAATTTTCCTTAGTCCCTTTTCACATTATGTTTTATTTACTTCATTCTTAAGGGCACTTTAGTCTTTTTGGAAAAATATGCAAATCCCAAATTGCCAAATTATCATCATTTTACTCCTAATTTCCAAGAAATCATGACAAACCTCAGATTTTTTTTTAAAAAAAAGTTAATATAATGTAAAATTTAATATAAAATTTTTCCTTTCACAAATTTAATGGCCATCATTTTTTGGGTTTAGGAATTTCATATGGTATTTTAATGTCATTTTCCCTCATGATTATCTATTAATTAAATCTATATTTCATTTCAATTCATAAATTAGAAGAAAAATAATTAAAATAAATGAATAGAAAAATTATTTAAATAAAAAAAATTATGCTTTATTAAATAAATAAATAAATATAGATAAAAAATATTTAAAAAGATAACAGTAAATATTAAATGAATAAAAAATAAAATAAAATAAAATTAAAAAACCATGAAGAAGTTAAGATAGTGAATCGAACAACTTGTGTTGAAATTAATTTAAAAACAAAAGGAAAAATGTTTTTTCTATAAATCGAAGAACAATCGAGATGGAGGAATGAGTCCTACATCTTCAATGTCATGAGATAACGAATAAAAAACCATAATTTAAATAAATATAAATATTCAAAAACAAATATATATAAAAATCATTGTAGATGAAGATATTTGATAGAAGTTATGAGATTATGGATGATATCAAGAGTTAGAGAAATGTTAGGAATTCATATTTATTTAATTTGTTTCAGATATTTTCTATTTTATTTAAATCATCAAATTTGAATTTGATGCCTTACATTCAAATTCAAATTCAAATTTACAAGAGCAAATTTGAATGTGATGGCAAATGATTTATTTTTGGAGAGAAAAAAACTCCCCTATTTTTCAGCACTAAAACAAGGGAAATAATGTATCTCAATGCCATTTGAATTTTCGTTGCCCTTCATGATTTTGCTACACTCCATGATTTCCCACTAGGCAAAAGCTTCAAGCGCTCATCCTTTCATGGCTCAAAGGCCAAAGCCTAATTTCTTTAGGTCCCTTTTTTCAATTGCTGGGAATTTCTCCCCCTTTTCTTTCACATTCTGCTTCATTCGGTTTTCTTCATCTTTCATGTCTACACAAGTTTCTTACTTCTCCTCGTCTTGATCGGTGCTGATTTTTCGTCCTCCTAACAGCAATTTCATCATTGGACTTAATGAAGAATCTTCTCCTCCTCCTCATCTCAGTTAATTTCTCAGGTAAGGTATCACTCTTCTCCTCTTCATTTAGTTATATTTTTCTTGATCCTAGTTGATATATCAATAGTGTTTTCCTTGTTTTCACAGTTGATTCTTTAGTTGCAACAAAGTCCCTCCTGCAAACATCTTGAATCCTATTCCATTTCAATTTGAAAATGGGCAACTATGTTTGAAAGTGCTACTATTTACGAAGGAATTTGAGTTGACACCAATTTTAGTGAGATTTCATATTCCCACTTTTAAAAGAAGAATGGTAGGCACAAAAACTTGAATTCCTAAAAAAAAATTAACACTAAAGTATACCAAACAAAGAAACTTCATTATCTTCGTTTCCCTTCATATCCAAAGGCCCCAAGGGTCCCATATAAGGTGGGATCATGATTCCATTTTCCCCCTCTTCCCCACCCACTTTTTATTTATAAATTTATTTATTTATTGCCGCAGTAAAGTAGACTTCAGGTAGTCTCTGTTTTAGGACTTCAATAGAGAAACAAAGAATTAAGAGTAAAGTACTGTTGTATTGGCCTCATTCCACTTAATTGAGAGTTGAAGTGATCAAAGAGACGGTGAGAATGAATCATGACTGATTTTTGTGGGAGACAGTGAGATACAAGTAGACCCACCTATTTATCTGAGCTTTTAGCCGCTTCCTTGAGATGAAATATACTTGGTCTAAAAAAATAATACTTATATTTTTTTGGATAAGGTTGCTTTTTTAATATAAGTTATACTTTGTATATGTATCCCACCTATTTTTACACATTTTCTATCATTGTTCCTTCTTACTCATTCTCTCTTCTTACTATTTTCATAAATAAGGATATATCGTTTTTTAAAAAAAATTATTATACATTTATTGGCTTTAACCAACTTTTTTGTCTACATAATTCAATTATTTATATCTTATACTCACTCATAGGAATGGTCCTAAATAAAAAGAATAAATTTTATTTGTCTGAAATTTTAAAGTCTTTCCATTGGTCTTTCCATTTTTACTCACATTAAACATATATACACTTTATGTACACATATCTTATAACTTTATACTGTTAAATAATATTTTAAATCACGTCATTTTAGTAGTTGTTATAAAAACAACGTGAAGAACTTTATATCTATAGTCACTGGGGAGAGCAATGATGATGTAGGTGAAATATAATGATGAACGTTTATTTATTTATTTGTAAAATATTTATATAGATATAGGTGGATCACACATCTGTCTCTCTTTTCATTTTTCCAAAGAATATAATCAATGCGATTAATTAACATAATGTATGAAAATGAAATTCACTAGTATTATTTCTGTGAATTACTATTAGTTTCACATTTATTCTTCCGTAGAGTACAAAATCACCTTGATTTTGGAGTTAACTTTAATGCCTTTTTCTCTACATTTCTGGAAACAATTGATTAAAGTTCAATTAATTAAAGTTTCAATCATCACACACACCATAATGACCATTTACCCCTCTCTTTCTGTCTGCACATTGCCTTGAAATGAAATTGTTCATTATTCAATTATCCTTAAGTGTAGATTATTCATCTTTGATATAAAATTTACATTATTGATCAAACAAATATAACTTAAAGGCAAAAGTACACATTAAATCCGTTAGTTTCTTACAATGTTTCATTTTGGTACCTTATATTTATAAATATTATAAATCATCATTTTAATCATTTAACCCAACGCCTAACAAAAAGTGTTGATATTGAAATTTTTTATGTTGAAAAAAACGTTTTCAAATGCTGACATATTAACTTGAATTTTCATAATAACAATTATCATTAAGAAAATCATCATTTGAGATTAAGGGACTAAAGTGAAACTTTGTATACAATTAAAGATAAAATATGTATTTTTTCTAACTTCAATTTATTTATCTCAAAGGATGATATTGATCCTACAAAATAAATTCAGAAATTTGAGATTGTTCTAAAAAACTTAGTGATTTTGGTGCGTAATTCTTCTGAACACAAAAGGTCATGTTTTGTAGGATGATGATGTCATTTTTAAGGAAAATTAGAGGAAGAGAAAAAGGAGAACTTCCATGAAAAAGCTACTTTAGTTGTTTTTTAAAAATGTGTTTGATATGAATGAAAAAATTAATCAGGCGTTTTTTCGTACTAAACATAGCAAAAGTACATAATATTTAATATCTTATCAAATATTTTAAGGGCAAATTGCAAAAAAAAAAAATGACATAACTAAATTTATTGCTTAAAGGTACATGAAAATTTGTTTTAAAACCTAAAAACAATCCATCTTTAGCATGTGCAAATTATTCTTCAGTTGTATGCAAATTGTTCTCTTATAGAACACAAGTGTTTAGTCTCAATGGACTAGTGATTGATTTATGTTGGATCGAATGAACTCCTCTAAGTATTTATTGGGTAAACACCAAGGAGAAGACGCTAACCCAATGCTATCTATGAGGAAGATAACAGAGAGCATACGACGATCATCGTGTTATTAATCGAGCGAGCGTTTCGCCGAGGGTGGGGTGTGTGCGCGTGGTGTGACCGAATGTAGAATAATTCAATAGAGAATGGAGAGAGTGCACCTTGTGAATATCCTTATATTTATAGAGATCATCTAGGATTTTTGCTACCTTTGTCGTGATTGCATCCCGCAGGCAATATGCACCTCCACGTCCTGCATGTGCCTACTCTACTACCTGTACTTTCCATGATTATGGAGTGATTAGCATTTTTCCTGATTATGAAGAGATTATGTCATAAATAACCCTCAATGGGCCGCATATCTGCTAGACCCATTATATGAGTCCATAACACAAATTATCTCTAACTATGTGCAAAATGATATTTTTCACAAGAGATTGTTGTGCCTATAAATGCCAATGAAAGCTTGTTTCGTGCTGGGTTGGATCAGGACTCGTTGAGGAAACATGTATTTCACAGACTTCACTTATTCTCTCTCCTTATTATTTTCATAAATAAGGATATATTTAGGAAAAGAAAAATTTATTATACATTTATTGGTTTTAATCAACTTTTTTTTATCTAAATAATTTGATTATTTGTGCCTTATACTTTGGTTGTAAAGAAAATGAACAAATTCTATTTGTCTAAAATTTTATTTTTACCCACATTAAGTATATGTCATTTATTATCTCTCAATAATAAATTCTCACTTATTATCTCTCATATATGCTCTTTATAAACAAGAATATATAATTGGAAATATGTGTAGATGTATGCAAGGTTGTTAAACTCACGAGTTTAAGCAAATTCGTGACAGTGACGTAAACTCGTATCTTGGACTCGAATCGTAAATTCGTAAGAGTTTACTTTTATTATAAAATAGGTATTAACAGTGTATAATTAAAATATAAAAATGACAATAATTTGATTTAAATATATTTTAAATCCAAATAATTGAAATTAAATATATCAACATTTATAATTTATTATATTTAATAAAGAAATTTCTATAAAATTCATATGTAAAGCAATTGAGGATGACTAAAATTGAAAAAATTAACACAATTTTGTAAACTAGGAATGTAAAAACGGTAAATTTGGTATATAAATTCGTGAGTTTACAGCTGATACAAGTTTACTAGAAACTCAACTCGATTTAGTAAGGTAGAAACGTAAAAACGGTAAACTCGGAGAGTCAATTCGCGAGTTTAACAACAATGTATGTATGTATGTATGTATGTATGTATGTATGTATGTATGTATGTATGTATGTATGTACTCCCTCTGGTCCTTATTATAAGACACCAACTAGCAAGTATATTTGTTTCTTTTAATAAGACACTTGTTTATTTCCAAAGCCCATTAATTATTTATTTTCATGTACGCCCATAATTAAGAAGTGTAATGAGTGAAAGTAATGATTAATATAATATTAGAATTTAGTGCAATTAGTAGGGGTGATATTGAAAGTTACTTAAATTGTAGCACAACTTTATTGATTTTAACTGTTTTTATTGATTTGTGAAAATTATTAGTTGGCGTCTTATCATAAAGATTAGAGGGAGCATGTATGTATGTATTATTATTATAAAATACATACATATTTTATGGGGTTTAAACTTCTCATGTTGCATGAGAAGAAGAAGATTCCTACACACACATGAAATGGTGGGACCCACATATATATATAATGCTAATTAGATATATATGTGTGTGTGTGTGTGTGGGGGTCCCACCATTTCATGTGTGTGTGACATGAGAATACACTTCTCCTACAACATGAGAAGTGTTTTTCCCATATTTTATATGGGAAAAGTATTTCTCCGATTATTAGAGATAAGTTATCTCCAGTGACCCCTAAAACTACGTCGTTTTGCGCAGGGACAAGGCATGTTTGTAATTTTAGGTGAATTAATGAAGGGTATAAAATTACGAAAATACCCTTCATTAATCCAAAACGATTTAATTTTGAGGGTCAATTTATCTCCAGTGAGAAATCCTTTACCCATTTTATATATTTATTACTTTTAAACAATATTTCAAATCACGTTATTTTAGTGGTTGTTACATAAACAACGTGAGGGACTTTAGATTGGGGGAAGCAATGACGATCTAGGTAAAATATAATGATGAAGGTTTTTTTATTTTATTTGTATAATATGTATATAGATATAGGTGGATCACACATCTGTCTCTCGTGATCAAAAAAAAAAAAATCACACATCTGTCTCTCTTTTTATTTTCCAAAGAATATAATCAATGTGATTAATTAATATAATGTATGAAAATAAAATTCATTGGTATCAAAGTTAATTACTACTCCATCCGGTCATATTTATAAGACCAAGCTGGTTTTTTTAGAGAAATGAAAGAAACTAATTAAATTATTTTAAAATATTTTTATTTTTCTCTAAATTAATTAGTTTGAATTAATAACAACATAAGATATGATTAAATAAATTATTTCACTTTCTTAGTTCCTAAAAAAATCAACTCGATCTTATAATTAGGAGGAAAGAGAGAGAATATTAATTTCACATTTACTCTAACATAGAGTACAAAAGCACCTTGATTTTGGGGTTAACCTAATGCCTTTCTCTACTTTTCTGGAAACAATTGATTAAAGTAAAAAAATTAATTAAAGTTTCAATCACCACACACACCATAATGACCATTTACCCCTCTCTTGCTGTCTGCACTCTGCTTTGCCTTGAAAAGAAATTTCTCATTATTCATTACACAAAATCATCCTAATTATCCTTAAGTGTAGATTATTCATATTTGATATAAAATCTACATTCTTGATCAAACAAATATAACTTAAATCCTTTAATGTTTTACAATGTTCCATTTTGGTATTTTATATTTATAAAGCGTCATTTTAATCATTTAACCCAACGTCTAACAAAAAATTGTTGATATTGAAATTTTTTATGTTTAGAAAAAGGTTTCGAATGCTGACATATTAACTTTAATTTTCATAATAACAATGATTATTAAAAAAAACATCATTTAGACTAAAGAAGTAAACTGAAACTTTGTATAAAGTTAAACGATCAAATATTATTTTTTTTCTAACTTAAAATTTATTTATCTCAAAGGAAGATATTGATCCTATAAAATAAATTCAGGAATTTGAGATTGTTCTAAATAACTTTGTGATTTTAGTGCGAAATTCTTCTGAACACAAAAGGTTATGCTTGGTAGGATGATGATGTCATTTTTAAGGAAAATGAAAGGAAGAGAAAAAGCAGAACTTCCATGAAAATGCTACTTTGGTTTTTTTTTTTTTTTTAAAATGTGTTTGATATGAATGAAAATAAAATTAATATATTTTTTTTTTTTTAAATCAGGCGTTTTTTTCCTACTAAACATAGCAAAAGTACATAATATTCAATATCTTATCAAATATTTTAAGGGAAAATTGCAACAACAAAAAAGTTGACATCACTAAATGTATTGCTTAAAGGTACATAAAAATTTGTATAAAAACCTAGAAACAATCCATCTTTAACTTGTGCAAATTATTCTTCACTTGTATGCAAATTATCTCTAACTACATACAAAATGATATTTTTGACAAGAGACTATTGTGCCCATAAATGCCAATAAAAGCCTGTTTTTTGCTCAGTCAAAGTCAACAACAGCACCATGTGCCAGAAAAATTTATTAAGCTGGAAGTAGATTGTTCAACCTTCAGTCAAGCAGCTATGTATGTGGAGTTGTGCTCAGAGACCAGGAGGATAATTGGATTTAGATTGTTCAACCTTCAGTCAAGCAGCTATGTATGTGGAGTTGTGCTCAGAGACCAGGAGGATAATTGGATTTATGGATTCAGATGTAAACTTACTAGTGTGCCAACCACCAATGGACTCGGTTCCACTCCTCGTCCTTTGGACGAGCAGGGAGAGTTTGTCTGTTTGGACTCTTCAGATTTGATATGAGCATTTAGATCTATTTTTTTATATATAAAAAAATAATTTTAATAGGTGAAGAATTCAAAATAAAGATAGGTTTTCAATTAATATTTTTTTAAAAAAATGATATTTTTATTTTTTTAAAAAATAGATTATCCATATTAAATCTGAACGATCTAAAACTCGTCCGTATCAACAAGCTTTAGATGAGGAGGGAAACCATATCCAACTACCAACACGGAACTTACTAGAAGTCATCAATGGGTTGCGTATTTGTTGGGCCGGATGGGTAATGCACATATTTTTATTTTATTTTTTTATATCAACCATGACCTCATAAAATCACGCCCTATGCTACATTATAGGGTTGTTCAAAAAACCCAAGGTCCGATTGGTCCGGTTTGACTCGGTCCGACCCGACCCGATCTAGGGGAAGAAAAAAAAAGGTCTAAGACAAATTTGTCCGGACTAGACCGACCAAACTGCTCAGGTTGGACTGGACTTCGGTCCAGGGGCTTAGATCCCCTGGACCGGTCCGGTCTGACCCGAGGTCCTTTTTTAAAAAAAAAAAATCACCACTACATTGAGCCACTCACTGGAGTTTGGACATCCTAATGTGCTTTTTAATTTATAGAAATCACTTTTCACTATGTCACTTTTTATTACTTTAGGAAGTCAGGTTAAACCAGAGCTAAAATATTGAATACCAAGAAGGTAAAAAAAAAAAAAAAAAAAAAAAAAACTGAACTGCCTGGACTGGTCAGGCAATCCAGATGATCCGTGTCGTGTCTGTCACCAAAGCTCTGGCCGGTACCAAACTGGCCGATTTTTCCAGTTCGAGTCATATCAGTCAAACCTTGAGTTGACCTCTAACCCAGTTTTGCCCGATCCTTAGACATGCCTACTACATTATATGCCAAAAGAGTCCTTCATGTTAAGTTGATTGATAGTTTAGAATTTTTAATTAATTTTAACAGGAAAATATAAAAAAGGGACGGTGATTCAATGCATGTATCGGTTTGTCCATTATTTGAGCCCATGTCAGATTGTGTTTTTATATATTTGGATGGTGATTTGAAGGCTACCTTTGCCCATATAATGCATATGTGAAAAATAAAGTACTCCTTCAGAGTTTTTTTATTAAACCTTTCGAATTAATGCACAAATATTAATTAAAAAAGACAAAGTATTAATTGTATATTATAAAGTTTAAATGAATTTTAGTATCATCCTTTTTAAAATACATAAGACATACTAAAAATGTCACTCCTCCCACCTTGGACCCTTTTCTGTTTGTTTTAAAAATTTATATAACAACATTCCTATTTCGTCCATCGTTGGCAAACTTATATATTGCTAATAAGTAAATAAATAATACTTAAATTTGAATGTACTGAAAATTCATTAATTAAAATATCCCATTACATTCTAGAAATAATTATTAAAAATAGTAACAAATATTAACACATTTATTACTAATAAATAATTTAATTTATTTTTAAATTCTTGAGATTTGGTTGAAAGCATCCTATGTATTCGATTGGTTTTCTAAAAATATCATATATAATTTACATTTATTTTATTTATATAATAGTAACAAAAATTAATTTTGAAAATATATTTATTTGCAAAAAATAATTTAAGAATATTTATTTTTTAACAATTATTTAGATTAATATATACTTTTAGTCGTTTAAGTTAGTTAAATTCTTTAAATTTATAAAATATACTTTTGCTTCTATATTTTTAACACTATTAATGTTGCTAACATAAAATATTGACGCAATAAACGATTTTGCAACTAAAGAGCATATTTAAGTTTTTATCTTTTTAATATAATATATTTAGATTGTTAAATTAAAATAAACTGACAAATCCATGCCAATGAAATCAAGGTTTTGTCATTAAGATTATTAAACTAATACATTATGGGAAATATACTTCTCATGTTGTAGGAGAAATGTATTATCAATCTTAGTAGTTACTTCGATTTCCGTGTTTAAGTTTTTTTTTTTTTTATTCTTCTTAAAAGATGTGGGTTTCACCATTTCGTGTGTGTCCAATCTTCTTCTTCTCATACAACATGAAAAGTGTAAACCCCTACATTTATATTATTAAAATCAATTTTGCTCGTATGATCGAAGTTTTGATATTGACTGTTTTATTAGGTTTTTAGATATTTTTAATTTACATGTATTTTAAATTTAAAGTTAATACCATTTAATTACATAGTTATCACTTAAATTTACTGAAAACAATAGAATTAAAAATATACTTTATATAGTTAAGATATTAATATTACACCTAATGTAAATTTAAAGGACTAAAATCATATTTTAGCCTCTTTATTTATCTAAACATGAAATAAGGATTATTTCTTAAAAATTGAAATGTCAATGATCCATTTTTTTGGACAAAAAAATTGTTAATGATCCTTGAAACTTGGGAAAATCACTTTCAGTCGCTTTTCTCCAAAAAAGCGCCAACCGACAATCCCAAAAAAGGTCATGTGTGAGTTGTTAACGGGGTTGATATAGTTGTTAACGAGATATTGATATAGTTGTTAACGGGGCTGATTTAGTTGTTAGAAAATTGTTGTTAATGGTATTGATTTAGTTGTTAATAACCTATCCGTTAACAACTATATCAGTCCCGTTAACAACTCACGCAAGATTATAAAAATCTCAATGGGATTGTCAGATTCTGATGACATTTTTTAAGTTTTTTTTCTCTAAAAATGGCCCTGAAAGTGATTTTCCCTTGAAACTTCCTATTTTCTTACACTAAACCCAAAGGAGTCAAAAGTTCTCAAAGGGTCTAGAATCCGACGTGGCACATGGCACCTCCTCGCAATTTCGCTTTGTGTCCCCTTAAAACGTGACGCAACGGTCAAGTGATGAACGGATCTCAGGGGACAGGCACGTGCGGTGTGCATGAGGCCCCCAACTGAAAAAAATAAAAATAAAACCCTATCAATCCAACCCTCCGTACACCAAGCCTCACTCCTCAACGGTCATATTTCACCGACATAACTTAACGGTCATATTATTCCTCGCTCACTCTCCACCGTTAGATCTCCATCCAACGGTTCCAAACCAAATTCCCCCGTGCCTTCTTTCCTTCATCTTAACCCTTTTCTTTCTCAGATGCTGGAAAATTAAAACACTCGTAGGCCCGCCCCACAGCAAAGGAGAGTGATGATGATGGAGACAGCCATGGAAGTTGAGTTGTAGAGTGGTGAAGAAAGAAAGAAAGAAATGGAGTGAGTACATAAAAGCACGAGAGTTTTACGGTTTAAGTTTCTTTTGGGTAAGTGAGTGGTGAAGGGTCTGTGTTTGATTCTTCTTCTTCTCCATCTTCTTCTTCTTCATCTTCTTCTTCTTCTTGTTCATCATCTTGTTCTCCTTCTTGTTTTTCTTAATGCATGTCTGAAGCGAGTTGTTATTGAGAGGTGGGATTTCTGGTTTTTGCTCCAGCGGATTCTTCAATTTCTTCAGCCATGACGGGATTCTTGATCGATTCAACTGCTAATATTATGGGTTTGAATATTTCTCAGGATTTCTGCTACAGACTTGAAGGAGTATGTGTTTATTTCTCCGTTCATAAACATAAAACAGAGCCCTTTCTTCTAATGTCCAGTGCTTGAGTGTCTCTGGAATCCGATGATCTTTTTTTCTCTCTCTGCTAGGTAGTCTCCCAAAATTCTTTCATTCTTTTTTCCGGGTGGGCATATTCTTTTTCTGAATATAAGTTTGTTCAGTTTAGATTCTTTATTAATTGCATTCCACAGATTCATATAGGAACGAATTTGTAAAGGAAAAAATTACACAGACAACACTGTAACTTGGTTTGTTTTTCTGGTTTCTGCTATTCATCGGATTCCTTTTCTTTGTTTCCATATATAACCACACAGGTGTTTTATCAAAACGATTCACACACTCACATAGTCTCTCTCTCTCTTCTGCATTTGAGACATAAACATATTTTAGCTGATTTGGTAGGCATAAAGATACATATTCATACATCATTAAGATACATTCACACAGAGACACACACTAGATATATATAGAGAGAGAGAGATAGGAAAACACCAGAAACTGCATAGGGTGGGTGAATTGAAACGCAGGATTTTACAAAAAGAACATCGGAAGGCTATAGGATGTTGGCTGGGTGTTCTAGTTCTACATTGTTGTCGCCGAGGCATAGATTGAGGAGTGAAGCATCTGCACAGTTTCAAGCCAGCCATTTCCAGTTGCCTTCCATGAGCACTCAGAGACTGGACTTACCATGTAGCTTCCCGCGCAAAGACAGCACCAACAACTCGAGATCGCAGCCCTTGAGGCCCGTCGAGAAGAAGCAGCCCGTCGTCGTCGAGTCGAAGCCGAAGCAGCCGCCGCCGAAGTGTTCTCTCAAACAGAACATCCGACTTCCACCATTAGCGACTCAGAGGAACGAGTTCTGGAGTGAGAAAGGTAAGAGTTTGAAGAGGCTAGCTGAACAGGATGATGATGAATCCTTCACTATCAGAGCCAAGAGGACAAAGGGTATTATCAGTGACATCGAAAATCCCGATGTGGGTACCGCCGGCAACTTTTGGTTCAACAATCCTCCCATTCCTTTCTCTCTGACATGTTCAGGGGGAGAAGGAGAAGAAGAAAGGGTTTGTTTTGTGCCGTCTGAGGTTGTCTCTGCACCATGGGTGGATTCCATTGTTACGAAGATCACAGATATAGGCGAGAAAGAAGGCGCTGAGGGGAGCAATCTACCATCAAAGGAAGCTTCAGTATCCAACACTTCATCAGAAAGTCAAAGCTTGAGCCAGAGATTGAACGACAATGACTCAGAACAAGAAGTAGTCGGTAACGGAAGAAGACCAGGCAATCCTTATCACCATGACGGAACAGAGGTAGAAACAGGGGATGAAGAAAACCAAGAGGAGCATCGAGGGTTCGAGCTAGTGAGCCTACTTACAGCTTGTGTTGATGCTATTGGTTCAAGAAATGTTGCTGCAGTGAATTGCTTCATAGCAAAACTTGGTGATCTTGCTTCTCCAAGAGCAAGAACATCAATTAGCCGTGTCTGTGCTTATTTCACTGAAGCTTTAGCCATACGGGTCACAAGAATTTGGCCTCACTTTTTTCACATTACAACACCTCGAGAACTAGACAGGGTTGAAGATGAAGCTGGAACTGCATTAAGGCTTCTAAACCAGGTCAGCCCAATTCCAAAGTTTCTTCATTTCACGTCTAATGAGATTCTCTTGAGGGCTTTTGAAGGAAAAGACAGGGTTCACATCATAGACTTTGACATTAAGCAAGGTCTTCAATGGCCAAGCTTGTTCCAGAGTCTAGCTTCAAGGACGAATCGACCAAGACATGTAAGAATCACTGGTATAGGAGAGTCCAAGCAAGAACTGAACGAAACAGGGGATAGGCTTGCTGGTTTTGCTCAAGCCTTGAACCTTCCCTTTGAGTTTCACCCTGTGGTTGATAGGCTAGAAGATGTGAGGCTATGGATGCTTCATGTGAAGGAACATGAAAGTGTGGCTGTGAATTGCATTTCTCAGCTCCACAAAACACTCTACGATGTTTCTGGAGGAGCATTAAGGGATTTTCTAGGCCTAATCCGAAGCACAAATCCTTGCATAGTTCTCATGGCAGAGCAAGAAGCAGAGCACAATGGGGTTAGACTTGAAACCAGAGTATGCAATTCGTTAAAGTATTACTCTGCTCTGTTTGATTCGATTGACCATTGTCTTCCACAAGAAAGTCCAGTGAGGAACAAGATAGAGGAGATGTTTGCTTGGGAGATAAGGAACATAATTGCTTGTGAAGGAAGGGAAAGGGTTGAGAGGCACGAGAACTTTCAGAAATGGAGGAAGGTGATGATGGAGCAAGGAGGATTTAGAAACTACGGGATTAGTGACAGAGAAGTGAATCAGAGTCAGATGTTGCTGAAGATGTATGCTTGTGAAGATTTCAATGTGAAGAAGAAGGAGGAGGAAGAAGCTGAAGCTATCACACTAAGTTGGCTTGAGCAGCCTCTTTACACAGTGTCAGCGTGGGCCCCACTTGATGCAGCAGCAGCAGTAACAGGAAGCCCATCTTCTTATTCTCAGCCATGAACTTGTTCATTGATTGTTTCTTCATATACAGAAAGAAAGAAAGAAACAGAGAAACAAAGAGAAAGGTAGCTTATATTTGTATTCTTTGTAGGTAGGGGTAAAATGTTCAGTCACTATTCTTTCATTCTTTGTTGCAGATAAGATTTGATTTGTTCTGGTTCAAAATGTAGTTGTTACGGAAGCAGTACTTTGATTTTTTATTCTTTTTTTATACATAAATCATGTTTGTTTTCTAGAAGTCAGAATGATATACAATTGGAGTCAATTTGTGTTCATTCTTTGATTCTTTTTTTATTTATCAATGTATGATGTGCCCTTGTAATTGGAAATTTGGTCATATTACATGTGAAATGAAATTCAGTGTTTTTGTGTCACTCTTGGAATTACTGTCTTTTCTATTTATTTCTTGTTATCTCATTCCACACCTCAAACTATCTGATGGTTTTTTTTCACCAATAAGAAGTGAGATATAGATATGTGTATTATAATATAATATTTGATCCTCATAGTTCGCCCACATTTTGGTTTTGGTTTCTATAGTTTTTTTGGACCTAGAATAATCATTTTCACTACAAGACATATACTTTTGGTTTATGAAGGTTTAGGTTTAAAAATAGTCTCCAATTATAGGTTTTTGTTCCCAAAGAGTCAAAATAGTCCTTGTTCTTATTAAATTAGGATTAAAGTTTTAAACGAAAAGAAATTTAAGGGACTAAAACCTATAATTTGAAATGATATAGGGATCAAGACCAAAATGAATAGTTTCCAATTATAGGTTTTTTATTTCAAAGAGTCAAAATAGTCTCTGCTCTTATTAAACTATATATGAGATATAACATTTTGGACGAAAAGAAACTTAAAGACTAAAACCTATAATATTCCCTTCGGTCCTAATTATAAGATAATATTTTAATTTTTTTGTCAATTTCTTCCTAAAATACCCATATTTTATTCTCTTAAGTATATTTGGTTTTTGGTGAGTGTAGTATATTGATGCGTAGACTCTTACAGTAAGTAAAACTTTTAAATTGTTGAATTTTAATTTATTTATCAATCAACTGATATATATATATATATAGACACACATTTACACACACATGTGTGTGTGTGTGTTTATACATATATGTATATTTGTGTATCTATGTGTGTGTACATATATGTATATCTTTGTGTGTGTGCGTATACAGATATATATAAATATGTGTGTGTGTGTGTTTACACATATATGTATATTTGTGTATCTATGTGTGTGTACATATATGTATATCTTTATGTGTGTTTGTCAATATATGTGTGTGTACATACAGACATACATACATATATATATGTATGTTTTGTGTGTTTATACTTATATGTATATTTGTCTATCTATGTGTGTCTACATATATGTATATCTTTGTGTGTTTGTCAATATATGTGTGTGTGTATACAGATATATATAAATATGTGTGTGTTTATGTGTGTAAATATATGTACACACATATAGTGTGTGTATAATATACATATATATGCACATATATGTATATATAGCAAAATCATTATTTCAATTAGAAAGCGTGTAGAAAGAAAAATTTTAAGTTGGAGGAGTATGTGATAGGGGTTGTTGATTTAATTTTACTTATGTCATTTTAAATTTATATGAGGGTGTTTTAAGAAAATGAGTAAAATTAACTAATTTAACTCCTCTCCTTAATCTTCCCAAAATCGGTTAAATATGTCCTATAATTAGGACCGGAGGGAGTATAATATAAGACTAAAACCCTCTATCCTATAAGCCGGGAAAACCTGATCCAATTTTTTTTTTTTTTTTAAAAAATCATTATTGCATTTGGTTGGGCTTGATTTGAATGAGAAATGCAAGTCCTACTACCACATGTAAAAAGTCCTGTGCTATTTATATTTTATCAAATACTACTTTAAATATTAAATATAAGACTTGGTTGATTTTTTTGAGGAGATTAATGGAGCTAATTAAATTATTTTAAAGTAATTATATTTACTTTTTCCTTCAAACTAATTTGTTTGACTTATAAACTGATATATAAATTAATCATACACAGCATATGATATGATTAAATAACTTATTTAGCTTCCTTAATCCATCTAAAAAAATATATATATAGAACTAGAAGTAGTACAGAGTATAATTTATGCAAATGCTTATACTGCTTGCACTTTCATACTATCAAACTAGTGATGGTTGAGCCTCTCTAATGACTATTACAACCAGTTTTCTTCTTGCTTCATTCTTGACCATACTAACTATACCACATCAGACACAAACTTAATAAGTGTTTTATTTTTGCCCTCACCAATGGCCAGTTTGGTACAAGGAAAAAATGGGAAGGAAATAGAAAATATTGATTTTTTATGTGCAAATGTCTTTCGCGCCAAAATTTTGGCCAACCCAATTTTTCGCCGTCCCCCAATCTTTCTTTAAATGAGGGAATTTGGGTTTCCACCAAATTTGTTGTTAACCTATTTTCTGTCCAGGACAAACAAAAGTCGGACACTTTTGCCCCTCAAAAAGCTCTTCATCCATGAGAAGATCTTGGTAAGTGTGGAATAGTTGAACCTGAGATTTAGACGACCCTTCGCTTCATGTTCTCTTTATTGGATTTCTTATTAAATTTTGTCTTTCTCAACGAATAGTGTTATGTAATCGCGTTTTAGCCATTCTCTTATGTATTTAAGATATCAAATGCGGTTAAACCTATGAAAAAAATTCCCTGAAAGGAATGTATTTGTTGAAATAAGATCAAACAATCCAATTGGAAATGCTAAAACGTGATGACAATGATCCCGAATTTGGAATCAAATCATGTGTAGACATTTTTAAGATCAAGCTAGCGACATGCTTTGAATATAATTTCTAATGAAAAAAGACCCATTCAATTTTTTTGTTTTTGTTTTGATATTTTTAAATTTATCATGAAGCGATATTCTCTTTCTTCCTGTCGTTTCCATCAATCTTGACCTTCTATCTTCCCAGTTTTACCTTGTACCAAGCAGGCTTGGTAGCAAGAGTTGAGGTTTCATCTTTTGATTTCACCGTCACCTTTTTATTAAAGAGAAAGAAATGCTTAAAGTGGGAGGTCATCAAATTCAATTTTGCAATGTAATGTGGACTGAGCGCTTGATTTTAATGGTGATGATTAATTGGATTCATGAATAATTAGTTTAATATTTTTTATTAATAATATGGGTGAGAGATTTTTGGAATACTACTTAATTTAGTTGTTGATTTCATTTTATTATTGTTAATTATCCACTACTACTAATTCAGGCATATAACAACAGTAATATAGCCTTAATTCCACTAGGTAGGGTCGGCTGTATGAATCAAATGACGTCATTATGGTCTATGAAAAACCAAATGATAAATTGTTGAGAGATCTCGCTCAATAACCACATTAAGCGTTATCTCTGGTCTTCCTCTACCTTTTTTAATCGACTCCAGACAACTTGATCCATCCTTTTTATTGGCGCATCTAATGGCCTTTGTTGTATATGTCTAAAGCACCTTAAACAATTTTCTACCATTTTTCTTCAATATGTTCTATAATGCTTAATAAATAACGGTTTCATGTTTGTTGAGGCGGAGGTCGCACAAGGATATATAATGCTTAAAAGTAATGGTTATTAATGCGGACCTTCATTTATTGCGAGGCGGAATTCGCGAAAACAAAAAAATAACGGTTGTAGTTAATAACCATTATCTATTTAGTTAGAAAAATGACGGTTCTTAAAACACAACTGTCATTTAACACTTATAAATGATAAGTCTTCTAGCCCTATATTAGAGAAAACACAAACATAATGGTTATATCCATTGACCGACCGTAAAGTATAAATGAAAAAAATGACATTTTATAATAAATAACCGTATATAAAAAAACAAATCTAAAAGGCACATTTTCATAATCTCGTTTGGTCCAACACTAAGTACTAGTTCTCTCTTAAGTTAAATACTTTAGATCGAAGTATTCAAATCTATTTATACTGACATATTCCTTTTGTTCTTAGTATTTTCTTAAAAAGCATCTTTTCATAACATCGTCCTTCTCTCCATCATCATGGACAAACAACAGAGAGCTCTTTCCATTCGCCCTCCTCCTCCTCTACATGCTCACCCTCATCCTTCATCATCGCCTCCTCCTCCTCTATCATCACCTCCACCACACCACCTCCTCCTCCTCTTATGCCTCCTCATTAACTGGAGGCTCTGCTACAAATGTTAACCAGCCTTGATTGCTCCACAAGGCGTCTTGCTACACATGCTCATGGTTTGAACAGGAAGTTGAACCTCATCTTTTATCAATATTATGTTGTATATGATCACTTCTAGTTAGACCCTTCATCTCCTTCCTCTGACGTCAATTAGGTGCCAAGCAAGGGGGAAGGACAGGAGAAGGAGGACAACAATAGTGGTGATAACTGAAAACCACCACTGCTTTTTTATTTTCTGAATAGAAAAAAAAATAACCGTTGGCAATGTAGCCCAAAAATATTAAGAAAACAATTGTCACTTCACGGTTATTAGTAAACAACCATTACTAATTTATGCACACTCTCATTTTCCTTTTTTAGTTTTTGTTTATATAATGGGGTTGAATAATCAACTTCAAAAATTATTTTTTAAAAACAAAGTCAAATAAGTAATGGTTATCATGTAAGATTCACCACTTTTAAGAATATCGTGTCTAATACCTAACAGTTATTAAGAAAAACCGTCACCATTTACAAAACCAAACAATAGTGATGTAAAACCGTGAACTTTTGTTCAAAGGTTCATTATGGTAGTAAATTAAGAACCATGATAAAATGTCACCTTTTATGACGGTTCTAAACTTATAACTAACTATGAGCAAGTTTCTTCTAGTCTTTTAAAACACCTGTTATCTCGTGCCTCTTCACATTCCCAAGTTATTACATGCAACGCTTGGTCTTTGGTCGAACGTTACCTACCATTATCGAAACTCCAAAAGTCTGGTTGACTTTTTCGGCCATCGACAATTGATTTCAAGTGAACCACATCCCCCAATGCTTTATTTGAACTTCGACCTAACAGTCGTTCGAATTGCTTCGATTGCCCCAACTTGCTTTTTTTTTTGAAGCCTTAGTAAGGTCACATTCCTTTGCGTACACTTTTCTCCTTATTAAAAGGTATGATTTCTCTTTTGCATTTCACATTCTCCATTTTGCGTTCCACATTCTCCTTATTTTTTACTTCGTCTTGCCTACCTAGGTTTTGACCTTAGGCATGCATCATGTGTTTTCTGGAAAACCCATTGCTTTGTTCCTTATGGCTAACTGAATGAGCTTTATTTTTCAGTTAAAATGGCCAATTTTACTTCCTTAGGCATTGATAATATCCCTAATTCTGATAGTGTCTTTAGTACTGGTATGTCCTCTGGTTTTGATGTTGCCCCTACAAAAACCAGAAACTTCACCTTGAAAGAGGGGTCACTGTGCCTTGACTTTTGTGAACAAAGCAAAGTCTTTAGGGAGAAAATTTCACATGACATGTAATAAAGAGGGTTAACCTCTTGAGCCATCAAACTTTGACAGCTACATCGGTGTGATGGCAAGGACTAACATTCCTATCACAACAGGTCACTGGCGTTGGGTACAGAAAAACTTCATAGATAGTGTTTAGGACAATATCAGGGTAAGGTATACATACCTGCTAATTACTTGCCATGTACTTGCAAAAAAGCTTAACTTGAATTGTGTGCTTTGCAGTCTGCATATCATATAGACAAACATTCCAAGAAATTTGTCCTCAAAAAGGCTGGGCAATCACTACGCACATTCTATCATGCATTGATGAAGGCGTATTTGCAGAATCCTAAAGAGGCTGATGAGACAACAATTCCTATGCATCTTCGGTCCACCATCAAACCGAATGAGTGGAGTGAATTTGTCATCTCACATAGCAACCCAATATTCCAAGTAATTGTTATTCACAATTCATAAGACTTGCATGTATTCTTTTAATATTAACTGGAGTTTTGTACATTTCCGTAGGAATTAAGCCAAGTGAATAAGGAGAGGGTGAAGAACAATATTATCCCTACAAGGCAATGTAAAGGGGGTATGCTCGTATTACTCGAAAGTTGTCTTCTGAGAGTGGAGATGGTAGTAGACCTCCCTGTTATAGACTTTGGTCAGTGTCGAGGCAAAATAAAGATGACTTTTATGATGATCCTTAGGTAAAGAAGGTTGTCAATAAAATAGAAAGTGTTAATAATAGGCCTTGATTCATGGAAGTAATGTCTTCAATTAACTATCAATATTAACATTATTGTTAAATGCACAGCAAGTTATGTCCCAATAAGTTACCACATAGGGTTGCCTTTCAACGGATGAGGACGTATTGGCCCTGACATGGGGCCTGACCATTATGGTCTTCTTAGGGGTTCCAACTCTGGATTGACCAAGACAAAATATCATGGTCTGAAGCAACCTTGAAGAAATAACAAGGACGAAAAATATGAAAAGCTCCAGAAGCAGTACGATGAAATGCATAAACAAATACTATTTCTTATACAAGTACTGATAAAGGAGTGTTATATAAAGGGAAATGGTAGCCCAAGTACTAGAGGCAACTACACATTTTCAAGCCATGATTTTCCTATGGGTTTGGCAAATGTTGAATGTTTTTTCGATAGCCCTGGACACCACACAACTGCAATAGGCTACATGCTCAACCTCCTGGAGGATAACATGCTTCATAACAAACCTATCCCTCTTGAGCATGTGAAGGTACAAATCAACACCAACATCGACTCCAATTAGTCGCTCCATGTGCCCACCAAAGACACAAATATAGTAGGAAGGGCTATAGGCAGCTTTGTTGTATGGCCTGGCCGTTTACTTAAAGTATGCAAGCAAATTAAGATGTTTACTGCTCAAAAGATGCTTCCCACAAAGTCCAAGTCCCTCGATCAGTCCAAGCCCCCCACTCAGTCTAAGAAGAGGAAGCATCCCACCTCCAATGACCAATCCTGGAAGAAGTCTTTCTCACAGAATAAGCATGTTGGTTAATATGCCCGGAAGTTCCTACAAGAGTTTGCTGATAAGTTCTTCGCTTTAGACCCATATTCAATGATCAAATTTGAGAGAGAGGTCTCAATAACCATGGTGAAGGCATAAATGAATATGTCAAGTAATATCACAATTAGTTTGTGGGGGATGAATTCATTAGGAAGGCATATGATAGAAGGAGCACTTACTTCTTTATGCCTTACATTCAAGGGAGGGAACATCATTAACTTTGCTTAAATTAATTTTTATTTATTTTGTAATTGTCTTGATGATGTGATCTATTATTGTACTTAGGAACCACCCGATGCTCATAGTGGTAAATTCATTGTGCAAAAAGATTTGGTACTATGACTCTATAAGAAGGGTTCCAAACAGAGACCATACATGCAAGAGACATTCAACCAGAAAGTTATCCGTTCATCATCCTTATAATTTAGTTAATGTTGCATGTTTCTATATATATAATTTGTGTATTGTATATTCTTAGAGCGGTGTACAATTTCTACACTCAAAATGGTCTTGAGTGCCTCAAAATCAACCTCACTTATGGAAGCTATAGGTGAGCCTTCCAATGGTTGTGTCCAAAGGTATAAATATTATTCACCAATGACTATAATATTAAATTGAAGCACACATATAGTTTATATATATGATTGATTGATAAATTTTTCTTCTAATTTCTTTGAAGTACCCAAAGCAACTGAACATAAGCAATGATTGTGGGTACTGCATGATGCAGTACATAAAGGACATAATCACGCACGGTTCTAAAAATATTGATACAAATAAGGTATATCATATTTCAATTAATTCATATATACATTCGGTCAACTATATATTATAATATCTAACTCCATCTATTGTTTCCTTTTGCACACAGTATTTTGATGACTCTTACATGATATTTAGCAACTAACAAATGGAAGAAGTTGTTGAAGAGTTGGAAGCATTTATGTAACATCAGTGAGAGAGTAAATACATCATATGACTGTAAATTTTTAGATACTGATGATTTGTTTATCTTAAAGTTTTGATTTTAATAGTGTATACATATACATAAATGAATTATATTCTTATTAGTTGTATTGTTCTGTACATAAATGAACGTAAATATATATTGTGATTTATTTTGTATAAATATATATAAGGGGGATATCGAAAGCAGAACCCCCCTTTCAAAAAAATTAGCTTCGACAAATCACGATTGTTACCTAACAACCATAATTTATGTCAACTATATATAACAGTTGTTTAAATAAATCCATTAGCATTACTATCAATATATAACGGTTGTTTTGAAAGAACCATTATATATGTATAATATATATAGTAGTTCTTAAAGAAGAACCATTATGTATAACATATATAATGATTGTGGGGTGCCCTTTAATTATTATTACGTCAATACTTAGAACATGGCCTCACCAAGTCTCAATATTTAATGAGTGTTATATTATAACCGTTATAATAGGTCTAGAATAAATAACGATTTAGAACCGTAATTTATCTGCACAGAGCATATATAGCGATCACATATATGATGGTTAGGAACCGTGATGTATGACAGATAATAATCATCATAAAAGACATTTTTTGTAGTAGTGATAGTTGTTACATAAGGCCATGAGTTTCAAAATATTACTCCAGTCTTTAATATAAGACATATTTGAAGAGTTGATATTGGTCCTAAATATAAGACACAATTTTATATTTGTCCATCTTTTCCTAATTTACCTAGATTCATGCTCCCTCAATAATAATTAAGGAGGAGGTGAATGAGGAAATTAAAAAAGATGACTATGGTGTTTAAAAAAATACATGTCATATTAACTAACTTCCTTAATTTAATCAAATAAAGTAAATGTGTTTTATATTAAGTACCAAACAAGTATAATAGATTCAATGATTAAATATCTTAGGGTTAAGGTGCATTTTTGCCCTTAAAGTATGCGCCCAGGAGCATTTTTGCCCCTGAAGTTTTCGGCGTAGCAATGTTGCCCCTAAAGTTTTAAATTGGAGTAATGTTGCCCCTCCGTCAAAAACCCCAACGTCAACGTTGACCGTTAGGGTTTTTTGACAGAGGGGCAACATTGCCCGCTTTTAAAACTTCGGGGCAAAATTGCTACTTTTTTTGGAGCAATGTTGCCCCTAAAGTTTTAAAACGGAGCAATGTTGCCCCTCCGTCAAAAACCCTAACGTTGACCGTTAGGGTTTTTGACGGAGGGGCAACATTGCTTTGTTTTAAAACTTCAGGGGCAACATTACTACGTCGAAAACTTCAGGGGCAAAATTGCTCATGGACGCATACTTTAAGGGCAAAAATGCACCTTAACCCAATATCTTAACAAAACGCAACATTCGAATTATTTTTATTTAATTTTTAATTGTTTACATTGAATATATATATATATATATATATAAATCGCAAATTTATTTATTTTATTTTATTTTTCTATAAAAAAAAAAGTGTTACGCAATGGGTGGGCATGGGGCGGTAGCTTGTTTTGTTTTGTTTTGTTTTTTTTTTAAAATATTTTACTGCATTTTTTATTGTAAGGGTAATATGGGAGTTTGCACTTATTTTCCTAAGCCATCGCAAAAAAAAAAAAAAAAATCGCACCACTTTCATCCTACCCCTACCATTATTCCATTCCTTTTCATCAAAATAGATTGTTTATACCAAACAGCCCCTAAGATAGATTATCTCTGCTGTCAATTTCGGCAAAAAGAAAAAAAAATTCTGCCGTGAGTAGATAATACTATGCTCATAATCTTAAGACGGAAAAAAACAAATGAACTTTACTCTCTTTTTTTTCTTTGAACAAAACCAATGTCACCATATACACTAGATACTTCTTTTGATGCTTTTTACAAGAGCCTATTAATTACTCCTCCCTTTTTATAAGAGAGAATTTGTTTTTTGGTTCCGAATCATTAGAGACATTTTGAGCTCATGTATATATCATTGCGTTATTTTTTTAAAAAAAATTATAAGGACATGTATTAACGGCCTGAATTACAACCAAAGAGATTGAACCCACAATCTTTTACTAATAGGGAAGTTCACATATAGGGAAATTGTTCGTTCTCTCTCTAACGCATATAGGGTCTGTTTGGGATAGTTTCAAAAGTTTAAATAAGTCTATCAGAAGCTAAGGGAAAGTAGAAGCTAGATTTTGACTGTTTGGCATAGTTTTAGACCTTGATGAGCTTCAGATCTTGAAGTCACTTTTTTTGTGAAGCTACATCTCCTTGCTTCAAATCTTGAAGCCATTTTTATTACCACTATCCCAAACACAAATCACATCAGAAAAAGTCTATCAGAAAAAAGTCCATAAAAAACAAAAGTAACTTCTACCACCGCTATCCCAAATGGGCCCATAGGAAACCCCTTTTTTCTTATTGGCCTTACCTCTTTAACTCATCAACCCCCCTCCCCCCTAAAAAAAAAAAAAAAACCTTCGATTATTTCCTTTACCCTTCCCATCTACAACCTATTTCTATTGTTAGATTGAAATTTGAGCGGTCAAAATTTATAGTGTTTTATGTAAAATGTATATTTTTAATTGGTTGATACCTAATAATATAATCAAAAAAAAAAACACCAGCAACCGGTTGACAACATCTTGGAGTTTTTTGAGTTTAATAGTTGTAATACCAATATTCATGTGCTGGTAGAATAATTTTATTGCTAGGAACTATATTTGTTCCAATGATGGATTACTAAATTTCAATGTTCTTTAGTTGGACAAGATCTGTTTTGTGTTTTGCTTACATAAACCAATCACATACATTAGCTAATGTGAAGCAAACAATCGTTTTTATGAAATGCATCACTTTTTTTTTTTGTTATCAATAATATACATTTTGAAATCACTAGATATGTAACATCCTAATTTTATTTTTAGGATTTAATTGTAATTATGAAATAATCATATAGGACTATTGTAAGTAATTTTAAAAAAATTAATATGTGAAAATTAATAATAATATTATTATTAAAATAAAGTTTGGGCTCTTGATTGTAATTTTGCCCATTAAAAAAAAAGAAAGAAAGAAAGAAACGTGGCTGGCGGAAGAAAAGAAAAAGAGAAAAAAAAATTAATTAGATCACCGCCTCATTAATTGAGGCGGTGACTAATACCTCTTGGCACATATATTTATAAGAAAATTACACACAGGTCCCAAGGAGCACAGATAATTACATTTAGGTCCATTCAAATGACAAAATTATCTGTGTAATTATTTGTGAAGGTTAAATTACCAATCTGACCTTCTTCCAGTTCCTTCTCCTATCTCTCTCCAATTCCTTCTCCTATCTCTCTCCTATCTCCATTTTCTTCTCTCCCGCAGGTGCAGAGCCACATTTCCCTCACGGTGGCCGACGTTCTCTCTTGCACGGCGGCAAGCATTCCCTTCCGACCTCCTCCTTGCTTGTCGGCCGAGGTTTTCTTTAGATCCGGGTCTTGATCTGTTATTAGGGAAGCGCTTTTGATTTTAAGATGACCATCTAGAGGGTCGCCACTATCGGTTCTGATTACCAGGAAGATGATTCTGAAAAGGGATCCCTTTTTGATTTTAAGGTTTGCATCCTCTCCCCTTCCCCTTAATTTTTCCTGCCGAAGGCCATTCACCCAAGCTCTTTTTATTATGTAAATCAACGTTTTATGTGAAATCTTTATCGAGGTGTTTGAATTAAGCTTCTTTTGATGCGGTGATGATATATCTGAGGGTATACCTTGGTGGAAGATAATGGCACACTCAAGCTTCTGATTGGGGAATCTGCAAAAAATTTCAAAACTTGTTGCTAAAATAGGATTTTGTTGTTGTTAATATAGAATTTGTTGTTGTAAATAGCCTCTGGACCTCAGAAATGACAGAATCCAGGTTTTCAAAACTTGTTGCTAAAATAGGATTTTTCTGTTGTTAATATAAAATTTATTGTTGTAAATAGCCTCTGGACCTCAGAAATGACAGAATCCAGGTTTTCAAAACTTGTTGCTAAAATATGATTTTTCTGTTGTAAATAGCCTCTGGACATCAAAAATGACAAAATCCAGGTTTTCAAAATTTGTTGCTAAAATAGGATTTTTGTTGTAAATATAGAATTTCTTGTTGTAAATGGCCTCTGGACCTTAGAATTGAAAAAATGCACGTTTTAAAATGTTGTTAATAAAATAGGAATTTGCTGTTGTAAATATAGAATTTCTTGTTGTAAATGGTTTAGGTGCGTTTTTTATGCTGAATGGGCAATAAAGACTTTTACTAATATGAAATAATTACACAGAAGTCCCTAGGGACTTCTGTGTAATTTTGTCATTTGAAGGGACCTAACTATAATTATGTCTGCTCCTTGGGACCTGTGTGTAATTTTCCCTATATTTATATGTGTGTGCAAAGGCGGTAAAAATTGAGAGAAATCAGAGTGAGCGCTGAGTGAGGAGAGAAGGAAGAAGAAGATTTGGTGCACTTTTGGAGTTTTCTGAGGTATGTTATTTATCTTATAAGATCATTTTAGAAATTAAATCAACTTCTTTTCAATAAACTCCCTTCACAAAAGTTGTTCTATATATTTTTCTCTTTTCAATGAATATAATATTATGTTGGTTAGTGAAAATTTTGAGGTTATGATTTTAAAAAAGTTTAGAGTTTTGATAATAGATGACTGTATATATGTAAAAAAACGATTAGTAACTATAGTTTTAATCGGTTTAGATTTATCGATTGATTTTTATAGAAATTTAAATTAATTTTTCTATTTAATAAGTTTAATTTTGTATTATACTTGATACGGTTAAATTTGGTGAAAATAATTTATTTGGGTTAATTGAGATATTATTGAAATTTTACTTGGTTTAGTTTTGAAATTTGGAGACTTAAACTGTTATTTTCAATTTTCATTACAATTATATATTATTATTATTATTATAATTTATGTAATCTAAGTTATATGAAATAACAATTGTGATAATGTAGAGCTTATTTGTGACCGATGATTGCTCGTGTTTTACTCATCGAGATAAGGTTTAGCTTGAAGTTGAGGTAACGGGGGTTAATTTTTTTTATATGCTTGTTTTGAACTATAAGGTGTTTTCTAAACCTTACTTTCACATAAACTATTGGCTTGTGTTTTGGAAAATTATGCATATATCTGAATATGAAATCATTTCAGTGAAGCAGTGTTTTTTCCAATATATGAGTGTTGTTGTTGAGATTGTGAATGTTGTGATAGATATTATGTTTGTTGTGAAATGTTGTATATGGAATACTAGATTTTGTAAGATATTGGTGTTATGATGTTTGTTATGGAATGTTGTATACAGAATAATATATTGCACGATGTTTTTGAAAGTTATAATGATATATTGTTTATCCACTGTGGGGTATGTTAGACTGTGTGGAAGAGATTTAGAGTGAAATTGTGTCTATTGGCTCTCTCATTCTTGGCACGGAATTTGAGTTGAGTGTTTTGGGCGGACACCTCCCTGTTACGGTATATCGGTGGTGACATGGGAGGGGACAATACTCTTGAAGTGACTAGCTAACTTTGGCCAGATATACTAGTACTGATAGGCTGTACCATGTCCAGACAATATAAGGAGGAGTAGAATGGATGAGTGGGGATGATTTTACTTATTGTTAATTATTATGGATTAATTAATTATTTGTTGTTGATTTTATAAATATATTAGTAAACCCACTTCTCTAATTTACAATCCTTTCCTACATATTTGGTAAATTAATTTTGGTTCTTCGGGACTTTATGTCTCACCCAATCATTATCAATATTTTTCAGCCGAGACCTCTAGTTTTAATTTACTAAAAGTCAAGGAAGCAACCAGGACGCATAAAGCCCCGTTTGTTACAAAGAAGATTTGGGAAAGGAAAGGAAAGGAAGATTTGAAAGATTAGGGAAGATGGTTTGAGTTGTTTGGTAGGAAGAAAATGAAGATGTGGTAGTTGGTAAAGAATTAAGAAATGTTTATTTTACCCTCAAAAGAAATTAATTCAAAATAAAAAGAAAAAATATTTTAAAAATATATATTCTTGTTAAGTTCGAACTCGTGAAAAAAAAATCGCCAAATTCAAACTTTCCCGCCAACTTTGAATTTCGGGGTAAATCATCAAAAACACACTTTCGGGAAGATTGCGGCTTTCCTTCCATTTTACGATGGAAAACATCTTCCCTCAAATAAGGGAAGATAAGTACTCACATTTGGAAGATCTTGACTTGACTTTCTCTCTACCAAACACCCAAAATCCATGGGAAGATTGGGATCTTCCCTTTCCTTCCCCACCAATCCTTTGTAACAAACGGGTCCTAATAGTTGTGAACTTTGTAAACCTCTTTTGGGTGATAGTGTTGTATGGACTCTTATATTGTCATTTTAGGGCTCATATGTTCTGAAAATGCTACTTTAATTGTTTTGGGATGACTGTTTATTTACTGTTGAACCAAAGGTTTTATTTTATATACTAATATATTTTGATAGATCTAGAATCAAAACTTGTGTGAAAAATGTTTTGGTGTAGACCATTTGTTGTGAATTTGGTGTTGAAAGACTCATGGGTTGTATATTCTTCTGTTCAATAATTGTGCCCATAGTTTTAAATTTTCTATAGTGAATTTGTGGGTAGAGTTTTTGCCCTGGACTCCGATGTATTTATTTTTGAAAGGAAAACTGATTTTCCTTAATCACTTGTTAATCCGGTTTTGTGAAATCATTATGGTTAATTAATGATTTGTGAGGAAGGGTCTTTTCAAGATACATCTCCTAATATATAATAATATCAATTAATCAAATTTAGTGGTTAAATTTAGAATAATATATTTTGTTTAAATATATTATAAGTAAGTAGATTCTTCCTCTACATCATAGGAGAGTAAATGGTAACTCTGTTTGGAAGGAGGTTTCAGCAATACTTTCAGAATATTTACTCTCTCTCTCTCTCTCTCTCTCTCTCTCTCTCTCTCTCTCTCTCTCTCTCTCTCTCTCTCGCTCTCTCGCTCTCTCTCTCTCTCTCTCTCTCTCTCTCTCTCTCTCTCTCTCTCTCTCTCTCTCTCTCTCTCTCTCTCTCTCTCTCTCTCTCTCTCTCTCTCTCTCTCTCTCTCTCTCTCTCTCTCTCTCATATGTTTTATCAGAATATTTACTTTACACACCACGCAATGATCATTTGGTATCAAGAAAGTTTGCGTATTATAAATTTAGTTTTCATGAGTTTCACTATTATACATTTTAAATAATTTTTTCCTAAAATAATAAGATTGATTGGTATATTTGTTAATTGAGTTTTTATGTTTTTGACAAAGAGCCGGCTGCCCTTAAATATGCAAATCCCTTAACAGAAAACCGTATATTGACCAGGTTATAACCACAACATAATATAGGCAACTTGATCGTTAACTAGTGTTTTTTTTTTATTAATATCATTTTGCCTTATTACAGAAAAAAGGGTAATTGTGTAATAACACTCTTAAACTTTCAAAGTGCGTTTAACATTATATGCGTTTTGGAGCATAAAAGTACTCATTGTTATAAAACTGAAGAAAATGTAAAGAAAAGTAGAGAGAAGTCAGAGAGAAATTCTAGAGAGATGGAGGAATTCTCATTTTAAGTAACTTCTGAATGTTTACACAAGACCTCTATTTATAGACCTTTAAGGGTTACTATGCAATGGACATCCACATAATACATATATTTATAACACTCCCCCTTGGATGTCCATTATGAATATGCCTCATTAAAAACTTTAACTATGAAAACCCAGTGGGATAAAACCTAGCTAAAGAAAAGTACATCATCCATCGATACACTTTCTTATGTTGCCTCATTAAAAACCTTTCTAGGAAAACCCAAAGTGGGACAAAACCTAGATAAGGGAAAAAGAATACAACGTGTATCGACGCTCCCCTCTTAATTACATCGATTTTCTAATGTTTGCCTCATTAAAAACCTTTCTAGGAAAACTCGGTGGGACAAAACCTAGATAAGGAAAAAGAGTGCGGCGTACATCAATTGCTCTACTAAAATACATAAGATTTACTCCCCCTGATGACTACATTACTTCCAATGTCTTTGTGTTGTTGAAGAATTATCTCATGCTAAGCATGATACATAAGTGTCATTCTTCAACTTCTTTGCTTGAGGTTGAAATTGTTCTTTATCCACCTGCAAATACTTTAAGATATATAATGGATATAACTTATCCATATAAAATCAATCTAGGACCTTCTTTTGTATAAACAAAAGATCTCATTCATTAGGTATTAAATCTGTAATCCAATACAGAATTTCGTTCTTCTCAAGTCATGAATTATTTCTAATTCTTTCTTTAAACAATTAATTGCTTTATTGAAGCTTTTCAATGTTTCAATAATGTTGATATCATCAACATGACTTGCAATTAAAACATTCACATCTAGATCTTTTCATAAAGATGCATGGGCATATTGATTTACTTTCTTTATACCCTTCTTTCAACATATATTTCTTGAAAAGATTATACCACTGTGCCCTAATTGATTTAAGTCATACAAAAACTTTTCCCCCTTTATTGTTCTCAATAACTTTAATTAGATGCTTTTAGCATCCTAAGTCCTTCAGGGACTCGTGCTTCTGGCACATTAAATCCTTTGATGCTTCTGGCACCTTAAATCATTCGGGGACATGTGCTTCTGGCACCTTAAGTCTTTCAGGGACATGTGCTTCTCGCACATTAAGTCTTTCTAGGACATGTGCTTCTGGCACCTTAAGTCCTTCCTTACCACATTAAGTCCTTTTGAGGACATGTGCTACTAGCACTTTTTGATCCTTTGAAGATTCTTCTGTAATCTTCATAATTTAGTAAGCCTTATGCATAGGCTATATAACAATATCTAATAGACGCATAATTTTTCTTTCATTCATAAATTGCCAGATTAACAATATATATATACAAAATTATTGTATCCACCACAAAATCATATATCACATCATAATCATATTAGACTTTGTGAAAATCTTTATTTTCACATAAACATTCATATATCTCAATTTGGACTTCGGTCCATAACTTGTCATAATATGATTATATTTGCGTCATATTCAATTTCACTTATCCTCTTGGTCAATCATCTTTATGTCAACTTCTTGTGACATATCTTTATATAATATCCTCATTTGATCACGTGATATCATCTTTCAAAATTGTTGTCGACAACTTTATCTTTTCGGTTCCATTTTTCCAATTCGACATAACTTATCAAGATCAATATAATTCGAGGTACACGAACCTCTCTTGAGGTTTTTGCAATTAGTTATGTCTCGATACTCTTCTCGGAGTATCTACCTCATTAATATGATCATCTTAATTATTGCTCCAATTTATCCATAACATTTATAATTGGAACCGAATAGTTTCTCATGCTATGAGCATGCCACAATCATATTTATCTGATTGGAGCATTTTCAATTTGGAGTATGAGATTTAATAAATCTCATTTGAGTCGTAATATTATCGGCAAATAATTCATGAATGCATAATCGATGAACTTCGGTTCATACAACATTATTCGAGGATATATACTTTATTATAATGCATTCCATATATTGTCTTTTCCACTATCCAATTTCTCCCCTCATGGTAAAAACAATGTCAAACGACAATTGACTAATCATCAAGATAAGTCTCCTAAATCCATTTGTTTCCTTTAGAAACATCTTTCATTTCATATAGAGACAAACAAGAAATAGAAGGTACTTATACAACATTTATCTCAAATATCTTTCTATATCCATCTATGTGCATTGTGGTGGGTTAATAATCATTGCACATTCAACCATTTTAAGATGGAAATTTGTCCGGCTTCCGACCAAAAGCCATTTTTACCAGGGAGAAATTGTTGGCTTATATAAGCACCGCTATATAACATCAAATATACTAACATAAAATTGTGTTCTCATAAGCATTCATCCAGCTTATTTATGGAGGCTTTAATTATGATTCTTAAATCATATCATCTGGAAAATTGCGCGCTTAATTTATTCAAACATCAAACATTATTTCAAACTTCATATTGCAATCTCTTTTGCAAACTTCATGTTGCAATTATTTCGCAAACATCATGTTGCAAGCAAATAATCTCACATGTAACCATCTTATAGATGCATCTATGGTTTACATGTTATTTCAATGGGCCCATATAAATCTGTTTGATATATTTCCGAGATCCATTATTACCAATTATGACCTATGACATTTTCATAGTCATCTATATTTGAGAACAAAGCTATTCATGAAGAATTTTCTCGATTCTTCAATGGATGTCAATACAAATTCTTATTTGTATTATATATGACTTGGATGATCAAACAAGTCATGCCAACAAATAGTAAACTTCTAGTTTTCGTAACATATATCTCATCTCGTAAACTTACGGTTTCTTGTAACATTATGATCCACAATCATAATTTATCATTTATGGGGAGATCATATTTGTCATTATGTGGGAAGTATGAGTATGACTTTCTACAAATTAGCTCACACTGCATACTAACAATCTCCCCTCAAGTGTGAGATTTAACATTCCCCTTAAAATTCATGGACTTTGTTCTTCATAAGAGAGGCTTAATGTATGAAGTATATAATTCTTCAAAATTTCACTCACACTTGTATTCTAGAAATCTCCCCTCAAGTGTGAGTCCTTTAAAAATACTTCACAAACATTTATGGATTTCAATCCAAATGTGGGTTTTCACTTTCAAATCCTTTTATTCATTATCAAATGAAATTAACACCCATCATATATTCTTATCCTCCTTTGAGGACTATATTAGTGCATTATAATAGTGCTACAGCACGCACACGCACACCCAATGGAAAATATCTCAAATATCTCCTCCTTGTATATCTGCTCTAGAAAAATGAAGATTCATTTTCAATTTTTCTTGTTGTTGGTCATGAATTTATAATATTTGTTTACACATTAAGATATGAATTCTCAATAATTTTTCATATCTTTATTAATCACTTATGACCTCACTAGTCATATTGTAAACTTCGGTTTACAATGAGCATGTGGTTCAATACTTTTCTATATGATATCCATTTACGTAGATATCTTTGAAACTCAACAAGTTTCTTTCATATTTGGTAGAATAAAATGCATATTTAATGCATAATTTTGTTCCTTCAAGAAACAATACATTATTTCTTGGAGCCTTAAAACAAATTTATACTACCAAATATAGTCTGAACATTGGTCTTTCAAATGAAGTGGGTAAACTATGTTAATTAGTCTCCAAGACTATTAGCCTTTAAAATTATTACTCATGTGGCATAATTTCTATGCAAAATATTTGTCTTTAAGACAATAACTTAAAACTCTTTGTATCATTCAATATTTGATACATATACTTTGTGGTCTTTATATAATAATTTATAAAATTTTCTTGCCATGCCATTTCTTTAAACCAATATTGTTCTTTTATAAAAGAACAATTATAGAAATTGATAAATTTCTTAAACATCAAATAATAAGTTTATGGCAATAAAAATGATAAATTTCCTTGTCATAAAATCATAATATTATGACTTCTTTTGCCATAAAAACATAATATTATGGCTACATGCCATTCAAAAATATCAGATTTTTTTTTTTTTTTTTTTTGGATTTTTTCGTGAATAGTAAATACTATTCATAAAATAATAAAATAATATAAAAATGTGGGTAGGCCAAAAATTTCTCCCGCCTTCACGTGGAAGTATTGAAAAATTTGCTTGGGAAAAATTACATAACTTGACCCCAAATTCTATGAATGTTATTTTACTACCACGTAAAATTATAAAATAATACCCAAATATTTAAAATTCCAAATTGGTCCTATTTTCCGAAAATCAACGCCTCATACTTTTGAAATTGATTTTGAGGTGATTTACATATAATAATTATCTTATCGATAATTTATATCAAATATTTGACCTTTAACAAATATATTATGGCATATAATAAATACAAAACTAATGACCCTTGCCACCACAACAATAACATGAATTACTATCATGTTTATTATACCCAATAATATCTCTTATTATGGTTCTTATCAATAATCTTTCCTCACTTCCGGTGAGAATTTGAACCACCATAATTACAACCATGTCCATATGTAAACAAATTTACACACATATCCACAACCACAATTAATTCATTACTACATTCACTTCGGGAATGTAGTTCATTCTGTTGGAGGAAATTCATGATCCTTAAAACAAAAACTCAATGTTTTGTTTGATCGCAAGAAATTAAATCAAAATATTTCTTGATTTTTTCACAATATTGCTACTTGAAGGAGCAAATTGAATATTCCCATATATAATAAACTTTTAGAAGAACAACCATCTTCCGGTGGTCATACATTCCCATTAATTTATTCTAAAGAACAAAAGAATCTATTAATGCCAAATATATAATTCTCGAGACTTTCATACAAATGATACCATACAAAAATTATGGATCGTGCCATGTCTCATAACTCCGGACAAATTTATTTCTTTGCTTCGGCCAATATGTCTCACAAAGATCGGCCAAATTATCATTTGGCTTTCAGGCCAAATTATGCCTCTTCTTGGCTTCTTGCCAATTTATGCCTTCTTTGGCTAAATTATGCCTCTTCTAGGCTACTTGTCACTTTATATCTTCATTTGGCTTCTGGCCAATTTTTGTCATATATCTCAATGTCATATTTCTCTTAGGAGAAACTAAATCAAAATGACTTCCAATTGTTTATCTTCGGATAAACAAAGGTTTTAGCTATTATATATGACGATCTGATCATATAATAAGAATATAATAATAATAATAATAAAAAAATGACAAATAATAAATTAAACATAAACAATAAATGTTATGTTAGAAACAATAACATAAATGTAAATGTTATGTTAGCAAACATAAAAGTAAATGTTATATTAGATAACATAAAAGTAAATGTTATATTAGATAACATAAAAGTAAATGTTATGTTAGCAAACATAAAAGTAAATGTTATGTTAGATAACATAAAAGTAAATGTTATATTAGATAACATAAAAGTAAATGTTATGTTAGCAAACATAAAAGTAAATGTTATGTTAGTTAACATAAAAGTAAATGCTTAAATTAAATAGCATAAAGATAAATGCTAAATATTAAATCAAGACTTTGGGATAGGAGGTTTAACCCCAAGTAGGTGTCGAAATTAATAATAATTATAAAATATAAACAAATAAACATAAATAAATGCTAACATAAAAATAAATAATTAAATATAAATATGTTAGCAATAATAAAAATAAAATGCTGAATATAAATATGTTAATGACATTAAATAAAATAAAATATTATATTAAAACAATAAATGATTAAACATAAATATATTAACAACAATAAAAGTAAAATATTAAAACTTAAATTTAAATAATAATAATAATAATAATAAATATCAAATTTTTATTTTCGTGAATAGTATTTTACTATTTATAATAAAATTAAAATAATATAAAATGAGCAAATAGTAATTAAAATTTTTTTTTTTTTTTTTTGAAATTTACTATTTAAATACTATTTATAAAATAATAAAATATTAAAAACACGTGGGGCCCACCGACAATTTTTTCAAACGCCGTCCGTGCTTTTTTTTTTTTTTTTTTTTTTTTTTTGCAAATAGTAATATTAATAATAAATAAAACATGGGACCCACGTAAATTTTCCTTCTTCCTCCTCACCTCTGCGTCTCGGTTCGATTTTTCTTCCTTTTTTTTTTTTTTTTCTCTTTTCCCTCACAGCATCATATATCTTAAATCAACAATCTAAACTTAATAGAAAACATACCTAAGTGAAGAGATCGCATAATCACCGATCAAAAATCAATTTCTCAGCTTGAAACGCCTCCTTTTGAGCAATTTGAAATCTTCTCCCGCAATGAAGGTGAACGACGACGGTGATGATGGTTAACACAAGAAGGAGGCTCGTTGATTAGAGCCTCGTGCGATAACGTGTTATAAAGCGAAGAAAATGTAAAGAAAAGTAGAGAGAAGTCGGAGAGAAATTCAGAGATGGAGGAATTCTCATTTTAAGTAACTTCCGAATGTTTACACAAGACACTCTATTTATAGACCTTAAGGGTTCTTACGCTTGATGAACATCCACATAATACATATATTTATAACACTCATAAACTTATAAAACTAAAACAATTAGAGTAAAGATGATATAACTATTAAAATTGATTAATGGCCATTACTTTTTGTGGTCAGGCCCACAATATTGTTATGAAAGTACTTAAATGCCCTCAACTTAAAAAAACTAAAAAGTATGAAAATATAAAAATACTCATCAATTTTTATCTAAAAAATTCATCAAATACTATATGTTCTTTGGAAGTGTAAAAATATTTATAAACTTACAAATAAATCAGATCTTTATATTTTGAGAAAAGGAAAAACTCTATTAAATTTTATTATAATACTAATAATTTTACAGTTATTGTATAGGTTTTCTTTAAGCTTATATCAAGTTCTGGTTTAATCCTTTAAATTAATAAAATATATTTTCAGTCTGTTAATATTAACACCCTTGTTCTCATTAACAAATTCCTCAAAAGTATGAATGGTGCATTCATTCTAAAATTGCTGGGGAGGTTCCATAAAAATCTTTTTTTTTTCTTCTTTTTTTATACATAATTTTTAGAAAAGGAGTTGGGCTCATCCACGATTCAAGGGCAAGACGAAGTCTCCATCTCTTCTAAGTGATACCAATATTGGGCATGACGAGTCATTTATTACTCTCAGGCGTTTATCTAGACATCCAGAAACTAGAATGCCTCCCCTAGCGCTTTAATCAACTCCAGGATCGAACCCCTCCCTTTAATGAGAGTGTCCGACCCTTTTCCCGCATAAAAATCCAAATGATTTGTGGATTCAAGTCTTCCAAGGGAAGTATGGCGAGATAGGGAGGCGTAATATACGGACCACTTGTGACTTGTTTCAAAAGGTAGTGAATGACTCTTGTCTCTGGAAGGAAATGACCACTTGATCCCACCCGGTGACAAAAATACAGGTTTAATTACCGTTGGGGTTCAACAGGAAATGGTGTTTTTTTTATAGGGAAACTGACATTAAGGTTATAATTAAAAAAAAAATAGAAAAATCTCAAAACTTATTAATGATAGTTTCTCCACTTGTTAATGGTTATTCTTTCACTTATTATTGATAAGTTATGACACTTTTTTGATATTATTTTCTTTAATTGAAACATTAATATCATTTTCCCTTTTTTTTCTATAGTTAGTACCAATAAGCGGCTTAGAGGGACATAAAAAACAACTTGAAGTATTTGCTGGAAGATCATCTGGAAATTGAGGATACCCCAAATAGAGTCAAGGCATTTAATATGGCTTGCTATTCATAAATGCTCTGCTCTACATGCTCAGGGGTCTGAAATGAAAAAGTGAGGCAATCAAATTTTAATAAAGAAAAGATGTAAGATAAAAGAGTAAAAAAAGAAAAAAAAATCAAATAAAAGCTTTCAACTCCACTTTTCTAATTTTTTAAAATTCAACTTAAAATTTCCTTGCCTCTTACTTTTCCTCCCCTCCCCTCGTTTGGAGAAAGCTAACATCGCTCAAGAATAGAGTTGAGTTCTTTGGACAAGATTGGTTGACCCTCAACTCACTAGATGGGAGGGAGTATATACTATATGGAACATATTAAGGTTATGTTTGGTTGGAGGTGAGGGAGGGAGGGGAGGTGCCCCTCCCTAGTGTAAAAAGTCAGATATGCTCATGATATGACATACTTCTAAAGTTAATGTGCGGAAAACGACGTAAAAAATTATGTAATTTTTAAAATTTCCTATGGATAATTTGGTCAAAAATTTTCTTCCCCTCCCTCTCCTAAAACCAAACATAGCCTAAGTGGTCTGAATTTTTTCACGGTGGGGTGCGGGCACTTTTGGAAATGGAGGAAGGGAAAATCCTCCTCAGGGCCCAAGTAACCAAAAAATTGTCAAAAAGGCCCCACAAAAAGTCACATATCAAAAAAGGTCATAGGGCATTTTCTGGTATTATTTTATAAACGTTAACAATTAAATCAGTACAACATTAACAACTAAGTCAATATACGTTAATAACAATATCCTAACAACTAAATCAGTACAGGTTAACAACTATATCAGTATACGTTAACAACTATATCAGTACACGTTAACAACTATATCAGTACAACGTTTTTTGAAATAATACCAGAAAAGGCTCTAGGGCCTTTTCTGACATTTGACTTTTCTTTGGGCCGTTTTTGACAATATTTTAGTAATTTGGGCCTTGAAGAGAGTTTCCCACGAAGGAACATGCAGGTCCATATACTGAAGTTTGAACTACCCTGGCATCCAGAGGAAGAGATAAAACGCTATTTGGAAAACTATCAGAAAAAATGGGACATGACAACACCACAAGAAAGAATAGAGTTCTGTAGTTAATCGGTCTTAGCCCCTTCATGTTAGCCCAACAAAACAAAAGAAAAGAAAAAGAGAAGTGATATACTCCCTCCGGTCTTAATTATAGGGTATATTTAACCGATTTTGGGGAGATTAAGGAGAGGAGTTAAATTAGTTAATTTTACTCATTTTCCTAAAATGCCCTCATATAAATTTAAAATGACATAAGTAAAAGTAAATCAACAACTCTTATTAAAATGACATAAGTAAAAGTAAATCAACAACTCCTACCACATACTTCTTCAACCTAAAATTTTTCTTTCTACACGCTTTCTAATTGAAATAATTGTTTTGCTATATATACATATATGTACGTACATATATGTATATTATACCCACACACATATATATGTGTATATTTAACCACACACACATATTTATATATGTCTGTATACACACATATATATTGACAAACACACAAAGATATACATATATGTACACACACATAGATACACAAATATACATATATGTATAAACACACACAACATATATATATATATATGCAGGGGCGGAGTATAGAAGGGACAGGCGGGGGCCATGGCCCCCCCAAAAAAAAATCTGATTTTTTTTTTAAATATAATGAACCTTTTTTTTTATAACTTTTTTTTCCTATAATAACAAGATGGAAGATGATTTTTTCTTGTAGATAATATGATAATTCATATTGAAAGAGAAATAGCGACACTTTCACTCTTGATTCAATTATTGATGATTTCAAGTCATTAAAAGAGCGAAGAGCATTACTTTAAGTGCGGGTAATTTTTAATTGTTTCATTTAGTATAGTTTTTTATTAATTTTGTATTATAAATTACATTGTTAACTTTTAATATTTTGATATATTATATAACAGACGATCTTACGGAATTTCATGATATCTTCTCATTTTGTAATTGATATGACATCCATACTAGAAACAGGTATGATATCTTATACATTAGAATTGTTAAAATACTTTTATTTTAAATCTGAATATTTTACTATGCTTTTACCAATTTTACACTACACCTGTGGATGAAGTTAATTGATTTTTCATTCTAAACCTCAGCCTCTTGCCTTCCAATGTTGTGGTGGTCAATTACATGAAATTTATGGTTGAACCAAAGATTCACAATCACATAAATTAACAAATTAAACCTCAACTTCTTGCCTTCCAATGTTGTGGTGTATTTTTTTATATTTTTTTCTTTTCTTATTTATATTCTTTTTTTTTTAATGCATTTAAAACTTTCCTTAAAAAAAAATTTCGGGGGCAACGCCCCCGAACCCCCGAATCTCCCGCCACTATTTGGCCCCCCATATGTTTGTCCAAGCTCCGCCCCTGTATATATGTACACACATATATTGACAAACACACACAAAGATATACATATATGTACACACACATAGATACCCCAAATATACATATATGTATAAACACACACACACCTACACACATATTTATATATATCTGTATACACACACACACAAAGATATACATATATGTACACACATATATATGTGTGTTAGTGTGTGTGTGTGTTTGTTTATATATATTTGTGTGTGTGTAAATGTGTGTGTATATATATATATATATGTATTGAAAAAGTAATATAAGCTAATTGATAAAAAAATTAAAATCCAACAATTTAAAAGTTTTACTTATTGTAAGAGTCTACGCATCAACATACATATACTCACCAAAAACTAAATATACTTGAGAGAATAAAATAGGGCTATTTTAGGAAGAAATTGACAAAAATTAAAATGTTGTCTTATAATTAGAACCAAAACTAACTCTCAAATGTTGTCTTATAATTAGGACCGGAGGGAATAAGAAAAAGTGACCACATAGAGATATCGTAGGTGGTGACTACAGTTTGCAACTCAATAAGACTACTTGAAAAATAAGAAAGCAAAGTATTTGAACTTGTGCAGAAGAAAGATCTCATATTTTTGGGTTAAGATGTAAAAATACACATGTGCTTTAGTTATAGGAGCGTCCAGTAGCAAGTGCTTTTTTAAGATGCAAAAGTGACTATATGGTTACAAATTAAGTGCAAAAATACCGTTTGACCGTTAAGTTTGACTTTTTTGCTAACTGGACAATAACGTGAATTTTAAAGGTGCAAAATTACACATGTGGTTTGGCCAAAAGAGCGTTCAACACCAAGTGCTTTTTTTAGGTGCAAAAATACCGTTTGACAGTTAGTTTGACTTTTTTTGCTGACTGGATGATGACGTGGCTTTCAAAGCAACTATGTGGAAAAAAAACATGGCGACTGGTCGCAAGTCTGAGCTGGGAAGAATTAATATCATCATCTCTATCCCTCTATTCGTCCCTATATTAACACTGTACCTGAAAATCACAACTTGTCCAATGCGGATATATTTTCATCCATAGGCCACTTTACCCGTAAGAGTTTCATAGGGCTATTTCTGAGGTAAAGGCGGGTACGCGTCGTTTGATGCGTACTCGCTCTAGTCGACGCTATGACGGTTCAATTTTAATGGATTGGAGGCAATAATGGCATTGAGAACACTAGTCCGAGAAAGGTCTCTAATTTCTGGAGGGAGGATATGTCGGTAGTCATCGATTGCATTTTTGGTATGGTGAAGGGTGATATATCTGTATTGGATAGGTTGTGATTTTCAGGTATAGTGTTGTTACAAGGGCAAACAGAAGGATAGGGATGGTGATATTAATTCTTCCAAACTCAGACTTTTTACCAGTCGGCATGTTTTTTTCCCACATAGTTGCTTTGAAAGCCACGTCATCGTCCAATCGTAAAAAAAAATCAAAATAACGGCCAAACAGTATTTTTGCACCTAAAAAAACACTTGGTGTTGGGCGTTCTTTTTGCCAAACTATATGTCTATTTTTGCACTTTTGAAATTTATGTCATCGTCTAATGAGCAAAAAAAAGTCAAATTTAATGGTCAAAGTCAAATTTAACGGTGAAACAGTATTTTTGCACCTAATTTGTAATCACATAGTTACTTTTGTATCTCAAAAAAGCACTTGCTGCTGGGTGCTCATCTGATTAAAGCACATGTGCATTTTTGCACCTTAACCCCATATTTTTTTATAAACTGCGATTTGGAGAAAAGTAAGGACAGTGCTGCTGCAAATATATTATATTTTATGCAAACAAAAATAAAAGGTAAAAAAAACTGAGTTAAAACCATTACATTCATAGTTCTACGCACCCTACGTTTTGTAAACGAGAAGTTATTAAAGATTATTCTTCCTAATTTTGTTTGTCTGTTTCAAACCAATTAATAATATTTTTTAACAGAAAATATAAGAATTGGTAGCATTCGATTTCACATAGTAATTTGAGCTGATCCTTCCTATCAATTTAAAAGGTATGAGGAAAAAATAATTATAAAATATTCGATTTATTAGTTTGATTTGGCGAATTCAAACTAATTTTCATCACCATATTAAATGCAACCTTTTGCGTGTTTGGTTTTCACCATTAACGGGTCTCTCATCATCTCTCATTATTCTTAACCGGATGCCTAAATTTAATTTAAACATCCAAATGATGACACATCATCTATTTCAAATTACTTGTATATGATATTTTCTACCGCATACGATAATTTAAAAGAGATAATGTGTTTCTTTCTAAATGTTTAGATCAAAACTAGACCGTGACAAGGGATGAGTTGCAATGAGAGTATCTGCTAAGTCCTACGGTTCTACCTGTCTTTGTAGATACTATTGATATATGGGAGAAAGTAATTTGGTCGGTGAAGCCACATGACATGACAAGAGGCACCCGATGAATCGGACGGCCTGATGATAACACATCTCAGGTGAAAAAAAAAAGTTATTTAAATCATTAAATCAAATAAAAAATAAAAGACCAAGAGGACACGTCATCATCTCCGTTTCTATTTTCTATCTCAAACATCGCCATTACTAGTAGAATCTATCATTTCCTTTCTCACTCTGCACAATCCGCCAAACAACACTCCAATTCTCGTTGCTTTTGAGCATTTAATTTGCACCAGCCTTCTATGTTTTTCGAAGATTTCAACGATTTTTATGATCCTTTATGTACGGAGAGTAAATCGTGATGCAGTGAAACCTAGTCTCGAATAAGCTTTTGAATCTAGACCTGTCATCATTTTTCCAAGTCATGGCTTCGTCCAGGTCAATGGACCGTTCCTCTGACGACATCGTCGATTCAACGCCTTTTCTGGGGAATTCAGGGGGTTCTTCCGATGAATTCAATTCCGGCCGTCGATTTGTGCGGAGACAGAGCCTGCGACAAGCTGCACGGTTCCTCAGGCAGGCTAGTGGCCGTAGGATGATTCGCGAGCCATCAATGATGGTTAGAGAGACTGCAGCCGAGCAACTGGAAGAGAGACAAAGCGATTGGGCTTATTCTAAACCCGTTGTGATTCTTGATATTATTTGGAATTTTGCCTTTGTTATTGCGGCCGTTACTGTGTTGATTATGAGCAGAAATGAATCGCCAAGCGTGCCTTTGAGGTGGTGGATTGTGGGTTATGCTATCCAATGCGTCCTTCACGTATTCTGTGTCTGCCTTGAGTATAAGAGGCGGAGGCGGAACCAACAGAGTCAATCCCCGCCATCCTTGAACTCAGTGCTAAGGTCTGGAAGCAGTGACAATTCGAGTTCCGGTTCAAGGGAAAATTCTAGGCATTATGAGAGTTTGCCGCAATTTCATGAGGAGGGTACAAGGTAAATTCCTGCCTTGTCTTCCGTAACACCCTTAATTGCATTAGTGAATAAAGGAATTATGGGTTTTCATGTGAACTTTCGAGCGTACGGTGCTTAATGAAAATTTAAGAATGAAATATAAGCGTGGTCTGATTTGGAATCATTTCACACTTCTACTTCATGTGCTTCAGCCTTGAGGAAATGAAGTAAAATCTTAGCATTGCTAATTAAGAAATTTTGGGTGAACTGCACAATTATGTCTCTCTCAGCCTTTTGGGAGTTGTATTGCTCTCATGACTGAGTCAATAACTAGAGCTTCATGTCAGTTTTAACTGTGTTGACTGTTGAGACATATATACATATGTCAAGTATCTGTGGATGACAAGAATATTACACTTGTTGAATATTTGACTATAATCTACGTTTTTATGCTGTTTTATTTTTTATTTTTCCAGTAGCACTGCAAAGCATCTGGAATCAGCCAATACAATGTTTTCATTTGTTTGGTGGATCGTTGGATTTTACTGGGTGTCCTCTGGTACTCAAGCTTTAGCCAATGATTCTCCTCAGCTTTACTGGTTTGTGCTCCCTATATCCTTCTCACATTCAATTTGTTTGTATAGGATGCATCTACTACTACATACTGCATTTTTTTAACGATTCTCCTATTGGAAAATCTGCTGTTATTTTACCTTTAGTACCTTTGACAAAGTTAACTTGCTTTGCAGGCTATGCATTCTTTACCTGGCTTTTGATGTTTTCTTTGTCATTTTCTGCATTGCACTGGCGTGCATTATTGGCATTGCTGTTTGCTGTTGTCTTCCGTGTATCATTGCTCTTCTTTATGCAGTTGCAGACCAGGTAAATTTTGGATTGTGTTTTTACTCTAGTTTTTAAGTTGGTATTTCATTAAGAATCTAGTGCCAGTAACCATCGTTAAAAAGAACTTTCTTGTCTAAATTTCAGTTGCAAGTTGGTGAATATGCATTTTTTATGAGGGTTTTACAAGTATTTTCATTTTGGCACGTACAAAACTAGTTTTTGATGGAAAGCCATGCTGATTGATTTTTTTATGAAGGTGATGTGATTATTGACCAAGAATAGAGATTAGAGATAGAAAGACACAAGAAAGGGATTAGAAGAGAAGAAGAGAGAGCTAACTAGGCTCTCTCACAATGTATTCAATGCCATAACAAGTCAGATCTCTATGACTGAATGTAAAATAGGAGGATGGGCTACTTATAACATAATAGCCTCCCTCAAGTCCTAACCAACCTAGTTTACAATTATTGACTAATTATCCTACTACTTATCTAGTTTACACTTAGGTCCCTAGGTTCATGTTACACTTAGGTCCTTAAATGCATATTATTATCTTTATATATCATTACCCCCTCCCCAAAACATCCTTGCCCTCAAGGATGCTGAACAAGAAAATATACAAACTGAAATCAACAAAATAGAGACTTTAAAATTCTGAAAAACTTCTTGACAGTTTAGAGTTCCCTGTCTTGAAACCAGTGCCAATTTTGCAGCAGCCTATCCTTATATATGCAGACCATGAAAAACCCCACTTTTGCTCGAACTTGTAAGACCCAATTGCAGCAACAACTTGAGCCACTGTATATTGAAGAAAACCAGCACCAAGAAGCATCTTGACTAACTCCCCTTTGAACCAAACAAAAATCAGAATTCTTGTAGGAATATTGAAACCCAAATGCTGAGTTATTGGGCTCTTTTGTTTGATGTTATCTTCCAAGCCCATAAACATATCTGAAATTGTTAAACCCATTGGCCCATTAAGATGCTTTTGCTGTTGAAAAAGAATGCTATCCAGCTGTAACCCATCAAAATTTTTCTGCCCCAAAGAGAAATTGCAAGACAGCTACAATCCTGTATTTGCATAAAAGGAACACTGCCAGAAATAGTAAATGCTAACCAGCTGTTCCTTTGACCTTTCAAACAGAAACTCTTTCAGCCACGTAAATTTCTGAGCTTGCCACAACCTCAGTTCAGCCTTTGTTGAAATATGTGTCGAATTTTCAATTTGCAAAGTCCCTTTTCCATATAACTGAGACGACCCAGTGGTGGTTGACAGTACTGCATATGAAGTTCTCTTGCGTAACTCACCCAGAAAACTTCCTCCAAAGTCGAGACTTGATGACCCACTCCTTAAAGATTTCTCTTTGGCTTCTAATACCTCGATGCATTCTTGAGAGGAGTTCGAATAAGACCCACCACCACCTTCTTGAGTTCGAACTGCATCTGTACTCTCGGTATCTTGCTGAGAACTAGGGGGTTCAAGAACTTCATCTTCTTCTTGATGTTCATAAGTTGCCGTGTGGTCGACCAACGACTTCGGAACGCACAGGGTCTTCGAGTCGGAAGGCGAGCTGCAGTCCGTTAAATCACGATGGGGGTTCAATTGAATTCGTGACGCATTTGTCGTGGCAGTAGCTTGAGACGACACCGATGACACGTTCGAAGCCAATCCAGAAGAAGACTTCGACGTGTAGCGACTCGGACGATCACTTACAGCCTTTGATTCCCTTCGGTTTATCGCGATTTCGAAGGCGAGCCAGCAACATGTTTCACCCATCGTCTTGTCAACGGGCAGACCATAGGTGTTTCGGAGTAGGACAACATACTCGTTCCAGCCCATTGGTCGTCTCCACCTGCGTTTCGACGCCACATGCCACGCGAAACTAGCGTTATCAAGTCCCATCGAGGCCATTGTCACCTTTTCTGCCTCAGCTGTGCCATCAAGATGAAAGAAGCGCTCACATTCGGATATCCAGCTATCTACTTCTCTGCCATGGAAGCGCGGAAATTCCATCTTGGTGAAATGGGTAGGTCTGTGATGTGTTTCCCCATGGTTGTGACCATTTCCCAATCCATTCCCACGTCTTTGGCGCTGCTGGTCGTCATTCTGACCCTGCATTGTTTGAAGCAAGGTTCTGATTTGGTCTTGCAATTGATCAAGTTGGTCAAGTTTCCCCATTTTTTCTTCAATGTCATCAATCTTGTTGAGTTTCTGAATTTGCTCTTCGATGGCAGCAAGGCGTTGTTCCATGGTTCTTGCCAATGCTAATCGAGTCTGGACCATTCACCTTGAATCTTGATAGTTTTCTTGCACTTCTCGATGGGTTCTTGTTGCCCACATGGTTCTGAATTCAGAAAAGATGAAACAGCAATGATGGTAGTCGAACGGAGCAACAGGGCAGAACCAATATTCTTTGTCTTCAGCGTCTCAGCACAGAACTTGTTGGTGGTGTCTTGATGAGTTCTTGATGGTTTCTTGCTGTTTTAATGGCTGGCAGAACCAGAAAAACAGAACCAAGACCAAACTTTCTTTTTCTTTCGTTTTCTCAAATCAGGCAGAAAGTGACTAGAACAGAACACTTTCTCTTTTTTTCTTCGTCTTTCGTTTTTTCAATCAGAACAGAAGGGGATGAGAATTGAGACAGAAACAGCGAAAGAGACAGCCAAAGAAGGACTGCTCTGATACCACTGATGTGATTATTGACCAAGAATAGAGATTAGAGATAGAAAGACACAAGAAAGGGATTAGAAGAGAAGAAGAGAGAGCTAACTAGGCTCTCTCACAATGTATTCAATGCCATAACAAGTCAGATCTCTATGACTGAATGTACAATAGGAGGATGGGCTACTTATCACATAATAGCCTCCCTCAAGTCCTAACTAACCTAGTTTACAATTATTAACTAATTATCCTACTACTTATCTAGTTTACACTTAGGTCCCTAGGTTCATGTTACACTTAGGTCCTTAAATGCATATTATTATCTTTATATATCAGAAGGAATAACACCCATAGGGTCCATGGTCATTGACATAAATGGTTTCAAAATAAATTATATCTTAACTTGTGGGTGGGCCGATTTGGCATCTGAACTGGAACTTATGTTCTATTGATCTGCTTAGTACCTTTTAAGGTTAGTGCTAAATCTTAATCTCTATGTTGTGGGGCCCTTGGCTATTCTACATCAACTAAGTGTCTCATGTTAAAAAAGATATGGTTGCAAAGTATCATTTAAGATATTCTATCTGGATACAACTGTATCGTGGAAAGAATGTGTGAGGAGCAATTTATGTATTTTGAGCTAATGTTGCAGGCGGATGGTTTCAAATAATATAATAACATTATTACCTACTCCAATGATATATATATTTTTTCGAATTATAATCTTTTTGGGTGTTGGGGGCAGGGTTTCAAGAGTATGTGAAGTTGAATTTGAATTAGTTAGAAGCATTTAATCAGCGCTAAAGGACATTGGAAATTATGTGGCTCCAAATTTTATATTTTGTTACTGAGTCTAGATGAAGTTGGACTCTAGATGAAGTTGGACTTCCTAATACCTACGGTATAAAAGAGAGAAGTTCATATTCATGCTCTTTAGTATCTCAGGTCATCTACACTCAAGGCGTAGGAAGTGTTGGATTTCTGGGTAATTTATCTTCAAACAGAAAATAAATAAGGGGAATTGTAATTTATATATACGTTGCTTTTGTTGGTGTGATTTCATGTTAAGGTGTGGGTTAATAAAATTGGTAGAGTCTGGGGAACTGCTGGAAAATTGATAGAAGAAAAAAAGGAAAAGAAGGAAATCTCAAATAAAATATAAGCCAACTTACCGCAAGGAGAATCTCCCATAATTGATCTGAATAATACTTCACTTGTGCCTTCTATTAGTTTGACCTGCACATAAATAACACAGATGCATTCTGGTCAATAGGATAACTATACCTGACTAACTCTGAGGCGTGTATGACGACAATACTAGATGAGGTCAAGTACATGGATTGCATGGCGGCAATATACTTTATCAATGTCTAAATCTTTGGTTATTTTGTTAACTAACATGTCCTGTTCAATAACTTCATGATGACAACAAACCATACCTAAACATCTGGCAGCATTTGACAATAAAGCATTCAAAAGAAACTCCCTTATTTAAATTTTGACAAGACACAAGGGAACTTACAGAAGTTACTTCCTAAGCATAACCATGCCTATTTTCTCCTAATTTTTCTCTTCATTCCATTATATATAGTTTGTGGGGCTTAATTTGGAATTAAATAAACAAGTATGCTTTGAGATAAATTATGCAGACTTTGATTGGTTTACTGGAAATAAATTGAGCCAGAATATAAGGTATTCTGGCAAAAACTGATATTGAAGAATAAGAGATAGTAGAATTTTTAATAGAGATACGAGTGCAAGAAGTTTGAACAAACATGACTAATAGAGTTGTTTACATAAATTGTCTTGCAAGGGATGCTCTACCACTAATACTAAATCTGGTATTCTTTTATTTAAAGTTTTAAACATTTGGTACCTTGTTGGTCTGGTAGATACTCTAAAAGGGTAAAGAAATTATTGAAATTTGAAGGATTATGCAGAGGGAGTAAGAACTTCTGAAAGATGATTATGAATCCTTAAATAAAAGAGAATACATATGAGACTTTATATAAACAAACATATAATCTAATTTAATTAAATCAAATAAAAAATAAATCAAAATAACTAAGATATAATATCTTAATATATAATATCCATATCTAATCCTAAGGTATAATAAATATTAAATAATAAAATCAAACTTAAGAATAAAATAATAGAGATATCTCTAAAAGATCATCCAACACTCCCCCTTAAAGCTAGAAAATAAATATCAATCATTCTCAGCTTGCCTCGAAATCCTTCAAACTTAACTCTGCCCAGTGGTTTTGTCATAACGTCTGCAATTTGGTCTGCATATCGTATGTGGGATAGACTCATAGCGTCTTCTTCTTTCTTTTCTTTAATGAAGTGTTTGTCTATCTCAACATGCTTCATTCTATCATGATATACTGGGGTTCTTGACCATTTCAATGCTGGTTTTGTTGTCACACCAGAGTTGCGTTGATCCCTTATGTGGGATTCCCAACTCCTTCAATAACCTGATAACCCTGAGTCCATCACATACTCTATCATTAACAACTCAGCTTCACTTCTGCACTACTTCTTGAACCACAATTTGTTTCTTCCTTCTCCACGTAACTAAATTTCCCCACACATATGTGCAATACCCTGAGGTTGACCTCCTATTCTCTCTATCCCTTGCATGGTTTGCATCGGTATAGATTTCAATGTTTCTGGCAGTGTCTTTCTTAAAGAAGATTCCTCTACTAGGATTAAGTTTCAGATAGCTCAAAATTTTGTATACAGCCTCCATATGTTCTTCTTATGGCTGATGCATGAACTAACTGTTCCAACTACATAGCTGATATTTGGACATATGAGGGTTAAGTATATCAATTTTCCCACAAGTTTTCTATATCTCTGAGTCAACTGAAACACCTTGTGGCTTGATCTTAAGGTGACATCCTTCTTCCATTGGTGTGCCCTGAGAACATTCCTATCTCATGTAATAGGTCTAGGGTATGAATCCACATTCCATGTTCATCCAAAAGATGAGCATGTTGCTCATCCCCAAATAAAATGGGCTTTTTTATTTTTTGAAAAAAAAAACTCCATGCACTAAAAATTAATTAACTTAAGATACGGGGTGTTGAAAAGACACTTCAAATATTTGGTGCTACTAGAAAAATATTTCAGGATATTGGTGTTACAGGAAAAATATTTCTGAATGTAGGACTAGAAATTAATTAGTTTGAGATATTGAGTGCAAAAAATATTTCAGGGTGCAACATACAATGTAATCCAAATAAATAAAAATAAAAAATGGTCCCCACCCCAAAATTAGAGGGATGAGCATGGAATGTGAACCCTCTAGGGTATAAGCTCTTCTTAGTTCTTGCCACTTCCATGCCTAGAACATACCTCATTTGTTTGAGGTCTTTCACCTAGAATTTGGTTGATAAATCTCGTTTTAGTTTAGCAATAGATTCTTCCTAGGTTGCACCAGACACGACACACGGCGTTTTCGACACGTTACCGATACGTGACGTCGACACGTTACTTCAAAAATACTAATATTTCGACACGTTCCGACACGTCTTAGTATTAAATAATATTTTTAATATAAAGAGTGTATTTCACATTAACAAAATATAATAAAAGAAAAATCATTTGCATAATTAAACTACATCTCTACTAGTAATATTTGCCTCCAACTCGCTCATCTAAGGAAAGGGTAGCAACATCTAAAGCTCCAATATCATTAAAGGTATCAAGCGCATCTCCACTAATGTCCCAATGATGACTTTCTCCTTCATTATATTTCGCATCATTTCTTGATAAGACCCGAAGGTTGCTATGTATATAAACTAAGTCTTGACTCGTTTGGGATCCATTTTATTCCTCTTCATGGAATGCACAAAAGAGTAAGTACTCCAATTGCGTTCAGCACAAGATGAAGAAGAGGGTTGTGCAGTGAGTTTCAAAGCTAGCTTTTTAAGCAAAGGTGCACTGCAACCGTGAACTCCCCACCAATCATTGGGATTCATTGTATATCGATTTTCAATAGCCTCAAACTCTCTAAAACCTCCCTTCATTTTAGCAAAGTTAACATACTCCAAATTTACTGCAGACCTTTCCTCCACACTAGAAAAATGTCTCCTGAAGAACTTTTTTACTTCTAAATTAATCTCCACATCATCGTCTGGAGAAACTCGATTTGGATCTTCAACAAGCCATTCATCACTGTAGTATCTACCAAAAAGAAAAAATATTATAAATGTCGAATGGTTTCAACTTTCAATTAATAGAATTATTAAACCAAGGCACAATTATAAAAAACTTACTTGGGATGCAAAGCATGTGCCAAACAATGAAGGGGAGTTGAACTTTTGGTCCAACGATCCACAAGAATTTTATACACCACATCATAAAACGTTGATGACTCACCATTCATCCTCCTTTCTTTCAAGTATATTACATTCTTTACCTTCTCAATCATCGCATCCCACATATCATAAACCAAATGAAGGCAAGGTTTATCGGTGTCACAAAACTGATCATATCATAAATGGGAGCAAAGTGAAAGCAAGGATGTAATCCCATGTCCGCCCACAACTCATCATCCAATATCACATCCTTCACTTGTCTTGCCCTTCCTTGATTATCATCTCTGTAAATAGTCCATTTTTCACTAATGACCATGTTTTGGAGGGCACCCTTTAGCAACTTGAATCTCTTTAACATCACAATCATGGAAGCAAATCGGGTGTCAGCAATAGAAAGCAACTTCAATGTGGCAAACTCATTAAATATAGACAATCTCATAGAATGAGTCATGATGAAAGTCTTGATTGTTGAAACACGATCAACAATTTCAGATATCCAACTACACTCTCCATAAGTAATCTCATTATTCTCGCATTTTTTTTGCACAAATGTTCTTCAAAGCCAAGTTCAACGTATGAACAACACATGGTGTCCAACTGATAGTCGGATATTCTCGCTCAATGAGTTGCCCTGCACCCTTACAATTAGCAGCATTATCTGTTATTACTTGAACCACCTTATCCACCCCAACTTCTTGTATTACTTCCTTTAGCAAGTTGAAAATAAAATACTTATCCTTGATTTCACCGAACAATCAACACTCTTCAAAAACATGGCTGAACCGTCGGATACCGCCATGAAATTAATTATTGGCCTCCTTTGGGAATCACTCCACCCATCACTAACAATACTCACACCATTTGATCTCCAAAGAGATCGAGATCAGGAATTAACAACCTATCAACATGATCCTTCTCCGCCGCAAAAGCGTAGTCCGCAAAAAGTTATACCCTGAAATGGGGTCGATAACCTAATGTTACAACAAAAACAGTTAAAAACAAGAGAAATAAATAGGGTAAAAATAAATTATGAAACATAATATTCCATAACACTAAATACCTCCAATGTTATGACTTGCAGCATAAGTGAATGCTTGTTGAAAGTACGGGTTCTTGGCCAAACTAAATGGCAATCCAGCAGAATAAAACATCCGAGCAATAATATGATTTAGTTCTTCCGCTCCCCATATTGAAAGCCCTCTCAATAGAACTCATGCTTGCAGTTCCGTCATCAATTTTTTTTCTTTTAGTAGATGTACTAGCTGTAGCTGAAAAACCGGTGGGTGGTAAAGGAACATGTCTCGGTGCATTATTCCTCACCCTTTGAGAAGATTCCTCTTCCAATTTTCCCATTTCTAACAAAGATGCATTATTGACACTCTTACATAATGCAATCCCTTTAGATTTAGTATTTAACAAATGAGCTCTTATTCTCGTGTATGAACTTTTGTATTCAAGTTTACAAAAGTTACACTTCCAACTCACATTTCCTCCGCACTTTCCATCATCAACTCTAGTCACATATCTCCACAATGGTTTGTTCAAGTTTTCGGTGTCCACATTTCGTGAGTTGGACTCTAAGTTTATTGAACTATTGCTTTGATTTGGGTTGGACTCCATTCTATCAATCATATTAAAAACAAAATCATATTAAATACAAAATTAAGAAACAAAATTTATTTACAAATTACAAACGAATGCGGAAAGAACGGGGAAACTTTGACCCAAAAAAAAAAAAAAAAAAAGAACGGGGAAACGGGGGAGGGGGAGTCATCGTCGGCGGTCGTGATTCGAGTGAAACATTGAAACACAATCACGGTCCACTCCACGAGACAGATTTTGGCATTTCGCACAAACACAAATCACACAATGAGCATAGATTCCGGTCCACGGGCATTTCACAGCCACAAATCACGGTCACACAATGAGAAGCGAAGAACGGTAGAGTAGAACACGTGACGGTATCGTGCGCAAAGGCGAGGAAGAAGAAACACTCAGCTGTCTTTACTCTTTAAGTGTCGCCGTCGATTTCACCCGTCCGCGTCGCCGTCGTCGATTTCGATAAGAACTAAGAAGTCCTGTTTGTTTGATTTCACCAGCGTAGTTCGTCGATTTCACCAGCGTAGCCGAGTTGGAACTTGAGTTGAGAGAGATGATTTTGGCTTTGTGGTGCTCGACCCGGTCGACCCACCGTGTCAATTAGGGCCGAAATTTGGAGCTACAAAACACACCTTCAACTTTTGAAATAATTACAAAAATGCCATTTGAATTGTTGATCTGGCCTAATTCGCGTATCCCGCTTAAATTCGCGTATCCGGCAAAACTACGTGTCGACACGTTCTTTTCTTCAAATTTGGCGTGTCCGTGCATCTTAGGATTCTTCATCATTTCTTGTAATGATTATGTCATCAACATGGACAATCAGGACAGTGATGTTGCCATTGACACGTTTGATGAACAACGTGTCATCTGCTTGTCCTTGAGGGTACCCAAGTTCGTTCACTGCTGTGGTGAATCTACCGAACTATGCCTTAGGAGGTTGTTTTAGTCCGTACAAAGACTTGTTGAGTTTACGCACATATTTGTTAACAACTAGAACTCCTTTTGGAATCTCCATGTATACTTCTTCATCCAAGTCTCCATTCAGGAATGCATTCTTCACATCCAGTTGGTGCAAGAACCAATCAAAGTTGGCTGTAATTGATAACAACACTTGGATGGTATTAGAGTTAGCTACTGGAGCAATTGTCTCCTGATAATCAATCCCGTATGTCTGGGTCTATCTCTTCGCAACAAGTCTTGCCTTGTATTTGTTGATACAACCATCTGTATTAAATTTCTGGGTGAAGATCCACTTGCATCCCATTGGCTTCTTTCCTTCGGGAAGTGTTGTAATCTCCCACATTTTTTCTTTGAGTGCTCTCAACTCTTCTTTTGAAGCTTGTTTCCAATTCGGATAAACCATAGCTTGCTAAAATGTGTCTGGGATTTTCATTTGCGCACTATTCACAACAAAGCTTTGCATTTTTGCAGACATGTTACCGTATGAAACAAACCATTGAATTGGATGTTGAGTACAAGATTTTACCCCTTTTCTCAATGCAATTGGCCAACCCAGCTCTTCAGAATTTAATCCTGTATTGAAGTCATGATCGTTCCTTTGAATGGGAGAGATAGTTCTACCATTGTTGGGTTTCTCTTGAACTTGTTTCCTGGATTCTTCTTCTCATCTTGTTTCGGCCTCCACCCCTGAATTGATCTCAACACTTTTTTTTTAGTTCATTGAGTATAGGTTCAGGTTGAGGTGGAGTAGGCTCAAGCTCATGGTCAGGTTGGGTAGGATCGGGTTGGTTTGTGGGAGCACATGAGGCAAGGTTGACTATAAGGTTAGGCTCAAGTGGTGGTGATGTTCTTTTCGGGACTTCAGAGTTGGATTCTTCCAAATTTAGCCATTCAATGTCATTATACTCCCCTTGAATGGGTAATTTGGGATAATAAACAACTTCTTCAAAAAAGACGATATCCTGGTAAATGAATAGTTTCTTGGGAGGAGGACAATAGCATTTGTACCCTTTTTGAGTAGGGAGTAGCCAAGGAATATGCATATATCAACTCGAGTGGCAAATTTGTTGCCATCATTTTTGTGAACAAAGATAACACAACCAAACACCTTTGGGGGTAAGGAACTGATCAGTGGGCAATTCGGAAAGTGTTCAAGGGGTTTTTAGATTGGAGTGATATAATTGAGGACTTTGGATGACATTCGATTAATCAAATAAGCGGCTGTTAGTACTGCATCACCCCATAAGATGGTGGGAACATTTCATTCCATTAACAAGGTTCGGGTTACTTCCAACGGGTGACGGTTTTTTCACTCGACCACTCTGTTTTGTTGAGGGGCGTAAGGACAGGAAGTTTGGTGATGAATTCTTTGTTGATCAAGAAATTCCTTAAAGGTTCCACTAATGTATTCCTTGGCATTATCACTTTGTAGGAATTTAATGGAAGTATTGAATTGGGGTCGTAGATACATATGGAAGTTTTGAAACACTTTGGTTGCTACGGATTTTTCTTTCATTAAATAAACCCATGTGGTTCTTGTGTGATCATATATGAAAGCAACAAACCATTTAGCATTAGTGATGGTTTTTATTCTTGTTGGACCCCAAATATCACTATGAATTAATGTGAATGGATCAAAAGGTGTGTAAGGCTGTTTGGGATATGAAGATTGAGTTTGTTTTGCAAGTTGGCAAGTTTTACAATGAAAATGAACATAAATTTTATTAACCAAACCTAGAAACATGTTTCATATAATCAAAATTAGGATGGCTTGAACTACAATGCTACAGAAATAAATAATTGTTTTGAGCGTTGGAGTTAACCAGTGCCCTTCTTGCCTTCCATGCCTTTTTATTCTTCACGTTCGATCCTTCAAGGTAGAACTGTTCATCCCATTCTTTAGAAGTCCCAATCATCCTCCCTGATTAAATCTTGAAAAACACAATAATCATCATAAAAAATTACTCAGCATCTTTGACCTTTAGTCAACTTGCTTACATATATTAGATTACGGGTAAGTGCAGGTACAAATAAGACATTGTGTATTTCCTAGTGATCAGAAAGTGTGACTATGCCAGTTCCCTCAGCCTTTGTGAATACACAATTAGCTACTTTAACTTTGAGTTGTTCATGACATAATTTAAGGTTATGAAATGAAGCTTTGTTACCGGTCATGTGATTCGTAGCTCCTGAGACGACAATCCAAGCATCGTCACTAGTCATCGTAGCATTGAGAGCTATAATGGAATTACCTGATTGCACCAGATTAACACTAGACATCGAGTTTGATTTATTTTGTTTGCTAAGTATCTTGCGAAGCACCTATAATTCTTTCTGGCTCAATAGTCATCAGCCTCAATTTTCTGTTCAGCTATGGTGAGGTGACTTTGGAAGTTTTATTTTCCATTTGGTGGCCTTCCTTGTAGCTTCGCTTCCATCATTCTTCTTTGATACGGCCCTTCTTCTTGCAATAGTTGTGCCATTTGTTATTCCTTCATTCACCTTGTGGTCCTCTTACAGCAAGTGCTCAACTTGCAATTTGACTTGGGCCACTTTGATTAAGGAGTTTTTTGCATTATTCAAATTGCACAAAGTTGACAACGTCAAATAGATGTGGTAAGATTTTTAATCCCATAATTCTACCCCTTACCTCCTCGAAAGGGTCGTTTAGGCTTAGGAGAGTCGTGAATTCTTCCTTCTTCCACTATCTTGTACAATTGAGTATCCTTGATGTTTTTCCACAAATGAACCTTAAACAAATCCTGTTGTTGAAATAATTTTAGCAAAGCATTATAATATTTAGTCACCGACATGTTATCTTCTCTCAAATCACGGAGTTGTCGCTTTACATGGATCAAGGAAACGGAGTTGTCAAGAGAGAAGTATATTCTCTTGGCTGCATCCTGGATTTCATTTGCTGTGGTTGGAATAAGGTAGCCCCCCACTAATATCCACAGTCATCAAGTTACACAACCAACTCATCACTAAGTTATTCTCAGCAAACTAGGTGTCAAAATTTGGATCATCATGGGCTAGTTGAGGAGTTTCTCCATTAATATACTTATTCTTCCTTTTGCCGCTTAGATATCTCAGCACACTCTGGGACCACTAGAGGTAGTTCTTTCCATGAAGTTTATGGTTAATGACCATAATTTGGTTTTTTGAGAATTCTGATGCCATCTCTAAAACTTTAGGAGGTGCTGTAGATGAGGAAGAAGAAACAATGCTGCTTTGAGTTTGAGAATCGGTTCCTGACATAAGAGCCATGGGATTGACTCTGGAATTTGTCGAATTGTTGGGAAGAGTACCGAATAGAGGAGGGAAAGTAGAAGAATCCATGTTTTGGACTTTTGGGTGAAAAACGGCGGCGGCGCGTGGATAACAGCGATGACACATGGATTCATGTACTGATTGAACTCTCTGGCTTTGGTACCTTGTTGAAATTTGAAGGATTATGTAGAGGGAATAAGAACCTCTAAAATATTATTATCAATCATTGAATAAAAGAGAATACATGAGTGTTTATATAGGCAAACCTAGAATCTAATTTGATCAAATCAAATAAAAAATAAATCAAAATAACTAAAATATAATATCCTAATATATAATATCCCTATCTAATTCTAAGATATAATAAATATTAAATAATAAAATCAAACTTAATAATAAAATAATAATCAATCTAAATAATCTGAAATATATTTAAAAAATTATCCAACAGAAATTATTTATACATCTTATATTACCTTGATTCCTGTTAATTGCTTGTCTTTGGCTTGACAATGTAACATCCCAAAATTAGACCTGAGTGCTCGTCAGGTATAAGAAAGAAGTTTTATTAGTATGATCTTTGATTTAATTGGACAGGCAGCTAGAAGAAGTACAAAATTAATAAGGCTAAAGTTAGAAAATGAAGGTTCCAGTAAAGATAACTGAAAGGACCCTATTCAATGGTTCCTAGATCTATGCAAGGAGACCTAGGAAGACACAAATAGCACAAACAAGGGAGCAAGATGCTTTCAAGGTTGCAGAAGTTGACCATCTATTTTGGAGTAAAAGTAGGATACTAGCTGTCATGTAGGGTGGCTTTTTGGGTATTGTGAAAGTTGTTTGTTTTGCCTATATTAGCCGTTAGGAGTGTTATTGGGTGTATGGAATATTTTGAGAGTGTATGAGGAGAAGAGGATCAGGTTCAGTGTTAAACCTGGGACTATTCTTGGCTGTTTAGGAGTTGTTTTGCTTCTAGCAGAGTGTTGTAATCTTGATATCAGTCAATATATCAGATTGTGCAGTGTTCTGAGATACTATATCTTGTTAGTTCCTAACAATTGGTATCAGAGCAGTGAGATCCTAGGGGAGAATGGAGGAGAGAGATTTAAGTGTACTCAGTTTCAAAGAACTAATTCAGATGCTAGATGCAATTCTATTACCACTGCAGAATGGAGATGGAGTAGAGAAGCAGATGCAAAAATCCCAGATGAATGAAGTTCAAGAAATAGAGGAAGAAATTAAAAAGGTTGAAGAACAATTGAAGATAGGTCCTTTTTCAGCAAAAGAGGAGCTTGAAGAAGTTGTCAACAACTACCCAAAAGAAGAGAAGGAAATAGAAGCAGAGGAAAAGGTGTTACCTTTTCCACATGATGAGGATGCGAAAGAAGAGAAAAATGAAGCCAAGGTCAACGAGGAAAAGAAAGAAGAGAAAGAACCTACAGAACTAAAGTTGTCACCTTTTCCATGTGAAGAGAAGCTAGGAGTTTCTGGTGAGAACCCAAGAGAAAAGATGAAAATTGAAGGCTCTCAAATCTTAGAAGCAGCCAAAACAGTGCCAAACATTTCCAAAGATGTTCGACAAGTCCGAAGGAAGTTGTTGCAATCAGCATCGAACGTGAACAACTCGAAGAAAGATGACGGACAGAAACAGCGCTGTGGGAGGCAGGACGATGACGGCAAAGAGGAGAAGGAGAGACTGGACCGGGCTAGGTTTATTAATTGTAGTAGAAGCCCAAAACTAAATGACTGTAGTTTTCTTGGGTCCAATGGCTTCTTAATTTATAAAAGAAGGACAGCCCAGCCGCACCCAACATTTAGTCTCACATTTATGAAGCAGCTAATGGGCTTGGGCCTTAAAGTGGGAGAGAAAACCCTAATCCTTCAAAGAAATAAGGTTGCTGCTTGTCGCAAAATACCCATCAGTGCAGCTCAACCTTTTTTCTCACTCGCTACTCACATGGCAATAGCGAACAGAGAAGCCTCCCCGCCTTTAGTGTCCTTGCTTTGGTTAAGTAAGACAACATCAAGCAAGCCAGCAACATTTTTTCTATTGAGCAGGACCAATGCATTAAAAATAGTGGGGATTTTGTTTGTGGAAGGGACAAATGGACACGAAGAGGAAGAGACTGTAGCAGCCATGAAGACAAACACAAAGGAGGCAAAAATAGTTTGGTTCTCTGGGCATGGACTTGTATTCAGAAGTGGGTTAAAGCATGGTCATGTTGGAGAAGTTGAGGATAGTGCTAAGAGGTTTATGAAGGGCTCCAAAATTGAAGCAAAAACAGGAGATGAAGTACTGGTTTTTTATTTTGCCAAGCAACTCAGAACCGCCTATATCAAGCAGAACAGAAAGCTTCAAATTTTCTCAAGTGCAGAGAAAGAAAATGACGAAAATAGAGATCTCTCCAAGGTAATGATAAAGTGTGGCAAGATTTTGGAAGCAATTGAATTTGAAAAGAATATTCGGGTGCCAGCAAATTTGATTCCATGCTCACAGAAGTTCAATCCAGTTTTCCATATTTCAGCCCTTAAAAAATCAGTAGATTCAAGTACTGTAATTCCAACAATCCTACCAGCTCTGTCAGAACAACTAGAATTACAAGTTCAACTGGAAACAGTTTGCAAGGTGAAAAAGCTGATGAATGAGCAACTGGAAGAACTAATACAGTGGAAGGATATGCCATCTCATGAGAATTCTTGGGAAGGTGCTGAGACAATTGCAACACAATTTCCAGGCTTTCACCTTGAGGACAAGGTGAAGCTTTTAGGGGAAGGTAATGAAAGGACCCTATTCAATGGTTCCTAGATCTATGCAAGGAGACCTAGGAAGACACAAATAGCACAAACAAGGGAGCAAGATGCTTTAAAGGTTGCAGAAGTTGACCATCTATTTTGGAGTAAAAGTAGGATACTAGCTGTCATGTAGGGTGGCTTTTTGGGTATTGTGAAAGTTGTTTGTTTTGCCTATATTAGCCGTTTGGAGTGTTATTGGGTGTATGGAATATTTTGAGAGTGTATGAGGAGAAGAGGATCAGGTTCAGTGTTAAACCTGGGACTATTCTTGGCGGTTTAGGAGTTGTTTTGCTTCTAGCAGAGTGTTGTAATCTTGATATCAGTCAATATATCAGATTGTGCAGTGTTCTGAGATACTATATCTTGTTAGTTCCTAACAATAACCTTCTGCTCAAGTGATGTTTAAGCTAATGACTCTAGCAAATGTAGTCTTGAGACGAGTGATTTGTTATGCATGGAATGTATAATAATAGTCTCAAGTATACAGTGACATAAGATCGCAGAGAAGATTTAGAGCTGAATCTTCGTAAGTTGATGGTTGTGTACCATCTATGGTAGGATTCCATTGGGTCCAAAAAGACTAGGACTTAGTATGAAGTAGTTGTTGGACCAAAAAGGAAAAAGCGAGAGGACCAAAATTATATTGTATATTTATACGTGCAAAAGGACTATTGGAGCTTTGGAACGAGACTAGAATGAGCTCAATCCAATATTCATAGAGCAAGTTATGAATTTTTGAAGCAGACCCAATATATGAAAATAACAAAAAGTAAACTAAGAATGAGCTTGAATCTTTGAGTTTCCCTGTCTCTAATTGCTCTTAAAGGAACCTAAATTAGCTTCCGTTGCCAGAAGTTGGTTACTAAAGTGGGATGTTACAACCAACATCTCAGTGACTCCATTGTGATGTTTTTCTCAGTGTTTTATCGGTTAGGATCCTTCACAGGCACCCCAGTTGGGAATTCTTTTCTAAGAGCTGGCTTTTGAGGTGGAAGAAGCATCCTACTTAAATATCTCATCGAGCAATCCATATTATTTGATGTGAGACTTGAACATTTCATACTAACTTGGTCCTTATCGCAGTGCTATGTGTTCTTATAAAGGTTATTTCTGCTGTTGTAGATGAACAAATTAAGCTAGACCTGAATTTAAGTTTATGCCATAACTTCTGCTAGTAACAGACTGTTGTCCATTTTCCTCACCTTTGCTTTCATTTAGTAGGAGAAAAATGGAAACCTTCATAGATACACAAAGAAGGAATGGTTTTCCTATCATGAGATCTATGTAGCACCGAAACGCTAAAATTCCAGATTGGAACGTTTCGGATTCGCGAATTTGGCCGAAACGCACGGAAACGTGAAATCCACGAATCGGGTTCTTGGGCTCAAGGTCGAAATCCTTCAATAAACTATTTTTAATATAAGAGAGGCACGGAAACGTGAAATCCACGACTGCCTGTTTCTTTGGTAACACGACGCAAATAACTGTCCTCACACTCTACTAGCATCGCACAATTATGTGGTGTTACTGGTGTATGATAGTGAATTGAGGGGATAAATATATACTGTAGTACATATCTAGAAATAATGAAGAAAATCTGTGTTTCTCAGTTAGTGACAATGTAATACACTGTTTGTATTAAAAATATTATTTAATATTAAGACGTTTCGGAACGTCTCGAAATATTAGTATTTTTCAAGTAACGTTTCGATGTCACGTATCGGCAACGTCTCGAAAACGCCGTATCGGTATCGGTGCTACATAGCATGAGATAAACTGCTTGATAAATGAGTCTTTTGAAAAGGTTGTGTCTTGGTTGTGTCAGCATTTGATCCATAAAGACATTCATTCTACTGAACATTGAAACTTCAGATGGAAAATTTTTTGGGGTGTAACTAATTTCAAAAAAAATTTCACTGAAGATTGAAAGGTTTCTGCACGAGATTGATATTTTAAAGGTCAATAATTTAAGATTCGTTTGTTGGGAAAATTTCTGGCGTCTTACAAACTACTTCCTAGAATTTTGTTAGGATGAGGTGCAAAACTTTTCATAACCTCTGATGATGAGTGGTTATGACTTGTTCAGTAGATTTCTTATCCGCAGATAAGTTGGTTATGACTTCATCTAAGGATTCTGTGAGCTTTTTTCATTAAGATTTATGCACGGAGGAGGACAAATGATTGCATTATTTTATCATTAAAAGAAATTTTCTTACATTATTGCATAATTTTTCCATAGACTATTTCTTGTCCTAGTATCCAGATAACCTTGATGATGTGAGGGTGACTTGTTCAGTAGATTTCTTATCCTCAGATAAGTTGGTTATTTGACATCATCTGAGGATTTTGTGAACTTTCATGCAGATTTATACAGAGGAAAAATGATTGCATCATTCCATCATCATCATCATCATTTTTACATTATTGCTTAATTTTTCCAGACTATTTGTTGACCGAGCATCCAGATAAACTTTATAATTTTCTTTCCTGCCGTTTGATAGTAGGCTTTGAATGTATCTATTTATCTCAAAATAATCAATCTTCTTGGCTACAATTTGAGTGAGTAGCAATATAAATGAAGTGTTTGCCTAAATTTCAGTAGGAGTGTAGGACTGAAGATAATGCTGTTATTTTGTAGTTTGTATGTAGATTAATTGAATCTGTTCCTATTTTTCCAATCCTTTTCTTCTTCTTGGGTGTCCAAGCAGGAAGGGGCAACAAAACAAGACCTCGAGCAGTTGTCAAAATTCAAATTCTGTAGAATAGACAACGAGAAAGTTGCCAGTAGCACAGAAGGACCTGTTGGAGGTGTGATGACTGAATGTGGATCTGATTTACCCACTGAACGTGTTCTTTCCGAGGAGGATGCGGTATGCTGTACATTTTTTTGAGCAACTGGTTTAGCCTTTTCTCATTTTTCTGGTCATCATCATCTTGTAGTCAATCACTTATGCTTCGCTCTAAATTTGTACTTGATGTCATGGCCAACACCCACTGGTTTCCCAGAAATTTGCCACATCATGCTAGCTACTCCCTCCGTATCTTATTTTAAGCAACAAATAATTGAATTATGTTGTTCAAAATGTCAGCTAAACTTAGTTACAGACAATAAATATGTAAAAAATGTGATTTGTGTGCCAAGAATACCCTCATTTATATGGAACAGAGAGAATGTGTGGTGGAGAGAGAGAAAGTGGGAATTATATGAGTAATGAGTTATTCAATGGGGGTAAAAAGGGCAAACAAGAAAAAAAGATCTGATATCAATCTTAATTTTATGATCTGCAGGAATGCTGCATCTGCCTTTCTGCTTATGAGGATGGGGTTGAACTAAGAGAACTTCCTTGTGGTCACCATTTTCATTGTGCCTGCGTTGACAAGTGGCTGTACATAAACGCAACTTGCCCGCTTTGCAAGTATAATGTTTTGAAGGGTAGCTGCTATGGTCAAGAGGAAATTTAGAAAACGGTATAAAATTGTAGCAGCCATGTGGGGATATTTATTTGCATCTCTTTCTGGTTCAGTTCACTAGGCACAGCTTGTTCCTTTCACTTCAAAATACAGGTATTTATAGTTGTTACTTCTGCTTCAATTGGTTGTCTTGAAATGCTAAATAGTTTCTGTATATAAGCATTGCTCACTACTGAAGTAATCGGTATAATCATTGTAGAGGCAATTTGTTTTCTATATATATATCTCAAAGTGGAGGATATTTATGGAAAAAATTAGTATTTTAGAATTTAGATAGAGTAGCTTATATGAACTATAGGGAAGATCCTTATCAAAGTGGAGAGAGTAATATTGGGAAACTCTCCTATTAAAAAGTTTATTAGCGGGAAGGATCTGAATCAAAGTATTTGATATTTTACGCTCACAAAATTTGTGGAGTACTGGCACTTTGAATGTATAAAAATTTATCGTATCATTGTCCACTTATCATCTCCACCATTGGATCAACCATTGAAAATTGATCCAATGGTGGATATGGTAAGTGAAGACACTCCTCTCCCAAATTTGCCTTTGGGCTTAGTAAATTTTTGAAATTTATTTCAACTAATCTTTTCTTATGAAAAAGATGTGCAAATTAATATTGGAACAAAACTAAAGTTATAATAAAATTTAAGAATACATAAAATAAGTTCGAAAGATAAAATAAAATACGAAATGATGTTACAAGATAAAATTAGTGCAAACTAAAAATAAGAAAGTAATAATTTTTAAGATAAAATACTACATAAATGTAAAGCATTTATTGAGTCCACCTAGAACTTGTGGGGATTGTTGTCATAGAGCGCGCATGTGTTTTGTTGAAGAAAAAGTGAGTGAGATTATGTTTTTTTAATATTTGGGCCCAAGTTTTGGAAGCAAATGACTTTTGTGTTTGATATATGACTTTACAGTTTAAACTCCTTTTTATGACTTGTGATAGATTTACACATTTTAAAACCAATTTTTTGATATATTTCTTAAATAAGTTTATGTCAAAAATGACTTTTTTAAAATAAAAACTTATCTAAATATAGATGTCAATTTTTTTTTTTTTTTTTGGTATAAATATAGATGTCATTTACTCCCAACTTCAATTAGTAAAAGACAGTTAGAATAAAAATCACTTTTCTTGAATTAAAAAGCCCATAGAGAGAGAGAAGATCCATGTTTGTTAAAAACGCAGTTCAAATTGTTAAATTGCCGAGTTCGCGTCACCTTATCAAACTCGCTCAAAATCTTGTGTGCTTGGCATTTCAAGGGCCAGTTGGGGTTTACATTAGGTGCACATCTCTTATGTGCTCATCCCTCTATTAGAGGGATAAACACATTTTTTTAATATATATTGTATTTATTTAGATTTAAATTATATGATCTTTCGAAATGTTTTTTTTGCACTCATTTATTAGTTTAGAGTCCCGCATTCAGAAATGTTTGTCCTGTAACACCAATATCCTAGAAACTAATTAATTTAAGATATTGAGTGCAAAAAAATCCCAAAAAGTAGTATATAATTTAAATCTAAATAAATGAAATATATAAAAAAAATTAAAAAAATGCCTCATCCCTCTAACTAGAGGGATGAGCATGTAAGGAGCATATAAGGGAGAAGCACTTTATGTGCTCCGCCAGTTGGGATGTTCCAACCACTGTTTCAAGATTCAATCACAAGGAGACAACACTTGATCCCATCTGTCTCAAAAACGTAATTGCCCATCACATTATCAAATATTATTTCATTTTCGCCAACCATGAAGGCATTTCATTAAACTAGAAGCCATAAGGTAATAACATCAACGTCTGAAGAAGACAACCAAGATAACGAGAAATGATAAACTGAAAGTATAAGCAAATGGGAAATTCAGCCACCTCTCATTCCCAGCTACTTGGCGGACCAGGATCTGAGGACAGTCTTGAGTTGATAGCATTAGAAGCTAATCCTCCGGTCCTTAATACAAGATATATTTGAGAAATTGATGTTAGTTCTAAATATAAGACATAGATTTTATATTTGTCAATTTTTTTTAATTTACTCTATATTGATGCTTCCCCAGCCATAATCAAGGAGGAGAGGGAATATAGAAATTAAAGAAGATGATTAGGGTATTTTGAAAAATATATGTCAGTATTAACTAACATAACCAACTTTTTTAATTTAATAATCAAATTAGGTAAATATATATTAGTAGTAAGGAAGACAAAGAGGGTAAGAGTACCCAATGGGACACATCCCCTTACAGGCATTTGCAGCAAGAATGTCAGCCCAGCTTGTGATGACAAAAGGCTCAAGAGACGAGTTTGGCAATTAGATTAAAAAAGGGTTAAATGCCTAATTTGCCCCGGAAGTTTTCTTAAGGGGCGTTCAATCGGAAGTTTTTTGGTACCAAAATTGCCCGGAAGTATTAAAAAGGTATCAAATTTACCCAAAAGTGACGGAAGTCCACATAGATCGTTAAAATGTGAGGTGGCATGCCACCTCATCACACGTGGCATGCCACCTCATCAATCAAAAGTATCATTTTTGTCCTGGAAATTTTCATTGAGGAGTAATTTTGCCCCGAAAGTTTACAAAAGTAGCAATTTTGCCTTCTTTCTCCAAATATTAAATTTGACTATTAAATCAGGTAAAGATCACACATGTCATGCCTTGAAAAGGTCGAACTTGGAGTCGAGAGAATGAGATCCTTGAGATGTTGAGTTCAAGACGGCCGGAATTTGTAAAGCCGAACCGGTCACGGGGACTAGACCGGGAATTAGGGCGGCCGGCCCGGCCGACAGGCTGGGCCAACAGGCCGCCCCTATAGGGCTTAAGTAAGGAAAACATATGGTTTTCAAAGCCCGCCCTACGATAGTACCAAGGACGGGGCTCGAATAATTATACTTATTTTACACCAAATATATTTATAATTTATTACTTATATAATATTGTAATACCAAAGTATGTGTTTATTTAATATGAAAACATCCCTTCTTTAAAAACTAATTATGTGTTTTAATACGAATAATAATAAACATAAAAAGGGTTTTAGTTTAAACTAAAAAAATCTAAGTAATTACAAATAAATACATTCATTAAGTGAAAATCTAAGTAATTTTTTTTTTTTAAAACTACAGTTAAACGGGCCTGCAGGGCCAATTTCAAATTTTTGGCATATTTTTCAAGCCCGAGCCCTGCAGGGCCAAGGCTTAAACGAGCCGGCTCGACGGGCTCTACCCGATTTCCCGGCTCTAACAGGGACTGAAAGGTCTGTCGCAAAACCCAGAGGAAGTATCACTTATAATCTAAGTAAATGAAATGCAGAACGAGAAATGAATTGTTCCAAAAATTCGTTTAGTAAAACAAATCAATAGTGATAATATTTACGTTTGTATCGACTGATTATTTGCTTAGATCATAAGAGATGCTTCCTGTGACTAGTTCGGCTTCACAAATTCTGGCCGCCTTGAGCTCAACATCTCAAGGATCTCTTCTCTCGACTCTAAGTTCGACCTTTTCAAGGCATGACATGTGTGGTCTTTGACTGATTTAATAGTCAAATTTAATATTGGGAGAAAGAAGGGCAAAATTGCTACTTTTGTAAACTTCCAAGGCAAAATTGCTCCTCAATGAAAACTTTTGGGGCAAAATTGCTCCTAAATGAAAACTTCTAGGGCAAAAATGATACTTAACTCTTATTGGGTTGATGAGGTGGCATGCCGCGTGTCATGAGGTGGCATGCCACGTGTACACTCAGTTAAACTTAACGGTGAAAATTAACGGAGGGGCAAATTTGCTACCTTTTTCATACTTCCGAGGCAAATTTAGTACCTTTTTCATACTTTTGGGGTAAATTTGGTACCAAAAAAACTTCCGGGTACTGAGCGCCCCCTTAGCAAAACTTCCGGGGCAAATTAGGCAATTAGATTAAAAAATCACATTGGCATTAGCCATATCTTGTATGAGGGCTCTTTTGAGGGCAAGAGCTTCGGTCATAAAAGTAGAGAGTAATTTGACTTTGCCACAAAAGCTCATGGAAACGTTCATCTATTCTTCTATATACACGAGCCCTTTGTCCATCTCCAATCTGCCAGCACAAATTGTTGTACTTCTGTAATTAAGACAGAAGAATACAAAAGAAGAAAGATAGAAGAAGGATTGAAAGGGTTATAGAGGCAAAGAAGAGACAGAGAGGCAATTCTGGATAATACTATGTTATTCACAATCTGAGCAAGTGAGAATTACAATAGGGATGCCTATTTATAATTAGCGCCTAAGTCAGTTAGCAGGTAGTTAGGTTAATACAGCTAGTGCCTCTTATGCCTACTCATCTATCCTAACTAACATTTGAATTGAAATTACAATGATATAACACAAACCCTCTTTTATAAAGTCTTTGCCATCATGGACCAACACCATGAAGCCTTGTCTTTTTTTTTTTTTTTTTTTTTTTTTTTTTTTTTCTTCGCATCTAAGGAGGAGCCATAAGGAAAATAGATTCTTCTAAAAACAGTAGCCCAACGGCTGTGTTTCATGTGCTTGTTTGACATAGCTATTGGAACATTTAAAAACAGTTTTTTAATCGTGATTTACGGTATACTACGAGGTAAGTATATAAGAGGAGTTTTGTATCGATTTACGTGAATAAGTACTTTTAATACCCCCAAAAGTAATCTCAAAGAAGCTTGCCCTCTGACTTTGGTTTAGCAAGAGTACTCCATGCTGGGAGTGGGGCCTCTCCATTGAGCTCAAATGGCATCGTTTGGGTTTATTATTTTCCAAAAAAAAAATGCTCAGCATCTTTTCCCGCACCTCCCTCACCGCGGTGCCTTGTTGAATTGGTGATACTTCTTCCTACTGTCACATATGCTAAGAACTATAAAGTGTTTGAAAATCTTTCATAGTTCTGTGATTAACCATCTTTTAATGGATACAGTAAATACTAGCAGAAATTTAGTGATTGGCAAATACCAAACTATTGTAATTTATTTGTTTGACAATATTTTGCTTTAGAAAATATAAATTCAAATATTTTTGTTATAAATTTTCAACTGTTTCTGGGTAAGTTTCTGTTTTTTTTTTCCCCTGCACAATCAGAAAGGCAAAAATAAAGCTTTGGTTCATAGCTATGCTGTGCGAAAAAAAGAGGGACGCTGTACAAGGAGGCGCATGAAAAAGACTCAGAGAGAGAGAGAGAGATATATATATATATATATATATATATAATATATATATAATATATATATAAGGAAAAACACTTCTACCGTGTTGTAGGAGAAGTGTATTAACATCACACACACACGTGAAATGGTGACTCCACATATATATATAATTAAATTATATATATATGTGGGTCCCACCATTTCATGTGTGTGTAGGAATCTTTTTCTTCTCATGCAACATGAGAAGTTTAAACCCCACACATATATATATATATATTTTAAAAAACCAAAACGGTGCCGTTTGAGCTAAATGGAGGCTCAAGGAAGATTCCAGGTCACGCAGTGCATCTTGCTTTACTTGTTATTTCCTTCCCACCAGAATTTGGAAACCAAACTGTTAAGCTCTTTACATGTCTTCATCGGAAATTTGAAAACATGTCATTGGGAAAATTAGGACGGCGTCAATTACAGCTTTGATCATCACCTCTCTTCCTGCAAATGATGAATGCTTGCTGCTCCAGCCATGAATCTCTTTACGTATTTCCTCACACACAAAAGCAAGGGCTTCGTGTTTTGTTTTCCCCCATGCACAAGGAATGCCCAGGTATTTTCCACGATCGCTGCCTTCGCCTATGTTCAAAATGTTGCACAAATTAAAGTTTCTTTTCGAGAAATGACATTAAGGTCACGATCAAGGAAAATAATATAAAAAAAGTTGTAAAACTTGTCAATGAAAATTCATCAACTTGTTAATAGTTGCTCTTTTATTTGTAATTAACAAGTTATGAGACTTTTCTTATATTATTTTCCTTAAGGCTCCGTTTGGTTTGAAAATAATGCAAGATTTGTCTAGATTGGCCAACTGTCTTAACGCTTCACAGTATGAAGATTGATGATTTCTGCCAATTGCTCGCAATTATTTTGGTCCGCAATCATGAAAAAGATGGGGTCATTTACAAAGAAGCTATGAGAAATTTCAGGGCACTAGGAGCTGAGCTTAATTCCCTTTAGAGTCCCCATATATATATAATTAGATATATTTTTTTCCTTCATAAAATTAGATTTATGACACTTACAATCATGGTTGTCAATCTTAATTTATGGTGTAACTCTTTTATATGCAAAGGTAATTGGAGTGTTTGTACAAGGCGCAGAAATATTTTTTATAAAAAAAAGTGAACTTGATTTTGCCCGAAGGATAGAATGGTATAAAAAAAATATCATTTGCATTTAAAGAAGATGAATGACTTGACATTTGTCCTATGCAATTTGAAGCTAATAAAGAAGCAAAATAATAGGGTTTCTGAACATACGATAGATGGAAGGGTGTGGATCATGGTAGTCAAAAACGCGTTTTAAACGGTAAAAACGCCGTTTTTGCGTTTTATTTTGGGCTAAACGTGTTGCGTTGTGGAAAAAAACGTACTCTGAGTAAAAACGGTAAAAACGCTGCGTTTTTGCAAAAAACGTTGGGAAAAAAAAAGAAAGAGTAAATACCCTTTTGGATCTCCGACAAAAAACACCAACCCTATTTTAGTCCCTAGGGACTAAAATGAGACTTTCTTATGGACTAAAAAAGGCTTTTTGGAAATTTGCGAGGGACCAAAATGTTCACCAATCGACCATTTTTCATCATTTTCAGGGACTAAAAAAGGCATTTCTTTGGGTGATGGACCAAAATGGGGTCCGTGTTTTTTCCAGGTCCCTGATAATGCTTCGTCTGTGACCCTGTTATATCTGATTGAGTGATTTTAAATCTTTCTAGTCAATTGAAGCTCATTCCTGCTGCAACTTGTTTTATTTCTGCTATATTTGAACTCAGAATATTATTCTGAGTTGCTCTGAATAATATTGGGTGGCTACTAGGAATCTAGGATAATATTAGGTGGCTGCTCTGAATAATATTCCGTGAGCTTTCTTGCTGTTGAGAAAGTTGTTGTGCATGAGTGCATGACCAGGTCTAAATAACTAGTTGTTACATACATATGCAGGTAAAAACTACGTTTTGTATTACGATTTTTCATTCTCCTCTCGTTTTTAGGTAAAAACTACGTTTTCACTACCTTGGTGTGGATGAAGATGATGATGAGTTTTTCAACCTCATGAAAGTAAAAAAGAACATTGCTAATCCAACATTTGAGGTTGACCTTAATGCTAACTTGAATGTTGATTAATGCTAATTTGAACGTTGATGGCGTGTGTAAGAGAAAATTGTAGGGATAATGAATTAATGATGTGGTAAGACAAGAGGATACTATAATTATTCACGGGATGAGACAAATTAACCTATGCATCCTGTAAAAGGGTACATGATAGCAAAACTGTCCCGTATTCCGTCCCATTCCTGCTGGTATCAGGATGAGATCGAGACCGGCGGGATGGGAACATGACGTCCCAATTTTTTAGGATATGGATTTGCTGATGGTTTTCTTTCTTTACCCCCTCTTGTCTAGACTTATAAAAACTAAATTATATAGATATGAGTTTGACGTTGAACCTCTTTTATTATTTTTAAAGTGAAATCATAAAAAAGAAGAAGAAATAATTAAAACTTGAACTTAATAAGAATGTGAACAAAGATGGAACGCTGTGCGAAACTGCGAGGTTTTCTTAAATATTTATACTTCCTCCCATCCTATTTATAATAACTCAATAACTGAATTATGTGATTTAAGAAAGTGATTAAAGTTGGTAAAAAATAATTTGTAAATCTGAAATAAACTTTTTTTTTTTCAAGTATGTCTTTATTTATGAAAGGAAATAAAGAAGGAGAAATAAAGTTAATATGAGTATAATCAACCTTTTAATTAATACAATACTACACATAATTAATGAAGAATATAAATGGAAAAGGGACGCCCATAAGTGCTACATATGTTACTCACTAGTTCTTTCGAACCAACCAGAGACTCGATTTTGCATATAGACACCAAGAAATCAAATCAACAATGAAGCATTAATGCTCAGATCATCGGAAGAGCGTTCAAAGTAAGGTGAAAAAAAAAAAAAAACTAGCAGAGCGATTGAGAACCTTATCGATTTGAAAAATATAAAAACTTCAAAGAAGAACTGATTGAATACGCGCAAAAAGAAGCGGAAGAGAATTCAGAGAAACGAAAAACCAAAATAAAACGATATGAAGGAAGATATTCAGAAAACAGGGATTACCAGAGGTAGAGATCGAACGTTTTGCTGTTGTTGCAACCTTGAGTTCCTTAACTATTGTCTTCCGCTAGAGTTAGACTATCTTGCCTTCCTGAGATTCTGTCCAAAAGAATAGAAATCAGAGGAAAAAAAGCCACTGAGCATACCTTCACTTAACCTCATATTCTCTTTTACTCATTTGTTCGTGCTAACCAACTAGACTCGTTTTGCACATAAACACCAAAAAAAAATCAACGATGAAGCATTAGTGCTCAGCGTTCAATGTAAAGTGAAATAAATAAATAAATAAAGCAGAGCGTGAGAAACTTATCGATTTGAAGAACATAAGAGCTTAAACGAAGAATTGCTAGAAATCGTGCAAAAATAATCTGAAGAGAAGACAGAGAAACAGAAAACTCAAGCATAGAGGCAATCGGAAAAAAGATGTTCAGAAAACCTTAATCAAATGAGAAAAAAATGTTGTATTTCTCGTTCTTAGTAGTCACCAACCTCAATCCAGCGTCCAGTGTCAGATCTTGGGATAAATATTTGGGTTTAGGGTTTAGGTTATCCCAAGATCGTAATATTCAGTATAGACAGGCAAATACAGGGGAGTAACAAATCCAGTTTGAGTTGTGAAGATAACAAATATATCTATTACTATCATTTCTCACTGACAGCAAACAAAATCAAAGAATAAAAACAAAGAAAGAAATAAAGAAAGAAACAAGAAAATAATTTATCAAACTTGACAATTTTAACGAGATTTACTGATTAGGAAATTTATTATATTAGAAAAGAATTAAGACCAGACAAAGTAAATATGGAGTTGAATCAGAGGAAAAAAAATAAGATGAGAGAATTTACCTGTAGCAAGCAAGAGGCGAAAAATCACAAATGAGTTATCAAGGGAGTTTGGGAGAATAACAGGCGCATTCCTCGCTCTTGTTCTTGTTATTGAGTTATCAAGAGAGATTGAGAGAACAACAGAAGCGTGCTCTAATGTGTAACGTCTGTGAGTGGGACTGCGGGAGGGAATGAAAAAAAAGGGGGAAATGTTTTAAAAGAAATTTGGGGGCCAAAGAAGTATGATTATCCATCTTTCATGTTGAATCTAGCTTGCGCATATCAAACTTTACGCTGAAAATGATATGAGTGATGCTGATGGATTTTTGACATAATTGGAATAATCAATCAATCACATTTAATTTCTCATTGTCCATTAACTTTAATTAATTGGTTGAACAATTCCCATGTAACATCCCATTTTCAAAAGCAGTATAATTTTTTTTTTCATCAGAGTAGAGCATTGGAGCGATTGAGTAACTGATACATATATTTATAAATGCCGTAAGTCTGGCTGATTTACAGAAACGGTACAATGACCGAGAGTTTTCAAAAGTAAATAGCAGTAGAGGAAAGTCTTCAGCCGAGTCCCTACGCGTGCTGCTTGCCTTTCTCCTCGGTCCTCGTTCCTCCTATATTCCGACGACGCTATATTAAGCTTAAATATGGCGAGGTTCAATGCACAGTTGAACATCAGATAACCACGTATGTAAGATAATAACCACGTATGTAACATAACCCGTATGCGTATGTAAAGCAATAATAACCTCGTATGTGACATAACCACGTATGTGACATAACCGTGTATATAACATAACCACGTATGCTGTAACATCCCAAATTTTGGGACAAGGAGTTTAGGAATAAGACATAGATGAATAGGCTTCTAAGTAGGTAAAGGTAATGTCTTGTTTATTAAATGAGCTTAAAATTATTTTAGACTTTAAATTTGGGAAAAATTATGAAATTGTATTTTACTAATTATGAAAACGCCTATTTTCCTTTGAATTTTGGGAAAAAGAATAAATACAAGGAGAAATAATTGAAAAATAAATAATGGACTATAAAATTTGGAGTTAATATTTTATGGCTTGTGTATGATTAAAAATACATAACCACGTTCATATTGTGAATATATGTAAGATAATAACCACGTTCACTATTATTATTTTATGTAATATAACCACGTATACATCTCTCATCTCTAATATTGTTTTGAGAACAATAGCCGTGCACTTACTCATTTGTTTTTATTCACAATGTGACATCAAACTTTAATAAAAGTTAATCACCCTTAATCCTCATTTCTCCATATTTTCTCTTGCATAAAATACTCTATTATTTTATACTATGGGCCATCATGTTTGCCACTCTTTTCTTCACTTTATAACATAATCCACATATGCTACAAGAATTCAAACATGCACTCCATCATATTCTACAAGTCAATACACAACTTCTTTTTCTCAAACATATATAATCATACAACTCTTGTCTAACCATGCATTCACCTCTCCCTCTCACGTCAATGAAATACACTTATACCTCTCCAATTATTCAATTCGGTTGGCATGAAATTAAAAGAGAGTCCGAGAGAGTAAGAGAGAATGAGAGAGTCCGAAGTATTGAGAAAGAAAAAGAGAGTGAGCAAAAGAGAAGGAGACCATCAAAGAAAAGGAAGAAGAATGTTCGAAATTTACATGTAAGCTGATTTCTGAAGATTTCTAAGAAGTCAGTCAGGTTGATTCAAGCTTTTGATTGGGCAAATGACTTCAACTGATTTCGAAATTTGGTAAGAATAAATTACACTTCTTAAGCTTTAAAATGAGTACTAGAACGTATTAATCCGACGTCTAGAACTCAAGTTATGATTTTTCTAAGTTTGTTTAGAAACACTGGAAAATCCTATTTCCAGATTTAAGTGGCGTTCATTATTCGAATTTCTGGGAATTATACAGCCACTAATTGGTTTGGTGATTATTTTTCACTTAAAATATATTTAAGGAGCTTCGGATAGAAATTCGAACCATCATAATCGGACTTCTATAGAATTTATTATGCATTTTTGAAGTTAAGTGTTAAATCTGAACGTTTTTCTGGAACAGTGAAGATGAACGAAAATTATGGGAACAGTATGTGTATATTTAACAGATGAGTATATTTTTATATGAAAGTAGACTTAATAAGGAACATGTGATTTTTGGAAGCACGCCATTTGGAGTTTTGTACAATTAAATATGAATTTTCAAAGTTAATTGAAAATTCTGCTACTTTATAGAATTTGTTCGAGAATAAGAAAAATAGAGATTTTGGATAAGTAATAACTTACAGTCAATGAATATGTAAATATAGGATTTGATATTTATCCGAGATGACAAGAAGTTAGAGAACCGGATCAAGAATTGAAAAGATCGTCAGGTAGTAACTTTTTTCTCACATACTATGTGTCCCTATATATGCATTTATTTACCATTGTGTGTATATATATAGAATGTATGAATGTATTGAATGTTGAATTTGTTGAATGAATTGTATGTATAAATGATGGTTGTCTTGCATGTTATGTGTATGCATTTTATGTGACGATGATTAACGTACTCTGGGGGATTCATTGAATGAGAATTATTTTGAATTAACTAATTTTTGCGGCTCGTGTAAGAAAGCTCAAGAACGAAGAAGTCAATGTGGACGAAAGTAGTTCAAGATGGAAGAAAGAATTTAGAATTTTATTTCCGTCAGTCATCTACTATTGAATTGTAAACCGTATACGTGAATAGTGTTTAGTAACGTATATGTGAATAGTGAATAGTATGTATACGTGAATAACGTATGCATGAATAGTAAGTTGTAAGTTTTAATATGCTTCCGTGTACGCGATTTAATGGAGTATTTATGATGGGTGTTACATTTGTGGTATCAGAGCCAGGTTATTCTGGCATTTGGCTAGTATGCTCTGATGATGTGAATAGTTGCTGTGTCGATACTTGGATAATCCTGAGTGATTCCAGGATTAAGAAAATAGAAATGATAGACAAACTCGAGAAAATAGAATTTTCTAGATCACTAGTTGGTATGCTAGTACAAGGGAAGAGGTAGAACTATACTTAGAGAATAAAACAGAGCATTCGTGAAGTATAATGAGTTGAAAAAAAAAAAATTATATGAGCTCCGAGAGAATTTGATGCTAAGTTGGCTTGTGATCCGGATTTCGATGAAACTGTGATTAAGAGTAATCGGGTTAGAGTAACCCGGAATGGGTGAATAGGAATTTGAAATCTTTTGATTTAAGGTTTGAATACCTTGGGATATGAAATATGGTGATCCTTAGGGATGCCATGAGAACATTAGAATGAATATGTTAAAGATTGAGCATAAGCTTGAATCGATCTAAAGCGAAATAGTGTTTAGGTTGTAATGTGATTGAGGTTGTACTTTAGGTTTTAATACTTAAAAGTAGGAACCTTGTAAATTTTCATTGATGTTACCTTTGAGGTGAATGAATGATGCATAGAATATGAATTAGAACCTTGAGATAATGTGACATTATGAGAATGTTACTTGAATGTTTCAAGGATCAGACTAGGAGTTGTGAATCATGATCCTAGTATGTATTATGGTATTGTTGGGAAATGTGATTTCTTAGCTTAGCTGATATTAAGATTTTATGAGTTGAAAACGAATTTGAGGATTGTTGTTTGGGATTATTTGAGGATAATACCTGAATAATATAAGCTATAAATCATGATGATTTTAGCATGTTTGTTGTTTATGGTTGAGGTTTCAGAATTAGGTTAATGAACCTAAGTGTTGAGTAGGCATCCAGAGGGATTGCTACCAATCGAATTGTGACCTAGGAATCAGATAATAGTTGAGTGATTCTTTAGGTGTTTGAATTGACCTGAATGAATTATGGTAGTAGAATATAGTACAGATTGATTTGAATGAATTGAGCTATTATGATATGATATCTGTATGTGATGAGGTATTTTGAGGGTTGTTAGCTATTGGTCTAACCTAGGGGAAAGATGATTCCTTAAGGTATTAGATGTTGTGCCAACATGTATGATGGCTATAACTAAGGAGCTAACCAATATCCTATAAGGATAATATTTATCAATATCTAGCAGCATAAAAACAACTGAATTAAAAAAATCATTTGAAGTGATTGTTTTTGCATTTTAGGTAGAACAAATTACCATGTTTTTTTGCTTGCCATTAACCCCTATTTGAATGAATACCCTCAAATCAAGAATGAAGATAACCTTTCGGGAGGTAGTGCCCTAGAATGAGGGTAACCCTAGATGCCATCACGGTTGAGGCCGGGGGTGGTAGTCCGTGGGGGATCATTTTTCGCTCTATCTCTCCGAATTTTGACAGATCTTTTCCTCATCATATTTTCGAAAATATATATCATATTTACCCCTAAATATGATATCTAGACTATCTTGAAAATTTAAAGATAAATCTAGCATTCCTACTATATCTACCGAAAGAACTAAGAAACTAAAGAGAAGGACTAAAGAAAGCTTTAATTGAAGAACTAAGCCAATATGCAAATTTGAGGCTGAAAGACTTGTGTTTGTTGCCTAGTATGGTAACATTAACATTAGATCAGTAAGTCTTGTGTTTGAACAATACACCTGGGTACAAGTTGATTAAGACTTAGTAAGCATACGAAAAGGAGGGCTTCTCTCCGTGAGCTTCTCTCTAACTTCCCTCTAAGGGGCAGATTTTTGGTGTGAGAAATGAAGAAGAGGAGCTTGGTATTTATAGAAGAGACGGATGGGAGAACGGTAAATAATTCGAACTTCGGTCTTGACGAATATGGGACCGTAGGATCGCATTTTTGAGGACAAAACACTCTTGGCCATCCATGGTCAAGATCGAAATCTAAGAGCCCTAAAGTCAATGGATGAGTTGTCATCCATGATGGCTCTTGCTTTATGGCCTATGGCCCGATAAAGCTACCCGATCGGTGTCCGTTTCGCGCGATTTCGCAGAAACTCAAAAATCCGGGAGTGTAACATTGAAGGTCTTTTCATCCTCTTTCATATTATATATTTTGATCCTCTTTTTGATCATATCCAGGTATTCTCCGATGCGTCGGAAGATATTCGGACAAACGCGTCCGATTATATTATAAATCGCTTCCGATAGAACCAACTTTTGGACAACAATTTTCGAATCGTAAAACGTCCAGGTTGTTGCCTAACTTAATCTCGTGTTTAAAAAGACGCAATTGTTTCTATAGGTTCTCACTTTGCCTATCCGACTCTACTCTATCGATCAACTTTTCGTCTTATTTGAAATTAGGGTTTTCGGTTGCGGAAACAACGCTCGGTAAATTCTTTCTTCGTGTAAAAATTCACTTGTTCTTAATTTGATCAGTCTGAAAAAGTGGTTTACTGTAAATTTATTTCTAACTTTTCCTAAGTCCGCCTATGTTCGACTCACCGCATTATATTATTATTTTATTCTAATTACTTTCACATTTTTTTTATTTATTTTTCTAAGCATAAAATATTTTATTAATATTTTTTTATTAATATTTTTTATTTATTTAATAATTTCGAATTTCTCCAATTAAAAATAATTATTTAAATTATTTTTAATTCATTTACTTTATACCTTAATTATCCAATTAATTACCAGATTAGCCACTTACTAATTTTTGATAATTTTCTTAATTAGGATAAATCATTATCTCACAACTATTTTACTTACATTGGTATTTTATATCCCATGTAAAATATTAAAAATCATGGGGTCATTTATGATCCCAAAATAATACTTAATTTTGCCTCATTATTTTTTCAAGGGAAATTATCCCAAAAAATTCCTAAAATTAGAGACAACATACTTTCTAATTTTTAACAAATATTTAATTGCCTCCTGGGATTTATCATAATATTTTTAGGCCATTTAATGCCTCAAAAATACATTTTATGGATTTTAGCTCTTTATCTCTCCTAATTTCCATAGTAATTACCTTAGAAAATAAGATAATTATTACTTATTATTTGAAACCACATGTTCACCTATTTTCAATAGGTATTATCTATTGAAATATAATATTAGGATAAATAATTATCCAAGATTATTACATCCCACATTCGTAGCTTAAACCAAAAGATCCCACATTCCCTCATTCAATTTGCATGGTTAATTTTTTTTAGGAGGGCCATCATCAAAGATCCGCCACTAGCTTAAACCAAAAGATCCTACATTCTCACTTTCAATTTGTATGATTAAATTTTTTTTTTTGGGGGGGGGGGGCATGGCCCTCCGGCCTCATCAAAGATCCGCCACTGCCAGCTTCCATCTGCGGTATACTCGCTTTCCTTATTGCACCGAACAATGAAACCGTCAATGATGCTGATGGTTTTCTTGGCCTCATGAATGCGACGAGCACCACCCCTTGGGGTTTTCTGGTGGTTGAATTTGACACGCTCATGGATGTAGAGTTCAAAGACCTTAATGGATACCATGTGGGTTTGGATCCAAACAACATGGTTTAGGTGTCCCAATTTTGAATTGGCGACGCAAAAGACTACTTTTGAATTGGGGGCGCTTAGATAATTTCGCTCTTGGTGTAAAAAACTACACTTTTGTGTCCTTTTTAGAGTTAGGACGCCAAAAGTTCCTGCTTTTGGTGTCCCTTTTCTAAATTGGGAGGCCAAAATCCTCGACTTTTGGTGTCCATTTTTTAATTAGGATGCCAAAAGTATCTATTTTTATTAAAGGGACGCCCAATATTTTAAAATTTCTCCACAAAATTATAAAATGACAACGTCTTTATTTTTTACTTCCCTTTGTTAAAATGGACGTTTTTTGGGGAAGTAAAATTCATTTCTTGTAGTAGTGAATACAAACTTACGGACCATTTTTTATTTATTAACATCAAAATGATATTAATAATTTTTTTTTTACTATACTATCTCTTCTGGTTCTAAATATAAGATAGAGTTGATTTGTTTGGAAAGATTAATGAAGCTAATTAAGTTACTTTCAAATATTTATATCTTTTCATTTTTTCTCTAAACTAATTTGTCTAACTTATAAACTGATATATAATCTAAGAATACACAACATATGATATAATTAAGTAACTTATTTAGATTCCTTAATATCTTAAAAATGTCAATTATTATAGGGAAAATTATAATAAAGGACATAAGAAAAATAATATTTATTAAGAAGGACCATTAAAATGGTAATTATTTTGAAGGACAAAAAATTTTAAACATTAAAATAGAAAGACTAAATTGCCCTTAGCTAGATTTCCTTTATTTTTTCTAATTAAATCAGGATTTGAAGTGATTGATAATAAATAAAGACCAAATCAGAATCTGTAAAGTGAGAGTCTCTACTACATCGAAATCGCCTCCCAGTTAGCATCTCTATAGAACCTCCAAGTTAGCGTCTCTAGGTAGCAATCTCCCGATACAATTAATCCCTTAACTAAGTTATGCTTACATATGTGCTGCAAAAGTCGGAACTGTTTGATTAAAACCCAAAAGGAGCATAAAATTAAAACAACCTAAAAATTCAGATTAAACACAGAGAGTGAAGTAATTGAAAATAAATCCTTGTTGTTACTAATAACACCAAAAATCTGTTTCAATTTCATGACGTTGTTTCGTATTCAAACTATTGTCAATTTCAGTGGATCTATATCTTCAAATCTTTACTTAGTTTCAAAAATCTTAAATAAAGGTTTCAAAGAATTCATCACCTATCTAAAACTTATATTATAAAACCATTGTATCAATCAATGTCACAGCAGGTCGTGGGTGACAAAGGTTCTGTAGACGCTAACTTGGAGGTTTTGTAGAGACGCTAACTAGGGGGCGATTTCAGTGCAGCAGAGACGCTAACTAAGCAAATTTTGATTTGGTTTCTATTTCTTATTATCCATCAATCACTCCGGATTCTAATTTAATTAGTGAGAATATAAGGAATTTGGTTAAGGGCAATTTAGTCTTTATATTTTAATGTTTTAATTTTTAGTCCTTCAAAATAATTACCATTTTTATGGTCCTTCTTAATAAATATTATTTTTCTTAGGTCTTTTATTATAATTTTCCCATTATTATATTTAGGACCGAAATGGGTATATGTGTGTGTAGAGTCTTGAGAATACAACTCAAACAAAATATTTTATATTTTCTCGATATATTTTGCCTACAATCTTAAAATATATATTCCAGAATCCATCAGTAAATTAGGAAGCATCACTCTCAAGGATTAAACAAACCATTCTTATAAAGATATAGGGTGACAGAAATGATGTGTCTCTCAAAACATTACATTTTATTTAAAAGTTATAACCACATGCTAGATTTATGAATCTTTTATGTTTATTTATAAACCCACATAAGTTAATGATATGATCACTTTTTAAAATACATCTTTTTGTTTTAAGATATTCCAACAATAATGAAGCAATCGTGACGCAATATTTACAACATTAAAGATACGGGCCTTTGTTAATTATGCTTCTAAACCAAGTAATTAATTCGGTGGAGGATCCCAAATTTTCAATGATTGAGGCGTGTACAATAATTCTCCTGTCATTTTTCTCAAACAAGTTGGATCAGTACAACTCACACACACACTGATATGTCAGTTGGAAAAAGATAAGCATTCGCCCAAAATTTCTATAACTTAACGTACGTGGATAGAGTTACTTCGATATCTATCTCATCACCGAATTTTTTAACTCAAACGAACAGTTGGTGTTTCAAATAATGAATGATATTATATAGAGTATTATATTTAGTGGATCGTGTTTACACGAGACCACCACCATTGTTCCCACCACGTGATAATCCTGGACCAGCCTGTTTGTTTGACGTTGTATAGCGGCGAGAACCTGTAGCGAAACCAGATGTATGGACTTTTTTGTTTGAATTCTATGGGAAGCAAGAATTTCTAACTTTCTGCTTACGCTCAGACCAAGTCATTTCCACTGTTTGTGTCTGTTGCGGCGCTTCCATCACTTTTATTAATTCCCCATTTTTTTTCCTGAAAAATTACTGTTAATTTCCCCATGACATGTAGGGCCTGTTTGGTAATTTGAGGGGAGTGGATTGGAGTGGAAGAGCTCTTAGAGAAGATATTGACCAAATTGTTATTAATGAGAAGAATATTTCTTTTGTTGAGAGTATATTTTTGTAATATTGAAATTTTTTCATGTGCTAGTTATTTGGTAAAGATGAGAGAAAAAATTTCTCTCTCCTTCCTCCCTCCCCTCCAAGCAAAGAAAACAGGTCAGTAGACCTGCTTTAGGTGCTCATCATTGTGGTAAAATTAAAATTTGCATCATTTAAATACAATTTCAGTACTTGAGATTTAAAATTAAGAGAAAATCACATTTTAATAACATCTAAACTTTCAAAATCCCAAAAGGCATGTTAAAAAATTAAAAGGACAAAGAGGTGATTGGCGAAATATGAGATTTTGAAATTTAAGCGTGTTTACTAAAATACTCTTCACATAATATAAAATTAAGTTCCTCTTTCTCTCTCCTCTCCCTCTCTTCATCTCTTCCTCTTCCCGGCTTGCACCGGCGCTTTCCCTTTCTCTCACTTGCGCCAAAGCTCCTCCCTCCTTTCACTTGGGTCACTAAAGCTCCTCCCTCCTCTCACTAATGCGTCAATCTAAGCCTTACTATCTCCGTCGAAGCTCCTCAAAGAACAAAATTGAATAATCAAACAAAGGTTTGAGGGTTCGAGGTCGGGAACCACGTGAATCTTCTTCTTCTCTTTACCATTATCTTCTCCTTCTCTATTGAACTTCATTCTTTCTCTTCACTTTTACCATCCCAACACCGAGAAACTAGTTTCTGGCGAGCTCATGAGTTTTCCATCAAGCTTATGAATTTTTTAGTGAGCTTTTCCAGTTTATTAAAAGAGTAATGGTTATGACAAAATTTGTAATGGTTTTGACAAAAGTCATAAGTACTGATAATATGTGTAAAATAATAGACAAAAAGTTTTGAATTCTAACCAATTGAATAATGAGATTGACTAAACTAGCAATGGTTTTGGCAAAATTAATAAGTACGGCCAATATCTGTAAAATGATTGACTAATAAGATTCACTAAAATATTAATGATCTTAAACAAAATCTATAATGTTTTGACAAAATTGGTAAGTACGAACAATATATGTAAAAGGATTAACCAAGATTTTTGGTTGTGATCAATTAAGTAATGGTTTTCACAAAAATCGTAATGGTTTTGATAAATATTGTAGGGTTTTGAACCCTATCACCTTTTTTATTTATTTAAAATTTAAGAGCATAATGGTAAATTCATCAACATTTTAAAATATCAATTTGATCTCAATTACCTTTATGTCATTTCCAAATGTTAACAGACATTTGAGGGTTTTGATAATCTAGATGTCATTTAAATGAGATTTTCCCTAAAATTAATGTATCTTATATTTTTAAATAAAAAAAATTATTTTTCAAAAAATGATGGTTAATAGATTATCTTTATTTTAAATTATATTACTACAAAAAAGCGCTGGATTACCGACGGAAATTATCGATACGATTGATTCGGTAATTTCAATTACCAACGGAATTAGATTTCTGAAGGAAAACGTCAGTTGCAAAAAAAAAAACGTGACATAAGACATTATTGACGGAATTCTGTCTGTTATTTCCTATGGAATTTTTTCCGTCGGTGATTCCATCCATGATCCGAAGTTTTTTTGTAGTGTATAGACATTGAAATATTTTTTTAAAAAAATAAAAAATAAAAAAATTAATCTGGACAAAAGTCAAGACTGGGTGCTCATCAACTTTAGAATGCTGAATCCATCAAAACTAAATTTTGGATGTTTGGTGTTATCAAAAGAATATTTCAATGTGATGGATATAACTTAACTCAAATAAACAAGAAAAAATATAAATAAGTGCAAAAACACAAAAAAAAATTTAAATGGTAGGAAAAACACAAGAACAGATGGAGGTTCTTCCAAGTTGGATTCACAAAAATTAGTTTAGAATCTTGAGTACTACTAAAAATATATTTTACAGAGCTAAGTGTAGTACAAATTAATTTAGGATACCGGATACTATTAGAAAAATAATTTAAAGTGTTGGAACCCAAATAAAAAGAAAAATAAAATAAAAGTTAACGAAAGAAAAAGTTCATGCGTTATCCAAACACTAAATTTGGGGATGAGGATTCCCTACTTTTATATATTGTTTTGGTTGTATTTATAAGATAAAAAGAATGTATTTTTTGGTCCTATTTATAAGGTATCTCATTAAATTTTCTCCATAAATTTATAATTTTACTATTAATTTATTATTGTGTATATAATTATTTTCTAAAAGAGTATGTAGTCAAATATGGGTAAAGTTGAAAAGTTGTTGAATTTAAAATAAAATTAGTGAAATTTAAGATTTTTCATCGGTGTGATACAAGCTTAAAATGCCTTATAAAAAGAATTAAATTAAATAAGTATAGAATGCTGACTCAGTCAACAACAGTGTTAGCCAGGGGAGGTACTTTAAAAGATGGGTTAAGTATCAATTTTGCCCCTGAAGTATACCCTCAGGAGCAATGTTGCCCTGGAAGTATTTTTGGTCTCAATGTTGCCTCTGAAGTCTACAAATGTAGCAATATTGCCCTTGAGTTATCAGAGGTTAAGTTTGACCGTTATGTTTGACTGAAATTCCTACATGGCATTATGATGTGGCATTGTGATGTGCCACATAAGCTAATCCCTTCCCCCTCTGACCCTCTCTACCATTATGCTTCGGGTTTCAAAAACAAACCCAGCACTGTCGGCCTCTTGTCCCCCTCTCTACCATGAATCATCAACAATTTACAAAGGCAAGCCCCACCGAAGCCATCGTCGGGACCGCTACAACCTTCGCACCTCTCCGCCATCCCTTTCCTTCCTCCATCAGGAACTCGCTGTGATCGAGGGGTTAATGGAGCGGGAGAGTACCTACTACTTTCGCTGTTCATAATAACGACACTCCCATCCGGATCTATGAAGTCCTTTTCCTTGCCATCTAGATTGTTAGCGGCGGAGCGAGACACCGACCAAGAGGCCGAGGCCGACCGCCATGTGTGTGAATAATCCTCTCTCAATCTACTCTTTCCTTTGCTCTTCTGATCTTGCTCCAAATTTTTCTAAGTTTCCCTTGTCGGCTCATCTGGAATCTTTGATTTCGAAATTCTAGAAGCTTCCTACCAAGCTACTTTTCAAGATCTTTGTGACTTTCTGTTTCAGTGAATTTTCCGCTGTCGTTCGCTCAATGTACTGATTCTTTGTTAGATTTTATGGGTTTTGGTTGTGGCTTTGCCCGCTTTGAGTACTGTAAATCTTTAGGGCTCCGTTTCTAATAGCTTCCTGATGAGCTATTTTATGTAATTTGCGTCTCTCTGTTTTCTCGATTCTTTCTAAATTCTTAACTACAGCTTTGTTTTGAATCCATTGAAAATTTCAGAGATCAATTTCTCATCTAATTACAGAGAAACTGCTGCTTGTGTAAATTGAGTTTTTTTGTCTCCATGATTTTAACTTTTTTCTATTAAGTTCAGACACGGACATTAGTAATTACTCTTCCATCTGATGAATCTAGATTAAACTTTCTGGACTTTTATTGTGTCTTCGAAATCGAGGGCGCTGGGTTTGTTTTTGGCGAGGAAGACGATGAGTTTGAATGCGGGAAGGGTTAGCTGATGTGGCACTAAATTGGGTTTTTGTGTGCCACGTCATCATGCAATGTAGGAATTTCAGTCAAACATAACGGTCAAACTTAACCTCTGCTAACTCAAGGGCAACATTGCTACCTTTGTAGACTTTAGGGGCAACATTGAGACCAAAAATACTTCCAGGGCAACATTGCTCCTGGGGGTATACTTTAGGAGCAAAATTGATACTTAACCCTTAAAAGATTGTGTCACGAGGCCTGCTAAGGTTTGGTGATTTCCACATTTGTAGTGTTGAATTCTCTCATGGAAATGCTAATGTCAACATAAATGTGAAGCATTCTTCTCATCATGCTATAATAAAATGCTTTATTTTTATTTTAATCTGTTATTCCATTCCATTTTCTCATCTTTTTCCAGCAATCAAATGGCTTATAAGTGTTATTTTTAACAAAAGAGTTCCCTATTTTGAAAAGTACAGTATTTTATGATTTCAAGCACGCATCTCATGGGAATGATCATGCCAAATAGGATGTTTGGTTCCTGAATTTTCCTCAATTATTGATGTATTTACTGAATTTTGACCTAAAACAACTCAAAATAACTGGATCCCTTTAATTTAATTCAATAAATTATAAAGACTAAGTTGTTCTGATGAAAAGGAAAAAAAACTCAATAATTGAAAGAAAGTTCAAGAATTAAAGAGTTACATTTTTCCTTTACAAAACAATTCCTAAATATTTTAATGAAGGGTATGATGAAAATAATTTATTTTTATCTAATTTTTATTTATTATCAGACACATTTTAAATTCCATACGAATAAACATATTTGAGATTCTGATCTTATTTTTTAAAAATATTTTCGTTAATTTTTTTTTTAAATGGAGTACATCACATGATTCAGATCAAAGTTAGTTCTAACAAAAATCAAGCCACAAGTTTCCCTAGGCCAAACTAGTATGCAGTAAGAGCACTACACAGAAACATGAACAAACCCATATAATAAAAAAACAAACGTTTTTTTTTTGCTGGAAAAAAAAAAAAAGAGAGAGAGAGAGAATGGGATAACATCAATCAAAGTGGAATCTTTCTGTTTAGCGCCACATGTGCCCATGTCGTTGTCGTGCATATCCATCCACTTTCCACTTGTACCCTTTCAATTTCCACATTTCCAAATCACTTAAAACCCAAAAAGGTCTTTTACCCTGTCTAAGCCCACCATAATCACTTCACCATCTATTCCTTCCAGCCGTTTGATTGTCTTAACCTACTCTTCCTTTCACAGTCACCGAATCATCCGACCGTCGAATTGCTGTCACCGGTATCCCGATCACCGTCTGGCCCGCGTCCACCGTGGATGCTGATGGCGGAGCTACCCCTTCCAATCGGATTGATAGATTAACGATGCCGTGGCCCCTGGTTCCGTCTTGCTCGCGCAGGCGGTAGCTCAGGTACCGGAGAGAACCGGAGGGGAGGACTCCAATGTCGGTGACCGGAATTAGACACCAGCCGAGTAGAGTCCGGCCGAATAGCCTGCGCTTCGCGTGGAGCTGAAGGTGAAGGGAGGAGGATCGGTCGGAGAAGAAGGTAGAATCTAGTGATACGCGAAACTTTTGATCGACGTCGGAGGTGTACACGTGGGAGGGCTTATTACCGTTGGTTGGAGGAGGAATCTTCGTGAGCGTGGCGGAGGGTGAGAATAGGGCGGTGCAAGTGGAGGAGCGACGGTGGAGACCTTCAACGGACAAGATGGTGATCTCCAAAAAGCTCATGTCTCACTCCACAACAGCTTGTTTCCATATAGCATAGACATGGATATATGTTGGGTGAGATTGAGAGACGGAGACAAATTAGTAAAAAGGATCAGTAAACATACAGAGAGAGAGAGAGAGAGAGAGAGAGAGAGAGATGGTGGTTAATAGAGGTACTGGAATTTGACGCAGCAGTGACTGAAGGAGAAGGCTTATAGAAATTTTGCAGCTTCAACAAGTGTCATCATGTGATATACTAATTATAAGAGCTAGTTGACTTTTTTTGGAAAGATTAAAGAAGCTAAATAAGTTAGTTAATCATTTCATATGTTGTGTTTTCTTAGATTACTATATATTAGTTTATTAGTCAAATTAATTAGTTTGAAGAAAAAAATAAAAATACTCTAAGCTAATTTAATTAACTTCCTTAATTTCTCCAAAAAAGTCAACTTGCTCTTATAATTAGGACCGGAAGAATAGAAGATAATGGCAAGGTGGTCCGTGTCGAGTCCACATTTGATGCTAATAGTTATGTGCTTATACCTCTAATTAGAGGTACAAGCAATTTTTTAATTTTTTTTTAAATTTATATATATATATATATTGTATTTATTTAGATTTAAATCATATCTTTAACTTTACGAGATGTTTTTTTGACCTAATATCTCAAATTAATTAATTCTCGATTCTGTATTTATACATAACATTTAGGTATTATGAAAATTAATTAATTTGAGATCGAAAGAAAAAAACATATCGTAAATCAAAGATATGATTTAAATATAAATAAATACAATATATAAATTTTTAAAAAAATTGCTAATTAAATTATACCTCTAACATAACTTTTTTTTTTTTTGGTCAAATATAAGCACATAACTATTAACACCAAATGTGGACTCGTTCCGTGTCCGTGACATATAGATAGACAATGAACATCGAGATTAATATGATCTTATTCAGATTTTATTCCACTAATTACGCGCGTTTGATATTAGTATTGACTTTTTATTTTTTGAAAATGACAGAAAAATATTATTAAAATTAGTAAAAGATAAATAAATATGTGGAAGGGACTGATTTGAAATTTTAAAATGTTGCAAAATTTGAGAAATTACCTAACTGAGTCAGTTTATAACTTTAATATATTATTAACAATTTCATTTGTATACATATTAACAACTTTTACCTGAGAAATTCAAAAAAGAAAAAAAATAGCCGTCGGAGCTCCGATGCAAATTATTAAGAAATATTTAACAAATATCTTATTTTTAACTTTAGTATCACTATTAATAACTCAAATATCAATATCTCCTTTTACAACTTTAGTATTATTATTAACAACTCAACTATCAATATTGATAACTTTTGCATGATTTTTTTTTTTTAAAAATATATTAGGCCGTCATTTTCAATTTTATTATAACTATTAATAACTCAAAGTATTTATATTGATAATTTTTGCTTTAGAAATTTAAAAACAAAAACTAAAGTAGTTAGTTAGGTGATTTCTCAAATTTTGCAACATTTCAAAATTCTAAATAAATTCATTTGGAATTATTGAAATTTAAAATAAATATTTATTTATTTTTATCAATTTTGATAGTATTTTTCTATCTTTTTTTTCCTTTTTTTTTTCTTTCTATATTTTAGCACTTTAATCATTTTGTTTTTGAAGTTCCGCATCACCTGACGTGTTTGTGAGTATTTTAAATTGATTATAATAAAAAATGATTCATCCTATTCTTATGATCTTAATAACAACATAACAGCCATTTGATTTTTTATAAAAATTAAACAAGTTAAATAAATAAATTATTTAGATATAACATATATTATGTATAATTAAATTATCTATTATTTTATAAATTGGATAAATTAGTTTATAGGAAAAAGAGTTTGTCCAAAAAAGGTCAACTAACTTTTATATTAAACAAAACAAATTAAATATGCCATTATGCTTATTTATTTTGACACAGGTGTCACTATGTGATATAGAAGATAATGGCACAGTTATTTCTGACTAGAGTTAGGAATCAGGGCCGGCTCGTGAAGAGCTAGGTCCTAACAGGGCCGGCCCTCCAGGGCCCGGAGTAAGAAAAATATTTGTTTTTCAAAGTCAGGCCCGAGAACATCGGGGCCAAGGCCGGCCCTCCAAGGCCCGAAAATTACTATTCCAAATTTTAACTATTTTTCCTTCGTGTTTTTCAAAGAAACATAATTAGTAAATTACAACAATTAAAGTTCTAATTTATCAAATAATTGTCAACATTTATATCCAAAAAACACAATCATCCAACAAATAAGCAGTCACTAATTCATAATAAAAAATAAATTATGTTTACAAATAACTTATATAAAACATAAAAAAACATACCACTAAGCGACATTAGAAGGATGACTATCATTGTCGTCATCTTCGCCACTATCATCAATTTCAACAATATTAGATTGTGCTTCACTATGAAAGCGAGGTTAGTTCATGAGTAAGAATATCATAAATTTCTTCTACCGCATCATGAACACATCCATAATCGTTATGCAACAAATAATAAACCAAATCATAAAATTAGAGTATAGTTATTAAATAAATAAATAACTCTATAACAAATATAATATATATATATATATATATAAAAATTAATAAATTACCATCGTATGTGAATCTATGCATCCAATTGCGAGTACAAATAAGAGCTTGAACATTAGATGGAAGAATGAAACTTCTATATTTTGTTAGAACACGTGAACCAATACTAAAAGCTTATTCACTGGCTACTGTAGTAATTGGAATAGTCATAATATTAGTTGCCATTTTTGAAAGAATTGGAAATCTTTGTTGATTGTTCTTCCACCAGTTCAAGACATCCAATTCTTTCCAATTATCAGGCTTTAGTATTGGTTCTTCCAAATAAGTTTCTAATTCAGACTTGTTCACGGAAGAATTTCTGCACATAAGTCGTCATTGTTTTTTCTAGAAACGCACCTTACATAAGGATTTAATGTCCTTAGAAGTTCTCTGATCCATTTATATTCAACAAATGAATAAGGAAGATCATGTTCAATTATGCATAAAGCGATAATCTCCTTAATACGATGATGGTCAAGTTTTCTAGACCTCATTTTTCCTTCTCTATCCAACATCATCACCCCCAATATCTCGAAATTTATCTCCAGTAGGACAATTCTTAATATGACGATTTAGATGTGAGGTGCCTTTATCCGCACCCCTTGCAAATAAACCTTGACAAGCATTACACTGTGCCTTAGCTACCCCTTCAACTTCAACTCTACTAAAATATCTCCACACATCAGAAGACAAATGTCTTGCCTTCTTAGGCTTTGATTCATCAGTCTCTTGAAGAGAAGACGCCTTACCCTTAGCCGTCATAGCTAATGATTCATTACTCTCTTGAGGTTTTCCTTGTAATTTTTTTGATGAAGACATTAGGCTGCATCAAAGATCAACAATACAATATACTCAAATCAAACTTTCACACAGTCTTAACAAGAGTGACATTTTTTTTGCTCAAAGAAACATATATATTACTAATGATAAATTACATGACATGAACAAAGTTAAAGAAATACAGCACATATGCTAAACCAGATAAACACCAGCAGAACTGATACAAACAGAGAAAAACAACAACAACACTAACCATTGCAGATATTCAAAACCAGACCAGAAGCAGGCTTATTCACATTGCAGATATTCACAAGAGTGACATAACCGGGTTGTGGTTGGAGAAATATTCAAATGCTTAGCTCTCACTTGATGGCGCAAAGGCCACAAGCTAGATATTAAACAAAAATGAACCTTGCTGATTAAGAAGAAGGGACAACAGGAACCTTGTTCCATTATCTTACTACTACAACTTTATACAGACTATCAAGTAACAATAATAACTGAAGCCAAGACACTGCACATAAGAGTTTTAATATATGAAGCCAATACATCATCAGCTTACAAAACAATAGATATGAATATAATTGACAATAATAAATTTAATAAAACTAATCAAATTAATATTTTAAATTGAAGGGAAATGAACCAGATCATGATTGAAAATATATATCATATCTGTGAAGCTTTAGGTGTTATGTAACGAAACAATACTCCTTCATTCAAATGTTGTGCAAGGAAGCAACACTCAACTGCCACTGAAACATTTGAATCATGATTTGTTGTGCATGGTGTCATGTAACAACATGAACCTAAGACACAGAATTTGCAATACATAAACAAAGCACAACACTCAACACAGAAAAACGATCGCACAATCAACACAATTTTCATACTCCAAAACTTCATATTGTTTATCCTTGTCTTCAAGATTACTGCCATTGAAACAATTGGGCCATCATACTACTCTAAATGCACTTCAAAATATAATAGCCTAAAACATGAGTTTTAAACCGTGGTAAGCAAAACAAAGCCTTGGAAGAAATATTATCTATTATCTAGTCCCTCTGCTACAAGAACTAACAATGGCAAGCAAAACTTATTTGAGCTTTTTCGTAAGATTGAAAAAAAGCTCAAATAATAAAAATAAAAAAAGCTCAAAGAACTAGAGAAGATTGAAAATCTCAAATAATAATAATTAAAAAAATCATGAATCGATGGCGAAAGGGAAGGGATCAGCGGCACCTTGGGTAAGAGTGGGGAGATTGAGGTTGATTCGACGACGGAGTGGCGGGGACTGAGTTGATTCGACGGCGGAGGCGGATTCGCGAATCGCAAGTGGGTGAGAGTTGAGATCGAGATTTGAGGAGAGTTGAGAACTTGATGACGGTCGATGGAGTGGGTGATGGTGGTCTGTGAGACGGTGTCACTAGGGGTGAGCAAATCACAACCGAAACCGAACCGAAGGCTATTCGATTTTTCGGTTTCGGTCTATTCGGTTTCGATTCAGTTTATAAAATAGACTTATTTCGGTGTTCGGTTTTCGGTGCAGTGTTTTTAAATTTAATTCGGTTTTAACCGAATAACCGAATTTACTTGGCCCAGTGAAGTGAAGAGCACCCTCGGCCCACCTCATATCCAGAATAGACTCCAAGTACTAAATCCAACCCAACCCAATTCCTCACTTTCACAATTCCTCTCCACTGAAAACCCTAACCTGTCAATCGTCATACTCAGACTGAGCTCTCACTCTGACGTTCACTCTCACCTCACTCACTTCACCTTCTAAGTTCTTAGCTCTTCACTTCGCCTTTTCAGCTCCGATTCCCGTCGTAGTCCTTGCACATTCATCCTCTTACTTCGACTTCTCAACTCTACACTCTTGCTTTGCCTTCTCCGTACACTTCCGGTTGAGTCTCACAGCTCCGATTGTGCCGGACTCTGCAGATCTGCCTCTTCATTAGTTCTCCGAAGTGTAAGTCCGAAGCAAAGGTCAATCTTGTCATCTCAGCGTTGTCTCTCACTTTGGTGAGTTCCTTCACTTCACTCCGTATGCTTGTATTTTTCTGATGTGGGTGTTGATTTTTCTGATGTGGGTGTTGATGCCTTTATTTTCTAATGTGGGTGTTAGCAAACCTTAGTCTGATCTTATACAAACCAATATAATGAGAAAATCAGACTTAAACCGCTTTAAGATGCAGAGAGTGTGGGAAGAAAAATACTCTTAAAAAAAGAAATGTTGTGTGCAAATCTTAAACGAAAGATAAAGACTTGATCTTCAAAAGGGGATGGATTAGAGTATGAATATATGGTGCTTTAGAATGGAACCTATAATCTGTCTCTTTTCTAAAGTAGAAGTAGCCAACTAATTCTCTCAACTTAGTATTGCCATTTGAGAGTTTTCCTCCTTCTCTTTGAGGAATAGCAGGAACGGTTCTGTCTCTTTTCTAAAGAAGAAGTAGCCAACTAATTCTCTCAACTTAGTAGTTCCATTTGAGGGTTTTCCTCCTTCTCTTTGAGGAATAGCAGGAACCGTAATACATGTCCCTTAAATGTTGAAGAGTGATCTATTTATATAAGCATGACGAACAAACAAATGCCTATTAATGGAATGGGCAGAAAATAAAAATTTGAAAGTATATAAGTTTTGGAAATAAATTCCAAATTTATGTTTATTTCAATAAAATTTTGATAGATTTAACAGGTTGAAGATAAGAGAAAACATAGAGTATTCCAAGAGAAAGTTGTCAACAATATTCCATTTATACACAATCATATTTTTATCTGTTATTGTTTAGATGTGAGTGTTGATTTATTCTTGTTTTAATTTGCAGGTTGTGTTAGAAATATAACAATCTAATCATGTAGTATACTAGAATTGCAATTAGATCAATGCGGAAAAATGAAATAGGGATCACAAATACCTCCCGCCATTGATTTGTTTCCAGAAGCAAGCAGGGACGAACACTCACGAACACTCCAAGTTTCAGTCCTTCCGATCCTTGCTCAGACTCTGCAGATGGTGTGCTTCTCCTCAATGTTAGAGCAGGTTTCAGGGGACCAAAATGTTTACACGGATCATCTGCCCTCTGGCCATCACAGAGTTAAAAAAGGCAGGCATTCATGTGTATTAATCAGCAATTATTGCGTATTGATTGGGCCGTTACTGAATTAAATTGTTGCTTACAAAATAGGAATTAATGTGGGCCATTAATAGAATTAATTTAATATTAAATACAATATTAAATTCCAACATTCTCCCACTTGGTCCACATACTTCAAGTATATACCTTCGAGATACAAAATGCACGGATCATAGCGATAGGTCCTCTTAAAGCGAATAATATTTTCCATGTATCACAGTGCATCATGTTTCCCAAGCCCAAGTAACTTAATGAATAAACCCTACGTTTATTCTAGGTCCAAACTTAATGATATTTCTCAAATTATATGTGTGCGCAATACTGAATGAGAAAATATCACAAATAGAGTTTCATAAATAACATCGTTCTTACAACGAAAATCTCATAAGGGAACCAAGTCCCATTCTTTTCGCATGATCCGAAATTTCAATGTAGGCATGCCTTTAGTTAAAGGATCAGCAATGATCAATTCAGTGCTCATGTGTTCAATAACCACTGATTTATTTTTAACACGCACTTTTATGGCTAGACACTCAATGTTGATATGCTTGATTCGACTATCACCTTTATTGTTCTTAGCCATAAAACAGCAGCTGAATTGTCACTATATTACCTCAATAGGCTAGAAATTGGATCCATAATTCTAAGCCGAGAAATAAAACTATTCATTCATACGCCATGTGAGGTAGTCTCAAAACAAGATACAAACTCAACTTACATAGTAGAAGTAACAATTAAAGACTGCTTTTACTACTCCATGATACAGTTCTATTGGCTAGCATGAAAATATATCATGAAGCGGATTTTCTTAAGTCAATGCGGCCAAAGATAATCGAATCGTAGTAACCGAGTCACTTCCAAATTGTTGATTCGTTTGTACTTATACATGTACTCTTTAGTACCTTAAAGGTATTTCAATACCTTCTTTGCAGCTTTACAGTGGTCCATACCTGGATTACTCTAATATCTCCTTAGTATTCCAACAACAAATGCTATGTCAGGTCTTGTGTAGACCTGAGCATACATAAGACTTCATACTGTTGAAGCATAAGGAATGTTTTTCATTCGTTCCCGCTAAAAGCTAATTTTTGGGCCTTTGGTCCAAATTGAACCTATCACCTTTCAAAATAGGAGCTATACTTGGTGAACAATTCCTCATCCTAAATATTTCCAAAACTTTGTTGATATAGGTCTCCTGAGACAAACCTAGACGTCTGCCTCTATGTATCTTAATGCCAATGACATAAGATGCATCTCCCATATCAATCAAGTCAAAGTTTTCAGAAAGGAATTGTTTCATCTCATATAGTAAATCATTATCATTGGTTGCAAGTAAACTATCATCCACATATAGAATAAGAAAACAAATCTTACTCCCACTGACCTTCTGGTATATACATTCATCCACAATGTTCTCTACAAAACCAAACGAAGCGATAACATCATGAATTATAAATACCATTGATGGGAAGCTTGTTTTAATCCATATATAGACTTCTTGAGCTTGCACACCAAATGCTCACCATTATTAGAGGAAAATTTTGATGGTTTGTTTCATGTAAACCTTTTCCTCTAGATCTCCATAGAGAAAGACCGTTTTCACATCCAATTTGTTGCATGTCCAAGTCAAAATGTGCAACTAATGCTATAAGGACATGAAGAGAATCTTTTTTAAATACAGGAGAAAATGTCTCCTTGTAGTCGATTCCTTCTCTTTAAGTGAATCCTATAGCAATGAGTCTTGCCTTATATCGTTAATGTTGCCCATTGAGTCTCTCTTTGTTTTAAAAGACTCATTTTCATTCGGTGGCTTTTACACCATCAGGCATCTTAACAAGATTCCAGACTATGTTAGATGCCTTAGAATTCATCTTAGCCTTCATAGCATCATACCATGATCTACAGTTCATGGTTTGTGAAAACATTCCAGGATCATTTTCAACTCATACATTAAAGTCAGATTCCTGCAGATACACTATATATCCACTAGGTATCGTTGATCTTATTGTTCTAGTAGATCTACTTAATGTTGTTTCGTTATCTTCTTGAGGAACTTGTTGTTGAAATGGTTGCTCAACAATTTCTTCTTGTTCCTCATCAACAACTTGATCTTTGGATCAATATCGCGGAGTTATGGCTCTTGAATGATTGGTTGTACAATATTCGGTTGAACTAAAGAAACATTGTTAACAACCAATCTCAAACTTGAAGTGGAAGGTTGAGTATTTGAATAATGTTTTCAGAAACAATGTTTTTGAATTCATCACTCCCACTAATCAAGTCATATTCAAGAAATTCTCCCATTTACATTTTCAGCCTTCCCACCTCCCCGAACACACATGGTCAAACATTTATTAATTGACCATTTATCCTTATGTGCATTATAGGATATCTTGAAGGGTCCACATGGCCGTGGAAGAGTGTTAAGAATATAGTGTATAAGGAAAGAATCAGACATGTCAACTTCAGTTGAGCTGCAATGTCCCTTATCTGCATGATGTGCTTACACACATCTATTATTATAGTGAGTCTCAGGGATGAAAACTTCATAATTGGGGTGCTGTGAAGTGCCTTATCTGAAGTCTAAAGTTGTTCAACTATAGCCTTTAGAAGTGGCCTAATCTTGTTATGTTGTTCAACAGAACCTTGAATACGAGAGATTGAGGTCTTTATGAACATAGCGAGAGGCGATTAGATCGCTCCCACTTTTCATACAGATCAACCTCATCTAGAGTCTTTGGTCTTAACGATAGAAGGTGGTCCGTCTTTCCTAATAGCATAACAAATGTCCATCCACCCCAAATGAATGATACTTTATAGTTATCACCCCGGTTCGGGAATATCATATTTCATATAGAGAAATTTGCGGGTTGCATTGTATGACTACATAGTATTGAACATACATGCTTATAACTAAAATTTGAGACTAATTATATAGATCATGTTTTACCAATGTAAATCATGCTTAGAAAACCATGAATCTCTTCGACATACAACATGCCGTGGGCTAAAGTTATAACTCAATTAGATCCATGTATACCTTTATGATAAAACTATCAAATTATTTCCTTATTTTTAATTCTTGTGGGTACCTTAAGAATATAATTTGATATTCTATCTTAATTAATCATATAATTATAAATTCATATCACTAAGATCTACCTGTGGGCAAAGACATTAGCATAGCATGAATTTATCTCGAATTGATGAAACTAGAATGCTATTATATCCCCTAATACCTGTGGGCTATTTAGAAAATATAAAGCCGTTCCATTTCACCCTAACTAAAACTATGATTATAATTATCTACATGTGGGCAAAGATTAATTATAACCACATATTTAATTACAATGGATGTCTTTAAATCTTTGTGTGATGTATTTTGTTCGTTAGAACAAAACAGAGTGTATGTTCCCAGTAATGATGTTTTGAATAGTCCTTGATTCTCCATACTCATCACAAAGACATCCTTGCGTATACTAATTGTACATATGATCATAATTTTGATATAATATAACCTTATGTGATTAAATATGCATACAACATGTGTATAAGGATATTGTAGTTATTCCTTAAACAAATGTGTATGCTAATAACTAATATCAAATATGCACAATGTAAATACCATACACACACAATGTCCTCAAGAATTTAATTAATTTAATCAATTAAATCATTAATGTGAATAAAATTTCATTTACTCACATTCTAAAGATTGATATTCTAAAATCTTTATGTGATTATTTATGCATGTTATAAGAGGGCGCTGTAGCTACCACTCTAGCATGCAAGTTAATCACAAATATATCAATGACATGGACTTAAATTTTGTATATGCAAAACTTCATGGAAGACTTGACCAATTAATTTAATCAACGTAAGTGAGTTAATCACTTCCTTCCACTTTGATTAAATTAATTTTACTTATATTAATCACCAAAATCAATATTGTGCATTTAGATTCTAAACGTACAAATTTTAATGAGAATTTAATTGATCAATTTAATTAACAAGATTTGATTAAATAATCATCGTATAAAAAATTCTCCCACTATTTTGTACATTCAAAATTAATCCAGTATATGCACATCTCAATGGAGGGATTAATTGATTAATTTAATCAAAATAAATGACTAAATAATCAAATTACAAGAAAAATCCTCCCTCTATTTTATGTATCCAAATATTGTTTAAAGAATTAATTTTGGCATAATTCACCTAAAATTTGGCTTCAACAATTTGAAAAAGATATAGAATTGTCTAAAGTAAATTTTTCTAAATATTTAGACAATTAAATAACTCAAAATATAATAGAAATAATTTTTCAAATTTTTTCCAAAGTGTGCTAGTTGCCAAAATTAATTTTTCTTAATTTAAACAATTTAGTTTGATGTGAGAAAATGCATTTCATATAAAACAGGTTCTTAAGAAAATAAACAATAATGGCCCAGGTGATTTAAAAACGCAAAAGGTCCCAAAAAAAAATTTCCAAAAGAAAATTAAAAATTTAAAGGCCCAGGATAATTATTTTACACAAATAAACAATTGGCCTAATGGTCTTAAACACAACATTATGTTTGTCCGAAAAGCATGGGTTCGAATCTCACATCTTGGCACTTTGAAAATTTTGGTTATAAATTATGAATCATTTAAATTTAATAAATGTTCATAATTAAACACACAGAAGCGCATGGCTCAGCTGGCAGGCCGCCAGCACTTAAGGTACTCAAACTCAATCAGGTCGAGGGTTCGAAACACCTCTGGACCATTTTATAAAATATGGTTTTCATTTCAAAATTAATTAAATAAATAATAATCCAAAATGCAGCACACAGAAACGCGTGGCTCAACTGGCGTGCCGCCAGCAATTAAGGTTCTCATGCTCCTACTGGTCCAGGGTTCGAATGCAGCAAAGACTTGTTCAGCATTTTTTTTTAAATTCTGAAGTAAAAAAAAAAACGCCTGGCCCAAAAAGAAAATGACTTTCTGGCCCAAAACCGCGTCTGGCCCGTACACTTAAGTGAAACGCTGCGTTTCATTAAAGGCCAAAACGACACCGTTTTGGATCTTCTTCCCTACCCGGATCAGAAGCCCTACCCGACCCGAGATCCGGAAAAAACCCAGAAACTGCTTGCCGCGACCCACGAACTCCGACAGCGATTTCAGGCGATGGTTGGACTCAAAATCCGACGATTTCGACGGCGGTGATCATGGAAAACAGTTATAAGTCATATTTTTGACATGAATCAACAAATAACCATGAAAAAACCGAATCTAAAAACATGAATTGAAATGAAAACAAAATTTTTCCGTTTTCACTGAAAAAAAAAAAACTAACAACGATGTAGGCAGCGTTTTTTTTTTTTTTTTTTTTTTTCAAAACTCAATCCATTCAAACTCATTATTCATTTACAAAAAAAAAAAACCATCATTAAATCATAATGCCCATGAAACTCAAAGAAGAAACGATGAAAATTGCAGGCTATAATCTTATATCCAGAAAACTCAACATAAGAACAATCTCATATCACAGTTAAAATAAAGTGCAAGCTAAAAGCAAATATTTAGACTGTAAACTGAGATAAAATATGTATACATAATCCGACCATATAGGTTGACGAAAACAAAATTTTCATAAACTCAGATATCTTGAAAACTTAATCAGATAAAATCAAGGCAGAGGAATTTCTTGCTCTGATACCAAATGTTAGAAATATAACGATCTAATCATGTAGTATACTAGAATTGTAATTAGATTAATGTGGAAAAATGAAATAGGGATCACAAATACCTCCCGCCATTGATTTGTTTCCGAAAGCGGGGACGAACACTCACGAACACAAGCATTTCAAGTTTGGTCTTCCGATCCTCGCTCTGATCTGAGATGGTGTCTTCTCCTCAATGTCGGAGCGGGTTTGAGGGGACCAAAATGTTTACACGGATCATCGCCTACCATCACAGTAGCGAGTTAAAAAAGCGGCGTTCATGTGTATTAATCAAGTAATTATTGCGTATTGATTGGGGCGTTCTTTGAATTAAATTGTCGGTTACAAAATAGGAATTAATGTGGGCCATTAATAGAATTAATTTAATATTAAATACAATATTAAATTCCAACAGGTTGCTCTCAATATCTTTCTTCTTTTGGACCATTTTATGCTGGCTTTGTGATGGATGAGTTGCTGCAGTTGTTTGGGTTTATGATGTAGTTAGAAACTTAGAATTTGTGATATTACTGGTTGCTGGCTTGGCATTTAATTAAAGTAGGATACTAAAGTTGTTCAAATGAAATTTAGAATTTGTGATATTACTGGTTGCTGGCTTTTTTTTTTGGCATTTAATTAAAGTAGGATACTAAAGTTGTTCAAATGAAATTTAAAGATTTGCAGCCATCAGTATTGAGATAACTTTGATTGGCTTGTGATAGCTTGCTGTTTCTTTGTTCTAGTTAGACGCAGAGCAAAGGAAGTATACAAAACTATATTACAGGTTTGGTTGGATTGTTGTGATGTGTAAAACTGCCTATGGCTATTGGTGTTTCGACCTTATCTGTTAGTTATATGAAAAGTTCAGAAAATTCAATCATTTGAAGAGGTTGATTATGAATGGGTAATCAATATGGGATGTTTAGGATTTATTTAAACATCACAACGTGATTTATTGTCATATTGCAGATTGATTTGAGCCAAAAAAAAAAAAGATTGGCCATTTTAAAGAATTAACCCAAATAAGAAGGCCTACAATAAAGCCCAACTTAAACTCAAAAACCGAATTAATTGTAAAACCGAACCGAAATATTTCGGTTAATTCGGTTCAGTTTTTTAGCCACTTTGGTTTTGGTTCGGTGGTAGAAATGTGTGTATTTCGGTTTTTTCCAAAAAACCGAACCGAAGACCGAATGCTCACCCCTAGGTGTCACAGTCACTGGTCACATGGTGAGAGTCGATACGTTGAGAGGTGAGAGCTGTGGAGTGTGGACGCCGACAGTGTTGAGAGAATTTGAGATCGAGAGGAATGAATTGAGTTTGATTGAGGATACCAATTGTTTTTTAGGGTTAGCTGAACTTCAACCTTATATTTTTATATATATATATATATAAAACTTCACTTTCACAGTATTCTATTTTTTTTTTTAAAAAAAAAAAAATATTGACGGGCCTAACGGGTCGGCCCTTAGCCCTGCAGGGCCAAACTTCATCTCTCACCTACATTTTTCAGGCCCGACCCTTAAATTTAGAACTAATGAGGCAAAATGACGGGCCCGGCCGTTTTACCGACTCTATTCCCGACATAGATAGGCAATTAATCTCTAGATTGATTTTTTTCTTGCCAGAAAATCTCTAGGCAATTAGCCTCTTATTTTCTATATTTTGGCATTGAATTCATTTAATTTTTTTAATCAAAATTCGTCTTTGCCCTAGTTCCACATACAACTATACAAATTAAATATGAAAAAATCAATTAGCTAGCATTGGTTGTAACAGAAAGGGTTTTAACCAATTAAATACGAGATATCAAGTTTATGTATGTATTTTGTAGAAGTTGCTTGAGTAAACTATCTCAAACTGAACATCATAATTCTTGAATTTTGTCAAGTCATATAATAGTAGAAACAAATAAGCCAAATTGTGCTTAACTGCTTATTCATTTTCACCCCATACCTCCCTTACTCCTTTGAGCATCAAACTGACAAACTCCTTCCCAAATTCTAACTCCGCAAATCTCACTCTAGACAACTCTTGGAGCCTTCCTTCAAACAGATTTGTTCTTTCTTCTCTATTACATTTCCTATTGATTTTCTTCTTTTCAATCATTAATTCTCTGCCATCAGCCCATCACTACTCTAAATATTTACTTTTATTTATACGAAAAATTAATTAATTAATCCTTATAATTTCAGTGAGTTATCAAATCAATCTCTATACTTTAAAAGCTTACTCCTCCAGTTCTTAATATTAGACATATTTGAGAAGCTGATTTTGATTTTAAATATAATATATAGTTTTCATATTTGTCAATCATTTCTTAATTTACTCATATTGATGCTTCCTAGGTCATAATCAAGGAGGAGAGGTAATAAGGAAGTCAAAGAAAATGACCAGGGTGTAATAAAAAATACATATCATATTAACAAACTTATTTAATTTAATCAAATTAGGTAAATAAATCTTATATTAAGGATGAGAGGGAGTATAACTCAGTTCTACTGAGCTAATAACTTAGTGAAACTATAAGGATAAGTTAATTAATTTTCATTGTACAACACAGACACAATAGTAGGTAGCTTTGCTCTCTATTGATTTTAGTAGCATCGCCTAAAATACACTACTACATATTTGCGCATATAAAGCACTTAGTATATTATTGTTACATCGGATAAACGTTATGTACGTTGAGGCAGAGGTCATATGTAACGTTTAAAAGTTACAATTATTTAACTACACTATCATGTATTGTGAGGCGGAATTCGTAAAAGAAACAAAAATAATGGTTGTAGTTAATAACCGTCAATTATTTAGTTACAAAAATGATAGTTCTTAAAAGACAATAGTCATTTAACACTTACAAATGATTCGTCTTCTAACCTTCTATTAGCAACAACACAAACATAATGGTTATATCAATTGACCGTAAAATATGAATGACAAAGATGGTGTTTCATAATAAACAATAGTCATGTAAAGGGGAAAAAATAATCTAAAAATCACCTTTTCATAACCTCGTTCAATCCGGCACCAAGTACCATTCTCCTAAGTTAAATACTTTAGAGCGAATTTTTCAACTCTATATATACTGATATATTCTTTTTGTTCTTAGTACTTTTCTAAAAAGCACATTTTCATAACTTCGTCTTTCTCTCCCTCATCATGGTCAGACACTAGATAGGTCTTTCCATTTGCTCTCCTCCTCCTCCATAAGCTTCTCACCCTCCTCCTCCAACACCACCTTCTCCTCTTCCTCCTCCTCTTCTTTTGCCTCCTCCTCAAATGGAGGCTCTACTATAGACATTGGCCAGCGTTGATCGCTCCACAAGGCTTCTCGTTACACACGCCCACAATCTAAACAGGAAGTTGAACCTCATACTTTATTGCAATTAGGTTGTATATGATCACTTCTAATTAGACTCTTCATTTCCTTCCTCAGACATCGATGATGTGCCGAGCGATGAAGAGGGATAAGAGGAGGAGGACAACAGTAGTGGTAATGACTGAAAACCACTACTATTTTTTTAATATTAAAAAATTAATTGTTAGGGGAAAGTAGCCCAAAAATATTTTAAAAAAAATAATTGACACTTCATGGTTATTAGTCGATAACTGTTACAAATTTTAGGCATTTTTCAAGGGACGTTCACTGTTATTAGTAAATAGCCATTACTTATTGATAAGTCATATTTATGCCATGTTTTTCCTATGCGTTTTGACTGCTTTGAATGGTGAATCTGAGCTTAATTGTATGCTATCTGATAAAATATGTAAGAATTCATGCACATAGGGAAATAGAGGATAGATTCTACAAATTGTTGCATCCACATCAATATCCTGCTTATGTGCATAAGAAAAAGGCTACTTTATGGTTTACCGTGAAAGCACATAACAAAGCGGATACAATGCTATAACATATGGTATGTTCACATTTGTGCTAGTAATACAATGCGACCACTATGCTCTAGCATCGTAAGTGATGCGGACTTATGCACTACATTACTTTGACCTTTCCTTGCGAGTTTTCAAGAAGTTAATACAGGTCATCCAGACGGAAGTTTAGACAGCAGCTTAATTGATTAAGGCTGAATCAAAAGATGTGGAGAATCAAAAGAAAGATTTGAAGAATCCCACAATATTAAAAGAAAATCAATCAACCGAATATAGGGATTTAGACTCAATAGATTTGGAAGGCCCAGCTCACTGGACGTACGACGCAAATGGACTTGGCTATAAGAGGAAAGCGCGGCTAAACCTAAAGGGTCATCGAAGTTGTGAGAGTCAGAGCAGTCAGTACAATTCCCATCCGACTGGACTTACACCGAAGGAATAAGAGAACTATCGATCGAGAGAACTATAGACAAGACCCAACTTTTCCCTGAAGATGAGACGGATTGTAGAAGACGTAGAGACATCACATGACAGGACGCCCCCTATGCCGTTGCTCATTCCGATAAGCTCCTCTGTTTTCTTCTTTTATTTTATTTTCGTAAATCTTTCCATGGGCTGCTCTGTGTTACTCTATTTTGTGTTTTCCTCATCAGTCATAAACTAAACTTCCATTGGCTGAGTCAGAATGGATTTCTGAGTTGTAAAATGAACCCAGTTTGCTAAGTTATTTATTTAATATATTCAATTTGTTTAACAATAATTTAACATTAGTCGGTTAGCGGACGCTAAGGGCTAGATTAGTGGCTTTTGATTACCAGACGGGAGTCGAGGTTAGACCTCTGTTAGACAGTGTTTGCTGGGCGAGCTTATGCAGAGCTCGATCTAAATTGTAGGTTACAAGAATGAGTCTACCACTCATGACCAGAACACCTAAGGAATATGAGAGAAGTAAACCAGGGATTGTACTTACAGAATGTAGACGCTTTTGTATAGGATAGTGGTACGTTAGTTGAATAACATTGTGAAAGGCGGTTATGCTGTGACATTGCGGAAGCTGTGCAACATAATTGCTATAGCAATGTGTTGTGTGCAAACTGGGGGAATAAAGAGACTTAGGATAAAATCCGAACTCAACCTACTTTTAAACTTATATCTTCCTTCCGACTTCCAATCATTTATTTACTACTTGTCATTAGTAATAGCAAAAACAAAAACACCAACCATATTTTCACTTCACATAACTGTCACAAGAAATTGGCACCATCTTAGTATCAATAGTCTCTGTGGGATGATAACTCTACTTACACTTTATTACTTGTTTAAATGGTTCACTTGCCACAAGGAAATTGACCAACACTTATGTTAGTAACTATGGCAATTATAAGGACACGTTCAACTCTATAATGTAACCCTTTCCATTCCACTTATATTTAATTAACAAGAAATGATCTTTAGTACTAAAGGACATGTTCGACAGTAAGAAAATCCATGAAATCCTTTCTATTTAAACATCCAAAAAATAAATTTCGCTTATCCACTTCTATTTCAACTTCTCATATCCAAATTTTGACATTTGTTCTTAATCGATAGCATGTACAAATGAAAAGATTTTATGGTTGATCATCTTTTGATCTCCTTGGGGTACACCCAAAAGATGATCGCCATCCACTAACAAGCATTGAAAGGCTAATCCACGTGAACTATGACCTCCAACATATGGTCAATGATTACATGGGAGAGTAAGGACACATGACCAAATGCTTGAAGGAACTACCTCTCTCGTTTGTGAAAGTGAAGCTCAATCACCAAGAGGAGGGTGAATTGGGGATTTTAAAATTCTTTTCAGAGTGCTCTGTTTTTGCTCACTAAAACAGAGCTTAATCAGAGTATAGAGAAGAAGAGAAAGACACAAGGATTTATACTGGTTCGGTCCAATCTCTTGACCTACGTCCAATCCCCAGACTCTCGGGGATTTTCACTATCTTAATTGATTACACCCTCTGTAACTCAAGAGTAATTCTCTCACTAGAACTTACTCCCCCTTACAAGTTGCAATCAATATCCCAATCTCCAAGTCTCCTTACTTGAGATTTTTACAATGAAATGATTCACAATAAATGAATTCTCTCTAAGAGTGAATAAATATAAACACTGAAGATCAATGTATCAAAATATACTTTACAAGTGAAAACTGAAAGAGTAGTTGGTAAACTTGAATGCAATTCGTTTTCAGCAGATGTGTTTTTTAGAAGAATTGAATGCAACTCTATTTATACAAAGAGAGCATTAAATAACCATTGTAATCTTCATTATAACCGTTGGTGCATTAATCTAGCTGTTGGAGGCACTTTGGTGTTTTCTCTCTCTACTCTTCAGTTAATTCCTTTTGTCCAGAGGATTAGTGTTGACTTTCCTTGTAATAGATTCGTTGAAGATCAGCTACTGCTTAGGGAAAGCAGACATTAATCCTTTTGCAACGTGTGGAGATTGATGGTACAAAAGGATGCAAGTTTTCTGAACATTGCATTTAATGTTCTGACATCACTTTTTGCTTTTGTTCAAATCTTCATTTAATATCTTCTAAACCATCTGAAACTCACTAACAAACTGATTAAACATAGTTAAGAATAGTAGTGAATGTTGAGAAGAAGTATTAAGATCAAACGGGAAGATTTCAGAATTACGAGTAAGTTGATTTTCAAAAACCAGCGACACAAACTCGAGTTTTGGACTTTTATAGTGAAAACATGTTTAAGTCCAAAAGCTCAAAACTGGAGTTTTCAATTGCAAACTTGATTTTCCAAAATGATGAAATGAGCAAAGCTCTCTGTAAGACACAAACTTGAGTTTCCTCTTAAAATTGAAAACCTTTGAAAATCTTTGTCAAGTGAAAACTGGAGTTTTCAAATGTAAACTTGAGTTTTCAAAATGGTGAAATGAGCACAGCTCTCTGGAAGACACAAACTCGAGTTTCCAAAACTAAACTCGAGTTTCCTCTTAAAATTGGAAACCTATGAAAATCTTTGCCAGGTGAAAACTGGAGTTTTCAAATGTAAACTTGAGTTTTCAAAATGGTGAAATGAGCAAAGCTCTTTGGTTGCCCAAAACTCAAGTTTCTCAAACTAAACTCGAGTTTTCATTTATGTATGAAAACTCAGAAATTTATCCCAAAGTCAAAACTGGAGTTTTCAAAAACTGAGTAAAACTTGAAAACTCTCTGTCAAGCGCAAACTCGAGTTTCCAAAGTAAAACTCAAGTTTTCTCACAATTTTGAAAAACTTAGAAAACTCATGGCAAATTGAAAACTGGAGTTTCCATATCAAAACTGGAGTTTGCATAAGCCCAAAATGTTGGAGACTCTCTGTATGACCAAAACTCAATTTTCTATTTGGAAACTGGAGTTTTGTCTTTTCAGAAAATATTGAAGAGTCTCTATATTATGCAAACTGGAGTTTTCTATGAAAACTGGAGTTTTGTCTAGGTGTGAAAAACTTGGAGTGCTCTCTGTGAGTCCAAAAATTGAGTTTCAAAATGGAAATTGGAGTTTTGCTTAGTTCATTAAAATTGAGCTATTCTCTGTCAAGTCAAAACTCAAGTTTTGAAATCAAAACTCGAGTTTGCCTTTGACAGTAAGTTTTTCAACTTACCAAAGACAAACTTCAACTTATGTTTACAATTGTCAGTTATCATCAAAACACATAGAAAACTAACGGTTTCTTTGCTGCTCTCTGATTGAAAAGGTGGATAAATTACTAGAGAAGGATGAAACCGATGATACAACAAATCCTTCATCTTCATAATTTTTTTTTGGTTTGTTTATTCATACTCTCGTTTTCTTTTTTAATTTTTTTGTTTGCACTATGAGTTTGAATAACCAACTTCAAAAAGTATATAAAAAAAGTCAAATAAACAACGGTTATTAAGTAAAACCAGTCACTTTTTAAAATACCACATCAAATACCTAATGTTTATTAAGAAAAAAAACCGTCACCGTTTACAAAACCTAATGATTGTAAGGCAAAACCATGAAATTACGTTCAAAGTTTCATTGCAATTGTAAATTAAGAACTGTAAGAAAATGTCATCTTTCATAACGATTCTAAACTTATAACCGTGACTTTCTTTTTTCATTCTGGAGCCTAAACTAGGTTACATTCCTTCACGTGCTCTATTCTCCTTATGTTTAGGTATGATTTGTCTTTGGGTTAAGGGTCTCAAATGCCATAGAAGTTTTCGCTCAGGAGCACTGGTAAGACAGAAGTTTTTTTGGGACCAAAAATGCCACAGAAGTTTTTGCTGAGGAGCAATTTTGCCCCGAAAGTTTTCACTAAGGAGCAATATTGCCCCGGAAGTTTTCACTAAGGAGCAATTTTGCCCTTTTGTCCCCAAATATTAAATTTGACTATTAAATCAGTCAAATACCACACATGTTATGCCTTGAAAAGGTCAAACTTGGAGCCATAGAAGGAGATCCTTGAGATGTGAGCTTAAGGCGGCCAGAATTTGTGAAGCCGAACTGGTCAAAGGGACTGAAAGGTCGACTGTCACAAAACCCAAAGGAAGCATCACTTATGATCTAAGCAAATGATCGTCTATACAAACGTAAATATTATCACTATTGATTTGTTTTACTAAACCAATTTTTGGAACAATTCATTTCTCGTTTTGCGTTTCATTTACGTTTTGTGACAGTCGACCTTTCAGTCCCTTTGACCAGTTCGGCTTCACAAATTCCGCCGTCTTGAGTTCAACATCCGAAGGATCTCCTTCTCTGACTCCAAGTTCGACCTTTTCAAGGCATGACATGTGTGGTCTTTGACTGATTTAATAGTCAAATTTAATATTTGGGGATAGAAGGGAAAAATTGCTACGTTTTGTAAACTTTCGGGGCAAAATTGCTCCTTAGTGAAAACTTCCGGGGCAAAATTGCTCCTCAGCGAAAACTTCCGTGGCAAAAGTGATACTTCCAGGGCAAAATTGATACTTCCTGTGAACTTCCATGGCATTTTTGGTCCAAAAAAAACTTTCGTCTTACCAGTGCTCCTGATCGAAAACTTCCATGGCATTTAAGACCCTTAACCCTTTGTCTTTTACATTTCGAATTCTCCATGATGCATTTTGCATTGCCCTTATTTTTCACTTCGTCTTGCCTAGCTAAGTTTTGACCCGTCATTCTAGGTCATGTATCTATTTAATATTAACTGGAGTATTTTTCCTTTTAGTAGGAATTAAGTAGGATGAATAAGGAGAGCGTAAAGAGCAATAAGTATCCCTAGGGGTATGTTCACATTGCTCAATAGTTGTTCGCTAAGAGTGGAGATGGTAGTAGACCTCCAAGTCATGAACTTTGGTCGATGGTGAGGAAAAATAAAGATGGTGGCTCTTATGACAATCCTCAGGCGAAGAAGGTGATCGATAAAATGGTAAGTATTAATATTAGTCCTCGATTTATGGAAGTGATATCTTTAATTAACTATCAATATTAACATTATTGTTAAATGCACAACAAGTCATGTCCTTGGAAGTTACTACACAGGGCTGCTTTTCTGTGAATGAGGACAACATTGGGGCCTGACCACTTTGGTCTTATTTAGGGCTCTAGCTTTGGATTGACTAGGACAAAATATTATGGTCATCAGCAACCTCAAAGAAATAACAGGACAGAAAAAGTATGAAAAGCTCCATAAACAATGCTATGAAATGCAAAAAAAAAAAAAAAAACTCTCACAAGAGCTAATGAAGGACCGTTGTACAAAGCAGCAAAGGGAAAATGACAGCCGAAGTACTAGAGGTTGATGAACATTTTCAAGCCATGATCTTCTTGAGGGATTGGCAAAAGTGGAATGTTTTGTCGATAGCCTTGGACACCATATAGTTGGAACAGGCTACGTGTTCAACCGCTCGGAGGATAACATGCTGAATAACGAGTCTATTCCTCCAAAGCGTGTAAATGTACAAATCAATACCAAAATATACCCCAGTTATTCTCTCCCTATGGCCACCAAAGACAAAGGAACAGTTGGAGGGGCTATGGGCAGTTTCATTGTGTGGCCTCGCCGTTTACTTCAAGTATGCAAGCCAACCAAGAAGTCTACCGCTCAAAAGATGATGCCCACCAAATCCAAGACCACCAATCAGTCCAAGCTCCCAACTTAGCCTAAGACCCTCATTCAGTCCAAGAAAAGGAAGTATCCCACCACAATGATCAATCCGGGAAGAAGTCATTTTCACAGAATAAACCAATTGGTCAATCTGCTATGAAGTTCCTCTAGAAGTTTACTGACAAGTTCTTCGCTTCGAACCCATCTCCAATGAGAAAATTTGAAGAGAGGCCTTTGATCTATTAGACTAACAGGAAGCTGTAAGCAATAGCTTGTTTTTGAGGTCCTAAAGAAGAAGATGACAAATACAAGATCTATCAACTTCTTTGAGGTATTTCTACAATTGTGATTAAATGCTTGGTTACTTAGAATTTTGATTACATTTTTATATGTTGGTTTTAGCATTTCAAGCCCTTGTACCATACTTACATCCTCCCTCACAGCCTCCAGGACAATATCAAGTTCATCTGCCCTGACAATGTCAAGCACTAGGCTGAGGGCATGAAGGAAGATGTGAAGCAATATAAAGCAAGGTTTTTGGGGGATGAATTCATTAGGAGGGTGCTAGACAGAAGGGACACTTATTTTTTGGTTCCTTACATGCAACTGTGAGTACATCTCACATCTTTCACTCTGCTTAAATTATTTCTTATTTATTTTGTAATTGTTTTGATGGTGTGGTCTGTTATTGTACTTAGGGGACACTAGATGCCAATAGTGGTAAACCCATTACGCAAAAAGATTTGGTACTATGACTCTATAAGCGGAGTTCCAAACACCAGACCAGGCATGCAGGAGACATTCAGCCAGTAAGTTATCCATTCATCATATCTTATTATTTAATTTAGCTTGCATGTTTCTATAAATATAATTTCTTATTGTATCTTCTTAAAGCAGTGTACAATTACTGCATGCAAAATAGTCTCGACTGCATCAAATACAACCTCACATATGGTCGTTACAGATGCGCCTTCCAATGGATGAATTTGAAGGTTTAAATATTATTCACCAACGATTATAATATTAAATTGAAGCACATAAAATAGTTTATATATATGATTAAGTGACAAAATTTTGTTCTCATTTCCTTATAGTTCCCTAAGCAACCGAATAAGAGCAACAATTGTGAGTACTGCATGATGTAGTACATGAATGACACACGGTCCTAAAAATATTGATATAAATAAGGTATATTATATGCTTAATTTGTTCATATATTCATGTAGTCAACTATATATTACATTATCTAACTTCCATATATTGTTTCCTTTTACATACAATATTTTAATGCCTCCTATTTGGTGTTTAGCAAATCACAAATTGAAAAAGTGACTCAACAGTTGACGACATCTCTGCTACATCAGTGGGAGAGTGAAACCTTCAAATGAGTATAAATTTCTAGATACTGATTTGTTTGTTTTATAGTTTAAGTTTTAATAGAATAAGCATGTACATATATAACTGTAAATATATTTTGATTTGTTGTAGTATTCTGTATATGAACAAATGTAAATATATATTTTGATTCATTTTTGTACAAATGTATATGTAGGGAGGATATTGAAAGCAAAACAACCTTCCTTTTGAAAAAAATAGCTTCAATACATTACATTTATTATCTAACAACCGTTATTTATGTCAATTATGTATAACGGTTGTTTAAATAAATCCGTTATCATTATTATGAATATATAACTATTTCTTTCAAAGCACTGTTATATATGTTAATACATATATAATGTTTGTTAAAACAAAACTGTAAGGTATTATGCAAGCATTACCATATATTATGACGGTTGTTTAGAGTGTTTGTTAATTATTACTACAGCAATGCGCATATCATAACTTTACCAAGACTCAATACATAACGTGTGTTATATCATAACCATTATAATATGTTCAGAATAAATAATGGTTTATAACTGTAATTAATTTTTGCAGAGTAAATATAATGCCCACATATATGATAGTTTAAAATTGTTATATATGACAGATAATAACCGTTATAAAAGACATTTTTTGTAGTTGTGATAGTAAATTTTGTCCTTTTTAGGTAAAGTGGTTTTCCCATGCTGTGTTGGTCCCAAATTGTTTTTGTTTTTGCTTTCATGGTAAGGCCAATAATTATGCTCCTGCAAATCTCTGAACTCACCACCTTGTTTTTAATTTTTAAAATATTGTTTTGGTGGTCAATATCAAATAGTATCATTTTTGAAATTACTATATTTTTTAAAATATATAAATTAATATATAAATATTATTCTTGTCCATAATCTTCAAAATTTATAACATTCTTAATAATAATTGATAATCAATTTAATTACTTATTTTAAGTTTATTTCATGATCATGAATAAATATTAAGTTTTGCCCCAAGAAAATAAATATTGAGCTAATTCATATTTTAAAATTAAATTACAAAATTTATTAATAAAAATTTAAATTTTTTATATAATACTTTTAATATATAAAATTAAAAATATATTAATTTACTTATAAGAAACTACACTTCAATGAAACATAAACATTGTAGAGAGGCGATCGTTTAAATTGCTAAAAAATGTGGGCATAGAAAATAAACAAGCTTTATAAAAAATAAATATAACATTATCAAACTGAGGATTTAAGAGATCGTTCAACTCCTTAAATTTGTTTTTCTCAGCTCTTTAACTGATTCAATTTACATTATAAACCTCAAACTGGGGATAAAAGGAAAAAAAAAACATAAATATATTTGCCACTTAAAGTCCTTATAATTAAGGCTATAATATTTTCTTTAGCTTAATTCAATCAAGCCTTCTTTCCCTGGTAGCCCCATGGATTGTTTTTGGCCCAATTCCATTGATCTCTACACATCTCCTTTACACCATATTTTGCCCTGTAGATTAATAATCGTATTAATTATGATAAATTGAATAACAACAAAACGATAACTTCACCTACAATATATTTAAGGATCATATTCTTGTCTTGACTTAAGTAAGGAAAAAAATAATATCCAGATCCTTACTTCCAACCAAGTTCTTTCTCAGCCTTCTTTGTTGCTGCATAAACAACAGTAGCATCTCCAGGTCTTCTAGGAGACAATTTCAATGGAATTTTCTGGAAAAGAAAGAATCAAATAAAATATAAACTTCTAACATTAATCGTACATATGACAAGTTCCTATGTTATATGAGAAAGATTTATGAATACCTTGCCGGAAGCTTTTTCAAATGCAGCAACCATTTCAAGTACTGAGGTACCTTTCCCAGTTCCTAGGTTATAAGCAGTACAACCTAAGCAACAATATGACCAATTAACTTCACTCAATTTTTATTATTTATTTATTTTAAAAAACAGACCAATTAACTTTGAGCATAATGGGTAGGAAACAACTGTAACTAAAGACTAACAATTGATTGTTTTGGCTCAAATCTTAATGCAGGGTAAGAAAACACTTGGCAATGTTACAAATAAAATAATGAAATTAAAAGAAGATATTTTACCAATGTTCTCAGTGGTGAGAAGCTTTCTCAAAGCAGCAATGTGACCATCTGCCAAGTCCATTACATGTATATAGTCTCGGACCTAATTCACATAACCAAAAAAATTGAGGGTTAACATGTGGAGACTGGAAATAGGTATATATTTGTGTTCAAGCACGCCTGTTTCTACCGTTAATTATTTTTTCTTTCTTTTCATAGATTTTCTTATCCCCAAATATATCTTACTGTGAAAAAAAAAACAAAAGATTTCTCTGGTTACGTGATTAAATCTCATGCAAAAAGGGAAATGAAGTGTGAATTTAACAAACCGCTGATCCGTCCTTTGTGGGATAATCAGAACCATAAACGTTAAGCTCAGGCAATCTTCCCACAGCTACTTGTTGAATGTAAGGCATTAGCTGAGTTGGGACTCCCCTGGGATCTTCACCAAGTTTACCACTTTCATGTGCCCCAACTGGATTGAAGTATCTCAGCAAAATAATCCTCCATTCTGGTTCGGCCTTTTGAACGTCTCGCGCAATTTCTTCTAAGAAAAACTGCAAAAAAAATGTGTCAAAGAGGAAACAATGCCAAACTTCTAAATCTCCAAAGGAGAGGGGGAAAAAGAACAGCCATTTCTCTACACAAAAGAAATGTGGTTACCTTGGTTCGTCCATAAGGACTTATTGGGCGTAGCTCAAAATCCTCCACGCATGGCATCTTCTCTGGTTGGCCATAAACGGTTGTAGATGATGAAAAGACCATCTATTTTCCCTCATAGATTCAAATTAAGTGTCAATTTTGCATCAATGGTGAAGACAATTAGTTCACACAAATAAGTCCTCTTTACCGAAGTTAATGCAACAACTATGGCTAAATGCTCATATAAATGAAGGAAGGTCAGTAGCAAAGGTTTTTGATTGAAAATTGACGTCTCCATGAATTACAACTCAATGAAACAGAAGCTAAATAAAATGTCTCAGCATTTATTTATAAAGACCACAAACACACGCATATAACATGTCTAAATCAATTACTTGACATTGGAAGAAAAGTCCTTAAATAATGAATGCATATTCTCTGGCATATTCTTTTATCTTCAATAACTTCCTCATCTACTGTGACCTTTTTGATTTTTAGGATTCTTTGACTTCTATATTTTCAAATAAAAATAGGGTTAAGATGCAATCTAATACTTTGAGTTCTAGTTTCTCCACTAAGAAGAATTTTTTTAGGACCATTCATCTAGCACTTAATTTTACAAGCCTATCAAGCACCTTAAAGTTATTACAAAAATTATTACTTGATACATCTTCAATTTTTGTGAGTTAATGCAAATTTCTCCTAAAGAAATATCCTATGGGCGAAATTTCTCTTAAAAAAATTAATACTTTAAGATATTGAATGCACCTTTAAAAAATGTGTAAGATGAATTCAAAATACTTTAAATATGTGTTGGATGAACCCAATAAAGTAGGGGGACTTTTAATTTTCAATCTCACTTGTAGGTGGATATTAGCTTGTTGTAAAGTATTCCCTCCGTCCCTTTGTAAAAGGACTTTTTTTTTTAAAAAAATTGGTTTGACTCTAATATTTTTTTTAGTTTGTCTCAATAGTAAATATATTTTTCAGATTTTAGTCTCCACTTATTATTATATTATAATTTTTTTAAAAAAAATAATTTTCTCATTATTACTCTATTTCATTCATCCATTTTTATAAATAGGGACATTCTTGAAATAAATAAATAAATTTATTTTATCATTATTACATTTAACAACTGTTTTTAACAATTTCACCCTTCGATATTGAAAGCTGTTATATATAACGACGGGGAGAGTAATAGAAATAGGGACTAACCTTTTTGCAGTTATATTTTGCCATAACTTCATAGAGATTGATGGTGCCAACCAAATTAACGTCAAAGTACCGGCGGGGATTAGCAACACTTTCGCCGACAGCTTTCAGACCGGCGAAGTGAATCACAGCATCAAATCTGTTTCATCGTTATCCCAATGAAAGAAACACATATCTTAGCAACTGTATTTTTTTCTTCAATTTTTTTTTTTAAAAAAAAAAACAGAGCACTAGGAAACAGGAATCGAATGAGACATTATGCTTCATGAAGGGATTGCTATAAAACTTCAAATTAAGAAACGGAAACGAAAATTCGAATCAGTTCATCGACGTACTTCATTTTAGAGAACAGATTCTCCAAGTCGTCTTTATTTCTCAGATCGCCCTGAAACGAAACCAGAGCAAGAGGATCAAACCACTGAAAGAACTAATTCACTGCGAAACAAATAATTGAACTCCTAAATCGAAGAAGAAGAAATCGGCTGATTACCTTGGTAAATTCAAGTCTCTTTGAAAGTTGAGGTCCGACGACTTCCCGAACTCGATCGACCGCTTCTATGATGGAGTTGTCCAAATTATCGATGATCGAAACCTTAAATCCACTTTTGAGGAGCTGAACGACGGTGTGAGTGCCGATAAACCCAGCACCGCCGGTGACCAAAATGGCTTGATCGGAGCTCACCATTATTTTCCGATGCCGACGAGGACGGAAGAGCAAGAATAATGAGATGGGAGGGAGAAAGCAGGGAGAATTTAAAGAGTAAAATGGGAAAGATAAGATTCTATGGATATGCTTTCAGATTGAAGAGTATGATCAACATTTTGATTCTGTTTGATTCAAATCTTTCTTGATTTTATATATACAAAGTAGTTTGGTGTATGAAGGAATTGGATGTTACAGTTTGGCGCGCTGTTTCTGAGGTGTTGAAGGCGGGGACTGACAGTTGGATTGAAGATTGGTTTGCCACGTCATGTTTTCATTCGGAATAGCTGTAAGCCTCTCTAGCTTATCTTTTGCGTGAATAAGAATTCTTTTTTTTTTTAAAAAATAAATAAAAAATTGATAACTAATTTTTGGCCAAAAATAAAAATTGATAACTAATTCAAATATGATTGGCGCTATGTTTTACTACATAATTTGCTTGTTCTGACAACAATAAGAGGAAATAAAAAAGGAAAAAAATTGGGAGGGACTGAAACTACACTGGATGTAACTTTTCAAAAAGTCATCCTTCTTTTGATAAATACATTTAATTTTAATGACGTAAAATTGTGATATAATTAATATTATATTAAATAAAACTAAATAAAGATATGATATGTTTAGTATGCATCATGTTAAATTAATAATGAGTGTAGATGTATATATAATAAAAAAATTGATTCAGGACTGACATATAATTGTCGCCTATGAGTAGTTTTGTTGCTCTTCTGGTCACAATATTAGGGGTATGTTTGAGTTAGCATTTAAAAAAATATGTTCACGTACGTAAGTCGAAACAAAACTTTTCTCACATGTTATCCGTATATCGTAAATCATGTAAGAAAAAATAGCTTTCACCGATAAACCAAACATGCATAGTTATTCAAAGACTAAGGTCTACTTCTCTAAAATATGTCCAACCTCACGTCACAAGAGACATGCAATAAGCTAGGTTATGAACATGAAGCCTTTGACAAAGTATTTGGGGATGCCATTCACCACTACAGATTTATCTATATATAACGCACCATATTTAATGGTTTTAAAAACCGGTTAAATATAAAGAGGCAGAATCATGGGAAATAAATATATATTGGTTATTGAAAACCACTAAGTATATAAGACAATATTTCACGATTTTATATGACCACTATAATATAAAAGTTTGTGTTCTGGTCTGGAACCAGATGTGTAGCCCGATGGGCTAAAGCTTTGATATTGGATCGATATGCTCCACCAGTACCTCTATGGAGTAGAAATACTTTGGAGGAGTCGGGATCATTACACTATAGACTTATTCGCCTTAAGGGGGAAGGGAATGTGTCAAGTGGGGATGACAAGTGATATAGAATTTACTAGGTTTGAGTTAGAACGCGCACCTTTAGTGTCGTGCCTTGTATTTATAGGGCTTGCTTTGATATCCTAACCGTGTGATCTATCATATCTTATTAATATTAGTTTGGATAGATTCTGATCTATCATATCTTTATTAATATTGGATAGGATCGATTCTCCTGGATTGTAGGTGTTCTCGGATATATGATATGGCCTGCGTTGGGCCGTCCACACATGTGGGCCGTCTGGCCGGACCGTAACAGTTTGATTTTTTTTTTCCAGAAAAAAAACATCATTTACTTGACGGCTATATCTAAACAATCATTATATATATATATATATATATATATATGCTATCACTAATGATGATTGTTTATCAAAATACCGTGAAACTTATATATTGGACGATTTCTCATAATAATCTGTTAAATATATGTCTTTAAAATCCCTTTCTGAACCCTATTTTTGTTATTTTAAACTTCGCACCATTACTTTGTGCGCTGGTCGAAGAGCTCTAACCACTCTTTTCCTGCATTCACACTGTTATTTCCCTCTCCATTGTTGCTGAAATTGTGATTCTTCTCCTTCCTGTGTCCGTGGCTGTTTGTGAAGGTGTTCATGGCTTGTTTTGGGTTCTGGATTCGGTGTTCTTAGAAGCTTTGCAACTTTCACATTGATTCATATAAATGTGAGAAATTTTTGCTCTTAACTGGAGTTAATAATACAAAATTGATGCTCTATGCTTGTTGGATGGGTTTTGGGTTTAAGGTTATTGGAAATTTCCGCCCTTAAACAAGGGATTGCATTTTTTCATTTCTCTTTGGTTTCTTGAACTTTTCTTGCGAGTTGTGATCCTGGGAATTTGTGTCCTGCTATTGATTGTTATTAAGTTGAGATTATGGATTGTTAGTGGTAGGAATTGAGTACACAATTTACACTTTGCTGTGAAGAAAAATCTTGAGACCAAAAATCTGAATGTATGGATGTTTTAAACTAGACATTACTACTTCAAGTTGAAACTGGATGGAGGGAGATTCGGAGGGAAGGGGAGAGGAGGAAAAATTTTGATGAGTGATATTTTAAAAAGTTGAAGAAGTGGGATTATAAAATTTTAATAGGGAGAATATGTAAGATAAAAAATTTAAAAATTAATTAAAAACTCTTAACCTCACCTCTTTAATTTTTTTAAATCCAACTTTTAAAAAAAAAAACTTCCCCTCCCCCTCATGCCAAACAGCTCCTTAGGGTTTTCTTCCCTAGTTTCTTTTACCCAATCTTTTGGCTTGCCTTAGTAATATTTAAAAAAAAAAAAAAACTCGTACCTTTTTTGTAGTATATGTATCACTTTGGCGACATTAGTCTTTTTCTTGTTGAGAGGCCAAATTTGTGTTATCTTCGGTGCTGTTTACATAATGCAAAGCACTAAGCATGCTTCCTCCACTTGTTGCATTGAAACGAAGAAGTTATTGAAAAGTTCATATGGGGAGGAATCATCATAGAATCAAACTTGTAAAATGGAGCGATCTTTGTCACCCAATAAAGAATGGTGGTTGTAGACTATTACCGCTTGAAACTCAAAATATGATCTGAAAAGATAAAATGACATTTTCTGTCCTCATTCTTCTCATGTTTTTTGAAGAATATAATATAACTCAAAAGTAATAGAAAGAAGCATGGTAAGCATATTTGGTGCTAAATTATTTTGTATTCATGACTTTAGGAACATTGATTATTTTTTTAAAAAATATATAAGTAAATTATATTAGTAGAAATTTCAAAACAAAAATTACAATTTTTGATAGCTAAAAGAATCAATTTCAAATAGTTTTTTGAGATGATACACTGGGAGTAATGTTAAGACACACACAAACACATATTTCTCTTTCCAACTCTAAGATTTGTTTCAGAGATGACATGTTGGCTTTTTTTTTTTTTTTTATCAATGCTGCACACAGTAATTTTTTTATTTTACCTAAATGCTATACTTTAAAAATCTATTTATCAATATGCTACATTCAAAATTTGTACACAAGACGTTCACGCAAAGAACTATTTCACTTCTTTATGTTATATTTAGCATATATATTTTAAATAAAAAAGTGAAATCGTTCTTTGCGGGACCATTTTAGTGTCATAATTTTTAATGTAAAAGGGAGAGAGATTTTTTTTTTTGGGGGGGGTGTTCTAAATTAAAACACATGTGTCCGAAGATGCGAAAACCTTTGTGATTTAAGTTCTGAAAGAGGAAACCCATGATAAAAAAATTTGATTAAAAATAAGATAAAAAATTTAAGTTAAGAAATCAATTATTAAATTTTAAATCAAATTTAAAAGTAAATAAATATGTAAATTTTTTAATATTTCATTCTTTATAAGAATCTACCTCTACTTCTACCCCTAGATGAAAATGGTCTCTGAGAAAAAGAAAAAGAAAAAGGAAGTAAAATGCGTCAGAGTAAGTAGTGAGAGAAGGAGAGAGATAAAAGGAGAGAAGGAGGAAAAAATGGAAACACACAAGGTGCTTCTCTTTTATGTGCTTCTTATATGTTTATCCCTCTAATTAGAGAGATAATTTTTTTTTTTAATTTTTAATTTTATTTTTAATATATTTTAGATTAAATTATATACCGCTTTACGGAAAAAAAAATTGCACCCAAAAGATCTTAAATTAATTAGTTTTTAGTCCGTATTTAGAAATATTTGTCTTGTAATACTAGGAGAAACTAATTAATTTGAGATAATGAGTACCAAAAAAATTTCAGAAATATTTAGATCTAACATATAATTTTTTAATAAAAAGGTGAAATCGTTTTTTGCGGGAACGATTTTAGTTTCATAATTTTAATGTGAAAGGGAGAAAGAGAGCCGGAGAGGGAGGGAAAAGAAAAACGAAAAATATTATATTTTCACATTCCCTCGATCTCCTCTTTTAACAAATACTTATATTATCACTCTTCTTTTTCTTTTTTTTTCTTTTTTTTTTTTTAAATTCTACCCTTCCCTCCTTTTATCTCTCCTTCTCTCACTACTCACTCAGTCACTCTCACGCATTTTCCCTTTTGTTTCTCACAAACGATTTTAGTGGCAGAGCCGCAGAGGTAGAGGTAGATTCTTATAAAGAATGACTTTTTTCGAACTTTATGTATTTATTTACTTTTAAATTTGATTTAAAATTTTATAATTGATTTCTTAACTTAAATTTTTTATCTTATTTTTAATCAAATTTTCTTAATTCTTAATTATCAAGAATTAAACTGATTTGATTGAAAAATAAGATAAAAATTTGAAGTTAAAAATTCAAATATAAAATTTTAAATTTGTCTAGAGGCAATAACACACCTTTCGGAAGAGACGAAAACCATTTGTGATTTAAATCCTGGAAGGGGAAACCTTTAATAAAAAAGAATTAAAATGATTTGATTAAAAATAATATAAAAAGTAAAATTAAGAAATCAATTATAAATTTTAAATCAAATTTAAAAGTAAATAAATATGTAAATTTCTTAAAACTTCATTATTTATAAGAATCTACCCTTACCTTTAGATGAAAAGAGTCTGTGAGAAAAAAAAAAAAGTAAAATGCGTGAGAGTGAGTGGTGAGAGAAGGAGAGATAAAAGGAGGGAAGGGTGGAAAAAATGAGAGTGAGGATATCAGGAGCATTTGTTAAAAGTGGAGAGAGAACGTGGAAATATAAGATTTTCGTTTTTTCTCAGTCCCCTCTCTCCCTTTGACATAAAAAAGGGTTAAGGAAATGGGACAAAGACATGTAAAGCTGAAGTTCTTGGTGAGCGTCCAAAGACCACGAAGTTTTTTGGGAGAAAAAGTAGACATAACGTTACGTTTTGGGAGCACCCAAAAAGTCTGGCCAGTTAGTTGACCGTCAACTTGGATGGAATCTTTGACGTGGCGATGACGTAAGATGAGATAAGATGACGTGGCGATGACGTGGAATAAAAAAATAGAAAAAAATTAAAAAAATTTATAAAAAAATTCAAATAATTAGAAAAAAAACAAATTAGGAAAAATTTGATAAAAAAAAAATTTCGAAAAAAACTTTAAAAAAAAATTCAAATAATTAGAAAAAAAATCAAAAAAATAGGAAAAAATTAAAGGGAAAATTCCAAATAAATACTATTTGAATTTATAAATGAAATCTCGAATTTGTAAATACTATTTGAGGGATATGCAAATTCAGGTCAAATTACCCTTTTACCATTTAGTGTAAAATAAAATAAAATAAATTGTGACATCCTAAAATTTGAGTTTAGGATATTAAAAATATTATAAGGAATAAATTATAGGAAATTTAGCCGGATAAATTAAAAGGTTAATATTTGGAAGTAAATGCATATTTTCCCGTAAAAATTAAGGACAAATAGTTGGGAATAATTTTAGGCTATACACCCCGCCGACCGGACGGTGGTGGCGATGGTGATAGCCCGGCCGGCCGGGTGGTGGCGGCCGGCCGGTGGTGGCAGGGCGGTGGGGGTGTATGGCCTAAAATTATTCCCAACTATTTGTCCTTAATTTTTACGGGAAAATATGCATTTACTTCCAAATATTAACCTTTTAATTTATCGGGCTAAATTTCCTATAATTTATTCCTTATAATATTTTTAATATCCTAAACTCAAATTTTAGGATGTCACAATTTATTTTATTTTACACTAAAGGGTAAAAGGGTAATTTGACCTAATTTGCATATCCTCAAATAGTATTTACAAATTCAACATACTTCTTTTGTACAAATTCAAATAATATTTATTTGGAATTTTCCCTTTAATTTTTTCCTAATTTGTTGAATTTTTTTTTCTAATTATTTGAATTTTTTAAGTTTTTTTTTTTATTTTTATCAATTTTTTCCTAATTTTTTGATTTTTTTTTCTAATTATTTGAATTTTTTTTCAATTATTTGATTTTTTTTTTTCAATTTTTTTTATAATTTTTTATTCCTAGTCGCCGCCATCACGCTCCACGTCATCGTCACGTCATCTTATCGATACACGTCAAGCATTCCATCCAAGTTGGATCAGTAACTAAAGTGGCAGACGGGCTCCTAAAACGTAACGTTACTACTACTTTGCTCCCAAAACTTCTTCGCGCTTGGACGCTCCTGGAAAAGAAACTTCGCGTGGTCTTGGCGCTCCTTAACCCCATAAAAAATTACGACAGTTCATGCGAAGAACGATGTCACTTTTTTATTAAAAGATTATACATTAGATCCTTACATAAAGTGAAATTGTTCTTCTGGTGAATGACTTATGTACAAATTTAAAATTTTTCTTCTAGTGAACGATTTTAAATATAATAATATTGGTAAATACTTTTTAAAGTGTAGCGTTTAGGTAATTTTTTTTTTAAAAAATTCTGTGCCGCATATTGATAAAAAAAAAACAAAAAAAAGCCTGGCATGTTCCCATTTAATATATAGTTTAACTTTTGATTTTTTTCTTTCAGTAATTATTACTTAGTCTTACTGTATTAATTAACAACTCATTCTCTTTCATCTCCTTTTCCTTTATAAATAAGAATATTAGTAAAAATAAATTGTATTTTATACATATTTATTGATTTTAATCCATTTAAACAAAATCTTTTTATTTAAATTATTCGAGTATTTTTATTTTATAATAAAATGGGACGTAGTACGTTACTATATTAATGACATTTTGCCAGCTATGCGAATAAGAAGAGACGCATAACAGCGTCACGTCTCTTAAAAGTTTGCAAAACATTATCCAAACAAAAAGTTTGCGCCCATGCCGCATAACAATGATATCGCAAATCTTCTGTCTCTATCTATCTCCCAAAAATTTCTCAAATACAATATAAAAATTAAAATGTTCATATTATTTACTTTTTTATTTTATATATATATATATATATATATATATATATATTGTAATAAACTCATCTCTTCCTAATAGAAAAATTTAAATAATCATAGCATTTAAATACACACATACATACTTATGGTTCAATCATTCCCCAAGCAGTTCAAATATTTGGAATCAATCATATAAAAAGATGGTAAAATTCATAGAGATGTTTATCATATAATTCAAGTTGGGTGGTTAAAATGGAGAAACATTTCGAGAATTCTTTGTGATCAGAAAATACCTAATAAAGTAAAAGTAAAGTTTTATTATACAGATTCCTTTAAGATCAGTTATGTTATATGGTAGTGATTAGTGAATATAGATTTGGCTTCTCTCCTATACCTCTTCCCATCGTTTTCCCCCATTTTTCCTTTTTTCACTATTGGATTAAGATCTCAACGATCTAGATTTATCAAATTATAAAAATATTATTATATATTTTACCTTAAAGATACAAAAATAATTTTAAAAGTTCCATTTATTTTGCATCTAGTATATATATAAAAAATATTTTTATATCTTTTAGATAAAATTATAATAATATGTTAAATCTGGATCGTTGAGATTTTAATCCAATAGTGAAAAAAGGAAAATGAAAAAAAAGTATGGGAAGAGATATAGGGGGAGAAGTCAAATCCACTGAATATTGAGCTTTAAAAGGACAACAAGAACGGGATAACTAATATGATGATATTTAGACCAATCTCACCTTGTAGGATATAAGACATATTGTTGTAGTATTTATGGTTTAATCAAATTAGAATACACTTATGTATTTCTTTAATTAATAATTTTTCCTTTAACCAAATTTTGTTACTAATATGTTTTTTTGGTAAGAAAATTAAGCATTTGTCCCAATTTGATTATATTAGAAGTGGGGTTTGAGTATGTATGTGTAAGTTGTAATTAAGCATTTAAGCTATAAGTTTTATTCTTCACGCACATTGTATTCTATGTTTTAAAAGTCGAGCCGGACGTTGAAATGAAGAAGCAGCTGAACCGGATGTTGAAGCGAAGAAGACAATAGGTCATGATTCAAAATTTGTACCTCACCAAGTCACCGAAAGTTATAAATTTAAATATTGTGATTAAGGAACCAATTAAACTTTCTCCATCTAATTAACAAATCATACCCATTTTTTCGCAGAGAGTATATGTTACGTGAACGCTGAAGTTTTCTCTGTTATGAGGAAAACGAAGAGATTAAAGATAAGTTCCAGAGTCCCTACTGGTTCACAATTGACAAATCACTCACCAATTCATATCCTTTTCTTTTCGTTGTGTGTGCCACCACTACCGTGCAAGTTGCTTTTATATTTTTAACAAGGTACTGAAAATTAAATCAAACATTCAACCCGGTTGAACTAGTGATTTAGAGGTTAGTGATCTAATCCAGATTGAATTAGGGTCAAATCAATCCGGATTAAAATAATATTATTTAGTTTGATATACAAAAGTATTCATTTTTTTTTTTAATCTTTCAACAGTTTTGCCGGAGAACCATCAGTCTTGCATTAGGAACTAGGGTAAAGAGTTTTCTAATCATAGGTTTTTTGCCCAATTTGAATTGAAAATGGTGAAAGTTAATTTAAAAGACCGACAAATATAAAAACTACGCCTTATATTTAAAACAAGATCAATTTCCTAAATATATCTTATATTAAGACGAGAAGAAGTATTATTTTTCCTTTCTTTGCCAACAAAAGACATTACATGTTTGAACACTGAAAAGCCAATCTTTTATATGTCGAAAATGTTGCAGTTAAAAGAACCATAGAACATATTATGAAATAACACAAGTGTATCGTTTTGCAGTCAGAGTTAAATAGAAGAGATACAATTTCCTGAATCTGCTAACAGATTCTATGACAAAAAAAAAAACAAGAAGACAAAAGTGAAATCATAAAAGAATGTAGATAGTAATTAACGATGACAAAGCCAATAACGGTAAAGGCTTCTTTTATACAGGAAAACCAGACCATCTTGTAAAATTTGTGATATCATTCCTTCAGAAACTGCCATTTTTATTGCTGCTCCTATTCTTCCATCTCCAACCATCACCTGCATCAGAATCCACTGGAACCAGATAAGGAGATCCCATTATCTTCCCCAACTTTAGCCACCTGATTCCATCCCTTGACTTGGCAATCTCAATCGCAAAGTGACCTTTTTCCACATCAAATGAATGGTAATACATCCTAAGGTCACCATTTTCATGGTAAACCACCTGTGGAGAAGCAATAAACAAAGAATCCCATTCTCCCTCAGACCCAACATCAAACAAGGCTCCACCGTGATGAGGCCCTTCAATTCTAGCGCAGGAGAGACCAACTCACAGAAGGGTCAAAAGGGTCACCAGATTGTTTGCCTGTCGCTTGATTGACAGTACTGGCATTATCCACACTAACAATAATCTGGGACCAAGCCTAAAATGAAAATAGAAAATGTAAAGAAGTTGTCTTAATTAGACTCCAATGTTATCAAGAATAAAAATCAGAACATAATGCATGGAGACAGTTTATAGTATTTGATATTACCTCTTCAACTACAACCAACTCTGGCGAAGGATAAGAGCCTGGCATCAATTGCATCTAGTGCATATGAATATGAATAAGTAAATTGACTTCACTGTCAAATACCTTGTTTATCTCAATCAAAAGCTGATAACTGACCATAATTAACTCCAAAGACTTCCCCGTCCGCAGAATATGGAAAACCCCTTACACATTTTGCTTAACAAATTTAAATTTCAAATTAATCACAGAGTTGACTGTAATATCCACAAAACTACCAGCAATAGAAACAAAAGCAGAATGATATTAACCCCACTGCTAGGAATCGCTAATCCAAAGTAACTAGCTAGTTTCTACCATACGATTAGGACAAGAGGAAGTAATGATTTATTGTACTTGATGCTTTCAGAATAACCCAAAGTAAATTATTTACATGTTATGCAGCAGGAAAATCCGTAGGAGTGTGTTATGGGGTAAATGGAGATAATCTACCAAGCGAGCAAGAAGTGATAAATTTATACTAGTCCAATGGCATTAACCGGATTCGCATGTAGTGTCTAATTAAGGTTCAAACATAGAATTATTGCTTGTTGTAGATTCAGAAACACTTCAACCTCTTACTGATCCTGCATCAGCAAACGATTGGGTCAACAAGTTCATAGTATCCTACCAGTAATGAAATTAGACGTACTGACATCAAAGCACAATAGATTCTACCTGTAAGCAAAACATTTAGAAGGAAATTTCCGTTGCAAATTTACAAGGCCAAATCAAGGTCTCCACAGAACAGACCACGAGGGCAGCGAACTTCAGCGCCACGGACCTGGAACGGAGAAGCAGAGGCGGCGCAAGAACCGACGATGATGGAGATGGGGGTGAGAGTCACCAGCAGCAGAGAAGCCAGAGAGAGCGACGGCAGCGGCGAACAGGGGAAGGCTATGAGCGATGGCGATTATGAACGGAGGGAAGGAAATGGGCGATTGTGGAGAAGGCAAGCCAAACTCTCGCTAAAGCTCGCCGGCTTGGTGGACCGAAGGTGATGGCGGTGACGGAGGATGAAGACGGTGATCAGGGGTGGAGCTTGGGACAAAAATTTAGGGGGGCCAAATAGTGGTGGGGGATTTGGGGTTCGAGAAGCAGAGCTAGAATTTTTTAAGAAAAATTTTAAATACATTAAAAAACAAAAGAATATAAAGAAAAAGAAAAGAATAAAAAAAAAATTCAATGAAATCAGTGAATCTTGATGATGTAATAAGAGAGGATAATTATTTTACAAACTTTTCATTTAAAAAAATAGATCTTTGTTAGAAATTAAATTTAAATAAATTACGATGAAGGGTGACATTTCAATAAGTTCGAAAGTATATATATTTTAATAAAAAAATATATTACAATAAAAATAATTACTGATGTTATCATTCTAGCCTTTATTTTTTAATTCCATATAATGCTTTATTATCAATGCTCTCTCAAATACATCTTTTTCAATATAAGGCACTAAACAATCATCCAACCATACAAAAGTATACTTTTGGTTCTAGCATGAAGCTGATGTTTGATTCTGTTAATTTATGTGATTGTGAAGCTTTGGTTCAACCATAAACTTCATGTAATTGAACACCACAACATTGGAAGGTAAGATCGTGAGGTTTAGAATGAAAAATCAATTAACTTCATCCACAACAAGTGTAGTGTAGAATGGGTAAAAGCATAGTAAAGAATACACCACAAAAATAAATTTCACCGATAAGCTAAAAAATTCGGGTAATTAGAATGAAATATAGAAAAAAATGACAAGATTAACATAAATCATACAAGACCGCGTGGAACAAAGATTGAATTATAAGCTCCAAAGATATAATAAGAGGGGAAAATTGGGGGCCAAAATTAAATTTTACATTATATTTAAAAAAAATAAAAAAATTATAAACATTTTTTTTTTTTGTGGGGGGGGTCCATGGCCCCACTAGTCCCAAAGAAACTCCGCCATTGACTGTGATGATGGTGGTGACAGAGGAAGGCCGATCTGGTGCGTGGCTTGCGTCGCGATAACGAAGATGACAATCCTATGGAGGAGCAGAAATGATTCTCATTCTATGCGCTGTAAGCGAGAAGCTAAAATGCTTCTTTTTTTTTTTCTTTCCCAACACAAAAAATAAACGGTTCATTCCGGGAGCAAAAAAAAAAAAAAAAAACGAATTTATCAAACATAAATTCAAAAAGAATTGATCTATTTTTACTCCAGAGAACAGAAATTCAAAAAAAGTTTTGATCTTTTTGGAAGAGTTTTGAGAATTAGAATTACGTTTTTTAACCCATTTTTATTTTACTCCCTACCAAACACAACTCATATATTTTTGTTTTTGGGCATAGAAATTGACCTATTTAAATATTCCTTCCAGCATTAGGAGGAAAACTCACAGTAAAAAGGCTCCTGAAGCTGAATGTGTTGGTGTTAATAGCTTACCCAAATTGAATTCGAAGCACGGTGGTCCCATGTCGTTCATGTATGCTTGGAGTCAATGCACTAAATAAGAAAATTCAAATCCCATTATACTGTACATTACACGCAACGAAAAGTTTTTCCTATTTTTTCTCCAATCATCCTTTATTTTCTGCCTGCTTCTTTTCGTTCCATAAGAAATTTTTCCCCGCTTTTCCAGTATTACCATGTTTTCTTCTCTTTTGTTCTCTTAACATTTCTTTTAGTATTTTCTCAACAAACAAATTCTGAAAGATTCAGAGCACACGAGTCTTTGTTGTTTTCGAAGATAACACAATATGCGAGGATCACAGGGTCATGAACCATACATATACATACGCTAGAAAATGTTACCAGACCAAGACTCATATCAAACCCAACAATGAAAAAATTGGTAAATAAAATAGGCCCAATAATGACAATAACATATGAGTCCTTGAACACGCCTCAACACAGACTTGACTTCAACCTCTGTTTTGCATAATTAATCAGTTATAGTTGATTGTGGTCAGTATTGTACATTAGGATATAGCTATCTTTTTGTGCGTGAAAGTCTGACTTCAAAATAAGAGAATTGTTGTGGTCAGTATTGTCGCTTCTCTCTACCTTTCTCCCGGCCCGTTTGGTATTACATGACAATCCCTCTTTCTACCAATCAATACACTCAACTCATAGAAACGCGTTGAAATTTCTTCGGCCAAAAAGAAACACACGTTGAAATTTCTTCCTCCTGTTCTCTCTCTTTATATACCCTCTACAACCACTCAATACATTTCACTCATCTCTCTTTCAAACTCTCCCCCTCACTTCCACTGCTATTCCACAAATTTATCTGAAGAAGTAGCATCAAAGAGTTTCTGTTTCACCATTTTAGAGGGCTTCCTCAACGGCTACTTTTGAGGTACTTGTATTACATGCTTCATTGTTTTGGTTTGATGCAGTTTTTTGTCTTGCTATATCGATATTGCTTAGAAGAATGCATACGTGATTTCTCTTTTTACTTGTACTTGCTCTTACTTTTGTTCTTGATGAAACATCTAGAGGCTATTTTAAGTAATAAAATATGTGGGCTATGGGGATAGGGGTGGATTTATGCTAGGCGGCCTATAGCTTAGCCGGTTAAGGCCTGGCCAAGCCAGACATATCTATAAAAAAGGCAAGCCAATGTTTATTCAAAGGTTTGAATGTGTAAATAAAGACATATTTTATTAAACTCGACTGTGACTTGTAGTTTTTTACGATCATTTATGCATTAAAGAATTTAAATTACCACTCTGGTTCTATTTATAAGTCCTCTTTTGACCAAAACACACATACCAAGGAGAAATAGTTGGCTTAATAATTATAGGGTAAAATTTCAACTTTATCCTTATTTATAATTGGGTATCTTTCAACTCTTTCTTCTCTCTCTATCTTTATTGGTATAATTAATATGGGCAAAATTGTCACAATGTCATCTCTTTCCTCAAAGAGGACTTATAAATAGGACCAAATTTTTTTAAAAGGACTTATAAATAAAATTACATTATGTCATATATATAATTTTTTTTTCTTGATTGATCCTATATATAATATTTATATATTATTTAGATGTATTTTGGATAATTTGGATTGAGTTATTGTAATTTTGGATTAATTTATTTAATTAGGGCCTCTTTTGATATGTTTAAAGCCGGCATGTTTTCGGCTTGATTAAAGGCTTAAACCTTTTTTCAGGTGAAGGCTTAGGCCTGTTTTCCAACAAAAGGCTTATATTTGGCATGTTTAGCACTTTGGCCTATTATTCTGTTTGGAATTTTAATTTTAAAAATGTAGGTGATGTAAAACACACTCATACAACCTAATTTCACAGAAGCAACTTTGATCTAAGGAAGGGAAGGGCAAAACAGAGAAGGATAGGGAGAAACAAAAACAGGAGAAGGGGGAAGGATGTTCAGACATAGAGGGAAAAGTGAGAGAAACAGATAGAGGAGGAGAGAATTTCATAAACCATCATACTATCATTCATTCAAGTGTGTCCATACAAAGGGTGAAAGCTCCTATGTCTAGGCTAATGAGGAGACAATTTGCAATCCACTAGTAACAAAAATTACCCACTTGCAAAACAAAAAGTACCCACTTGCACTATCCCATTTAATACATGTAATAATTAAACACCCTACTTGCTAAATAAACTAAAAACATAGAGTAATAAAATATAAGAGTAAGATAGATTTCCTTCTATAGAAAGTTATCTCAAAGTAATATATATTATTTACATGTATTATGGATAATAATTTGGATTGAGTTATTGTAATTTTGGATTAATTTATTTAATTATGGCCTATTTTGGCTTGTTTAAAGCGGCATGTTTAACCCCAACTTTCACAATCATAGGCATGGAACTTGAGTATTACAAAGCGGCAATGAAAGGTAACATCGATGCCTTTGAAGGAAAGGGTGGTGAGCAAATTAAGTCCATACTAACGCCAAATAAAAATACAATCCTTCATATACACTTCACAAACTATACTGATAGTGTATCAGATACATTTGTGGAAAAGGTTCTAGACATGTGTCCTGCGCTTCTTTCAAAGACCAATGTGAAGGATGAAACGGTACTTCATATAGCAGCAAGGTATGGACATCATAAAATAGTGAGAAAATTAATTGATTGTGCTAAAGCTCTCCCTAGGGATATCGATGGAGTTGGAGCCGAGAAAAAACTTATAAGAGCATTAAATGATAAGAAGGACACGGCTTTGCATGAAGCAGCTCGCTATGGTCACACAGAAGTTGTGAAAGTCTTGATAAAGGAAGAACCAGATCATTCATGTTTTGGTAAAAATGATGGTGGTGAAACCCCACTTTATATTGCTGTTGAGAGACAATATTGGAAAGTGGTAGATACAATATTGGATAATAGTAATTCGCCACAATATAATGGCCCTAATGGCAGAACTGCTCTGCATGCAGCGACCATTTTCGGTGACAGAGGTATTTTTGGGTCTAATTTTTCAATTTGTCATTCATAATCATTAACGTTTGATTTGTATATCAAATATGTTTGATTTCCTTGGTATTTAACAATAATGACAATATATTGGCATGCCTATAATAAATTTTTTTAAAAGAAAAAGTTGATAGAACAACTCATGTAAACTGTTTGAAATAATTTAAAAGAAGGGTTGTTTCCATCACTCGATAAAAACATTCATCCAAATTAAGGTTTGATAGTTGTGTTTTAAATTAGCACTTCAAAGTACTATTCATGTGAGAAGGCACTTAGTTTTTATATGAGTTGGATGGCGTTTAATTTGATGTTACCTATTACAGAAAAAGTGTCAAAGTTGTTGACAAGAAACTTATTATTAGCAAAACAAGCAGATGAAAATGGATGGGTGCCACTTCACTTGGCAGCAATTGTTGGATGTTCAGAAATAGTAGAGTTGTTGGTAAGTAAAGATACAAGCACAACATACATGAGAGATAACAAGGGAAGGACGGCTCTTCACCTCGCAGCACTTGATGGAAATGTGAGTGCAATGGAAATAATATTAAAATGTTGTCCTGATTGTTGCGAATTGGTGGATGAAAAGGGCTGCAATGCTCTTCACTACACTACAATGGATGAAGAAGCAAGCTATTTCTATCCTATCGCTTTTAAAGAAAAAGAGATTCTAAAAAATGCACCACTAATGAGGAACTTGTGTAATGAGAAAGATGATGATGGAAACACACCCCTTCACTACATTGCTCGTCTTGCTCCCAAATGGAAAACTCGTCATAATCATGTTCTTTTGGAACCACAATTCCCAGGAGTAGTGGATAGGATGGCATGCAATAAATACGGCCAGAATCCTCTCGATGTTGCTGGTGCTGATATGACTTGGCATTCTGCTTCTGAGGTAACAAGTAACAACATCTTGTTACTAAAAATTTTGAAAAAAATATTACACACACACACACAAATATACAAATATATATGAATTTGTTGACTACATTTATTTTGATATTCCAAACATTTGCATGCACTCATTCCCCTTTTCCTAAATACCATTGTATGAAATGAGTCCACATTTGGTGCTAATACTTAGGTGCTTATTTATGTGCTTATACCTCTAATTAGAGGTATAAGCAATTTTTTAATTTTTTTATATATTGTATTTATTTAGATTTAAATCATATGCTGCTTTCTGAGATGTTTTTTGCACCCAGTATCTCAAAATAATTAATTCCCAGATTCGTATTTGTCCGTAACACCGGTATTATGAAAATTAATTAATTTGAGATGCGAGTCAAAAAACATCTCGTAAAGAAGCATATAATTTAAATCTAAATAAATAAAATATAAAAAAAATTGCTTATACATCTAATTAGAGGTATAAGCACATAGATAAGCACCTAAGTATTAGCACCAAATGTGGACTCGTATGAACTATCTATTGCTACTGATAACAAGAAAAGCATTTATGTAGTAGAGATTGAGAGAGTAAAAGACAATTAGGTATGCGTGCTGTTAGTTTAAGTCATTATGAACAAAATAATTTAGAATGTTCATGAATAATATATTTGTTTGATCTAAATTTTCATCTATCACAGTCTAAATGGAGAGTGCCTTTTATATATATATATATATATATATATATATATACATACTTTTTTAAGCTTTGTAAGCTAATAATAGAATGGGCTATTTGTTTTCATGTTGTTTTAATTAAGGCCATAGCATCTTTAAATAGATCTTACACTAGTTTGATTAGGCGTAATTATCTAGGTAATTACATTGGTCATATAGGGTGTAAGTGAATCCAACTAATTCATCATTCAACATGTATAAGCTGAATCTTGTTAAAAATGAAAGACGTTTGTGTGTTACATGGTGCAGAACAAATTACTTAGGAAACTGCAAGATATTGGAGCAATGTTTGGGGGACGAGTTCTGGATAAGCACCTTAGAGAGAACAAACAAGGGAAGAGACATGATCTTGCAGTTGATGAAAAGGAAAAGGAAAAGAAAACAAATGGTGAAGATGATTTATCTGGAATAGCAACATCTGTTTCTGTAGTGGCGATTTTGATTGCAACCGTAACATTTGCAGCAGGATTTACATTGCCTGGGGGACTGCATCAAGACAAGGGATCTCCTATATTAAAGTATAATGCAGCTTTCATAGCATTTGTTATCACTGACTCTCTCTCATTCGTTCTCTCTACTTCTGCTGTTCTTCTAGTATTTTACTCATCAGTGGCAAGTAGGGATTGGGGGAGGGGTTGGGACAATAACTTATATTTCCAACTGCTAGGTAACAGTTTGAGGCTAACCTTAATGGCAATGGGATTCATGATCATAGCTTTTGGGATGGGCTTATATGCAGTACTGGGTGTTTCCCAAGGTTTGGGCATTTTCACCCTTTTGATTGTTTTGACCTTTTTCCTCGTTATTTTACTCATTGCGCGTTCTAGAATTGTGATATTACTAGCAGAATATTATCAACAAAGACGCTATCTTCGTAGTTACTCTCTTCAGAGGGTAAGAGATATTCAATTGTCCTATATTCTCTGAGTCCTTGTTCATCAAATTCTGTTATACTCGTTGAGAAAACCATGGAAGTAGCGGGCGGTTTTAAGGAATTGCGCAACCTTCATAATTACTCTCTTCATAGGGTAAGAGAATTTCAGTTGTTCCATCCTGTTCGAGTCCTTGTCTATGAAGTTCTATTTATTAGTTTCACTTGATATATTGCGAGTACTCAACCCGTGCACTGAAATGGACAATAAAGTACTTCTGTTTTAGTTAGTGAATTTTTTCAATCTACTCTTTTGTTGAATTTAATTCGCTTCTTGTTTATTTAAATTTATGCAAATATTCTATCTTGTGTTTACTTCATTTATACACTAGTGCAAAGTGATCTTTTCACACCAATTATATGCAAAACGGCCGTTTACTTCATTTATACTCGTTGCATCCAAAGGCCACTGTGGCTTATAAGAGATTCATATATTTCTCCATTTCTGAGTTTATTAACAAAAACAAAATCATATCAATCCTCCACACAACCCTCAACATGGACTAGGAAACTTCAGCATTTGCTACCCTGTGGAATTTCGTAATTGGCTTCTTTTCTTAATTGATCAAATTATTTCACACCAATTATTGATCAAATTATTTATTTCATCCTTCACATTGGTCTTAAAAGAAGCACATGACACATGCCTAGAACCTTTTCCACAAATGTATCTGATACATACACTGTGAGTATTGTTTGTGAGGTGTATATGAAAGATTGTATTTCTATTTGTGAATTTTGGTTATGTGAGACGGTATTATTTTGTTGGGAACTTTACTTTTGTAAATAACACTATATTAGACCCATATAATGATAAGTAGGAATGAAAAGTTTGATTTGTGACCCGAAAAAAGAAATTATATGATAACTCAATAATTTTTTAAAATTAATAATTATACTCTTCTTTCAATGGTCACTGGTGGGTATTTATAGAGAATGAATAGATGCCGGTGCTTTTAAAGCATACATCTTTTCAATTAAAAGGTCATAATTATCTGTTAAATTCTTGAATGATTCATGAACCAATATAAATATCTTAACTTATAAAGACATAACTTCTCAAAACATATCTTTTTATTTTAAAATATCCAATAATATTGGACAGACTGTATCTTTGAGACACCTTTACACAATATTTACAACAATACTAGGATGGGTTAGAATTCAAAGATTAAATTTGGCTTCTTCCTGCTATCAGAATGTATTGTCTCAATGGACCTGAAATTAATTATTCTCGCAGCCAAAGCCCCACAGTCCTAAAGCTTCTGTAACTTAAAATAGCGTCCAAATGTTTCAACAAGAACAAAAGTAAGAGGAAATACAAGTAGAAAGAGAGTACAGTTCACAAATTATTCTAAGCAATATCGATATAGCATAGCAAGACAGGAAACTGAATTAAAACGAAAAAAAGAAAGAATAGAAAAACCATGTTAGCTTGTTTTTGTGAATGTAATATAAGTACCTGAAAGGTAGCCGATGTTGAAGCCCTATAAAATGGTGAAACAGAAATCGTTTGATGCTACTTCTTCAGATAAATTTATGGAAGCAGTGAGTGAGGTAGAGAGAGTTGGAAAAGAATGAGTAAAGTGTATTGAGTGGCTGAAAGAGGGTAGATAAAGAGAGTGAAAATGAGGACGAAATTTCAACGCGCGCTCCTTGTTAGCCCAAGAATCTCATACCAAACGCACTGTTCCACACCCATTCAGCCTGTCTGGGTTCCCGTTGAGGCAGCGTTCGAGAGAGCGGTGGAGAGGAAAAAAAAATCAGTGAGAAAAAAAGCTCCGTTGGAATCTAAAAGAAGTGTTTGTGTGAGTTTTTTTTACTGGACTTATCCCAAAAAGTGACTTTTCCTTGAACACTGGGCTCGGGAGAGTTGAGAGCGTTGGCTGAGCGAGTTGTCCAACAGTGCAGGATACCATTTCGACCTGTCCCTTTCTTGCCTCTGGCCAATGCTGTGTTCGAAATTCATCTCAGCTTTTTTTGGTCTGTTATCTTCAGTCTCTCGCTCTGTCTGGCTGGAGGTAGAAATTTGTTGAAGGTGGTTCTCAGAAATTGTTACACTGGGATTTACACACCACTCATCGAAGCACCTAAACATCTGTCTGGTCTCTCGCTCTTTGCAACTCAAGGGAACGTCAGGAAAGAGAAACACAAATTTTGTGCAAAAAAATGTCTCTGCAACTCGTCTGGTCTCGCACTCGATCTAGAGTGTTCCGTGGATCTACGTAGAGTATTTTTATTTTGGAAAAATTACATGCAGGTCCCAAGGACTAAAAATAATTACAAAAAAGTCCCTTAAAATCACTAAATTACACAAAAATCCCTAGGGACTTTTTTGATATTATTTGTATGGAAACAAAATCCAGGTTTTTAAATTTTGTTGTAAATATGACATTTCCTGTTGTAAATATGATTTTTCTGTTGTAAATACAGCACTTCCTGTTGTAAATATAGCATTTTTCTATTGTAAATGACCTCTCTACGTTCAAAATCCAGGTGTTTAAATGTTGTTGTAAATATGACACTTTATGTTGTAAATATGACTTTTTCTATTGTAAATGACCAAATTTTAAATTTTATTGTAAATAAAGATCTTCCCTGTTATAAATATAGCATTTTTTCGTTATAAATGACCTCTCTACATTCAAAATTCGGATGTTTAAATGTTGTTGTAAATATGACATTTTCTATTGTAAATGGTCGGGTGTTTAAATGTTGTTGTAAATATGACACTTTACATTTGTAAATATAACATTTTTCGTTGTTAATACAAATAATATCAAAAAGTCTCTTGGGACTTCGTGTGATTTGATAATTTTAATAGACTTTTTATAATTATTTTCGGGTCCTTGGGACCAAGACGTAATTTTCCTTTTTAGTTTTTATTCCTATCTGCATTAGGAAGCGAATTAATTTTTTTTAGATCTCACAGGATAACAAGGAGGAGGCATCTTATTTCTATTTTGATTGCCTGACCTCATTTGTAAAAATTTTATTCCTATCTTTAGATCTGCATTCCTATATGATTTGTGGATTTAGATATGGATTCCTATTTTTAGATCTGCATTCCTACATTCTAATTTATAATTTATATGTAATTTTATCCATTAAATATATTTAATTAAGAACTTTATTGTTTATGAATTTTTAAATAATAATTTAACTTTTTGTCAAATTTGAATTTTGATATTCAATTATCGTAATATATAGAACTAATATTAATATATTTGGTATTCAATAAGATTCATGTCCTTTTTAGTCATTTTCCATTTAAACTGATTTTTCAAACGCTAACCCAAACATGTTTCCGTCTAGAAAAAAAACCACTTCTATCTTCGTCTTTTGTCAATCCAAATATAAATCACATCTACAAAGTGAGCCCATTTGGGTTAGTTTGTGGGAGAAAGTGATTTATTTTCAATCCGACTTTTGCAGAAGTAAGATAGAATAAAAGTCATATTGTAGATGTGATTTGTATTTGAATTGACGGTGGTAGAAGTTGTTTTTTTTCCCAAGGAATATTATTCCGAAAGTCAGTTGAAATGGTAAATGACTAAAAAGAACATGAATCTTATTTTTTACTACATATGCATATTAATAGTTTATATTGTAATAATTGAAGATCGATAAAAATTTAAATTTAATTTTTTTAAAAAAGGTGAAATTATTATTTAAAATCTATTTTGAAAATTTACAAAACCTTCCTTGATTATGCAATCAACCCAGCACATAAAACGAACACGCTAAAACAAAACACTTCTGCTTCTAAATTGGTTTTTGAAGCAGAGAGCACCAATATCAACGCTATAAATTTCGCTTTCCTAAAATACAAAACAAAAACAAAAGGTCACTTTTTTTCGCGGCAAGGGAAATTAGGCCCGTTTATTTACAGAAGATTTGAGGAAGGAAAGGAAAGGAAATGAATGGAAGATTAGGAGGGAACTTAAAAAATGTGAATTACATTTGGTACACTAGGGAATGAAAGTTAGTTGAGGGAAAATGAAATGTTTGGTATGAAGAATTGAGTGTTTGTTAAGTGGGAAGATTAGGTGAATTTCCCAAAATGCCCTTAATATTTTTAAAAAATAAAAAAGTTGAAACACCGAAGTATTGCGTGTGAACAGTGCAACATCATCGATCCCTAAGCCAAATCGCGTATTCGGTGGAGATGTAAAATTGAAGTTGCAATGTATGGGAGCTGAAATTGGAATTACGACTGGCATCCAGAGGCCACAAGCTGAAAAAAAGCTCTGATATTTTTGAATAAAAGGTGCGAATTGATCAGAGGTTGCCGAAGGTGAGACACAGGTTAAAAAAACTGATCGCTTCATGTGATAAATTAAGGACAACAAACAAGCAGTGATTTGATTAAAATGAAAGTGAGCTATAAGTTAAAATGGCGACACCAACTGGAAGAAATTGCAGTTGTGAGGTTGAAGAAGAATAGTAACAGGTTGACAATATGTATAACAGGATATTTTTTTGATAATAGAGTAGTCCAAAACATACGAGTATCATGCACATATTGAAGCAATTTTTATTTCTTTTCGTTGAATGTAAGCTGTGGGAAAACAATCAAAGAGAAATGCAATTTGGCTTTGTCAAGTGATGCAGAAGGAGGAATCCAAAAAAAAAAGAAAGAAAGGAATTTGCCTTTTCAAAATGGTGTATAAAAATAATCGAAAAGGTGGACATGAGAGGAGCGTAAATGGAGAGGCACATAATCGATGTATCTGTTTTGATAGAATGAAAAAACCGAAGGAAATTTGCCCGGTCAAGTGCTGCATAAAATGGAACAGAAGGCTGTACATGAAAGTAACATAAGGCACAGTGACACAAATGAACATAGATGATACCACTATCACTGTATACGTGAAATGAAATAAATTGAAGCAATTTAGCCTTCTCAAATGCTTCTTAAACAGGTAAAGCAGCTACAGAAAAAAGAACACCAAAATGGAGCATAAAAGAATGTACAACTAGGCATGAAGACACAATCGTTCAGGTCACATTTAAAAGAACATATTCCACCACAAAGTGGATGGGTCACAAGTCAGAATGAGCCAAAACATACGTCAATAATGGCAACATCATTTAAATCAGTTGATCAGAAGTTAATACTGAAATAGTAAACAAACAACTAAATACTATGTTCGAACCAATCAGTCCAGTTCGAAGAGAAGTCACAGCAAGAAAACCAGTACAACAATGGTTTAGGAGGACTGAAAACAACAACCCAACCTACAAAAAGACCCCCCAGTCATGCAAACAACCCAAAAAAACAGAAAACAATAAAAGTGTCCCTAATTCTTCTTCCTCCTCTTAGCTGGGGACCTTCTAGCAGTGGAGCTCCTAGGCGAAGCTCTGGTTGAACCAGGTGTTGGAAATTATTCCCTAGGGGCAATTCATTGTTCTCCATTAAGTTATCATTTCATTTGCATCTTTATAGTGATAGCTGATCCTTGGATATATCTTATAGATTATCCTAAATGTCTCTGGTCGATTATCTACGCGGGAGTGAAGATGAAATAAGACCAGTATGACTTTGATGAGTATGGAGATACGAGTCAAAGTCATAGGCACTTGTAAGAGTACAAGGTGCTGGACCGACCCACTATGATAAAGCTGCATGGATTAAGTCATAAGCTTTTCTCATGTATAACCGCGTCACAACGCCCTTTGACCTGAGATCATCATGGATTCTTACATGATGAGTCGCTGGTCTTTGACCTAGTCAAAAGTCACCTTTGACCGGGTGATGATAAAGGCTATGATCGGGATCGAGTGGTTTTCATACGCAGGAATGTGAATGGTCAAGATGAGATTTGTCCCTCACATTTGTAGAGAGATAATCTTGGGCCCCTCGATGAGTGAGTCCGAGAAACGATGGCCATACTACGATGGAAAGGAGTTTCCATTTCAATTATTAGACTACTCGAGAATCGAGAAAGTGATGGTCAAGAACAGGAAGTTGACATTATCCATGCCTCATCCTTGACCAAATTATCGCGTGACAAAAGGGATGTGACATGGTTGTACGATAGGTTGTATCATATTATCGATCTCTATATGAATTGGGTAGTTGCAATGTCTTTAGAGGCCACTTGCGACTTGTGGGCGTGGTACGGTATTAGCCCACCGCCAATCTCATGTGGCTGCAGGTCGCACACAAGAATAGCCCAACACGAGCAAAAGTGTCAGATTCATTGAATCTTATATATGTATAAGATTTAATGAATATTGTATTTAATCTAGGGTGGATATATATATATATATATATATTATTAAATTGAATAATAATATTATTATTTATAGATAATAATAATATTATATATATAGTATTTAATTTATTTGATAAATTAAATAACTATAATAAATTGAGATATTGTATCTCGATTTAATTTTTGAATAAATATATAGTATCTTAGTTTTAATTAAATTGAGGTATAATATCTCGATTTAATTAAATAAAAGATATCATATCTTAGATTTAATTTATAAAGATAAATTAAATCTATAGGCTTATAATTTGATTAAATAAATATATTAGATTAGATCTATTTGATAGATTTAATTAATATATTATTTTAATTCAAATTTGAATTTCGAAATTAATTAGATTAATTTTGAATATATAATACGTCTAATGGGTTTTGAAAAACCTACGAGACATTTAGTCAGAGGTATTAGAAAGCCGCGAGAAACCCTAGAGCAAAGAGAGAGACGCGAGAATTTTGAAGGCGCTAGCACGTTGCCGCAGTCATGTTCGATGGCTGTTCATGTGGATATCAGTAGAGGGAGGGGATTCGTAGAGTCTGATCCTGGTGATCCATAAGGTAGCCCACGTGTTCAGATAGAAAGAAACGCTCAGAATTTTGCATAGGTATAATCTCTTTAACGAACCTTGATTTAAACGCGGTTGAGCGATCCTCGGATGGGATTCGTAAAAGTTTTTTTTTTTAAATTCCACTGTGTGTACGGATCCCAACACCAGGGAGGTCCACAAGGACGTACATGGGGGAAACAGACGATGTAGGTGGATCAGCCAAGCTTGGGTCGGATGAAAATATATGTGGCAAATTTTCTGCTGCAAGGGTAGACTTGAAAGTGGATGGTGGAATAAACCTCAAAGGCAATGCCGTTATTGGCCCTGGAAGGTGCAGGGAGGGGGGTTAACAACTTCAGCAAAAGGGGCACAAGTGACAAAGGTGTTACTGGATCAACATCATCATCATGAGTATTTGTTGTGGGTTGAGGCACATGTTGTTCCTCAGGGGATTGAAGGCTTGGGAATTGATGTGGGGAGGGTGCACATGTCTCTTCAATTGATGGTCGTTGCATATGTTGATCATGGGTGCCACGACTCGGTGCACTTGTGACTCCTCAACGTCAACAAACGGGGGGGGTGAGGGCGGGAAGCTGTGGCGAAGCCCGTGTTGAGCGAGGCACATGCTCCTCATCACCTTTATGTGTCTCATGTGTTTCATCGCCTGCATTGGGGCGTTTCATGCTCCACAAAGAATATCATCCTTGTTGGGGCCCGTACATGTTCTTGGGATCGAGATTTATCTCCACTATGAGAAGGGCCCGCTTGTCATTCAAGTCATCAAGTGGGGCCCCTTTCATAGCCTTTGTAAGCAGCAAACTCCTTTAACTCCGTGGCATATAGGTAGATGAAATCCCTCAAAGATGTGAAGTCAAGAGCAATACTTCTCATTCTGCTGTCCATCTCACCAAGCTGTGACTGAAGCTTTGACTCCATTTTTTCAAGCTCCTCCTTGACAATTTCTCGAACAACTACAGCCATATTTGCTATATTTTCATGAACATGACTGGCTTGTGAATGGGATGGCCCAGTTGGACCTGATGGTGCCTCAGGGGATGCCTTCTTGGTATCATTTTCCTCCTCATTGTTTGACAATGAAGTCTGCTTCGCTAAAAAATGAATTCACATTAGGCACAAACACTCCTCATCAAATTCTGGGGTTCACATTGGTGCTTCCTCCTCATGCAAATACCACACTTTGTTCTTGTCCAATATAAGAGACACGATGGACGGGTATGGTAGTTCAGTGTTTTTCTTCCCAAACCTCGCACCTTTAAGTATAGTGTCCACAATCCTCTTCCCCATACGAAACGGCTTCCCCTTGATCAAACATGTCATGATGGTCTTGTTCTAGTGCTCATAGTCGTGTAGTGTCTCCCCTTATTGACAAAGTTCCTACTGTATAGGTAATGCTTTACCCTAAACCTATCAGACATTTACTTAGGTTTGTAGAGAGGTTCATCATCCTCTGTACCCTCACCCTCAAGCAGGATTCGGTTCATCTCTTCCCCTGTGAAGGTTGTATCTTTAGACTGTGGCTTTTTAATGTTTAACCACTTCAGTATTTGTTTCTCGTTGACTTCTATGGTTTGGCCCCTCACACAGGTTGTCACAACTCCACTTCTAGACATTTTGAGATTAGAGTAAAATACCTTCACTACACTATCACAATATGGCAATGATAGCTCAAGCAGTCCCCTATAGGGCCTAAGAATCTCACTTATACCAAATCCAAACTCAGACTCGAACGTGTCAAAATTGATCCTACTCATTTTACATATACTTTGCCCAACTAACTTGATGTCATACTCCTCCAGTTTTGAGTTGTTGAAATCATGCTTTGCCTCAGGAAGCTTTGTCCTCTCGTTGCCTCTTTAGTTCCTTGTACAACTTAGCCCGAACATGATCAACCCCCACATTGTCCTCCTCTTGTTCTTCTTCCCCATCAGACGACTTATCTGACACTTCTTCATCCTCTGCATCCTGTTCTTGGTCATCTTCTTCCCCATCGGACGAGTGGTCAGACTCATTTTCCTCCTCTTCACTAGCCACCACTGTTTCATTCCCCCCTTTTAACCCTCCTCGCCTCTATTTTTTGTGTTTGGGGGAAGAGTCTTTGGACGAATGAGGGGATGAACCAGAGCCACTATCAGAAGGGATTGGAACCCTAACGGAAGCACTAGCATGTTGCTTCCTTGTTGATGCTCGTTGTTTTTTCTTAGCCTCTTTTGCGTCAAGGTCGTGTTTCCATTTGGCCGCGCTCATATTCATCTTCTCCTTCCCCGTGACTTGTACTCAAGTAGCCGCTCCCGTACCGACGAAGCTTCGCCTTGTGTTCTCTCGTACTTGTTGACGTCTTCCTTTGTTATTCCCAAAGCCGACAAGCAATCATTTGTCATCTTCACCCTTGCCATTGCCTATCCACTTGCTGTGTAAGAAAACCTAAAAGTCGGAGAGATTGATCGGCTAAACACCTGAATGCCTTAGCGAAAACCCTACACTGACTAATAGATACACAATGGGACAAGGAATTGCAGTTATGTAGTTTCAATGGAGGTTAGAGAAATGTAACAACAGAGCAAAACAGAGGACTCGTTAACCGTTTGCCAATTTTAAACCCAGAGTAAAAAAAGGGGGAATGAAAGTTCACAGAGACGAAGGGGGGAAAGAAAAAAAAGTCGCTGACGTTCGATCTCTCCTAAATTAGGGCTAAGGGTAGATTGGACATTTTATATTGGGTTTATTAACTGAGTCTTCAGGTTTAGTGGCTGTCACGGCGGATGTTCGATCCAAATCAATTCGTTCAAACGTAAAAATTACTGAATCCATGACCCAGGGATAAACCGCTGCCGTGTAAAGTTCGAACTAAATGAAAACGTTCAAACATAAGACAATGAAATAATTACGCGTTCAAACTAAAACTTTGACAGTGGGCACCCTGCTGACTCTGATAATGTTACGGTAACGCGGATGTACAAGCAACATAGTGATACCGTATGTGTTCCATAGTCAAACATCCGGTTTTTTTTTTTGTTACAAGAAGGTGTTCGAATAGTTAGGGCAATATTGACGGAGGCAAAGGTTTTCCTCTGTTTTTTTTTTGTTACAAGAAGCAGGTACAGTATTAGACAAAACAACAATTTGACAGCAACAGTGAACAACTTTTATATATTGATAATATACATTGACAATATAATGAGTACATATCCTGCACCAGCCAAAGTCTAAATGGCCTGAATTACAATACATTGACTGAATTACAATACATAGACACAAACTTTATGCCATCTTCAGTTTTCCCAGAACCTTTGAACATGGTGAAAAGTTTGCGCTATTGCATATGAAGGTGGCCTATACAAAAAACAGATACAAAAACCTGTGTGTGGGGTAATGCACATACAAATATCAGATTAGTGTCCAAAAATTAGTGACACATCTAACTTACCCCTGCCCAATCAAAAAACAGCAAAAACAAAAAAGGGCAGCTATGTACTCAACACTCTTACACCACAATATGTAGTGCTATGTACTGCTGTTACATGGGCTACTGATTCAGTAGGTGTGGATCCATGAAAGCTTAAACTTTGGTGGAATCGTTCCAAATGCCTTCAGCAGTTTCTCAGACGCAAGGATCTTCATATGGGCAATGTTTCTCTCATTCCAAGTCAACTCCTTAACTTGCGAGCTCCATGAACAAGGCATCTTCTTTGGCAAAGAACTTGACTTCCCCTATCTTGCGTTGACATCATGTTGCCTAACTTGTCAATTGTAGTACCTATGGTCTTGTCCAATTGAGTCACCGTATCTCGCAAGGCTTCATTTTATGACTTCGCATTGTTGAGTTTGCGCTTCTTCTTTGGACCCAATGATGCATCAGTTGGATTTATTGGAGTGGTAGCAGGTTCATTCCCTATTTGTGACAACTCTGATTCATTAGGAACATTATGTGGTGTGTCTGGAAGGTTATCGTCTTCAAGATTAACCTGTTCCTCCATCGCCCCAGGGCATTCTCCTTCATCACCGATGGTCCTATCCTTTCCCCAAACAATGCATAGAGAGTCAAAGTTTGGCAAAGGTTTGGTTTGAAATTCCTTGTGCTTAGGATGAGCCTGCAGTTTAAGAAGTAGGGAAGTTTATGAAATTCAAGACACTCATGCATGAACCAGGGAGTAACGTAATGATTTAAACACAATTGTGGGATCACATACCTTGAGATACTCTTTTCAAACATCATCATCTGCAGTTACAAGTTTTGTCTTTGGATCCCAACCAAATCCAGAGGTGTTAGGCCCGTAAATGATGTCATAGGCCGTCTGCCATAGGCGCTTCAATGTCTTCAGTCTGGATGTGATGTGGGGAGTTGCTTTAATGCGAATCCAGGTAGCTTGGCCTCCATCATGGTTTGCAAAGCATTCGCATATCCGGCCTTTGATCCGTTGTCCACCATGAACTTCTGGTCCAATCTCAACCCAACAAGGCATTCGACCAAGAGCCTATCCTCAACTGCACTCCACATTTTGATCCTCAAACCACATGCTTGTTGAGATGGATCCATCTAAAAAACACAGAATAAGAGAAAATATTGCAAGTATCCTTAATCTTAACATAACAATTAAGTAACAACAAACCACACCACAACACGGACATAGGAAAAGATAAAGTTAATTGAAATTCAGGTTGCCATAGGATATGGCTGTTGTTTATAACGTTATGCATATGCAATACTTGTGTACAACACTATCAGTTATCGCTGTGCAACAAAGGCAGCAAACATCACATTTTCAACTTGTTCCCTATAATTATTCCAGACATCACTAGTTTCCATAGGAACTATAGGCGTGTTCTCAACCGTTGCAGGGCCAGTGTCAAAGGACTCAAGCTGCTCATCAAGGGGATCTTGAACACTCTCCCGACGAATGAGATTATGGAGCAAACAACAAGCAACGATGTATCTGTTTTTGCATCCTGACTGGATAAAAAGATGGACTCCTCAATATTGCCCACCATAACTTTAGTATGCCAAAGCCCCTTTCTATTACATTTCGGGCTGTAGATTGTCGCATGTTGAAACATTCATGCGCAGTTTGGGGTTGAGGTCCTTGTCACCAGTCATTAAGGTGGTACCTTTGACCCCTATAAGGAGCAAAAAAACCTTGGCAATAAATGTACCCTGCATCCACCAAGTAGTAGTTCCCTGTGCAAACAAATAAAAGTTAACGAAGAAAAGTATAAATTAATTTAAACCAAATACCGCACCCTCACATCGGTACCTTGTGGTACTCTTAGCCCATGTGGTCCCCTTATAGCATCTCTCAGAACCCTGCCATCCGCAGCTGAGCCTTCCCTTCTCGGGAAAACAAATATGAATTTCCCATCCGGTGAGCAAACCCCACGGACATTGGTTGTTACCTGTCCTTTCCTATTTCGGTACCTCCCCTTGTGTGCTGTAGGGACTTGAACACGTATGTGCATACCATCCAATGCACCGAGGCACCCCTGAAATGGGAAAACAAACTTTCACCATTAAGGCCAAACCAAACTTTTATTACCCAGTTAAACTACTCACACAAGAACATCATGTACATACCTTGAACCACTTCCAACGATGATCATTTGAGTCCTCCGAAATTGCCTCTCGGTTTCTTCAAAAGCAATGATTGAAGTCTAATGGTTGCATTGAGCACTAGTTTGAAGTATCTACTTATGGTTTCTCCGACCTTCCAAATCAAATCGAATTACTGTTCTTCACATGATGGGCCAATATGTGCGGAACATAGCCACTTGCTCATCAACTAGCATATGTTTAGTTGCTCTTAATCCGGCAATTGTGTCTAACATGTGACACAATTTATCAAACGTTGCCTGGTACATCCTAATTTTGTTGAAGCAAGTCGTGTCACTACTATATATCATCGCCCTCAAATTCGCTCTCTTGGCATGGAAATCTAGTCTAAACGTCCTATCTGGTAAGTGCCTCGGTCTACCTGCTCCCATAGCTACTATCATCGTCACAACCATGGTCCTCACTGCTAGTAGCAAAGCTAAGCACCCAGCCAACAATCCAACCATTTCCCGTCTACGTGGCTCCATACCTACACAATTTTCAACTAGACCAATTTCATTTTTATAGTAATCCACTACTCCTATTTACAAACTACCACTGTTTGACATTGAAAAATTTGTATCTTCCATCCCATCGGCTCAATTTAAACGACTACTTATGACCCAACATGACACTCAAACATTCCACATCAAACGTTCGAACTGGACAGTTTGGTTCGAACGTAATGTTCAGTTGCTTTTTCCCCTACATTTCATCATTCACAGAACAACAACACATTGTACACAAACAAACAACATATTTTAATTCATTGCAATTTCATTCAACTGTGTAAATCGTTTAAAACAGTGTCTGCGTCTCATTAATACACAAGAATATAAAAACCATTAACACTCGTCTTTGTCTCTGTCCTCAACGTGGAAGCATATAAACAGAGTCTGTGTAAAATTGCGTGCGTTCAAGTGTGTGTGTGTCCCCCCCAGCTCGACTGAACAAGCCTTCCCGAAGCTCCTAAACCTACCGATAAATCACATTATTTTATTTTGAATGTATACTGACCTCAATTCCAGCTGCGTTCCGGGTTAAACTTCTCCTTCACCAAAAACGCCCACCGTTGTTCCAAGCCTCTTCACCGATGCCTTCGTCCGCTTCCGAATTGGCCCTCCTCGCTTTTTTGATAAGTAGGTACAGTGTTTTCCAGGGTGTTTTTGTCCCACTAATTTACTCTCCCGGCAACATTTTAACATTCCCGCCTCTTTTGGAGGGAAAGCATTCCAATCGATGATAAGATTGGAAGTGGCGGAATTGCATTTAGACGATGGAAGATGGCATGCCCAAACACGTTTTTTTCGTGGGAAGTGTCGTATCTTCCATTTCCAGCGCCCTCTTTCGCGGTAACAAACGGGTCCTTAGGGGGAAGAGCAATCTTGGGGGTTAATTATTAACAAGAAGTAGGAATCAACATGAGCGGAAAGACAGAGCGCGAGGGAGGTTGTGGCAATAGGTGTGAAAGGACTCTTTCTCTATTCGCCACCGAAGATGAAGGAAGTCATTGACGGAGCAGGGGAGGCGAAGGGGGCCGTCAGGGTCAAAGCTGTAAACCTCGTGAGCTTTTCTGGAAAGGGACAACACACAATTCAATTTTGAAGAGAAGAGGACAGAACTGGAAAGGGACAACCCGAGCTGAAGACGCGGAACTAGTAGGACAACTCGCTGATGCCAACGCTGGGCAACACTTAGGTTGTGAGAGCGTCCAAGAAAAAGGGGTTTTTTGGTATAAGCCGGGTCAGAAATAAATCAACTTAATCGCTTCCAATTGAACATATTTTTTACTAATATTTCCACTAGGCTTTTTTCTGTCCAAATGCCCTCTAGACGCTATCCCAAATAGGCTAATTCGGCCGCTTCAATAGTTTTCACAACCTAGCAGGCCCGAATGAAAATTGTAAATGATACATATGGGCTTGGGCCTACTTGAAAGAATATGGGTCAGGCAGGCGAAAATAATAGAGAATATATAGCTGAAGGGATGGTAGTGTGAGAGGCCGTCTAAGATTTTTGGGAAAATTCCTCTCAAATCCCAAGAAATTAACATAATTTTTTAAAAAAATCTCTAAAAAAGGTCACATGTCAGAAAAGTCCCAAGAGATTTAATGGGTATTAATGAAAAAGATAAAATTACATTAGTGCACCAAGATTAAAAAAAGGAAAAGGAAGGACATTATATATCAAAGAAATGTGGCTCCAAAAGCCAAAAAAAAAAAGTATACTATCATTCCTTCGTGCTTACTGTAAAAAACTATACTATCATTCCTACAGAGGTGAATTATCTAGATATGGAGAGTGAAGCAAGTTACCTGGGCAATCTTGTAAGACACCATAGTTTCCTCAGCAGTAGCCTTCCGTTCATCCCCCATCTTAAACTCAGCCAAATACCTATGATTAGGAGAGCTTTTCTTAATCCTGGATTATTCAAATTTGATCCTGAATGCCAGATTTAATTTTTTTTAAAACGCCAATTTTCAAATTAAAAAAATCATTTTTTAAAAATATATTAGTTGAAAAATTATCTTTATTTTTTACATTTCTACCCATTAAAATAATTATTTTAAAAAAATAAAATATAAAAAAAGTTAAATCTGAACCGTCCAAATCTCATCCTGGACGGCCTAGATAGATGGGTAGGGAAACTGATTCCCCTATGATAATCCCCTTTCATTTTTAAGTGAAAGACCTTGGACTCGCTGGCTGAAGCAAACGGAATCATATTCAAATCTAACAGCTTCAAAAAGCTAGCACACACCTCGGTCAGCTCAGGTTCGACCCTGGATCTATAGTCCTTCACTAAAACGACGTGCTCATTGTTTTTGCGACCCTTCTCTTTCTGTTTGATGTAGGAGACAACACGCCAGGCTGCACGAAGTGAGCCGATGACATTCTTGTAAACGACAGATATGAGATTCCTCTCTTCGAGAGAGAGTTCGGAGGCAGGGTGGAGCCCAGAACGAGCTTCTGCATGAATTGAACCATCTCCTCATACCTCTCGGCCTGCTTGGCGAGAGCTTGGCCAGTTACACGTACTGATCTCTAGTTAGGTTTTCGGGGACTGCAGACGCCATTTTCACAAACAGACCCATAGAATGAACAAAGAAAAGAGAAGCTGAAAAATAGATTTGGGGAGGGGAGAGAAAGAGGTTGTTATATAATGCCATTCCTTTTCCTTTTTTTAATCCTGGGGCACCAATGTAATTTCTTGCTAGGCTTTTGATCTCTTTTCTTGACTGAATTTCTGCTTCTTCTTCTAATTCCTTTATAATTCTAAGTTTTATTTCTGAATTTGGAGTTTAAGCTCGAAATTTTATTATTTTTATAATAGAATGATTGATTTATGTACTCAATTTTTTGTCATCAATGACAATATATATTCTGTTGGGTGTAAGATTATCACAGAGGAACATGAAAACAAGTTTTGCAGTAGAAGGATCCCGCTGTAATGTACAATATCATCATTATGTTGCTGTCTCTTTTTATATATATTACCCCTCCTAGGTTAATTATAGAAAGACTTTAGAAGTGTATTTCCGTATTAATAAAAATACTCCTATAATTAGAACCGGAGGTAGTATTTAGTATCCAGTTTGTGGTTCGTGACTACTCCTCCCATCACAAGTGTCTAGTGATGTCTTACACCACTAGACCAACTCTGTATTGGTAACATTATGTTGCTCTCTATTACTATACAAATTATCCCAATACTATTATAAGAGTGAAACAAAAATGATGTCATGAAGGGCTAATTATACTCAATTGTTTTTGTATTTGAAAATAATATGAAGGGCTAATAATCCTCATATAGCTCCGTAAGGGCTAATAATCCCCATAGAGATCCGTTTCATATTACAAGACAATTTTATATTAGAAGGAGTTGGAATAATTTTATAAGTTAAAAATCATAAAATGGTAAACTCAACAAGGTCAACAAGCACTACTATAAAAAATGTTATACATCACGGTTATTTTTGACGCAAATATTTAACAGTTTCGAACTGTGATGTATTCAGACAGTTGTAATCAACATCCGTTACGTATTGAGGCTTGAGGTCATGCTGTACATAATGCTGACATAATATATAAAGGACTCGCATGTCAAGAAATGGAAGTTAAGACATTTAATATGTCTTAAATTGATTAGCTTTTCCAAATTTACTCTTATTCATTGAGTATTGAAAAAAGATGTTATACATTTTCTCTCACATATTACTCTAACTTCATTCAATAGGAGTAAAATTAGAAAATAGTTATTAATGATTTTCAAGGTGGACTTATATTAAGAACCAAAAATTTATTATCAACTGGATCTGTAATAAGGAACAGAGTGGTATATATATCCTCTTTGATATTCGTCCCTCCACCATATCATTGGAATGAGAATGTCTACCTAATTCTGTGCCAACATAATTGATTATCTAGTGGGATTGCTAGTTTTAGTTGTTGGTTTAAACAAATGCTAACAATAGAGTTAGAAAAATGTCAAAAGTTAATATGCGCATGTCTCTATATACACATTCACACATATAGTATACAATTCATAACGTTCATTAGTACATGCCAAAAGAATTCTTAATAGTTAATAGCATTCGGATTAGCTTATTTTAAATGATTTTACACTGTTTGAGATGAATATTTAAAATAAGTTTTGTCTTATCAATAATTCAAGACATAAATCTATTGTATGGTCATGTAATCTATGACTAATACAGATTGGGAGAGATTATAGTTTGTGTACTTAGGTGGAGGTTAGAAGAAAAACGTATTTTTCTGATCCTTAACATATTACATATTTATCTAATTTAATTAGATTAAGAAAGTTGGTTGAGTTTATTAGTATAATATATATATATATATTTTAAACACTCTAGTCATCTTCCTTAATTCCTCCTCCTTCTTAATTATTGTTGAGGAATCTTCAATAAGGATAAATTCAGAAAATATTAACAAATATTTAAATTATATTTTATATTTAAGATCAAAATCAACTTTCTAAATATGTCTTATAATAAGGACTAGACGACTATTTAAATTTGTGAAAAAGATATAAATTAATTTGGTTTGCCCAAAGGATTAGAAATTATAACTCGAGCACGATATCAAATTTAACTTGTTTTTAAGATTCAGATTTAAATATCACTCTCTTTCTTCTTTTCATATAACATAAACAATGACACACGTACGCGCTCATAAATAATTTGATCAATTAAGCAAATAGCCAATTACGAAATTCTAAAATGTAGCAAACGCTAAAGTTTTCTAGTCCTTGTTGAGTGTAGAGCTAGGAAGTTGCCCCGTCTGGATCACTTCTTTTAAGCCCTGGCTTTTCAAGGGCAGGGCTTGTTAATTGGAGCTTCTAAATAAAGTTGGCGCGGCAGCTAGACCAGAGCAGGCCGAGAAGGCCTAAAAGTATGTGCTCACAGTAATACCCTGATTTTAAGAAATCCTAATTCTTGAGATAAGAGAAATTAATGAATATTTTGATGAAGCAAATTCATGAGTTTAAAACTATTATAGAAAATTGTTATAATTGTTTAGTAAATTGTGAAAAAGTTACGTAAAAATCGATGAACAAAATGACTAAAAATGCAATAATGGTGATAAAAAACAAGTTAAAAACATTATGATAAATATTTAAAAAATCATGAAAGATTATGAGAAAATTATGGGAGTATTATATTTAATTATAAGAATTTAATAAATTATTTCAGAGGAAATAACATGAAGAAATATTTAAAAAAGCATTCCGAACCATAAAGTAACTTTATGGTGTAAACATTTTTAATATTTTACATAGGATATAAAATGACAATGTCAAGATAAATTTTGTAAGATAATAATATATCTGTAAATTATAAAATTATCAACCATTGGTAAGAGAATGATTAGATAATTACTAGCTAATTGATTCAAAAGAAACAAGAGAAATATAGAAGTTAAATTTATGGTAAAATCCTTAATTAAGAGATTAAGGTTTGGTAATTAGCATAAAATATACTTACTAATTATGATAAAAAGGATTAAGGAAAAAATTAGTAAAGATAAATGTATGAAGGAATCTAATCCTAAAAAGATCACTAAACCAAGAATTTAGGCTTCGATTAAGCCTTAACGGGCGGGGTAAAACATGAATTTTTGGTAAAAAATATTATATTTTAAAAAATGGAAAAAATTATGAAAAAATAATTAAAACTGAATTTTAAAATGAAGGGGCCGAATTTCTTGGTATTTTTAATTAAAAAGAATTGTTTAAATAATTACAATGATAATTAGAATAAAATAATAATATAATGCGAGTGAGTCACTTATAGGAAAGACCGAGGAAAAGTCGAATTAAATTCTAAGTAAACCAGAGGTAAAAGTCTTTTCAGATCTGATCAAATTAAGAACAAGTAAATTTTTACACGAAGAAAGAATTTACGTAGGACGTTGATTTCCGCAACCGAAAACCCTAATTCCTAATAAGACGGAAAGCTGATCAGATAGAGTAGAGCTTTATAGGAAAAGTGAGAACCTATAGAAACAATTTCGTGTTTTCAAACACGGATTAAGTTAGGCAACAACCGGACGTTTTACGATCTGCCGAATTATTGTCCTGAAGTTGGTTCTATCGGAAGCGATTTCCGTAACCGACGCGTTTGTCCGAATATCTTCCGACGCACCGGAGAATACCCGGATATGATCAAAAAGAGGATCAAAATAGATAATATGAAAGAGGATGAAAAGATCTTCAAAGTTACATGCCCGGATTTTTGAGCTGCGAAATCGCGCAAACGGACACCAATCGGTAGCTTTATCGAGCCGGAGGCCATAGCAAGAGTCATCATTGGATGACAACTCATTCTTTGACTTTTGGACCCCTTGGATGTCGGCCAAGACCCTTGGATGGCCAAGATTTCATCTCACAAAACCCTAGATCTAACGGTCCAGAAACAAAGCAAAAAATTCCCTTTACGTCCCGAATTTTCACTATAAATACCCCCTCCCCTCTTCTTGAAAATTCACACCATTCTTCTCTCTTCCTTGGCCGAAATCTTAGAGTGAGAAGCTCTGCAAAAATTCCGCCTAGCTCCGAGTAAGTCCTTCGTCCTTAGCTTTTAGTTTCCGTAGTTCTTTCGGTAGTTATAGTAGAACCGTTGTTTTGATCTAGGAAGTTTCGGAATATATTCCTATACTTTTTTTTAAGCCTCATTGCATTGAAAGATGCCCGACGAGGTAAAAACCTAGTGGGGATAATTTTGAAATGGAATAAGGTCAAAGAAACGAAGTTCGCGAAATTCCGCCAAATAGGGGTAAGTAGGGCAAAATGATCTTTTCACCTAAAATTCCCGTTATGCTACCAAATATTCATAAGTGTGTTATTATTCTGATTAGAATACTTCCGACGTCGAACCGCGTCGAAATTCCATCGTTCCGTCATTGTTTGCCGTTGAGCCATTGTTTTTGCTTTACGTACGGCCGTAAAAAAGTACCGTTTTTAGCCTAAGAGCCGGATATCTCGCAACTAAGGTACGAACGCGCATCGTAACCCTAACTCTATGCTGCTTATATACTTTTGCGTTATAGATACGTTCATAGACTAAGGTTCTGTTGAGAATCGTCAGAGATACTTACAGCTTTACCCACGGATTATAGTATTGGTAATGCCGTTTGAGTTATTCCTAGCGCCGAGGACACGTTAGTGGCGTGGCATCGATATGTGCGTAACTAGTCGAGAGAGACTTTACATACTGCTTTGTGCTTATGTTTTGTCCATGTTATTGATCATACATCTGCTGTTTGCTTTTGTGATGATATGCTGTATTGAAATGAATATCTGTTGTACGTATATCGTTTTATTTGAGCATAAGGTTAACCGTTACCGAGATCCATACGTGGAATGGATCTCACCGTAGGATCGTGGTGCGGAGGACCAATGTTTGGCGATCGAGGCAAGCACTGGAGTAGGCCAAGACGTGTCTACATTATTTATCGTTTTCTTTAGTTTCTTTAACTTTTGAGAATTCCGGATGACCGTAATCCGATACATTACACTATGGTCCATATTTTGAATGTAATGTAAATTACTTACTCGCTCCAATGCTCTACTCTGATGACTCTGCTTGAAATATTTGGAAACGTTTTTTTTTTTTAAAAAATTCCGCCGTTTTCAAATGGGATGTTACACTCTGCAGGGCTAAAGGCCGGCCCGTTAGGCCTTTTAAATAATATATTTTTGTTTCATTAACTTGACTTGACCATTTAATTTACTAATTTATATGTATTTTGTATTTGTTATAGAGCTTTTTTTATCCATTTAATTATAAATACATAAAAAATATACTTTAATTTTATGATTTGGTTTAATATTATATTTGTTGCAAATAAAAATTATGAATGTATTTATGATGTGAGAGAAGATATTCTTGATATTTTTACCCATGAAACAGAGCCTACTACTCGAAGTGGAGCACAATCAAATGTCTTTGAAATTGATGATAGTAGTGAGAAGATGAAAATAATAGTCATCGTGCTCATATTGCTTAGTGGTAAGCTTGTTATGCTTTGTGAGTTACTTGTGGATAATATTTTACTCTTGATTATGAATTAGTGACTGCCTTTGTTTATTGCATTAAGTGTGTTGTGTAGACATTAATGTTGACAACATTTATTTGATAAATTAGAACTTTAATTGTTGTAATTTACTAATTATATTTCTTTAAAAAAGCAGAGGAAAAATAGTTAAAATTTGGAATAGTAACTTTTGGGCTGACCCCCTGACCCTGGTGCTCTCAGGCCGGGTTTTAAAAAATAGATATATTTTTTTACCCCGAGCCCTGTAGGGCCAGTCTTGTTAGGCTCTGGTCCTTCAAGGATTTGGACACGCATTGGCCGAGCCGCCATTGATTCCCAGCTCTAATTGAGGGTTGATATGTTTTGTTTTCCAAACCACTTTATTATATATTGGGCCTAGTTTTATTTACTAGTACTTATTTGCATTTTTGGGTTAGATTAGTCTTGACCCAAAAACATTTTCTAACGTGTCAAGACTATGTAATCTTTTTTATTTACCAGGAATATTTGACCTCGTGTTTGTATATAGTTTCAATGATTTAGACTTCAAATTTTTAATTGAGGATTTTTTAAAGTTATTTCTTTAAAAAATTGAAAGTTAAAAGATTATATATCTTTATTATAAATTTTTCATACATTAAAATAATTATGAAGTACACTTCTTATTGTAGTTGTAACATACACTCTAGTTTTATTTATAAGTCCACTTTCACAAAAACATTTGGTCCTATTTATAAGTCCAACTTCATAAATGAGATTGTGACAATTTTGCCCATATTAATTGTACCAATGAAAATAGAAAAATAAGAAATAGTTGAAAGATACCATTCATAAAATGAGGTAAAATGATTTATAATTATTGAGCTAACTACCTCTCATTAGTATGAGTGATGTAGTTGTTGGTCGATTTCCGTGATGGCAAGTGAACCAGTCGAACAAGTAATAAAGTGTAAGTAGAGTATCGTCCCACAGAGACTGAGATATCTAAGAGTGATGCTCAATTGCTATGATAGTTACGTTGTGCAAACAGAAAGTAAATAGAATTGGTTTGAGAGGTTTTAGTAATTATGCTAATAACAATTAAAGAGAATAAGTTTTAAGAAGATATCGGTGAGAAGTTAGGTTTGAACTCGAATCATCCTTAAGTGTATCAATCCCCCAGTTGCTCTACCCATTGCTATAGCATCCATACTGCACAGCTTCCGCAATGCTACAGCATGTCTACTAACTACAACGCTATTCGGTCAACCCACCACTATACTCTATCGAAGCTTCCGCGTCCGATACATATGATACTAACTATACTCCTTCCATATTCCTATGGCAACTTTCTAGTTAAATCTGCATTATACTCAGGGTGTCATGGTTATGAGAGGTAGACCCATTCCTGAAGCCTACAATAAATAGGTCAAGCCTTGCACCACCGCCTAGCAAACATCAAGCTTCAAAGGTCTAACCTCGACTCCTTGCCAGTAAGTCGAGGCCACAATTCTAGCCCTTAGATTCCTCTAATTGACTAGTAATAAATTCACTGATAAGCAAACCGAATCTATTAAATTAAGAACTTGCAACGGGTTCATTAAACACTTAAGAATTCATCCTCGTTCACCACAAAGGAAAGTTAGTTCATGATCGATTTAGGAAACACAAACAGATAGTAACAGAATGACCCGTGATCTAATATACTAAAATAAAATAAAATAAAAGCAGAAAGCTTGACGGCGTTCCTACGGCGTGGAAGAAGCCCTGTCACGTCACCACTCCACGTCTTCTTCTCTCCGTCTTACCGCAGAAGGACTTGGGTTATCCCGAATTTCGTGCTAGTGAAGTCTCTCACTTTTCTTTCGAGTCGGCCGACTGTGAAATCTTGTTTTGGCTCTGTTCTACTATCTTTTTAGGGATGACTTGTTGTTTCCTTTTATACTCAGACTTTCTTGTGGCGCAAGTTTCAGCTAGCTGGGCGTTCCAAATCTGTCGAGATCTATCGCATCTTCTGTTTGTAGATTGATTTTGCTGATCCTGCGGGATTCTTCAAATCTTTCCGTTTTGATCCTCCGCATCTTCTATTTTATTACGTCAGCAATCTACCTGTCAATCTCGACCTTTATTATTATTCCTGAAATCAGCTAGATAAAAAGGTCAGAAAATATGCCGTATAGCATTGCGTCCTTTACTTTGCTATAGCTTCCGTGATGCTTTTTATTGCACTTCGAGTTGCGATCAGATTTCTATAACATCGTATCAGCTTTGCTATACGTTCTTTAAAAACAATCTAACTTGCACCTTTCTTAGCACATGTTTAGGATGTAAATGGTTTCTATCCTTCAGTTCCCTATATCATGAATATATGCCTTTTTACTTGGATTGTTTGCAGTTAAGCTTTCATTTACCATCTAATTCAGTCATGAAATACAGGGAGAATATGGCATAATTTGTGCTCATCAAATACCCCAACACTTAGCTTTTTGCACTCCTGGGCAAAATACGATAAAGCGAACAAAACTCATAGTCATAGTGCTCTTATCTGTATAACCCTTGCTTACACAATTGCTTTCAGTTAACGTCCCCCTTCAGCAATCCCACTTGAAAGACCTGGCTATCACCCAAGAGGGGGGGTGAATTGGGTGTTTGATAAAAGTTTAGGAACTTTGAAATTCTTTTCGCAACTTATTGAAAGCAGTTTGAATGACAATAATAATTGATAAAGCAACAATCAATCATTCAAACATGTATGCACATTGAGATATATATATGCCGGAAATATAAGAGATAAGGGAAGAGAATGTGCAAACCGATTTATCTTGGTTCGGCCCAATCCTTGACCTACGTCCAGTCCCAAGCTCCACTTCGAGATTTTCAATCCACTATCTTCTTTCAACTTGATTACACGATCTCGTACTTGAAGTAATCCTCTCACTAGGATTCACTCCCCCTTACAAACCGTAATCAATACACTTGCTTGATCACACACTCGTACTCAAGTAATCCTCTCCCTAGGATTCACTCCCCTTACAAGCCGTAATCAACACAATGTGTTTCCCACTCAAGATCACCCAATCTTGAGTATCTCTCAGATAGTATGGTAGGATGTGTACAATAACTCTTCTCTCTCAGAAGTAGATGAATAAACACTGAAGTACAACACACATCATTTCACTCTCAATGATAAGCTATGTAAGCATTGAGAACAGAGAGTAAATGTTATGAAAAACAGAGTATAAGCATGTTGAAGATGTAATCTTGTGTCTCTGCGTTTTTGCTCTGTCTTATCTATTTCTTGTAATTTCAAAGCTCTGAGTATTTATGCTGGTTGAAGCTTAATGACTGTTGGAGTGCTTTGAATTCGTGGAGAATATAGTCATGTGAGAATATGGTCATTGGGAATATAGCCGTTGAGATATAGTCATGGAGAAGAATTGCAGATTTGAATATTTTGAATATTTGGCTCTTCAAGAATGTCTCCCATGATGTTCAGCTTTTGTTGGTGGGAGCCATGTCACTCGCCTTGAAGAATGGTTGTGCTACTTTTCGATGAAACCATTGTCTTGGGAGAAGAAGATATAATAAAATAATACAAGTGGCTCATGGAGTTGCTTTATTTGACTTTAAAGCAAATTCAAATCTTCTCAAATCAGAGTGGGATATTGAACATTTGAATACATTGAACAATATTACCGTTGAGCTTTCAACTTTGTTTCTTCAAGTTTGTTGTTCAATTCTACCTTCTTTGTTGTTTCGAAAATCTGAAAGAACCTTCATCTTCAAGCTTATGATGATTTTGGTTTTCGTCAAGTTTGATGTAATCTCAAACTTTAATCATCTGAAATTTATACACAAATGATATAAATGATGTTAAGAAGTAGTATAAATCATTTGGGTAATCATCCGGATGTTTATCGAAGAATCAGGATTTTCGAAACTCGATTTTGGAAAAGCCGAGATGAAAACTCGAGGTTTCATTTGCAAAACTCGAGTTTTGAGGTTGCAATACTCAGATTGCTTTCTGTCGACCAAAACTCGAGGTTTTGGTTCCAAACTCGAGGTTTGAAGATACTCGAAGTTCGTTGCTCTGTCGATGAACACTCGAGGTTTCCATTGAACACTCGAGGTTTTGACTTTGTTCAGCTTTCTTGAAATAACTGTCAACTTTCGGGGACCATATCTCCCCGGTATGAACTCCGTTTTGGTCCGTTTAACTCTTGATGGAAAGCTCTGTGAGTCTACTTTCATATTCCACCAATTTCAGCTCAATTGGATTTGTATTTTGTGAGATACACTCAAAACATTGAAGCTTGGTTTGCTGTGTGGCGTGGATGTTTCTGTCAACTTCCACAATTTATAACTCCTTGATATGAACTCCTTTGGGCTTTGATTTTATATCAAAATGACGTATTGGGAGTGTAGTTTCATATGCCACTGGTTTCACCTCAATCCGATCTCTGGTTTAGGAGATATCATCAAATTACCAGACGTCGCCCATGCGTAACGTGAAACAGTGTGGAGTGAAGAGTCGATAGCTGAAACTCGAGGTTTTGACTGAAACCTCGAGGTTTGCTAGTCCGAGACGCCGAGAGATGCTGAAGGCACTTGAAAACTCGAGTTTTGATGGAAACCTCGAGGTTTCTCGATCCGATTCATCTAAACTTGAGTTTTGAGTTCCAAACCTTGAGGTTTGTGTTCTAAACTCGAGGTTTATCATCCCGAACCTCACATTTGCTTGATTTAACACCGAATTGAGCCATTCCAACTTCCATATGATCTTGGAGACTTCTAGCATCAATATAAGAACTTGAATAATGATATCTTCATTCCATTCAGAAGTTCTTCCTTCTTTCATCCCCCAACTTGATCATTCTTCATCATTTGACTTGGACTTACATTCTTTTTGACTTCTACCTTCTTCAATATCCATAAGGTGATGAAGCTTCATTCCAACTTCGCTATCATAGAGATTTCCAAAGTATCACAAGAACTTGAATGTTGATATTCCTATTATATTGTGCAAGTTCTTTTGATAACATCTTTCTCTAGTCTCTTCTCTTCTTCTTGTTTATTCCCAAAGTTATTTGATAACTTCTTGCTTCCTTGACATTACGATATTCCATTTATATTGCAAGAGCTTCTTTCTTTCGTCTCCTTTCTTGGTCAATCTCTATAGTTCAACTTGGAATAATCTTCTTCAATATCTCCTTCTTGATTAATCTCTATAATTCAACTTGGATTAATCTACATTAAATACAAACAGTTAGTCAATGTAGGAGATAACTATATTACTCAATCTTTTTGCTTTTAATAATGACATCTATATAAGGCATCATCAAAACTAATCATAACCAACACCACTGCCCAATGCTAACAGCTCAAAAAGTGTGGTATTGCTTAGATGAAGAAGCCTCAAGAGGCTCTCAAGTTCAGTGTTTACGCTCTGTCACTCAGGGGATTTTAGTTTCTCTCTTGTCATACGGGCCTAAAAGTTCCATAGCCTTGTCACAGTTCTAAGATTGCTTCCTAGCATCTGAGTATTCGTTCATCAAAAGGACTTTTTGGGTTTCAATGGTGAGGATAGATAGGAGTTTAAGATGGGAAATGTTGGTGAATGCTATACTTGATTAGGTAGCAAAATATCTTGGTCTCCGTAAGTGCTCCTTCTTGTACTTGTTTTCTTCTTTGTTATTTTTTTCTAGGTCTTTCCCTTTTTCTTCTTTTCTTTGTTTCTTTCTTTCTCTCTCTCTCTCTCTCTCTCTCTCTCTTGATAAGCAAGCAGTAGCTCTTTTTTGCAGTATTTCGATGGAGCACTCTGCCGTAGCATTTTTCACATTTCTCTTCTAGTTTTTCTGTCTATCTTGTTATGCTATAGCATACTCGTGTGGCTCAGTGGGGTAGCAATATGGAGATGATGATAAATGGGTTGTGTATGGGATTGATGAGTATGACATGAATGCCTTTATCCTACGAACTTCAAACTCAGATGCCAGATAGTTTATCAAAGAACTAAGACAAATCAAGGATCAAACATGGACTAGCAGACATGCACACTTTGAAATATAACAATTAGGCACAACTTAATCCTACCATTGGGGGTTCTTCCTTTTAAGCTTCCTCACTGCCACTTTACCCCGCATCAGATTAGCTAGCACTGTCAATTTCCCAAGCATAAGGGTTCAATTTTCTTAGGCAATCATGCTATGTTTCGTTATACAGACATTCCTTCTATTGCTACAAAATTCTGTTCATACTCTATCATGCAATTTGATTTTTTTTTTTCAATTTGTGCCAAAAACTAAATGCAGAGTAATTAAGATCACACACACAAGGAAATAGCAGATAGCAGATTATATCACCTAACTACTCCCACCCCCACACTTGAACGATGCAATGCCCTCATTGCAGCAGCAGTAATAGAACGATAATCAGAAATATGGTGCGCAACAAGGGGGGGGGGGAATAAAGAGCAAGAGAAGCAAATGAAACAACATCATTCACAAAATAGCCCTGGGGCAAATGCCCGGGGCATTGGCAGATTGTCAGGTGCAACAAACAAAACAAAAGTAATGAAAGAAAAGGGGAACTAGGGTGGGGGAGCGGTCGGAGTGGGAGCGTTGCTGGCGGTATCCTCCTCAGAGGAGGTGTAGTCTACCTTGGTGGCGACCGGAATTCCCGAATGGGACTGTGAGAGTGAGAGGGATATCGGTGGACCTCGACGATGAGCAGCGGAGAAAGCGTGTGGGTCGCTGTGGATGGTCTTCAACTCCGTGCGTAACAGGCGAAGACGTTTGTGGAACTTGTTCGTGGAGTTGGCATCGGACTCTGGACGCCAGTAAAGGGGTCCATTGGAGATCATATAGGCCTTGTCGTAAACAGAGGCAGGGCCTGGGGAACCCGAAGAGTGGAGGAGTAGGAGGAGAACGAGGAGGTGGGGGCGGAAGTTGCTGGTGCTGGTGCCGGTGGTGGGTCAGGGTGATGGCAGGCGTAGACCGGTGGGGGCGCCTGGTGAAGCCTCGTCGTCTTTAGGACTCTAGGCATGGTGGTTGTGTAAGGGGGAAGACGGATGGAGAGGGTCGGTGAGCTTGTGAAAAGACGCGGGAGGAGAAGAAGAAGAGAATAGATAAATAAAAGTAGAATTTTTGAATTTGGAACGTCACCACTCTTTTGACTCTGAGTTAGATTTAGTTGACGTGTAGTGGGCCCACAAGAGTGGCCTGCCAAATCCAACTCATGCACACAATGTTTATTTTAAGGATGAGGGGCGTACCTGACTGTTATTCAATGGGTTTTTCTGTATTGCCGTTCTGGAGCCATAATGCTTTGCAGCATGCCATAGCATGGATCCTGCTGGACTCGTTCCCTCCTGCGGTGATGCTAAAGAACTACGAAATTGGGCTGCCTCCCAATAGCGCTTGCTTTAAAGTCTTCAGCCGGACTTTGCTATAGCAACTCAATGCTGCGGTAGTGCTGGAAGGCTTGCTGCCTTTTTAGTCCCTTTTTTGTCATCTTCTGAGGGTAGGTACTTCTCAGCTGGGTTTTCGAATTTCACGATCTTAAGGATTGAGAAGGTGACCTGATCATCATTTACACGCATAGTAAGTTCTCCTCTTTCCACATCAATCAGCGTACGCCCAATTGCCATGAATGGTCTTCCTAGAAGAATTGGGACATCACGATCTGCTTCAAAGTCCAGAATAATGAAATCCACAGGGAAGATGAACTTATCCACCTTCACCAGAACATCTTCGATCTTTCCTTCAGGTAGAACTATGGAGTGATCGGCCAGTTGCAATGTGACTGTTGTGGGTCTAGCCTCCCCAACTGCTAATTGTTTAAAAATAGACATGGGCATGAGATTTATACTAGCTCCCAGATCACACAGAGCTTTCCTTGAATATTTAGGTCCAATTGCACAGGGGATTGTGAAGCTGCCAGGATCTTTTAATTTTGGAGGTAGCCGATTTGTTAGCATGGCACTACAGTCCTGGGTCAATGCTACTGTCTCAAACTCTTCCAGTCGTCTCTTTTTTAGACAGAATTTCCTTCATAAACTTCACGTAGCTGGGCATTTGCTCTAGAGCTTCCACCAGAGGAATATTAATATGCAATTGCCGTAGCATATCGAGGAATTTCTTAAATTGCTTCTCTTGGCCTTGCTTCTGTAGCCTTTGTGGGAAAGGTGGGGGTTGCCTTAGCATCTTTGAAGGCCCGAGATCACGATTATGCTTTGATGATGATGCGTTAGCATTTAATGTTGGGTATTGCACGTGATCATCCAGTCTTTGCACGCGGAGGCAATGTTGTGGTGCGAGATCCCGTTCGTTGTGACATTCTTGGTTGACTCGCTTTCGTCTTCAAGAAGTTGTTCGAAGACTTCCTTGCCCTTCCTTAAATTTCTCATATTGCGGATCGGTGACAATCATAGGTTGCTTGGTTGCCTTCCTGGGTTCTAGGCTTTTACCACTTCGGAGCTCTATCAGCTTGACTTCCTCCCTTCCTTGGATCCTGGGGACTTGTGTTTTGGCGGGGATCCCGACGGTCTCGTTGTTAAGGGCGTAGCTAATTGTCCCACTTGATTTTCAAGATTTCTCAAGGTTACTTGTCGATTCCGAATGATTACATCATTTTTTGCCATATATTCCTTCGTGGCGGTCGACATAGAGTCTTTGTAGGTCCGACTCACCGCCCCGCCGCGAGCTTTGCCGGGTAAACCCTAGTGGGTTTGATGTTCGGTTTGAGTATTGCGGGCCCGATGATTGTCCTGCAGCTTGTGAACCTTGAGAATTCCATGAGAAATTGGGGTGCTGCCTCTATCCGGGGTTGTATGTATTTGAGTATGGATTGTTGGTGTTACTGCCCCTGTTAAAGTTGTTGACGGAGTTTACGGATTCAGGGTTGGCGGAGCACTAAGAGTAAGAGTGCTCTTCGCCAGAGTACACACAAGCTACCTAAGATGGTTGCAGCGATGTGTTGCTTGATGGAAGGGTCAGTCCTTTCACCATATTGGTCAGAGATGACACTTGAGCTATGAGAACAGTCATAACATCTAGTTCATGTATTCCTGCAACAGTTCGAGAAGATGTGGCTCTATCTGCTTGCCACTGATGACTGTTCATGGCCATGCGCTCCAATAGGTTGTAAGCTTCTTCATCAGACTTCATTAGGATGGATCCTCCAGAAGAGGCGTCTACAATTGATCGTGTTTGTCCATCGAGACCTCTGTAAAATGTTTCTAACTGGACCCATTCACATAGACCGTGCTGTGGGCATCTTCTAAGGAGGTCTTTAAATCATCCCGTGCTTCATAGGTAGATTCACTGATTTTTTTTGTTAGAAATTTGTGATGTCCCCTCTGAGTTGAGCGTTCTTAGTAGGTGGAAAAAATTTGAGCAAGAACTTACTCCCCAGATCTTTCCATGCGGTGATGGAATTTGCAGGTAGGTTGTTAAGCCACGTCCGAGCCTTGTCCCTTAGTGAGAATGGAAATAAATTAATCCGGACGGCGTTGGGTGGGATTCCTGGGATGACAAAAGAATCACACACTTCCATGAAGGTCTTGAGGTGCAGGTGGGGATCTTCGGATGGAAGTCCTCCAAATTGCCCCGCCGCATTCAAAGATTCGAATCATGACACCTTTGATTTCAAAGTGTCCTGCATTGAATGTTGGTGGTGTGATGTCCGAATTCAGCTTATATAGATATGGAATTCCAAATTCCATGATGGCTTTGTTCACTTCTGGGTTTGGAGGTGGAGGGACCTGGTTGTCCCCGTTTATTACTATCGGCTCTCGTTGATTCTGCTCGTTGTTGGCAGACATATCTGCCATGCTTGTTGAGTCAAAAGGTTGACTTCTTCGCTTCTGCTTCCTGCGCCTTTGCTTGTAAGTACGTTCTATTTCAGGATCGTAAGGCTCTAGGTTGGTTGAGGGCGAGTTGCGTATGCACTACAGAATGTACCTGAAAATCAAGAACAGAGAAAAGGTGAGCTTTTTATTAGGTAAATCACAACTATTAAGCAAAAGGGGCGTCGTCAATAAGGGTATAAACAGTCCCCGGCAATGGCACCAAAAACTTGTTGGTCGATTTCCTTGATGGCAAGTGAACCAGTCAAACAAGTAATAAAGTGTAAGTAGAGTATCGTCCCATAGAGACTGAGATATCTAAGAGTGATGCTCAATTGCTATGATAGTTGTGCAAACAGAAAGTAAATAGAATTGATTTGAGAGGTTTTAGAAATTATTCTAATAACAGAATTAAAGAGAATAAGTTTTAAGAAGATATCAGTGAGACGTTAGGCTGAACTCAGAATCATCCTTAAGCACATCAATCCCTCACTTGCTCTACCCATTGGTATAGCATCCATACTTCGCATGTGACTTCCGCAATGCGGCGTAACGGCTACTAACTACAACGCTATTCGGTTAACCCACCACTATACTCTATCGAAGCTTCCACGTCTGATACATATGATACTAACTATACTCCTTCCATATTCCTATGACAACTTTCTAGTTAAATCTGCATTATACTCAGGGTGTCATGGTTATGAGAGGTAGACCTATTCCTGAAGCCTACAATAAATAGGTCAAGCCTTGCACCAGCTACCTAGAAAACACTGTTTCTTAGAGGTCTAACCTCGACTCCTTGCCAATAAGCCGAGGCCACAATTCTAGCCCTTAGATTCCTCTAATCGACTAGTAATAAATTTACTGATAAACAAACTGAATCTATTAAATTAAGAACTTGCAACTGGGTTCATTAAACACTTAAGAATTCATCCTCGTTCCGCCACAGGAAAGTTAGTTCATGACTGACGAGGGAAACACAAAACAGATAGTAACAGAATGACCCGTGATCTAATCTACTAAAATAAAATAAAATAAAAGCAGAAAGCTTGGCGGTGTTCCGACGGCGTAGAAGAAGCCCTGTCACGTCACCACTCCACGTCTTCTTCTCTCCGTCTTACTGCAAGGAAGGATGCTGAGTTATCCTGGAATTCTCCTGCTAGTGAAGTCTTTCACTCTTCTTTCGAGTCGGCCGAATGTGAAATCTTGTTTTGGCTATGTGCGACTCTCTTTTTAGGGTTGACTTGGTGTTTCCTTCTATACTCAGACTTTCTTGTGGCGCAAGTTTCAGCTAACTGGGATTTCCAAATATGTCGAGATCTATCGCATCTTCTGTTTGTAGATTGTTTCTGTTGATCCTGCGGGATTCTTCAAATCTTTCTGTTTTGATCCTCCTCATCTTCTATTTTATTACGTCAAAGAATCTACTCGCATCGATCTCGACCTTTATTATTATTCCTGAAATCAACTAGATAAAAAGGTTAGAAAATATGCCGTATAGCATTGCGTCCTTTACTTTACTATAGCTTTCGTGATGCTTTTTATTGTACTTCGAGTTGCGATCAGATTGCTATAGCATCGTATCGCTTTGCTATACGTTCTTGAAAAAGAATGTAACTTACTCCTTTCTTAGCACATGTTTAGGATGTAAATGGTTTCTATCCTTCAGTTCCCTATATCATGAATATATGCCTTTTTGCTTGGATTGTTTGCAGTTAAGCTTTCATTTACCATACAATTTAGTCATAAAATACAGGGAAAACATGACATAATTTGTGCTCATCAATAGTCAAAATAGACTTATAAATAAGAACACATTAATAATATTTTGTAGAAAATGAAGCTTTTTTACACGGGTTATCACTTTAACAATTTTTTTTTTTGTTATTAGGTAACTATATTTCTATGTTACATCAATTCCCAAAATTTGATGTAGAATTATTTTTTTCTACACCACTTGTAAAACAGGGATCCGGTTCGGTACTAAGCAACTTGAAGAGAGTTAGGAGTTAAGCAAGATGCACACCGTTTCTTTAACGGACAAGATATTCTAGTCGTTGGTGAATTTAAATCTTAGCTTTCAAACTTTTTATTTTTTATTTCATTAAACCCTTCCATCATCTTCCCCATTGACCATTCCATCCCCCACTTAGCATTCATCTTTCAAAAACCTTCATGTGTTTTTGGCTTTCTCTTACTTCATCGGCTCTCATTTGCGGTCTCTTCTTCCATAAGTGATCTTCATCGAAAAGCAAAACAACAAAGAAGCACCTAAAAGAGAAAGCTATCTGCAAAGTAGCGATGATGACTGTTGGTCGATTTCCTAATGGCAAGTGAACCAGTTGAACAAGTAATAAAGAGTAAGTAGAGTATCGTCCCATAGAGACTGAGATACCGATGATGATATTGATTTATGCAAGGAGTTGTTTACAAAATTAGAAGAAAAGTATGATTGGTTTGGGATTTTTGTTGTTATAACTAATAAGGAAGAAAACAAACAATTGATTGTAGTCGCAAGAAGATATCAGTTAAAAGATAGGCTGAGTATCAGATATCACTCTAAGCATATCAATCCCCCAATTTGCCTTAACGCATTGCTATAGCAATTATACAGCACAGCTTCCGCAATGCTACAGCATAGCCTCCTTTCACAATGTTATTTAGTTAACCTACCACTATATTATACAGGAGTTTCCACGTCCTATACATACAACCTTAACTATACTTCTCCCATATGCCATGGCGATTTTCTAGTTTAGATTATCTTTCCAAATCAAGGTGTTATGGTTATGAACGGTAGACCCATTCTTGAAGCCTACAATGATAGGTCAAGCCTTGCACCAGCATGCCCAGCAAACACTACCTATCAGATATCTAACCCCGACTCCCTTCCAGTAAGTCAAGACCATTGATCTAGCCCTTAGCTTCCACTAACCGACAGGAGATAAAAATACTGATAAACAAACTAAATTTATTAAATTAAAGAACTAGCAAACTGAGTTCATTCTACACTTAAGAATCCATCCTTGCCCAGCTAAAGGAAATTTAGTTCATGACTAACAAGGGAATCTTAAAACAAATCACAGCAGAATAGCCCATGACAAAAGATAAACTAAAAATCAACAAAAGTAAACAGAAAGTTTGTCAGAGGGTTTGACGGCGTGGGAGAAGCCTGTCACGTGACAACTCCACGTCTTCTCGTATCTGTCTCACTACAGGGAAGAAATGCTGGGTTCTTCTGGAGTTCTCGATCTTCGTAACTTCTCTTACTCTTCTCTCGAGTTTAGCCGAATAGGAATTTCTTTGACTCTCCACAACTCGATCCCCTTTAGGGTTGGCCATCTTTTTCTTTTATAGTCATGGTTACTTGCAGCGTACGTTCAGTGAGTTGGGCCTTTCCAAATCTATCAGGTCCAACTTTCCAAATTCGGTAGATTGATTCTGCTGATCCTGTGAGATTCTCCAAATCTTGATCTTCGATCCTCCGCATCTTCTAATCTAATAAGTCAGCAATCTAACCGTGAACTAACGTCCGTCCATTAACCTGCAATTATTTCCAGAAAAAGCCTCAAGGAAAAATCAGAACATATGGCGCATAGCATTGCTTCACTTACACTGCTATAGCATATGGGTCGCATTGTATTGCGGCTTGATATGGCTGACCCAATACTATAGCATTGTATTGGCTGTGCTATGTACGTTCACAATAAACCCTTGAACTTGTCTTTTTCTTATGCACATGTGTATGTGTTGGTCGATTTCCTTGATGGCAAGTGAACCAGTCGAACAAGTAATAAAGTGAAAGTTGAGTATCGTCCCACAGAGACTGAGATACCAAAGAGTGACACTCAATTGCTATGATAGTTGCAATCAGAAAGTAAATGTAATTGGTTTTAGAGGTTTTAGATGATTACACTAATAACAGAAGTAAACAAGGAAATTGAAGAAGATATCAGTAAAAAGTTAGGTTGAACTCAGACTTCTCCTTAAGTACATAATTCCCCCAGTTGCTCTACCCATTGCTATAGCATCTATCATACCGCATGCCTTCGCAATTACTACAACATAGTTACTAACTACAAAGCTATTCGATTAACCCACCGCTATGATCTATCGAAGCTTCCGCATCCGATACATTTGATATTAACTATACTCCTTCCATATTCCTATGGCAACTTTCTAGTTTTTATCTGCATTATACTCAGGGTGTACTGGTTATGAGAGGTAGACCCATTCCTAAAGCCTACAATAAATAGGTCAAGCCTTGCACCGGCTGCCTAGCAAACACTGTTTCTCAGAGGTCTAGCCTCGACTCCTTGCCAGTAAGCCGAGACCATAGATCTAGCCCTTAGATTCCTCTAATCGACTTGGAATTAATTCACTGATAAGCAAATCGAATCTATTAAATTAAGAACTTGCAACTGGGTCCATACACGCTTAAGAATTCATCCTCGTTCAGCCATCAGAAAGTTAGTTCATGACTGACGAAGGAAACGCAAAACAGATAATAACAGAATGACCCATGATCTAACTACTGAAATCAAACAAATGAAAATAGAAAGCTTGATGGCGTTCCAACGGCGTGGATGAAGCCCTGTCACGTCACCACTCTATGTCTTCTTCCCTCCGTCTTACTGCGAGGAAGGATGCTGGGTTATCCTGGAATTCTCGTGCTAGTGAAGTCTTTCACTCCTCTTTCTAGTCGGCCGAATGTGAAGTCTCGTGTTGGCTCTCTGCGACTCTCTCTAGGGTTGACTCGCTTTTTACTTTTATATTCAGACTTCTGTGTGACGCAAGTTAGGCTAGTTGGGCTTTCCAAATCTGTCGAGATCTATCACATCTTCTGTTTGTAGATTGATTCTGCTGATACTGCGGGATTCTTCAAATCTTTCCGTTTTGATCCTCTGCATCTTCTATTTCATTATGTCAGCAATCTACCTGTTGATCTCGATCTTTTATTTCTATTCATGAAATCAGCTAGATAAAAAAGTCAGAAAATATGTTGCATAGCATCGTGTCCTTTACTTTTCTATAGCTTTCTTTATGCCTTTTATTGCACTTCGAGTTGCTGTCGGAATGCTATAGCATAGTATCAGCTTTGCTATACGTTCTTTCTTAAAACAATGTAACTTGCTCCTTCGTTAGCACATGTTTAGGATGTAAATGGTTTCCATCCCTCAATTCCTTATATCATGAATACATGCCTTTTTGCTTGGATTATTTGTAGTTTAAGCTTTTATTTGCCATACAATTCAGTTATGAAATATAGGGAAAACATGGCATAATTTGCACTCATCAAATACCCCCACACTTAGCTTTTTGCACTCCTGGGCAAAATAAAATAGAGCGAACGGAGACTCATAGTCATAGTCCTCTTGTCTGTATAACCCTTGCTTATACCATTGCTTTCAGTTAACGTCCCCCCTTCGGCAATCCCACTGCCCAACACTAACGGCTCAAGATGCGTGGTATTGCTTAGAGGAAGAAGTCTAAAGAGGCTCTCAAGTTCAGTGTTTGCACTCTTTCTCCCAGGGAATTTTAATTTCTCTCTTGTCATATGAGCCCAGAAGTTCCATAGCCTTGTCAAAGTTCTAAGATTGCTTTCTAGCACCTGAGTATTCGTTCATCAAAAGGACTTTGTGGGTTACAAGGGTGAGGATAGGTAGGTGTTTTAAGATGGGGAATGTTGGTGTATGCTATAGCAGATTTGGTAGATTAACATCTTGACTTCAGCCGAGTGCTCTTCCTTGTATTTCTTGCAGCTCTTTATGCTAAGTCTTTTTCCTTGCTTCATTCATCATTTTGTTTTGTTTTGTTTTATTTTGTTTTTTGATAACAGCTCTTTTTTCACAGCCTATCAATGGAGCACTCTGCCATAGCATATATCATATTTTTCTTCTAATTGGTTTTGTCAACCTTATTCTGCTATAGCATACCATTATGGCTGAATGGGGTGGCAATATGGAGATAATGATAACTGGTTTGTGTATGGGGTTGATGGGTATGACCTGAATGTCTTTCTCCTACGAACTTCAAACTCAGATGCCAGATAGTTTATCAAAGAACTAAAACAAATCAAGGATCAAACATGGACTAGCAGACATGCACACTTAAAAATATAACAATTAGGCTCAATTCAGTCTTTCCATGGGTGGTTCTTCCCCTTAAACTCCCTCACTGTCACTTTACCTCGCATCAGATTAGCTAGCACTGTCAATTTCCCAAGCCTAAAGTTAAGTCTTCTTAGGCAATGATGCTATGCTTAATTATACAGACATTCCTTCTATTGCTACAAAATTCTGTTCATGCTCTATCATGCAATTTGAAAAATTTTCAGTTTGTGCCAAAAACTAAATGTAGAGTATTCAGGATCAGACATACACAGAATTAGCTAGCAGATCACAGAACGAATCCCTCCCCCACACCTGAACGATGCAATGCCCTCATTGCCGTAGTAGCAGTAATAGAGCGATAAGTAGTAATAAGGCACGTAATAAGGGGGCGGGGAAAAAGAAAGAGCAAGAGAAGTAGATTAATCGAGCATCATTCACAAAATAGCCCTGGGGCAACCGCCCAGAGCATAGGCATATTGTCAAGTAAACAAAAAGAAAATAAAAAGGAAAGAGTAAAAGTAAAGAGAAACTAGGGTGCGGGAGCGGGTGGAGCGGGGGCACTGCTGGCAGTATCCTCTTCAGCCGACGAGTCCACCCCTGTGACGACCGGAATCCCCGAATGGGACTGTGAAAGAGAGAGGGATATTAGCGGGCCTCGACGGTGGGCAGTGGAGAATGCGCGTGGGTCCCCGTGGATGGTCTTCAGTTCCGCGCGCAACAGGCGAAGACGCTTACGGAACCTGTTCGGGGAGTTGGCGTCGGTTTTCGGCCACCAGTAGAGGGGTGCATTAGAGATCATATAGGCCTCGTCATAAATGTAGCGGGGCACAGGGGAAAATGAAGAGTCGGAGGAATATGAGGAGGACGAGGAGGTGGGTATGGAGCTGCCGCTCTTTGGTTCCGATGGTGGGTTAAGGTAACGGCGGGCATTGACCGATGGGGGCGCCTGGTGGAGCCTCATCGTTTTTAGGACCCTGGGCATGATGTTTAGCTAATGGAGGGAGATGGGGAGTCTGTGAGATAATGAAAAGACGCGGGAGGAGAGGGAGGCGATGATAGGCAAAATAAAGGTAGAAATTTGAATGTGGACCGTCACGACTCTGTTGACTCGGAGTTAAACTTAGTTGTAGTGGGCCCAGAGAGGTGGCCTACCAAATCTAATTCATGCACACACTGTTTATTGTAAAGGTGGGGGCGTACCTGACTAACGTTCAGTGGGCCTTCCTGTATTGCTGTTCTGGAGCCATAATGCTTTGTAGAATGTCGTAGCATGGCTCTTACTGGACCCGTTCCCTTTATTAAAGAACTACGAACTTGGGCTGCCACCCAATAGCGCTTGCTTTAAAGTCTTTCAACCGGACCTTGCTTATAGCTATTTTAATGCTGTAGCAGTGCAGGACGGCTTCCTACTTCTTTAGTGCCTTTGCCGTCATCTTCAGAGGTTAGGTACTTCTTAGCTGGATCTTCGAATCTTGTAGTCTTGAGGATTGAGAAGGTGACCTGATCATCGTTTACGCGTATAGTGAGTTCTCCTTTTTCCACATCAATCAGCGTACGCCCAGTTGCCATGAAAGGTCTTCCCAGAAGAATTGAGGCATCGCGATATGCTTCAAAGTCCAGGATAATGAAATCTACAGGGAAAATGAACTTATCTACCTTTACCAGAACATCTTTGATTTTTCCCTCCGGTAGAACTATGGAGCGATCGGCTAGTTGTAACGTAACTGTTGTGGGTCTGGCCTCCCCAACTGCCAATTGTTTAAAGATTGACATGGGCATGAGGTTTATGCTAGCTCCCAAATCACACAGAGCTTTCCCTGAATATTGAGGTCCAATGGCACAGGGGATTGTGAAGCTGCCAGGATCTTTTAATTTGGGAGGTAGCCGATTTGTTAGCATGGCACTACAGTCTTGGGTTAATGCTACGTTTGCGAACTCTTCTAGTCGTCTCTTTTTAGACATAATTTCCTTCATAAATTTCACGTAGCTGGGCATTTGCTCTAGGGCTTCTACCAAAGGGATATTAATGTGCAATTGCCGTAACATGTCGAGGAATTTCTTGAATTGTTTCTCTTGGCCTTATTGCTGTAACCTTTGTGGGAAAGGAGGGGGTTGCTTTGGCATCTTTGAAGGTCCAGGGTCACGATTATGCTTTGATGGTGATGCAGTAGCATTCGTTGTTGGGTATTGCACGTGATCATCCAGTGCTGCACCCGAAAGCAATGTGGCTATGCTGAGATTCTGTTCCGGTTGTGCCAGTCTTGGTTGACTCTACTCATCTTCAGGGAGTTGTTCAGTACTCTCCTGCCCTTTTGTAAACTGCTCATAGTGCGGATTAGCGGCAACCATAGGCTGTTTGGTTGCCTTTTTGGGTTCTAGGCTTTTACCACTTCAGAGCTCTATCAGCTTGACTTCTTTCCTTCCTTGGATCCTGAGGACTTCAGTGTCACTGGGCAGGGATCCTGAGGGTCTGTTGTTAAGGGCGGTAGCTAGTTGTCCTACTTGATTTTCAAGATTTCTCAAGGTTACCTGCTGATTCTGAATGACTGCATCATTTTTTGCCATATATTCCTTCAGAAGGGTCAACAGAGAAGTCTTTGCGGGTCCGATTCGCCGCCTATTTTGCCTTGCTTCTTGGGTAAACCCGGTGGGTTTGATGCTCGGTTTGAGTATTGTGGGCCCGCTGCTTGTAGACCTTGAGAGCTCCATGAGAAATTGGGATGTTGCCTCCATCCGGGGTTGTATGTATTTGAGTACGGATTGTTGGTTTTACTGCCCCTGTTGAAGTTGTTGACGAAGTTTATAGATTCAGGGTTGGTGGTGAACTGAGAGTGAGAGTGCTCTCCACCACAGTACACACATGCTACCTGAGATGGTTGCAGCGAAGTGTTGCTTGATGGAAGGGTTAGTCCCTTCACCATATTAGTTAGAGATGACACTTGAGCCGTGAGAGCAGTCATAGCATCCAGTTCATGTATTCCTGCAACGGTTCGAGAGGATGTAGCTTTATCTGCTTGCCACTGATGACTGTTCATGGCCATGCGCTCCAAGAGGTTATGAGCCTCTTCATAAGACTTCATTAGGATGGATCCTCCAGAGGAGGCGCCTACAATGGATCGTGTTTGTCCATCGAGCCCCCTGTAAAATGTTTCTAACTGGACCCATTCGCACAGACCGTGCTGTGGGCATCTTTTGAGGAGGTCTTTAAATCTGTCCCAGGCTTCATAGGTAGATTCACTAGCCTTTTGTTGGAAGTTGGTGATATTCCCTCTGAGTTGAGCGTTCTTAGTAGGTGAAAAATTTTGAGCAAGAACTTACTCCCCAGATCATTCCACGTGGTGATGGAATTAGCAGGTAGGTTATGGAGCCACGTCCGAGCCTTGTCCCTTAGTGAGAATGGGAATAATTTAATCCGGACAGCGTCGGATGGGATTCCTGGGATGACAAAGGAGTCACACACCTCCATGAAGGTCTTGAGGTGCAGGTGGGGATCTTCGGATGGAAGTCCTCCAAATTGCAGCATATAAATCTGCTGCATTGAAAAGCATTTGAATCATGACACCTTTGATTTCAAAGTGGCCTGCATTGAATGTTGGCAGTGTGATCACAACGGCGCCAAAAACTTGTTGGTCGATTTCCTTGATGGCAAGTGAACCAGTCGAACAAGTAATAAAGTGAAAGTTGAGTATCGTCCCACAGAGACTGAGATACCAAAGAGTGACGCTCAATTGCTATGATAGTTGCAATCAGAAAGTAAATGTAATTGGTTTGAGAGGTTTTTTATGATTACACTAATAACAGAAGTAAACAAGGAAATTGAAGAAGATATCAGTAAGAAGTTAGGCTAAACTCGGACTCCTCCTTAAGTGCATAATTCCCCTAGTTGCTCTACCCATTGCTATAGCATCTATACTGCACAGCTTCTGCAATTACTACAACATAGTTACTAACTACAAAGCTATTCGATTAACCCACCGCTATGATCTATCGAAGCCTCCGCATCCGATACATTTGATATTAACTATACTCCTTCCATATTCCTATGGCAACTTTCTAGTTTTTATCGCATTATACTCGGGGTGTCTTGGTTATGAGAGGTAGACCCATTCCCGAAGCCTACAATAAATAGGTCAAGCCTTGCACCGGTCGCCTAGCAAACATCAAGTTTCTCGAGGTCTAGCCTCGACTCCTTCCCGCAAGCCGAGACCACAGATCTAACCCTTAGATTCCTCTAATCGACTTGGAATTAATTCACTGATAAGCAAATCAAATCTATTAAATTAAGAACTTGCAACTGGGTCCATAGAGCCAATTAGGTCGACGAATCAAACCCAATGACTCATAATGACTATCATGCTTCCTCTGAGAAAGTCCCTTTGTCAGAGAATCGGCCAAATTATCATCTGTGGGAACATAGTCCATTTTTATATCTTCTCTTTGAACAATTTCTCGGATGAGGTTATACTTGCGGAGCACATGTTTGGATCTCTGATGAGACCTGGGCTCTTTGCCCTGAGCTATAGCTCCGGTGTTGTCACAATACAAAGGTATTGGTTCAACAATGCTAGGAACCACTCCAAGTTCACCAATGAACTTTTTGATCCATACTGCCTCCTTAGCTGCTTCTGAAGCTGCTATGTATTCAGCCTCGGTAGCAGAGTCTGCCGTGGTTTCTTGCTTGGAACTTTTCCAACAAATTGCTCCACCATTTAAGGCGTAGACAAAACCAGACTGGGATTTTAAATCATCTCTGTCACTCGGAACCGGCATCGTTGAACCTATTCACTTTCAGCCTCATCACAACCACCATAAACTGCAAACCGATCCTTAGTCCTTCTCAAGTACTTTAGGATCGTCTTTCTGTTGTCCCGTGACCTTCTCCGGGGTCGGTCACTGGTATCTCGCTTGTAATGCTCAAAGCATAAGAGACATCGGTCTCGTACATAGCATAGCATACATGATGGATCCATTGCGAGATGCATATGGAATCCTCTCCATGCTTTTCCTTTCATCCTGTGTCTTTGGACACATGGACTTGGAAAGATGAATTCCATGATTGACAGGAAGAAAACCCCTTTTCGACCCTTCCATGCTAAACCTCTTTAGCATCTTATCTATGTACGTAGATTGGGATAACCCCAGCAATCTATTATATCTATCTCTATAGATCTTAATACCAAGTATATAGGCTGCTTCTCCCAAATCCTTCATGGTGAAGTTTTCTGACAACCAAATTTTAGTAGACTGTAACATAGGAATGTTATTTCCAATAAGCAATATCTCATCCACATATAGCACAAGGAAAACAACATTACTCCCACTAACCTTCTTGTAAACACATGGTTCATCTTCGTTCTTTATAAAGCCATAACTCTTAACAACTTCATCAAAACGAAGATTCCAACTCTGGAAGCTTGCTTAAGCCCATATATTGATTTCTGAAGTTTGCATACCATATGCTCTTGGCCTTTAGATTCAAAACCTTCAGGTTGTGTCATATACACTTCCTCCTTCAAAAAACCATTTAAGAAGGCGGTTTTGACATCCATTTGCCAAACTTCATAATCATGATATGCGACTATAGCTAGCATGATCCTAATAGATTTGATCATGGCAACAGGCGAACAAGTTTCATCATAGTCAATACCTTGCCTTTGACGATAACCTTTCGCAACTAACCTAGCTTTATAGGTTTGAATGTTGCCATCTGCATCAGTCTTCCTTTTGAAGACCCACTTACACCCAATAGGAACTATTCCCTCAGGTGGTGGAACCAAGGTCCATACCTTGTTTTGATGCATTGAATCTATTTCAGATTCCATGGCTTTACGCCATTCTGAGGAGTCAACATCCTTGATCGCCTCAATGTAGGAAGTGGTTCATCATCTTCAACGGTTTGTTGATTCTCAATCACAAAACCATACCTCTCGGGTTGATGAATTATCCTAGATGTCCTACGGGGTTGGGTGTTTACAACCTCTAGTTGAGGCATCGCCTGATCAACAGACTCAGGTTCTGTTATCTATTCTTGTAGGTCTTGAATTTCTTCAAGTTCTACTTTACTCCCACTATCTACTTGAGAAAGAAAATCCTCCTCAAGAAATATAGCATTCTTGGATACAAACACTTTGTAATCCTCAGGACAGTAAAAGTAGTATCCCTTAGTTCCCTTGGGATATCTTACAAAATAACACAAAGTGCTCTTAGCCCCTAATTTATCTGATGTTAGGGTCTTGACATAAGCTGGACAACCCCACACTTTGAGGTAACTCAAGTTGGGTTTCCGGCCCTTCCATATCTCATACGGAGTAGTCTGAAAAGATTTTGATGGAACCCTATTTAGAAGGTATATTGCCGTATCTAAGGCGAATCCCCAAAACATTTTTGGGAGCTTCGTACTACTCATCATAGACCGTACCATATCCAGTAAGGTTCGGTTTCTCCTTTCAGACACACCATTTTGATGTGGTGTGTATGGAGCCGTCAACTGTGAAAGAATCCCATTCTCTCTTAAATAATCCTGAAACTCCTGACTCAGATATTCACCACCTCGATCAGATAGAAGTGTTTTAATCATCTTGCCAAGTTGTTTCTCTACTTCACTCCTAAACTCTTTGAACTTTTCAAAGGCCTCGGATTTGTGTTTCATAAGATACACATATCCGAATCTGAACTTATCATCAGTAAAGGTGATAAAGTAGGAATATCCTCCTCTAGCCTGTGTAGACATGGGCCCACAAACATCAGAATGAATAAGTTCCAACAACTCATTGGCTCTATGACTCACAAGCTTTTCAAGCTTGGTCTTCGTCATCTTTCCAGCCAAACAAGATTCACAAGGCCCATAGGATTCTAAATCCATGGAATCTAGATATCCATCATGATGGAGTCTAGACAATCTTGTCTCATTAATGTGTCCCAACCTACGATTGCCAAAGATATGATCGATTATTTAATCTTGGTTTCTTATTAACTTGAACGTTAAGAATTTCACTATTCGATTCTAAATCCAAAACATATAATCCATTCACTCTTGATGCGCAAGCATAAACAAGATCATTCATAATGATAGGAAACTTGCCATCTTTTATTATAAAGTGAAAACCAAATTGTTCCAAACTAGAAATAGAAATTATGTTTCAAGAAATAGAAGGAACATAAAAACAATTATTCAAGTGCAATACAAGGCCCGTAGGCAAAACAAGGTCTACATCTCCTTCATTTAATGCAGCAACTCTTGCTCCATTTATGACATGGAGATTTACCTCATTCTTGCTCAACTTTCTAGGGTTCTTTAGTATCAGCAACAACTTGCAGATATAAAAACCACAACCGGTATCTAATACCCAAGAAGTTGAAACAACACTTGAAAAATTAATTTCTATAGTGAACATACCAGGAGGCGAAACATCACTATGCTTCTTTCCCTTAAGGCTCGCAAGGTACAATGGGCGTTCCTCTTCCAATGTCCTTTTGGAGTGGAAGCATACGCGAAGCTTTGTCATTTGATTTCCTTTTACTTTTCCCTTACCCTTCTTTTCTTGGGTTTTCCTTCGGGTTTGAACTTGTACGTCTACACAGACTTGCCCTTGCCCTTAGAAGACCCATCAATCAGAAAGAGCTTAGGTCCTATTCTTTTTAATGGCACCCTCAGCAGTGATCAGTAGATTCAACAATTCAGGAAGTGTTGATTCCACCTTATTCATATAATAATTGACCACAAACCCATTAAATGAAAGTGGCAAAGGCGCAAGACCAAGTCACTACTCAGCTCATTATCCATGATAAAACCAAGAGAAGCAAGCTTCTCTATAAGTCCAATCATTTTGAGGACATGTGGTCCAACCGCCATGCCTTTAGCCAACTTGCAGCCAAACAGTTCCTTAGAGGTCTCAAAGCGCTCAGTCCTCCCTTGTTTATCATAAAGCTCTTGCAAATGCAAGATTATAGAGGAAGCATCCATATGCTCGTGACGTCGGGAGCTCTGAGATATTGATGCCAGCGGTATACAAACCGCCCGCTCATTGTCTCATAGTCTTTGTTATGGGTTTCCATCAAACGATCATACCCATCTTGCCCTTGGGTAGGAGCAACGGGAATTAGAGAATCTATGACATAAGCTTTCTTTTGAACGTAAAACTATTTTTACATTCCGATACCGATCCGAGAAAATTTGGTCCAGTTAACTTATTAGTATCCGAATAGAGCGCAAATTAAATGTTCCACCATTGACACAAATGCGAAAATAAAAGATGGACTAATATGAGTATTTCATGAAATTTAAACAACCAAATACAGAGACTTTAAATGTATATGGCCCTCCTACTATTTTCTCTAAAATCAATGATCCTCAGTTATTGATTTAGGGTTATCCTTCATAAAGAATAGTCGTAGTGGGCTAAGAGAACAACTAGAGTCATTAGTTTTAAAACGAGCACCGCAAAACCAACTTGTCTCGTGGGTTAATCAACAACATCTCCATGTCTTCTCTTAGATCATCAAGGTTGACAACATCTTGTCACTTAGTGTCACGTCACTATGTAACAACCTGGCACTATTGCCATAAATGCATAGACTCGGCTGAGCCTACAGACTATACATCTATTCTAGCACAAACCATCATTCTAAGTGTCATACACTTCAAATGGCACTATTTACCCAACAAAAAGATAGGTCTTAGCTGAGCTAGAGAGTCCTACCATTTATAAGGGATTTTAAGTACCACCAACGATGGGAAGCAATCAAATATGCTAGATAATTTTTGTGAGGATTTTCTTATATATATTTTAGTCTCATCATATTATCACATAATTAATTTTATCTTGCATGCATAATTAGACATATAAACTTACTAACTATCACATAGTTAATTTTATACGGCTTGTCTTATCATGCATACTAGTCGTAATTTCAAAATTCAAAACTTTGAAATTTAAATTCATAACTCTTGTTCCTTCAAAAGGTTAGAAGCATATAAACTAAACAATTTGCAAATCCTAAATAACCATTGAATCATCTACATGAAAAGCATCAACACTTTGATGATTAACCATATTTCATAATCAAAATTCAAAATCTTGTTCATAAAATTGTAGACTTCAAAACTCTTTTTGAAAATTCAATAGAGATAACCCACGTGTTTGCGTAATGACCTTCCGATACCACTTGAAGGTTAAAGCGGTTCTTGCTTGACATTGAAGCAATATGTTCACTGAGGTTGAAAAACAAAATTTTTCGTATTTGCGGAACCCACATTGTATATTACTATTCATGTGAATAATAATTACTATTCATGTGAATAGTACCAGTAAAAATATGTTTACCATGATGGTAAATAATTTTTCTTTATCTTGTTAAATAATATTTACTGTGAAGGTAAATAAGTTTTACTGCGTGAATAGTAAATTACTATTCATGTGAATAGTATGACGTTTAAAATATTTTGTGCCGTAAATAATATTTCTTGCCCAAGAATAATTCTTTTACGATGTGAATGATCGAGACTGCTGCTGACCACGGACGAGCATACTCAGAAAATCTTGACTCGGTAAATAATATTTATTGCGACATGTGGAAATACTATCCTCATGAACCATGAACCATGTACCGTAACTCTTTACAATACATATACGGATCTCGCTTTCGTTAAAACACATACAAGGTTTCAGGAATACCTTTGATCACTTGAAGACGTCAAAGAGTATGATGTCCTCTAACGTTGATCCACACGATTATCTCCTGTTTGCAAATGAGAACTCCTTCTCCTTGAATCCCCGACACCTTGGATGCTTGCTAGGCAGTATCAAGGTAGAGAGCTCAAGAATTTGGATCTCTTACCTCAAGACTATAAAGACTACTAGAAGAATTGGTGTGAATGAAATGAAGGAAATAAGTGCTATTTATAGTAGTTGGAAAATGGGTCTTTAGCTATAATTATTTCACTTTGGGTCATTAGTGGTAATTTTCCCAAAAATAAAAAAAACTACACCTACCAAACGCACGGCCGCCCTCCCTCTAACGTTTATAATAATTTAATAATAATATAATATTATTATTTCAATAGTAAATACTATTCATAAATAGTAAATACTATTCATTAAATAGTAAATACTATTCATGGGTTCCAAAATGCATTCATTCCAAATGTCTCACTTATCCAATCCTGATTGGATACAACCTTGGATAATTCATAAATTATCCTTAATCTCCTATCCTCTTTATAATTAGGCTTGAAGTTCTAACCCAATTACATCAATAGTCTTGACAAAACCCAATAACATTTATTGGACCAAACTTGCTAAATTATGCAATCAAGAATAATCTTAGTGTGTGACTCATTAGGCCCAACTAGTTACTGACATGGATAAACTTGAACCAATTAAACTCCTTTAATAGATCAATTTATCTAATGACTACATTACTAGCAATGCTCTGCAGTCCCAGAACTAATTAAGTTGATCAAGTGATCTACCTTTTCTAATTTGGATACTGTGCATGTATCATCCCTTACAACGTTGTTCATATTTAGTCGAGAGCAAGGATAAAGTATCACCTCTCTAGATTGACTAAATGTAGCTTTTACACAGAACTAGGAATATTCTTCTATTGACTCTAAGACAGATTATGACTCTTCATAATCACTTACTATGCATAGATTCCTGAGTCAACTAGAAGTCATCCAAGTCCTACCGGTCTTGTGAACAACTAATCCCTTGTAGGGGATTGTAAGTCCTTTCGGCATGTCCATCTATACTCATGTATTCAAGTTACACCCAAGAGTACCTTTGTTCTCCCCATATTTCAGGAGGATAGAGTTGTACAGTCAAAGTATAACTCTAGGACATAGTGTTTGATGACATCCTCAAGTCTAAGATGATCAGCACTACCAAATATGAGAGACATTACAAATCCAATGATACTCTCTACAATGAATCCTTGTGGAGTCTCTCAATGGTCGATTCGGTGCTATATCGTTCTCTAATGATCCACCCACGACATCGCCTAAGGCATCAACATACGCATTCCATGAGGTCCCTACCTTGTATCACTATACAAGTAGATGGTGTCATACTAGTCTTATTGAGATCACCAATGCCCTTTGTTGGTGATTCAAGACAAGGAAGAAGTTTCAGGCAATAGACATGTAGTGTCCTCGATTCCTCATGATCATGATCCCTATCATAGATCATCGAGTAAACACCTATTCTATTCCTTGGGCCTTTATCTTTAAACTCATACTAACCATAAAATATAGGCGAGACATAAATATGATAAAGATAAATTATGCTCAAATATATTAATCATGAAATATCAAACAGTACAAGGTGTTCAACAGATTGTCTCTAGGACACCTACATACTAACATGGGTAACTCGAGTTACACTTGACAACTCGAGTTATATTAATAATAATATCAAACAGAAAGCATTTTGACAATTTCATGACTCGAGTTACTCCCAGTAACTCGAGTTATATCGGTAACTCATATCAGTTAGAGTCTTCTGATTTACACATAACTCGAGTTATTTTCCATGTAACTCGAGTTACATCAGTTAGCCAAAATCTGATATCGAGATGAACTTTTTAAAGCTTGAAATACACTCCATGACTTGAGTTGTTAAGTGACAACTCGAGTTATGGACCTTGTAAAAACTGATTTTGCTAAAAGTCATGACTTGAGTTATGATTTAATAACTCGAGTTACATCAGTTATTAGAAACTGCTATCGCGAAGGACATTTGACATGACAGGAGTTAAAAACATTATGACTGAAGTCATGACAAGAACATTTTGGTCAAATCCTGAAAAAGTATACATATATGCTCTTTGGTACCCAATGTTTCTTGGGTCCACATAAGATTAGACACAACAACTTTTATGCTCCTATATAACTTAACCATATGATATTGAGCAAAGCATATAACAATCCAATCAAATATCAAAATATAAGTTTATCTAATCAAATAAATTCAAGCCAATGAATCAAAAGGATAATAGTTAAATCATTTCAAGAATGTTATTTCTCAATGACAATTTGTAAATACACTTTATACAGAAAAGATGTCATTGATAAAATACATGTAAGTTTGATCAAAGAGCATAGAAATTCTTATCAACTCACAGTTCATGAATGAGATTAGATTTTCCAAGAATGATGATGAAATATGCAAAATGTTTCAAATCTCAAATGTTCTTTCAAAACATGATAATGCATTATGAATTCAAAAATTTTCATGAATGAAAGATTCATTTTTGAAGCATGTTTGAAAACAATGCACACACTAAATATGATGGAGGTAAATATATCAGAATGTATCATAATACTTCAATTTTGGAGAACAACATGTAGAAGAATTTTTTCAAGAGCAAAGGTTATAAGGATAAAAGCATTAGCAAGACATGCTTAGCTCAATAGATATATATACATAATGACTTTGCTATGACCAAGAGATCATCTTTCCTCTTAGAATAGAGCCTTGAAGTATATAAGAAATGGCAAGAATTTGAATATAGTTACTCAAAAGAATGGATGAAGACAATGTTGATGTATTTGAGTAACAGAATGACTATAGGATTCATGGATGACAAAGTACAAATTCATTATTCCAAATGACTAGAGTTCCAGAATATCATCCTAGTAAGTTATTCCATTAATGGTTAATGCATTAAGATTCAATGCACTAATGATCCCCAAAAAAAAAATTAAATAACTTGGCCAGAATTTATGCAGTAGGTATAACACTCACAGATTTTATAGGAGATAGGCTTGAAACTCATAGATGATCAACTTGTTAGACAATAAAGAATTAGGAATTCAAGCAACACATTAAATACCAAAGATTAATATGTGAGTGATAGGGAAAATTCTACCAAACAAATTTGAAGCTTATCCAACAATTTCACTTTCAGTAACTTGAGTTATTCCCAGTAACTTGAGTTAGTTCTTCAACAGAAAATTTTTCAACTGAGATAACTTGAGTTATGAATGATAATTGGAGTTGGGTAACTCAAGTTATTACTAGTAACTCGAGTTATCTTAAAAATTTTCTCATCCTGAAAGCATTGAACACTGTTGGAACTCGAGTTATGTTGGGGAACTCGAGTTATATCAGAAAATTATATCAGTGACAGCTTTCTGATATGCCAGTAACTCGAGTGTTTGCCAGGGAACTCAAGTTACATCAGATATTTATAATCTGATGTCACGAAATTTTTTTTTGAAACTTTGAAGTACACCTCATAACTTGAGTTCTTTAGTGACAACTCGAGTTATGATGTTTGTAAAACTGATTTTCTTGAAAACCATAACTTGAGTTATGATTAATAACTTGAGTTACTTCATTCTAAAAATCATTTGTATGCATTTTCATAAATCAGAGTGAATTGAAATCAAAAACAAACTTTAGAATTGTGCATTTCAAAAACATGAACTCAGAAAGTTATGCACAAATTCACTTATGGTCCATTTAGCAATCTGAAAACATTTTGAACTAACATAAATGATTGATTGCTAAAGGAATGCAATAATGGACAAGTATTCATTACCCAAAAATGAACATGTAATCACAGTATGGGGTAAGAGTGAGATATCACTGTAATTCCTCTTGTCCTTATTGAAGCTTGCTTGGTTTAGATGGATTGATGTAGATAAGTTCTCTTCCGACGTTCACCATCAACATCAACCATTGCTTCTTTGGCTTCCTCAAGAGTCGAATTGTTTCTCTATATAGTTGCATTCTTGAGAAGCTTTTTCTTTGATCCTACATAGACATATAAACCTTTTTCTCCCATGGTATCCAACCGTGCTTGGATCCATTCATTGTTAGCTTGTAGGAACCAGAATTCACATGCTTTTATCAATTTAGAATAATTGAGCACAATGATTTAATCATGACTTTATGCATAAAAGAATATTTTTTTTCAAATCATCATGTATGCATAAAGAATTAAGCTATTGATCATTGCAATCCCTTTATAAATTTATCAAGTGGATTTTTAAGGGATGTGGAAAATTAATCTCGAATCATTTGCAATGATCATTCCTAAGGTTACAAAATATAAAACCTCAATATATGTTTCAGATAATAGCATAGGAGGTTTTACCATTGTATACCTTTGCCTTAGGTACTTGGAGGATTGACTTTGCTCACCCACTGATTCTTCATTTTTCTTACGGGTGTTGGCAAAGCTCTCTCAAAGGATATAGACTTCCTGAGTCTTCTATTTGATACTTGAGAGATCGTTCTTTTCTTGTTCTCCTCAAGATAGTCGAATGGTACTCTATGGTAGTTTGTTCTTGAGGTGGAACATAGTTCCCTTGCTTGTAACCATTGCTTCTTTTGATTTAGCTTTGTAGTTTTAAGTAATGGATGCTCGAGAGTTCTCCTAGGCGCTATGCTCCTTTTCATTGGTGCATGAGAAACTCTTGGCTTCTTCCTCCTCTTCTCTGTACCTTGATGTCCATTAATATTCAAATAATCCTGTACACATAAAGCACTAGATGGACATTTTGGTACCCACTTATACTTGGGTCCTTGACGGTTAGTATTGGACCTTACATGCCCTTTAGGAACCCAAACAAAATTATTTCTCACATTAGAATTTCTCCTAATATAGCATCTGTGAGAAATATGGCCAGACTTTCCACAATAATTGCAAACAATAGAATGATGCTTATTATGAACTATTTTGCAAGAGTTGTGCTGGTCAAGGGGATTCAATATCAAATGACCCATATTTGTATACTCTTTCTTCCCATATGATTTTCGAGCATGATTGAAAACATTTTTGCTTTTCAAAACAGAATTAGTAATTGGTTGAAAAACAATTTTATGCAGTTGTTCAAAATCATTTTTCTTAACTACACAAGAAGAATTGAAATTGTTTACCAGACGTGCATCTTGAGCTCCAGATAATGATTGATCCCAATCGTCCATGAGCTCTTCCTAGAAATTCTCTTCCTCTTGTTCTTTTGTGTTGACTAGATCATGGAAGTATTCAATGATTTCTCCTTCTTCAATCTCCAGTTGTTCATCAGTAGTAGATATGCAATTTATAATTTCTGATGAACTATCAAAACTATCAACTTCAACACAATTGTTAGAAGCATAAATAGAATCAAGAGTATCCCAAATATCTTTAGCACAAGAGCAAAATTTTATTTTCTCGAAATCATTTTCTGTAAATGCACAATATAAAATTTTCATTGCTCTAATGTTCAACGAAAACATTTTCTTTTCTTTTTCAATCCAATCATTTCTTGGTTTGAAATCAAAACATTTATAAAAACATTCCACATATAAAAATCAGTTGCTTTGATAAAACTAGTCATTCTAGCTTGCCAAAACCAAAAATCAATGTCTTTAAGAAACAGTGGAATGGTGTAATCAAAACCTTCCAAAAACAAGCAACACCCAAAATCAGCCATTGATAACTCTTGAGACGGTTAAGTCCTTTAAACAAGAGCCTAGCTCTGATACCAAATGAAGAACCGGCTGAACCCAAGAGGGGGGGTGAATTGGGTGAAGATTAAAAACTTGACACTTTGAAAATCTTTTCGCGTTTTCTAAATCAACAGTTTGATATTCAAATAAACATATACTGGAAATATAAGAGATAAGGGAAGAGAATATGCAAGCCACTGTGATCATACTCTCATTGACACCTCCTTGAACCACATACGTAATGCTATAGCAAATGACAGGCAAGCGGATGATAAGGAGATACGTGTGCAAATGTTGTAGCATATTGACAGAGATTTGCCATGATTTCCCAAAATACCAGATTAGAAAAAGATTTGCAGTATAATGTAACCTGGGTCGTTTCTCTCAAGGAATTTGCAGTGGGTTTAAATCAGCAACAGCGAAACAGAACAATAACAAATTGGGGGTTTTTGATTTAAACAGATTAAAAATGAAATTAAACTAAAACAGAACGAAATATGCAGATGCAAAAATAGATTAAAACGATCAATCCGATTAAAAATGATTAACCCATAATTGGGATTCCATAACCTTCATCGGACAAAATATAATAACCAAACTCGTGATTGATTCTGGACAAACTGAGATCTCTGCATTTGTCCAGATATTCCCTCGACTAGACGATCATCTAGCATTTGATCGAACACGTGGCGAGCTCGCTGTACGATCGCACAACGCTCTCTCAGAACCCGGTCCGACCTATGTCCTTGGGATATCAATCTAGGTATTAAATCTAATACCCAATCCGCAATTATAATCGGATCCGATTAAAATAAACAGAAACGAATTACGTTACTGACTGAAGCGCATGTCCTCTAGATTCTTGGAACCCTCAATCCATGGGTTAACCACAGAAACTTAGCCAAGCATGGCTAAGCAAAACACAGAAGAAAAGATGAAGAACGCGAAGAACATGAAGAACACTTGAGAGAATTTGAACACTCCTATTTTGATCAACCAAAAGCTAAAAACGTGAATGGGAATATGTTTGTGGTTGCTGCCGCACTTAACCTAAAATGGAAAAATGAAAATGGGGCTCCAATCCAATTCGGGCCCAAAACGAGAAAATAATAAAAAACGGGCTTTAATTACAAATTCAAGCCCAATTAAAATTCCGACTTCGGCTCCAAAATCGACCGCCCTCTTGTCTCAATTTTCCCTTCATGTCTTCATAAGAATTGTATCTCTCGAATCATCTGAAATATGAAACAAAAATGAGGCAAATCCGATTTCTCGTTCAAGAGTTATGGTAGGAATAGTGAAGCAATATAAAACTAGAATTTTATTATTAAAAATGGCTAAAATATAATCAAAGGCCCAAAGCCCAAATAAGTATAAAAGCCATTATTTATTAACTAAAGAGTCCTATATTATTAATCAAGAGATAAAAAGAAGTGTATGAAATATTCAATTATCACATATCGCCCATGAAGAACTGGCTGAACCCAAGAGGGGGGTGAATTGGGTGAAGATTAAAAACTTGACACTTTGAAAATCTTTTCGCGTTTTCTAAATCAACAGTTTGATATTCAAATAAACATATACTGGAAATATAAGAGATAAGGGAAGAGAATATGCAACTGTGATTTATCGGTTCAGCCCAATCCTTGACCTACGTCAGGTCCCCAAGCTCCACTTGAGAATTTCAATCCACTATCCTCTTGTTTAACCGGGCACAAGAGAAGCCTATACACACGCACAAGTTCACCTAGGCCCTTGTGAAGCTGAATCTCTCAATGAGATACTCTTTTCAATCAGTTACACACTCTGTACTCGAAGTTATCCTCTCACTAGGATACACTCCCCTTACAAGTTGTAAATCGATAACCCAATCTCCAAGTCCCACGACTTGAGATTCTTACAATGATTTAATAATCAGAAATGTTCTCTCTAAAAGAGTAAATGAATAAACACTGAATCACAATACAAATGATCTCACTCTCTAAGATGAACTATACAAGCATTGAGAACAGAGAGCGTGTGAGCTAAATTTTGGATTCAGAATATCAGCATTTCGATAGTGCAAGCTCTCATCTCCAACCTCTTCTATCTTGAATGCTTCTCCTTTTATAGTTAGATGCAATTTATGACCGTTGAGCAATTCCTTCAGTTTTGAATATGACCGTTGGCATAAACAAATATAGCCGTTGAAGCTTCTGACGTAATCATCATCTTTTTGCAATCTGATGTTAATCCTTCACATAATCATCGAAACTCATTAACAAACTGATTAAAGATGATTAGGAATAGTAATGAGTAATGGTAAGGATTAATGAAATCACAAACAATGATTTTGAGATTTCGGACAACGGTGATTTTCTGAAGTAGATATGTTAACTCGAGTTATTCCATGTGACTCAAGTTGTTTTAAGTGCCGAGATGCTTTGTTTGAATTCTGACTCAAGTTGTCGTATGTGACTCGAGTTGCGAAACACGAGTTACCCTTCGTGACTCGAGTTATGTTTGAGCGCCAACGTTCTGATTGCTTTCTGTCTGAATTATGACTTAAGTTATCTTGTCTGACTCGAGTTAAACCAGTTCATTCACTTATGCTTGTTAGCATTGTCATTGATCCTCAATCCGAGCTTTTGATCAACTGAAACTTGCTCATAAAGATTATTTGAGAAGCATAGCAAGTAGTAATCAATTGATAACAATAAGATCAGAATTCTCGGAGACGTTGTGAACATTGCTCTGCTACTTTGTTAATTCGAGTTAAAAACTCTTCTCAATATTCATTCTTCTCTGTCTTCCTCTCTGATTGATGTTGACTCAAGTTTCCAGTCCTAACTTGAGTTATCAAAGCCTAGTTAACAACTCATTCCAAACTCATTGTATGTTGAGCGTTCTTGAACCATCTTGAACTGACTGTAACTTTCGAAGGCCATATCTCCATGGTATGAACTCTGTTTTAGTTAGATCAAATTTTTATGGAAATCCCTTTGAGTCTACTTTCATATGCCACCAATTTCAGCTCAATCCGATTTGTAGTTTGTGAGATACACTCAAAACATCAAAGCTATGTCTGCACTGTGGCGTGAATTGTAATTTCAACTTCCACATTTAATATATCCTTGATCTCAACTCCTTTGGGCTTGGATTTTATATCAAAATGACTCATTGGGAGTCTAGTTGCATATGCCACTGATTTCACCTCAATCCGATCTCTGGTTTGGGAGATATCATCGCAATACCAGACCTCGCTCAGCTGAAACGTGAAACAGAGGTGAACAGAGTTGCTAAAATACACCTTGACTTGAGGTATTAGTGATAACTCGAGTTACACAACTCGAGTTACTCATACATGACTCTAGTTAACTCACTCCAGAAGAGGGAAAACATTGTAGCAACTTATTAACTCGAGTTATTTAGTTTCCAACTCGAGTTAACTCGTCCTGAATCATATTTTTGCTTGTTTTAACTTCAAATTGAGTCATTCCAACTTCCATTTGATCGTGGAGACTTCTAGAATCAATCTTAGAACTTGTATAATGATATTCTTATTCCATGCATCAAGTTCTTCCATCTTCTATCTCCCATCTTGATCATTTTTCGCCATTTAACTTGGATTCATCATTCTCTGCAAGTTCTACCTTCTTCAATATCTCTTCTTCTTGAACTTGACATTTTCTCCAATTTCTTCTTTTTGTAATCTCTTATCTCCTTCTTGATCTATAATTCAACTTGGACTAATCTACATTAAATACAGCAGTTAGTCAATGTAGTAGATAACTATGTTACTCAATCTTTTTGCTTTTAATAATGGCATCTATATAAGACATCATCAAAACTAATCATATCTAACAGCCCATAACGCCAAAGTCGTAACAAGGTGATGCCCAAAAAAAAAAGAGTTTCAGGTCAACAGAATAACGCACCACAGAAAGAAGAGGGCATGAGACGACACAGTATTATGACTATATGGTGAAAAGACTAATCTAGCACCTTGCTATAGCATAGTTCTTCCTTTGCATAAAACACCCATACACTGCCACTCCACTCATTACAACCTGAAAAGTCCTTACGATGTAGTTTAGTTTAGCCACTAGGACACAACCCTAGAAATTTTACAAACTTATAGAACTTCGGGGCTAGAAAGGTAGAGAGAAACAAATCCCCCATGTGTGAGAGCAAAACAAGACACCTTACCCGAGAGTCTCTTGATACTCTCTTGCTAGATCAATGCTCTGCACGATGTCACCAGTGCTGGGTAGTGGGATTGTTTACACAAGAAAGCTGAACATAAAACAGAAATAGGACACCAGGTCTTTAGGACAAGTGCGTAAGCTGTGAGGTTGAGCTCTATACTTTTTCTCTTTGTTTTGCTCAGGAATGCAAAAAGCTAAGTGTGGGGGAATTTGATGAGTGATAATTGTGCCATGTTTTCCCTATGTGCTTTCACAATTTTGAAAGCTAAATCTGACCTTTATTAGTCTTATCTGATAGAATACTTTAGAATTCATACACATAAGGAAATAAAGGATGGATCTAATAAATTGCTGCATTCATATCATTATCTTACGCATGAGCATAAGAAAAGGACCACTTTATGGTTTTGTAGTGAAAGCGCATAAGGAAGATGATACATTGCTATAGCATAGTAAATGTCTGCGTCTCTGCCAGCAATACAATGCGACCATTGTGCTATAGCATCGTAAATGATGTAGACTTATGCACAAAGTTATGCTAACCTTTCCTCTTGACTTTTTAGGAAATTAAGACAGGTCATCCAGGCGCATGTGAAGAAGGTGACTGAATCATACCAAATCTAGAAGATGCAGAACAATCGAAAGAAATATCTGAAGAATCCCGCAATATTAATAGAAAGATCAATCAACCGAAATAAGGATCTTGGACCTGACAGATTTGGAAGGCCCAACTCACTAGACGTGCAGCTAAGGAAACCTAACTATAAAAGGAAAGCACGACAAAGGCAAAGGGAGGGCGAAAGCCGCGAGAGTATGCAGTCAACTAATTCTTATCTGACTGAAACTCACGTTGAGAATTGGGAGAGAAGATAGGTCGAGTGTACAGTAGATCAAACCGAGTTTTTCCCTGGAGGAAGACATATCGTAGAAGATGTGGAGACGTCACGTGACAGGACGCCTCTTACGTCGTCAACCTTTTAATGAGCTCCTTGCTTCATTAGTAGTTTATTTTCGTAGTTTGTTATGGGTTGTTCTATAGTACTCTACATCATGTGTCCCTGATCAATCATGAACTAAATTCCTCTTAGCTGAGTAAGGACGAATTCCTAAGTTGTAGAATGAACCTAGTTTGTTAGTTCTTCATTTAATAAATCGAGTTTGTTTAACAGTGTTTTAACTCATAATCGATTAGCGGATGTTAAGGGTTTTCTTAGTGGTCTTGATAGCCTGGAAGGGAGTCATGATTAAACTTTTGTTAAACAGTGTTTGCTGGGCGAACCCATGCACGATTCGTCCTAAATTGTAGATGTCGGGGATAGATTTACTGCTCATAACCAGAACACTTAGAGCTAATTAGATAGTCTAAACTGGAAATCACCATAGGGATGTGGGAGAGTAAGGTGAGGATTATATTTACAGGATTGTGGAAGCATTTGTATAAGATAGTAGTGGGATAACTGTTGGAAATTATGTACTAGGAGCAAATCATTGTACTTTAAACACAATTGTTATTTAAAGTATTTCTCCTTGTTGTTATCATATTATTTACATGTTTATTATGATGACTATATCCTTGGATGTATCATAAAGATTATCCTAAATGTCCCTGCTCAATCATCTATGCTGGAGTAAAGATGAAATAAGACTAGTATGACTTTGATGAGGTTTAAAGATACGAATCAAAGTCATAGGCAATTGTAAGAGTACAAGGTGCCGGACCGACCCACTATGAGAAAGCTGCATGGATTAAGTCATATGCTTATCTCATGTATAACCACATCACAATGCCCTTTGACTTGAGATCATCATGGATTCCTACATGAGAGTCGCTGATCTTTGACCTAGTCAAAAGTCACCTTTGTCCGGGTGATGATAAAGGCTTCGATCAGGATTAGTGTTTTCATGCAAAGGAATGTGAATGGTCAAAATAGGATTTGTCCCTTACATTTGTAAAGAGATATTACTGGGCCCCTCGATGAGTGAGTCTGAGAAATGTATGGTGATACTATGATGGAAAGGAATTTCCATTTCAATTGTTAGACTACTCTAGAATCGAGAAAGTAATGGTCAAAGAATAGGAGGATGACACTATCCAGACTTCATCCTTGACCAAATTATCGCATGACAAAAGGGACGTGCCTGGTTGTATGATAGGTTATATTGTATCATCGATCCTCACATGATGGGACGTGTCTTGCTAGAGGCCGCTTGCAACTTGTGGACTGGTACAATATTGGCCCGCTGCCAATATCATGTGGGCCTGCAGGGTCGCTCACAAGAATAACCCAACACGAGCAATAATCTCCAGATTCATTGAATCTTAGATATGTCTAACATTTAATGAATATAACATTTAATCTAGGATGGATATATATATAATATGTAATTTAAAAAATAATCTTATTATTATTTATATAGATAATAATATTATTATATAGTATTTAATTTATTTGATAAATTAAATAACTAAAACAAATAGAGAGATCGTATCTCAGATTTAATTTTCAAATAGAGATATCATATCTCAGATTTAATTTGAATTAAGATATAGTATCTCATATCTATTTATTAATTTATAAAGATAAATTAAATCGGTGGGCTTTTAATTCGGATTAAATAAATAGATTAGATTAGATCTGTTGGACAAATTTAATTAATATTATTTTAATCCAAATTCGAATTCAAGATTAATTTTGAATATTTTAATACGGCCCTCTAGGGTTTTAGAAACCATATAAGATAATGATCAAGTCGTATTAAAATAGGAGGAGCCGCGAAAGAGAAACCCTAGAGAAAGAAAAGAGATGTAAGACATTGAAGGTGCTAGAATGCTGCCGTTAGTATTGGAGTTATGTTCGATGTGGATATCGGTAGAGGGAGTGGATTCGCTCAATTGGCTCTTGTTGATCGAACAAGACACACACGCATACAAAAGGTACATTTCTGACTAATTCGATTTCAACACCATTGATAGATCCTCCTATGAGATTCGTAATTTATTGGATAAATTTCCTTCCACTGCGTGTACAAATCCCTACAATAACTAGATAACAATGAGAAAGGTGACTATACTATTGCATTGTGGAAGCTGTGCAGCATAATTGCTATAACAATGCATTTTAGTCAGACTGGGGGATTGACACGACTTAGGATGAAATCTAAGCTTAGCCTACTGTTAAACTGATACCTTCCTTTGACTTCTGATCACTCACTTAATTCTTATTCTTAGTGATAGCAAAAACAATCAACAACAATATTACTTCTTCACACCTCTCATTAGAAACTGATATCATATGTGGTGTCACAGTCTCTGTAGAACAATACCCTATTCACTCTGCATTACTTGTTCGACTGGTTCAAGTGCCATAACGGAATTCGACCAACAATATGCCTTATCCAAAATAAGTATCAAAGATAAACATATCTGAATACAAATTAATCCATAGAAGCTAAAAGATCATTGATAAAACTTTAGCGAAAAGAAGCTAAACAAACACTGACATACTATTTTTCATCACAAGAATCCAAAATATGCAATTGGATCATCCAAAAGCTAACAGGCCAGTTCCAATTTTAACCTCATCTGCCAAAATCTCTTCCAAGAAGAAACAAACATACTTAGATCTAGCCAAAATTGAACTAATAATGATAAATAAATGAAACAAAAAACAAAAATCAACGACTAGCTCATTATCTCACTTTCTTCAAATAAAGATAAAAGCAATAAGTGCAGAAATGTGAAGTTAACCTTGGAAGGAGAGGGTTCTACTTGTCCATAGAATAAACCATCAGACCAGCAGAGCCAAGATTGACGGAGACAGGATCAGAGTGCGTGAAGGCGAAGTGCTTAGTGAGGAAGTTGTCTTTCAATTTTTTCAAAGCAAAATAGAGAACAAAGAGTATCCAATCTCAATAATAGAGGACGACCAAGCAGTCAGATATGGAGAAAATTGCAAGAAGATGAACAAATAAGAGAGGTAGAGATCGATGAAGCTTGGGTACGAGGAGCAAGATCTAGATCTGAAATCATTGTTGATGACCCAGATCTAACAACGTCGGATCTGAAAAAGGTCGTTCACCTTGTCGTTAGATGCGAAATCATTCTCCTTTCAATTTCAGCCTCTCACCAGTCATCATTCTTCGTCGCCATCTTCCTCAGCTCTTGCTAGTCGCCAGTCACCGTTGCTCTCAGTCTAAGAGTTGAGCGCTCGAGTCCTTTGATCCTTCTTCCTAGATAATGAGCACAATTAGAGAGCCAAATTAGTATTCCTTGTAAAATTGGTGACAAAATGTTTATTCCCTTGCAAAGTTGCGACATAATTTTGATTCCATAGCAAAATGTTTTACAATGGAATCATTATTTCGTCGCAACTTTGCGACGGAATCAAAATTGTGTCGCAATTTCAGTCTTTTATACTAGTGAGTTTTGCGACGGAATTTGTTTATTTGTCGCAAATTACAGCAGAATTTATTTTTCGTTGCAAAATTTGCGGATTTGTTTTTCCGTGGAAAATGGGGATTTTTTTTTGTGCAACGGAATTTGTTTTTCCTTCGCAAATTGCGATGGATATGTTTTTCTGTGGCAAATTGCGACAGAATTTGTTTTTCGTCGCAAATTGCGACGGTTTTTTTTCCCTCACAAAGTCCGTTGCTATTTTGGTATTTTCTAGTATTGTAAGCTCTTTTACAATTTTTCTAAACTCAGAATGCAATTCATTATATTTAGAAAGTAGCTCATCATAAGATGGTTCAGAATCATATACCTCTTTGCTTTCACGTTCCTCTTCAGCTATGAGACATATGTTAGCAACTTTTCATCCTTGCTTTCTTCATCAGATGAACTATCTCCCTAAATGGCTAATACATATGCTTTCTTTTTGAAGTTGTTGTATCTTTTCTTTTCCTTATCCTTGCCCTTTAGTTGTGGACATTCTGATTTGATATGTTTTGGTTTCTCGCATTCATAGCAAATGATTTGATCAGTCCTTGAACTCTCATATGCTACTTTGGCCTCCTTTTTGAAATCTCCAGAAGCCTTGGTCCTGTTTGTAAAACCTTTGGAACCTTCGAACAAACATGTCGAGCTCAATTTTATCTTCATCTTCATCTTCCTCCTTGACTTCTTTATCTTTTGTGGCGTTGAATGCAACTCTGTTAGCTTTGCTATTGATCTCATAGAGACCTTTCTTGAATTTCATCCTTCCTTCGTAATCAAAAAGACTTCCAAATAGACCTGCTGCTAATTTCATTGATTCACCTCTGGCTTCTTCAATGGTAGTGACTTTCGCTTCCCATTCCTTTGTGAGAATGTTTAGAATTTTCCTCACTTGGGAAGTTTGATCGTAAGTCTTTCCTAAAGCTGCCAATTGATTTATTAGGTGGGTAAATCTGAGTTCAAACTAAACAATAGATTCTTCGGACTTCATACAAAGCAAGTCATATTTAGTCATTAGAGTGTTGATCATATTTTCCTTTATCCCAAAGGTACCTTCATGGGCTATCTCCAGAGTTTGCCACATTTCCTTCATCGATGATAGATTGAAGATTCTAAAGTATTCCTTCTGGCTTAGTGTACTCTGAATCATCAAAATAGCCATGATGAAGACTCTAAATTTAGCCTTTCAGAAAGAATAATGTTCACCACTGAAGCTAGGAGGTCTGTTGATAAATGCACCATCGGGTAGTATTCCTTCCATGGATTCTTCTCAGGATGTTAAGCCTGTAAGGAGAAGACTTTTCTTAAATACCAAATGTCAACTTGAATCAAAAAGTCCATATCTTATTACAAGTGTTTGTTATCATCAAAACATTTAATCTGAGAACTAACAAGCTCTTCATGTATTGCTCAAAAGGGTACATCCACTTTAGATAAATTGGGCCATATAGTCATGAACTATTAAATGCACCAATATATCAAAAAATGCAGGAGCAAAATGCAACTCTAGTTGGGATAGAATAATATAACCCTCATTTTCCAATTCGCCTAACTTTTCAATGTCAATAACTTTGCTACAAATATCATTAAAAAATATGCATAACCTTGTTATTCTGCTTCACACATCATCTTTCATAATGCCTCTAATAGATACTAGTAATAGTTATTTTTTCAATACATGGGACTTCATTCCTACTAACTTCACATCTTCTATTGAGACAAGCCTTCTCACATTAGAAGAATACACTTGTAGCACCTTAATGCCATGCAAACATCCACACAAACTTTTTTTCTCGTCTGTTGACAATGTATGCGCTCCTGGCTCCATTTACGCTCTTTTAGCATCATCTCTTCTCTTATTCCCATTTCAACCAAGTCTAGTCTCGCGATAATTCCATCTTTAGTTTCCCTAGTATGTGCAAAAGTGTACCAAGAAGGCTATCACATACATTTTTCTCCACATGCATAACATAAATACTGTGCCTCATATCAAGACCGTGCAAAATGAAAGATGAAAGAAAATTGACATCTTCTTCTTACCTGCATTCTTTTGATTCTTTCCAAATGTGACATTGATTCTTTCCACCCGACTATAAACCTCCTTTCCAGTTGATGCCTTTGGAGCCATTCCATTCTTTGGAAAACTGTTAAAAGTCTTTTTTCTTTCGTGCTTAAGTTGATGGAAGTGTGTGATTGCTTCATATATTATGTTGGACATGCTTTATGGCCGTTAACACTATACCTTGACAAGTTTCCGAATGCAGGAAAGTCATTATACATCAAAGACATCGACGCCATCCTCCCAAAACTTCTTTAAGTCCCTTATCAAAGGTGCCAAGTAGACATTGATATCGTTCCCTAGTTGTTTTGGTTCTGAAATCATCATAAAAAGCATCATATAATTGTGTTTCATACACAACTAATGAGGCAAGTGGTAAATTACCATGAGAACTAGCCATGAACTATGTGCACTACTAAGAATACCATAAGGATTGATTATATCTGTGTAAAGCCCAAGCCAAATGTTTCTTGGCTCATTGCCAAATCTGAGAAATATTTCATCTATTTTGTTCCATTATGGAGAATCAGTGTCAAAGGTATCTTCCATAACATATTCTCTCATCAAAATGCCATCTCAACTTCTTTGCTTCTTTCGCATTAGCAAACATTCGCTAAAACCACGCTATAATTAGAAGATACCAAAAAACCTTTAAAGATTTCCTTTTAGTTGTCTTGTCACCGTAGCCACCATCTTTCTTCACTTTGCATCATAAAGTTTTACATTTTGGACACTCAATTAGTCCTTCTTACTCCTTTTTGTACAATATGTAGTCATTAGGTCAAGCATGTATCGTACTCCATACCCATCATAGATATATTTTCTTGGCCTCATACATACATTTGGAAGTACATTATCCTTTGGAAAAAATATCACACAACAATTCAAGAAACAATGTGAAACTATTATCGATCCACCCATAAGTTGCCTTTAAGTTGAGCAAATGCAAAATACCTGACAAGTTGTATCCTTAATACACATAGAGTACAAAGGTGTCTCTGCATCACTCTGCTCTCTGTCATATACATGCAATTGTACAAAAAGATTCTACCTTAACATCATGAATCATTTTCTCCATTGTATCATCATCTACGACATCCAAAACTTCCTTCTCGTGGGACACACAAGCAGTTACTTCCTCAGCATGCCATATCCACCTTGTATACCTCTTACAAAGTAAGTGATCTCTTATATCATCAATATCCTGCCTACTCTCATTTAAACACTTGACACAAAGACAAAATACTTCCCATTTTTATTGGGTGCATTCATTTTAGTAAATTCAATAAACTCTTCCATCTCATTCTCATATTCTTTGCTAGGTCTCAATACATTCATTCAACTGTAATCCATTTTATTACCACCTAATCCATTTCCAACAATACTCAAATTTAGAATAATTGTTATTAAAACTTGTGAATATGGGTGAAGGAAGGGGATGCCTTACTCATTTCTTAAAAATTTCAGCAACATTTCCCCTTAAAAGTAAGACATCCAAAAATTTCAACAACAACTCAATTCAATTTAATTTAAACAAAACTAACTGAAGTAATTCAATATAATATCAATAATTTAATCCAGCAATTTCATCAATTCAAGTTTATAATGCCTTAATAGCTCAACCAATGCAAACTACCTATGTATAACCATAAATTTAGAGCTTTTGTTATTGCTCTTTTTCCTCACAAACATGTAATCATGGGGAAAAAATAAAAAAGTAGGAGGTTGTAAAGTTCTTACCTTGATGATAACTTTGGCATAAAAGAGCACTGAAGGATAAGGTAGCGACAACTCTGGCGATGAGGAGAGCGAAGGTCAAACACGATGCTAGAGGTCGCGTCTAGGTTAGGGGAGGGGGCCGAACGATGTGATTGGAAGTCAGAAAAAGGAGAAAGAGGCAAAGGCACAAGAGAGGATGAAAGGTGATAGCTTGGACGGCAACAACTCTAACAGAGAGGATGGCGACAGTCAGAGAAGAGGTTGGAGGTCCGCTGGGGTCAAAGAGGGGTTGGACGATGTGCTTGCATGTCGGAGAAGGAGAAAGAGGCGGAGGCAGGAGATAGATCGAAGGAGAAAGAGTTAGAGGTGTGAGAGAGTACGAGAGGCACGTGTCTAGTGCCAATCGAAAAAGATGAAAAAGTGAACTTTTCAATGACTGTTTCTTAAAAACCAATCGTTGAAATTAAAATTTTAATGATTAGCTATAAAAAAAAGGTTAAAAAAATAATCGTTGAAAGTCTGTTATGTAGAAACAATCATTTAAAAATAAGCCGAAATTTTGAAAATGCAATCGCCACTATAATATCCTGAATTTTGGATCCTAAGAATTGAGAATAAGCCTAAACTAGGAGGACGACTAATCCCGGTTTGGGTAGAGTCCGAAGAATGACGAGAGATAGGAAGCGTCTCAGGGACTAAGTAACTCGACTATATGGGTCAGTGGACCTAGTATATATAAGCCGTGGAACTAAAGTGCCAATAGAAAAGGACACAGAGGATCTATATAGTGTTAATCAGTTAGTAAAAATGTCATTTAGCTATGTCCTAAGATATGGGACAATTAGCTCAGCAAAAATGTGCTAAAATAGATGAGTACATGACATTTCCTGAACTAGGAAGGGATTCCTACGTTTTTGGACTGGAAGAGGAAAAGTCAGTGTAATCATTACATAGGGACACGTGTCACCACATGGTTAAAAGAGGAAAAGCAAGGGTAGAAAAGTCAATTCCTTACCCTTTAAGGAGTCAATTTCATCCACGTGAGGAGAGAGAAGGAAAATCAGATGATTTTATCTATACTTAGGCCCAAACATAAAGTACAGGTCCCACAGGAGGTTAACCCGTAGAAAGGGGACCGATAGAGGCCAATTAAGGGCTTCTTTTTTGGATTAAATGGAACAAATATGGGGCCATATGAGGGTCCAAAATGGCACCACATACTAAGAATATATCAGGGAAAAGATCAAGAAAACTTGAAGAAAGGTGGAAAAGGGAGCACCCTTTTTAACCAACGGTGCACTACAAGGACCAGTGGGTAAAAGGGTGAACTGGAAAAATTGAATAAAGGGATAAGGGTCTTAAATGCCATGGAAGTTTTCACTCAGGAGCACTAGTAAGACGGAAGTTTTTTTTGGACCAAAAATGCGACGGAAGTTTACAAAACGTAGCAATTTTGCCCCTCCATTAATTTTGACCGTTAAGTTTAACTGAGTGCACACATGGCATGCCACCTCATCACACGTGGCATGCCACCTCATCAATCAAAAGAGTTAAGTATCATTTTTGCCCCAGAAGTTTTCACTAAAGAGCAATTTTGCCCGGAAGTTTTCACTTAGGAGCAATTTTGCCCCGGAAGTTTACAAAACGTAGCAATTTTAACCTTTTGTCCCCCAATATTAAATTTGACTATTAAATCAGTTAAAGACCACACATGTCATGACTTGAAAAGGTTGAACTTGGAGTCAGAGAAGGAGATCCTTGAGATGTTGAGCTCAAGGTGGCCAGAATTTGTGAAGTCGAACTGGTCAAAAGGATTGAAAGGTCTGTCGCAAAACCCAGAGGAAGTGATAAGCAAAAATTATGCCATGTTTTCCCTTATTTCATGACTGAATTGTTTGGTAAATGAAAGCTTAACTGCAAACAATCCAAGCAAAAAGGCATATATTCATGATATAGGGAACTGAAGGATAGAAACCATTTGCATCCTAAACATGTGCTAAGAAAGGAGCAAGTTACGTTGTTTTTAAAGAACGTATAGCAAAGCTGATACTATGCTATAGCATTCTGACCGCAACTCAAAATGCAATTAAAAGCATCACGAAAGCTATAGCAAAGTAAAGGAAGCAATGCTATGCGGCATATTTTCTGACCTTTTTATCTAGCTAATTTCAGGGATAATAATGAAGGTCGAGAACGACAGGTAGATTGCTGACATAATAAAATAGAAGATGCGGAGGATCAAAACTGAAAGATTTGAAGAATCCCGCAGGATCAGCAGAATCAAACTATGATAGTCAGAAGATGCGATAGATCTCGACAGATTTGGAAAGCCTAGCTCGCTGGAACTTGCGTCACAAGAAAGTCTGAATATAAAAGGAAACAGCAAGTCAACCCTAGAGGGGAGTCGCACAGAGCCAAAACGAGAATTCACATTCGGCGGACTCAAAAGAAGAGTGAGAGATTTCACAAGCACGAGAATTCCGGAGAACCCAAAGATCCTTCCTGCGGTAAGACGGAGAGAAGAAGACGTGGAGTGGTGACGTGACAGGGCTTCTTCCACGCCGTCAGAATTTCGTCAAGCTTTCTGTTTTTCTTTTATTTTAGTATTTAAATCATGGTTCATTCTGTTACTATCTGTTTTGTGTTTCCCTCGTCAGTCATGAACTAATTTTCCTATGGCTTAATGAGGATGAATTCTTAAGTGTTAAATGAACCCAGTTGCAAGTTCTTAATTTAATAGATTCGGTTTGCTTATCAGTGAATTAATTACTAGTTGATTAGTGGAAGCTAAGGGCTAGATTTGTGGCCTCGGCTTAATGGCAAGGAGTCGAGGTTAGACCTCTGAGAAACAGTGTTTGCTAGGCAGCCGGTGCAAGGCTTGACCTATTTTATTGTAGGCTTCAGGAATGGGTCTACCTCTCATAACCATGACACCCTGTGTTTAATGCAGATTTAACTAGAAAGTTGCCATAGGAATATGGAAGGAGTATAGTTAGTATCATATGTATCGGACGCGGAAGCTTCGATAGATTATAGTAGTGGGTTAACCGAATAGCGCCTGTAGTTAGTAGCTATGTTGTAGCATTGCGGAAGGCATGCGGTATGGATGCTATAGCAATGGGTAGAGCAACTGGGGGATTGATGCACTTAAGGGTGATTCCGAGTTCAGCCTAACTTCTCACTGATATCTTCTTAAAACTTACTCTGTTTATTTTCTATTATTAGTATAAATACAAAAACCTCTCAAACCAATTATATTTACTTTCTGTTTGCGCAACTATCATAGCAATCGAGCGTCACTCTTTGATATCTCAGTCTCTGTGGGACGATACTCTACTTAAACTTTATTACTTGTTCGACTGGTTCACTTGCCATCAAGGAAATCGACCAACAGGAAGCATCACCTATGATTTAAGAAAATGATCAGTCTATACAAACGTAAATATTATCACTGTTGATTTGTTTTACTAAACCAACTTTTGGAACAATTCATTTCTCGTTTTTCGTTTCATTTTCTTAGATCATAAGTGATGTTTCATCTGGGTTTTGCGACACACCTTTCAGTCCCTTTGACCAGTTCGGCTTCACAAATTCTGGCCGCTTTGAGCTCAACATCTCAAGGATCTCCTTCTCTGACTCCAAGTTTGAAAGGTCTAGCACAAGGTTAAGTCAGGTAATGAGGCCTGCATAACCAAGCACTGAGAAAATAGATCAGTGGATCCTGTGTTTTGAAATTCTATACTTGGGTACAAGTTGAATGAGATTAGGGTGCATGCTAGTAAGCATGTATAGAAAAGGAATAGACTAGAAGTCTAGATAATCTTTCAAGATTTTACTATCAAATTTCGAGGGCGAAATTTTATTTAACGGCGGGAGAAATGTAATACCCTAAAATTCTCACTTATTATAAGTATCATATTTTAACAAATAATACCTATTGAAAATAGGTGAATATGTGGTCTCAAACCTTAAAAGCTTATTGATTAAGTAATTTCTTCTTGAAATTAAATAAGCTAAAGACCAAATATTCTAATTTCTTGTAGAGATCATAAAACATCATAAAATTATCATAATTAAGCATAGTCTTAATTAAATCATGAGAGGCAATTAAATGACATAGAAATACTTATTCCAATTAGAGAAAATTACCAACAACTATTGGGCAATTAAATTGGCAATAATTAAAGTAATTATGTTAATTTTCGTAATTAATTAATAATTAAATTTAAAAGTCATAATTAAGGAATATATGAGATTAATTAGTAATCAAAGGCTAATAAAAACCCAAGATTTGCATAAAGAGAATTTCTAATGATCATAATTAATATAGTAACCTATCAATTAAGCCCTATAACATCTAAAAACACTATCTTAAGAGATATTAGCCAAGATTAAATTAATCTTCCCTATTTTAATATAAGTGGTGAATTTATGCTTAATTAGGGGAAAAAGATTACACAAATATTAAATCCTAAGAGCACATAATATATGAACAAATATCATCAATAGTAGTAGGATTTTTCCAACACAAATTAGAGGCTTGGATTAAATCTCATAAAGCTAAATCCTAAGGCCTTAATTAACCCTCATAAAGTGTAATCCATGTGAATTAATTATCAACCAATGAGAGAATTCTTTCTAGATGATTATGAAGTAATTAAAACACAAAATTTGAAGAGAAAAGAGGGAGTATACACGGTTCTAACTAGCTTGAAGAAGAAGAATTGAATTGTCAAATAAACATGCACATGGGTTCACATGGGGCATTTATTGTGGAAGACTTTGGGGCTAATTGGAGAGAGGGGGTGGTTTCTAGAGGTGTTGTGTGTGTGTGAGAGAGAGTTGTGAGTGATGTGAGCCTAGTGAAGGAGAGAGAAAAATGTGTAAATTCATTAATGGTGAGTTAAAAACCATTAGGATAAATTTAAGACACAAGTAAATGAGAATCTATAGAAAATAAATTGTATCTTGAGAAGCTTTGATCATAGATCAAATATAAGGATTTATTATGAACAAGCATATTTTAAGCTTGGATTAGGTTATCTTCAAAATCTTTTCCCCAACTTTTGCAAGTAATCTTAAAATGATTAAAGGGTTATTCGAGGCTTCTAATGAAGCCATGATTGTTGAGATTAGAGAATTAAAGAAGAAAACTTGAATAAACTACAAGATAACCCCCAAGTATATTTTTGTTTAGTTGTTAACCAAACTACCATTTTTCACCTAGTTACATGAACACTTGGTGTAACAAAAAATTGAAACAAACAAACTAAAAGAGCTAGGGGGGACAGTTTTGAGGCATAAAAGATGAGGAAGGAAAAGAAAATAGGCTTAATCCAATATAATGTAATTTGAAATCCACCAATAGGAAAAATCAAGAGAAATGCTTTTAAATTAAATTGAAACTTCTTCATTAAGTATGGGTCCAATGGTTAAGATTAAAACTTCTTAACTAAGTTTAGATCCTATGGCTCAAAAGCAAGAAGAGGCAAGTTCCATTTAACTACCAAAATGCCACACCAATTTACTATAAATAGGAGCTTAGGTTCTTCATATTCTTCACACCAAACTCAACCAAAGTAGATGAGTTTTAGAGAAGTAAGAGTAGAGAGAAAATCATAGTGTGAAGCAAGAAGGTGGAGGAATTTCTTCAAGAGGTAAGCAAGCTCTTAAGTTCTAGTCTTTAGTTTTGAAGTTCTTGAAGTTCTAGTTTAAGTTCATAGTTTAAATGTTGTTTTGATCTTTAATCTTCCAATATATTGTTGTTATCATGTTTTTATGGTTAAATATGGTTTTATTTCGAAAAATGGATGGAGAAAATGATATAGCAAAATTATTGGAAGATTAGGATCAAAATAGCGAAACTCTGGCGAAATTTTGTCGGTTATCGATTTCTGGAGTCAAAGGTAAAAATGCAAGTATTTTATGTTGAAGATGATGTTCTAAAATTCTGGGAAAATTCATAGTTAAAGTAGACATATAGAGCATTTCAAATATACCTAGAGTGTTTCGTTTTGAGTTCTGTGCTAGGAGATAAAAAATCTCAAATTTGGGCTATGTTTTCTGGAATGTTTCTGGGCAGAGGATGATCACGTGAAAACTGGGACTTTTTCTGAAAATCTGGGCAAGAACCAGTATTTTTCCTCAAAATTAGACATCCTAAGGATTCCAAGGAATTTTACGGATCCCCGTTTCGATTTTCGTAGATTTAATTATGATTTTTCAAAGTTAATCGAAAATTCTGCCCAGAAATTCAGTATTGCGTTTTTTTAGAAAATGTAAAGGCAAAATTGTAATTATGAATACACCAAAGGTAGAAATGTCAAAATGGGTGGAAATATCCTTTTTGATATTATTTTAAGAGATAGAATATTAGTTGTGATATTATGGGAAAAAGGAATAATCTGACGATAACATATAGGATATCCGGGAAAGCCGGAGTCGGATCAAAAGTCAGGCAAGTTGACCAATACGCGGTGAAAGGTACGTACGCGTACTGTAACACTAACTCTCATGCTTATTGTATACTTATATGTGATAGATACTTTCATAAAGTCATGAACGGGACTCTGTCTTGGGTCATGCACTGTGACTAAGTTTGTGAGGCTTAGATCACTGCATATACATTCAACTTTATACACGGGTTATGGTTTTGATAATGCCGTTAGAATTTTCCTAGCGCTGAGGACACGATAGGCCATCGTGGCACGGTGAGGTGCAGACGACTATACATGGATTTGTATAGATAACTTTAAATGTGATATGTATTGTTGATATATTAATCTTACATCTGATGTGTGCTTATGTGTTGATTATTGCTGTAATATCTGTCATACATATATTGTTTACATAAGCATGAGGTTAACCGTTACCTGAGGTCCAATAGGCATTGGACCTCAGTCTTAAACTAATAGTTCAGGAAAGGATCAAGTATCATAGAAGGCACCGGTAGATGGAGCCATAAAAAAGACGCCTCGCGGACGTAGTGAGGAGGCACCGGTCAAAGCAAAAAGGAAAGGTTAATGAGAGCCTTCCTTCCGGCATGAAACTGATGGGGTTACTTCAAACCATTTGGTGCTTAAACTAGAAAGGGTCGGTCTATGTGGTTGATCAATCGCCATCGTGAATTCGGGGAGACTCCCACTAGACTTTACCCAACCCGGCCAAATGGGTTGATTTAACCGTGTTAGGGTCTATGCCCCAAGTCGAAATAGCTTGGTCCGAAAATGTATAGTTACAATGTAAATTGCGAATTATATAAGTCTTGTATCACATGAATATTCCTTCGGAAATTTTTAATATACCAAGATACGTCGGCATCGCATATGCCCGAGTATTTTATATCGATTACTCGTTGTTCAAATTTTTAGTACATGCTCTCCGTTTCCGCAACAATACGAAATGTAGCACCTCAAACTTTGCCGAATTTTTATAAAACCACGTGTCACCAGCACGATTTATGATACAGAACTTGGGGTGTTACATGTTTAGAGGACATTAAATAAAGATTTGAACAAAAGCAAAAAAGCAATGTCAGAACATTAAATGCAAAGTCCAGAAACTTGCATCCTTTTGTACCATCATTCTCTACACGTTGCAAAGGGATTAATGTCTCGCTTTCCCTAAGCAAAGAGCTGCTCTTCCAACGGATATATTACAAGGAAAGTCAACACTAATCCTCTGGACAAAAGAAATTAACTGAAGCGTAGAGAGAGAAGACACCAAAGTGCCTCCAACAGCTAGTTTAATGCTTCAACGGTTATAATGGAGTTAGCAACGGTTACTTAATGCTCTCTTAGTATAAATAGAGTAGCATTCAATTCTTCTCAACAACACACCTGCTGAAAACGAATTACAATCAAGTTTTACAACTACTTTTTCAGTTTTCACTTGTAAAGTATCTTCTGATACATCAAGCTTCAGTGTTTATCATTATCTACTCTTAGAGAGAGTTCACTGATTGTAAATCATTTATTGTAAAGAATCTCAAGTCTGGGACTTGGAGATTGAGATATTGATTGCAACTTGTAAGGGGGAGTAAGTTCTAGTGAGAGAATTACTCTTGAGTTACGCAGTATGTAATCAATCGTGATAGTGAAATCCCAGTGTCTCGGGATTTGGACGTAGGTCAAGAAATTGGACCGAACCAGTATACGTTTCTTGTGTCTTGCTATTCTTCTCTATCATTTGTCCAGCTCTGTTTTAGTGTTCGAAAACAGAGCAATTTCGAAAGAATTTTAAAATCCCCAATTCACACCCCCCCTCTTGGTGATTAAGCTCTACTTTCAGCCGAAAACATCGAAAACCTAAGAAATAGTTTGCTGCCAACTTCTGGAATTTCTGGGCAGCAAAGCTTCAACGCTGTTTTAAAAATAGTAAATGAAGTCCAATTGCTCTGAACTTTTATAGGCATAAAGTAGACTTCCTGAGATTCATTTCGATATAAAATTAGACACCTTTTTGATGATTCATCTAGGAGAAATTAATTTTTGAAAAGTGCTTTGGAAGATACAGGATTGTTCTGACCAAAGGATAAACTTTGAGTTAGACGAAAACATATGAACCCTTTTGGACTTTGAAAGTATTTTTCCTATAAACTATACATCTTAAGGGTTCAGATGGAACCAATTTCATGTCAATTGGATGTTTGTGGAATTTATTAAAAATGTTTGAATTTGGGTCAGATTCACTGGAATGTTTGGAAAATTCTGCCTAGGGCTCGGACTTTATGAAGAATGTAAGGGTATTTTTGGAAATACCAAAAATGAGGTATTTTGGTGTTGTTTAGGGTTAAGGCATATTTGCAAAGGCTATCAGGCGTGATAAAACCCTAAGTCAGTACACACCCCACAGGTAGTAACTGTTTACTCAAGTACTTTTATGTATTTGTTGTATGTTTAGTTGCCATGTATGTTTGTTTTGCCAAATATGCATACAAAGCATGTTAGAGTTCGAGTCCCTAACTATCGTGTTCTTAGCGCTGAGGATTAATCAAGGGCTTGCCTTGAATGCTGGTTCGACCAGTTTGTGATTCTAGTACTTCCGGGGATGGCCTGGTTCAGGCGACTCGATGATGCGAGGTTTCTCATTCCGGTAATTCCGGGGCTAGCCTTGGTAAGGCAGCTTAATGGTGCGTGATGATTGGTTATTGTATATGTTTCTGAATGCATATGTGGTATGTTTGACATTTTATCCGTGATTTTACATGACATGGATACATGCATACACTATACACATTTGGTACATGAGTTTAACAGTTACTCTGTGGTTCATTTTTGAACTCCAAATACATCTGTAGATACAGGAGATCGCGCCTGAGCTGAAAAGACCTTTTTGGAGAGGTAAGGGCATATCAAAGCTGATTGAAGAATAGGGAATGCCTTATTATGTTTTGTATCTATTTTTGGGATAATTGTATTTATTCTGGCAATTTATTTTGGATGACTGTACCCTTAACCGTCTGGGGACTTTTACTTTTTGTTTATTGCGCTTTTTCCAGTACAGTAAGTAGTCCAAACTGGTATAATGCTCTGTTGCGCTCACTCTGATATAAGTTAAAATGGAACAAGAAATTATGGGAAGGTAACAGATAAAAGGAATCCCTCTAATCCGTCATCCGAAAGGGTGAGGCCGGTAGGGGTGTCAACCACCTTTTTAACTTCTGTTTTTTAAAACATAGATGTTAATTAGTATCGTCAAAGGAAGTTTTTGTAGTAGTGATGTGAGCATGTCAAATCAACATATTTTATCAACTAACAATTAAACTTTATTAGGATAACAGATAGGATGAAATTGCTACGATTTGAAAACTTTCGGGGTAAATTTGCACCTTAACCCAAAATAAAAATGACGTTGATGACACATATACCTACTAGCTCATATTCGATCAACTAAGAGTCAAAATTAACCTAGATAATGGCTATGTGACATTGCTACAATTTGAAATTTTTGGACGACATTGAACCCATAAAACTTTCAAGGCAATGTTGTTTCTGCGTGACGATGTTAGAGTTAGAAAACTAAAAAATATTTTACAAATTATATATACATATATTTTAGAGTCACATAATATTTATTGTGTCAACCACTATTATTTTAAAAATTAAATTTAATATTTCAATCTTTAACCATGTTTTGTTAAAACTTAAAATTTCAGTGTCAATACTTTTTGTTGGTGAAAGTGACGATGTTAGAGTTAGAAAACTAAAAACATTTCATAAAATTATGTGTGTGTGTGTGAGAGAGATGCTGGAAAGTGTTTGAGTGAGGAAGAGAGTTGAATAAGAAAGAGTGAAATGATTCTGATGGCACAGCTTGATGGATTTCTCTCGTGATGATGTAAAGGCCTCCACATATAATGCTTTGTGCAATAATAAGGACGCCAGAGCCTAGAGGAATCCCCCACGCACACTTTAACTTCAAGAACAAAAAAAGACGTGTACTTCCATCAAAATCATTAAATAAAACATATCATAACTTTGGGTGTGCCCTCGTTAAGTTGTTTTAATATTCCCTCACCCTCATTCGCAAAATGAAAAAAGAAATCCCGTTTCATAAGAAAATAAAGAGCATAAATTCGACTCCTCCTAGACAATCTCTCTCTCTCTATTTATTCTTTGTTACGGGAGAGAAGCTTTTTTTCTCTTTATTTTTTCCGCCAATTACAAGGCAAGAACAAAGGAGTATCTAGAGATTCATGATAGCAGCAATATATCATTGTCGAAGGCAAAATATTTGGTACGTAAGAAAGCTTCTCTCACAACATTTTGCTTTGCCAAACTTACGGAAGACTACTCTGGCTTTTATCCCTTGGCCTCTTTTACTTGTTTGTTTTGCATTCTTAGTTTCTTCTGTTTTTTTTTCCCCCTGAGATTTGGGTTTTCTAGTTGTTAATTTTCAACCTTTATTCTTGCCTTGTAATTGGGGGAAAAATTAGAGAGAGATTGTCTAGGAGGAGTCGGATTTATGCTCTTTTTTCTTTTTGCGAATGAGAGCGAGGGAATATTAAAACAACTTAACAAGGGCCCACCCAAATGATATGTTTTCTTTAGTGATTTTTGATGGAAGTACACGTCTTTTTTTGTTCTTGAAGTTAAAGTGTGCGTGGGGGATTCCTCTAGGCTCTAGCGTCATTATTATTGCACAAAGCATTATACGTGAAGGCCTTTACATCATCACGAGAAATCCATCAAGCTGTGTCATCAGAATCCTTTCACTCTTTCTTATTCAACTCTCTTCCTCACTCAAACACTTTCCAGCAGCATACATATATATTCTCACATGAATAATTGGATCCCTCAATCTAAGCTCAATTGACGGATAATAATCGTGTTTTTTTTTAGTCCACATTAGATGCTAAGAATTATATGCTTCTTAGGTGCTAATACCTCTAATTAGAGGTATTAGCATTTTTTTAAAAAAATGTTTTTATATATTGTATTTATTTATATTTAAATGATATCTTTAACTACGAGATGTTTTTTTTACACCCAATATCTTTAATTAATTAATTTCCAATTCTGCATTTATCTCAGTAACATTTAAAGTATTATGAAAATTAATTAATTTGAGATATTTGGTGTAAAAAACATCTCAAAAAGCAGCATATCATTTAAATATAAATAAATACAATATTTAAAAAATTTTAAAAAAAAGAGGTATTAGCACCTAAGAAGCATATAATTCTTAGCATCTAATGTGGACTTTTTTTTTTTTTTTTTTTTTTTTTACCATGAATGGATAATAATCGTTGAATTATATGGTTTAATTGTTTCAAGTGAAAAGTTACAAAGTTATTATTTAAAAAGATAAAAGGTTTTTATGTCAAAAATATTAAACCATTATATAATATGATGTTTAAGACTTGTTTAAATTTCTATTTTCAAAACTAAAACAAAAATCAAATTTTTTTTTTTAAAAAAAAAACTTGCTTGATAATTACTTTTCAACAAATTTTTAATTTATTTTTTAAAAAACAATACTCCCTCAGTCCTAATTATGAGATCAGGTTGACCTTTTTTAGAGAGATTAAGGAAGCTAAATAAATTACTTAATTATATCATATATTGTACATCTTTAGATTATATATTAGTTTATTAGTCAAACTAATTAGTTTGGAGGAAAAAAATAAAAATACTCTAAAGTAATTTAATTAACTTCCTTAATCTCTCCACACACAAAAAAAACATCTTAGTTTTTATAATTAGGATAGGTGGGAGTAATATTTTTTGAAAAATAAAAAATAAGAACATTCCCCCCCCCCAAAAAAAAATCTTTTATAAAATAAAGTACTCACTCCAATCCTAATTATAAGACATATTTACCTACTTTTGGAGAAATTAATTATAGTAGTTAAATTATTTATTTATATTTATTTTTACAAAGTGCCATTGTTTAAAATTTAAAATGGCATCCAGTTACTCCGATTTTCTGTTCTTTGTTGGACTTCTCCTACCTCACATGACTTCTCCAAGCTCTCACAACCTTTTGATCGACGTTGTCGATCTCCCTCAACAACTTCCACTCTACTCTTGGAGATTGAAAATGTAATTTAATAGTGATGCCGTTATTAAATATGACAAAAAATGTTCAAAATTATTTTTATTAAAAAAATGAAAAAATAGTAGAATCGAGGTGTACGTTAACATTAAGGAGTTGCAAACATTACTCACTTTATAGAATATATAGGTGTATTATTAAATTATTATTGAGAGAGTATCAATACGGGTATTTTGGGAAGAAATAGACAAAAATTAGAACTTTGTCCTATCATTAGGACAAATATCAACTCCCAAATGTTGTCCTATAATTATGACCAGAGGGAGTAATAAGCAAAAGAGCCTTGTCTTCTTATAGCATTCCGTGGTAGAAGGACTCACATCTCAAACTCAAACTTGCCACTCTAAAGTGGTATTCCCCTCGTTCTAAATATAAGACAAAGTTAATTTTTTTAGAGATGTTAAAAAAATTAATTAAATTACTTTAAAATACTTATATTTATCATTTTTTCTCTAAATTTTTTTCTAAACTAATATAAAATCTAATGATACACAACATATTATATAATCACGTAACTTATTTAACTTTCTTCATCTATTCAAAAAAATATATAAGTACCACAAGAGTAGAATAATAAATAATACAGTTCCAGGCAGAACTGTGGGCCCTGATGGATGGCCTTCAACTGGCATGGGATAAAGGCTTCAGGACGGTGGAAGTCCAAACAGATTGCTTGGTCGCACTACGATTAATTCTTAGGGAGGAAGAGCATGCTAATCCACACATGTGCTTGGTCCGAAAGATTCAACGCCTTCTAGCCCGGATTGGCTAGTTATCGTTACTCATACTTTTCGTGAGGGTAATCGTGTGCAGATTTTCTAGCTACCTATGCTCTGAATCTGGAGATGGGATACCACATATTAGAAGAGCCACCGGCTGACCTTCAACGCCTCCTCCTCGAGGATGTAGAAGGGATTGGAAGAGCGAGGTTTTGTCTTAGTACTCCCTGATCTTTGAAGATCAGTCCCTATTGTAAAAACAAAAAAAAAAAAAAATATAGTAAGGGCCCACCCAAAATAATTTAACACTTTCTTTGGTGATTTTGATGGAAGTGCGTACGTGTCTTTACGCGACACATCTGAAGGCTAGTCACTTCAATGGACAGACTCTCATTGAGATAGCAGGATTAATATTGACAATGAGCACTTTCATTCGTACTCTAGAGACCCCACGGGATTTATAAGATGATTGATTTGAGACCAAAATGTGAAGGAATTTAAATTTTAAATGAAGTTATAAATGTAACATTCCAATGTGCCGCTCATGATATTATCCGTTTTGGGGTTTCATCACCCTCCCACGGTTTTATAGGACGCGGCTATGGTCCAATTCTCATAACGTCCGTTGCACTGCTTTTCACTTAAACGGCGCCGTTTTGGTGCCAACACATACTGTTTCTTTTTTAAAAAAAAAAAATAACATTCAACATCCATCCTGCAGTATTTTTTAGTATCAGTCAATTCCCTGAAATATTCTTTTGACGTCCTAAAATTGTTTGAGGATCTCAAAAAAATATGTAAGGTATAGATTGGTACTTAAAAAAATATTTTAGAACACTAAATGATACTAAAAAGATATTTCATGATACCGACTGGTATTGAAAAATTATTTTAGGATCTTGAAATATTTTTTAGCATCTCAAAAAAATATTTTAAGGAACTGACTAGTACTAAAAAAAAATACTGCAGGATGGTGAATGCTCAAAAGAATATTTTAGGGAATTGACTGGTACTAAAAAATACTGCAGGGTGGATGTTGAATGTTATTTTTCAAAAAGAAAAAGAAAAAAGAAACAGTATGTGTTGGCACCAAAACGGCCCCGTTTAAGTGAAAAGGAGCGCAATGACGTTAAGAGAATTGGACCATAGCCGCGTCCGGTTTTATAATGTGTCAGTGTCTCTTTGATATTGTCCACTTTAGGGCTCCATCACCCCTTCACGGTTTTACAACGCGTCAGTCTCAAAAGTAAAGGAATTCAAATCCTTATAAAGCAAGCATCTTTCGCTTCCTCCCTTAATCAAAACTCTGATATCAATTGTAACATATGAGCGCTTCGATTTTGATATTGTCCACTTTGGGGCCCGTCAACCCCTTACAGTTTTAAAACGCGTCAAGAGGAGACTCTTATAAGACGTCTTTCATTATCCTTCCTAACTGATATGTAGCATAACATTGCAAGTGTTTTATTAGATATGGATGCTGATCTAGGCTCTAGCGTCATTGTTACAGCACAAAACATTATATATAGAGATCTTAACATCATCACAGGATCAATACAATCCCTTAAGCTGTGTCATCCCCAAACTCAAACTCTTTCAACAGAGAGCTGCTCGGTTTCACCATTCATTTTATAAGGCTAAGCTACGTCATTTTATAAGGTACACTTGTTTAACATCAATTTTTTGTCCTTTTTATATATGCATCATTGTTTTAGTTTGATGTAATTTTCTGTCGTGCTATATCAATATTGCTTAGGAGAATTCATATCAATGATACACATTTAGGGATAAATTATGGGTCACAAATCAAACTTTTCAGTCCTACTTATCATTATATGTGTCTAATATAATGTTATTTACGAAAATAAAGTTCCCAACAAATAATACCGTCTCATATAACCAAAATTCAAAGTTTTCATTTTTGATGGATTGCATTAACAGTTGCAGTTGAGAAAAGGAACTGGATGGAGATAACAATAGAAAATGCTACCCCAATTTCCACAATCACATGCATGGAACCTAAGTATTACAAAGCAGCAATGGAAGGTAACATCGATGCCTTTGAACGAAAGAGCGGTGTGGAAATTGAGTCCATACTAACTCCAAATGAAAATACAATCCTTCATACACACTTCACAAACTATACTCACAGTGTATCAGATACATTTGTGGAAAAGGTTCTAGACATGTGTCCTGCTCTTCTTTTAAAGGCCAATGTGAAGGATGAAACCGTACTTCATATAGCAGCAAGGTATGGACATCATAAAATAGTGAGAAAATTAATTGATTGTGCTAAAAGTCTTCCTAGGGATATTGATGGAGTTGGTGCCGAGAAAAGACTTATAAGAGCATTAAAGGATAAGAAGGACACGGCTTTGCATGAAGCAGCTCGCTATGGTCACACAGAAGTCGTGGAAGTCTTGATAAAGGAAGAACCAGATCATTCATATTTTGGTAAAAATGATGGCGGTGAAACTCCACTTTATATTGCTGTTGAGAGAAGATATTGGAATGTGGTAGATACAATATTGGATAATAGTGATTTGCCACAATATAATGGCCCTAATGGCAGAACTGCTTTGCATGCCGCAACCATTTTCGGTGACGGAGGTATTTTTTGGTCTGATTTTGCAATTTGTCATTCATAATCATTAATGTTTGATTTGTACATCCAATATGTCTGATTTCCTTCATATTAAACAATAATGACAATATACAAATACTGGCATGCCTATAATAATTTATTTAAAAGAAAAAGTTGATAGAACAGCTTATAAAACTCTTTGAAATAGTTTAAAAGAAGGGATGTTTCCATCACTAGAGAAAACTTCCATCCAAATTAAGGTGTGATAGTTGTGTTTTAAATTAGCACTTCAAAGTACTGTTCAGGTGAGAAGGCATTTAGTTTTTTTATGAGTTGGATGGTGTTTAATTTGATGATTCCTATTACAGAAAAAGTGTCAAAGTTGTTGACAAGAAACTTACAATTAGCAAAACAAGCAGATGAAAATGGTTGGGTGCCACTTCACTTGGCAGCAATTGTTGGACATTCAAAAACTGTAGAGTTGTTGGTAAATGAAGATAGAAGCACAGCATACATGAGAGATAACAAGGGAAGGACAGCTCTTCACCTCGCAGCACTCGATGGAAATGTGATTGCAATGGAAATAATATTAAAATGTTGTCCAGATTGTTGCGAATTGGTGGATGAAAAGGGCTGCAATGCTCTTCACTACACTACAATGGGTGGAAAAAGCTATTTGAGTGCTTTTGTTTTAAAAGAAGAAAAAGAGATTCTGAAAAATGCACCACTAATGAGGAACTTGTGTAATGAGAAAGATGATGATGGAAACACACCCCTTCACTACATTGCCCGTCTTGCTCCCAACAATTGGAAAAATCGTCATGTTCTTTTGGAACCACAATTCAAAGGAGTAGTGGACAGGATGGCATGTAATAAATACGGCCAAAATCCTCTCGATGTTGTTGTTGCTGATATGACTCAAGATTTTGCTTTTGAGGTAACAATAAGTAACAACATCTTGTTACTAAAAATTTTGAAAAAATATTACACACACACAAACACACACACATATATATATTTATCTCTCTGTGTGTGTGAATTTATTGACTACATTTTTGTTTACATTCCAAACATTTGCATGCACTCATTCCCTTTTTGCTAAATACCATTGTATGAACTACCTATTGCTACTGATAATAAGAGAGGTGTTTATGTAGTAGAGATTCAGAGAGTAAAAGACAATTAGGTATGCGTGCTGTGAGTTTGAGTCATTATGAACAAAATAATTTATAATGTTCATGAATATTATATTTGTCCGATCTAAATTTTCATCTATCACAGTCTAAATGGAGAGTACCTTTATAATCAAAGCATTTATGTGTGTGTGTGTGTGTAATTCTTTTTAAAGCTTTGTAAGATAGATAATGGGCTATTTGTTTTCATGTGTTTTAGTTAAGGCCGTGGCATCTTTAAATAGGTATTACACTAGTTTGATTAGGTGTAATTATCTATGTAATTATATTGGTCATATATGGTGTAAGTGAATGCAACTAATTCATCATTCAACATGTATAGGCTGAATCTCGTTAAAAATGAAAGATTTTTATGTGTTGCATGGTGCAGAACAAAATATATCAGAAACTGCTAGATAAAGGGGCAATGTTAGGGGGACGAGTTCTGGATAAGCACCTTAGAGAGAAGGAACAAGAGAAGAAACATGATCCTGCAGTTGATGAAAAGAGGAAGAAGGAACAAGAGAAGACACATGATCCTGCAGTTCATGAAAAGGAGAAGGGAAATAAAACAAATGATGAAGATGATGTATCTGGAATAGCATCATATCTCTCTGTAGTGGCGACTTTAATTGCAACAGTAACATTTGCAGCAGGATTTACGTTGCCTGGGGGACTGAATCAAGACAAGGGATCTCCCATATTAAAGTATAATGCAGCTTTCATAGCATTTGTTATCACTGACTCTCTCTCATTCGTTCTCTCTACTTCTGTTGTTCTTCTACTATTTTTTTCGATATTGGTAAAAAAAATTGCTCGTGATACACCGTTCAAGGAGGTTTCTCAGGAGCTGTTAGCTAAATGTTTTATGTTAACCATAGTGGCAATGGGATTCATGATCATAGCATTTGGGACGGGCTTATATGCAGTACTGGGTGTCTCCAAAGGTTTTGGTGTTGTCACACTTTTGGTTGTTTTGTCATTCTTTTTCATCGTTATTATACTCATTACTATGGCCATTGTGAGAATGATGAAATTGGCGAGAGGGGAGGAATCAGAGGGTGGTCATGAGGTAATAGACTATTTTCGTAATCACTCTCTTTTGAGGGTAAGATATATTCAGTTGTCCGATATTGTTTGAGTCCTTGTCTATGAGGTTTTATTTAATTACTTCATCTATTACATATTTTCTACCTATGTGCTGAAATTGACAATAAAATACTTCATTTTTAATTAGTGAATTTTCTCCATCTACTGTTCTGTTGAATTTAATTTGCATATTGTTTATTTAAATTTATGCAAATCTTGTATTTTATATTTACTTCATACATCCACCGATGCAAAATAGGCTTTTTTATATTGGTTCCCCAATCGGTGTAGATACAACTGATTTAAAATGTCCAAGATCATGCACACCTGTTTTAATGGATACTGCTTCGATGCTAAGCATCTCGATGAGTGCCAAGCGCTAAGCATGATGCACACGGTTTTATCTAATGGACTAAACATCTTGGTGTTGGGTGAATTTTAAGCTGAGCTATCATTTTTTTTTCCCATGTCATAAAACCCACTCTTCAACCATTCAAAGACTCTATTTCTAGACTAATTTCATTAAGCTGGGGAAGGAATGCTCAACGGGAAAGATGGAATGGTTTAATGAAATAAAAAATAATAAGTTTGAGTGAGATTCAAATTCACCAACGACTAGGATGCTCTGTCCATTAAAGAAACAATGTGCATCATGCTTAGCTCCTGTACTCTTCAAGGTGCTTAGCACCGAAACGGGATCATGTTTTACAAGTGGTGTAGAAAAAAATAATTCTACATCAATTGTTGCGAATTGATGTAATATAGAAATAGTTACTTAAAAACAAAAACAAAAACTGTCAACTCAAATGATACCCAGTGTAGAAAGCTTCATTTTCTGCAAACTATTATGTCTCAACTATAATAAAAAGTGTACTTCATAAAACATTATTTTAATGTATATAAAATCTAAAATAAAGATATATTAAATAATTTTTATTTAAAAATCCTCAGTTGAAAATTTAAAATCTAAATCATTAAAACTATATGCAAACACAAGGCAAATCTCAGAGCACCCATATAAGTCAAACATACCTAGTAAATAAAAAGATTGCATATTTTTTAGACGCTAGAAAATATTTTTGGGTTAAGACTAATCTAGCCCAAAAAGGCAAATAAGTAGTAAATAAAACTAGGCCCAATATAATAAAGTGGGTTGAAAAAAAAAAAAAACATATCAATCCGCAACACAACCCTCAACAAGGACTAGGAAACTTCAGCGTTTGCTACACTTTGGAATTTCGTAATTGGCTATCTTCTTAATTAATCAAATTACTTATGAGAGCGTGTGCCATTGTTTATGTTATATGAAAAGAAGAAAGAGAGAGTGATATTTAAATATTAAAAGGAAGTTAAATTTGATATCGTGCTCGGGGTTATAATTTCTAATCCCTTTTGGCAAACCAAATTAATTTATACGTCCTAATTATAAGACATAGTTGACTTTTTTGAAGAGATTAAGGAAAGCCTAATTAAATTACTTTAAAGTATTTTTATTTTTATTTTTTTCTTCAAATTATTTAGTTTGACTAATAAACTAATATATAATTTAAGGATTCACAACATATGAAATGATTAAGAACTTATTTAGTTTTTTTTAATTTTTCCAAACAAAGTCAATATGCCTTATAATTAACCTAGGAGGTAGTATCATTTTCAAAAATTTAAATATTCTTTTGGTCTTTTTTTTTTTTTGGTAATAAACGGGGCATTCAGCCCATCCTCATTCCTTCATCAGAATAACACGTGGGTAAGCAATACCCACAAAATCTTTATACAAGCAACCCAGAACACACCTGGGAGGCCTATCAAACACAACGAAAAGCTCCTCTTGCACAAAACTAAAGTTAGCTAATGTATCTGCAGAAGAGTTCCCCTCCCTGTACACATGGACAAAAATACAATTTGAAAAATTCTGCAGCAACAAACGAATCAGAACCAGCAATCTTGCCTCATCTGCATCATCATCCTGCATATTTTTCAGCATACACACTACTGCAGCAGAGTCACACTCAACTACAATGTTATCAAGATTATAACTTTTAGCTAACTCAAGCCCGGTTAAAACAGCCCATAGCTCAGATTTAACAGCAGTACATGCACCTAGTTTTTTTACAAAGCCGCAGATCCATTGGCCATTGCTTCCTCTAATTAGTCTTCCACAACCTGCTGATTTCCGCTCCCCTTTGCAAGCACCATCCACATTCATTTTGACCCAACCCTCCATTGGCGCCATCCATCTGACGGATACTTGCTGTGATACCCCTTTGAATATCCCAAGCTCTTGCTGTGCTCTTAGTATTTCCTTCCTATACCTTTGAATAATCACACAGCGGTTTCCAGGCATTGAGAACCCCTCCTCAAAGATGCTTTTATTTCTCCAACACCATAGATACCAACAGGTCAGCGCAAACACTAGACTCCAATCCCCAGTTGAATCTCGCAAATTCCAATTGAACCACTCAATTCCATTAAGCCTTCGAAACTCTACTTCAACTCTACCTCCTTTTAACTCCCTCCATAAATCCCAAGCAATGTCGCAATCCCTCATAACGTGCATCAAACTCTCCGTTTTATTTACACAGCGATGGTAGCTAGGTGATCCCCCCATCAGCCGACTTCGCCTTTCTGCAGTAAAAAGCCTGTCATGCATTGCCTGCCACAAGAACAATTGTATCCTTCTAGGTCCTTTCCAATTCCACAAGGACCTCCACACACCTTCACTGCTATCTTGTTCATCCCTCAGACTAATATACATGTCTGCTACACTATATTTATTTGATAGCTGGCTTCCCCACCTGATATGATCTTCTCCAGCCAGCACACTAGGAGGTGGAACTGCTCTAATCAAATTCTGCCCTTCATCATCCACACACTCTGCAATCTTGGCCAAATCCCAACATCCCTCCCTGCTTACCATATCCTTCACCAGTGCATTGCGGTCACCTACAGATAACACCCCAGTGCATTTATCAATTAATTTGCACCCATCGTCCACCCATACATAATCCCAAAACCTGATTCTTTCTCCATTTCCAACCTCCCACACAGCATTTTTAACAACTCCCGGCCAGATTCGAGCCAGATTTTTCCATAATTCAGAATCAGATTTTACCACTTTGCAATTCTTTATTAAATCACATTCCCTCCTATATTTTCCTCTTAGAACCATTGAACAAAGGGACCTTGGCTTAGATATTACATTCCATGACACTCTCCCTATCAAAGCCTCGTTCATTGTTTCCAGGTTCCTCACGCCTAACCCACCATTTCTCTTTTCTTTGCAGATAGTTTCCCAACTCACTGCATGTATCTTTCTTTTCTCTCCCTCGCTGCCCCAAATAAAGTCTCGTTGTAACTTCTCCATCTGATTCCTCACCCCTACTGGAATGAAATCATGTTGCATACTAAAAACCGCCATTTGGTTTGTAACTGCTTGGACTAGTGTAATCCGACCAGCGAAGGAGAGAGTTTGCTTCTTCCAACTACTTAACTTGCCTTGCATTTTATCAATTAAGTGTTGGAATTTCCTCTTAGTACCCCTTCCCTTCATCAAATAAGCACCCAAATACCTTCCCAAATCATCCATACGCTTAAACCCAGACATCAAACAGATTTCACTCTGCACATTCCTCTCGACATTCTTTGAAAAACATATACTGGTTTTCTGAATATTAACCTTTTGCCCCGAAATTTCACCAAATTTTTCTAGAACAGCCAATACAGCACTCATATATTTTTTCCAGATTTGCTTCACATATTAGCAGCAAATTGTCGGCAAAGAGTAAATGTGACACTTCAGTTCCACTTCTCCCCATTTTTATTGGTTTCCATTTACCTTCATTCACACAATCCACAATTAAATGTGTTAACTTTTCCATCCCTAAAACAAAAAGGTAAGGGGATAAAGGGTCCCCTTGTCTCAATCCTTTTGTAGGGATGAAACTCTCCTTTCTACCACCATTCCACATCAATGACATATTAGTAGAGCTAATACATCCCATAATAACTCTCTTTAAATGTTCATCCAAACCAACTTCCTCCAAAACTTTCCCAATAAACTTCCAATTCATTCTATCGTAGGCTTTCTCAAGATCAATTTTAATGACCATAAAACCTTTCCTTCCCTGAATTCTATTCATAGAATGTAAAATTTCTTTTGCAATGATAATATTATCATGTATACTTCTTCTAGGCACAAAACTCGTTTGAAAAGGCGAAATCAAACCATCCATAAGTGGCTTTAATCTATTCACAATCACTTTAGACAGCCCCTTATATATAACATTACATAGAGCAATGGGTCTAAAGTGACTTACCTCTTCCGGTTGATCCAATTTAGGTATTAGCACTAACAGTGTATCATTGATCTCTCCAATGTTCTCCGGCTTCCTCCATAGCTCCTTCAAATATTTAATAACCGAAAAGCCTACCACCTTCCAATTATGTTGGTAAAAACCAGCTTGAAACCCATCTATTCCCGGGGCCTTAAACCCCCCCTCCCATTTGAAAGAATGCCTTTCGAATCTCTTCCCCACTAATATCCTTGCCCAGATTACGCAATTTCTCTTTGTTAATCATACCCCATTTATGATTGGTAACTGCCCAATCCCTATCCATCAGCTCCTCATGAAACAAAATTTCATAATATTGTTGCATCATGTTCCCAATTTCCACTTCCTCCTCAACCCACAGCCCCTCCGCATTCTTGAGCATTTTTATCTTATTCTTCCTTCTCCTAATTAAGGTTTTAGTATGATAAAACCTAGTGTTGCGATCTCCCTCTTCCAACCATCTTCCTCTTGATTTTTGGAACCATAGGACCTCCTCTTGTCTTAAGGTCTGCATTAGCTCCTCCTCAAGTTCCTTCTCTAGCCGAAACAGATAAGGATTACTCCGTTTCGATAAGCTATTTTGTATTCCATTCAACCTGTTTAATAGTCTTGTCTTACGGTATCCAATGTTGCCAAAAACATCTTTGTTCCAGCATATTAAATTCTGCTGTAATGCTGGTAATTTCTCTAATATTCCCTTTTCTCCCTCCCAACTCCTCCTCATCACTTCTTCACACTTCTCATGCATTTGCCAAGCTGCCTCATACCTGAAAATCCTTGGACCACGACTGTTTTCCACCTTCAAATTTACTAAAATGGGGTGATGAACGGACCCCACTCTTGGGATAACTTTCACCTCCACATTATCAAACTTTTCAAGCCAACCCACATTGCACAAACACCTATCCAATCTTTTATACACCCTCTCTAATCCTTCCCACTTAGGACCCTTCCACGTAAAAAAGGGGCCATTTGCTTCCATACACTAGTGCAAAAAAGGGCTTTAAGACCGCCTCATTTAGACCGGAGTATTGACGCACTTGCTTAGGTTAAAAGTATGACCGGTGGCGATTTTGTAAATATCAAGAACTTTTTGGACCGAATTATAGAGGATCCGGTCTTAAAAGTATGACCGGTGGCAGTTTTGTAAATATAAAGAACACTTTTAAGACCGGATTAACAAGGATCCGGTCTTAAAAGTATGACCGGTGGCAATTTTGTAAATATAAAGAACACTTTTAAGACCGGATTAAAAAGGATCCGGTCTTAAAAGTATGACCGGTGGCAATTTTGTAAATATAAAGAACACTTTTAAGAACGGATTAAAAAGGATCCGGTCTTAAAAGTATGACCGGTGGCAATTTTGTAAATATAAAGAGAATTATTTAGACCGAATGTTAAAAAGAACTAGTCTAAATTTTTTTTAAAAAAATATATATTACTTTTAAGACCGGATGTTTTAAATATCCGGTCTAAAAAGTTAAAAAAAAATGTCTATTTTTTAAAGACCGGATGTTACAAAGAACCCGTCTAAAAGTTTAACTTTTAAGACTTCAATTTGATAACAACCGGTCTTAAAGATTTTCATTAGGCGCGGCAAACGAAAATTGAATTTTCATTATTCCTTTTCTAATTCCCTCCACTTCCCATTGATTTCTCCGCTCTCTTCTCATTTTCACTTCCCCACCCCACGCATTCACAGTGGCTACCGTAGCCTCAGATTTCGGAGATCTGTGGCTCAACAACAATCCGAGAATGATTCGTGCGGTTGAGTTCGTGTTCGTTGCGTTTCTGTTTCCGTAGCTCAACAACTATATATATATATTGTTGTTGATATATATCTCAACAAATTATTGTTGAGATATATATATTATATATATCTCAACAGATATATATAGGGTTAAGGTGCAAAAATGCACATGTGCTTTAGTCAAATGAGCGCCCAGTAGCAAATGCTTTTTTTAGGTGCAAAAGTGACTATGTGGTTACAAAATAGGTGCAAAAGTCACATATCACCGTTAAGGTTAGATAACTGCCGTTCATTTTTAAAATTCTTGCCAGATGGTGTCCATGTGTCACTCCTTCTATGAATGGCTATGGACGTGGCAAACAAGGGCGGAGTATTGAGAGAATCGGTGAAAGATCTGGAGAGAGTATAGAGAGAATCGGAGGAGACAAGTGTGTCGACGACGACGATGAGGGGTGGCGATGGATGTGGGTGGCAATGGATGTGACGGAGGCGGCGACGGGTGGGTGCCTCTGCAAGAGTTTCTGGCGAAATCAAACTAGTTAAGAAATTCAGTTCAGGCAACAAGCTAAGCCTCAAATCCAATTACTAATAACGCTGTAAATGTAAATTTGCCTTCCAAAATCAGAAATACTTACATTAAACCCAATGGAGTTCTCCACTCCATCCAATCCCAAATATTGTAAAGCTCTGGTTTCATTATCCACAACCGTCACTACAGATTTCGAAAAACCAGTCAACTTCAAAATCCGATCGAAAACTTAAACATATACAACATAAAAATATCTGTGGAAGGAATTGATTCGGTGCTTATAAAATAAATTGAGAAGAAAGGTAAAGGTTAGATTGAGAAGAAAAGAGAGAAAGAGAAGGGAAAGGAAGGAGATGCTTATAAAAGAGGAAAGGAAGGAGATGCTTATAAAAGAGGAAAGGAAGGAGATGCTTATTTGCTTTACAACATTCCGTTTTCTGTTGATGATCTGTCAAGGTCGATGGAACAAATAGATATCTCCGATGTTGAGGGCCCCCACTTATTAGTCCAATCCTTCAACAGCTCCTCCTGACCCAATATCTCTGGAATCCATACCCTTCCCGCCACTTCCACTCTATTCTTCTTCTGCTTCTCTCTTCCACTTTCCTCCACTTAATCATAAACCAGCTTCGGAAATGTCGTTCCCCTCCCGATCGCGAGACACGGGTTTGTGAAGTCGATAGGTTACGAGACTCGTTTCATCCTCACGATCACTCACGCTATCTTGCGATTCGAGACACACGAAATGGGTTTTCTCTTTCATGAGTGAGCAGTGTTCGTGGATGGAGTTGAGGTTGAAGGAAAAGTGATATGGGGAAGGGAATGAATATCGGTTTAGGGGTAGGCTTCGAATTTAATTGACTCCATTGCCAAGATCATTGCCCAGTTGCGACGTCCCTAGCCATTCAAAAAAGGAGTGACACGTGCACCTCATCTGGCAAGAATTATAAAAAGTAACGGCAGTTATCTAACCTTAACGGTGATATGTGACTTTTGTACTTATTTTGTAACCACATAGTCACTTTTGCACCTAAAAAAAGCACTTGTTACTGGGCGCTCTTTTGACTAAAGCACATGTGTATTTTTGCACCTTAACCCGATATATATATATCAAAAACAATCCAAGAATCATTCTCGGATTGTTGAGATATATATATTATATATATCTCAACAAATATATATATTTATATTTATATTTATATTGTTGTTAAGCCACGGAAATGTAAAAACGCAATGGTAGTAAATCATTGACGTAGATTTTGGCTTAAGTTTGAAATTAAATATCAATTTCTTATTTATTTTTTGTTTTATTGCTCATCTCCTCATTCTCGCGACGACAAAGCTCCAAACTTGATTTCCATGAGGAACGAGTCTCGATCACCGTTAACCGCTTCCACCCAAAATTTTCTTTGTTCCTTCTTCTTCGTCTACCTCTTCTCGAGTTCTTTCTAAGGCAGCTTAGGTACTTTCCTCTCTGAATCTATTTGTTTTAGTTCCTCTGGTAAAAGATCTGGAAACAGGGTTCTCTCTGAGGTGGCGGCTCAGGCTTCTACAATCTCACCTTTTTTTTCGTAGAAAGGAATTTTTAAGACCGGACTTGAAAATATATACGGTCTTAAAAGTTCATTCTTTTTTTTTTAAAAAAATGGACTTTTAAGACCGGATGTTTAAAAAGTCCGGTCTTAAAGTGTTTTTTTAAGACCGGACGCGCATCCGGTCTTAAAAGTAACAGACTTTTAAGACCGTCTGGAACAAGACCGGTCACAGATCCGGTCTTACGATACCTCTTTCATCCGGTCTTAAAAGCCTTTTTTCCACCCGTGATATCCAGCAGATTACACTGTTGTATCCACTCATTAAATCTTCTACACCATGTCTCGTTCACTCTTCCTCCACCTTTTTGCTCTAGCGGTGATTTAATTTCATTAAAATCCCCAACCAAAAGCCAAGGTTCAGCAACTTCTCTAGCCAACTCCTGAAGCAAATCCCATGTTACAAGCCTTTTATGATCACTTGGGTTTGCGTACACTGCTGTAAAAAGCATCTCCTTATCATCAAGATGCAATCTGCAATGGATGAACTGCTCATTCTTCACTAAAACATCCACACATAAATCATCCAGCCCCCACAACAACCAGATGCCCCCAGAAAATCCTTTAGCCTCCACCCTAATAGAGTGTTTAAAACCCCAATTTTTGATGATCCTCGTTGCTGGACCCCCACTAACTCTTAGTTCCAATATTACTACTAGATCCACCTTATATCTACATCGCAACTCTCTTAGTACAGCTGCAAATCCCTTGCTCGCTGCACCCCTGCTATTCCACATTAATATCTTCATCATAAGGATACTATGATAAGAGGTGAACAACACAAAAACACCACTAATCAGCAAGCACAGGTGTTTCAAACACCTCAACCATACACGTTCCCATGCTACCAGTTGGGTTCACATTCTCGTCCATAATCGTAATCTCACCCGTGTCCATATCACTTTTCTCCCCAAGTTTTCCTGGATGTAAATTTTCTTTCCCAATCATATCAACTTCTCTACCTTTACACACTTCCAGGTTACTCTCAAGGACAATTTCACAACTATCAATAACATTTTTTGATCCTCCTGCATTCCTCCATACAGCCCCTTTATTATTCACTTTCAACACATTATCACCTTTCCCAGTCATCACCTTCTTTTGCACCTGTACAGCTCCACCAATGTGCTTTTTCACTAGTACCTCAGCCCCTTGTTTAGAGTCTCCCATGGTACTAGCCTTCCCCTATTTTTTTTGTCCTCCATGGCGTTCCTCCCTCGGCCCTCTTGTTCTCCCTCGAGCAGCTCCTAGTACCATCTTCCCTCTTTCCCCTTTCTTCATTCAGCCCTTCCTCATGATTCACTGGTTCTTCTTGTAGCACAGAAAACCGCGACCCTATATGAATCACAGGAGCAGGCATTACAGGTTTTCGCTGTCTCCTGATACGCTGGACCGTCTTCCACAAATCCTTTCCACTCTCCTTTTCAACTCCATCCATCTTCCCAACCCCTATCACTTCCTCTTCCACCTCCATTTTCTCCTTTGAATTCCTCCTATGAAACGCCTCACAACCCTCACGATTGTGCCCATACCGCCCACACTTGTTACATAGCAAGTTCAAACTTTCATACGCTACACTTAAAACCTAACCATCAACCTCAAATTCTGGTACTAACGGTTTCGTAAGGTCTAATTCGACACACATACGAGCAAATTTGTCCCTAGCTCGTTGCGTTGTATGAAGGTCTAGGCGAATAGCCTTCCCAATTGAATTTCCCAAGTTGAGAAGGAATTTCTTATCAAATAGGGGAGCAGGCAAATCCGAGAATCTCACCCAAGCAACAACTGACTCAATCCTCTCATTCTTTGGGTTAAATTCAGGTTTCCAACGAGCTACACTCAACTAGGCATCAGTGATAACCCAGGGTCCCCCAATCAGAGCCTCCATATAGTCATCAATATGTTGAAAAGTAATCAAGTAAAAGTCGTTTTCGAGATCAAAGATGTCTATGTTACCTTTCCTTTCCCAAATCTGCTTTGGCTTCTTCACCATGAAGCCATATGAAGGTTGCCTTCCCATGAGCTTTACCCCCAAAGTGTCACTGAACGGCCTCTGGAGTCTCTCCTTCTCCTTATCTTCGAGCAAGATCTTTGGACGCAATGGATTGGTGAAATCGACACTTATCCCATCGCTTGCATCTAAAACATTTGCAAAATCTGTTCCCGAGACCGTAGCCCTCTGTTTCCTCTTCTTCATCGCTCTTAGCCCACTCCCACCAGCACTTTTTCTCCTTCACATTCTGTAAAAGCGACTCTCTGTACGACTTCGGACTCTGCTCTTTCTGTCCGGCTTCATCCAATTCTCATCGCGCACCTTCAACGATTCCTCCCCTGAAAACTCCTCAGCAGCGAATCTCACTTTTCGCTTTCGACCACCTAAATCATCCCTCTCATCTTCGACCATTCCCTTACTTTCCCCTCCTTGCAAGATGCGATCGGAGGGGACGCTCATTTCCTCCGTCACAGTAGGTGGCGGAGCACTCTCAGGCCAAGTCGAGAACCCTAGCGGAGCTCTCGAGGTTAACCCAAGACCTCCTTACTATCTTATTTTTGCTAACTTTCCACTTCCTATTCTCTTTCGGTCTTTATTATAAGATATAATTGAGAAGTTGATTTTAATCTTAAATGTAAGACATAGTTTATACATTTTTCAATTTACGTTTATTGAAGCTTCCTCAACAATAATCAAGAAGGAGAAGGATGAGGGATTAAGAAAGATGACTATGGTGTTTTTAGAAAATATATATTATATTAACAAATTCAACTAATTTCATTAATCTAATCAAATTAAGTAAATATGTTTTATATTAAAGACTTAAAGAATATGTTTTTTCCTCAAACCTCACCTCAGTACACAAACTATAATCTCTCTCAATCTGTATTAGTCATAGATTACATAACCATACAATAGATTCATGTCTTGAATTATTTTTATGAGACAACACTTATCTTTTATATTCATTTCAAACAGTGTAAAATCATTTAAAATAAGCTAATCCAAATACTATTAAGAATTCTTTTTCCATATACTCGTGAACGTTATGAATTGTATACTGTATGTGTGAATGTGTATATAGAGAGACATACGCATATTAATTGATGACATTTTTCTAACTCTATTGTAACCATTTGTTTCAACCAACAACTAAAACTAGCAGCCCCACTGGATAATCAATTATGTTGGCACAGAATTAAGTAGACATTTTCATTCTAACTATATGGTGGAGGGACGAATATCAAAGAGATATATATTATACTCTGGTTGACCCAGTTGATAACAAATTTATGGTCTTAAATATAAGTCCACCATAAAAGTCATTAATGACTATTTTCCAATTTTACCCATATTTAATGAAGTTAGAGAAATGTGTGAGAGAAAATGTATAGCATCTTTTTTTAATACTCATTGAATAAGGGAAAATTTGGAAAAATCAATCAATTTAAGACATATTAAATATCTTAACTTTCATTTCCTGGCATGAGTCCTTTATGTATTATGCCAACATTATGTATATCATGACCTGACCAAGCCTCAATATATTACGGGTGTTGATTAGAACCGTCATATATGTTACTAAATACATCATAGTCAACCGTTAAATATTTGCATAAAAAATAACCGTGATGTATAACATTTTTTTGTAGTAGTGCTTGTTGACTTGTTGAGTTACCATTTTTATGATTTTTAACTTTTAAAATTATGTCAACTCCTTATGATGTAAAATTGTCTTGTAACATGAAACGGAGCTCTATGAGGATTATTAGCCCATCATATTATTTTCAATGGTATATTGAATTAATTTGTATAGTATTAGAGAGCAGCATAATGTCGCTGACACGTTAGTTTAGTAGTATAAGGCCTCGTGAAACATTTGTGGTGGGAGGGGCAGCCACAAATCTCAAATTGGATACTAAATAATAATATAAAAAAGGAGAGCAACATATTGATGATATTGTACATTAAAGCAGGATCCTTCTACTGGCTTTTTTATGCTAATTTATTCAAAACTTTTTTTTTTTCATGTTCCTCTGTGATAATCTTGCACCCAACAAATTATATATTGTCACTGATGACAAAAATATTGAGTACATAAATCAATCGTTCTATTATAAAAATAGTAAAATTTCGAGCTTAAACTCCAAGTTCAGAAATACAACTTAGAATTAGAAAGGAATTAGAAGAAGAAGAAATTCAGACATGAGAAGAGATCAAAAGCCCAACGAGAAATGAACAAAAAATCTTAGACCGCCTCTCACAGTACTTTCCCTTCAGCTTTATATTCTCCATTTTCGCCTGTTTGAGCCCATTTTACAAGCTTTCGGCCCATTTCTTTCAACTAGGCCTAGGCCCATAGTTTAATGTATCATTTATTTTTCACTCAGGCCTGCTAGATTGTGAAAACTATTGAAGCGGCCGATAATGTCATTCAAACCCCCACTACACCAGTGCGTTTGGTATGAGATTCCATTAAATTAATAAACGCGTTGAAATACTAATGGGGTTGGCTCAAGTGGTAAGTGGCTTGTGTTGCTTAAGTAAGGTCTCAGGTTCGAGCCTTGTAAATGCAAAAAAACCTCCACTTGAAGACTCTCCCAGCAGAAAGTGCGTGCGTGACGGGTCGGATACGGGTATTTCGGGAAGCGGCACTCGGTGAACCGGGTGGGCGACCAAAAAAAAATAAACACGTTGAAATTTCTTGGGCTAAAAAGGAGCCAGCGTTGAAATTTTATCCTCATGCCCTCTCTTTATCTACCCTATTTCAGCCACTCAATACACTTTACTCATTTTTTTTATTGGTGAAAATCTTCCTTTCATCGGTGACTTTTTTTAAGCCCCTGGAACTAACCCTTTCAGTGACAACATTTAGGGTTGCTGTTGAAGCTCCCACTTTCAACATCAACCTTGAATGTTGACTCTATAATTCTTTAAAGGAGAGAAATTTAGTGGCAACAATGTTTTTAAGATAACTAACGATAGAGAAGTAAAAATTTACAAGTCCAAATTTACCTTTTTGTTCAAAAAAAAACTTTACATGTGTTTATATGTATTTTAAAAATTCACCTATGTAAAGCCATATATGGAATGGATTTAAATTTTCTCAATGAAAACTTAATGGATAGATATTAGGGAAAATCCATCTCAAGGCCCATATTAGCAAAAAAATGTCAAAAAATGCTAAAAAAAAGTCACATATTAAAAAAGGCTCCAGGGCCTTTTCTGGTATTTTTTCATAAAACGTTAGTTGTTAACACCTACTGATATAGTTGTTAACGGGTACTGATTTAGTTGTTAGAATATTTTTGTTAATACTATTGATTTAGTTGTTAAGCAGTCGATTTAGTTGTTAATGAGACTGATTTAGTTGTTAACGGTTATGAAAAAAAATACCAGAAAAGGCCCTGGGGCCTTTTTTGACATGTGACTTTTTCTTGGACATTTTTTGACATTTTTTTGCTAATATGAGCCCGAGATGGATTTTCCCTAAATACTAATAATCAAATTGTCAGCTAGTGTTGAGAGAGAAGTTATAATTTTTTTCCCCCTAAAAAAATAACAAAAAAATCATCTCAACAATATTAGATCATGATCTCATGAATGATCAATTTAGGAATCCAAATTCCAAAAACAGAAAAAAAAAAAAAAAGGGGGGGGGGGGAAGAAAAGAACATGAAGCCAATAAAACATGGAACCTATCTAATATCACAAGACCCTGTTGGAATATTTTTATGACGAGAGGATATGTGTTCTTAAAAAGTCATGCCTATATAAATAAAAGAAGGATTTTTTTTTTTTTAAAAAAAATACTAAAAGATATAATGGTTTTTTAAAATTGCATAATTCTGTTGAGATCTGACATCTCAAAGTGGGATTTTGAAATTTAAACAAAAAGATATAAACACCCATGTTAAAGTAACAACTGCTTCTTTCCCTCCTCTATTGATGTGCCCTCACACTTTCTTTCTTTCTTTTTCTTGAAACAATAAACATTAACCTCACCCCCTTCATCTTTCCTTCCTTCCTCGTCCATCGCTGTCAACAGTGGAGTCCAGCCCAAACAACCACCGTATCTCAAACTCATCACTAGACAAGTTGGTTATAACTCTGTTAATAAGGAAACAATTAATAAAGATATAATTACCTTCACAGTCTTGTTAAACGCTTTGTCCTTTGTCTCCTTCAGAACCGTCTACCAAGTCCTGAAGTGGATGGGGAACTGCAACCAATTCCCTCCTAGCTTGTTCAAATAGTGGTTGAAGAGATGACCACCATTCTCAATCAGCTGGTCTGTAGCCTCATTCCACGGACTATGACACGTGGCTCCTCTAGCTTATTATCACTGGCCACGTCTAACCTCCTGGTGGTGATGTTCCCATGCGAATCTGCACAATTTACCACATTTTTTATTAAATTTAAATACATTTTAATTAACTGTATGAAATTTAAATATTAAATTTATTAAAACAATGATTAAATATTAACTTTCTGCGGGCTGCTGAAAGTCTTCCTTTCAATGGTGACTTCTTTTAAGCCCCTTGAAACTAACCCTTTCAATGACAACATTTAGAGCCCGTTGAAGCTCCCACTTTCAGCATCAACCTTGAATGTTGACTCTAGAATTCTTTTAAGAAGAGAAATTTAGCGGCAACATTTTTTTTATAACAAACAATAGAAAAATAAAAATTTTACTAGTCCAAATTTGCCTTATTCACATGAAAAAATTTACATGTGTTTATATGTATTTTACAAATTCATCTATGAAAAGCCATATATGGAACGGATTTAAATTCTCTAAATTAAAACTTAATGGATGGATATTAATAATTAAATTATCATCTAATAGTGTTGAGTGAGAAGTTATAAATTTATTTTTCTAAGAAAATAACAAAAAAAATTTGTCTCGACAATATAAGATCATGATCAATTGAGGAATCCAAATTCAAAAAAAAAAAAAAAACAAAGAGAACGTGGAGCCAAAAAAAAAAACATGGAACCTATCTAATGTCATAATACGCTGTTGGAATATTTTTATAACGAGAGGAGATGTGTTTTTAAAACATCATGTCTATATAAATAAAGGAAGGGAAACAAGATAAACAAAAGAACTTTGAAAATATTATAAGACAAAATGGTGTTCTGAAATTGCATAATTCCACTGAGATGTAACATCTCAAAGTGGAATTTTGAAATTTAAGCAAAAAGACTCAAATACCCATATTAAAGTAACAACTCCTTCTTTCCCTCCTCTACCGATGTGCCCTCACACTTTTTTTGAAAAAAAATAAACATTAACCTCACCCATCTTCATCTTTCTTCCTTCCCCTTCCAACGCCGTCAACAATGGAGTCCAACCCAAATAACACCACATCCCAAGCTCATCACCAGACAAGAGCATCATAACTTTTTCATAAAGATTCATCAGAGACTCTTCAAGAGCCTAAGTTTTTTGGGGACAGAAACATGGATGGTGATGATGGAAGAATCTTTGACATCAATGTTGGTATCCTTCAGCTAATCTGACGGACATTAACAAGGAACAGCGACTAAGAAATTGGATCCCATGGAAATAAGAGAAGGTAAAAGACCGTTAATTGGAATGTTTGGTCCACAAGACTCAAATTATAGAATGACTTTGCAATACAGGTTTAAGGAAATAACTTTGCGGAATACGTCAACCGATAGGCTAAGCAACCACCGCATGCTATTCTATCCTTCTTCCCAAAAAGGCAGCTCCTACTATTCCGTTAGGTCCCACTTCTAATGTCCTGCAAGAACATCAAAGATCATCTCACAATAAGTACAAATACATAATTAAAATAACATTTGGTGAAGCTCAAAATATGATCGACGCGTAAAATAAGAATTTGCCATGTCCTACATCATAATATTAGCAAAACAAAACCTTTCCTCCACGGACTTATTTAGGATTTGGCAGGTCGATGCTTAAAGAAGAGGGAAAAAAGTAATAAAGCAACCAATTTCAACAAAAATATGCAATTTCCCTTTAACTGATGCTAGAAAAGAACTATAAAACACCGTGCTGAAAATTTTTGGAGCAAAAATCAAAAGAGAGGAAAAGAGGAAAGTGTGAGAGGGAGCCAATTTTGCTTAAACCAGATTGCTGCTGCCGCGGCTTCTTTGTGGTAGATTTGATGGGCGGGATGTGATTCGTGGAAGCAGAGTTGGATTTGGAGGTGGAGGCATGCTGGACGGTGTCGGAGGATCCAGTGAGCATTTGGACAACCTACTTGAAGGAGGAAGTGTCGGTTTGAACGAAGGAGGTGGGGTAAGGGGCGGAGGATTTGGATCTAGTGATGGGCTTGAGATGCGGTGGTTGTTGGGGCTAGACTCCATTATTGACGGCAATGGATGGGGAAGGAAGGAAAGATGAAGAGGAAGGATGAGATTAGTGTTCATTTCTCTTTTTTTTTTTAAAAAAAAAAAGTGAGGGCAAGAGGAGGGAAAGAATGAGTTGTTACTTTAACATGGGTATTTGTATTTTCTTCCATAAATGTCAAAATCCCATTTTGAGATGTCACATCTCAATGAAATTATATAATTTCAGAATATTATTATGTATTGTAATATTTTTAAAGTTTTTTTTCTTCTGTATTTTTCTTATTAAAGAATTTAAGAGTCTTCACTGTATCCTACAAAATATTCATCGGTCAAGCCAACTTACATATTATAAGATGAGGATAAATGGGATGAATCAAACCTAAAGAAAGGTGTTGCTCACTCATACAATGTGCATAACTTTTTTTTAAAAAAAAGTATATTCTCATTGTACTCTTTAGAAAAGCAGTCCTGTCAATGCCTTTAGTTATATGTTCTGTCAAAACAAAAGCCATAACAAAGTAGTGTCTAGAGATTCCTGATTGCAGTAACATCATTGTCGGAGGCGAAATTTTTGGTAAGAACGATTCTCTCCGGTTAAAAAGAATAAATAACAAAGAGAGAAAAATTGTCTTGTAGGAGGCCAAACATTCTTAGCATGTGAGAAAGCTTTCCCTGTAAAAAAGGAAAAAAAGAAAGCTTGTGTTTGTGCTCTTTCCTTTTATCACTAGGGATTGACAATGTCAGCATGAAATTATGAGTAGATCCAATCAACCATGTCTTTCACACTGGCTAGCGATGTCAGTACTACTATAGATTTGAGCCTTTGTAACGTCTAATAGATAATGGTTACAGCTAATAAACATCAAGTATGTTGAGGTGAAGGTCGCACAAGGATAATAACACTTAAAAATAACAGTTAATTATACACACCATCATGTATTAAGAGGTGTAATTCACGAAAACACAGACATGCATAATAGTTGAAGTTAATAACCGTTATGTATTTAGTAACAAACGTGACGGTTCTTTCAAAACAACCACCATTTAACAATTATAAATTATTCAACTTTCAACCTCTTATATTAGCGAAGACAAAACAAAACAATCTTCATAAACAACGTCATCTAACTTTTCAATGTTATAACTCAACATAACCCTTTGTAATCGCGTTAGATCTTCATAAGTCATAACCCTTCTCAATTCGTTAAGCCTCTATTTAAACTCAACTATTTCTAGTGTTCTAACTACTTTTCTTTATTAGCTTCCTCAGCTTCATCTCTCCTTCATCATGCAATTAAGATCCTAGGAAACTCCTCTGCTGCTGCCACCCCCTCCTCCTCCACAAATTGCTCAAGTACTGAGGATCCTAACCACGTCGCCCCCTTCGCTGTAGCCAGCGCCTCCGCCCCTTCTACCAATCTATTAATTATGTTGAATAACGAGATACATGGCACAAGAGAAAAGAGCACTGGTGAAGGGCCTTGTTGTGATGAAGGAGGTGCAGAAAGCAAACTACGAGAGATATGGGAGGAAACTTACTATAGATGGAACAAAAAATGTCAAATTTTAAAATCTAATAAGTTTACAATTTGTCATTTCTTGTTCCATCTCAAGTATTTTCTCCTCTCTCTTGTCATTTTCTTTTTGGACCTACTTCATCACAACAAGACCCTTCCCAAATGCTCTTTTCTCTTGTGCCATGCATCTCGTCATTTGACGTAATAGATGGACTGGCGAGGGGGCGGAGGCGCTGACTACATGAGATACATAACAGTTATTAAGTAAAACTTGTCACTTAATATAAGTCTTAGCAAATAAATAATGGTGGTAATTAGTAATCATCATATTTTGTCTCACACGAATTATGGTCGTGTCACAAAAAGCATGACGAAAAAAACGTTGTGATTGTTCAAAGACTAAAAGAAGTGATGGCTCGTTAAACCACGAAACCCTCTCTATATAAACGTACGTTTGAAAATTGAACTCTACTTCTCTATTTCCATTTCAACTTTCTAAGCCAACTTCTGGTTCAACAAAACATCATGAACAAACGCAAAAAGACTTCTAATTCATCATTTGGAAAAAAAAAATTTGAAAGATGAACTCCCTCCACCAACAAGCATTTAAGGTCCCATCCACACAACCTACGAGCTACATCGTGTGGTCCAGGTTTACTTGTGAGAGCAAGGACATGTGAAAGACAGAATATCACCAAGAGGGGGGGTGAATTGAGTGATTTAATTTTTTTTCAATTTCCCCTAAAATTCACTCACGAAAATATAGCTTAACACACACACACACAGAAGGATTGACACAGATGATTTATACTGGTTCAGTCACAACTCTTGACCTACGTCCAATCCCCAGACACTCTGAGATTTTCACTATCACTTCAATCGATTACACACTCTATACTCGAAAGTAATCATCTCACTAGGATTCACTCCCCCTTACAAGATGTAATCAAATATCTCAATCTCAAAGTCCCGCTACTTTGAGATTTTTACAAAGATAATGATTCAGTAATAAACTCTCTAAAAGAGCAGATAGACAAATCGAAGATTATAAATATCTGAAGATATTACACAAGTGAATAAAACAGTAAATGCGTATTGATCATTTGAGCGTTTGTATTTCTCGGTAGTTGGAACGAATTGAATGCTCCAGCTTATATTTGGTGAAGGCAATTAAAGACCGTTGGAAGCCTTTAATGCACCGTTGAGAGTAATCAATGTAGCCGTTAGACTTAAAACTCGTTTGTTACTCTCATCATTGGATTTTGAAATGAGTGTCATCATTCTCCTTAATGACATTCCTTAAGATTTTCCCGTTGAATGATCTGGCATTCAGATATGGAAAGAACCCATAAATGCCTTCAGAATGTTCAGGGGTTGATTGCTCAATTTGGTGCTTCATTTTCTGAAACGCATTTAATGCAGCTGACGTAATCAATGCTTTTATCTTAATCTGCATTTAATCATTCACTTAATCATATGAAACTCCTTAACAAACTGATTAAACGTAGTTAGGAACAATAATGAGTGATGATATAAAGTAAGCAAATCATACTTTGAAGATTTAATATTTACGGACACGGTGATTTGCAAAACAGAGATACCTTATAGCTCAAGTTAATATCAAGCTAACTCGAGGCCATGATTCGAGTCAACCAATGTATGCTCGAGTCACAAGTTCATCTTCTTTGAAAATAAGTTTGAAGATTGAATGTAGATGTCTCTATATGAACATTGTTCGAGTGTAAAATGTTTAACTCAAGTTCATGACTCGAGTTACTCAGAGATTGCTCGAGTCAAGTTCTAATTTTATAATTGAACTTCAAGATAGCTTTTGAAATAGTTTTGAACTCGTACCAGCTCAATTTATCAAAAATGCATTTTAATTATAACGTTCAAATATTAACTCGAGTTAAAGAACACTGACTCGAGTCACATCTTTTCCATTTTGAAAATGAATTTAAGTTCACAAGATTTAACTCGAGGTAAAGAGTATAAGTTCAAGGCAAGATCATATCATTTGTCAAAATATTTCACAAGTGCTGATGACACGAGTCAACAAATGGCTAACTCGAGTTATTCATAGTTCAAGCATATTTTGGTAAAGCTTTCAAAAGACTTGACTTGAGTTTTATAACCACAAACTCGAGTCAATTTGACAACAAATGATTGATTCAAGTTTTATCAAGTTAAAGCATTTTTGACTTGAATCATTGATTACATTTTGCTTGCAATTATCAGCTATCATCAAAACACATAGAAAACTAACATTCTCCCCCTTTTTGATGATGACAATACTTGTAAACAATCATGTTAAATTTTTAAATGGTCTTTGAGATTTCAAGACACAGAAAGATTATTAACAACTCAAAGAAGCTAAAGGAAGTCCATCGATTTCATTCACGTGCAAAATATAGTACATCAGAGTTAAGCAGCAAATGGACTACATACATAGCAATTATAATTAAATGAAAATACATAAAAGGCTAAAATGACATAAATATGATTGTAAGCATAACTACTTCTCTTCTCCCCCTTTGTCATCACTCAAAATGGGAGGATCAGAGGAGGTAGGAGAAAAAGAAAGAGGTGAATAGACAGCCAAAGTCAAGCATGGTGGAGAAGAGATAGGAAACTCTGTCTGAGGAGGTGGAGCAGAAACAAAAGTGTATGTAACTGACTGAGGTAGAGAAGAGTGGTGAAAGATAGGTGAAGGATGAGAGTGAATGGAAAAGAATCAGAAGAGTGCTCATCAAACAAGCCGCCAGTTGAACCAGAAGATGATATCCTGATCGCTGAAGTCTGAGAAGGAGGAATAATGATGGTAGGAGGAGTAGTAGTGATCAAACCATATTTTTATATGATTTTTCATCATTAAATTGGGATTCATAATGCATTTTATCATAGTTATTGAGCTTAAAATGCTTCTCTTATGATAAATTAAGATTAAGAGTAAATATATTTAATTAGGGCTAAAAAGGGCAAAATTGTCAAAAAAATATAATTACTCTTAATCATTGATTTTTATGAGAATATTTGATGCTAGATTAATTATTTTGACTATAGATGGTTGAAAAGATTAACTCAAATTTGAAAATGAAAGTTTTAATTCAAGTTTTAAAAGTTGCAATTTAGTCCCTCAAGCAACAGTTTTTTTCTTTTCACTTAGGTCCCTGGTCAAAACTCTGCGTTTTGACCAGGGAAATCAGACCTAGCAGCAACGCAAAAACAGGACCTGATTTATTCAATGAATGAGCGCGGCGCAAGAGGAGCTGGGGGGAATTAATTATTAACTAGCATAGATCCCGTGCGATGCACGGGTGAAAATGTCAAAAAATTAAAATATTTGTATTTTTAAAATTTTCTACCCCTCAATAATCCTAACTGCAAATTAAATACATTTTTCATTAGATTAAAATAACGGAAAACAATTAAGGAAGTTATTGGGATTAAATCACATATATCGCTGCTCTTTAGGTGAAGGTGAAGTAACCTAGGCTCTTTGGTCTAGGCTGCATCTAAAATACTTAAACCTCCCCATAGTGTACGGTGAAAACGATGCATCCTAATATTTATAATTATAACCATTATAAAGCACAGACCATTCAATCTTTCAAACTAAATAGAAACCAAGTAAACCTACACAACAAAGCAGAACATCAATAAACTCTAGTAAGATAAGTCTGTTAGGAATACTTCGATCCTCATCCATTAGTTCAATCTCAACCCTAACCTGCTAGTGACCATCGACATTGCTCTAATCCCACGACCCAACTCCTGTAACCATCCCAATGACATCTACTTCAAACACAGACAACAACATAATAAATAAATACTATAATTAACATTCTAGCCCAATATATAGAAAAACTACTCCAACACACCCAGTAGAAAGCGAGCGTCAAAATCATCAGTTAAGATTTTAGAGAAAGGAAAGAAATTAAATCCAAATCGGGGGACACGCCCATCATCGGTGGTATGACAAACAATAGTCCGAAGCCGGAAGTTAATTCAAAATGCATGATCTCGTATATAGTGCAATAGGAACCCATAACGGGAACAACATTAAACCAGGAAATCACACACATCCCGCCCTCACGTAAACTTTCCTTATGGCGTTGTACAAACCCACTACACACCGTTGCATCAATCCGATCTCCCTGAACCATAAGAACATAGTTAGACGAAATTCTGGAAAAAAAATAATAAAAAAATAACGCAAACACATAGGCAGTACTACAAAGATGCATCATTCAGTTTAGAAATATAAAACTTCAGGAAAAAAAGTAGAAAAATTTAGGAATCTTACCTCAATACCTTGCAACACAAGCTCAATAGATCAAATCGTTTATATAAAAGCGAAGCGATAAAATAAGAATTAAAATATTAAAGCACAAACCGCCGGCCCTCTACGAAGTCCCGCAACTGTCGTCTGCATGGGTTTCCCAAAGAACTCTTCAAACGAGAGTTAAAGTAAATTTGAGGTGAGGTGTAATGCGTTCTGGTGGCTGTGAGATATCAACTCCTGCTACCTCAAATCTAGTGATGCATTAACATCATAAATTAATTATACAGATACACTGTGTTGAACTTTATATGGCGAGAATAGAATGAAAAGAACACTAAGGAGAAAACGCACCTTTTAATGAAATCACTTACTTCCGGCGATTCACGGGTGTATAAGCGTCGGGATGTATACATAGAATTAGATATCTTATTCTTACCTAGATGCATGAAATAAGCATATGTGCATCAGTCCGTATTGGCTTAAAGAATGAAAACAAATAGAATATTAAAATTAGATAAAAACACTTACGGTTAAATTGGCGTGCCTTGCACCACTGGAGTATGATCACAACAGGGCCAGACTTGTGACTTGTGAGAAGCCATATAGGACATAAGGTTGTCTGCAAAGTCCCCCCAAAGTTACACTGGAGGCGTTCTAGACTGCAAATTAACCACACGGTTATGAAGACAGCCATTGAAGGTGAACATCACATGATGGAGAGAAAACAATGTCATGCAAAAGACCCATAGAAGACACCCTCCCAACAACGTCTACTCATAAATTTAAGAAGAGAATACCGTTTAGTGGAAACAAAATAAGTGAGAAGCAAAAGACATACAGTGACAAAAACCTCACTCACCGAACAGGAAACGGTCATCCAAGTCAGAAGAAAGGATATCAGAGAAAGTTTTGAAACCAAAACCATAACACGGGATGCTCTCATCATCTTTCCGTGTGGCAAACTGGAAGGTGACACGATACGAATGCTCAGTTGGACGGTACGATCTGTGGCAGGAACAACAGCAAAATGGGAGACATCCACAACCGCGCCTTCTTCAAGATGTTTGTTATAGCGACGAACAAACCCACTTCGCACATACGCATGCACACGATCACCCTACAAGCATAAACAAATTACGAAGGACACAAATAAGTAACAAATAAAAGCATAAACAAATAATATTGGCGAAGAAGGCAAAATGAGTAAACCGAGACAACAACTCACATGAATATTACGTAACACAAACTCCGGGGAGGATGTGTCAACATGGCCCCGTCGAGCGGCCATATTCCACATGCGGGCAATGCGGACACATATGCGCCAGTTATGACGATTAGGAGTTAAAGTACAAACAGCGTCAAAAACGGTTGAAACCATAGCTCAAGTAAGAAATTTCGAGTAAAAAATGAAAGGGCAGTTCGTGCGATGTAAAGGCAAACGCGAGTTTTAAAAGGAAGGAGGGAGATAGAGTGAACTCCTTCCCGCACGAACTGAAAGTGGAGAGTAGTAACTTCCACGACCGAAATGATCGGAGGAAGTGCGCCTGGAATGAAGGAGCCACAGTGATTTTCGAAATTTTTGTTTAATATTTACTATTTCAAAAAAGGAAAATATTAACGTGCGATCGGACCGGCCACCCATCGTAAAGAAATTAGATTCATGTATAAAAAAGAAAAAAAAACCCATAAATGAAACCCATCCCCCAAGAGCCGTAAATTTTTTGTTGAAGGGAAGGAGAAAAGATGAAGATACTTAGCTTGAGTTGTCCATGATGTCGGGACACCGGTGCAAGAAATGACGCCAAGCAGGCGAGAGGGAACGTAAGTGGCTGCCCGCGGAAGAGATGAAGGTAGACCCATGAGAGGCGTTCGATCGTGCGTACAGAAGAGAGGAGAGAGAGGAATTATGAGATGATGTCGTGCACACCAGTGAAGGGATGGAGCTATGTGAAAGAAGAAAAGAAAGTTAAAAATTTAAAATAATAGCCATTAATATGATGACACAAGCCTACACCTATTTCGTCCTGATCGTGTGTACAGAAGAGAAGAGAGGGGAGAGAGGAATAATGAGAGCACGCCGGTGAAAAGATGCAGCTATTTGAAAGAAGAAAATAAATTAAAATTTTAAAAATAATAGCCATTAATATGATAGCACTGACCTACACCTATTTCGTCCTATTTCTTAGGTTTTCACTTTTCACAGCTATAAGTCGGTTTGATAATATATTTATTTCTTGGAAAAACCAGTATTATTGTAGTATAATAATTCCCAAAAAAAATCTTCTCTAGGATTTCTCTTATCCTCCCCACTTGTGTGCGTTATTAAATGAAAACATTGGACGTAAAAGGTTATTTATTCGGAAAATAGTTCAAATATAAAGAGGGGGAATGATGGACAAATTATTTTAAAATATTTAATTAAGAAGGCAAAGGATCAAACAAAGACATTTTTTAAAATAGTGTAAAAAAAATACCAAAATAAATATAAAAGAAAAGTTATTATGCATTATTTTATTTAGTCTAAAGTGATGACATACACGAAAAATTAGCAGAGCCTTGACCAGCTCGTGAAAGAAGGAAATTAAGAAAAAAAGTTAAAAGAAGGAAAAAGTTAAAAAAGTCTTCATTTCATTTAGATGACATAATTGTAAAAATAAAATAAAAAAAAAAAAAAAAAAAAAACTTCCTTCTTCGAGGAAAAATGATGGTTATTTTAAAAAAGGACAACAGATTTAATTTAAAAGATGGAGGATAAAACAAAGATAGAAATTAAATATAAGGAAAGTTGTTACAAAATATTTAAAAATTCTAAGGTGAAAATGTGAAAAATCCAATAGTTATCTTATCTGTTAACCTAACAAAGAGGATAATTAAGGGAATTAATAGAGATTTTTATTCTAAAAAATAGTATGCATAAATTAAAAAGTAAGAATTAAAAATAATAAATGGAGAGGGTAACCTCGAACGTTAGCAAAATAAAGAGGACATATGTCAAGTGCTGAAAAAATATATGCATAAATTGTAAATTGTAAATTAAAATTAATACATAGAGGAAGTTACTCGGTTAATAAATTGAAGAGGGCGGGTGTGAAAGAAAGAATTAAAAATAATAAATGGAGAGTGTGACCTCGACGGTTAGCAAAATAAGGAGGACACGATGTAACGGGCTGAAAAAATATATGGAAGAATTATAAATTGTAAATTAAAATAAATAAATAGAGGAAGTTATTCGGTTAATAAATTGAAAAGGACAGGTGTCAAGCAGAGAGCCGCTTACTACTCTGCTTTTATATAGTTAAGATGGGGGAAGCCGACAAAAATAAAAGAGGAGGAACGACTGGAGGACGCGACTTGGGGGGAGAGGAGAATAATTGACCTAGCTGAGGGAAAGAATAGAGGACAGCGCCGCATAGGAAGAAGGAGGGGATCCCGACAGATTAAATACCTGGGAGCTGAAAGAAAAGGGGATCGACCTAGACGAGAGACCTGGGAGCTCGATCATCGTCACTATCAATCTTCTTCTTCTTGCTTCCCTGGACTTTCCCACTCGCCGGCGGCACAACCACCTCCATCGTCGCCGGCGAGCCACAAGCCTTCACCCTCACCATATTACCGTCGACCACCCAGAACGGAGAGAACCAGCGCCGTGAATCCTCTTGCTTCTTCGAACCTGAACAGAGAGACGCAGAGCTATCTTCATTGGACTCCACCATCACCATCTTCCTCCCTTCACCCTCAACACCACCATCATCGGACCTCCACCAAGCTCCCACCAACCTTCTTCTTCTTTCCTCTCTCTCTCACTTCGGCATCACCATCATCTAACCACCGACTACCATCATACATTCACCGCAGATTTTCCAACAACCCTCACACTCCTATATTCACCTTGACTTCTTCCATTTGGCCTCACTCCCTCTTCCACATCATTTTCCCATTTACTGTCCACTTCTTACTTTATGTATCGTTTTATTTTTCTTATGGTTGGTTTGCTTGGGAGCTTTGTGGTGACAATGGTTGGTTTGATTAAAGTCATGAGAGGCTGATCCTTTAACTCTTGGAGATGGATTTGTGCTTGAGTTCAAAAGCTTAAACAGGGGAGTATTTTGTTCAATTTATTTTCTCTTATTACATTTTAATTTCCTAGTTTTAGGAATTTTATTTTGTAATTTTGAGACTTAGTTTATCCGTTTGGAAAACTTTGTGGATTGAACCTATGTGATTGGATTGAATTTTGTGGTTTGTTGGATTTGTAAATTTGTACTTCCTTATTGATTCGGTGAAATTATGTTTTCTACGTGGTATTGTTAGATAACATGATTTAATTGGATTAATTGAGTGGCGTGGTATCGCATTCATATCAAGAGGAACCAAGTTGCATTAATTTAATCCTAATCACACACTAAGTGGTTTTAAACAATATCTCGAGGTAGTAGTTAGCTACGGTAGTAGGAGCTACTATTAATTGGGAATATTGGACTCAAGTGGTATCTTGGGGTTTTTCATCTAGACTTAGTGAAAATTTACTCCTATATTTAATTGAACTAGGATAGTCACTATTCCATTTCCAAGAGCATCCATACTCATTTTCATACTCCATTCCATTTTATTAAAAAAAATATCAAAAACAATAGTTTAACATTTAATTTAATTGCATTCTTATTTTCCTTTAATCAATTCAAAAATCCAAAACCTATTTTCCCCTTGTTTTAATTGCATTTACATGACATTTAGATTACTTAGGATTCAATAAAAGGCTCATCGAGAGAGAGAACGATCCTAGGGTTGACTATACGCAATCCTTGGTTTATTTTTTATTGTGGACCCCAAGGCTAAGACAGAAAAATCCACACATCAAATGGAGCAATGACTGGAGTGGTGAAAGTGAGAATGGGAGATGAAGAAATGATAGGAGAAAGAGGAATAGAGGGAGGAATGGAAGGAGGAGGAGGTGAAGAAGGTGGAATCCCAAAACCAAAATCAGTGCCAACACTAGGACCAGCTATAGGAGGCTGAGACTTCATCATCTTATCCATCTTGCCACTGATAATCATCATCATATTATGAAGATTGGCAATACTTGCAGTGTGATCCTCGATGTTACCTACAAGATTCTCAACCTTCTCGTTTAGCTCTTCTTGGACATCGACAAGCTCATTATGACTCTTGATCACTTTAGAGACTAATTTACCAATTTCAGTCTCAAGTGTCCCTGTGAGTTGATGGTATGAGGCAATCATTGCTTATGTAATGGTCCAACACTCTTAGATATGGCCTTCTCCACAATGGCCTTGATTGAGATGATCTAGCTGGAACAGTAGCAGGTAATGATTGTGCTTTATTCACTCTAGATTGAGGCTGAGATGTCCGTGATCTAAAGGGAGCTCTTGACTGACCAGATCCTTCTTCAAATGAAATCCTCATCAAATTGAGGTGATGCTTACCAAACAGGTAAGTCTTCATTGATTGCTTATTTAGCTCAAGGTACCAAATATTTTCTTGAAACAGAATTAGAGAAACAAGATTTGGAAAGGGAATAGTAGAGATCTTTTTGGAATGAAACATGAATCTAGCCATCTCACTATAAACCCAATGCCCTATATTGTGAGGGACTTTATCAACAAGTGAAGCAAAAAAGGAGTAGTCCCTTTAAGCAAAGTTAGTTAAATTTCTCCCTTTTGCATAAGGTTCCTTTAGTAGATATACCAAAGGGCCCTATGCAATGGGGGCATAGCAACTGGAGGGAAGCTAAGTGACCCTAATGGTTCACTCAGTGGCTCATCTAGTCTCAGAATTTGAAAAATTTCCTCATTGCTATAATTTAACTCAGCAGGAGGAAGAGGATTTGAAATCCTTAACAAGGAATTGATATACTTTGGGGTTAAAAGGATCTTTTTCCCTCTAACATATGTGATAATCCTCTCCTCAATTAGATTTCCATCGCCATCCAAATGATTGGCTATGGTAATGTTAAAATAGAAATTCCTAACAATGGTTGGACTATAAGTAGTTCTAATTGAAAGAAGATTTTCGAAAGGCTTAAGCCATAGGGAAAGATCGAGATTACAATCTTCCTTAAGCTTAGCCAAGTCTATATCCACTGTAGGACAAAAGTTTCTATTGGAATAATGCTCTTGAAATTGTTTGACCTCTAAATTAGTGAATAAAATAAGATTACAATAAAGAGACATAGGAGGAATTGGATGATCATAGATAGCCTCAAGAGTAGGAGGCTGACTAGGTACCTTTGAGCTAGATTGACTTTGAGTAGATTGGTCCTTAAAAGCTCCTCAGAACTTTGAAGAAGCAATTGTCGCTTTCTTTTGCTTCTTTGGCTTTGGAACCTCGACAGCTGGTTCCTTATCCTTTCTATTGACTGCCTCTGGGTCAATCTTTTTCTTCTTGGGGATTTCAGGAGGCCCTTGAATCACCACCTTCTTGGCCTAAAACTTTGGAGAGGCTTAATCAGTTGCACTTCAGCTGATAGCGTTTAGGTGTATGCTTCTCTCTTCCAATCCAGTTGATGACCATAAGCAGGCTTCACCGTATTCCACCAATCCAATGCACCCTCTTTTAACAGGGTCTTCATAATTTAACCTTTTGATATTTATCTCAGCCAATAGACTCAAATAGCATCTCCAACCGATCAATCCAACTTTCAGCCTCTGTTGGTAATCCTCCTGAGAAGGTCTTAGGATGGAAACGATCTAAATTTTTCCATACCCTAAGAATGTTAGGAACAACCCTTTGTTCTGCTGACTCCTCCGGTTTAGAGCTTGGTGGATTTGGAACTGGCTCCTTAGAATGAACAGTGTTTTTTCCCTCTAATTCTATGTGAACCTCTTGGGTATGACCCTTGCTTCCACCACTAGGCCCTTTATTGGCTCTACCCTCCTCGAGTCTTTTCAATCGTTCCTCTGTCGTTGTTAGTCGATTTCCTTGATGGCAAGTGAACCAGTCGAACAAGTAATAAAGAGTAAGTAGAGTATCGTCCCACAGAGACTGGGATACCAAATGATGACACCGAATTGTAGAATAAGTTGTGTTTAACAGGAGAGATAAACTGATTTGGTTGAGAGTTTTTATAGCTATACTAATAAACAGGAAAATAACTAAATGATCGTAGTCGTAAGAAGATATTAGTAAAAAGATAGACTGAACTCGGAATCCTTTCTAATCATATCAATCCCCCAGCTGCCTATACACATTGCTATAGCATTCATACTGTACAGCTCTCGCAATTGCTACAACATGAACACCCTTTACAAAGTTATTTAGTTAACCCACCACGCTAATCTACCGAAGCTCTCGCGTCCGATATGTACTATCATATTCTGTACTTCTCCCATATGTCTATGGCGATTTTTCTAGTTGGATTATCAAAACAAATCAAAGTGTTATGGTTATGAGCGGTAGACCCATGTCTGAAGCCTACAATAATAAATCAAGCCTTGCACCAGCCTGCCTAGCAATCACTGTTTCTCATATGTCTAACCCCGACTCCCTCTCGGTAAGCCGTGACCACTGATCTAGACCTTAGCTCTTGCTAATCGATAAGAAATTAAATTACTGATAAGCAAACTGAATATATTGAATTAATAACTAGGAACTGGGTTCATTCTATACTTAGAAAATCATCCTCGTTCAGCCACAAGAAGTTAGTTCATGACTGACAAGGGAATCACAAAACAGAGTACTACAAAATAGCCCATGACAAAAGAAATTAACTAGAAAAGCAAAGATAAGCAGAAAGCTTGAAAGAGATTCTTATGGCATGGAAGAAGCCCTGTCACGTCACAACTCCACGTCTTCTCGTCTCCGTCTCACTGCAAGGAAGGGTGCTAGGTTCCCCTGGAGTCCTCGTGCTCTGCAAATTCTCTCACTCTTCTTTCGAGTCTGGACGTATATGGTTGGTCTTTGACTCTCGACGACTTCGACGCCCTTTAGGGTTGGTTGTTGTTTCCTTATATAGTCTGGTCTACTTGTAGCGTACGTCAAACGAATTGGGCCTTTCCTAATCTGACGAGGTCCAATCTTATCTTTCTCTCCAATCTCGGTAGATTGATTCTGTTGATCCTGCGGGATTCTTCAAATCTTTAGTTTCGATCCTCTGCATCTTCTATTTCAATACGTCTGCAATCTAACCGTTGTTCTCGTTCACTTAACGACCTGCACTATATTTCCTGAAACAACCTTGACAAAAGATCAGAACATAAGTCGCATAGCACTGCGTCACTTACTTTGCTATAGCTTCAGGGATGCATTGTATTGCACTTTGATAACGCTGTCTTGATGTTATAGCATAGTATCGGCTATGTTATGCGACTTTCTCATAAAACCTCAAAACTTGTTATTTCTTAGCACATATTTAGGATGTATGTGGAGTTTATCCTTAAGTTCCCTGTACAATGAATTAATGCCTTTTTGCTTAGATTGAATGCAGTTAAGCTCATATTCACCATACAATTCAGTCATAAAATACAGGGAAAACATGGCATAAATAGTGCTCATCAGTCGTACGGGTCCATCTATGCAGATGCCGCAACATTTTAGCTTCGATTTACTGAACCTAGGACCCATTAGATTCCTACTGGCCGTTGTCACCTATGTCTGTACGTGGGTTGCCACCGATTTCTGTACACTTGGTATTCACTATCTCTCCCCACCTAAGGGTAAAATCCATCAGAGATGGAGAATAATAAGTACAAGGAACAAAACACAACACAATAGGGAAGCAGATGTGTAAAGATTATATATTGTCATACTCTAAATGCAATACACAACAGGGCCAGGAAATCATAAACACAGGGCTCTGGATACCAAGTTGAAAAGTCCCTTTCTCATTAACTAACAATTAACCATAATGTTTTCATAAAACTGGATTAATAGGTAAATATGGAAACCCTTTTTCTTTTCAAGACAACACACCTCGGGGTCTAGGGTACAAATTCTGCCTACGAACCCACCACAAGAAATCCATAACTCTGGGCACAATTATCGAACAGGAAAATACATAGCCCACGAGTCTTATAACACTAACCCCATAACAAAGGGTCTATACAAAACAATTTTCACACAAGATATGATTGTGGATCCACTATAATATGTTAGTGTATAAAATAAGGCCTTCGGAAAATAAACAGTCATCCAAAAATGGTTAATGTAGTATTTCAAAAATATGAGGGCCCTAGGATGACAATATAAAAATCAATACAACACTAATACCAAAAAGAGGCCTATAAATTCCACGACTTCTATGCCTCTGGTTGCTTCCCTTGTCCTCTAGTAAAGTTAGAGGTCTCGCCTGAACAATTTAGTAATGACGGGGTGAGACATAAAGTCCCCATAACTGAAATTAATTTTATCAAATATGCAGGAAAGGATTGCAAGTCAGAGAAGTAGATTTATTAACATAATTATAATATCAAAAATAATTAAATAATACATAATAATTAACAATATTTAGAACCATCCCCATTCATCCATCCTACTCCTCCTTATATCTTCTGGACGTGGTACAATCTATCAATGCTAGTATACCCGGCCAAGGTTAGCTAGTCACTTCAAGAATACTATCCCCTCCCATGCCACCACTGATATACTATAGCAGGGAGGTGTCTGCTCAAAACACTCAACTCAAATTCCGGGCCAGGAATAAGAGAGCCGATGGGCACAATTTCACCCTCAATCTCTTCCACACAACCTAACATATCCCAAACAGAAGAAATAATATAACACTAAAATTTCCAACAACATTTTACTAAATTATTATTTCATATACTTCATCTCACAACCAACATTATAACCATCACAACAATAACAACCCCAATAATAATATTAACTTAAATTATAGAGAGAGTGGAAAATACACTGCTTCACTGAAATAATTTCATATACACATAATTTTTCAAAACACATACAAGTAGCATATATGAAAGTAAGGCTTAGAAAAGCACCTTATAAGCCAAAACAAGCATATAAAATAAATTAACCCCGGTTACCTCAATTCCAAGCTTAACCTTAGCTTCAGGAGGAGCACTGCAGAACAATCACCTAGGTCACAAGAAGGCTCTACATTATCACGAGTTATAACATATAATTTCCTATAACTTAAAATATACAAATTCTAATAATAATATATTATTATAACAAAAATAAAAAAATGAGTTTGGGGTTTAAATTTTGAAAATGACCATTTACTCCTTCAAATTTCGAAATGACATTTTTGGTCTTTCAAATATCAAAACTAAACTGATTAAAATTCTAATAATATCTCCGCTAACCCAAATAAAGTATTTACATAACATTTAATCCGATTTTATAGCACATAAATCCTAAACTTCTTAAATAGAAAAATTTATTTTAAATTCCTATAACAACCAAACAATAAATCTAAACCGATTAAAATTTACTATTAATCATCCACTACATATATATAGTCTTCTATAGTCAAAACTCAAAATTGTCCCAAAATTTTCACTAACCAATACAATATTAACCTCATTAGAAAGAGAAAAATATGTAGAATAACTTTCGTAAGGAAAGTTTGTTGAAAAGAAGTTAGTCTAGCTACTTAAATAATCTTATAAGATAAATAACATACCTTAAAATACACTGAAATACCTCCAATTTTCTCTTTTTCCTTTCCTTCCTCGCTCTCACTCTCTCTCCCGTCTGTTCTAAAGCTCACACCACCCCTTAGCATGAATATATAGAGGGGAAGGGGTGTGGTTGGAGGGAAGTGGTTGGAGTGGTTTAACCACTCCCTAAACAATTATCCCTCACACAAGGATAGGGGCAGACCTGCCCCATCTTACGCCGAGACCCTTTTTTTTTTTTGCTGCTTTTTTTCTCTTTCATTCTCCTTCTCTCTTTTTTTCTCCTTTCCCAACAATTACATAATAAATACATTTATCATATAGAATTGTTTCATAATTATTATTAAATCCTAAAATTAAAAATTAGGATGTTACAACTCTCCCCCACCTAAATAGAATTTTGTCCCCAAAATTCTGAACAGGTTATTAAAGAAAACAATCCACAACACAAGAATCCAATACAACAATATCAAAGTCAAGACAATACTGTAAAAAAAAAAAGGAATAGCACACAGACATAACAAAACATAAGTTACCAACACAAACAAATTTATAGCATCACGTAATTTCGATCATCATACCATATAACCATAAAAATGTCATACTACCACAACACGCAGACATGCCTAAGCAAACAAGTCAGGAAAATCACTCTGCATTCGCTCCTTGGTTTCTCAGGTAGCATCATCGAGGGACATACCCTTCTAGAAAACATTTAGAGACGAATTGTTCTATTTCGCAACTGCTTGTCCTTTACATCAAGGATCCTTTCTGGCTCGGGTATGTAGGTCAAATTTTCTCTCAATTAAACCTCTTCAAGCTCAATTACATGGGAAGGATCTGGATGATATTTCTTAAGTTGTGACACGTGAAACACGTTGTGTAAACTTGACAGGTGCGGCGACAAGGCAATTCGATAAATGATAATTGAATATTTTATACACTTCTTTTTATCTCTTGATTAATAATTTAGGACTTTTTAGTTAATAAATAATGGCTTTTATACTTATTTGGCCTTTGGGCCTTTGATTATATTTTAGCCATTTTTATTAATAAAATTCCAGTTTTACATTGCTTCACTAATCTTACCATAACTCTTGAACCAGACATCGAATTTGCTTCATTTTTGTTTCATATTTCAGATGATTCAGAGAGCTACAATTGTTATGAAGACATGAAGGGCAAATTCGGACAAGAAGCGGTCGATTTGGAAGCCAAAGTCAGATGTTTTATTTAGGCTCGAATTTGTGACTAAAGCCCATTCCCGTATTATTTTATGTTTTGGGCCTGGATTATTGATTGGAGCCCCGTTTCGTTTTTCATCTTAGGTTAAGTAAGGCAGCACCACAAACAATGGTATTCACGTTTTTATTCTCGTTTTGAGGATTAAACACGAAGTTTCAAATTCTACGAAATGTTCTTCGTGTTCTTCATCTGTTCTTCCTTTTTCCCAGCCATGTTCGGCTAAACTTACGTGGTTAACCTAACGTTGAGGATTCCATGATTCATCCAGAGAACTCGTACTTAATCGGTAACTTTACTCGTTTGTTTTCATCTTATCGGATCCGATTTACGGAAATAGTTCGAATATTAGATTTAATATTGGTTTGGTTCATCCCAAGGATCGAGTTCGAACTAGGTTAGAGTGTTCTTGTGCGATTGCACAGTGAGACGTCCTTGTTCGGGACGATTCTAGACGATCGTCTAGTCGAGGGATTCTCGGACGACGCAGAGATTTCGGTTCGTCGAGAACCAAACACGAGTTTGTTTATATTTCGTTCAATGAAGGAAGTTTCGGAATCTAAACGTTGGGTTGATCGTTTTAATCTATTTCAATCTTGTTTTAATCGTTTTACGCATATTTCATATTAGTTTCGTTTAATTTCGTTTTTAATCTGTTTCAAATCAAAAACCCCAATTTTGTTGTTGTTCGTTTTCCATTCTTTGATTTAAACCCACTGCAAATTCCTTGAGAGAAACGACCCAGGTTACATTATACTGCAAATATTTTCTAATATGGTTATTTTGTGAGATGACGGCAAATCTCTGTCAATAAACAACTGGTCCAATTCGCTCCAGAATCTCGTATGGCCTAATGAACCGGGGAGTCAACTTCTTGGCTTTAATGAATCTGCCAATACAAGTTACTGGTGAAACCTTAAGGAATGCATGGTCCCCTACTTCAAACTCCAAAGGTCTTCGTCGCCTATCCGCATAACTCTTTTGTTTGCTCTAAGCGGTCAACAACCTCTGGAGAATCATCTTAATTTTCTTTGTAGTTTCATCTACCAAGTTCGGTCCAATCACAATCCTTTCGCTTAATTCAGTCCAACAAAGAGGCGATCTTTACTTTCTGTCGTACAATGCCTCGAAAGGAGCTATCTGAATGCTCAAGTGGTAACTATTATTGTAAGCAAATTCTGCCAAAGGCAGGTGATGATCCTAGCTACCAGGTAACTCAATGGTGCAAGCCCTCAACATATCTTCATGGGTCTGAATCGTCCTCTCTGTTTCACCATCGGTCTACGGGTGATAAGCGGTACTGTACTTCAACCTTGTCCCTATAGCCTCCTGTAACACCTTCCAAAAGTTTGATGTAAACCTTGGATCACGGTTTGACATAATCTCTGTGGGTACACCATGCAACCTAACAATCCAATCCACATACAACTGAGCTAGCCTCTCTAAGCTATATCCGATATGGATCGGAAGAAAATGAGGTGACTTCGTCAATCTGTCTACAATGACCCATATGGCGTTGTGGTGTGTTGTGGTTTCCGACAATCTCACAATAAAATCTATGGAAATACTGTCCCACTTCCATTGGGGAACATATAAAGGTTGAAGTAACCCTGGAGGCTTTTGATGCTGGATCTTCACCTTCTAGCAAGTTAGACACTTCAATACTAAGTCTGTCATATCACGCTTCATCTTTGGCCACCAATACCCTTGCTTCAGATCTCGATACATCTTAGTCATTCCTAGATGAATGGTATACTTGCTCCGATGAGCCTCTTCAAGAATTGTCTTCTTGATTTCCTCGTTATCTGGAGCATAAATCCTCTTATTGTACCTCAATATACTCGTATCCCCAATATCATAATCAATTACTTCTCCATTCTCTAACTCTTCTCTGATCCTTAGCAATCAGTCATCTTCTATCTGGGCCATTCTCAAATCACTATACAAGTCAAAATTCTTGAGTACTGTACTCATAATCATCTCTGATTTTGGTTCAAGATAAACCTCTGATAATCCTTCTAATAGATTATGTTCAGTTATACACATATGAAACATGTGTATTGACTTCTGCCTCAAGGCATTAACAACTACATTCGCCTTCCCTAGATGATACTTCAACTCAAAATCATAATCTTTCAAGAACTCCATTCATCTTCTCTGTCGATTGTTCAACTCCTTTTGATCCACAAGATATTTCAAACTCTTATGGTCACTAAAGATCTCGAATTGTGATACATATAGATAATGCCTCCAGATCTTCAAGGCAAAAATAACAACTGCAAGCTCCAGATCATGCGTCGGTTAGTTTTCTTCATGAGGCCTCAATTGTCGAGATGCATAAGCCACTTTACCATCTTGCATGAGCACACATCCCAAACCCTTCAATGATGCATCTGTATACACTGTGTACGGTCTGTGTGGATCGGGTATGGTGAGAACAGGTGCAGTAGTCAACCGGTTCTTCAACTCCTGAAAAACCGCCTCACACTTCCCATCCCAAACAAACGGTTGCTCCTTTTTAGTCAATCTGGTGAGTGGCCCAGCAATCCTAGAGAATCCCTCTATAAAATAGCGGTAATAACCAGCCAACACCACAAAATTGCATACCTTTATCACAGACTTATGTGGTTCCCACTCAACACAATGTCAACCTTACCGGGATCTACTGCTACTCCATCTGCTGAGACCATATGACCCAAAAACTTCACCTCTCTCAGCAAAAATTCACATTTACTCAATTTCGCATACAATTGATGCTCTCTCAGAATTTGCAGTACTATTCGAAGATGCTCTCGGTTTTCCTCTTCACTCTTTGAATATATAAGAATATCATCAATGAATACCACCACAAATTGATCCAAATAAGGTCTAAAGATTCGATTCATATAATCCATGAATACCGCTGGCGCATTAATCAATCCAAAAGGCATGACAAGAAACTCATAATGGCCATATTTGGTACGGAAAGCGGTTTTCAGGATGTCTTTTGCCTTTACCCCCAACTGATGATAACCCGATCTCAAATCAATTTTTGAAAATACCGATGAACCTACTAGCTGATCTAACAAATCATCAACCCTCGGTAATGGATATTTATTCTTGACAGTGACTTTATTCAACTGTCGATAATCAATGCAAAGCCTCAAGCTGTCATCTTTCTTTTTCACGAATAGAATTGGTGAACCCTATAGAGATACACTTGGCCAGATAAAGCCCTTCTCCAATAAATCTTCAATTTGCTTCTTCAATTCAACCAACTCTAAAGGTGACATCTGGTAAGGAGCCATGGAGATCGGCTCTGCCCCTGGCGCTAATTCAATGGCAAACTTGACTTCTCGCTCTGGAGGTAATCTGGTCAACTCTTTAGGGAACACATCAGGAAACTCTTTAACCACTTCGATCTGCTCAATATTTTCCTGAACTGAGAATAACACCATGAAGGCTTCACAACCCTTCTTTACACTTATGTCAACCTGGGCCGCTGACAACATCATCGAAACTTGAGGAATTTCTTCAATTATTGAGCAAGTGTTAAATTGCACAACTTTCTCCTTGCATTGCAAGGACATATCATTGGATGTTAACCAATCCATACCCACAATCACATCTATGGTGTGCAAGCAATTGATGTTTGTATGTCGTGAAACGATCATTGATTTGATTTGTCTACCCATGCGGGTTATAGATGAAAGAATGTGTAGCACCAGAATCATATGAGTTTCCATCAAGGGAGCTCCCAGCATTACCTCAAAAATGAAAGAATGTGTAGCATCAGAATCATATATAGCACAAAAAATAACCTTGAAGAATAGCATTACCTCATATCAAATTAGGAGCAGCTCTCGCTTCCTCTGATGTCAAAGCAAACACTCGCCCCAGGTGCGGATGATCTAGATGTCTAGTCCTCCTTCCTTCCCTTGTAGCAATACTTTGCAATATGGCCCTTCTCCCCACAATTCAAACAAGGTCCAACACTCGACAGGATGTGCTCTCCACAACGAGTACAAGAAGGGTGCTAAGTCACATTGGGGGTTGATGCTACCGATCCACGTTGAGAGCCTTGACTTACTCTGGTATTGCTCCTATGGCTCTGACTCATTGGAGGATGACTCCTCTGCTAGGAGCTCCCTTAATGGAAACTCCTCCTGCCCCCAGATCTACTAAAGCTCGAAGGGTGACCCTTTTTACTAACACCCCCTGATATTCCCATATGACTACTGAATTGGCCATAAGAATCCCTCCTCGCAGGTCTCTCAGCAACTCTATACCTTCTACAAACTCTCAGGAATGTTGTTAGTAGCGTCATTTTCCATACTAGTTGAGAATAACTCTTAAGATTGTTGTAGTTCATGAGGAATCTGTAAGAATGAAGAAACAGATTATATGAGTCGCATCCGAGGATGATTTGATTGAGATTTATTCCACGACCACCGATAGAGAGGAAGCGATACTCCTTAGGATTAAAGATACCTTCCTTATGTGGAGGAGGAGATATTAGAACTCAATTCTAAGCACTGGGTCTATGCCCCTTTTATAGGCACGATCCACGGAGAGCCAACGGACGCAAGATAATCCGAACAATGCATCCCTCGAGACCAAATAGGCACCACCAGAAATAACATTCAGGGAAGCACCCAACCATTGACAACTTTCGGTCACGAAGGGTTACAAACTTCAAATTCCAAAATATGTAGACTTTTCAGTAAGCCCTAATAAATTATTGTTTTAGAAAACCAAAAATACTATTTCCAAGGAGCAAAATATTTTCACAAAAAGTGTCGGTACCAAATATTTACTCACACGAGGGGGCTAAATCGCTGGATTTCCAGCGCGTTTGCCTTTCGATGGTCTGTTGTTATGCATGCGAACCCACAACTCCTCTAGGTCTCTTTACAAGCCCAAGATAATATGATAATATATATAGGCTTATACTCTCTTATTCCCAAGCAAAACAAGACTAGTTTCTTTAACACACTCACACATATATATGCATATATTTACAATTGGAAGAGTGTCAAAGTTATTGACAAAAAACTTTTCAGCAACAAAACAAGCCGATGAAAATTGTTGGGTTTAGGTACCACTTGGCAGCACTTTTTACAAATTCAGATGTTGTAGAGTTGTTGCTAAAGAACAATAGAAGCACGACATACATGAGAGATAACAAGCGCAGACGGCTCTTCACTCGGTAATGAAAAAGATAATAAAATATTGTCCAGATTGCTATGAATTGGTGGATGAAAATGGCTCCAATGCTCTTCACTACACTACTATGGGAGAAAGCAATTACCATTTTGTAATAAAACAAGTTCTACAAGATACCCCACAAATAATAAGCAGCATGTGTAATGAGAAAGATGATGATGGAAACACAACTCTTCACCACCTTGCTAGTCTTGCTCCAAATGGAAAACCAATTATTACCATCCTCTTCTAAACCCACATTGCCCAATTGTGGACATAATGCAATTCAATAAAGATGGTCAATAGCAATATCGAGAATTGTTTGACCAAGATCAACTTTCAATTAGGTCATACATTAAGGACCAAAGAAGTAGTTACTAAAAATTAAAACACATGCACAAACAAACGAGTTTGGGTTCTCTCGTAATCTTTTTTCTCTTTTCTTCTCATAATCACATCTTCACTCTCATTTTTTTAAAAAAAAAAATAGACGGTTCAGATTTTATATTTTATAAAACTATTATTTTAAACATAAATAGGTAAGCTTAAATGGTTAAAACATAATCTACACAATTCATAACTGCTACAAACAAAATAAATAAAAAATTAATTTATAAAACACTATAATCATAGTTTTAGAAAATATTAAATCTGAACCATCAATTTTTTGATCAAGAGATGGAAATGAGATTGTGAGAAGAAAATGAGAGAAATAATTCTAAGAGGATCCTCTTCCCACATACACGCATTATATATGAATTCATTCATTGACTACGTTTATCTTGATTTTCCAGACATTTGCATACTTGCTTCCCCCTTTTCCTAAATGCCATGGTTATGAACAATCGATTGTAACTGATAATAAGAGTATACTAGAGATTGATGGAATAAAAAACAATCAAGGTGAGGTATTAGATTTCATATTGTTTTAGCTAATTCCATATATAACATCTTTTAATATATAGGTTTTACACTGATTTGTTTATACGTCCCTGAACTATGTATGCTGCTAAGGCTTCCATAGGGATTCATGCCATCTGTGCTAAGGGCAAGCCTAAGGTTCCTAGGTTCTTCGCTGAAGTTCGGAAATAAGTGATTGATTTTCTTCTATTGAGAAGAATCGGCCGGATGTCGAAGCTTTCCATCAGAAATCCTCTCATCTACATGCCACCTCAAATTTTTTGCATCATTTTCATTCGTAAACAACCGCTTGAACCTTGGTATGATTGGAAGATACCACAACACTTTTGCAGGCCCCTTATTTGACTTGTACCTTGGGGTTTCACATATCGGACAATTTTGCTTCTCTTCAAACTCTTTTCTATACAATACACAATCATTCGGGCATGCATGGATCTTTTTGTACTCCATCACATGGACAGAGTATTTTCTTAGCATCGTAGTATCGATACGGCAACACATTATCATCCGGAAGCATGTCCTTAAAAACCTCAAGCATTTCAGAAAAACTCTTGTCGCTCCATCCATGACGTGCCTTCAAGCTTACCAATTTCAATACAGCGTTCAACAATTGGTATTTTTTACACCCAGGGTATAGCGGGGTCTCTGCATCACTGTACATATTACCATATGCATGTGATTGATCAAAAGCCTCTTCTCCTACATCACAAATAATGTCCTCTATGCGATCATCCATATCCGTGCATTATCATCAAAGGCCACTTCCCCATGTTGAGACCCACTTGGCATTTTTTCACCATGCCATACCCATACTGTATAAGTCTTACAAAATCCCTCACAAATTAAATGTGTGTGTATAACTTCGAGGACTTAGTCGCCTCTCATTCAAACATTTTACACAAGGGCAATAAAACTTCCCACTATCATCATGGGCATTTTGTTTAGCAAATTCTATAAATTCCCTCACCTCATTCTGATATTCAACACTCGTCCGTAAAGCATTTATCCAACTGTGATCCATAGTAGAATTCCTATAGACGGAAAGATTTAACATACATAATCCGAAAAAATTGAAACTTGCATATAAAATAAGCCAACTCCAAATGCATATATATGCTCAATGTCGGTTATGTCTTTTATTTTTTTGTTTTACGGAGCAACTTGCCCATTAAATGCATAAGGAAGAATCACTTTTGGTCATAAATGTATCACAGTGAATCCAAGAAGCAAAATAAATGCACGACGAGGAAATTAAATGCACCGCATGAAGGTCTTGTGGACTCACTTTGTAGCATATAAATTCAAATGTGTTTCCGAGTCTTTCTTCTCCGGCCTGAACGTTGATGTTACGACATGCAAAGAGCAACCTAAAAACACTTGTTGGTCAATTGGGTAGGTCTAAAGTGCAAATATAATCTTCAAAATACAATATTCATTAACAACGAGAGGAACCCACAAGAACATTTCATCGATTTCATTAAACCCATGAAAAACCCGAACGATAAGCGGGAAAATCATAAAGTTATATAACCGAAACACCTCTTCGCTTGGTCTATAGACGTTTAGCTAAGGAACGAGAAAGTGATTGTCAAAGAGCGCGACGCGAAAGCAGCGACGAAGCAACACAAAATGCGGAGACAGAGCCTCAGTAATCACTTTCGACGCGACAAGAGAAGTTCAGAGAGGGAAATTAAATTTTCTGCGCGACAAAGACATGTATTATTAATTTTGGATTTTATTAAGACCGGTTAATTAAAAATTATCTGGTCCTAAAGATAAGCATTTTTATAATTTAATTTTTAAGACTGGAGGTTTAGAAGACTCCGGTCCTAAAGTTTTACTATTCATTTAATTTTAAGACCGGAGTTTTATAAAACATTCGGTCCTAAAAGTCAAATATTTTTTAGACCAGACACTTATAAAGTATCTGGTCCTAAAGGTCCTCATTTATTAACCAAACCAATAAAAAGAGAATTGGCTTTGGCGAGCGCAGCAGCAACTGAATGAATAAAATAAAGGAAAACTGGAGAATAAACTTCAGCAACTGAATGAATAAAATAAAGGAAAACTGGAGAATAAGCTTCTTTAATTAGTGGAGAATATGAGCAAAAAAAAGACACAATCTTTGTTCTTAATGCTTCATACATTCTTTTGGAGAAAATGCACGTACACAAGAAAAAAAAGAAAGAAAACGACAAGAATCACTAAACATCCTAAAGCTTATTATCCTCCAATGCCTTTGCGATATCGGCGGGAGCAGCATTAACTTCGCGATGGAGATCAACAAGTTCATGTGTTACTCGCATCAGCCGCAATGCATCATTAGAGGAAACATGAGAGGGGTCAGCGGTAGGCGCGCTGGGGCCAAGAGGTTGGAGAGGGGGTGCGGCAATCTCTTCATCATCCGAAATAACAATGGGTCCAACTACCTGAGACTCTTCGGTCATAATAGAACGCACTCTCACTGGAGGAGGCACACCGTATAATGATCTAAGGATGTCATGAGCTTCAGGTGTAAGAGCACCCCTACGAGGAGTTCTCTTGTATCTAACAATGGTTTGAGGCTTTGAGCGGTTAGGGGCGAGAGGAGAGCTAGGTAGTGTGGAGTTAGGAGGTAGTGAGGAGTTAATAAGGAGAGAGGTAGTGTGAGGAGTTAATAAGGCGAGAGAGAGTGAGATACGCAATTGATGATGAGAATGAATTTGGATTCAATTGGTATAAATGAATTTAGTGTTTCTACTTTAAGAGCGTATTTTATAAATATCCGGTCCTAAAAGTTTATTATTTAATTTTCAATTCAATTACTTTTAAGATATACCTTTTATAATATATCCGGTCCTAAAAGTCTATTATTTATTTTTTTAATCAATTCAATTATTTTTAAGACTGACCTTTTATCTTGTATCCGGTCCTAATTTTTTTTTTTCAATTCAATATTTTTAAAGTAAGAATTTTTTCTTACAAAATATTACTTTTAATACCGGATCTTTTACAATATCCGGTATTAAAAGTTCATTCTTTTCAAATAGATAGCAAAGTCGTATCCTTACACTCTGTTCAACTGAATGATTTAGAGTCTCTTCGGCTTCCACATAAACTTCCCAACTAGGCGTCTCCTCATATTCTGAGGAACTTTGCGTCTCCTCGTTACAGTTTTCGGCGTTTCACATTGTTCAGGATGTGTTCTCTATTTAAACTCATTGTTACTTTACTTTCTTCACATTCTTCTCCATCATTTCTACAACCTTCACCGTAATAGCTGCTTCACCACCACCAGGTCCTCCTTTTCCTCTTAATCCCCTTCCACCTCTATACCCTCCTCCGTTGCCTCAGAACCCGTCATTTTACCAGATGATGCAAGCACCACCCGGCCGCGTCGATCATATAGACCGACGCTTGGGCCAACTGTTTCAGTCTATCACGTTGTCAACAACAAGCTGAACGAGTACTCGACGCCAATGATGTTGAGTACCATCCTTCTGATGACGACGTCTCCGACACCTCCCTCCCCTCAGACAACGATGGGGGGGATTAGATAATTTTATTTTTTTTTTGTATGTACTACTGCTGCCCCTCACAGGGCAGCATAAAAAATTATAAAAAATAAAATTTTTAGTTCCCATCTTTGATCGCCTTGTCCTTTTCATTATCTTCTTTTTTTTCCAAAAAAAAAAGGAAACAAACAAAACATTGTCCTCGTGTGTATGATCAACATTAAAATTTCGCAAAATACAGTTAAGACCATACAAAAAAAAACATCGTTTACCTTATTCGAATAAAAACAAACCCAATGACAATTCTTCTCAAGGTTGGACCAGAGTTGTCGTCGGTTTTACCTCACCCTGATTTGAATATTTTCAGTGTCCTTTTCACTATCTTCCTTCTTTTTCCGACAAAAAGAAAAAAGCCAAAGAAAAAGGAGACCGATAATGCTACTCAAAATCAGGAGAGGTAAAAACGACGACAACGAGGGACCTAACTTGAGCAGAATGACAGAACCTCGGTTGTCTTGAACCCTAATGATTTGTCTCAAAAGCGAGTCACCATTTATATTTAAAGGAATACTATTAAGATCGGACGTTTAACAAATACACGGTCCTAAAGGTTAAGCCACATTTTTAAAATAAGATTTTTAAGACTGAACTTTTAAGAGCAGAGAAATAACAAATATACGGTCCTAAAAGTCTCGCCATATTTTTAAAATAAACGAAGACTTTTAAGACCGGACTTTTAGGAGCGGATAATTAACAAATATATGGTCCTAAAAGTCTGGCCATATTTTTAAAATAAACGAAGACTTTTAAGACCGGACATTTAGGGAGCGGATAATTAACAAATTTGCGGTCCCAAAAGTCTCGCCATATTTTAAAAATGAAAAAAGTCTTTTAAGACCGAACTTTTAACAAATATACGGTCCTAAAAGTCTCGCCATATTTTTTAGAATTAAACGAAGACTTTTAGGACCGAAAGTTGAATAAATATGCGGTCCTAAAAGTCTAGCCATATTTTTTAGAATTAAACGAAGACTTTTAGGACCGGATCTTTAAAAAATATATGGTCCTAAAAGTCGCGTATACTTTTCAATCTCTTACTGCTCATTTACAACATCCTCTACCTCAAATTTCAAGCACTAAATAGCTTTATCCACATCCAATACATTCAGAAACCCAAAATGGACACAAGAAAATTGTTCGAAAAAATAAACAAATTTTATTATTGAATTACACATTGCATATGTATATTTACAAATGAGTGAATTGTTTGAAAAAATAAAATAAAAATACGAAGATTATTGTTGTTACAAAGATATATTTACAAATGAAATTAGGACTATAATTTTTTTTTTCGACTTTAGAGGTCATACATATATTGACAAAATAAATTGCCTTTGTACTCCACTTCATCATCAGAAAAGGGATCAGCATAGGCAAACCTTTGTAACATCAAAGACAGAAACTGAATTAACTTGCGTGCATATTTCATATGTAACATTAAGCCAGAAACTGAATTCAGCCATAATATGTAACATCAAATACATTTACCTTAGCAGTGAATTTAGTCTTTCCTTGCGTGATAATATCATATATGTGTTTCATGACGTACGGGCCACATAAGTGTGCCAGTGTCCAAATATGTACTAACCTTTGGTATGAGCCATTTAGGATCTTTGTCATCATACATATGCTTTTTGTTTACCTAGATTTGGAAGGTCCTCATGGCACTATCATCAAAATCACAAATTTATAATAATGTTCACTGAAAATTCAAAACGAGATGTCGGAAAAGAGAATCAAAATGACATGCTTACTCGTTGATGGTCTTGCTTCAATGTAGGTCCCGGATCGCGTGAGTGGAGCATAATAAGATAAGCGTATGTGCATCCATGCACATGACGACCAACCGCGATGCGGCTGAAAATTCACGACGATAAAGTACTCAGTGATATATATAGCAGAATTAAGTGAATTGTAGACAAGAATTGTGATATGTACCCTTGGTAGTATGGAAAAAAGTACACCTTTCTTCTTACTTCACACAATCTCGTTGATATGTACTACTGTCTCTCCTCCTTGGATGTTGTACTTGCATAGACTGGGTACAAGAATCCAAAATCATTGATTCTGCCCTGTTGAACCAATTCTTGATGCATGAACCTACAATAATGACATCGATCAGAGAATTAGTATATATGTATGTGTGTTTAAACGATGCATTTAAATTATGTACTCATAGAAGAAGATACTTACTTCATAAACATTTGAACAATTGCATTAGTAAGCTCGGATCCAGGAAGCAGCAGGGGCGTTAAATCTTCGGTGTCAACATAAACCGGTTGAGGAAGAGGGAGGCCTACTACTTCATTGACAGGCCATGATTTATCTTTAAAATATCTTCTTCTTTTTTACCAAATCGGATATTTTTTCCTTGGCAGTCAACTTAGCAGTAAGGGATGGAGCTTGACGAGGGGATGGAACTTCAGGAGGCGTAGAGACATGTACAAGCTTCACTAGCCAAGAGATGAAGGTTCCCTTGACATCACTCACAAGCTTCAGCTGGTCAGTTGGGAGAGGAAGAGGTGCATCAATGATCACCTTTTCAACTGACACTTTGACTTCATCATCAGCCATTTGTTGGTGGTGTACAGTTGATCCCAAGTTGTCGACAGTCCCTTTTGCAACTAATTGTCTATGAGGTTTTTCCACATACAGGCAACAAGGTTGCTCCGACTGTCCAACAATGCAGCTCCCTTTAGTGCTTTCTGTTTGCATAGGTGCAGTGAATGTGTGAAGGAACACTGGTCTCACGGATGAGAGCTCAAAAAGCGCTTCAATTCATTCATTTTCTCCCGCGTCTTGCTCATCGGAATTGAAACATTGCGAGTCAATAAAGCTTCTTGAGTCGCTGCTTCCTCATTTATTTTGGCCACCATTTGTTCCATCTCCTCCCGGGTAACCATACTTTGTTTGTGGCGTTTGGATTTACCAAAGTATTGCTTTAGGCCTACCCGTCCTCCAATCCCCCTTACACGCCTCGAGTGATCCGGTTTTCCGATCGCAACGGCCAGAACATCATTCCTCCCATCCGACACAAAAGATCCCTCTGCTTCTTTCTTTTTAAGATCTTCTTATAAGATACAGATAACGAGAAGCTTAGTAATGAAACATGTTTAGTAACTAAAAAATAACAATAACGATACTTATAATTCTTTCAGCAACTAGACGAGTTTGTTCACTCGTGTAGGCGCCACTTGGCTTTTGCCGAATATGCAACCACAACTCCTCGCGACGTATTGGAGATGGCAGATCATGTATCGCAGAAGGATTGGATTCAATTTCATCTTCCAATCTCTTATGCTTGGCCGCCATTAATTCTTTTTTCAGCCTTTTCATATCCGTCGCGAGAAGCCCTATGCGGGGAATCATTCTTTCTCCCTATCTCTTGTGCTTGTTCCCTTCTTTTACGTGAATCGAATTGAAAACAACTATTAATTATGAATTCCGGTCATCTCACTAACGTAAATTAGAAAACACGCTTTGATATGAACCTCAAACACTAGTCAAATTCACTTCATCAAGTTTCAACATTTTATTTAAGGAAGATGTAGAACTATAGAAGAAATTGGGAGAAACAGAGGAAAGGGAGTTGCAGAACTGCTGCCAACTCAGTCAATTCATTCATTCATCATACCTGGTTCCTACACATATTAGTCTAACCTCTTATATATAGTTAGAGGCTTGACTCTTGAGGCCTAATAACTGCTTGCACCGAAACCTTTACACATTTAAGATACTAACTAACTAATAGCAATGTCTAACCACTACCTACTATAACAGAACTAGCTAAGAATATAATAATGGTTTGACTCTTATGCCATTATTATTTCCCTAATTACCTACTTAATATTTTACCTTTTCACGGTTTACATATTAGACTTGCATAGAACTAAGACATGCTCCTCTGATGCAAGACAAAGGATGGAGATATATACTTCTATTCACACACCAAACCATCTAACTAACAGGATGAGATGAACACAATAACATTCACATATCCGCACATGTTAATAAACAAACAAAAAAGGGCAAACAAAACTAAATATAAACTCACCAAAGCTTCAGGAGTGGTCCGCAGCTGAACAAATTGTTGTCATGTTTGTTCATCAATAAATGTGTACTTGTCCCAAGGATTATGGTTAGGCTGAATCTTAGCAAAAATATAGTTGTTAGCTAGAAATGTCTTAAACTTCCTCCACCGATTAGCACAATAAGACAATGTCTTGTCTTTCAACTTCTGACAGTCAGGGACAGTGTATGTAAGCTGGATAGTGTCCCAAATAGGATCCTTTACTATGCGAAGGTCCACATTTTTCCACTCATCTTTCAAGATGCTAACCTTGCTGCGTGCTAGATAGCCAACAAAACTATTATATTTGTGTTTATTAGGACTGAAAGGTTCCAACTTTTCATCAAACTGAATCTCGAGCTTTGTCCCAGAAGTCCAACTTAGGGATACATCCATCATTCGCGTGCCACTTCTACCATGGCGTGCACGGCGGTTACCAGGCTCATTGTGAGATGAAGAGGGTTTGTTCTGACTCATACCAGTAACTGGCGTTCCAGGAACAGGACTAGAATCGTTTTCACCGTTCATTTTCGAGACAGGAAGAGAGGAATGCCTAAGCAAATGAGAGAGTAACAGAGGCTAATGGTACGTGGGCGAGGAAGAGAGGTAATGCAACAGGAAGAGTTTCGCAACGTTAATAGAGGTTCTTCTGTGAGAGTAAGGTTTCGCGCGAAGAAAAATATATTTGGCGCTTTAGTTTTAAGACTGGAAGAAGTAAACGACGGTCTTAAAGGTTAACATTTAAGACCTTCCTTTATTAATAGCCGGTCTTAAAAGTAATGAACTTTTTGTTTAAAGTTTTTCAATATTTAGTACCGGGCACAATTTATGTCCGATCTTAAAAATATAAACTTTAAGACCGTTGTTTACGTATATCCGGTCTTAAAAGTTTTAGAAATTTTTTATTATTATTTTGGACAGCATAAAATATAAGTCGGGTTGTACGAGATATCTATATAATTGTAATTTGATTATTTCAAAAAAATTTAATAACATTTTTAAGACCGGTTGTTTTGTTAACCGGTATGAATAATATATTTAAGACCCATTAATAAATGATCCGGTCCAAGGAGTTCTTGATATTTACAAAGCTAACGGTTAAATACCTTTAAGGCAGATTGCGTCAGTTCTCCGTCTAAACGAAGTGATCTTAAAGCCTTTTTGCACTAGTGGTATTCAGCCCATGTGTTGTAATTGATGATAAAATATTTTCAGTTTTAATCAATGAATTTTCTCTAACTGCAGTTCTGTTAACTTTAATTTCCATATTGTTTAATTAAATTTATGTAATTGTATTATCTTGTGTTTGTTTGATAATTTCTAAACTCTTATTTCTTTTGAAAACAAATTTACACTCTTTCTACAAATTTTAAAAAGTCTACTTATTTAGTCGATACAAATGTAAATCAATCTTTCATGTTTGGAATAAATTTAAAAATTAACCGTAATACAAATGTCAAACTTAATCAGATATGTTTTCGACTAAAAACATCAATATTTTGGACCATTATTTGTGGGAGAATTTGAAATGACTTCCCATATTTTGGAGCGATGTGGCATTTTTTTTTTAATAGTGTATTTGAGTCATTGGTGCATTTTACATAATTTTTTAAAAACCATATTTAGTTCTATTTATATGATTATTTAGAAAATTTTAGATTTATTATTTCATGGAAGTTATTGTTAAAAAATAATTAAAATGAGAAGAAAAAGTAGTCAATTGAGTCAAACAAACGTTTTACTATTGTCCTTTGATGAGATGAATCTTATTTTTTTCTTTTTTTCTTATTTTTTTTTTTTGTCATAAAAATGTGGCACTTAATTACTAAACAACCCCGAATAACGCACACATATAAATGAGTTGGAAAGTATAAATTATAATTCTGTTTATTTTACCAGCAAGTATAAATTATAATTCATCCGTACAATCTAACAACTGAATTCTTTTTATCCCACGTCACAACTCACAAGTATCATTAATATCAATTAATTGATTTTTCAAAGAAAAATCATTTAATTGATATCGATATACTATCATGACATGTGTTATTCTTTTCTTTTTTTCTTAAATTATTCTTGACGATCCTTCGGAACACCAAGAAAAAAACAAATTCCTTTGGTTTAGGATATATTAAAGTTGACATATAGAGAATTATAAAGTCATAAAGAAAAGAAAAAAAAAACTCTTTTAAGACAGGATAAAAGAGAGGAGGGGACATTAAAGTCATTTACCCATATTTTGAAATCTCAAATTAGGTTAATAATTCAATTAAGGATTTGTTGAACTTACCAACATAATTTAGAATTTACTTATTTTAGGCAACTTTATATGGGATTTTTCCTGATTTTAGTTAGTTCAAGTAACTAATAATTAATCCAAGGAAAGAGTAAGCTGAGATCAACCCAGTTGACCCGGCATTAATCCACAAGTCAACTCGAAAGGTTTGAAGGGTAAGTCAAGTTCCTTATTGAACCTAAGACGATGCCACTTTAAGTTGAAAAAAATAGCAGTCCGTCTTGTTTGTGTTTAGTAACTATGTTATTGAATTATTATATTTTATGTAGGGATATTATATTTACTTGAGTATTCATACCTTTTTTTAATGTAAATTTTACTTTTATATGACTATATATAAATACTTTTGTATACTTCAATAAAATTATATTATTTTAATCTAGATTAAACTACTAACCTTCATACCAGTACTTCCACCAGTTGAATGATTGATTTGATTTTTAGTGACTTGCTAAAAAATAAAGACAACTTGCATAGTGGTGGTGGCGCGCACAATAAAAAGAAAAGGATATGAATTGGTAATTGTCAATTGTGAATTCCAGATATTCTGGAGCTTATCTTAAATCTCTCGTCGTATTTCTCAGGATAGTGAAAACTTGGGCGTTCACGTAACAGTCTTTGCGAAAAATGGGTACGATTTGTTAATCATGGGATGGATAAAATTTAGTTCTTTTTGGGTGCTTTGCGATAGGTCCATTTTTAGAGGAAAAAGAAAGGAAATGGAGGGTTTTGATAGTCTCTTCCCTGTTTGCAAGTTTTAAAAATAGGAGGAGGGAATCGGGGATTTTTACAAATCCCCCAAAACCCTCCTTCTTCACAAAATAAAGCCCCCCCAATATGGGGGGTTTTAAGAGGGAAAATAGGTTAATTATTTTTTTACATTTGTTTACCACCACCCCACCCCCACCACCACCCCCACCACCACCGCCGCCGCCACCACCACCGCACCGCCGCCACCGCTACCGCCACCGCCACCGCTACCACCACCGCCCCCCACCACCGCCGCCACCACCACCACCACTCTTTTACAACTATTCTTTAAAAAAAAAAAATGATTTATGGATGTGTTACTTTTTAGCATAAAGATTTTAGAATAACATCATTTAATCCCAATAGATTTTAAAACAACAAATCATATTCAATTTCAACTAGTTATGGAATTATGTATAATTTTATATTTTAGGTTGTAGTTTTATATACTTAAATCATTATGTACTAAAAAAAAAAAATCATTATAGAGAGAGAAAAATAACTATTAGAGAGAGAAATATTTTTTAGAGAGAGAAAATGGGGAAAATATTTTTTGAATATATAATTACATAAATAGTTTTTTTAGAAAATTTAAATTTAAATTTATTTGTAAAGTATAATAATTATATTAATTATTAAAGAAATGGACAAAATGGTAAAAATAAATCATTAATCTTCCATCTTCCTTCCTTACTATTTTTTTAACTCCCAAACAAGGGGAGGAAATATCATCCATTTCTCTTCCATCCCTTCCCCTCCATTCTCCTTCCATCCCTTTCCTTTCCCTTCAAACAAAACTCGCAAACAAAGTCTTAGTATTGATGATGGGAAGAGGCCGGGCCCTAAGAGCGAGCCTATAGATAAGAGATGATAAAGTATAGTTAATGATTCATTTGCATGCAACTTTGAGCCCTAGAAGTTTAATAGAGGCTAAGAATAGGGTAAGAAAACAAGGTACGTTTGTCGGTAAACTGAAATACAGTTATAAATAAAATGTTTTTTTATTAGTGCTATATCCTAGATTTTGAGGGATAACTTGGGAATTAGATAATAGGGTCTGTTAATGTTTTATTGTAGTTATTATTTTTTGCCAACATTGTAGTTATTATTTTATTTATTAGAAAATATTTTTAATTTAAATGGGTAGTTATAATATCTTTCAACATATCATAAATTGGACTTCTTTATAAAATTCAAAATATATAAAATAGTTAATTTATTTAAATAAATTTAATTTTTATATATAAGTTAGTTTAGCATGATATAATATTTTATAGTTGTATGCTAGCCAATTTATAAAAATATTTTGATAAGCTTTTCTTTTAAATATAAACTTCTACAAATTTGCTTTGCAAGTTTAGCTCCTGGAGGAGAAACTAAAAGAGAAATTGGACCTATAGAGTAGCGGTAAGGCTCTAGAGTAGCTTTAAATCATAGGAAAATTGTAGTAGCACTTCAACAAAATTGTTACGGACCTGACCCACGGCCTAGTAGAGGCACGCCCGAACCTCGGCCCAGCCAGGGGACGGCCCAGTAGAGGGATGCCGAGTATCCCGGGTCCCCCTACAATCATGGGGCAATCTATCATATCCATAATCCAGGGATATGATAGATTGTGCGTTAAGATACCGTGGAACACCCTATAAATACAAGGGGAAAACACCAAGGTGCGCACGTTCTAACTCTAGCTCTTTACATTTCGTACTACACAAACAACCCCACCGAACACATACCCCTCCCCCTCGGGGCGAAAGGCCTTGTGTCCAGTGATTCATCACTCACCGGGATATCTCTACTCTTAGATATTCCGGCATAAGCAACTCGATCCAAGATCAAATCACCAGCCATCTGGGCTGGACATCTAATTCCACACCGGAACATTAGCGCCGACCGCGGGGACCGTAAATTTCGATCCTCGTGACCAACAATGGCTACTACCAGAAGCAGCAGTCGGAACCCTCACCGTGAAAGTCCATCGCGTGCGTAGGCTGAGACAAGTCGGCAACAACAGACTCAAGGACCTCCCCGGCCTGAGGGTATCCCCAATAACAATGATAGAAAGAATGGGAACAGTGTGTCAGACACAGCCTCGTCTCCTCCGCAGGGAGATAAATGCAACGACATACCAAACCCAGACCTCCTCCTCCTCCAGAAGACACAGGAATCAATTCTGAGGAGGATGGAGGATATGGAGAAGCAAAATAACCTCCAGCGCCAAGAAGATTTGAGAGTAATGCAACAGATCATGAAAGACCACTTCCGGCAAGCTAAAGCGTCGGAACACGAGCGAGACACAGGTATGAAGAGAAGGAAAGTAAGGATATCCGGAAACACGGAAGCCCTCGGGGCTAAAAAATCAAGGCATGACCGGTATGCGAGAAAACGACCTCTCCGAAACGGACTCGAGCATGATGAGATCCAAGACCACACGTCGGCTCGGAAGAAACGTTTTCTAGGAAAGACCTCGGATGACGAAGACCGAGACAGAGAGAGGCCGCTCGACCAAAGGGCTCGCCCGGAATATCACGTGAAATATATAGCGGGCCACAACGGCGGCCTTTTCTCGGAAGAAATCGAGAATGCTCCATACCCTAGCAAATTTGAGTTGGCCTCTTTACCCAAATATGATGGCGTGTCGACCCGAGGCCCATCTCGACGCCTTCGAACTACTCATGTTCGTAAGGCAAATCAAAGGCTCGGTCATTAGTCGGCTTTTCGCGGCCACATTGATCGAGACCGGCTCAAATTTGGCTCCACACACGCCGAGAAGGTCCATCCATGATTTTCAAGACCTCGGCGAAAATTCGAATTGAATTTCGCAACTAGCCGGAAACAACCCAAATCTCGGTATACCCCGAGTAAGATAAAGCAACGACGGGGAGACGCTACAAAAATACTTGGACAGATTTAAGGAGGTGGCCCTCCGGGTAAGATCTCTCCGGAAAGCGTTCACGTACATTGCCTCGTCGACGGCTTGGATCCTTCTTCCCGCTAGCAATTCCATCTTCAAGAACCGGTATACACTCTCACCGAGTTTAACACTCGAGCGAAGCGTATTTGGAAGTAGAGCGAGATGGAGATCGCCAATACTAATGGCGATGATAAACGAAGAAGTACACCACCCCGGAATAAGAATCAGCCGAGTGGTTGTAGGGAAGACTCCCGTAGTCAGAATCGGGATAGCAGGCCAAAAACCGATAAGTCAGAAAAGAAGCCGAGTTATGAGAGATACACTTCGCTCAATGTTTCGCGAGGCCAGTTATGGAAAGAAGTGGCCTTCACATAGATGAAAAAAGTTGATGCGACCTCGGCCCACACGGTTTCGGCCCACCACGGATCATTCAAAGTTACGTGACTTCCACGATAGACCGGGGCACACTACGGATCAATGCTACGAACTCGGGGACGCAATTGAAAAATTCATCCGAGAGGGTAAGTTGCGCCAATACCGATAAAAACACGGGTCGGAAGAACAACAAAAGGAAACAAGGAGGTCGAAGTCCGAGTCCGACCCCACACGATCGGAAGGTCGATGGATTAGGACGAAAGTCATCTTCCGATGACGAGGTTCCGGAAATAGACATGAACCACAGGTGCAATGTAATCAGTGGAGGCATGGGCGGAGGAGGAGACACCGCAAGTCAAAGAAGAAAATACTTGAGGGAGGTACTATCAGTAAGAACCCCCCCCCCAAGTTCAAGGATGACCATGGCCGACCAACGCCTCCATCATTGTAGTTCACCTCCAAAGACCTAAAAGACGTTGTGCCGAGACACCAAGATGGATTGGTAATTACCGGGATCCTGGTAAATTGCCTTGTGAAAAGGATTTTCGTTGACTCGGGGAGTTCAGCGGATATTATTATGTGGGACGCCTTTAAAACAATGAACTTGGATAAAGAAGACCTACGTCCATGCAAGACAACACTTGTGGGCTTTAACGGGGAGCAATCCGGGCCAAAGGGTACATCGACCTAAAGCGACGTTGGGAACTAAAGAAGCCTTCAAAGCCGAGAGGGTAAGATTCATCGTGGTGACTTCCCCTCTCCGTACAATATGATATTAGGCGAGACCAACCATCCACGGTTGGGATATGATTGTTTCCACCAAGCATCAAAAGTTAAAGATGGTTAGCTCCAAAAACCAGGTAATCACCATGCTTAGGGGACCAAAAAGAATCTCGGCAATGTTACTATGAAACTATGCGTGAGAACGAGACCAGAAGGCATCATCATCCCGGGATCAAAGTGTTGAAAGAACCTCGGGTGGGGAAAAAGGCAAACACGGGGCCGACCCGTCGGTGTGGTGGAATTGGATATAAGAGATGAGGAACACGAACATCCAAGACCCGAGCCGGAAGGGAGTTGGAAGATTTAATCCTGGGGAAGATCCGACCTGTGTCACGAAGATAGGAGGCGCAATGACCCCTGAGCTCAAAGAGACATTAAGCGAGTTCCTAAAAGCGAACCAAGACTTATTTGCATGGAGGGCCTCGGAAGTACCGGAATAGACCCCACCTTTCGCTATCACAAGTTGGCAATTAAACCGGATCAACCCCGGTATCACGTAAGAGACGAAAACAGCGGGGGACCGACAGCGCGGAATGCCTTAGAAAAGCATGTGAAGGAATTATTAGAGGTCGGATTCATCCGGAAATACAATACACCACATGGCTATCTAATACGGTCATGGTCATAAAGCCTAACAGGAATTGGAGAGTATGTATAGATTACACCAATTTAAATAGAGCCTGCCCTAAAGACTCTTACCCGATGCCGAGCATCGACCAGTTGGTCGACAACTCATCCGGATTTCAACTACTATCCTTCATGGATGCTTACTCCGGATACAATCAAATAGCGATGCATCCGGAAGATCAAGAACAGACGGCCTTCATAACCGACAAGGCCAATTATTGCTATAATGTCATGCCGTTCGGGTTGAAAAACGCCGGGGCCACCTATCAACGGATGATGAACAAAGTCTTTGAAGACCAGCTCGGTCGAAATATAGAAGTGTACATTGACGATATGATCGTCAAGTCGATCAAGCCGGAGACCATGTCGAGACCTCGACGGACGTTCGAAAAGTTGCGGAAGCACCGAATAAGGCTAAATCCGGCAAAATGTGCGTTTGGAGTCCCCTATAGAAAGTTCCTCGGGTTTATGCTTACACACCGAGGAATTGAAGCAAACCCTGACAAGTGTAAAGCGGTGTTGGAGATGAAAGCCCCGACCAACAAAAAGGAAGTACAACAACTAACCGGGAGATTGGCGGCAATGACAAGATTCTTGCCTAGGTCGGCTGAAAACGTGTTACCCTTCTTCAAGCTACTGAAGAAGGAGACACGAGGCGGAAGCAACCCAGAATGCGAATCCGCATTTGCCAAAATCAAACAGTGCTTGGCAACCCCGCCGGTTCTATCCAAGCCCGACCTAGGAGAGACGGTTTTCTTGTACTTGTCCGTAGGAGAAGAAGCTATAAGCGCCGCTCTAGTACGTGAAACCTTAGCCGGTCAAGTACCAATATATTTTGTTAGCAAGGCACTGCAGACCTCGGAACTCAGATATCAGAAGTTGGAGAAGATAGCATTTATTTTGTTAATGGCAGCAAGACGCCTACGCCCGTATTTCCAGGGGCACAAAGTCGTAGTACGGACCAGTCAGCCAATCCGGCAAGTTCTACACAAGCCAGACTTGGCCGGATGGATGACAAGTTGGGCCATAGAGTTATCTGAATTCGACATTACATACGAGGGCCGGCATGCGATAAAGTCGCAAGCTTTGGCCGACTTTGTTAGAGAACTCACCCCAATCCACGCTAAAAGGGATGTCGGCCTCAAAGAATGGAAGGTGTATGTTGACGGATCCTCAAATGCAAAAGGAAGTGGAGCTGGAATAATTATTGAAAATCCAGACGGAGTCGCCGTCGAACACTCTCTTCACCTCAAATTTCCGACATCCAACAATCGGCGGAGTACGGCGGTGCTTGCCGGCCTCGAACAAGCAAAAGAGCATGGGGCACATAAAGTCAAAGTCCCGACCGCTCCCGGCTCGTTGCGGCTCGGATAGAAGGCTCATACCAAGCAAAAGGCCCATTCTCGGCAAAGTATCTAAACAAAGCTAGGGACATGATAGCCGAGTTTGAAGAGGTAACAGTCACTCACATCCCTCGGGAGGAGAATACCAGGGCGGACATACTATCGAAACTGGCTAGCACCAAAGGTCCAGGGAATTACCGAACCGTGGTCCAACAAAAAACTGGACGAACCAAGTTGTGTCATGTCCATATCATCAGCCTCGGACTGGAGAAAACCAATCGAGGACTATCCGGAAAGAGGAATTATACCCATCGACAAGACGGAAGCTAGAAAGTTGATCCGACAAGCCGCCATGTACACTATGGTAGACGATCAATTATATAGGAAAGGATTACACTCTCTCATGATGAGATGCTTGAATGCGACCGAGGCCAAGTACGTTCTCGCCGAGATACACGAAGGCATTAACGGTCAGCATATGGGGGGAAATCCTTAGCTCGGAAAGCATTTAGAGCCGGGTACTTCTGGCCAACGATGGCGGCCGAATCCATGGAAACAGTAAGAAGGTGTGACGGTTGTCGAAACATGCCAACATCCTTTGGCGTTCCCCATCGGAGCCGAAAAGCATTACGGCCCCGGCCTTTCTACAAATGGGGGATGGATCTTCTCGGACCATTCAAAACAGCCCCAAGACAAGTTAAGGTATCTCATGGTCGCCGTCGACTACTTTACCAAATGGATAGAAGCCGAGCCGTTGACCACGATCACCTCGGCCCGCATTCAACGATTCTTTCAGCATAGCATCGTCTCTCGGTTCGGGATCCCAGCTGAGATAATTACGGATAATGGGACTCAATTCGTTGACAAAGGGTTTCAGTATGATGTCGGACCTCGACATCATCCATCACTTTGCATCTGTCGAACACCCTCAATCCAATGGGCAGGCCGAGGCCGCCAACAAAATCATTGTCGACGGATTAAGAAGACGTATGGAGGACGCCGATTCTTCCTGGGTCGAGCAACTTTACAGTGTTTTGTGGGGATACAGGACTAGCGTCCAAACCTCCACTCAGGAAACTCTATTTCATTTAACATACGGATGCGAGGCTATGATCCTGGTCGAGATAGGCCAACCGACATGGAGGAAAATGAAAGCTAGCAGGGAAGGAGAAGACTCGAACAGTGACGCCTTGATGACGAGTTAGACCTCATTGACGAGGCACGAATCGTGGAGCACCGCCGAGACCTATCGCCAAGCAACTCATCACACGCGAAGTACAACCGAAAGGTGAACCCTCGCTCCTTCAACCGGGAAACTGGTGCTCCGACGCGCCGACATCGGGAACAAGAACGCCGTAGAGATGGCAAGCTAGCGGCAACCGGGAGTGGTCTTACTGCATAAAGGAAAAACTGGAAAAGGGCGCCTACGTCCTGGAGACCCTGGGCAGAAAGCCGGTCAAAAGGACTTGGAATGCCGACAAACTGAGAATCTATTACAGTTAGACCTCGGTCCACCTACTAAGATAGGATCGACGGCGAATTTGTTTTTATGCTTTTTCAATTGATTTAGTATCTTCAATTGCAGTTTTATATTTCGCTGAAAGACAGCACGCATTGTTTCTTTCAAACATTCTTATTTAAGATTCCCGGTGGAAGCACCAATTATGCATTACGGATTGGTTAAATAAGTTATCACCGAGGCATAAGAAGCCACGGTCAAACGAAAATCCCAAAAGAAGGGAATACACTCGGCCGCCACGCCCGGTCGCGAGATGGTAAAAACACTATTTCTATTATAAAATAGATGCATCGAAAAATGCTCCTAAATAGGGAAGTGAATTGTCACGCAGGTCCCGATCAGGCCGACATGTACAAACGTGCGTTTATACACCACGATTACGCATCTGACATTTTGCCCCTATTCGGAAAAACATCCCGGACAGCCATATCCGGATCTCGGTAGCTCGGGTTTACTCCCTACCCCTATTCCCGAAGTCAACCTATCGGAAGTAACACTTAGAAGATACTGCGCATATAAAGGCCCTGGCCCGGCCATAAAAAACAGAATGTTAACTTAAATAAAGTTGACAAAACAAACTGATTGGTTGAAATCAAGTTTATATATAATTAAAGTAGCAATTTTACAAGACTACAAAGTCAACCCGGTACAAACCACCGGTATAAAAAGTATAAAGCTACAATAATTAACTTAAGGAGCATTATCTTTCGGGGCCACCACCTCAGAATCGGGCAGACTTGGAGCTCCCTTCTCCACCACCATCGGCTCCTTCGGCACCCTGATCTTCCCCTTCCCCGTCCTGACCCTCCTCAAAAAGGGAGTCAAAGTCGTCCGCAGGGGAGAGAGGGGCCGGATGGAAGACGCCGTCCTTCACATATGCCCGGTGATCATACCCATCTATCTTCAGTTCCAACTCAGGATTGAGATGGCGGATTTGAGCTAGGGCCATCTTGAAGCAATCGGCGGCGGTCTCCTTCACAATCTCTTTGGCGGTAAGGCGGGCTTGCTTCTCCTCGGAAAGGGTAGCTTTAGTCCGCTCGAGCTCGGAGCACAGATCCGCCCGCTGAAGCTGAAGGGACTTAAGGGCATCTATGCCTGTCGAGTGAGCCTTTTGGAGAGCGGCGAAGTCCAAGGAAGTCTTGTCAAAGGCTTCTTTGGTGAGAAGAAGCTCCTGGCCGCCTTCCCGGACTTGCCCTCGCAACCTCAAGGTCCTCTTCAGCCTTCTCCTTGGACTTCACAGCCTCATTCTTCTCTTTCCGCAGCTCGCGAGCCTCGGCAAATTTAATCACATATTTGGTCTTCAAGTGAAAATACGCCTGGGCTAGACCAACACCCCGCGCAGGCGTGCCGGATATCGTGAACCACGGCCTCGTCAATATCAGCCAGCGGTAAGGCATTCGTAAATTGACGAGGTGGCAGGAAGGCAACCCCGAGCTCTTCAGTCTTAGGGCCCTTTTCCAAAGCGAGACCTCGTTTGATTTTCAGGGCGGGAAGAGGAACTGGAGTACCCAGACGAGGAGGCGACGGCCCCTCAGAAATCTCCTTACCCTTGGATAGAGAAGCTGCGGATGGTTGGGCAGGCTCACCGCCAGGTGACAAAGGCGTCCGAGTAAGGGACGGAGCCTTGGTTTTCTTGGCCACCCTGGCTTGATTTTCCTCCGAGGACGGCCCTTTCCGAGCCTCCGAGGATGGACGCTTGCAGGAACTTTTCTTAGGCGGAGCACCGGGAGCAGGCGTCACGACCTAAAGATATCGGGGCAGTTCCGCCATCGGTTGAGCTGCAAAAAAGTAAACTCAGTTAAATTAGTAAGGAAGTAAAGCAAGATGTAAGCATAGTAATAAAAGAACCTCGGGATGCATACAAATTACGTATCCCGGCTTAGAACTGGCTCCGTTAATAAAAAAATGCCGCGCTCCTGGCACCACAAGACTTAGCCCAGGATACCAGGCGGTCAATCGATAGGACCTCGTCAACTGAAAGGTCATCAGACTCTACTTGATAGGAGGCGGAGGTCAACTTATGATGATCATAGGTCCAGTAAAGGGGGAACCTCCACTCCACATCGCCCACCTCGGCCCCCCTCAAGAACCATGGCTGTTGGCCGGGTTTGGCCACCACCTTTAAGTAGCCATCTTTGAAATGCTTAAATGAATCAGAGAAGGCCGTAAGGAATTTTTTGTCGGGATCACCCCGGAGAGAGGTAAGCCCCTTTAGCTGCTCTGGCTCCTTACCAGACCGCGGAGTAAAAGGACAGAAAAAGAAGAAGAATAGGGTGGCAGTGCACGGAATAGGGACCGAGAAGGACCGACATAGCTGCTCAAACGCCACTATATAGGCCCACCCGTTGGGGTGAAGGCGAGAAGGGGCTAGATGGAGATGGTTTAGACAGACATTTGAAACCCGATGAACGGGAAGCGAACACCGAGCCAGGTCAAATAAGCTTTGTAGAAGAAAAAGAAGTTGGTAAAACCTTCAGCCCTAGAAGCACAGACGGGCTCGTCTCCACCCGGGGGGCAAAAGTAACAGCCTTCCATAGCCGATAGTCTCATCTGGCGGAGGGCCTGTACGGTCATCAAAGAATGGGTCGTCAACACATCCCGGGTCACCCAAGGAATCTTTCGATAAGATCTTGGGGAATGTTGGAGGAATCCGACCTCCCGTCCCAGGGGCATTACTTGGCGAAGACGACGACTCCATTTACCCATAAAAGCAAAAAGTAGTACTAAGGTCAGTAAGTGCGAAAATACCTGACACAGGCATAACAGCCGGACGAGAACAAGAAGTGGATAGACTGATGGGAAGACGACCCCAAAAGCTAAAGGTTGAGTTAGAGGTAGAAGCCGATCTATGACGGCAGGAGCCTAAAATGGCATCGGCCCTGGAATCTTCGCCGGTCGCGACATAGTATGAGCTCGATTCTAGACAGTCCCAGCAAGGACCGGCATATCCCTCGGGCATAGAAGCAGACCTAGGTCGAATAGGGGGCTCCTGAAGGTTGACAGGTGCTGCCGGAATTACCACGACCTCGTCCCGATCTTCGGGAAGAGGTCTAATAAGGGGACGGGACTCTCCAACGGCCCTCCTACCCAAGCTACCCGAGCTACCACCCAAGGAGGAGGCTAGCCTTTGCTCCTTGGACAGAGGAGTACCAAGTAGCCAATGGCTCATTCGAGGGTAACGAGCACGAAGTGCTTCCTCCTCTTCAAAGGTCAAGTCACGACTCGAAGTCGAAGTCGAAGGTTGACTAGTTCTATTCATTGTCACCAAATGATGCAGACCTAAAGAGACAGAAAATGGAAATGAGGAACATAGCGAAAACTCCTCCAGGAGTGAGGGCATGCGACTATAGGTGGAAGTAAGTAAACCTGACGCTTTAATCCTACCCGAAACCCCGACGATGAACAAGCCTCTTTGGTTTTTCGTTAAAACTAACATTCGATCGGGTTTTTACTAAAACCAACTGAACTAAGCAAAGAAGGTAGAAATCCAGTAAAAAGTTGAATATAGTAAAAGAAATGACTTACCAGAATAAGAGAAGGTCGAGTGGAGGACAATCGCCGGAGGGAGAAAGCTTAAGAGTCGCCGGAAGCAGAAATCCCAGTTCTTCGGAGAAGATGGAGAATGAGAGAAAAAAAATCAGAGAATGGTCGAAGGTGGTAGACGAAAATGAAGAAAAACAAGGTTAAAAACCTTCGAAATGGTAGGAGGCGCGAAGAGGCGCCGGGCAATTAAGGGTAAAACCGGAAATTCACCTCGCAAAACGGGGTAGCGTGCCCGGAAGCACGCGCATTAAATGTGCACGGAAATCGAAGGCGGCAGGGAATGACGGTTGCAAATCCTCTCCATTCCAAAGACGCTAGGTGGCAGGGCGCCATGATGGCGAAGTCGGAAGGTTTCAGCGCCATGATGGCGAAGTCGGAAGGGCTTTTCGACCTCGAAACCAAGCAAACCACCCGGCACGACCTCGAGGCCCTAAAGTCACCAACAGAGATGCCGACCTTTGAGAAACGATCTCGGGTCCGGAAGACCAGGCAGCCACCTCGGATCCACGCACCAGATAGGTAACCCGACAGAATACCCAGGTCCGGGGGCAAGGACACATCCTAGCCCGGAGAGTAAAGTACACCCCCGTGGCTCAAAACCTTGAACTACCGGGCTGGGGGGGCAACTTATTACGGACGACCCACGGCCCAGCCAGAGGCATGCCGAACCTCGGCCCAACCTGGGACGGCCCCGGAGAGGACCGAGTATCCGGGTTCCCCTACAATCATGGGGCAATCTATCATATCCATAATCCAGGGATATGATAGATTGTGCGCTTAAGATACCATGGAACACCTTATAAATACAAGGGAAAAACAAGGTGCACACGTTCTAACTCTATCTTTACATTTCGTACTACACAAAGACAACCCCACCGAACACATACCCCCTCCCCTTGGGCGAAAGGCCTTGTGTCCAGGTGATTCATCGGCTTCACCGGGATATCTCTACTCTTAGATATTCCGACATAAGCAACTCGATCCAAGATCAAATCACCAGCCATCTGGGCTGGACATCTGGTTCCACACCGGAACAAAAATTATTTGAGGTTTTGATTATCAAATAATGGTTCGTCATATATATTCAAAGAACACTGTAAAATATTTAAAGAATATTTGATGGTTTTTTTTATTAATAATTGGTAAATAATAATATATGATGACCATATTTAAACTTCGTTATTACTAACTGTCAAATGAGGTGACATTATTTGACAAATAAGGTATAACAACTGTCAAGTAAGACGGCCTTATATATATATATATATATATATATTATTTTTGTTTTTTTCCACAATTTTTATTATTTATTGTTATTTGTTTTATTGTCAAGAATCATTATAATAATTAATATTAAGATAAAATATTCTGACCTCCCTTGTGTTCTATCTTAATTACACAAATTTCCCCTCTATTTTGAAAACATGCATTTAAGTCTAAACCATTAACTTCATTAAGAAATTTTATTTTTGATTAAAATTTATTTGAAAATAAATTTTATTTACTAATTTACCATTCATCAAAAAGTAATTCCCTAATTTTGACTAAAATTGTTGAAGTAATTGAAGTTTCTTTTTTCTTTTTCTTATTCTTTACTTTTGCAAATAGTTAACTGTTTTTTTCCCATATTGAGATAAAAACTTAATCAATTTAATTAATGCAGATATATAAAACTTAATTAAAAATATGATGAATTTCTCTTAAACGATACATATTTTAATAAGTGTTTTATAAATGGATGTGCAAAAATGTATTTAAGAAATTAAAATTTAAAATGAATATGAATTATATAATATCTCAAATTTACATTATTGATAACATTTGGTGAATAAAAACATACCTTTCAAATATGTTTTCAATCATGGTGTTTTGGGAAAAAGAAGGAAGAAATATGTTTTTAGTTATTTAAAAGAATACTAAATAGATGAGTTTCAATAAATATGATATAAAAAAATTAATATTTAATAATACAATAAAAATTAATAAATTTTGTAATATTTGGAAATTTTGAACATATAAATGTTCATTTATTTGTTAAAGAAGGGTTTTTTTGGTAAAAGCAAATGTTTAATTTTAAAATTTAACGGTAAACTAAAGATTGTGTGAATGAAAATAAAATCTTATATATGTAATGGAGGTTTTTGTAACATGTATTTTAATTTTAAAATAGGTCTATATACGTTTTCAAAATATAAGGGAGGAGGTTGTATAATCTAAGTAAAACAGAGGGGTAGTCAATGTATTTTTATCGTTAAAATTAAATATAAAAAATTATATTTATGAAATTTAAAAATTCAGGATATTTTATTTAAACATCATACAATTTAAAAAAGAATTAATCAACTCTCCCTATACAATTTATGGAATTCCCGCTCTGGTCCAGCCATCTCTTCGGCAGACCGCCTTGTGTCCATGTGTCCCTATGCCACATCGATCCATGTCTGCGCGTTGCGTTGTCCACATCACAAATTGGTTGCATTTTTTGACCAGGGAAGAAATTGAACCCTCGACCTCGCGTACGAGTTGAAGTTTTAACCAGTGGAGCTGAAATGAAAGAACAATCTTTAACTATATAATAATTATATGGGTTAAAAGCGCTTGCTTTACTAATAGATTATTGATCGTGAAAGCGTCAAAGACAATTAATTTTTAAGTGGATCAAAAATACTAATGCACCCAACACAATAAACTTTTAAAAAAATGTCAAAGACAACACCATTAGAAAAAGATAACGTCTGTTATCTAAGGTGCAGATTAACCAATAAACTTTTACTCCAAGAAAGACCAAAGACAAAAAAACTTTTACTTAAGAGCGCCCAACACAAAATTAAAAATTTCACTAAATTAAATAAATTTTTTTCTCAATAATTATCATTATTCAAAACTACTTGTATAGTTATTTATAAATAAAAATTACTCATTTTCTAAATAAACAAAACTTTTCATTAAAAACATAATTATATGATTTAAATAAAACTCAAGGTATTTTATAATTTATTATATATATTAAAAAAAAAATTATATGATTTATTTTTATTTTAGAAGAAATTTTTGTGAATTAAAAAATTCATTTAATTTTAATAAAATTTATATTATCAAGTTGTCGGATTTATATTATTAAGATCAACGTTGATATCCATTAAGTTCTTTTTTATAAAAATAAAAATTAAACGCATTTCATTTATTTCCGGATTTTTAGATTTTTAGATTTTATTAACATTAAATGAATTTTTTAACTCACATAAATTTCTTCTAAAATAAAAATAAATCATATAATTGTTTTTGTTTAACATATATAATAAATTATAAAATATCTTGAGTTTTATTTAAATCATATAATTATGTTTTTAATGAAAAGTTTTGTTTATTTTAGCAAATGAATAATTTTTGTCCATAGATAACTATACAAGTAATTTTGAATAATGACAATTGAGAAAAAAAAATTATTTAATTTAGTGAAATTTAGAATTTTGTGTTAGACGCTCCTGAGTAAAAAAATTTGTGTTAGGCGTTCCTGGAGTAAAAGTTCGTTGGCCAATCTACACCTTAGATAACAGACGTTATCTTTTTCTAACGGCATTGTGTTGAGTGCACATTTTTAAAAGTTTATTGATATTTTTGGTCTAGTTAAAAGTTAATTGTGCTGGACGCTCCTGAGCCAATAGTTTGTTGGTGTAACATCCCATTTTGAAACGCAAATTTTTTTTTTTCAATCAGAGTAGAGCAATAGAGCGAAAGAGTGATCAGTTCATAGCCAAAACATCAACCATTGTGTAATATTGTATAGATTACAATAGTCCTAAGGTTTAGAAATGAAATAGCGGAAATGAATAACAATGTAATAACGTAAAACGATAAGATAGAAATAGTCTTCACCGCACGTCTATTCCGGCACTTGCCTCGATCCCCGAACCGTGGTCCTCCCGACCCGAAGGTACAATTTTGAGATTCAATTCACCATATTGAATCTCGGGTAATCGGTTAACCTCATACCCAAACAATACAATATATCTGAACGATATATTTCTAGAGCTAATACCACAAGTATATCATAAGCATACAAACGATGCATGATCATTATGCCGACAAACATAAGCACAAAGCAATATGTAAAGCCCCATAAGGTAAACAATAACGACCGCACTATTCACCGGCCACGATAATTACTCGTGTCCTCGCCGCTAGGAAAACAAAACGGTGTTACCAAAACTATAACCCGTATAACTCATGCGTATAACGGTCTACGAACATATCATTGACATATAAGTATTTAAGATGTACAAGATTAGTGTTAAAGACGCGTCCGTACCTTCGTTGGCAACGTTAGGTACTACCGGCGAAGACGTACTTTCACGGAAGAACGTGAACTTCAAACAAGCGGTTCGTCGGGCGTAACGGGGCAAAGAAATCAGAGATTCCGATATCCTATAAGAATAATATCACCTTTATTAGCGATTTGACACTATAACGGCTTTTTAGGTAAAATTACCATTTTGCCCTTCTACCCCTAATCGGCGGAATTTCACCAAAGATTCGTTACTCTAGCAAATTTTCTTCCCAAAATTTTGCCGAACTTCGACGCAACTATGATTTTCGAAAATAATGACTAAAATAGCCCTCCCATATGATACCCAAATCATACTTGAAATTTAAAGGCTATTCTAACAAATTCTACCCTTACTTTTAAAAAGAACTCGCTAAAGTTCCAACTTTTGGCGACTCGACCCCTACTATGTTTTTACCTCTTTAGGCACATTTTTCAATGCAATGAGGCCTAAAAACAAGCATAGGAATCTTATCACCTACTTCCTAAATCTAACTAACAATTCTACTAACTACCGAACTAAAGACTTAAAAGCTAATGGCCAAAAGACTTACCCGTTGAAGAATTTCCGCAGAGCTTTTCCCGAGCTTATCTCTCTACTTTCTCTCTCAAGAAATTCGGTCAAGACAAGAAAGAAATGGTGTGAGGATTTCTCAAGGGCATGCCTCCTATTTATAGACTTTGGTTAAGGCTTTGTTTGGAATTCCAAATTGTAAAAGAACCCATTAATGCAACTTGAACAAAAAGTCACAAACTCCACCTCACCCCCTTTGGTCGACATCTTTGGGCTGTTTGGCAGCCAAGGAGTGGCCAAGAAGTGATGACTCACCTCACTTTATGGCCGGTCACCGTATTTCTCGATCGGCCGATTCGCGTAATTTCGGAGAAATCTCAAAATTCTAGATTTAGAACTTTGAAGACCTTCTCTTTCTCATCAATAATATCTATTATAACTTGAATTTTGACTTTAGACGGGGTTCCAACTGTCCCGTCAAGTTTTCGAAAAACGTGTCTCAGACGCGCCCGGTGTCGAAATCGGTTCGGAATCATCAAGCTCTAGATAATAATTCACGATTCCAAATGTATTTTTATAATTATAAACTCATCCCTAAATGTTGAGTTATAATTTATTTCCTTATTTTTCCCAAAATGTGACTAGCAAAGATTTTCCCTATTTCGTCTTATTAGGACAATGTCTTACGGGTCTGGAATTGACTTCGGGAAGAGGTCACTTGAAGGTAAAAACTCACCGATCAATATTTTACCTTGACTTTGGAATTCCTATTCCTGGTTCCCTAGATAGGATCTGTTTCCTAAATATAAGATTACTATTCATGCTTTTTAATTATATTATATAATAATCAAAAATTTGCAAAATATCAAGATATCAAATTTTGCTTCTTATCCTCAAATTCTTTGGCCAATTTTCGGCAGCCTTCTTTTTTTTTTTGTAAATGTTTTTTTCAAGAATTAATTAATTACTTAATTCAATTTTTATTAAAAATTCTACAAAATTCCCTAATTGGTCCATTCTTGTATTTAGGTTTAAAAATACCTAAACTCAACTATTTTTCTCAAAACTTTCCAATTTAATTAGTAAATACATTTTATTAATATTCAACTAATTTCCACTAATTTTAGAGCTTCACATAATTATTATGAAATTTCCTTTGCTTATGCTTAAGTAATTAGCTATTAATTACTTAATTACTCTTTTAATCATAGTTGGTATTTTTCTTAATTAGAATGCTTCATTACCTTCATATTCTTGTATTAACATTAGCATTTCCATGCCTCTTGCATTGTTTCATAATTACAAGGGTATTTTGGTCATTTTATTACTTTATGAGCATCCTTTCTCATTTTCCCAAGTTTGTAATTTATTTAATTACTGTAATTAGAGATAATATACTCTCTTAATTCAACTGGTCATTTTCTTGACTTTTAGGATTTTTCATGAATTTTCTAAGTTAATTACCCTTTGCGGGGGCATTTTGGTCATTTTGGCACTTTGACCCTTAAACTCCCTAATTTCTTGCAGAAATTCTACCTAGAAAATAGACTATAATTACCCAAGAATGGAGATTGCAATTTCACTTATCAGAAATATCCAACTTTTATTTATAATATTCCAGATAAATATCCGGGTATTACAGTTGGCCAAATCGCTCTTTAACCCTAATTATATTATACAAACATATCTCATATAATTCCATATTTCCTAAACAGATGTGATAGAAAACTCGCTTAGGTGGCATTTTTTTGGGGTCTAAAACGCTCAGCCATTAGAATTCATGGAATAAAACAATCCCATGGCTAAACTTCAATTCTATATTCAATAGATAAACTCAATATATATATATATATATATATATATATGGTAGTGCAAACACAAAGCTAGATATTAATGTCACACAAACACCACAAGAAAAATCTTAATAATAAAGAGATAGAAGGGTAGCAGAATATATCAGGGAGAATAGAAGAACATAAAGGATAAGTCAAATAACGAGACTTATTTAAATTTGTGAAAGGAATATAAACTAATTTGGTTTAGACAAAAAGAATCAGATCATTATAACCAAGGTTCTTAAACCCGGACCGGAAATTGTCGAACCGGCCGGAAAACCGGTCCGAGTTAGGAGTAAATTGGGGTCATGAGTTGACCCCGAGTTAACTTGGCCTAAACCGGCCGAGTTAGAGTAAATTTTTTAAAAAAAGAAAATCGACTGAACGAGGAGGGGAGAGTGTCGGCGGTGGCTGGCGGGAGTTTCATACCTTGTGACGGTGAGAAAAGAGCCAGTGTAGCAACTGGTGATGGAGAAAGAAGAAGGTGAAGGAAGAGAAAAAAAAAGATGAAAAAGAAAGTAGAAGATGATGCAGTATCCTTGTCTTCTGACTATCCGCTGCCATGAAAACGATTTCCAGCATGATTGTCACCATAAAATATGATTTTTTTTGGAAGAAGAAGTGAAAGAGCCCATCTAAATCTCATCTCCGGTGACTCGCGAATCTTGGAGCATGAAATCTGAAACGAAGAAGAAAAACAAGAGAGGCAATAAAGAAAAGAAAATGATGCCTCGGAAGTGGAGAAGTGTGTTTGATACGTTGAGCTTTAAAATTTTTAAGGGATGTGAGTTGTTGGGACTTGGCTTCTGTCCGATGCCTCCTACCATCCGCTGCTATCCTGTGATTGAAATGGTATCGTTTTACGTGTGGGTGATTGAAGAGGCAATCACAGTTTTTAAAAAACAAAATACATATATGGGTGAGGGCTTGGAGATGGGCCCACCACATGACTTCAACTATTAGACAAATATCCAGTTTTCCTTCCTAAATTTTCTCTCTGTTTTTTTTTCTTTTTTTTTTTTTTGGTTTCGGATGTAATTTCGTTCCTAAATTTCTAAAACATGGATAAACTATAAAAAAGATACTCCATATATGGCGGCAAATCATTTGTTAGGATTAGATGAAAATTTACAGCGTATGTCTTCTAAAATTTTTGCAGGAAAATAATGTATTCTGAAATTTTTAACCAATCTTAAGTGATCGAAAACTATATGAATAATTGGGCTATTGGTAATTCAATATTTATTAAAATTTGGTATGAAAATAATTTCAATAGTAATTTTTTTAAAAAAAGTTATTAGTTAAATTACAATGAAAATTGAAATAATTTTCATAATATGAGAGGTTTTAAAACACTGTAACATGCAAATATCTTATGAAAGTAAAAACAAATTTGGTATAACATGCAAATTATTTTGTTTCATTTTTTTTAATAAAATACATATTATGTCTAATAGCTGATGTCATGCGGTGGGCCCATCTCCAAGTCCTCACCCATTTGTATTTTGTTTTTTAAAAACTGTGATTGCCTCTTCAATCACCCCGCACGTAAAACGATACCGTTTCAATCACAGGATAGCAACGGATGGTAGGAGGTATCGGACAGAAGCCAAGTCCGAGTTTTTGATAGTTTGTATCCCAGTCAAGTTGCAGATCTGGGCCTACAAATTTGACTTGGTAAAAAAAAATAGAAAAAAAAATTAAAGTACAAATCATATCACATTATCACGTGGATGATAAAATGGCTGATATTTTTGTAATTTTTTTTAACATTGAAAATGGATATGAGGGGGAAAAAATCAATTTCACACCGGTTTGGTTCGATTTGATTCCGGTCTGACCCACTGACCCTTAACCCAGTACTCCGACCAGTCTAATGACCGGTCTAGGTTTAAGAAACTTGATTATAACCCATGCATGCACGGCATCAAATTTAAAATTCTGTCCAAGAGTTGCATTTAAATCACTACTATAAAAATATGTCATTCAAATATGTTTTCAATCATGGTGCTGTAGGAAAAAAAAGAAGAAAAAAACATGTTTTTAGTTAGGGATAAGATATTGTCACTACCAATGTTACTACTATTTTTTCACCGTTAGATCAGAATCTTATTTACCTTTTTCATTTATCTCTCCTATTGTGATTCTGATCAAATGGTGAAAAAGTGATAGTGACATAGGTAGAGACAAAAAATGGTAGTAACAATATCTTATCCCTTTTAGTTATTTAAAAGAATACTGTATAGATGAGTTTCAATAAATATGACAAAAAAATTAAAAATTTGATATTTAATTATATAATAAAAATTAATAAATGTTCTAATATATTAGAAATTTTGAACATATATGTATTAGAATTATTTTTTTTATACAATTATTTTACAGAAAATATAAATATTTATTTTTATTTTTATTTTTGAAAGAGGGATATTTTAATCAAAGAAAATGTTTAATTGTCAAATTTATCGGTTAATCAATGGTTGTGTGGATGAAAATGGAATCTCAAATATATAAAGGAAGTTTCTATAACCTGCATTTTAATTTAAAGAGAGGTCTATATACGATTTCAAATATAGAGAATGAGGTTTGTGTAATCTAAGTAAAACATAAGGGTAGTCAATGTATTTTACTCTTAACATTAAATAAAAAATTATATTTATGGAATTCAAAATTCCAAGATATTAAATATAAATAACAAACAATTTAAAAGAAATTAATCACTTGAACTCTCCCTACACAAAATAACAGTCTTATAAATTTTTCTAATTTAAAAAATATTATATTCATAAAAAACTCCTCCATCTAGAAGAACATTGCCACAATATTGTTCTTGAATGCCTTTATTGTAGACCATTCATAGATCATATCGGGGGGCGGAATCAGGGGGGTTAGGGGTGGCCCCCGCCCCCCAAAATTACAGAATTGGACCCAATTTTTTTAGGAATTATGATTTAGCCTTATAAAAATTTTAATTTTTTCACTCTAGTCCCTATTAGAAAGGCTCATGAAGGGACTAAACTGAAAACATTGAAATTTTTATGAGGCTAAATCATAATTTTTGAAAATTTTGGGTCCAATTCTGTAATTTTCTCCCTCTAATTTCAAATACTAACTTCACTGGGTTTCATTCTGTAATTTTCGCCCCCTCTGATTTTCATTCCTGGCTCCGCCCCTGATCATATATTTGTGCTTCCTCACATATCCTCTTACCGCAAAACATCAGCATTATTATAAATGACGCTATACTTGATTCCATCTCGTTTCTCAAATACTATCTTTATCTTAATTATAAAATATATTTAACCGATTTTGGAGAGATTAAAGATAGAGGTTAAATTATTTAATTTTACTTATTTTTCTAAAATACCCTTACATAAATTTTGCATTTCAATTACCTTGTTGATTTCACATAATTCCTAATTCATATCTAAACTGTGCTTTATATTATAAATAAACGACTTACGTTTCGGCTTAAGCTTCATAATTTCATATATCACCGTCCTATAACGTACTTCATAATTCATGTATCAATTCAAAACCATCACTCCTAAAATTGTATGGAAAAATATGATAAAAATTGCTCAAAAGTATTTTATTTTAAAAAAACAGAAGAATTAAGGTGTATGAAGCATAAATTAGTTGCAAACATTACTTACTTTATATAATATATAGGTGCATTATTTAATTATTATTGAGAAAGTATCAATAGGGGTATTTTAGGAAGAAATTGATAAAAATTAGAATGTTGTCCTATAATGAGGATCAAAGCCAACTCCCAAATATTATTCTATAATTAAGACTAAAAGGAGTATTTAAATAGACAAGTATGGAAAAGTGATTAATCACCTTCTGCACCAGACATTCTTCGTCACTGTGTAACATCTACACATCCTTCTCATAATCTTCCTATGCATCAATTCCTCAATAACAAAGACAACATAAGCTTCAATGAAGCTCATATGTATGATATCCTAGAGAATAGGCTTGTCTAAATAATAAGCCCATGACAACAAAAGACTCGTCTGAAAATTAGCAATAATTCGCCTAGCAGTATGGATACTCCCCAATTAGTGGGAGTTCGTGGATTCAATCCCGCCCGTTGTAATTCAGGCCATTAGTGACTACTGTTGTTGCAAAAATTAGCAATAATTCCTGTGAAAGTTGAAGTCAAAAAATAAATAATCAATCAATCAATATATGAAAAAAGTGAGTGGTTACAATAAACACAAAAAAACAAATTCAAGGAACACCGGTATCAATTTCTTTCAATAGTTATTTATCCCCAAGAAACTGAAATGACAAAGAATATCACCATATCAAACCTTTCAGGGGACTCATCACCCTCAAGAACCCTTTTATTCCACTGCATTGAATTGGCTGACTATTTTCCTATAGAGAAGGCTTAAACTTATAATCATGATCTCTTTGACTAATAATCAGGAGTGAGACTATATGTATATAGCATCAATAATCCATAACTTAATTTGACAATAAACTATATACAAAATACTTTGTAAATTAACACATTTCAAGGCACATAGTAAGGACAATAATAAATAAATAATTTTTTTTTAAAAAAAAACAACCAGATGGTCTAGGTAACTCGATCCGACCCAGTACGGTCTGGTGACGAAAAATTGACCCGAAGCAATATTGGACAGACTAGACTAGTCTTCTCGAGCAAGATTGAAATTCAGACCAAGGCCTAAGACCCTTGGTCTCCTCTAGTCTGGTACCAATTGAGAAAGCAAAATGCTTCTAACGCCAATTTATTTATTTATTTATTTTTAAAAAAAGAAGCAAAATCGAGTTTCTATGTACAAACAGAAGGGGTGGTAGAAAAGTAAATCGCAGAAACGATACAAAACTTAAAGTGTCTACTATTTAATATCGGGATACAAAATTATATATATGTGCGTGTGAAAAAACATAAATTACTACTCAAAATTTAATGAACAACTTCATATTTAAAATATATAAGTCAAAAAACACAAAAAGAGTTTAACGTAAAACTCCTACAACCAAATTCCAAAACATTAAGAGAATAAAGTTTAACAATTCCTAAATTATATCAATTGATTCAAATCAAACACATCATCTGATTTTATTTACTAGTTATTTTCATTTTTGGGTTTGATGAGTCTTGGCCCAAAAACTTTTTCAATTGTCTGTTTATAAATAGCTAATGATTAGGGTAATATTTATTTACTAGTTATGTGTGGTGTCATTTTCCAACATATGATTAGTGTCGTATCCCATATTTTGGGCCTACAAGCTAAAAAAATTAGTACATATTCAATTGGCTACCAAGACTTCTTGTCTTTCAACGAAGGATACAGTCAACGCAAGACAAGACATAGAAGCGATTTACAGAAGGCCTGATTTTCATTTGGTGGAGTATGCCACGGGATAGACTTCCAAACCTAGAGCGCCGTACACATTCAACAAAGAACAAAATTTAGAATTGTTGCGAAGGGTTAAAGATCTAAAACCCCCGGACGGTTATGCATCAAACTTGTCAAGATGTGTCACGTGCACGAGGTGAAGTTATTCGGGATTAAGAGTCATTATTGTCATGTTTTTTTCCAGAGATTGTTATCGTGGGCCTTCAAAGCACTATCGAAGCATATATGGACTATTTTGACTGAATTTTCCATGTTCTTTAGAGAATTTGTGCTTTTGAGCTTAATTTTGTACGACACCTGGAGGCGCATGCCAATAACACTATGCAAGTTAGAAATTGTGTTTCCTCCTAGCTTATTTGACTCAATGGAACATTTGCCTGTTCACTTGGCCTACGAAGCAAGGGTAGAAGGTCCACAACAATATAGGTGGATGTATCCGTTTGAGAGGTAATATATATATTTCTTTCGCGCAGTTATTAATTGACCCACATGGTGCTATAGTTTATAAATATCCTGTGGTTGTCCATTATAAGTTTTTACGCACACTTAAGTACAAGATAGAAAAATCAAAGGTACGTTGAAGGATCTATCGCTGAAGCGTATCTAGTCGAATAGGCCACTAAATTTGCATCATACTATTATCCCCCTGACATTATATCAAGATAGAGAGGTCGGGTACCTCGCAACGATGATGGCGGTGATACGAGTGATTAGATATCAATATTTAATTTTCCAGACCGAGTCGTAGGAAAAAATATTGTAGGTCAAATCTAGAAGGAAGAGATAAGTGAGTAGCGGAGTGGTACATTCTAAACAACTGTGAAGAGGCCGCCCCATACTTAGAGTAAGATGTCCTTTATTTTTACTGTTACAGTAAGTATTAAAGTACTAATTTCATTTTTTTTGTTACAGTTACATCTCTAATTGGGTCCGATCGACAAATCCTTTGATGTCGGATTTCGAAGTTGATCAATTCATGAATGCCGAGTTTCCTCAATAGTTCCGATCCAACTTCGAGGAAAATCAATAAGCTCCCCATGATGTTGTGTGGAGCTTATCTTATGGAGTTGCAACAATTGTTACCCGATGCAGAAAATATGTAATCAATGGGTATCAGTTTGTAACTCTAGAAGCAAACGAAAATACAATAAGTTGCAATTACAGTGTATGTTGTCGAGGTGACCAAGTTGATGGGGTCGAGGGCGACTACTATGGGAAGTTAATTGACATAATTCAGATGGATTACCAGTGTGACAAGTCCGTGACTCCGTTTAAATGTAAGTGGTTTGATAACACTCCTCGTGGGACAAAAGTGGACAAATATGGAAATGTTGAGATCCACTGGTCAAAGAGATATACGGTTGGTTATGACTCATTCATACTTGCGCAACAGGCGGAACAAGTTTATTATACATCATACCCCATATCCTGCCAAGGGTGGAAGGGAGTTATCAAAACCAAAGCACGGAATATTATACCCAAGTCGAAAGAGTCAAAAACAAATGACGATATGACTTAACCGTTCCAAGCTAATACGAAACATGTACTGCCCATAAATATTTCCGAGGATGATGTACCAAGCAATCTCTTTGATTCCGCTGTAGAGTTAGAGTTGATTCTTATCCATATTGACAATGAGGAATCAGACGATGAGGCACATGAGATTTACTCTGATGGTGAATATGAATTCGACGACTATGAGACTCCAAAGGAAAGTGTGCAAGAAGAGGTCGAAGAATAGGAATCGTCCGGTTGATTTGTGTTAGTTCTTTGTTTATGATGATTTGTTATACTAGATACTCCGTTATTTCGCTATTGACATAGTGTTTATAAATTCAATTTTCCGTCACAAAATCTGCTTTGCGACGATATTTTTCACAAACATTTTTTGTGACGGATTTTATTCGTCGCAAATATAGTTTTTTTTGTAGTGTTAGCACTCCATTTAGCTTCATCCGTTGTATGCCACCTCCTCTGAAGCTATTAGCACAAAAACGACATGTATAAACAATTTGTGTCCCCTCTTTTTTGTAGGCAACATGTGCCCATGCCAGATCAGTTTTGGTACCAAATGAGGTATTTGGAGTAGGACTAGGATTAGTGTAGGAATTGGGAGTGGGAGGTTTGATATTGGGACTAGGAGTGACGTTCTCATTTCTAGAACTTGAATTATCCATCCCTGCAAAAAAATATCAAATAAAACAATTAAAAATATCATCTTCAAAACCAGCAACATAAAATCCAGCAAGCAATTAGGTTGACGATGAGTCAATAGACATAAAAATATATTTAAACAATTGCAACAATTGCAAAAGAAAGGAAATTGAGAGATACAAACTCATCCTAATCTTAAATTCTTAATAACCAAGGTGTAACTATGCAACCGACCGAAATTGTAATAGTTGGATCAAAATTGAGTTAGAATCATTCTAGCTTTAAGAAATAGTTGTGACTAATATTTGAGATACAACTGAGTACATAAGAAAAGCAAGGTCTTCTTCCACCGGAAGGATTTGATTATTTTTTTCATCATTACAAGTTGTACCTCATATACTTGAAAATCCATCTTGACGGTAAGGATTAGATTAAATGGAAATAAGAGTATGCGAAGTGATCTATTTTGATTCTATATATATATAACTTAATGAAATCAAGGACAACAAAATCAAAATAAAACATAAGTCTTATTATTCCTACCTGTTTAGCAAGAACTTGTTTCACTTGGATATCATAAGGAATTTGAATAACTGCTTCAAATACAGTATCAAGAAGTACCACTTGTGGAACCTCGATATCCACGGGTTTACTAGCTAAATGGCAATTGGCACATACAATACGGCCAGTTGCTTCTCGCGGATTTTCATAACCCTGCTGTGCTTAGAATTTCTTACACATTTGGGGTGGAAAAAAAACAATAAGCAAGTATGTGCAAAAAAATCAAGCAGAAGAAGGGTAGGGTCAAGAACCCAAATCAAAATCTTTTCAGGTGAAGAACCCAAATCAAATCAGAAGAAGGGTAGGTCCTATCCGGTTTTTTGTTCTATGATTTTAGTCCTTAATGTGAGATATATTTTTAATAGTTATCAATTTTTTTTTCTAATTTACTCCTATTAATGCTCACTCAACAATAATCAACGGAGGAGAGGGAATGAAGGATTTAACGAAGATGATTATGATGGTTTAGAAAATATATGTTATATCAACTAACTTTATTAATCTAATCGAATTAGGTAAATATGTCTTATAGAGTAATAATCATTGATGAGGTTTTTTGACTGAGGTTCTGATCTTCTTCTTTAACCAACATTTTGGTTCTACGAGTGTTGGACTCACAGGCAGCAGTATTTGCATCACAAATGCATCAATGGTGAGGATGCCTCCAACAACTTCATTGAACAGTGCCAATGATTCTTAAAAGCATTGTCAGTCCAGACCCCTGGCTAGTATAATGAATTCAAAATAAATCTATTTTGGATTTTCAAGTTTTCACAAAGTCTCATTCCTTATAAAGGATGATACCCTGAGTTTTTTGAAGACATTAGCTATAAATTTTATACATTTGTTTTATTTTTTTAGTTGATTCCTTTCACTAAATCTTACCTTTAAAATTTAGGGATCAATTAATTGAGGCACAAATCTGGTCAAAACATGTATAGAGAGAACATAAGGAGGAAATTTCTACGCGTGCTTCCTTTCGGCCCAAGAAATTTCAATGCGTATCATTGAGTGGCTAAAAGGGGTTTGTCATTTATTGCGAAAGGAAAGAAAGGTGGAAGGAAGCAACATCTTAATCCACAACAATTCTCATCTTTTTTATAGGTCGGGAAACATATACTCTCTCTATTCCTTTTTATAAGAAACAACATTACATATGCCTTATTCTTATTTTCTTTGTTAGTTTCTCCTTTTTCCTCTATTTAATTACTCATTTTAATGTTGATATATTTATTATCATAGCCCCTAAGGCATCATCAATCCTGTTTATTATAATCCTTTTCTTATTCTCTCTTACATAATCCTTTTTATTTATAATTATTTCCTTATTCTTTCTTATTATTCCCTATCTCCCCATAAATAAGGGTATCTTTAAGAAAAATGTTACAATTTTTATATATTTATAGTCTTTTACTACGTTATTTTATCTTTATTATTTGATTAAGTATTTCTTCTAAAAAAGAACGGAGGCGTGTATCTCGAAAATAATCCTCACTTTAAGCAGAAAAGGATACGTATATCCTAATGTACAATACTGACCGCAAACATCTGTGTAAGTGATTAATTAGGGTAAAGGAACAAAAATACACATGTGCTTTACCTTCGGGAGCGCCCAGCTCCATATACTTTTTTTGGAAGCAAAAATACACATGTGGTTACATTTTAGAAGCAAAAGTCATACCACCGTTAAAATCTAACTTAACGGTGTTAATTTTGGCCATTTACAAATGAAAAAAACCATATTTTTACAACAAAAAATGTCATATTTACAACAACATTTAAACACCTGGATTTTGAACATGAAAAGGTCATTTACAAAAAAAAGACTATATTTACTGACGGGAAGTGTTGTATTTACAACAAAATTTAAAATCTGGCTATATTTACGACAGAAAATGTCATATTTACAACAACATTTAAACACCTAGATTTTGAACATAAAAAGGGTCATTTACAACAGAAAAATGCTAGATTTACAACAGGAAGTGCTGTATTTACAACAAAATTTAAAATCTGATCATTTACAACAGAAAAAGTCATATTTACAACAGGTCGAAATGTCATATTTACAATAGTGTGGTGTGACTTTTGCTCCTAAAATATAACCACGTGTATTTTTGCTCCCAAAAAAAGTATATGGTGCTGGACGCTCCCAAAGATAAAACACATGTGTATTTTTGCTCCTAAACCCGATTAACTATGCAAAACAGAGGCTAAAGCGGGTTAAGTCTGTGTCAAGGGGGGGTTCAAGAACTGATGTGTAATTTGTTCTTCACAACAAGGACAGAAACATTATATCAAAAAACAAAAAGACGGAAACATGCTCTGAATCTGACTGTTCCAGAATTTCTTTGTTGAAATAATTAACAGAACAAAAGAGAAGAAAACATGGGAATACTGGAAAAGTGGAAACGAAAAGGGTAGGCGGAAATTGGAAAATTGAAGAAAATTTTTAAAAACCTTTCGATAGTGTGATATGGCCAGATCCTTCCGAAGAAAAAAACCATGCCTATTGTCAATGCATTTACAGTTAAGGGCAAAAATTACGGTAAAAATGGCCAAAATAAAAATCGTTCTACAATATAATGGGATTATCATTTTATTTAGTACAATGTTTCAACGCCCCTTGAAGAGAGATCTGGCAGAGGTCATTGATTTAGACATGACCAACATGGCATCACCCTGCTTCGAATTCAAATTGTGTAATCCATTCACACCGACACATACAGCTTCAGAAATTGTTTTACTGTGAGCTCTCCTCCTAATGATGGAAGGAATATTGTCATAGGTCATAGCTAAGCTCCTCAAAACAGATTCAGGGCTACTGGCTGCCGTGGACTTGGGAGGAGTATGATAATAATAACCATTGACGAGGTTTTCTTTCATAGATTCTGTGGAAGAAGCCAAATAATAATAACCATTGATGAGGTTTTCTTTCATAGATTCTGTGGAGGAAGCCAGATTTTCCACCAGAGATAATTTTGCAGGATACAAGTTTTGACTTTGAGATCCGTTTTCTTTATTTCTCGGTTCAACTTGAGCTTCCTCCTTGTAACTAGCCAGTACTGATAGGCTCGAAAGAGGACTGAAACACTCACCATCCCCGAAAAACGTTGCACCTGAACAAGACTTAGACAGCTCATTAGGGACAGTACTGGCAGCTTCAATAGTAACACGATCTAGTTCAGAAGCAAGCCTGACTTGAGGAACATCAAAAGGAGTTATGGGTCGGTTGACAACTCTTTTCGGTGAGGAGATCAATCTGCACTCATCTTGAGAGATTCCGACACTCATCCCCTCACATGTATTCGGAGCAATCAATTCTGTCAAGGAGGAATCTATATTGTTCTTCAATCTGGAGCTCCTTTTGGGAGAAACCATTTGACTGAGGTTATGATCTTCTTCTTGAACCAACATATTAATTCTGCAAGTGTTGGAATCACAGGCAGCAGTATTTGCATCACATCCAGGTGAGGATGCCTCCAACTTCTTCTTCATTGAACAGTTCCAGTGATTTTTAATGGCATTGTCCGGCCTGCTTTCACAAGATTCAATGATATAACAGAAATAATATTCAGCTGCTTAACATGTGTAAGTAAAATGTAAAATATTTAAGCATGATGTCGCAGAAAGAAACCTTCATCATAGATAAAAGTACATACCTTCCAGGGAGAAACCTTGAAATTTCGGTCCACTTGCTACCATATCTTTGGTGATAGAGAGCAAGGGTGGCTTCCTCCTCCTCTGTCCATGCATCTTTCTTTATAGCTGGGTCCAAGTGATTATGCCACCTGAAAGGAGCTTGTATCTCAGTACATAATTTGCATGAAGCAAGAATATGGGTTGATGTAGCAGCATTACTCAATGTTGTTCCCCTTGGCCGCAAGATTTAATGACATTGAGAATCATGAAGTGCATGCATCTCAATTAACATGATTTCAGAATATAGCCATTCGACCAAGCACTCAGTAGTGCAGTGGTATGACGCTGGCTTATCCAGCCTTTGTATCAGGGTTCGACCCTGCCTGGGACCATTAGGTCCCCAATTCCAAAAAAAAGAATATAGCCATTCGAACAGCAATTTAGGCTAAACAACAAAACTGCAGTCAATTGTAAAGCAACTTTACCGTACAATTAACCACTACATAATTGAAAACAACTGATTTCAATAACATCACTCAGAACACATCATTCGATCATGTCTAAGCTGAATAAACCAGTTCTGTTTAACAACTATACCAAAAGAGAACTAATATAAAAGCGACTCAAAGTTTAGATCGTCATACATGTGTATTCAATATATGACGCAACTATTTTAAGATGTCATAATCTAAACCATGGGTTAATCAGACACCAAGCTAGAAATCCAACGGCAAAAGCCTCAGAAAATAGTTTGTAATAGTATGATGTTGCATTTAAATGTTCCTGTAGTGTCAGGCAATAGTCAAACATCAGATAACAACACAAGGTACAAATTCAAAGAATATGTTGAGTATTACCTCTCTCGGCATTGCTTCCCTATGCGACCAGGCAGGTGTTTCGTAATAATGGACCATTTCCTAACACCATAGTTCGTGACTAGCTCAATTATACAATCATCCTCCTAATCATTATTAAAGGGAAACATATCAGAACGATAATGGGGACAATAATACTACCACATACATAGAACAGTACATGGGATTTATACAAGAAAGTATGTATGAGAGCTGCACCTCCTTTGTCCACGATCCCTTGACAAGTTCAGGATTCAGAACTTTTTGCCAGCGATGCAAGCATTGAACATCAGTTCTCCCTGGGAGATATGCAGCTGTAAAAACAGAGTCGCAAATTAGTGTACTGTCATCAAGTTTTGAATATATTAGCATCAAAAGCCAGACGAAGAATCTCGTTATAATGTTCACTGTCATCACTATGTTGTTCTCTAGTACTACACAAATTATCCCAATACCATTGCAGAGTGAAACAAAAATGATATAGTGAATTGATAGCCACTAGTTGATTAAAGTCAGGACTCCAACTAAACATATCCTACATGATATATTCTCTTCTCAACGGTTTCTTTTCTTCCTATGTCCTAATTGGATTAAAGCCTCGTATTGTAACCGAAAAGAATAAAAAAAGACATAAGAGGCAACCTTAGGCGAATGAATGACCAGCTGTGCCATGGTTCACAATGTTTCTACTTTAAGAAATTTCATTTGATTATACACAGGCAAGCAGTTGATAATCCCGCCAAATACATTTTATAAAAAAGTTTCTAAACAAGAATGATAATCATTCACCTATTTTCTTCCAGTTCCTTCCGTTGTGCTTCTTGACTGCCTCAATCAAACGGCTGTCCTGTATGTGTCAGACATATAGCTAAAAAATTAGAAAGACTTGACATGCAAAGGGCATCTAGAGGAAAAACAGAGTAACAGAAAAATAAGCACATTAGTTTTAGATTTCATTCCCATTTTAGATTTCCCTCTTCATTTTAGCCTCTTTTCTTTTGTTAAGACATTTTATATATAAGTTCGTTTTAAAAAATAAAATAAAATTCAAATGTTATGCCACAAAGTAACGATACACGAACCTCTACAAGTCAATATTTCAAATCATAAAACCATTCAAGCCAAATACATGACATCAGCTTCCTACACGATTTATGGATTACAGAGATATATATAGGTTTTTCATAAATAGGAAATTTTGTCAGCATGTGACAATGATGTTTCGAAAAGAAAATCAAACAAGAAGTTCAACGTAATTAGAGAACAGGTGACAGACCTCTTCCTCTGTCCAGCACCCCTTTGATGATCGTCTAGCTCGTCCTCTTCTCCTATAAAAATATTGTAAAATTGTTAGGAAGTAAAATGAAAATAGTCAAAAAACTTAATTGAACTTGATCTCGCCAAAGTCATCAATTTTAGGATTGGAACCACAAGGAAATAATCGCGGGGCTCATGTTTGAAGTTACTTGTTTTGATTAAAAGTGGTTTGCGCTCAACACTCATTTATATTGTCCAACTGATACGTTTTAATGATCTATTGGTGCATTTGATTAAGGGAAGATTGCCAAATCCGTTTACCCAGTGAGATAATCAGAGAGATGACTGAAAATGAGAAAGGCTGAGCAAAATGATCTCAGGCCCTGTGATCTTTATATACTGAAATATCCGTAACAAATCCATAACGGACTATGTACGGGAAAGATTACAAATCAATATAAATTGAACACGTAGAGAGAGAGGAATATATTACAGCTGTACAAGATATTCCAGACGCCTCTACGGATAACAACACAGAACAATACAGACAAAAATACTAATCATACAATTATGCAATCATGATTATATATTAGTTCTAACATTCCCCCTCAAACGAGAGGGTGTGGGACACAGACCGAGTTTGCCACGAAGGTATGAAAATTGAGTGTGTGTAAGAGCCTTGGTGAGGCAGTCAGCAATTTGATGTTGAGAGGGCACATATGCTACTATAATATTTCCAAGCAGAACTTGATCTCTTATAAAGTGAACATCAATGTCGATGTGTTTGCTGCGAGCATGATGAACAGGATTGGATGCAAGTGCTTGAGCACTGAGATTATCACACCAAATAATGGAAGGACGTTTAATAAACAGGCCAAGTTCGGTGATCAAGGTAGAGAGCCATTTCAATTCTGCAGCACCATCAGCAAGGGATCTATATTCTGACTCACAGCTGGCTCGAGAGACAACTTTCTGTTTCCTAGAAGCCCAAGAAATAAGAGAACCACCCAGATAAACACAACAACCAGCCATAGATCTTCTATCATCTAAATCAGTGGCCCAGTCAGCGTCAGTAAATGCCATCAACTGAGGAGATGTAAAGGGCTTGAGATGCAATGCAAGCTGAAAAGTGCCTTTAAGATATCGAAGAATACGTTTAACAGCCTGAAAGTGAGTAGTAGTGGGACATGACAGGAATTGGCTTAATTTATTGACTGAATAGGCAATGTCAGGTCTGGTGGTGGTAACATATTGTAAGGAACCAATGATTTGGCGATAGAGGGAAGGATTAGACATGAGAGGCCCATCAGAAACAGAGAATGATCGTCCAGTAACCATGGGAGTAGGAACAGGGGCGCAATCTGTCATATTGAACCTTTTTAAAATATCCAAAATATATTTGCCCTGATTAAGGTAAATGCCAGATTGATCGCGATAGACCTCAAGACCAAGAAAATAGTACAAGGGTCCCATATCTTTCAGAGAGAAAGCTTTGTTCAATTGAAGGATAAAATCTCTGATAAAAACAGAATTGTTTCCAGTGACAAGAATGTCATCAACATAAACCAAAACAAACACGATCAGAGACCGACGTCGCAGAAAGAACAATGATATATCACTCTTGGAGTTCTGAAAACCCCATTGAATCAGTGTAAGGCGTAGGCGATCGAACCAAGCACGAGGTGCTTGTTTGAGACCATAGAGTGCTTTTACCAATTTACAGACATAATTTGGTTTGTGTGAGTCACAGAAACCAGGAGGTTGGCGCATATAGACAACTTCATTAAGATGACCATTCAGAAATGCGTTATTAACATCAATTTGACGTATGGGCCAATGAAAAGTAGCAGCAAGGGTTAAGATTAATCTTACTGTTGTAGGTTTGATAACAGGGCTGAATGTTTCAAAATAATCGACACCAGCCGCCTGTTGGAACCCCTTTGCCACAAGACGTGCCTTGTGTTTGAGAATGGTGCCATCAGCTCGATACTTGGTTTTAAAAATCCATCTACAGTCGACGATTCTCTGATTTCGATTAGGAGGAACCAAGGTCCAAGTCTGATTGCGACATAGGGCATTAAATTCATCTTGCATCGCGAGCTTCCAGTGAGGCGATGAAAGTGCCTCGATAATCGAAGAGGGAGCAGTGGCCTGAGATAGCATCGACGGTGTCTCGGCTTGGAGAAGACCGATGAAGGGATGTCGCGGCTTGTGAGTTCCAGCTTTTGCCCTAGTGATCATCGTATGGGTGTTAAGAGGAAGCATGGTCGGGTCATCTGAAGGTACCGAATCTTGGACTCTCGATTGGGCCAAATCAAGATGGACAGATGAAGTGGGCTGGACAACATTAGAGGGTGAGGACCCAACGTTGCTGTGAGGTGGACCTTCACTAGATAGGTTGGGCGGGACTTCATTGGAGTCAATGGCAGAATCTGATGAGATTGGATCAGGGCCTGAAGGAATGATCAGTAACGGTAGAGAATGCAATTCAGAGGTCGTGGCTGCAGTAGTACGATTGAAGAAACCAGGTCCTCCAGGAAAAACAGAGGCATCGAATACAACATGCCGAGACACATAAATCCGACCTGTAGGACTAAGACATTTATATCCTTTTTGTTGAGATGCTGGACCAAGAAATATACATTGTTGGCTGCGGTACTGCAATTTATGATCATTGTAGGGTCTCAAATGTGGGTAGCATGCACACCCAAATAATTTCAGATCATGATAGGCTGGCTCTGTGTGGAAGAGACAAAACAGAGGAGAAACATTGTTGATTGTAGGCGATGGAAGACGATTTATTAGGTAGACTGCCATCTGAAAAGCCTCAGTCCAGTATGTCATAGGCAATTTAGCTTGAGCTAATAATGTGAGACCAAGTTCAACGATATGTCGATGTTTGCGCTCAGCACGTCCATTTTGTGATGAGGTGTAAGGGCATGTATACCTCATCACTATACCAGCAGAATTTGCAATTTGAACAAAAGGTTTGTATTCGGCACCATTATCACATTGAAGAGCTTTAATTGTGGTATTGAATTGATTTTCAGCGTAATTTCTGAAGTGATTAAACGCGTTAATGGCTTCACCTTTGTGTTTGAGAGGATAGAGCCAAGTGTATCGACTATGATCATCAATGAAATGAATGTAGTATTTGTGACCATGAATAGATTGAATGGGAGAGGGACCCCATAAGTCAGTATGAACAAGAGCAAGAGGAGAGGGTGCACGGTTCACTGATCTAGAAAATGGTAAATGTTTGGATTTGCCATACTGGCATGCTGCACAAACAAAATGTTCATTAAAACTGAGATTGACATTACACTGATGTAAAACTTGTCTTAAAATTTTATTGTTTGGATGTCCCAACATGCAGTGCCAATGTAAAAGCAGGGCATGATCCTTCTTGGAGGCAGTGGCCAGATTCACTTGAACTGAAGAGAGTTCCCTAGTCATGGGGTAGAGACCCTGTTTTGCTGCTCCCTTCATTAACAATTTGCCTGTTGACTTTTCCTTCACAATACAACCATCATTAGAAAACGTAATGATTACTGGGTTATCTTCAACAAGCTTATGAACACTGAGAAGATTTTTGGTAGCTGATGGCACTACTAAAACCTCTTTCAGTTGAAGCTTAGAGTCTGAACATGGAAGAAAAGCAGAGCCAACACTTTGAATTGGCGTTTGGGTACCAGTACAAGTATATAGAAAAGTTTTACCTGAGCCGGGAGTGTTCGAGGTAATGTGAGATGCATCTGGAGTCACATGATGACTAGCACCACTGTCAAGATACCAGTCCGGATCAGCCACGGTCTGAAAATCAGCATAATGAGCTTGTGGTGAGGGATTGGAGGAGTGGTGAGACATGGCAGAGTCCTGACGCTGAAAACAGGTGTCGAAGTAATGACCATAACGGTCACAATAGGTGCAATAAGGTCTTCCTCCAGATGACAAACCGCCACGGTGGTCGGATCTTCCTCTTGAACGACGACCTCTGTTACCGCGACCTCCACGCCAGCTTCCCCGACTTGAATTAAAACCTCGTCCAGCAGGAGAACCAGAAGAACCGCGAGTCACAAAATTAGCAGATGGCTGGATGGAGAGTGACGCAAACTGAGTTAATTGCTCCAAACGACTGTCGAATGCTAGCAGAGATGCCTGAGCCTCTACCCAGGTCAGTCCAGCTTGGTCAATGAGTTTTACCACAATAGCATTGTAGTCGGCATCAAGACCGTTAAGGGTGTGCATGATGAGATCATCGGTAGAGATCGGAGCTCCGGCGAGTAGTAGTTGATTGGAGATATTCTTCATCTTAGCAAGGTAATCCTCCATGCGCATGGCATTCTTGCGCGTCTGGTGTAGATCCGATTGGTAGATCATGACCCGCGAGCGTGAAAAAGCACTGGTGAGAGCACGAGCGTTGGTCCAGAGATCATGAGCAGAACGGCAGTGAAGGAGCTGAGCACCCACTTCCTGGGTCATAGTGTTTCTGAGCCATCCCACAAGCATACGGTCCACAGCATACCACTCAGCAAATGCTGGGTTAGGAAGAGCAACAGTGAGGCCCGAAACAGAGTGCGTTTGAGAGGGAGCAGGGGTACCATCGATATGGGATTGAAGTTTGTTTCCTTCAATCAGAGGAAGGACCACGGATTCCCAGACTAAGTAGTTCGTCCTATCCAGCTTGATGGACGTAGTCTGGCTCGAGGATTGAAAGAGAGAATAGGATTTTGAAGCAGAGGAGTTTTCAGCTGAGACAGTGCCAGCGGTGGTCTGCGAGAGAGAAACTGATGTAGCAGAGGTTGACGACATGATGAAAAAAAAATTCTGGGCTCTGATACCAAGTGAGATAATCAGAGAGATGACTGAAAATGAGAAAGGCTGAGCAAAATGATCTCAGGCCCTGTGATCTTTATATACTGAAATATCCGTAACAAATCCATAACGGACTATGTACGGGAAAGATTACAAATCAATATAAATTGAACACGTAGAGAGAGAGGAATATATTACAGCTGTACAAGATATTCCAGACGCCTCTACGGATAACAACACAGAACAATACAGACAAAAATACTAATCATACAATTATGCAATCATGATTATATATTAGTTCTAACATACCCCACTGATACTTTTAGAAGTCAAGAATCCAATGGTAATAACCTCTTTCATTTTGGCATATACCAGATTTCTAGTCAAGGGGAAACCACTTAAGATGAAAATGGATAAGAAATTCTGGATAGAGTAGCTTACCGTGAAACAGGGGTTGAAAAACATAAATGGAGTCCATCTCCTTTAGGTGAATCCAAAGAGAACTCATCCGGCTCCGTTTGAACGTCTACCATATTTTTCCCTAAATCGAATCCCATAAATACAAAACAAGGAGGGGAAAGAACAAAATTATCACCACATTTTAAGCATTGATCAAGTACAATAGCATTATAAAATTCGACTCCAGCCCCAAGTTACCTCAGCTAAGTAAGTACGATCTAGAAATATGCTCCAATTTATTGAACAGATAAAAAATACCGATAAACTAAAAGCTAAAAAGCTACGCCTTAGTTACTGCCTTAATAGAAGGTTCAGGCAGAAGATTCATCAATTAGAAGACGGAGAATGGGTATAAAATGCATCGCACTAGCTTGAAAGCAATAAGAAGAAAAAAAAGACTACGAGTTTCCATAAATTTGTTCTACCTGCTCGGAACTCTGAAAAAGTAACCGCCGGAAGGAAAACGAGGGAGAAATGAAGAAATTAGCAAAGGTCGAGGATCAATGTCAGTAACTAAAGGCACTTTGTAGAATCGTATGAGTCAGAATGAACCAATGAGGTGAAGGGGAAGATGGAGTTAAAAGATTGAGTTTCGGTAATTTTAACGACGTCGGAAGCTTGCTTTGGAAGCAGAAAAAGGAGCCCGAGAGGGAGAGCTTCTGCTGTAAGCTAAAGGGTCTATAACGGTAACGGGGGCGGTTTCGTTCTTAGAAACGAAACGACGTGTGTTTTGACTTTTGAGGATGAATATGGTAAACGGAACTGTGTCCGTTAATTTCGAAGCTGCAAGCCATTGGCGGGAAGGTGGGACTTAGTTGTGGGCCGGGCTTTCCTGTGGGTCTTGACTTCAGATCTGGATTCGTCGCAATTATTGAGCCCGTATGTGATTTGAAATACTAGTCTTTTTGTTAAAAAAAAGATTAAAAATCTTCGGAATGTGGCAGAGATATTTCATCGAGAAAATTTCAGTTATTCCAATAGGAGCAATTTAATTTCAGTCAATCCCTAAAAAAATTCTGAAATTTGATTACTCCACCATAGACCAAACTAAAAAAAAAATTGTGGCTAAAAAGAAAGTGATGCTCTTACTTAAATTTTTTTTTTAAAAAAAAAAGTTCAATCATGCCGGAGCTCCAATGACCAACCATCGGTAGCCGCCAAGACGGATCTGCCTCCAGTGGATGGCCATCGAAGCTTCAATGCTAGCCAAAGCTCCAACCCCAGAAAATAATTTGTATTGTATATATGAATATTACATGTGTTCATAAATGAGTTGTAAACAAATTCCATTTGCAAGTGTCAAACACCTCATCAACAAGTGAAATAGACATATAAGCAATACAAAATAATTGGTTAACAAGAAAATATAGAATCATAAACAAATCATATTTGCAAGTGTCAAATTCTTCATAAACAAGGGTAATACATATATGAACAACAAAAATTGAACAAATTACATTTGTAAGTGTCTAACTTCTCATGAACAATTGGAATATTTATTTGAATAACATAAATTGAACAAGTCTCATTTACAAGCCAGTAACTCTTCATGAACAAGTGAAATACAAATATAAAAACAATACAAATTATTTTCTGGTGGTCGAGTTTCGATGACTAGCCGCCAATTGCCATGACTCCGCGAAGATTGAACATTTTTAAAAAATAAAATAAAGCAAACCTATAATTGTCTTTTTACCAAAAGAAAATTCCTTTTTTATTTTTAATCTTTAGGTGTGGAGTGAAATTTCAATTTTTTTATTTTTTAGGTTGACTGAAATAAACTTGCTCATATGGTTGTTGAGTGAAATCCTCCTCCTTTCACGTTTGATTAATCATAAAGAGGAAATGATGTTGAATAAATTATTGATATTTTATTCATAGAACATGAAATCATCGTTGTACATACAAAAATTAAAATCGGTAAACCTATAATTTTTTTGTTTTTTTTAATGTTTATGTTACCCATGAAATTATGAAATTTTGCGATGGATAATGCTAGTTTAATTAAAAAATACGAATCTAATGGATAATAAATAAATAAATGGAATATTAAACTATGTATTATTCATTTATTAATGGGGAATTATTATAAGATTTAAAGGAAAAGTCTTAATGACGACTTTTAATTTAAATTTAAAAAAAGAGCTTTTAAAAAATTTAAAAATTTGTTTGGTGATTATATAAATTTTATAATTTTTAAAAAGTTCTTAAAAACTTAAATTAAAAAAATTTGTTTGGCAAATTTTTTTGCATAAATACTTTTTCTAATAAAAATTAACTTATTAGGTATATTATAAAATAACCTTTAAACTATCAATATATTTACAAAATAAAAATACGAGAATAGACTTTCCAACCGTGGAGCACAATCAAGAAATTATAAAAGGTCTTACAAATTGTCAACCAATATTTCATTCACTTTTTGAAATCACCTATTTCTATTTTCCATTAATGTTGTTCTTTATTTGATTTGAACTCTATTCATATAACCATTATCTTGAGTTCTTCTCGATTATGGATACTCATTTCTTCATCAATGTCACATTCTTCTTGACCTAGGGAATATAATCAGGATTAAGATCACACTTGTCAAACTCTTCATCATCAACACAGACTTTCTAATGAAGTTTATGAAGGGCTATTGTTGCAATAATAATTTTCTCTGTTTGATTAATGAAAATGGCTTCATATCACGTAAGATGTCCACTTGTTCTTCCAAACTCCAATCGTTTCTCGATAGCGACATTTCTTAGTGAGGAATGTGCATGATTGAAAACTTCTTGTAATCCTTGTGGTTCACGCATCCTCTAAAATCAGGAATGTGATACCTTTCTCCTTTAAATGGTGCTAAATACCCTTTCAAATTAGAATATCCAGCATCTACTACATAATATTTTCCTAAAAAATTAAAAGATTTATTATTAGTTCATATAAAATTTCAATTAAATAAATATAAAACTAAAATAGCTTATATAAATAAATAAAAAATGTACCTTCAGGAGGATGAGGGAACACACTTTTCATTTCCTCAAGCACAGATGAAAGAATACGTGAGTCATGTGCTGTACCAGGCCAACCAACAACAGCAAAAGTGAATATCATGTCAAAGTTGCAAACTAACATGACATTATGTGTTGGGTATCCTTTTCGCCTATAAAACGAATTTGATCATTAGTAGGAGGAATGGCGGGAATATGTGATCCATCTATAGCACCTATGCATCTTTGAAAATAAGGCCAATATCTTTTATCACCTCTAATTCGTGATGGAACTTCTTCAAACTGAAAATCTGGAGGCCTCACAATTTCCTTTGCCAGTGAACATAAACTATCTAGTACTTCATTAAACTTTCTACTTACCGTCTCTCCTGATTTTCCAAATCTATTTTGGACATTTCTATTTGTCTCACTATGTGCACATGTCCAAAGAAACATAGAAAGTGCCTCCAATGATGTCAATTCCCTAGATGGATGTAACCGACCTTTACTCACCAATATGTTTTCAAGTTCTAATACAGCATTTGATTCCATCCTAAACATTCTATAACTTTCACCTGGAGTGTTTAAGGTGTTTGAACCAGTTCCATCCATCAGAATAATTAAACCGGTTACCTTGCTTCATTAAATGTCTCATGTAATGTAAATATGCAATTGTTGCTGCTCCATTCATTTCTCGATAAAACTTTGCACATTTTCTTCTCTTAACAATTCTTGATGATGATTCCGTTTGTCTAGATGCCATGTATTATCTTCTAATAACTTCTTACCTAAAAAATGATACCATAAACATAAGTAAACAATAGTACAAAAAGCATCAATATAATGTCATTCAAATATCAAATCCACAATAGTTCAACATGAGAATAAAAGGTATGAAATCAATCCAACAATTAACATGAGAATAAAAGGTATAAAATCAATCCAACAGTAAACATGAGAATAGCAAATATAAAATCAAATTCAAACCTAATCACTAGACTTTCTGAACAAATATAGATGAATTTAACTCAGCAACCTAGATAATCATTTTATGCACAAATATGCTCGATAAGGTCAATTCTGCATTAATTCAACTAGAGTAAGCAAGATCAGACAACAAGAAATGGAAATAACTAGGGATGAATAATACTTTCTGAACAACTAAAGCAGATTACAATATTCATAAAGTACCTAAAAATTTCAAGCAATAGGCATCAAAATATAGTACTAAATATTCAAGGCCACAGAATCCACTCTAGTTAAGTTTATATTTTGAACATATGATTGGAGTTAAATCAAGTGATAGCCAAAAATTGTAATGATTAAAAATAACTACAGCAGCAAATAAGTGAGGACAATATCTCTAACCTGAATTAATTAAATTACAGAATCACATGAAAGAACACCACCAAGCTAACACAGTTACTATTGTATAAGGATGTCCACGGCATCTTGAGGCCTAATCCAGAATATCAGAATAAAAACCACACCTCTCTGCAGGAAGTACAGAGAAGATTTGATCAAACTACAAAAACCACTACTATGTAGAACAAATGAAATGTGCTTCACTACTAATCTTAGCTTCAAGGAAATGCACTGACAAGATTTTTTTTTCAAGAAAAAGTACAATAATCATCCCAGTTTAGAATCAGCAGGTATTATTTGACTTCTAACCCCCTATGTTTTCCTTTGGACCAATGGATCCCCATTTTTTGTCTTTTGCCACTCCCCTATGTCCCTCTCTGTATGTTCTAGTAGCAGTAGGAGGTTGGGTCTTATCAAATCTCAACTGAGTTTGGTTGAAAAAAATAATTTCTAATGTTTCTTTCTTTCTGTTTGTTTTGGAGTTAAATCCCAAATCTCAATGTACAAAACACCTTCAACTCCTTCCACCCCATCCACACCCTTCTTCATCCTCCGAGCCAATCACTCAACATGCCCATACATGGAATAAAACACAATGAAACCCTTCAATTTGGGCAACTGGCTGCGATGCCATTCCTAGAATTTGCAACTTGTTTTACCCATTCCTTGTGGCCCAGAAAGGCAGGTGATCTCTCTTCCATAGATTCACCGGCAGACTAGAAGAAACGAGATTATTTGTTGAAGTCTCTTGATAGTATTTTATTGAAAAGTCAAAAAATGGAGAACAAGGAAATAGAAGAAACATGGTTATAGAAATTTCCTGATGGTTTTTAATGAATGAAAAACCAAATAGTCAACAAAGGCGGCTACATGACGAAAGGAAAAGAATGAAGCTACACACTATGAATTGTATATTAAATGAAGAATAAAACAAGTATTCCAGCGAAGAATCTTACAGGCACGCCACTTCCCGCCACATCAACCACCAAACTAACAAATTTCCTTCCATCAAACCTTCACATTCTCAGCAACAAATTGCACTACCTCGATCTGAAGGATTCGCAGCTTCTTTGCTGGAAGAATTCGCTGTGGCTAGAGTTAACGGAAATAATCCCCAGCAACAATAATAAGCCTCCTGGCCTGCCACAAGAGGCGGCAAAGTCGGGATCGAAACCCCATGGAACGATCTCTCCCAATTCTGGCACCTCAGACAACATCCCTCATAGATCTTATCATACTCGCACTAGAAATGTTTTTGAACTCCAAGCACAACAATACAGAGCTAAACCGAATGAATAAAACCGCAACCCATAAATTACCCAGGAAAAAACAACCATGAACAACCGTCAAAAAGCTTCGAACATTGGAACAAACACCCACGAGACACTCTAAATCCAGAGGAAGAAGAAGAAAAAGAAGCAGAGTCAAGACAAGAAACTAACCCATAGAGGAGACGACTGAAATCTCAGAGGCGATGATCCCTTCGATCCTTCGTCCACCTTCTTCTTTGCGAGCCGATGAGCAAGATTTGGAGACGATGGAGAGACAGGCGGGTAGTTGGGTAGGGCTGTATTAAATAAAAAGAGCTTAAATAAAAAGAGTTTATTAAGCTCCTATTAGCAGCTTTTTTTTAAGAGCTTATTTGTTCATAGTAAAAAATTTCTTATAATATAAAGAGGCTTATTTTAAATTTTGTTTGGCTGAAACATTTAAACTTATAAGTAAATTATAAGTTAAAAAATGCTAGCGCCAAACAACTAATAAGCATGTAACGACAAATTTAAATATAAGAATTGACAATATTTCATTTGTTATTGTAATTTCTTAATAATTAAATCCGTTCTTTAGAACATATTTTAATTCTCCCTTATTATTTCTCTTTAAGAGTAAAAAATTTCAATTATTAAAATATTATATTTTGAAGGGAAAATACGCAATTTTAACAAGAAACTTTTTTGAGAAGGCCATCTAGGATCATTAATTTTTTTAGTGTTAAAATATACATAAATTTTATAAAATGAGGGCAATTTTAGTTAAAGGGAAAGAGATCTTCTCATTATCTCTTTTCTTATAAGCCTTTTTTGGGCTATTGTTTGAAAATATGAGAAAAAAAAATCTAATCTGATGATATGACTTTTTAAATTAATTCAACGAATAAAATATAGGGAAAATCATTTTCAAGGCCCTTTGGCTTAATAAGGGTGCAGCTATTCCTTTTTTTTAAATAATTTTTTAGGATACTGCTAGATACTAAAAAGATACTTTATGATATTGACCGTCTCTTGAAAAAATACTTCATAGTCTTGAAAAATGATTTTAGGACCCGAAAAAATATGTCGAAGATCGTCTTGGTAGTACTAAAAAAATATTTTAGGATCTTGATTAGGATCTTCGACCGATTGAAAAAAAATACCTTATGATCTTAAAAAATTATTTTAGGATCTTGAAAAAATACTTCAAGATCCTAAAATAATTTTTTAAGATCATAAGGTATTTTTTTCAATACCAATCAATATCCTGAAGTAGCTTTTTAGTACCAATCAGTACCTTAAAATATTTTTTCTGAGTCCTAAAATCATTTTCCAAGACTATGAAGTATTTTTTTTTTCATTTTTTCAAGATCCTAAAATAATTTTTCAAAGATCTTAAAGTATTTTTTGATCACAAGTCGAGTATCCTAGTTAGTATCATGAAGTGTCCTTTTAGTACCAGTCAGTACCCTGAAATATTTTTTTAGGGTCCTAAAATCATTTTTCAAGACTATGAGGTATTTTTTTCAGTACTTGTCAGTATCTTTTTAGTATCTAGCAGTATCCTAAAAAATTATTTTTTTAAAAAAAGGGAGCAGATACACCCTTATTAAGTCAAAACGACGCCACTTTTAGAAAAAAGGATGGGAGCGGAGGGTAACAGCAAAGGAGAGAAGCCAATTCCGTAAATTACATTCTAGCACTTCAAAAAATTTAACTGTGCCAGATTCCTGTGAAAAAAGTTTATTGTTGAAATTGTACCTTTGTAACAGTGATAGCATAGTTTCTTTTAAATTTATTAATCTATCAATTTGAGGTGATTAGAAAGTTATAAATTTATTATTGTAAGGGAAAAAATGTATGATTGAATTCCGAGCATACTTACTAGAAAAGTATGTAGAAAACACTTCATACGGCTTTATTTGGTACATAGTATTATTGAATTTTGATGCATTGAGATTGGGATTGGTAGTGAAAATATGACTTTAAAATTACGTTTAGTATAAAATAGTATTTTGAGGGAATAATTACATTAATTTTATTTTATAATTAATGATAAATTATTAAAAGACTATCTTACCCTTTATAATAAGAAATTTATACCCCTAATCTTCCTTTTCCTCTCTGACCTCAATCCCTCCACCCCTCTCATTGCTCAAACTTCTTTTGTCATCCAAGCCCTCCCTTTGCCTCCCTTACATCTGTCTTTTCTTTTGAATCTCCCTCCTCCATCAACATTTTGTAAGAATCTCATCCTCTTAGATCCACTCTCTTCCTTTGTTTTGCTAATTTTTTCTCTAGAGGAGGGGGCCAGAGACAAAGGAGGTGACTAGAAATGGAAGATGTGGAGTCAATTGGGGCACATCTAATGAGATGAGTGGACAATAATAAGAAGACGAGAGAGATGGGAGGGGCTTTGTAAGTAGAAGAGGAAGAATGGTGAAGACGAGGGGAGAAGATGAAGGAGGGACTTGGACGTCGAAGGTGCAAGAAGCAGAAAGAAGATAATATGGTTTCCAAGTAGTAGACAAATAATGAAAGGTGTGCAACATGTACTAACGATGAAGGAAAATGTTGAAAAGATAAATTTTTCCTAAAATTTTCCAATATGTGTATTCCCAATCCAAAATTAACCTCAATCCCTCATATACTAAATATCACAAAATCAGCAGTACCAATGTCAAACCCAATACTAACCCCTCCAATACCATGTATCAAAAAAGGTTTGAAGAGATTTAATGTTAAGTTCAAACTTACTTGAGATATCCTTAATCAAATAAAAAAAAAACACCCCTATCACATACATATTTGATAGGGTCCATCTACCATACTTTATGATAAATACCCTTCATAACATATTCCATTGTTCATATAATTAATTTTTTTTTCCTTGGAAATGCCCGAAATGGCTTGGATATAAAAATCAAATCACCAGTCAATTACGTGCTTGATCAAGTTTGCACAAATTGAAGTACACAAATATGTGACAATCTGTTGGACGTTAAATATGGGAGAGAACGACAGCTTCAATATAATAATGGCCAATCACATATTGTTCAAGACCAAGATCCATACGTTCCACACCTTCACATAAACTTTTCACTCAAATCAGGCAAATTAACATATCATCATTTACTTGTTGAAGTGTCCTTTTTGAATTAGCAGTGGAAATTAAAATTGATCTAACACTATACAAAATAAATACTTGAGACAGTTTTATGCATGTAAAATGTAAAAGTGATAATCTCTGGAATCAAACTTTATGATCTCATTCTCTTACAATTCATTTGGCATACCAAATACGAAACAAGCTAGAGAGAGTTCTCTCTTTTTTACACAAAAAAAAAAAAAAAAAAAAAACTAACTATTAACGGTCATGTCAGTATTTTTTGTTGTTGCACTCTTAAAGTGATACTCCTGGCCTCCTATAGGACAAAGTTCTAATTATTATTAATTTCTTTTTAAAATACCCTTGTTATGGATTCGTATATTAGGCCTGAATATGATGTGGCCCAACAAAGACACTATGGCGGAAACTCTCCTTAGGCAGGTGAAAACACTAATCACCCTATAAACAAAGCATTAATCTCTGCATTACAAGTAGTGGGGCAGAGACATGTAGTGGAGCAAGGGTGCGTCAGATAGTGGAGCAGGCATTTGCAGAATGTGGAGATGCATGTTGCTGGAGAAGCAGGCGCACAACCAGCAGAATAAAACTCTAGGTAATCTCTACAAATAGGAGATTACTCATAAGGTGCACACATTCTGTTCATATCTTTTTACTATATTGTTACATTGTACACACACCCAGGGGCGGAGCCAGGGTGTAAAAATAGGAGGGCGAAAATTACTGGATAGAACCCTGAGGAGTTGGCATTTGAAATTAGGAGGCAAAAATTACAGAATTGAGCCCAAAATTTTATGAAATTATGATTTAACCTCATAAATATTTCAATATTTTCATTTTAGTCCCTCTATGATACTTTTTAATAGGGACTAAATTGAAAATATTAAAAAATTTCTGAGACAAAATCACAATTTCTTATAATTGTGGGTCAATTTCTGTAATTTGGGGGGGCGGGGGCCACCCCTAGCCCCCCTGATTCCGCCCCTGCACACACCCCACTCTCATTGGCTAATCGTCATTCTCATGTAGCACAGTGATCATTTGATATTCTATGGTGTCTTCCTTATAGACATCACTGAACATATATTCATCTTTTCTTCGGTATTAATCCATACACATCCTGGAGAGCTTTACAGATCCTATATCAATTAGATACTAACCCACTGTGGTTAGACATTTGTGTTCTTACAACAGAACATTGGCGCCGACCGTGGGGATCCGTAAACTTCGATTCCCAAACCACGAAAAACCACAAACGACCACTGAAAATGGCTACCAGCACCAGAAGTCACAGTCAAGCAACTCGGCAGGATCAGCTACCCGAAGAACAGCCACAGCAACAACATCAGGAACAGACAGTTCAGTTTACTGATTTGTTGCTCCAGATCATAACCGTGTTATCGTAGAGACTGAAGTTGAAACGGTGGATACTGGAACTTCTCCAACTCCTAACCGGGCTATCCAGCCCGTAGTCCTACCACAAGGCCCTCCTCTTGAGTTTCAAATCGAGAACACCGATATCCGCATTTTGCACAAGACGATGAATTCAATGTTATAGCGAATGGAGGAGATGGAGACCCACCAGCGACTCCAAAGACAAGAGGATATCCGGTCTAGACAAGAGGAAATGGATTGCCGCAACGCCTTCTGGAGGCAAGAAGAAAGACAGAGAATACAACAGCTGTTGGATGAGCATGTTGAAAACCCGGATCGTAGTACGAGCCGAGATATTGTTGGTCCTAATCAGGCTTTTATTCTCGTCCGGAATACGGGTAAAGATGCTGCGGGCCCAAGCCGAGTTAATGCATCAGCGTCGGCTCATGTTAGTGCTGAAATGCCGCGAGCAAGTCATGAAGAGGAAAACCTGGTCGGCCATGTCCAAGGTCAGAATGTTGGAGAGGATACTCGAAGGATACAGTTGCTAGAAGAACGCATCAGACAGCTCGAGAACCCGTCATTGAACATCAGCCAAGATGCTAGTGATCCGAGCTGGATTAGCATTACGACTACCACGCAAGCAGATGCTGACAAACTGCAGGCAAGTAATGATAAGCAAGACCAGGCTCGAGTGTTGAGCCTAGCACGAGCAGCGGAAAAGCAACCATTGGAGAGTCAAGACCTTGGAAGGACGGAAACGGTACCTCCGACACAGAGCATACCCGGGGCACATTCAGAAGATTTGATGAAGGGAGAATCCCGAGTCCTTTTTCGGACGAGATTATGACCGCCGCTTATCCAAAGGGTTTAGACTCGAGGGACTTCCAGAAGTACGACGGAAGCCAAGACCCGCAAGTTCATGTTAGTACTTTTAAGGTGGAAATCATGGTGAAAGGGTTTGTAGGGCCTGTTGTACCTCGATTATTTACGGGGACTTTGCGTGGAGCCGTGCAGATTTGGTTTAACTCCCTGCCGCTAAATTCCATTCACGATATGGAGAACCTCGAGAAGAAATTTCTGTTAAATTTTGCTACTAGCAGGAAGCAGTCGAAGACCAAGTTCCATCTCGGCCAAGTGAAGCAAGCACCCGAAGAAACTTTGCAGAAGTATTTGGAGCGTTTCAAGGACACAGCTTTGCAAGTTCCGGGGCTAAAGGAAGAAGTGCATCTGCATTGTGCCATAGCCGGTTTGGACAGTTCATCCTGGTTAAAGAAGTCAATTATGAAACGTTGTCCTGAAATGCTGACAGATTTCTGAGACCGATCTAAGCAGTACCTAGAATTAGAGCAAATGGAGATGACGAGCCTTGCGGCAAAGGACGGGGGAAAGAGTCCACCCATGAAGGAAAAAGAGAAACCTGACAGGTTTTTCGAAGGGGAAGGAGGAATACGGCAATAAGAGGTGCGAATCCAACGGGCGAATTTTAGATAATAGACACTGGGGGGGAGAAGTGGTCCGATAGCAAGATACGAAAATTACACCCTGTTGAATGTATCGCGAGCACGAGTCTAGAAGGAGGTGGCTCAGACTGAGATGAAGAGAGTAGAACGACCTCGGCCTTCTTTCAACCGACCGGGAGTAGACCCATCCTGGTATTGCGCATTCCATGATGGCCCAGGACATACCATGGACAAGTGTTATCACCTCCGAGATGTTATAGAGAAGTTTGTCCTGGGGGGAAGCTGCGACAATACGTGGTAGAAGCTCTCAGACAGAAAAGTAAGCGCAAAGAACCAAGCCACAATGAGAGTCCCACTCAGGAGAAAAAGAAGACGAGTGAGAAAAGAAAGAAGGCTGATAAAGATGATGATGAATATCCGGAGGCTGACTTTGAGTGCAATTGAATGACTGTTAGGTTGCATTTATTTCGGGCCTATTGATGGGCAAGTTTTGTAAGAATGACAATGCCTTCCTTCAATCAATGATATTTAACCTTTTTTCCCAAACAAAGATCAGCGAGATAAAGGTTAAAACGTACTCCTTCGGGATGCGGTAACACCGAAGCAAAGGTCAAAGCCAGGATTCGGTAAGGCCGAGATAATGGCTAAAATGTATTCCTCTGGGATGCGGTAACGCCCACATAGTGGCTAAAACGTATTCCTCCAGTACCGCCCACATAGTGGCTAAAACGTATTCCTCCAGGATGCGGTAACGCCCACATAGTGGCTAAAATGTATTCCTCTGGGATGCGGTAACGCCCACATAACAATTAAAACGTATTCATTCGGGATGCGGTAACACTAACATAATGGCTAAAACGTATTCCTCCGGGATGCGGTAACGCCCACATAACGGTTAAAACGTATTCCTTCGGGATGTGGTAACACTGAGATAAAGGTTAAAACGTATTCCTTCGGGATGTGGTAACACCGATATAGAGGTTAAGCCGGGATACGGTAAGGTCGTGATAATGGCTAAAACATATTCCTTCGAGATGCGGTAATGCCCACATAATGGTTAATACGTGCTTCTTTGGAACACGGTAAAACCAATGAAGCCCATTGTGGCTGTGATGCATCAAAGCTTAAGGTAGTAAAGTTGGTCGTCGCAACGACCCTGATCAAGTCGGACTGGTTAGAGTTTGGTTGCAACATGGAATCTAGACATGTGTAGATGGATGTTACTCCTGATTGATTTCTGGTCAACCACACTGGAGCGATTAGTTCTGGGTGGTCCCAAACTCGTATTCTGCACAGCAAATTTCCGACTTTGGTCAAGTCACAGAACTTTGGAGATAATTCCAAGTTCATAAGATGCAACAATAATAATGCAAAGCCTAACTCGGAAGGATATTCAGAGTGAAAGAGGCATAATCAGATTGAACAATTTTGAGGTAAAGTAAGTATTTATACATTAACACTTGAAATCTTTACATGATATTTTTATAGAGGATAACCGGGTTATCAACCCAATAAAGAGCTACAAAATCAGGGGCCCTAGTACCCCAGGAGAAGGAATAAAAGCTAATATGGGGAAACATCAAAGCTTGCGAAAAACACAGCAATCCGGCAAAATTGACAAGTTTGTCACGATTAAATGAAATCCCCTAGTGCTGGACGAGCTTCAGATAATCACCGTATGATGGAAGCCGCCAGATATATCTCGATTGAGAGGCTAGCAAGAAGGAGCCCCGGTGTCTTGATGGATTTCTTCACCTCTGTCGTCCCCTTGATTCCCCTCAAAATGACTTCTAGAAACAGTCTCGGGGGAAAGAAAGAGCGGGACTATTTTATCCCTTTTTACAATAAACATGCAGTCCATTCCGGAGGTGTGGAGGTTAACATCGGGATTCAGAAGGCGAATCTGCGCCAGGACATTCTCAAAAGACTCCCCAACAGACTTCACTATCACCGCATCCATCTCTGCAATCGCGGCATTGGCAGCATTTAGGGAATTCCGGCAGCCACGTAACTGAGCTTGAAGTTTCTTCTGCTCTTGTAGCAATCGCCCTATAGTGGACTTATCCTTAGCATGAACCTCGTGAAATTTGCGCAGATGATAAATTTCCTTGTCAACTTCCCCGTGTTGACATCAAAAATCATAAGAGAAGTTGTCTCTAGCAAATTACTGAAATTCAACTTTAAAATAGCAGTCACCGGAAAGAAATTAAACTTGGAAATTAATGAAACGTCCAGAAGCGTAAGTTATTGAATTTTGAACATTTTTATGATGTTCACGTATCATACAACAACAGTATCCCCTGACCCAACTTCTTTTTCTCCGATTTTACCACCACATGTCAATAAATTCAGATATGTTTCTGACTTTCTTGGCCAATCAAAATTGGATATCGGTTCTGACTTTTCAATTCATTTTCTTGTAAAATAATTCATGCCTATTATTAAAAATTTTAAGGGTAAAGAATATATTTTTTTCATAATTTTTTTCTTCATATTATAACATTTTTTATGATACAGGAGACGAGCTTCAAAATTTGAACCACATAACCCAATCTAATATGAACAGTCAGATTTAAATTTTAAAATTTTGTTTTTTTAAAATATTTTAATTTGTGCAAAATTTAAAATAAAGATAATATTTTAATTATAAGTTTTTTAAAAAATATTTTTATTTATTTATTTGAATTACTATTTAAAAATTTTAAATTTAAATCATTTTAATTGTCAGCTCCCAACAGTTTAATATAACATGTATTCAAAACTCAAACTCGGTGTCTTTTCAATATTTTTTAGAGTAAAATCCTTCAATTATTCTTCTATTTTCCCTTAGTTATACAGACTTTTCATTTATTTTGAAAACATATATTTAAGTCTAAATTAGTAACTCCATTAGGAATATTATAAAAATGTTCCAAAAATATATTTTTAAATTAAAACTTATATTAAAGTAAATATTTTTTTTTCTTTTCTAAGTTTGAATGCCGCTATATCATCAACAGTTCTTCCCTTCCAAAAAAAAAAATAAAATCCTCGAAACATCCAAAAATCCATAAAAAAGAGATGAAAAAAAATGTGTTTGAAATATGTTTTTATCTATTTCAAAAAATAAAGAAGTTTCAAAAAATATAATAAATAATTTAAATGATAAAATTTTATAATATAATCAAAATTATTAAGTTTTATAGCATATTAGAAACTAGGGATGAACATGGTGCCTAGATGCGAGACGCCCGCCTAAGCCTAGTAAAAAATTGCTCACCTAGCCTTAAAAAAGTGGCCCTAAAAAATTTAAAAAAGTGGCCCTAACTAGCAGGGGCCGGGCATCGGCAAGGGGTCCGCCCGTAGAAAAATTAAATATATTTAAATAAATATTATCTATAAATATTATTTTATTTAAAATATATTATATTATTATGTCGGAATATATCATAAATGTATTATATTATATTTCAGATATCTCTAAAGCTTTGAAATTCTGTGAAGTGTGAACTAAAATCTTCATGGAGCAGGGCGTCGCTACTTGGGTAGGGGAAGCCCACCCTTGCCCAACCCAAAAATGATTAAGGCCTTTATCGGGTAAGGCCGGGTATTGGGCTGCAAAATGCAGCCCGTTCATTCTTTGGGCTGGCATCAGGCAGGGATCTCGCCCTGCCCATGCTTATAGCATATTAGAAAGATTGAAAACCCTTCATGCTAGCCTTAAAGGCCCTATTTGCTACATAATATTATTGAATTTTGATTCATTGAGATAGAATTGGGAGTGAGAATAAGGCTTTAAAATTACGTTTAGCATGAAATAGTATTTAGAGGAATAATTACATTAATTTTATTTTATAACTAATCATAAATTATGAAAAGACTATTATACCCTTTATAATAAGAAAATCATACCCCTAATCTTCCTCTCCCATTGCTCAACCTTCTTTTGCCGTCCAACCCCTCCCTTTGCCACCCTTACATCTCGCTCAATTCATCTACATGTTCTTCTAAATCTCCCTCCTCCATCAACATTTTCTTCCCTTCTGTTCTCACGCTGTAAGAATCTCATCCCCTTAGATCCAATCTCTTCCTTTGTTTTGCTCATTTTCTCGATTTTATTTTGCTAATTTTTTCTATAGAGGAGGGGGCCTGAGACAAAGGAGGTGACTAGAGATGGAATATGTGGAGTCGACTGGGGCAGATCTAACAACACGAGTGGACTATAATGAGAAGACGAGAGATGAGAGGGGCTTTGTAAGTAGTAGAGGAAGAATGGTGATCACGAGCAATGCCGGATCTAGGTATAAGATTAAGCGGGGAAGTGCTCACCCTTGAATTAGAGAATTGGGGATTTTTTTTTTTTTTTTTAAAAAAAAATTAATATATGTTTGAATGATTGCTCACCCTTAAATAAAGTGTTCACCTTTAGTACATCAAGACTGCACTTCGTAATCGGATGGAGGACGAATGATTGAATGATTGTTTAGTGCCTTATATTAAAAATTATGTATTTGATGGCATTGATAATAAGACAATTATGATGGAATTCCAAGAAATAAGGTTTAGAAGGATGACATATTGTAATTATTTTTATTGTAATATACTTTTGTTATTAAAATATATGTACTTGAACTTATTGAGTACTCACCCTTCATTATAATTTATATAGTTGCATTTCTAACAACACTTAGCCTTGCTTTTCTAAATGACATGTTTGTATAATAATTGTCTCTCTTATCATATCATCAGTATTCACTTGATTTCATGAATATTTTTTTGATATTTCTTTCTTTTCTTGTTTATATTCTTTTATTTTTTAATGCATTTAAAACTTTTCTTTAAAAAAAAAAATTCATCCCCCACACTAATGCCCCATTCAATAATTTTCTAGATCTGCCCCTGTAGATACCCATAACATATTTCATTGTTCATATAATTAATTTTTTTCTTTTGAAATGCCCAAAGTGGCCCGGATATAAAAATCAAATCACCAGTCAATTACGTGCTTGATCAAGGTTGCACAAATTGAAGTACACATATGTGACAATCTGTTGGACGTCATTTGGGAGAGGAAGACAGCTTCAATAGTGCCCAATCACATATTGTTCAAGACCAAGATCCAACTTTATGACCTCATTCTCTTACAATTCATTTGGCATACCAAATATTACCTCAAGTGCTAATTATAAGATTTAGTTGACTTTTTTTTTTGAGAGATTAAAGAAGCTGAATAAAATATGTAACCATTTCATATGTTGTGTATCCTTAGATTATATATTAATTTATTAGTCAAACTAATTATTTTGAAGAAAAAACTAAAAATAAAAATATTTTAAAGTAATTTAATTAGTTTTTAATCTCTCCAAAAAAATCAACTAGTTCTTATAATTAAGACCGGAGGGAGTAGGAAACAAGCTAGAGAGAGCTCTCTTTTAATTTATTTTTTTAAAAAAACAAAAACCTAACGTTATTGGCCGTTAACACTATTAACGGTAATGTCAACATTGTTTCCTTTCTCTTGCACTTTTGAAGTGATATTATATTAAGAAAATACTTCCAGATATCCGATTCACATCTCTTTCGCCATACTTTATTCTTAGGATAAAAATGGCCCTTTCACATTTATAAATTAAGTATTCAACAACTTCCCCGTGTTGACATCAAATTATAACAGAAGTTGTCTCTAGCAAATTACTGAAATTCAACTTTGAAATAGCAATCACCGGAAAGAAATTAAACTTGGAATTATTATTATTTTGATAATAATTAAAACTTGGAAATTAATGAAACGTCTGGAAGCGTAAGTTATTGAATTTTGAACATTTTTATGTTGTTCACGTATCTTACACACAACAAAAATATAATATCCCCCGAGCCAGCTTCTTTTTCTCCGATTTTTACCACCCATGTCAATAAATTCAGATATTTTTTTGACTTTCTTGGCCAACCAAAATTGGATATTGGTTCTGACTTTTCAGTTTTCTTGTAAAATAATTCATGCCTATTATTAAAAAATTTAAGGGTAAAATTTTTTTAACATTTTTTGTTTGTTCATATTATAACATTTTTTATGATACAGGAGATGAGCGACAAAATTTGAACCATATATCCCAATCTAATATCAACAGTTCAGATTTAACTTTTTCTATTGTTTTTTTAAAGATATTTTAATTGATACAAAATTGAAAATAAAGATAATATTTTAATTATAAGTTTTTTTAAAAATAGATTTTTTTATTTGAATCATCATTTTAATTGTCAGCTCCCAACAGTTTAATATAACATGTATTCAGAACTCAAACTCAGTGTATTTTCAATATCTTTTAGAGTAAAATACTCTAATTATTCTTTTATTTTGCCTTAATTATACATTTCCGTCTATTTTGAAAGCATATATTTAAGTCAAATTATTAACTCTAGTAGGAATGTTCTAAAAGGGTTCTAAATTTTTTTAAAGAAAAAATTTAAACTTATATTAAAGTAACTTTTATTTATATATTTTTCTTTTGTCATCTAAAATCCCTAATTTATAGTGCCGTTTGCAAAACTTTTGGGATAAGAACTGATGCCGCGACGATGAAGAGAAGTGAAGCAATGAAGAATTGTAATAGCAAAAAGGTACCAAGCTTAACTAGCTTGTCGTATTTTTTTCAAGTTTGAATGCCACTATATCATCAACAGTTCTTCCCTTCCAAAAAAAAAAAAAAAAAAAAAAAAAGCCTCAAAACTTTCAAAAATCCATAAATGAGCCAAGCTCCAATGCCTTCTATTGCTCCTCAGAATATGATGAAAAAAGATGTGTTTGAAATATGTTTTTATCTATTTTAAAAAACTAAAATAAAAAGTTTCAAAAAAATGTTTAAATGATAAAATTATATAATATAATCAAAATTATTAAATTTTATAGCAGAATAGAAAGTTTGAAAATATTGGTTAGAATTATTTTCTGATTGTACAAGTTTTTGGGCAAATAAATATGTTTAAACAATTGTTATGTTAAAGAGGGATATTTTAGTCAAAAAGATGTTTAAAAGTCAAACTTACTTTGGTCAACTAATTGTTGGATTGATGAAAATTGAATCTTAAATATATAAGGAAAGTTTTTGTAACATATGTTTTAATTTTAAGTGAAGTTTATTTGAGTTTTTAAAATAGAAGGAATGTATGTGTAATTAAGGAAAAATAAAGGAATCATTATTTAAATAATTTTTAACATAAATCATTTGTATGATAATATATATTGAACAAGAGAAGGACATCCTAAGAAATTAACGATCATTATCTTAAATAACAACTCAATTTCAATTTAAGTTAGGGTTAAGTTACGTCCATCATCTTGAAAATTTTTTCCCTGGTGTATGCAATATCCTTCTATCTCAAGGTGTGCCTAGTATCCTAAAGTAATTTGTGGTACAATCAATACTTTTTCCAAGTTCATCCAGCACTTTAGAGTATTTTGTAGTGTAATTTTGCCCTTAAAATATTACTTCTTCCTGGTCTAATTATAAGACAACACTTAGAAGTTGAGCTTGGTCCTAGTTATAGGACAAAATTCTAATTTTTGTCAATTTCTTCTAAAAATACCCCTATTGATACCTTCTCAATAATAATTAAATACAATGATAATTTAATAATGCACCTATATATATTCTATAAAAAGTAAGTAATGCTTGCAACTCATTAATGTCATATACACCTCAATTCTACTGTTTTTTTTTTTTTTTTTTTTTGTCAATTTCTTTCTAAAATACCCATATCGATACTTTCTCAATAATCATTAAACACAATGATAATTTAATAATACAACTATATATTCTATAAAGTAAGTAATACTTACAACTCATTAATGCTCCATACACTTCAATTTTACTGTTTTATCAATTAATTTAATAACACAATTATATTCTATCAAGTGAGAGATTCTACTTTCTTTTTTTATTTTTAAATAAAATAATTTTAAGATTTCTTTAAAAATATTTTTCTGTAATTATCTGTCAAAAGTGATTGATTTTTTCCCCTAAATTATTAATTCCATTATATTTTTTCCATGGCTAAATAGTAAAATGATCTAGAGTATGATTAATCACTATTCTGCCATGCGTGGAGTATTCACTATTCTGCCTTAAAAAGTGGCGGCTTAATATATTTTACTGTCTAGATAGTGTTTTTAATATATTACTGTGTCCAAAAACAAACTAGTGTTATTTTTCTTACAAAATTAATTTTCAAAGGACTTTACTAGAGTTAACCATATACTGCTGTAATTTATCTAGAAAATAAACTACACATCATCCTATGAATTTTCAAAACAACAAAAAGCCATACGTCTCTAGTTCCCCTCAAATATAAAAGACCACCATCGGCACCATTAATCCTCAGGGCAAAATCTTGAAATAACTTCTCAAACTCCAACTATGGCGTCGTTCATCAACACTAGTCCCATCTCTTTCCTCCTCATCATAACCCTCTTCTTTGCCTCGGCCAGGGCGGCCATGTTCAACATCTCAAACAACTGCTCCTACACCGTGTGGGCGGCCGCCCTCCCTGGCGGAGGTAGAAGGCTTAACTCTGGCGAAATCTGGGCCCTCAACATAGCCGCCGGAACTTCCCAGGCTCGCATCTGGCCACGAACCAACTGCAGCTTCGACCAATTGGGACGGGGCCGGTGTCTCACCGGAGACTGCGATGGCGTCCTCGAGTGCAACCAAACCGGTACGCCACCAAACACACTGGCTGAGTTCTCATTGAACCAATACAACAACATGGATTTCTTCGATATTTCCCTAGTTAATGGGTTCAACGTGCCGCTGGAGATCAGTCCAAACGCTACCGTCTGCAACAACACGATCCGGTGCACTGGCAACATCACCGAGCAGTGCCCTGGGGAATTAAAGGTCACCGGAGGGTGTCAGAATCCATGCACAGTGTTTAAGTCAGATCAGTATTGTTGTATTTCAGCCTCAATGAACTGTACGGCCACTACATATTCAAGGTTCTTCAAGGAAAGGTGCCCCAGTGCATATAGTTACCCCATGGACGATCCAACCAGTACCTTCACTTGCCCAGGAGGAACAAGCTACAGCGTTGTGTTTTGCCCTTGAACATATTTTTATCTAATTTCATGAGATTTCAGATACTTTGAAATTTATGTTAAATGGTTTTAAAACATCGGAGTTATTTTTTAGAATGATTAAAATTACGGTCAGATTTAATAATTATAAAAAATAATAATGATTTTTAATAAAATTTTAAATTCTCAATAATAATTTTATCGTGACATTTGAATTTGACAGTAGTTTTAGCATTCAAAAATAATTCCGATTTTTAATATCATTTAGTTCTTACATTGAATTTTATTTTAATTTTTTTTTTTTACTATATTGTGATTAGTATACATTGTTGTTTATATATATAATTACGTATCTGGAAAATACAAATAAAGGGAATTGTAGGTACATCTAGGATGTGTATGTTCTTGATCGCTTTTGTATTCTTTAATATTATATATTATAATAATAAATTGACTGCACAAGCATGAAGCATAGCGTATATGTTTGTCAACGGTGATGTCACGTTTATGTTGAAATTTATATGTCTGACTAACTCTGTTCTTCAGGTTGGGGCGCGCAAAAGAAAAATATCTTTCATGCCTTATCTTTAGTTTATTAGTATTAATTTGATACAAATGCCAATTAATTTCGTTTCATTTTAGTGAAGAAAAATTTAAGTGACACATTCACATTTGATTGTGATCGAGATCTATACTTATCAGATATAATGGAATAGGTCTCATGTTGAATTTTGAATAACTTTTTATTTGCATAAAAACATTAATTAATAAATAGCTTCCTGTCAGACAAAATTAAATACGTATCCATGCATATAGTTAGAATAAAATTCAAATTATCAAAAAGTTGTTGGTTGAAATGGTAAGTAATTTCACTCTAAGGAGGAGAATCTTAATTTATTTAGCATTATATATGCATGATTTTGTAGTAGTAATTTATCTTTATTGATACTCCATCTACAATAATTAAGGAGGAGAGTAAATGAGGGAGTATAATCAAGAAGATGACTAATGTGTTTTAGAAAATAAATATTATATTAGCTAACTAAACTAAACTTTCTTAATATAGTCAAATTAAGTAAATATGTCTTATATTAAGGACCAAAAGGAGTATTACTTAACCAGTGGCCTCAGGTGTATATAAGGCTTGATTAGAAAAGTTTAACCAAACATGTCTGAATAAGTCATTTTAATCTCGATTATATGTAGAGGTGGAACTTGGGAGGGGCTAGCTAGGTGTGGCCCCCAAAATTAAAGAATAGAAGCCCAAATGTTTAGGAAATTACATTTTAGTCTCATAGAAATTTTAATATTTTCACTTTAGTTCCCACTAAAAGATGAGGGACTAAAATGAAAATCTTTAAATGTTTATGGAGCATAAATGTAATTTCATGAACATCTGGGTTCTATTATGTAATTTCACCCCCTAATTACAATTTTTGGCTTCGCCTTTAATCACATACAATAACAAAGTCTTTATCTCATTAGGTGAGATCGGTTACATGGATTACACGACACAATTGTGCTTTATCGAAAACCAAATCTTTGGAGGTAGGGGTAGCCAAGATGAGGATGTTGAGATGGATTTGTGGTCATACAAGAAAAGATAATATTCACGATTATCATATAAGCAAACGAGTTGGGGGGACCTTTCATGCAATCAAAACAAAGGCGCCATTAGTTTACAAGTGTGTCTCTGTGCGCTGTGTCGTCTGGTATTGGCCGGGTTGGTTTACTTTGTTTTCACAGCCCACGGCAATTAAGTATCATTTCGTAAATCTAGCTATCTTTAATAAAGTTAGTGTATCTTGAAACTTTCCCATCACAAATATTTTTTCTTAATTAATGAACTTTTCCCCAAAACAATCAAAGCTAATGCACCTGACTTCACAATACCCATTGGTTGTTGATTTTCTGCCGAATAGCTCCACTGCTGTATATTATTAAATTCTTGAACCTCAAGTTGCAAATTTTTGTAGTAAGCTATGAAGCTTAATTAGTTTTAATTTGTCGTACAACTTCCAATGAGAGTATTTAGAATATTCTTCTAACCAATACTTGCAATGCCTCAAGTAATGCATATTTATATTATTCAATCAATTCATGTTATTAATTCAAGAAAAGGAGAAAAATTTAAACTGATTAATAATTATGGAGTCTCCATAAATCAAATTAACTCGATTTTTCGACACTTTCATGCAGCTATAGCACCAGCCTCAAATGATGGTCAGAATTGAATTCTAAACCCTACCTCAGCTCTTGTTCGAGGTAGGAGATATGAAGCAAACATATAGATATAACTTTCTACATCAATTTGAGATAAATTAACATAGAAAACTTATTTTTAATCCTTTTTACTTACTAAAGTTTTTTTTCTCTACATCATCAGTCTTATAAATAACTACTGTTAATTACTGAGGTAGCTAGGAATATTTTTTGCAGCAGTGACATGTGAATGCTGGATTGAAGAGTTTGGTAATATGGTTTATTGTGACCGGTTTTGACACCTTTAATTTGCTTAAAAAAAATAGAAAACCTATATAATTAACTTGCATATATTAAAAAATTATTTAATTTTTTTCTTCATAATAATTAAGTTTTGATTTCCCTGAAATAATTTTTTTAATAAAGACCATTAGAACAACACCAGATGAAAACCCCCTTAATATATGCAATTGATAAGGATATTTTAAAGCAAAAAAATTATAAATTTTTGAGACAAAGTGAATTGAAGCCTTATATACAATACTAAAATAAACCCCTTGCCAAGCCCTTATATTAGAGACTCGAGGGAGTAAAATAGTATTGGAATAAATTCTGTTGGCATGATCCTCCTCTGTCTCTCTCTCTTGCTCTGATTCCATTAACATGTAATCTGGGGGAGTAGGCATCTATCTCTGTGGGAATCAAATTAATTAAAAACTCATTTAATACGTTTGCACTTGGGACCTTAGTTAGCAGTGACTCAGGTTATAAATAGCAGTCTCACATGTTTGAATAAGCCATATCAGTACTAATATTTCCAGTGCTTTTATATATCAGCCATGGCTGCTGCGAAATCAGTCTTATTGTTTACCTTTATTCTCTTCCTTGTTCTGCAACTTAACATGGATTCAGTGGCAGTGGCAGCATCAAGGAAGGCAAACGAACAGTCTCCATCGGCTATCCTGAATAATGAGCAAGCTTGTGGCTGTCATCCAAGTGATCATAGCCCCCCTTGTGGGAGAAGTAAAACACCACATGAAGGCATGCCTTGTGGGAAATGTAACAGTACTTGCAACTGCATGGACAGTACCGGTGGACACTAATACTGGTCCAATTGAAGGCTTTCTAGAGATCCTGGGAATGGAAAGAGTGTGAGTGTATGTGTGTGTTTCTTTTTCCTTTTTTTCTTTCTACTGTTTTTGTTGATGAAGGAGGGTTTTAGTTGTGTCTTGTTAAGTATGCGTGAGTGTGTGTGTCTTGGGTAGTATGCGTGAGTGTGTGTGTCTTGGGTCTTGGCAAGTATTGAAGTGAATATATTACACCAGTGGCGGAGCCAGAATTTTATATTTGTGGGTGCACAATTAATGAGGGGATTCAAAAAAACAAAAGAATATAGATAAGAAAAGAAAAGAAAACTTCAATTGAATATAAAAAAATAATAATCAAGAGTCAATTAAGTAATATCAAATGCAAGAATGAACTATACTCTGTAGAAGATACGGGCGATATCTCTCGCTGAAGGAAAATTAAGAGACATTTATGTGTATGTGAAGCTTTAGTTTGCCAAACCAATTTTCGTTCTCAAAAACCAATTTCCTGTAAGAACACTCTTACCATTTACAAAACCCAATTTTAGGTTAATATTCCATTTTTCAAAAGTCACTTTTGAGTTCTTCAAATAAGATTACCAAAACTCGAGTTTTCTAAAAGTCATTTGGGACCTTCAAAAAACTAGTAGCCACACATATATCTGTGATGTTTTACTAATTTATTTTTATTAGGTTTTCTTTAATTCTTTTCTATTTTATTAAAAATCTTAAACATGTATATTTATGATTTGTGTGAATGTATGTCCACATGTAAGATAACCGATTTTTTTTTTCTAATTAAGGGTGTCTTTTATGGGTGCACTTGCAAAAAAAAAAAAAAAAAAACAATGTGGCTCCGCCACTGTATTACAATCACTCTTGAACATCCCTCTCTCCTAAAAAAAAAAAAAAAGCTCACTTTCCCAAAAATTCTTATCACGCTTATTTTTATATACTTTTTAGATATTTATCTCCTTAATTTGGAGGTGGGACATTTTTTTTTTTATATTTTATTTATTTAAATTAAATTATATGTTGTATTAAAATATTTTTTATATTTATATTTAAATTAATTATTTTTAGAATACTAGTATTATAAGAAAAATATTTGTAAATATAAGATTGTAAATTAATTAATTAAAAATATTGGGTAAAAAATATATTTTATAATGCCACATAAAATTTAATCTAAATAAATAAAAAATAAAAAATAAAAAATGCCACACCTGGGATAAGCACTAAGAAGAAGCTAATGAAAATCCCTTCCCCAATCGCCTCGCCAATCGCCATGATCTCCCGGAAATTCTCCGTCTCAACGTCGTCCCCGGTTGTTTCTGATCCATACCCACCTGCTATTTCTCCGAATCAGCTACATCCCTCTTACAAGTACCAGAAAAGGCACCATCTTTTGCGCCCTGGTTGCTTCCGCCGCTTCTGTTGTTCCTCCTTCTTTCTTCTTTTTTTCCTCTGTTTTCGCTGACTCGCTAGAAAACGCACCACCCCTTCTTCTGATTCTGAGTATAAGCCTCCTTATCGTTTCAAGTACTTCCTCCTCCGCCGTGCCACGTCTCCCCATCGGCTTTTCCTCCGACAGAAATCGTCGGAGGTTCTTGCTTGTCTACGAGTTGATGCATAATGGGAATCTCCAAGACGCGCTCTTCCACCGCAAGTGCCCTGAGTTGCTGGATTGGGAGAAGCGGTTTTCCGTCATCGTCGACATAGCCAAAGGGATTCGGTATCTTCATTCTTGCGACCCACCCGTGATTCACGGCGATATATATCAAGCCCAGTAATATTCTATTAGGCAGTTCTTTGTTGGCGAAAATTGGGGATTTCAGTTTTGCACCGTTGAAATCGGAGGCCCAGATTGAAATTGAGATTTTGAGCTCAGACGGTATTGAAATGAAGAATGGTGGATTGGAATTTTTGTTTTTGTTTTTGTTTTTGCTGCCCTTGAGTGGATTGGAATTAGAAGAGGAGAAGAAGGGAGAGGATGAAGAATTAGGCTCCGTTTGGTATAAGGAATTGTTGGGGAGGGAAAGGAACTTTGAGAAGTTCCCCTGTTTGGTACACATTTTGCATAAATCTTTCCGGAAACTTAAGTTCCTGGATCCACCAATCTTCTCTCATATGTGGGAAGATCAGATCCCACCAAAATTGGTGGGATCTCAAGTTCACACGTTGCTATTCACATTTTTGGATAAATTTATTCCTTAAATTCAAACTTGGCGGGAAGTTCAAATTCAAATTTAAGCGAATTTGAAAGTTTTAATAAAGCATTTTTTTTTTAAATATATTTTAGCAAAAAAAATATTTTCCTTTTTTATTTTGAATTAATTTCTTTTGAGGGTAAAAATGTAAAATAGACGAAATGTTTTTTTACAGTTACAACTTAACAAGAAAGATATTTTCTTACCAAAAAACTATAAACTTTTTAATATTTTAAAAATATACTCTCAATAAAAAAAAAAAAGTTCAATATTTCCGTTAATGACAATTCAATTAATATCCTATTTTCTACTCCCTCTCCTCAAACTAAACACACCCTAAGAGTAATGGTCGGTCAATACTTCAGGAAACAAAGAGCATGAATACCGTTGAAAAGTCGAACTTGGCTTTGGTCCAATTCACCCTACTGCAGCGGACGCTCCTTTGCGCAAAACAGCGCCGTTTTGCGCAAAGTCTTCAAAAGTCGGAACCCCGCATTTAAATAACTTTTATTTATTTTATCTATTAAATATATTTATTGTATATTGAAGAGGAAGGACTACCCATAGCTATTTTATTCCTTTGGCGGAAATTTTTATACAAGTCATGAGATTAATTGGATACTATTTATTGTTTATTAATTTTTTTAATAATAATTTTTAAAAAATTTACATTTAAATTTTTATCTTTAATTATCGTAATATATACCACTGATATTAATATATGTAAATTATATAACTTTTTTCTATCTTTGTTTTTGTAATATCAGATAGAAAATAAGTTATTTTTTTCACTGTTAACCCAAACAGGTTCAATGTCTCTTCGTGATAAATTATAGCTTTTTTGTATATATAGCAAAAAGTAAAATTAAGTGGAAACCACCGAGTTGCTTGCTTGCTTGCTTTTATTATTATTATTATTATTATTATTATTATTATTATGGGTAGAAGTACTTGCTTTAATTTTAATATGAAATCAGATATAGAGTTAGAGTCAAAACAGCATCGTTTCCATGAAAAGAGAACCAAAAGCATTGTTTGCACCATTTCTAGTTGCCTTCCTCGCTCGCTCGCTCGCTCTCTCTCTCTCTCTCTCTCTCTCTCTCTCTCTCTCTCTCTCTCTCTCTCTCTCCCTTATCTCTTTCCTACACATTCTCTCCCTCTACTCTCTCACCGCATGTTTGATTCCTAATCCTTCACCGATTCCAATTCGATATTCATTTCCAATCCATTTCTCCTTCTTCATTAGATCGCTTCTTTCTTCACCTTAGATTGGATCATCAAGGGCTTCACTCGATAGGAAATCACCACTTCCTCTTGTACGTTTCCTTGATCAGAGTTATCCAGATCTTGAAATGGTGGTCGATTGGAAAAGCAAAGTACTCCTTTCGGTTTAATTATAATTACTTTTTTGGAGAGATTAAAACACCGCCACCTAATTATATTAGGTTAAAATATTTTTATTTTTATTTTTTCCTTCAAACTTAAATAGTTTGATTAATAAATAATAGGATATAACCACAACACTATATCATGCTTGGTGTTTATTGTTGGTGTTGTATTAATAAACTAATATAAAACAAGAAAAAACACAAATTATAATCGAACAAAGGCAAAGAACAAGAATTGGATTATTTCTATCAAAGAATCTCATTACCACCAACACGCATCAAAAGTCAAATAGATAATAGTGGCGGACCAGGAATTCAAATGACCCGGGGGGATACAAAATGCTATATCATAAATAAAGTACTTGACCTAATATACGAGTATCTTAGCGGGGATGGCGTTTCATATGTTATAAAAATGTTGGTAAAGTTAAATGGGAAAGATAGTATATTAGAAGCAAATTACACAGACCTATATAATAATGTGAAATGTAGTTTGGGTAACGGGTCGAGATAATAGTGGCAAACCCGTGAATTCAAACCCAAAATGTTATATCATAAATACAAATACGTTGCACTGCCCTAGATTAAAGCATCTTTCATGTGTTCAAATTCAGGATTGGTTGAGGAAGTACCAAAACCTCTACTTCCTGTGTTAGTAGACGCTTCCCTTTCAGCTCTAGTATTCATTCTCGGATAATTAGTATAACTTAGTAGGAAATTCTTTAATTTATTTATGCTTTTCCTTGGCGCTCAAACACACTAGGATTTCGCTCTCCTATTAAGTTTTCCTGAAGACTCCGACTATATGTTGTGTATAGCAAGTGATTTTGGTACTAATGAACAACATTTTGTCTTCTGGTAATAATAATAATAATAAAAATCTGGTTAAAAAAAAAGTCAACCTTAGAAACAATTGTCAAACCAATACTATATATTCACAATTTTTTTTTTTAAAAAAAAAAAAAAAAAAAAAAAGGGGAAGAAGGACATCAGCAGCCTATTAACTTTTGTTAGCCTTGGTTCCATCTTGCACTCTTGCTAATACTCCATTTAAAGCATGCTGAGATAATTATTAAAAACTTACAAGCTGCAAATAATATAGAAAGAATAAAATCTTCTTTTAATTATGGAATAAGAAAGAACAGTAACCTCCTATATGCCCATGATCTGAATCAAGATCCCCCAGATCCATCAGCAAGTATAGTGAAAGTGAAGTGCTCATTTCCGGGGTTGGTCAGCTTGCAGATCTCTCTAGGGAGTTTTAATTTGAACTCGACTATTAGTTCCCAAACGGCCCATCCCTAAAATCTATGGCAGATCTGATCTCCCATTCCCTGTTCTATATACTAAAATTACCAAATTTTTGGGGATGCGGACAACCTTAGCCCCTCCAAATCCGCCTCACTTAGATAAATTATAGTTTCAAACAATTATTTATTCTAAACCTATTATAACATTTATAAAATAACAAATGTTATATATCAAAGCTTGATGAGGTCCTGATTTATACATTGCTGTGATAATAATTGTGAGCAATCATTCAAACATTTATTATTATTATTATTACGTAAACAACCGTAATAATATAATAATATATGGTAATACTTGCATAATAAATAACGGTTCATCTTTAATAACCATTATATATTGATAATGCTAACAAATTTATTTAAACAACCATTATATAGTTGACATAAATAACGGTTATTAGGTAACAACCGTGATTTATCGAAAATATTTTTTTAAAAAAGAAAACTTGGGGAAGGAGTTTCTGCTTTCGATATCCCCCTACATAGATACACTTGTATTGAACAAATCACAATATATATTTACATTTATTAGTATACAAAACAATATCACAAATCAAAATATATTTACAGTCATTCATGTATATGTACACACTATTGAAAAAAACAAATCATCAATATCAAGAAAATTTATAGTCATTCTCTATGTATTTACTTTCCCAATGATATTGCATAGATGTTGCCAACTCTTCAGCTACTTGTTCCCTTTGTGAATTGCTAAACATCGTGTAGGGGCATTGAATTATTGTGCACAAAAGGAAACAATAAATAAAAGTTAGATATTGTAATATATAGTTGACGGAATGTTTATATGAACGAATTGAGCATATAATATACCTTATTTGTATCAATATTTTCAAGACCGTGGGTGATGATGTCCTTCATATACTGCATCACTTAGTACTCACAATCGTTTTTGTTGTATGGTTTCTTTGGGTACTATAAAGAAAATGACAACATATATGTCAATCAATCATATATATAAAAACTATATTGTGTGCTTCATCAATTTATTAATATTATAGGCATTGGTAAATAATATATATACCTTCAAACACAGCCATTAGAAGGCGCATCTGCAGGTGCCATTAGTGAGCTTGTTCTTGGTGTACTCGTGACCATTTTGAGTGTGGCAATTGTAAACCGCTATGAGAAGATACAATATAAAATTATATATATACAAACATGCAAGAATAACTAAATTATAAGAGATGATGAATGAATTACTAGTTGAATATCTCCTTGCATGTATGGTCTCTTTTCTAAAACCTTGCTCATGGAGTCATAGTACCAAATCCTTTTGCACATTGGATTTACGACTATGAGCATTCAATAGTTCCTAAGTACAATAATAGATCACACCATTAGGAAAATTAAAAAATAATTTGAGCAGAGTTAATATGTCATCACCCTTGAACATAAGGCAAAAAGAAGTGTTACTTTTGTTTGGCGTCCTCTTGATGAATTCATCCCTCAGAAATCTCAAGTGTTGTTGCTTGCCATCTTCCTTCGTGTCGTCACCCTGGTTATTGAGATGCTAAGGACGGATGAACTTGATCTTGTGCTGGAGGCCATAAGGGACGAGGTAATTATAGTACAAGTACTCAAAATGTCAAAACCAACATATCAAAATATAATCAAAGTTCTAAGCAGCCAACTATTTAATCACAGTTGAAGAAATACCTCGTAAAGAGATTGATAGAGCATGAACTTTCCATTCCCTTGTTCAAGACCTCAAAAAAAAGCTCTTCACTTATAGCTTTCTCTTGGTTTTATTGGTCAAGGACCTTTCTCTCAAATTTGATCAATGAAATTGGGTTTGAAGCGAAGCTTTTTTCAGTGAAATCCTGGAGGGGCTTTCAGATAGATTGACCAACGGTCTTATTCTGTGAGGAAGATTTCATCCTGAATTGATAACTGGGGGTGTGATGCTTCCTTTTCTTAGACTGAGTGGGGTGTTGGACTAAGTAGGGGAGTTAGACTAATTGGAGGTCTTGGAAGTGGGGGCTTGGACTTGGTAGGAAGCTTCTTTTGAGCGGCTAAGTTCTTTTGAGTTGAGGGCTTCCATACAATAACTAGTCAGTGAGGCCACACAACGAAGCTACCTGTAGCCCCTCCAACTCTATATATATGTTTGGTGGGCATAAGGAGTCGATAGATGAGGTCGATATTGGTGTTAATTTGTACCTTCACATGCTTAGGAGGGATAGGCTCATTATGAAGTATGTTATCCTCCAGGTGATTGAACATGCTTCACGTTGCAACTATATGGTGTCTAAGGCTATTGACAAAACACGTAACATCTACCAAACCCTTAGGACAATCATTTGGGGGGGGGGTGAGGAATGTGCAACTGCCTCTATTACTTGTGCTGCCATTTCCCCTTTGCACCTTCGTAGAATGCTCCTTTATTGACTCTTGGGTGAGAAACCATATTTGTTCTCACTACTACAAAACAGGGCTACGACGTCATATTTTTTGCACATTTAACGTCCTTTTTCCTCAAGACGCCTATCTGGGGGGCGTAGTAGGTAAAACTTATGGCGTCTAATTTTAATAATTATACGCCTTAAGTATGGAACAAATGACCTTCCAAAGTATACTTAAGATGTAGAACTTTAGAAGTGATGAAGAAGAATGTGAAGAAACTAAAGTAACAACGGGTTTAAATAGAGAACCTATCCTAAAGAATATGAAACGTTGGGAACTTTTTATGAGGAGATGTGTAACATCCCATTTTCAAAAGCAGTATATTTTTTTTTTCATCAGAGTAGAGCATCGGAGCAATTGAGTAACTGATACATTTAATCAAATTGCCGTAAGTCTGGCTGATTTACAGAAACGGTACATTGACCAAGAGTTTTCAAAATGAATAACACCCGAAGAAAGTCTTCATAGGGTCCCCGTGCGGCTGCTCGCCTTTCTCCTCGGTTCTCGGTTCTCCGAACTCGACGCTATGATAAGAGCGAGATCCAATTGCAATTTGGATCTCGGGTGTGGTTAACCTCATGCTTAAATACGACTACATATACACGACAGCAGCAATCAATACAACAGTCCATAACAGATGTATGATTAAAAACACCTAACCACGTATACAAGATAATAACCACGTATGTAACATAACCTCGTATGATACAATATTAATAACCTCGTATGTGACATAACCTCGTATGTAACATACCGTGTATATAGCATAACCTCGTACACTACTACACAACAATCATATAATAAACATTAGAGCTAGTGTTACAGTACGCGAACGTACCTTTTTGGCGGTACAACAGAACTTTTACGGAAAAACGTGAAATTCGACAGCGGGAAAAACAGCGGTGTGACGGCGGCACAACAGCGGCTCGACAGCGGTACGATTATCTCAGATATCCTATAAGGATAATATTTAACAACTTTTAGCAGCATAACAGGCATTTTAGGTACAAATTACCATTTTGCCCCTGAACCCCTAATCGGCGGAATTTCGCGAGAGCTTCGCTGTTTTCGCTCTATCTCTCTAGAATTTTGATGATCTTTTCCTCATCATATTTTCGAAATATATATCATATTTACCCCTAAATATGATATCTAGACTATCTTGAAAAATTAAAGATAAATCTAGCATTCCTACTATATCTACCGAAAGAACTACGAAACTAAAGACCGGGGACCGAAGAACTTACCCAGACTTTGCTCGAGACTTTCTCCAGCTTCTCTCTATAACTTCTCTCTAAGAGGCAGATTTTTGGTGTGAGAAATGAAGAAGAGAAGGGTGCTATTTATAGAAAAAATTCAGGACGTAAAGGGAATTTTCTGCTTTGTTTTTGAACCGTTAGATCTAGGGTTTTGGGAGGAGAAATCTTGGCCCTCCATCCATAAGTGCCGACCTCTTTGGCCCAAAAAGTCAAAGAATGAGTTGTCATTTTGCTTTATGGCCTCCGGTCCGATAAAGCTACCCGATCGGTGTCCGTTTTGCGCGATTTCGCGAAACTCAAAAATGCGGCGTGTAACTTTGAAGGTCTTTTCATCCTCTTTCATATTATCAATTTGGATCCTCTTTTTGATCATATCCAGGTATTCTCCGGTGCGTCGGAAGATATTCGGAAAAAAGCGTCGTTATTCTGGAAATCGCTTCCGATAGAACCAACTTCGGACAACAATTCACCGAATCGTAAAGCGTCCAGTTGTTGCCTAACTTAATCTCGTGTTTAAAAAGACACAATTGTTTCTATAGGTTCTCACTTTGCCTATCGACTCTACTCTATCGATCAACTTTTCGTCTTATTTGAAATTAGGGTTTTCGGTTGCGGAAACAACGCCTGGTAAATTCTTTCTTCGTGTAAAAATTCACTTGTTCTTAATTTGATCAGTCTGGAAAGACTTTTACTTCTGGTTTACCTGTAGAATTTATTTCTAACTTGTCCCCCGGTCTGCCTATAGGCTGACTCGTGCATAATATTATTATTTTATTCTAATTACCATTTTAATTATTTAAACAATTCTTTTTAATTAAAAATACTTAGAATTTCGGCCCCCTCTTTTAAAAATTCAGTTTTAATTATTTTTCCATAATTTTTTCCATTTTTCAAAAATATAATATTTTTTTACCAAAAATTCCGTTTTACCCCGCCTTCGTTAAGGCTTAATAGACCTAATTTCTTCGTTTAGTTATCTTTTTAGGATCGGGTTTCTTCATATATTTATCTTTACCAATTTTACAGTATATTGTTATCTTGCAAACTTTTATATTGACATTGTCATTTTATATCCTATGTAAAATATTAAAAATGTTTACCCATCAGGTTACTTTATGGTTCGAAATGCTTTTTAAACTTTTCTTCATGTTATTCCCTCCGAAATAATTTATTAAATTCTCATAATTAGGGATAACACTTCCATATTTTTCTCATAATTGTTCATGATCTTTCAAATTATTTATCATAATAGTTTTAGACTGTTTTTATCACCATTATATCATTTTTAGTCATTCGTTTCATCGATTTTCCCGTAACTTTTTTGACAATTTACTCTATAATTATAACAATTTTCTATAACAGTTTTAAACTCATGATTTTTCTTTATCAAAATATTCGTTAATTTCCTTTATCTCAAAATTTCCAGATTTACTAAAATCTGGGTATTACAAGATGCATAGTTCCTCAGAATATGAGGAGACGCATAGTTGGGCAGTTTACCTTGAATTTGAAGAGACTCTGGATCATGTGAACGAGTGTAAGGATACGACTGCTATCTCGAGTAATTTTGAAGTGACTGAACATTAAATACCGAATTTTGTAAAAGATCTGTTCCTAAAAGTAATATTTTTTAAGGAAAAATTCTTACATTACAAAAATAAATAATCGATAAAAAAATTGACTTTTAGGACCGGATATAAGATAAATGGTCGGTATTAAAAGTAATTGAATTGTATGGAAAAATAAATAGTGGACATTTAGGACCAGATTATTCTAAAAATTCGGTCTTAAAAGTAATTTAATTGAAAAAATAAATAATATACTTTTAGGTCTGATTATATAATAAAAAGAGTGTATCAATTGCGTATCCCTCTCTCTGTCCTCATTAACTCCTCACACTAGTTACCTCCCTGTCCTTATTAACTCCTCACTATACCTCTTAGTTCCTAACTCCTCACTGGGAGCTCTCCCCGCCCCCTGTTGCTCAAAGCCTCAAACCATGGTTAGATACAAGAGAACTCCTCGTAGGGGTGCTCTTACACCTGAAGCTCTTGTTGGAAATTATGCCCTAGGGGCAAGTCATTGTACAATGAACGTTTAGGATATTTATAGTATTCTCCTTTTGTTATCATTTCCGTTTGCATGTTTGTATTGATAACTGCATCCCTGGATATATCTTATAGATTATCCTAAATGTCCCTCGGGTTGGTCATCTACGCGGGAGCGAAGATGAGTTAAGACGATATGACTTTGATGAGATATGGAGATACAATCGAGTCATGGGCACTTGCAAGAGTACGAGTCTTTGGACCGACCCACTATGAGAAAGCTGCATGGATCTAGTCATTAGCTTGTCTCATGTATAACCGCATCACAACGCCCTATAACTCGAGATCATCATGGATTCCTACATGATGAATCATTAATCTTTGACCTAGTCAAAAGTCACCTTTGACCTAGGGTGATGATAAAGGCAGGATCGGGATCAATGGTTTTCATGCGGAGGAATGTGAATGGTCAAGATGGAATTTGTCCATCACATTTGTAGAGAGATAATATTGGGCCCCTCGATGAGTGAGTCTAAGAAATGTATGGCCATACTATGTTGGAAAGAAGTTTCCATTTCACTTATTAGACTACTCGAGAATCGAGAAAGTAATGGACAAGAATAGGAAGTTGACATTGTCCATGCTTCATCCTTGACCAAATTATCGCTTGACAAAAGGGACGTGACATGGTTGTATGATAAGGTTGTATCGTGATATCGATCCCCATGTGAGTTGGGTAGTCGCAATGTCTTGCTAGAGGCCGCTTGCGACTTGTGGGCGATCTGATTTTGGCCCACCGCAATCTCATATGGGCTGCGGGGTCGCATACGCAAGAATAACCCAACACGAGCATTTGTGTCAAGGTTCATTGAATCTCGGATTAACGGAATTAATGAATACTAAATTTAATCTAGGATAAATATATATTTATATATATTTATAAAAATTAAATTAATATATATATATATATATATATATATTAATATTATTAATGGAGATTATAATATTATTATATATTTTGTTTGTTTTGTATTTAATTTATTTGATAAATTAAATATCTAAAACAAATAGAGATAATGTATCTCGTTTAATATTCAAATAAGAATATCGGATATCTCTGTTTAGATTAAATTGAGATATAGTATCTCATAATTAATTAAATAGATGGGTATTATTTCTCGGATTTGATTTATATAGATAAATTAAATCGAAGGCTTTTAGTTTGCATTAAATAAATACATTAGATTAGATCTATCGAGATAGATTTAATTAATATTTTTTAATTCAAGAATTCGAAATTCAGATTTCAAAAATCGGTTTTTGAAATTCGAAATTCAAACTTAATGCGTATTGATTGTACATTAATGCAGATTAATTGTTTATTAATACGTATTAATTGTACATTAATACGTATTAACACGTATTAATGCGGATTGATGCACAAAAACGTACAGAAGCTTTTGAGGCTTTTGATGGTTGTGTGTGTGTATAAGCCTAAAAACGAGAAACAAACTCATCTGGTGAAAAAGAACCTAGAGAGACACAAGAAGCGCTAGCACACTGCCGTAGCCGTGTTCGGGAAATTGTTTGTGTGGATACCGTGAGGAAGCCGATTCAACGAGTCGTCTTCTATTGATCGAGGAGGTAGCCCACCGGTTCAAAGGAAACGAGACGCGAACGGATTCACCAAAGGTAATTTCGGATTCCCTTAGTCTTGATTTGAACGCACCTGAGTGATCCTCGGGACGGGATTCTTAAAATTTTAATCCGCTGCGTTGTAAGAATTCCTACAGCTCTTGCCATCCTTAGATCATTATACGGTGCGCCTCCTCCAGAGAGAGTGCGTTCTATTGTGACCGAAGAATCTCAGGTCGTTGGACCCATTGTTATTTCAGATGATGAAGAGGTTGTCGTACCCTCTCCAAAGATTCGGACCATGCGAGGTTCCCTCCCCCTCTCCAATCAGTTGGCCCCGGTGCTACCGCCGACTCCCTCTCTCCTCTTTCCTCTAATGATGCATTGCGGCTGATGCGAATAAGACAGGAACTTGCTGATCTCCGGCGGGAAGTTAATGCTTTTCACGCCGATATCGCCAAGGCATTGGATGATAATAAGCTTTAGGATGTTTTGTTAGATTCTTGTCGTTGATAATGTTTAGTTATTGTTTTTCTTTCTTTTTTCTTGTGTACGTGCATATTCTCCGTTATGTATGGAAGCGTAAGAACTAAGCTTGTGCCTTTTTTATATTCATATTCTCTAGTTTTCCTTTATTTATTTTATTAATTAAATTGCGCTCGCCTCATTTTTTTTTTAGTTTGGTTCATTAATAAACGAAGAGGTTTATGAATCTATAAGTATTTGACTTTTAGGTCCGGATGTTTATAAAACACCGGTCTTAAAATTAAATCAATAGTAAATATTAGGACCAGAGTATTCTTAATTGCCGGTCTTAAAAATGTATTAATAAAATTATATATTTAGGACCAGACACTTTATAACTAACCGGTCTTAATAATAAAATTATATATTTAGGATCAGACACTTTATAATTAACCGGTCTTAATAAAATCCAAAATACTAAAACATGTCTCTTTCACGGGGAAAATTAAATTTCCCTCTCAGAACTTCTCTTGTCGCGCCGAGAGTGATTACTCGTGTTCCGTCTCCACATTTTGTTTGTTGCGTCGTCATTTCGCTTCGCGTTGCTCTCTTGACAATCACTTTCTGGTTCCTTAGCTAAACGTCTATAGATGCTATCTCATACGGGAAGAGAACTTATTGTCCCTCGGCTTCTCATACTTTGTCTAAGGATGAGAAACGAAGTTTTTGTGAGTGTTTACATGGCATAAAAGTTCGCTCGGGGTATTCTTCAAATTTTGAGAGGCTTGTTTCGATGAAGGACTTGAAATTAGTAGGCCAAAAGTCTCATGATTGTCATGTCTTGATGCAACAACTACTCCCAGTAGCTATTCGAGGCATCACCGAATATGATCTTTGGGTCGTCTTGACTAGACTTTGTTTCTTCTTCAATGCGGTTTGTAGTAAAGTTTTTGAGATTGAAAAGTTGGATGAATTGGAGAATGAATGATATCTTATCTTGTGCCACCTTGAGAAGCTTTTTGTTCCTACATTTTTTGACATCATGGTTCATCTAATTGTTCATCTAGTGAGGGAGATAAAGTTGTGCGACCCTATCCATTTACGTTGAATGTACCCAATTGAAAGATCTATGAAATTCCTAAAAGGGTACGTGAAGAACGCATACCGTCCAAAAGCATCAATTGTTCAGAAATATGTTTCTGAAGAAGCCATGAAATTTTGTCAAAATTATTTGGCCAAAGTAAGACATATTGGCCTTCCTAAACATCAACATGTTGAAGGGGGTAGGCGAGGGGCTTCAGTAAAGAGTGTGGATCCTGATGAATTGTCACAAGTCCACTTATACATCTTGAATAATGTTGATGAAGTTCAAGATAGCATAGAAGCACATAAAGAAGTCAGAAGGAAAGAAAATCATAGAATGACCGAACAAAGGTTGATTAGGGAGCATAACAGAACTTTTGCAAATTGGTTCAAACAAAAGGTCGAGGGAGAGGAATGTGTTTATGATACAATCAAATGGTTAGCACGTGGTCCGGAGGTTGATGTCATAAGTTGGAATTCGTATGTGATAAATGGTTATACATTTTACACGAAGTCCCTAGATGATAGGAGCACCGTCCCGTAACAATGGTGTTATGTTAGAGGTCAATCTATGCACTTCTCCAATTCCAAAGACAAGAGAGGCCTAAATTGGCGAGTCATGCCTTATTATGGGGTTATTGAAGAGATTTGGGAGGTGGACTATGTTAAAATTAGATTACCCATTATCAAATGCAAGTGGGTTAATGTCAAAAATGTTGTTTGGATCGATCGGCTAGGACTTACATTAGTCGATATCAATGGTAGAAGTTTTGGAGATGAACCTTTTATTAGAGCAGACAAGGCAAAACAAGTGTTCTATATCACCGATCAGGAAAATAAAATGTGGTCTGTAGCTCTCCAAGGGAAAAGGGTCATTGATATTGATGATGAAATTCATTCAAATTACGGTCTTCATGAGAGTTCTCCTTTTTCAAGGGGTCTACCGGACATGAACGAAGAAGATGAAGCAGATAATGAACCCGGAATAAGAAATGATCATCAAGAAGGGATATGGGAGGATATCCCTTTATAAAAGTTATAAAAGAGTCAATTCATATGGTAATATTCATATGCAGAATGCTTTGAAAACTTTAAGGTTTTAACTATATTCCTTCCATGTTCTTAAACAATAATGTCACTAACTGTGAAGCTTTTGTTCTTGTTTTATTTTGTGGCAGGATCCGATATATATGTTATAAAAGGGGATATCATGTTACGTTGTTGGGTGGGATCAGATGAAGACATTGTGCGGTATTTGTAACTCATCATTGTATTTGTAAGTTATCTTATTACATGTATATATTTATTATGGTGTTGTACTAAATTAAGAGGCCACATAACTCATGGTGATATTTGTATTCTTTTCCCAATTCAATTTATTCATAATGAATTGTTCATAGCTTGTAGCTTAAAGTATCGACTTTTTTGTGTTGGATTGGGTGGTGGATGTGTGTGTGTATATATATATGATCAGGAAGAACAGAACAAGGAAAAATTCTGGAAAATTTGGACCGGGAAATAATAGCACCGGTTTTAAAAGTTCAAATTTTAAGACCGGATGAATTTATATGTCCGGTCTTAACAATTGGTCGTTTAAGACCGCTGTTTATTAAGACCGGTCTAAAAAGTTCAACTTTTAAGACCGGCTTTATTAAGACCAGTCTTAAATTTAATTAATTTTAGAACCGGATTAATTAGTCGTCTGGTCTTAGAAGTCGGTATTTTTTAAACCGGAATTTCTTTATCCGGTATTAAAAATGTCGATATTTTTAGACTAGTCTATGGTTTCGTCCGGTCTTAAAAGTTGATTTTTAGGACCAAACAAAATACATATCAGGTCTATATAGTACGACTTTTAAGACCTAACTTTTAAAATGTCCGGTCTAAAAAAGTTTCTTTTAGACCGGTTTGAGTATGGTCTTAAAAGTTACAGACTTTTAATACCGGCTGGAATAAGACCGGTGTCGAGTCCGGTCTTACAGTGCCTCTTTTGTCCGGTCTTAAAATCCTTTTCTCCACCCGTGATTATACTTTTTTTTATTAAAAAAACAGATCTGAGCGCCATCATAGATCAAGATTCAAAACCATAAAAAAATATAGAAAACGCTTAAAAGCTAAGGTAAGGGAAAATCAAAAGGTAGGAGCAAAGACAGAAGAAATGCTAGAATAAAACCTATTACAGATCTAAACATAGGTTTTATTATAGCATTTCAACAATAAGTTACCCAAGTTATCAAACACAGGCACAATAGAAATAGATTTTGCACGCTTATGCCACTTATAATTCAAGTACACAAACTGGCTGGGCAAAATAAGCAGGGAAAAAATGAATCCACTACCACAAATCACAAGTAAGGCAATTTTCAGTATTAAAAAGAAAACAACAACATGATTATAGATAAACATGCACAACTTGGATGCATACATGAAGTATAAATTAATGCTTGATCTAAATATGAAATAAACAAGATTTGCATATGTACTAGCTGTTGTGCAACAATACTCAATGGTTGAAGTTACTGGATCCAAATCCTATGAAGAACAAAAAAATAGTCACTTAGTTATTCAACTTATGGTAAAAATAATATCAATGGCTAAAAACTGAAGGAACAAACATGTAGAAAAGCAATCCCATGAGTAAACAATTTTAAAACTAGACTACCAATTGCAATAATCAATTTTAAAAACAAAATTGCACTCTGCTTATGATAAATTGCACATTCTATCAAGCTTTTACATGTTTGTACCAGAATGATACCCTTCAGCATGTCATAATATGTAAAATGAAACTGACATAATTATTTATACCAAGAAACTAACAAGACAGAAATACAAGGCAATTGGGTAATCAGTCTAGTTGAGCAATATACTAGAGCAAATGGCAACACTTCCCCCTTTTGGTCCATCAATGATTATGGAAGGGAGGGGTATAGAGATAAGGACCTATCTCTATTATCAGTAGACACATGTGCCAATAGATATACAAATGCTACGATTATAGCACATTCAACCATGTCTACCTGGATAAAATGTTCAAAGAAATGTGATCAAGATGCACCAGAAATAATAAAAGAAATGCATTGCCTTGGCAACTCCAATTAAAATTGCCAATCTACTAAACCACTTGAGTGCCTTCTCTAAGCAAAAACATAACATGCAAGTAAACTTCAAACCCTTGGCCTAATACAATAAAATAGAGCTCGTGAGCAGGTGAGCTTAAAACTTTCAGCCACATGAAAATATAAGTTCATATTGTTCATTGTTCCTTTCTCTGCAAGAGGAAAGAAAATAATAGGCATCCTTTGATTGTTAAGATGTATTCTGAAGTCAAATTATCGCTATCATTTTAGCGGGAGCGAAGTTAGCTTTATCGGCTATTGGAGATACTTCTTTGTGCTTCAACAAGCAATTATATGGATTGAAGTAATCTTGAACCCAATGTAAAAAGCAGACACAAATCTGTGTTACGCAAACCTTACCTTCGAAATAATCAAAGAAAGAATGAAACTTCAATTGGAGCAATACCTTGAACAGTGAGACGCTTAGCAAGTAAAGGGGCAAGATTTACTTCAGTAGATGTACCCCCTATAAAGCTAATAATAAATAGCCTCCCATCAAGGCTCAAGCTCCCAAGGTTCCGGCTGTAATAGGATGCTCCCATGCAATCAAGAATAACATTAACACCTGTCATTAAACATCAATTACACAATGTGAACATTAGATTAATCATGCATCAAGGGGTGCTGAATAGATTGATTATCAATGCTCAAGTGTTCAAACTAGAGATGATACCTTAACCACTTGTTTCTTCCTTTACCCTCGCAACAAAGTCCTCTATTTTGTAATTGATGCAAACTTCAGCACCAAGATCCTTGCAGAAAGATAATTTCTCTTCGCTGCCTGCCAATCATTATGTAAAAAGATGAGTGCTTGGAAACCACTACTCGGAAATTACAATGAACGAGATGCATGGTTTGCTCCACGAAATGGGCCGGTTGTAATGGACTGTTGAAGGCGATTAATTTCCAAGAAAAAGTTGTATAAAAACTCTTTGGACCCTATTTGTGACAAATACTCTTACTCCATGATATTTAGCTATCTAAATGGCAAAGGTACCAATTCTACTAGAGTCGCCATGTACACGAGAATTGATGGGTTCAAGTTAACATAAACTATTATTAAGTCGCAACTAGAGACTCCAAGAAGGTCATACAACACCGTCTAAGGAAAAAATTCAGGCCATTTATCCGCTAGACCTTAAGCAATATGTAATTTTGTAAAGGTCCTCCAAGACGTATAGATATAATGATGGAAGATATTTCAAGTTATGAATGGATGTCATCCAATATTATATTTAAATCCTTGTGAGTCTTAAAACTAATCCAAACATGTTCTGAATCCCTAAACAGTGGTAAATACTAAATATAACATAAAGTTGCTAAATTCTATGCATGCTATTAACCTAAACAGGAGTTAATTAAACAGAAGAAATTATTGGTACGCTGCATAGCTTCATTTAGAGTTATAAGAATTAAAAAAGACAGGAATCATCAGATATGTTGCATCCACTGACTTTGTTAAAAAAAACGTACAGGTATTGGAGATTAACTAAAAATAATAATATGCTCTTCATAGATAAATGTTGGACTCAAACTTTACCAAGAACGTTTCTCCTTTGGATAGCTGGCTCATCATAAAAACAGTAGACCACACAGTACATGCAACCTCAGGAAAAGCAGCTGCGTCCTTCAGAGAAACCGCATGTGGAACTGGAAGAACATGTTGGATATGATTAGTTTTGATGATGTCTTATATAGATACCATTATGTAGAGCAAAAAGTTTGTATCATATACATTGACTAACTACTTTGTTTAATGTAGGTTAGTCCAAGTTAAATTATAGAGAATGATCAAGAGAGGAGATTGAAGAAATAAGAAGTTGTTAAATATGAGAATATGAATATTTGAGTCTCTATGATCAAATGGAAGTTGGAATGGCTTAATTTGGAGTTAAAATAAGCAAACTCAAGCTTCTCGATGAATAGGAGTTGCTACAGTTCAATTGCTACAGTCCCGTGCATGAACAACTCCTTCCTGCGCATAAATTCCAGTCATTCTCGAGTACAAAACAGCCATTCTTGAGTACCATCGTATTTCATCTACTCTACTCAGCTCTGTTTCACGTTTCACTTGGGCGAGCTCTGGTAATTCAATGATATCTCCTTAACCAGAGATCAAATTGAGGCAAAACCAATTTTGTTGGAAACTAGACTTCCAATGCGTCATTTTGACAAAGATTCAAGTCCAAAGGAGTTCATATGAGAGAGCTATGATTTTTGCAAGTTGCCACAACAATCAACATCACACAGCAGACCAAGGTTCGATATTTTGAGTGTATCTCACAAACGACAAATCCAAATGAGTTGAAACCAGTGCCATTTGAAACTAGACTCACATACCTTTCCAAAAGCATCAAGATCACGAAAAAATAAGATCAATTGAAGGATATATGATGTTTTGAAGTTGACGGTTAGTTCAGGATGTTGCAAAAAACGCTGGTCAAGAACAAGCTCCATTCATCTGATGATAACGGACGAAATACGAGTTTGGAGTAGATTCTTCTTGAACTGGAAAGAAGACTTGAAGAGCTTTATGAACATGGGTGGTTTGACAAATTTGCTATCACAGAAGCATCTTCTGATATAATTCTCGAGTATGGGTTTTTTTGATTCTCGAGTATGTGGTTTGATCACTGACGTGTTGTTCTTTTGTCAGAAGCAATTATCAAGTATTGGAAATTGATTCTCGAGTATGGTTCTCGAGAATTGTTGATTAACCTTGTTTAAGTTGAGATTAGCTGAAAAGCAATCCTACGTGTCAAGTAGTATTAAATGCGTGTCAGAAACAGAGCTAACAATAGGAACAAAAGCTCGTGGCAGACGAAAAACATTCCTTCGAGGCATACTTATTCCGGCTATTATTCGAGTCACCCTTTGCACAAGTACAGTCGACGACGAATGAATTTAATGAAGCAATGGTCAATTATGCTCAACTGATTTCATCTGTGCCTAACAGAAGTTTGAAGTGTCTAACGACTACTTCCAACGGACATTCAACGATCGTATCCTGAACGAGAATAATTGCTCAACGGTCAAAAGCTCTCCATTAACTATAAAAGGAGAAGGATTCAAAATGGACAAAGCGAGATACGAGAGCTTGCACTATCGAAATGCTGATATTCTTAATCCAACATTTATCTCATACACTCTATGTTCTCAATGCTTATATAGCTCATCATCGAGAGTGAAATGATTTGTATTGTACTTCAAAGTTTATTCATTCACTTCTAAGAGAGAAGATATATTGTACACTTTATCTGAGAGTTACTCAAGATTGGGTGATCTTGAGTGGGAAAACCATTGTATTGATTATAGCTTATAAGGGGGAGTGAATCCTAGTGAGAGGATTACTTCGAGTACAGAGCGTGTAATCAAGTTGTATAGTCTTCTCTTGTGCTCGGATTAAACAAGAGAATAGTGGATTGAAAATCTCAAGTGGAGCTTGGGGATTGAATGTAGGTCAAGGATTGGGCCGAACCAGGATAAATCATAGTTTGCATATTCTCTTCCCTAAACTCTTATATTTCCATCATATATGTTTGAATGACTGATTATCGCTTTATAAATTATTATTTTCATACGAACTGTTTTCAGTAAGTTGCGAAAAGACTTTCAAAGTTCCTAAAGTTTTATCAGACACCCAATTCACCCTCTTGGCTGATAGCCAGGTCTAACAGAATGTGTGCAGCAGGAATGAAAACTTTCTTAGCATAACCCCTTCCACCAAGAAGAGCACATACCTATAAACTCCATCTTACATATTAAACCAACTTCAATTAATTCACACACTTCATGACTAACGGGTTTCAACCACTCCAGTAAAACAGAACCTCTTCAATATGTATTTAATCCACAATGCACAATATTGCACCAACAGCTGATAGATTTCACCATCACTGACATAGTCAGTTGATCATGACAAAGATCTTAAGCTTTATAAGATGTATTGCACAAAATACACCCAGGAGGCAAGAGGTCAATAAAATAACACTGTTTCTAGATGACAAGTATTACTAAAACTAAGAACATCATAAATCATACAACACAACAATTATCTTGAGAAGAGAAAAATAGAGTAGAAAAGTCAAGCTACCATAAAAATTTTCTTCTTCCAATTCATAAATCATACAACACAACAACTTATGATATCACATAGCTGGATGCTTACAATTTACAATATTGTCAAGGTGATTCAATAAGGACATGGTGATGACTCATTCAAAAGTTCCTTCACTGCAACTTTGATGCGAGAGGCCCTTAGCTGCATAGAATACTCACTGCAATAAAAAATGGTCCCATGTTAATATCAATTAAATAAGGATAGAATCTCAAAGCTAGAAAGTGCCTTTACCAATACAAAGTAAATGGTGATTATGTGAGATAATGACAAGCAGTGTTGCTGAAATGTTAAGGTTTGTGAGTATCCTAACTACAAGTAGCGTCGGATCCAGAATTGGTCTCTCTAGTTCTGCTCAGTTCATTTCTACTCTATCTTCGCATATTGAAACAAAATTAAAGTTGGAATGGAATATACTACAGGGATAACCCAAGTTGTACATATGTAATTACTGTACCCAAAAAAAATTAATCTGAAAGGAGGGCTTTGAGAGAAGGTTACTATTTTGCACTCTGGCAACTCGAGAATGCATCACTAGATCTTTTGATTTAGACACAAGATTCTCCTTGAGAACAAAGTGGCCAAGAACTTGATGAGTTGATGACCACTTCTATCATGAATGCTAACACATCATCAGTGCATGTGTGAATTGCATATTTTTGCCCTTCCATACTTGTAGGCCATCATAACCCTTCCATCACTCAATAATGCATACTTTTAGGCTAAAAAATATGCCCTTCATTGCTTGTGTTAAATAAAAACCCCATATAACATGACCAAATAAAAGGACACGTATGATTACCAATAACATTCTAAGATTATTTTTCAAATCCAAGTTGGGGGATAAGAGAGATAAGAAAAAAGGAGGGAGGATTTGCAACATTCTCTGCCATGTGTTCATTACAATCAAGAATACTGGAGGATTGGGGATGGAGTGATCTAAATGACATAAATTTCTTAATTTCTAACAGAAACACCTTCAAACATATAAACAAAGATGCCCTACAACAAGAAAGACAACATTTTATTTTTTACTTATAAGTTTGTCTTCACAGGTGAGCAATAGAAAATTCCATGCAAATCAACTTGAGACATAAATATATTGTAGTAACTGAAAGTTGATTTAGAAACAGATCATAGCTATTTCATATTTGAAAGAATTTTAAATGAATGGTAAACAAATTTTAGCCACATGAAGCAATGCTAACCTTGGATATTTTGGAAGAAAGTATCAGCATCAATTGTTGACATGTCAATGTAACCCTTTTCATTGTTAATTTTCTCTAGAATGCCATCTTTGTCAAAGACCACCTAATAAACCACCATAGGAAGCAATTCAAGTGAGCAAAGATAAGTTACACATAAGAGAAATTACAATTCAAATAAGGATTGTAGTTACTCACCGATAGAGCAGCTAGACGATCATATAACACTGCAATTGTATACTTGCATTTCTCAACTACTGCAGCGGGAGTTTCTCCAATTGAAGCTTCATGTTGGACGAGTTCATCACACTAGGTTAAATTACTCAATGTTAGATTCATTTCCATAAGATCATATCAAAATAATAATAATAATAAAAAAAAAAACCGTTACATAATCTTAAATTTAAACAAGGTACAAGAAGTTATCTTTCTTACAGAATCCAGTATTTATTTTTTGAGATTCAGATTAGAAAACTCCTTCCGTTTCCACCTCACAAAATCCAAGCATAACAAATTTTTATGACATAAATTCAAATCACCACGTGTTTGATCCCAATACTCTAATGTCATTTAACTACAAAACTAACCATTGAATCAGCCAAAAAGTCAATAAACAAGAGCAATCAAAAGCCAGCATTGGTATATAAAAGCCTCAATCAGCCAATAATTTTTACGTTAGTTATACAGAAATCACCATATATTAGGCATGAACATCGAATTACCGATTGTTCCCCACGCCAATACTAAACCGAGTCATCTAATCCACACAAATCAGATTGAAACTTGAGAGCGAAGAAACAAACCAATAATACGCGAGCTAGTGTAAGCATTACTGCAATTAGTAGAAACAGCTGCATAAAAGCGTACCTTGGAGAGGGTTCTGTTCCAAACAATGACCTTGAAACCATGGCAAAGCAGATTTAAGGACACAACCTTTCCCATTATCCCCAGACCTAGAAAACCTACTTCTATCTCTCTCTCTTTCTCGGGCTCGCTCGTTCACTTACTGGCTCACTCTCTACAACAGAAACTAATTATACCATGAAAATAAATTAAGGGGAAAAAAATAAAAAATACAGATCCAACAATGTGTGACTGCATACCTCACTGGCCAGGTTCAAAGATCAGCAACGGTAGGAGAGGGGATGTTTGACGAAGGAAAGGCGGAGGATAAGGAAGGAAGAATGAGCACTAACAGTGGGAGAGAAGAGGTCCGACAGAGGTTAGGGAAGGAAGAATGAGCACCAACGGTGGGAGAGGGGAGGTTCGACAGAGGTCAGGGAAGGAAGAATGACACCGACGGTGGGAGAGGAGAGGTTCGACGGAGTGGCGGCAGAAGGAAGGCATGCGACTTGAAGGGGAAACACGATACACTCTGCTCATAGTTTGGAAAACACGATGAAATAGAACCTTTTGGCGTCTAAATATTTAGATTAGACGCCAAAAAGAATATTTTTGTTAGACGCCAAAAAAACAAATTTTTGGCGTTTAAACATATAATTTAGACGCCAAAAATACGATACTTTTCCTGGGCGGCTCTAGATGCAGGCACATTTTTAGCGTCCTAATATTATTTGTAGACGCCAAAAAGCCTCATTTTCAACAATTTTTCGCAAACCTTTTTGTTTGCCGCCGTTTTTCCTCTTCTTTTGAGCCACTTTTGGCGTCCTAATATTGTTTTAGGACGTCTTAAGTACACTTTTTGTGTCCTAAAAAATTTTAGGACGCCTAATATATGAAATTTTCTCCAAATAATTACAAAATTGCCATCGAATTCACATTTTACTTCCTTTTTTTAAAATAGGACGTCTTTTAGGAAGTAATATCTATTTTTTTGTAGTAGTGTCTTGTATTTCATCACAATGTTTCCAGAGCTTTTCATACTTTTTTGTCGGTTATTTCTTTGAGGTTGCCACCAACCATAATATTTTGTCTTGGTCAACTAAAAACTAGAACCATTAAGACAACCGGGATGATCAGGCCCCAATGTCTTGACCAATACATTCTCACTTGCAGAAAAGTAGCCCTTTGTGTTGTAACTTATTGGGACAATGGCTTGCTGTGCATTTAGCAATAATGTTAATATTGATAGTTAATTAAAGACATTACTTCCATGAATTAGAGATTATATTAATACTTACCATTTTATCGACAACATCCTTCGCCTAAGGATCGTCATAAGAGGCATCTTTATTTTACCTTGTCACCTACCAAAGTTCATGACACCAAGGGGGACTACTTCTGTCCCCACTCTCATCCTCCAACTTTTCAGAAATCAAAGCATACCCCATTTATCCTCCCTTGTAGGGATACTTATTATTCTTCACCCTCTTCCTCCTGCTCAGTTAATTCCTATGAAAAAACACAATACTCAAGTTAATATTAAATAGATACATGCAGGTCTTATGAATTGTGAATAACAATTACCTAGAATACCGGGTCACAAAGTGAGATAACAAAATCTCTCCAATCATATGGTTTAATGGTGGACCCAAGATCCATAAGAACTTCTGTTTCATCAACCTCTTTAGGATTCTACAATTACGCCTTCATCAATGCATAAAGGAATGTGCGTAGTGATTGGACAACCTTTTTTATGACAAATTCCTTGATGGAATTTCTATCTACCTTATATACAGACTGAAAAGCATACAATTCAAATTAACATATTTTACAAGTACATAACAAGAAATTAGTATGTATATATATACCTTACTCTGATATTGTCTTAAATAATGTTTGCTTAATGTCCCTATACCCAACACCAATTACTTGTTGAGATAGGAGTGTTGGTTCTTGCTGTTTAGTTGATGTAGTTGTTAAGGTGTGACGGCTCAAGAGGTTGACCTTCATTATTCCATGTCACATGGAATTTTCTCCCCAAATCTTATAATTTGTTCACAAAATTCAAGGTGCGCCCTCCTGACAATATCCTCTAATACTCGTTCTAACGCTTGTTCGGCTCTCGTTTTTGAGTTGTGTACAGACAAAATCAGTACCAGTGGGAATACCAATACTAGGAACATTATTGGAATTAGGGGCACTATCAAAGCTATGGGCATTGCCACTACCGCAAGAAGCAGAATTTTCCATTTTAATTGGAAAACAAAACTCATTTAGTTAGCAACAGGGAACAGAGCAATGGGTTTTGCACACAAAAAAACATGATGCATGACTAAAGTCAAAACCTACTTAGGAAACACAAAGTGAAGAAAAAGGATAATGCAGAATGGACAATATGAAATGCATAAGAGAAATCATACCTTAAAAAAGGAGAACAGAGCACGTGAAATAATGCATCCTAGCTAAGGCTTTGAAAAAAAAGTGAGTTAGGGCAATCAAAACGACTCGTGCAGCTATCAGACTAAAGTTCAAAGTAATCAGTGGAGGATTTGGTTCGCCTGAAAGCGACTGTCAATAGCCAAAAAATTCAACTGGAGTTGTGGGGTTCCAAGGATGTTGGGTAACGTTCGACCAAATAAAAACGTGTTAAGTGTAAAAACTTAGGAAAGTGAAAAATGGGGAGATAGTAGGTTTTTTAAAAGACTTGACGGAACCGACTTACAGTTATAAGTCTAGAATAGTTATGAAATGTGGCCTTTTTTCTTACGGTTCTTAATTTACAACTGTAATGAACCTTTGAACGACAGTTCACGATTTTGACATCACAATTGTTTGGTTTTGTAAACAGTGACAAGTTTTCTTAAATAACCTTTGAACAAAAGTTCACTGTTTTAACATCACAATCGTTAGGTTTTATAAACAGTGATGATGATTTCTTAATAATCATTAAGTATTTGACATGATATTCTAAAAAGTGACGGGTTTTACATAATAACTATAACTTATTCTAAAAATTTGATTATTCATACCCATAGTAGAAAAAAATTAAAAAAAGAAAATTAGTGTGCGAATGATAGAGGTCAGTTCCTTCAAGCACTTGTCCATGCGTCATTACTCTCCCATATAATCGATGAAGAGAAAAAGTCAAAAGTTGGAATAGAAGTGAATGCATGGATAAGCGTTTCATGGGTTATCTAGTAGATCGTGTCCTTTGGAATATAAATGGTTATGTTATAGAGTCAAACATGTTGTTATAAATTTCCACTGATAACATAAGTAACAATTATTTTCTAATAACTGTGAACATCCCTTATAAAATGCCTAAATGAGTAACGGTTACTTACTGCTAAACTTGAAGAGTCAATTGTTTTTTCCAAAAAAAATAAATATTTTTGGTCTACATTGCCCTAACGATATTTTTAATATTAAAAAAAGTAGTGGTTTTCAGTCATCACCACTACTGTTGTCCTCCTCCTCCTGCCCCTCCCTCTTGCTCAGAACATCATCCACGTCTGAGGAAGGAGATAAAGGCTTTGACTAGAAGTGATCATACAACCTAGTTGTGATGAAGGATGGGGTCCAACTTCTTATTCAGACTATGAGTGTGTCTAGCGAGACGCCTTGTAGAGCGGTCAAAGCTTGCTAACGTATGCAACAAACACTACTAGAAAAATAGAAAATAGCTACGGCATTTGCTACGCCACATTTTTTCCGTAGCAATGGTGACGGATTTTGCTACGGATTTTTAATTCCGTAGCAAAAAAATGCAAAATGGTAAAAAATTGCGACGGATGACCTCATCCGTCGTAATTTTTGGACCATTTTTGGTCACCTTATTCCTTTTGCGACGGATCCTAGATCCGTCGCCAATTAGTGCGACGGATCTGGGATCCGTCGCAAAAAAAAGGCGCCAAAAAGGCCGTCTTTTTATATCTTTTTGCGACGGATCCCGATCCGTCGCAAATTAGTGCGACGGATATGGGATCCGTCGCAAAAAGGCGGCCAAAAAGGCCGCCTTTTATATCTATTTGCGACGGATCCCGGATCCGTCGCACTAATTTGCGACGGATCTAGGATCCGTCGCAAAAAAGTGCGCCAAAAAGGCCGCCTTTTTGTATCTTTTTGCGACGGATCCCATATCCGTCGCACTAATTTGCGACGGATCTGGGACCCGTCGCAAAAAGCGCCAAAGGCCGCCTTTTTATGTCTTTTGCGACGGATTTCAAATCCGTCGCAAAATGCCACCATGAGTTGCGACGGATCTATGGATCCGTCGCAAAATGTCGGTGAGCACCGACAGTTGCGACAGATCCTTATATCCGTCGCAAAAGGCAAAGTCTCATTAATGAGACTTTGCCTCCGCCACCCGATTTCACCCCCGCGACCCGCGGCTTCCCCACCGGCACTCGGCTCCCCCTCCGCCCCCGGCTCCACCCTCCAAGCCCCCGCCCCAGCTTGGTCCCTCCCAAGCTCCGGCCCCCGCCTACGCCCCCCACCCCCAAGCTCCGCCCCCACGCCCCTAGCCGCCCCTCCCTCTAGCTCGGCCCCTCCCCAAGCTCCGGCCCCCACCCCCAAGCTCCGCCATCCCACGCCCCTAGCTGCCCTCCCTCCACATCCGGCCCCTAGCTCCGGCCCCACCCACAAGCTTCGCCCCCCCACGCCCCTAGCTCCCCCAACCTCCGGCTCGTCCCCCTCGCCTTCTTGACTCCCCCCACACTCCTTGATCGTCGTCCTCTTGTCGGTCCTTTGTCGGGTTAGCATGATGTATTTTTTATAACTATATGGAAATATCCGTGTTAGATTTGCTTTATTACATAATTGAAATATGCATGTTAGTAGAATATAAGTCTTCTTTTTGTTTTAGTTTTACATTAGCTATTAATTACATAATGATCTTGATACTTAATGTGTTTATGAATTTGAATTATGATTATAGTTTGTATGAGGTTCCATGATTTTATGTGAAGTATTTTATCTAGCACTTTTTAGGAATTTAGAAATTTCAATTCTAATTTTGGTGTGATAAAATTATGATTTTGTATTAGTTGGTAATGATACATAAATCTTTAAATATGATGGTGTTGAAATTAGAAAAGTGAAGTGTTGAGAAATGAAATTTACGGATAAGACAATTAATTAATTAATGTCAAGTGGGAGGAGGAAGGTGTGACATTGAAAAATAATCACATTTGTATGTGTTATAAAAATTAGTGGAATTTACTATTTGATTTAGGCTATTACAAAAATGAGTGTTAGTAATTTGTTTAAAAAATATTCCATTAAATTTTTTATTTGAATCTATCTTTAACAAGTTATACAATAAATTTGATTAAGTGTTAAATAATCTCTTTGATCTAGCCCATATATGTTAGAAACTCCAAAATACTTAGTATTCTATTCTTTGTTTGCCCTCCACATGCATGTCCCATGTTCGGTGTGCTATCCTCATTCTCTAGTTGCTTTTTGAAATATGTTCTTTGTTCAATGCATGTGTTTGTTTTTCACTTTCTTGATTAAGTGACAATTGGTAGGCATAAGAGGCGACTTATATATATTTGTGGTATGTTGAGATGTTAATTAGGTTAGTAACTGAACTAGCTAGGAAGAATGGAAGGCAACCATGATAGAAGTTGGATGTACAATCGTCTAACTGATAGAAGACAAGTAACAACAGCATTCTTCGCGGGTTTGGAAGAGTTCGTCCAATTTGCTTTGGCGAATTCAAATAATTCAAGAAGGGAGATCAGGTGTCCGTGTGCCAAATGTAAGTGTTTAAGATTTACAGATGCGGACACGGCCGGGATTCATTTATGTCAAAAGGGATTCATAAAAGATTATGAATGTTGGGAATGTCATGGCGAAGTCCGACAGACACCGAGTGGTTATTACGGGGACAATAGTCATCGAGAAAACCTTAATCAATATGAGCAGTTGGTTATGGATGCCGCGGGACCGTCGATCGGCCAATATTTTGATCCGTTACTCATGCTAAACCGTCATACATGGGAGAGGAGACGGTACCCATCCTCAACCATCAAACATGGGTGAGGATCCTCATCCGGAAGCCGCTAGGTTCTATAAAATGCTTCAAGAAGCACAACGTCCGTTATGGGAAGGTTGCGACCACTTTGAAAATAGTGAATATTCATCGCTATCGGCTACCCTAGCAACACTAAGCTTGAAGACCGATCACCATATGAGTGAGAGGAATTACAACGAAATGATGCAGATCATGAGTAAGGTTGTTCCCAAAGACAATAATTTGCCGAAGGACTTTTACCAAGAAAAAAAAGGTGAAAGAGCTTGGGCTTAGATGTGAAAAAAAATCATTGCGCCCCCGGAGGATGTATGTTGTATTACAAGGATGATCTTGGTGACAAATTGCAAATTACGTGGACATGACGGATATAAAGTTGTGGGGAAAGGAAGGAAAAGACCCGTCATGCATTAAGCAAGATGTGGTACTTTCCTCGGTGCCCAGAGACTTACGAGATTGTATGCATCCGAACAAACATTGCTCACATGAGATGGCACCGGAGCATCGTAGGGATGAGAACTTTGTGACGCATCCATCCGATGCCGAAGCTTGGCGTAAATTTGACGAGGCGAATCCTTTCTTTGCTATGGATCCCCGTAATGTTCGTCTTGGTCTATGTTCGGATGGGTTCGCTCCTTTCAACAATACGGGCGAAATTATTCCTGTTGGCGGTCATTGTGACTCCGTACAACCTCCCACCTTCTATGTGCATGAGAAGAGAGTTTTTCTTCCTTAACGCGTTAATCCCGGGCCGTCGAACCCAAAAAGAAGATAGATGTGTACCTCGGGCCTTTGATAGACGAGTTGAAAATGTTGTGGAGTGAAGGTGTTCTTACGTATGATATATCATTAAGTCGAATTTCACCATGCGGGCCGCCTTAATGTGGACGATAAATGATTTCCTGCATATGGGATGTTGAGTGGGCGGCAAACGTCGGGAAAGCTCGCATGCCGTATGTCTTGAACAGAACATGGGTTTTAGCTTGGAACACAGTCGCATGGTCAGTTGGTTTGACAGGCACCGACGATTCCTACCCCCTGATCATTCGTTTAGGAGAAATAGAAAAGACTTCACGTAGAAGGTTGTCGAACGAGCAGATCCACCTCGTCGTTTAAGTGGACAAGAAATATGGGACAGGGTCAGGCACATTCCGAGTGTCAAAGTGGGCTGCTTCAAGCGAACGGGGGTACGGCATTGATCATCATTGGAACAAACGCAGATATCTTCGGGGAACTACCATATTGGAAAGATCAATTGTTAAGACACAACCTCGATGTCATGCATATTGAGAGGAATGTGTTTTGCAATATTCATCGTACACCGTGATGGACACCAAGGGCAAGACGAAAGACACAAGTCAATGCAAGATTGGACGTTGAAGCGATTTGTAGAAGGCCTGCTTTGCATTTGGTGGACGGTGGCATTTGGACGAATTTCCAAACCCGAAAGCACCGTACACATTCAATAAAAGCAGAATTTAGAATTGTTGCAATGGGTTAAAGATCTGAAACTCCCTGACGGTTATGCGTCAAACTGGAAAAGATGTGTCGACATGAACGAGGTGAAGTTGAGCAAGATGAAGAGTCATAATTGTCATGTGTTTTTCCAGAGATTGTTGCCGTGGGCCTTCAAAGCACTACCGAAGCATGTATGGTCTATTCTAACGGAGTTGTCCATGTTCTTTAGAGAAATTTGTGCTTGAGCTTAATGTTGAAAAGTTACGACACTGGAGGCGAGCATGCCCATAACGCTATGCAAGTTAGAAATGGTGTTTCCTCCTAGCTTGTTTGACTCAATGGAACATTTGCCCGTTCACTTGGCCTACGAAGCAAAGGTAGGAGGCCCTTGAGTATAGATGGATGTATCCGTTTGAGAGGTAATATATATATTGATTTGTTTGTTATTAATTGACCGACATGGTACTTTAGCTCGAGATATTCCATTGTAGGTTTTTCACACTTAAGCACAAGATCAAAAATACAAGGTACGTTGAAGGATCTATGAAGCTTATCTAGTCGAAGAGGCCGCAAAATTTGCGTCATACTATTATCCCCCTGAAATGATGTCAAGATGGAGAGGTGTACCTCGTAACGATGATGCCGGTGATACGAGGGATCAAAAATCAATATTTAATTTTCCAGGGCGAGTCGTGGGAAAACGTTGGAAGTCAACTCTTGACGGAAGAGATAAGCGAGTTGCGAGTGGTACATTCTAAATAAGCGTGAAGAGGCTGCAAAGTACCTAGAGTAAGTTTTGTTTTTGTTTACTATTACGGTAAGTATTAAAGTATTAACTTAAGTTTTTTTTTGTTACGTTACTTCTCTAATTGGGTCGATCGGAAATCCTTCAATGTCGGTGTCCCAAGTTGATCAATTCACTAATTCGAGTTTCCAAAATGGTTTCGATCATATTTCTTGGAAAATCCATCGAGATCCCAATGAAGTTGCGTGGAGTTTATCTTATGGAGCTGCAATGGAGTTACCGATGCAACAAATATATAATCAATGGGTATCGATTTGCAACTCGTTGACGCGAACAGTACACTATGTTGCAATTACGGTGTATGTTGTCGAGGTGACCAAATTGACGGGGTGGAGACCCGACTACTACGGGAAGTTAGTTGAGATAATTCAGCTGAGTTACCAAGTGGGACAAGGTGGTGACCCTTTTTAAGTGTGAGTGGTTTGATAACGGTCGCGTGGGACAAAAGTGGACAAACATGGAAATATTGAGATCCATTTGGACAAGGAGATATTCGGTTGGTTATGACCCATTCATCCTTGCTCAACAAAGCGGAACAAGTTTACTATACACCATACCCTACATCTCGCCAAGGTGGACGGAGTTATTAAAACCAAAGCACGAAATATTATACCAAAGTCGAAAGAGCAGAATCAAATGACAAAGTATGGTGAACCTTTCCAAAGCGATGTGGAACATGTGCGCCCATAAACATCTTCGATGACGAAGTACCAAGCAATCTCTTTGATTCTCGTGCGGAGTTAGAGTTGATTCCTATACAAATTGACGATGAGAAATCGACGATGAGGATGAGGCGAAATGAGCTTCTCGATAGTGAATCGAGTTCGACGACTATGAGAGTTCGAGATGAAGACATGCAAGTAGATGTCGATGAACGGAATCGTCCGGTTGATTTGTGTTAGTTCTTTGTTTATGACGATATGTTATACTACATACTTTGTTTCTTTGCTACTTGTCATATTAACTAATTTTTTTTATATATATATTTTGCCATGATGTCTATAAGTGTTCGGATATGGAGCATCAGGAGGACGTTCAAGTAGTGGACGTGGCGGTGGTCGAGCCCGACCCCCGTACTATAGAGGGGGTAGGCGACGCCAAGCGCTCCATATGGAGGCGGAGGGCTCGCCTCTTCTCCGAGGTGCCACTATTTGATTTTTCGTCGTCACCGTCGGGATATTTGTCATCTTCACCGTCACTTTATACATCGTTGTCACCGGCGGCTACCCCCCGATGCACACAGGAGGACCACAAGTTTACTTTACCATTTCGATTGATTTACATTTGTTTAGTTTCTTGAAACCATCTATGTACAAACATCTTCAATATTTCACATTTCTTCCTTAGCACATGCATCGCCTCGAGCCACGTCGGGGAAGAAGGTAGTTCTTCGAGGTACCAACGGGGCTCAAGAGATCCCGAGACAGGGTTTCTTTGGATCCGTCCTGACGGCAACGAGTAAGTCATGCCAAGTTACCTGTAATGTTACAATTTTCTTTTCTAATTGGTTTGTATTCTAATATTTGCATGATAATCTCTGTTTTTAGATTTTTGCCTGATACTCCGGTGGCGACTTTCATGTAGGACCAAATATTCCGTAATTACACTCAAGCTTGGACCGCGTGGACGAGAGATTCCTAAGAAGCAACGAGACACGTGGTTCAAGGAGTTCTTGGTAAGTTATTTTTTTATGCGTGTTAATTTAGTACTTTTAAAATTTTGAGCACTAATTGTTCGTTATTGATTTTTAGGATAAGCATATGACGTTGCGAGCATCTTGAAAATCGAAAAAAGCTTATAACCACGGGGCCGACGTGATGGTGCGTCGAAAGCTCTATGCATTGAGAAGGTCGAGAGGCAAGACAGATTGGCTTCCACAGACACTAGAGATGAATTATTTGGCAATTGGGAAAACAATGACAAGTTTAAGACCATAAGTGCGAAAAATAAGCAAAATAGGGCCAAAATGGAAGGACCATCATATCTTTGGCGGCTCCATATCAATTAGTGAGCATCGACGCAAAGTTGTAAGTACACGTTATTTTCTATTTACGTATTCAATATTTTGTACTTTGAAGTAATTAATTAAGGTCATCATTTGCGTTTGCGAGATAGAGTCTGGGGGAAGCTCCAGTGGATCGGTTGAGTGGGTTACCTTTCGGCGGACCCATTCCCGCGGCATGGCTGAAGGAAGTGAGAGGCAATGGATTAATCCAAGGGCGCAACAAATAGCGGTTAGACATTTATTGCCTTTATTACTTGTTTTATGCACCACCATATTTATTTCATTTTACATGTCTTATTTGTTATGTATTTGTTTGCTTGTAGGAAAACTTTGAGAAGTTGTCGCGAGGAGAGAGCCACGCGTGAGGATCGACCCCTCATCCTCTATATCCGACAACGAGAGTCGTTCTTTGAGGGCTCGGCGGATTTGACAAGAAAAGGAGGTCTTTGGATACGGTGAGTCTGCCCGGCCGCCCGAAGGAGACAAAGCGCCTCATCCGGCACTTTGTAGGGGTTTGTTCGGGTAAACATAATACATTTGTTTTTGATAATTTTCATTCTCTTGTCCATTCAAATGAAGTACAAATAATAAATGTACTAATCAATTTTGTAGATGAGTGAAGAAGATGAAGGTGTTGGTGGAGGAGCAAGCAACACGAGATGACCCAGGAACGGGAGATGATGAGCCGGCGGCGACTCGGGGAAACGGAGATGATGAGGCGCGAGATGATTGAACAAGATCGAGATCAAGCGGGCGTTGCGGCGCCAGAACGGGCGATGATGCGACGGGGAGATGACTCGGCGAGAATGAGTTGATGAGGGTGATGCAGCTTCAAATCATGTCCCTTATGAAAGACAGAGGTTCCGGGTCAACTCCTGGTGATGATGACCATGCTGGTGATGATGACGATGATCACAATCTTTCTTGTTTAGCCTACTTTTTTGTATTTGCTTGTTGCTACTACTTTTTTGTATTTGTTTGTTGCTACGGATTATATATATATTGTGTTTTCACTATGTAAACTCTTTTTTATCGTTAATATATTCATGGTACATTACTTTACTATTTGTATTCAATTTTCTATTAAAAAAATTTAAAATTTGCTACCGAAAAGAAAATCTCGCAAATTCTGAAATTTGCTACGGAAAAACAAAATGCTACGGAAAAAATCCGTAGCAAACATGTTTTGCTACGGAAAAATTCCGTAGCAAAAACCAAAATTTTTAGTAGTGAAAGCCTCCATTTGAGAAGGAAGAGGAGGGGGAGGAGGAGGTGGTGGTGGAGGATGTGGAGGAGGAGGTGGTGGTGAAGAGGAGGGGCTTGTGGAGGAAAAGGGTAAGTATAAGAAGGAGTAGGAGGAGGGTGAATGGAAAAAGCTCTCTAGCATTTGACCATGATGAGGGAGAGAAGAACGAGGTTATGAAAATGTGCTTTTTAGAAAAGTACTTGGACCAAAAGGAATAGGTATTTTGCTCTAAAGTATTTAACTTAGGAGAACTGGTACTTGTTGTTAGACCAAACGAAATTTTAAAAATGTGCTTTTTAGATTTGTTCTTTACAAGACGGTTGATTATTATAAAATGTCATTTTTGTCGTTCACATTTTACGGTCAATAGATATAACCGTTATTATGTTTGTGTATTCACTGATGTAAGATTCGAAGTCCAACATTTGTAAGTGTTAATGGTTGCTTTAAAAGAACCATCAATTTTGTCACTAACTAAATTACGGTTATTAACTACAACCATTATTTGTGTGTTTTCATAAATTACACCTCATAATACATGATGGTGTGCATAGTTAACGTAACTTTTAAACATTATACATCCTTACACGACCTCCGCTTCAATATACATAATGTTTATTAGTTGTAATTATTATGCATTAAGCATTATAAATGCACAAATTATTAGTAGTGTGATGATCAAAACCCTTCATTGACCTTGACCTTAGGGGCTTGTTTGGTATGAGAGATTTGGAGAAAAAGGGAGTGAAGGGAAAATTTTTATGAGTTAAATTTAAAAAGATTAGTGAGGTGTGGGGTTAAAAAATTTTAATTAATTTTTCGTACTATTTTATTTTTCATTTCCTCTTTATCAAAAAAAGTAAACTACTATATGAGCACCCTTTTGTTTTACCCGAATTACATAGAATAAATTTTACATTTACTCTTTATCAAAATGAATTTTATTTACAAATTTTCCTTTAATCATATCAAATCCCTAATTTATTTTTGAAAGTTGGAAAACTTTAGGAAAAAATCAATCACCGTAGCGATGAATTATTTATATAGTATCTTGAACTTATATTATTTATACCATATGATAACAAAAATATATGTTTGAAATATTCTCTTTTTCGTTTTAAAAAAACTGAAACATACATATTTCAATAAATATGATGAGAAATTGAATTTATAAAAATTTATAATACACTCAAAATTAATAAAATTTGTAATATATTAGAAATTTTTAAAAATATATATTATAACTTTTTTTTTGTTGTATAGTTTTTTTTATGACAAATATAAATGTTTAAATAATTCTTATGTTAAATACGGGTGTTTTGGTTAAACAAATTTGAACTAACAGTTAGATGAATAGAAAAAAAAATCTTAAAAATATAAGGGAGGTGTGTATAGCATATATTTTGATTTTAAGAAATATTTATTTGAGTCTTCAAAATAGAGAAAATATCCATGTAATTGAGCTAAAACACATGGTGGTTAGGGTATTTTAATTTTATTAAAGTTTTATATCTCCACTACTCCCTCAATTTTTTAAAGGATTAAGGAGCAAATTGGCCAACAAACTTTTACCTCAGGAGCATCCAGCACAATAAACTTTTAAGTGGACCAAAAATACCAATAACCTTTTAAAAATGTGCAGCTTGCATAATAAACTTTTAAAAATGTACGGTCAAGACAACGTTAGAAAAAGATAACGTCCAGATTATCTAAGGTGCAGATTGACCAACTAACTTTTACTCCAGGAGCGCCCAAAGACAAAATTCTAAATTTCAATAAATTAAATATATTTTTTTCTCAATTGTCATTATTCAAAACTACTTGTATAGATATCTATGGATAAAAAGTACTTATTTGCTAAAATAAACAAAACTTTTCATTAAAAACATAATTATATGATTTAAATAAAGGGGTTTACACTTCTCATGTTGCATGAAAAGAAGAAGATTCCTACACACACATGAAATGGTGGGACCCACATCTATTTTAAAAAATGAAAAATAAAAAACTCAAAAATGGAAATCAAGTAACTATAACATGAGGATACATTTCTCCTACAACATGAGAAGTGTATTTCCCTTAAATAAAAGTCAAGGTGTTTTATAATTTATTATATATGTTAAACCAAAACAAATATATATATAATTTATTTTTATTTTAGAATAAATTTATGTCGATAAAAAATTCATTTAATGTTAATAAAATTTAAAAAATCTAAAAAAATCTATTATATCCAGGAAAGAAATGAAATGAGTTTATTTTTATTTTTTATAGAAAGAGCTTAATGGATATCAACATTAATACTTAATAATATAAATCCGGCAAATTGATGATATATTTATTAATTAAATGATCTATTGATTATATGAATATGAGACTTGTTGGATTTTTTTTTTAAAAAAAGATAACCTAAAAAAAAAGTTCATTGGTCAAATTGCTCCTTAACCCATTATTAAATTGTTCTTAATCAACCCTTTTAAGTTATCTTTTTTTTTCAACAAGTCCCATATTCATATAATCAATAGATCATTTAATTAACAAATATATCATCAAGTTGCGATTTATATTATTAAGTATCAACATTAATATTCATTAGGCTCTTTTTATAAAAATAAAAATTAAACTCATTTCATTTCTTTCAGGATATATTTGATTTTTTAAATTTTATTAACATTAAATGAATTAATTAAATCACATAAATTTCTTCTAAAATAAAAATAAATCATATAATATTTTTTTAACATATATAAGAAATTATAAAACACCTTGGGTTTTATTTAAATCATATAATTATATTTTTAATGAAATTTTTTGTTTATTTTAGGAAATGAGTAATTTTTGTTGCCATAAATAACTATACAAGTAGTTTTGAATAATGACAATTGAGAAAAAAATATTTAATTTAGTGAAATTTAGAATTTTGTGCTACGCTCTTGAGTAAGTTTTTTTTTTTTTTTTTTGTTTTTTTTTGTTTTTGCGGTGGGCGCTTTTGGAGTGAAAGTTGGTTGACTAATCATACCTTAGATTGAAAAGACGGCTATCACCCGAGAGGGGATGAATTGGGTGTTTGATAAGACTTTAGAAACTTTAAATTTTTTTTCGCAACTTATTGAAAGCGGTTTGAATGATAATAATAATTGATAAAACAATAGTCAATCATTCAAACATGTATGCATATTCGATATATATATATATATATATATATATATATATGCTTGAAATATAAGAGATAAGGGAAGAGAATATGCAACCGAGACTTTTTCGACTACCTCGTTTTTGAACACTAAAAACGTAGCTGAACTAAGATGAGAGTAGAAGAGCAAGACACAAGGATTTATACTGGTTCGGCCCAATCCTTGACTTACGTCCAGTTCCCAAGCTTCACTTGAGATTTTCAATCCACTATCTTCTTTCAACACAATTACACGTTCTGTACTTGAAGTAATCCTCTCACTAGGATTTACTCCCCCTTACAAACTGTAATCAATACACTTGCTTGATTACACACTCTGTACTCGAAGTAATCATCTTCCTAGGATTCACTCCCCTTACAAGCTGTAATCAACACAATGTGTTTCCCACTCAAGATTACCCAATCTTAAGTATCTCACAGATAGAATGATAGGATGTGTTCAATAACTCTTTTCTCTCAGAAGTAGATGAATAAGCAATGAAGTACAATTACAAGTCATCTCACTCTCTATGATAAGCTATGTAAACATTAAGAACATAGAGTAAATGATATGAAAATCAAAGTATTAGCATCTTAAAGATGTCAGCTTGTCTCTCTGCGTTTTTCTGCTCTGTGTACTCTGTATTTCGTATGGAGTCTTCAAATCTTCAGGTATTTATGCTAGTTGAAGCTTATGACCATTATAGATCCGTTCAGACTTGAACCCATTTGAAAATATAGCTGTTGTGTGCATTTCTGAGGAATATAGCTATTGGAAGCAGTTTTGGTGTCTTCTCTCACTAATCTTCACTTAATCCAGCTGTGCAGAAGTTCAGAGTTGACGCTCTGCAAATTAATCCATTGGAGTAGCAGCTACTGGATGTGGTAGGTAGACATTAATCCTTTGTAGGCGTGTGCAAAAGGATTACCCAAAAGTATGCAACTTTCTGGGTTTAGCATTTAATGTTCTGACATGCTTTTTGCTTTTGCTTTAAACCTTCAATAAACATTCTCTAATTCATCTCGAAACTCACTAAAAAGTGGTTAAACATATCTAGGAACATTAGAGATTAATCATAGGAAGTATTAAGATCAAACAAGAAGGTTTAAGGAATTCGCAGAATTCAAAATTCTGAGTACGCGCCGAAACCTCGAGGTTTGTTCATCAAACTCGAGTTTTGAACTATGGAATGTGAAATTGACTTTAATCCCAAAACATGAAACCTGGAGGTTTCTTCCTAATACTGGAGGTTTTTTAAAGTCACAAAAAGCGACACCCTTTCTGTTTAGCAAAAACTCGAGGTTTATCGAAACCTCGAGGTTTCACTTTGAATGTGAAACTTTGCAAAAAATCACGCCAAGTGCAAACCCGGAGGTTTTCCGAAACCCGGAGGTTTTCAAAATCGGTGAAAAGTCGTTTGCTCTCTGGATGCCAAAACCCGAAGGTTTTGTATCAAAACTCGAGGTTTCGCTTAAACGTGGAAATCCCGAGTTTTTACGCCAAAACGAAACCTAGAGGTTTGAAGGTAAAGCGAAGGTTTTGAACTTGGAAAAACACAGATCTTTCTGCTGGACAAAACTCGAGGTTTGTCCGGAAACCTCGAGTTTTCTTATTATTTTGGAAACTTTGAGAAAACTTCATTTAGCTCAAACCTGGAGGTTTCCCAAAACTGGAGGTTTTGAAAGACTGGCCAAAACATGAATTTTCTCTGGTGGGTCAAAACCTGGAGGTTTATTACCAAATCTCGAGGTTTCTCAAAACTTGTGAAACCTGGGATTTTCAAGTTAAAACAGAACCTTGAGGTTTTAGACAAAAACTGGAGGTTTTCAAATGGTCAAAACTTAGGAGACTCTCTGTAAGTCAAAACCTAGAGGTTTGAATAGTAACCTCAAGTTTTTCATTTCAAGAAAATTGATGAGAAGTCTCTGTAAGACGAAACCTGGAGGTTTCTCTGGAAACCTGGAGTTTTGCTCGATCCGAAACACGGAGTCCTTCTCGTAAGGCCAAACCTCGAGTTTTCGTGCAAACCTCGAGTTTTGCTCTTACGGTGGGTTTTACACATTTGAAAGCAAGACTTTATGCTTTGTTTACAATTATTGGAGATCATCAAAACCCTTAGAGAACTAACATAGATGACAGGTGTTATCTCACTAGTGCAAAAAAGGGCTTTAAGACCGGACGAAAGAGGCATCGTAAGACCGGACCAGCGACCGGTCTTGTTCCAGCCGGTATTAAAAGTCCACATTTAAGACCGGATTACAACCGGTCTTAAAGAACATCTTCCGGACTGGACATTTAAAACATTATGTCTTAAAAGTAGTACTACATAAGGTTGAAATATGTTTTGTTCGGTCCTAAAACTCAACTTTTAAGACCGGCATAAATATCGCCCGCTCTTAAAAGATCAAATTTATAAGACCAGGACAATTATAAAGCCGGTCTGAAAAATATCGGCTTCTAGGACCCGACGACTAATTATACGCGGTCTTAAAAACCGACTTTCAAGACTGGACAATAAATTCTCCGGTCTTAAAAATTGAATTTTAAGACCGGACTTATAAACACACCGGTCTTAAAAGACAAACTTTTAAGACCGGCTTAATATCAAATATGTACACACGACCTTTAAGACCGGATATATGAACACCTCTGGTCTTAAAAGTTGAACATATAAGAGCGGCCTATTTATTACCGGTCTAAATTTTCCCGTATTTTATCCCTGTTCTGTTCTTCCTGATCATATATATATATATTCATTCACAAATCCACCAACCAATCCAGCACATAAAAGTTGAATCTATAAGTACAAGCTTTGAATAAATTGAATTGGGAAAAAACTACAAATAATATTCACCATGAGTGTGACAAATACAACATACATGCCCAATGGAATAAGTTAGTTACAATGCATAATATACAATAAGTTACAAATACATTCCCAATGGAATATTCACCATGCCTTCATCTCGATTCCCACCCAACAACGTAACATCGTCTTTTATAACATGCCCCTTAGGATCCGATCCGCCACAAAAATAGAACAAGAACAAACTTCATAGTCGTGACAATAATGTTTAAGAACATAGATCGAAGGAATATATAATATATATAGTTAAAACCTTAAAGTTTGCAAAGAAGTTTGCATATGAACATTACCTTATATATAAATTATATTGACTCTTTTATAAAGCGATATCCTCCCATATCCCTTCTTGATGATCATTTCTTATGCCGGGTTCATTATCCGCTTCATCTTCTTTGTTCAATATTTCCGGTACACCCCTTGAAAAAGGAGTACTTTCAGGAAGACCATAATTTGAATGACTTTCCTCATCAATATCAATGACCCTTTTACCTTGGAGAGCTACAAACCACATTTTATTTTCTTGATCGGTGATATAGAACACTTTTTTTGATCCGCCATAATAAAAGGTTCATCACCAAAACTTCTACCGTTGACATCGTATATGTAAATCCTAGCCGATCGATCTGAACACCATTATTGACATTAACCCACTTGCATTTGAAAATGAGAAATCTCATTTTAACATAGTCTACCTCCCAAATCTCTTCAATAACCCCATAATATGGCATTACTGCCAATAAAGGCCTCTTGTCTTTCGAACTGGAGAAGTGCATAGATTCAGCCTCTAACATAACACCACCGTTCCGGGCCCGGTGCTCCTATCATCTAGGGACTTCGTGTAAAATGTATAACCATTGATCACATACGAATTCCAACTTATGACATCAACCTCAAGACCACGGGCTAACCATTTAATTGTATCAGAAACACATTCCTCTCCCTCGACCTTTTGTTTGAACCAGTTTGCAAAAGTTATGTTATGCTCCCTAATCAACCTTTGTTCAGTCATTCGATGATTTTCCTTCCTTACAGCTTCTTTATGAGCAGCTATGCTGGCTTGAACTTCATCAACATTATTCAAGATGTATAAGTGGACTTGTGACAATTCATCAGGATCCACACTCTTTACCGAAGCCCCTCGTCTACCCCCTTCAGCATGCTGACGTTTTGGAAGCCCAATATGTCTTACTTTGGTCAAATAATTTTGACAAAATTCCATGGCTTCTTCAAAAACATATTTCTGAACAATTGATGCTTCTGGCCGGTATGCGTTCTTCACGTACCCTTTTAGGAATTTCATAGATCTTTCAATTGGGTACATCCACCATAAATGGATAGGTTCGCACAACTTTATCTCCTCACTAGATGAACAATTAGATGAACCATGATGTCAAAAAAGGTAGGAACAAAAAGCTTCTCAAGGTGGCACAAGATAAGATATCCTTCATTCTCCAATTCATCCAACTTTTCAATCTCGAAAACTTTACTACAAACCGCATTGAAGAAGACACAAAGTCTAGTCAAAACGACCCGAAGATCATATTCGGCGATGCCTCGAATAGCTGCGGGAGTAGCTGTTGCATCAAGACATGACAATCATGAGACTTTTGGCCAACTAATTTCAAGTCCTTCATCGATATAAGCCTCTTAAAATTTGAAGATACCCCGAGGAACTTTTGTGCCATGTAAACACTCACAAAAACTTCGTTTCTCATCCTTAGGCAAAGTATGAGAAGCTAGGGGGACAATAAGTTCTCTTCCCGTATGGCCTTGGATGTAAGTCTTCGCGTATTCCCATTACTTGTAAATCCAATCTTGCCTTTCACACCATCCTTGGAACTACCTTGTATGTTTAGAAGCGTGCCAACAATACTATCACATACATTTTTCTCCACGTGCATGACATCAATACGTGTCTCACATCAAGATTGCGCAATATGGAAGATCAAAGAATACAGATCTCTTTTTCCATATATTTGTTTCTTTTCTACTCTTTGCAGTCTTACCGAAGATGACACTGATATGTTTCACCTTTTCATAAACTTGCTCCCCAGTCAATGCCACTGGAGCATCTTCATACTCCTGGCCACCAAAAAAGGCTTTCTTTAATCGATGATATGGGTGGTCTCGTCGAAGAAATCTCCTACGTCCAAGATAAACCGTCTTTCTTCCATGTTGAAGTTGATGGTAGCATGTGCCTTCTTCACAAACCGGACATGCTTTATGGCCTTTTACACTATACTCGACAAGTTCCCATATCTTTGGGAAGTCGTTTATAGTACAAAATATCATGGCTCGCAATTTAAACACATCCTTCTTGAAAGAGTCAAAAACATCGACACCTTCTACCCACAACTCCTTCAAGTCTTCGATCAAGGGCTCAAGGTAAACATCAATGTCAATTCCGGGTTGTTTTGGTCCCGAAATCAACATAGACAACATGATGTACTTTCGTTTCATGCATAACATTGGAGATAAGTTGTAAATAATAAGGAGCACAGGCCATGAACTATGTATCTTTGCTAAGGCTTCCATATGGATTCATGCCATCCGTGCTAAGTGCAAGCCTAAGGTTCCTAGGTTCTTCGCCGAAGCTCGGAAATAATTGATCGATTTTCTTCCATTGAGAAGAATCGGCCGGATGTCGAAGCTTTCCATCAGAAATCCTCTCATCAACATGCCACCTCAAATTTTTTGCATCACTTTCATTAGCAAACAACCGCTTGAACCTTGGTATGATTGGAAGATACCACAACACTTTTGCAGGCCCCTTGTTTGACTTGTACCTTGGTGTTTCACATATCGGACAATTCTGCTTCTCTTCAAACTCTTTTCTATACAATACGCAATCATTCGGGCATGCATGGATCTTTTTGTACTCCATCCCCAGTGGACAGAGTATTTTCTTAGCATCGTAGTATCGATGCGGCAACACATTATCATCCGGAAGCATGTCCTTAAAAGCCTCAAGAATTTCAGAAAAACTCTTGTCGCTCCATCCATGACGTGCCTTCAAGCTTACCAATTTCAATACAGCGTTCAACAATTGATATTTTTTACAACCAGGGTATAGCGGAGTCTTTGCATCACTGCACATATTACCATATGCATGTGATTGATGAAAAGCCTCTTCTCCTACATCACGAATAATGTCCTCTATGTGATCATCCATATCCGTGTCATTATCATCAAAGGCCACTTCCTCATGTTGAGACCCACTTGATACTTTTTCACCATGCCATACCCATACTGTATAAGTCTTACAAAATCCTTCACAAATTAAATGTGTGTAGATAACTTCGGGACTTAGTCGCTCTCATTCAAACATTTTACACAAGGGCAATAAAACTTCCCACTATCATCATGGGTATTTTGTTTAGCAAATTCTATAAATTCCCTCACCCAATTCTGATATTCAACACTCGTCCGTAACGCATTTATCCAACCGTGATCCATACTAGAATTCCTATTTATGACACGAGATACAAAATAAGAAAACACCAAATTCATATTTATGCTCAACGAAGAAACTTGCCCATTAAATGCATAACGAAGAAACACTTTTGGTCATAAATAACACAGTGAATCCAAGAAGAAAAATTAAAGCATGACGAGGAAATTAAATGCATCGCGTGAAATTAAATGTGGACTCACTTTGTAGCATATAAATTCAAATGGTTTGCGGAGTCTTTCTTCTCCGCCACGAACGTTGATGTTGCAGGACAAGAGTAACCTAAAAACATTTGTTAATATAAAGGGTAGGTCAAAAGCGCAAATATAATCTTCAAAATACAATATTCATTAACAACAGAGAAACCCACTAGAACATTTCATCGATTTCGTTAAACCCGAGAAAACCATAAAGTTATTTAACCGAAACACCTCTTACGGCTTGGTCGACGACGTTTAACTAAGGAAATAAAGCGATTGTCGAGAGAGCAACGCGAAGCGACGACGAAGCAACACAAACAAACCGGAGACGAACCACGAGAAATCACTATCGGCGCGACGAGAGAAGTTTTGAGAGGGAAATTTGTTATTCCGCGAAAGAGTTGTGTTTTATATTTTGGATTTTATTAAGACCGGTTATTTATAAAGTAGACGGTCCTAAATATATAATTACATTTTTAAAACCGGAAAATTACTTTTAAGACCGAAGTTTTATTCATATCCGGTCCTAAGAGTCCTCATTATTTTTTTAAAACAAAAAGATGATTTGCTTGGGCGAACGCAACAGCAACTCAATGAAAAAAAATTAAAGGAAAAATTGAGAATATGAACAAAAAAAAGACACAAGCTTGGCGGTCGCAACTTTAATTAAGACCGTTTATTTACAAATGGACGGTCCTAATATGTTATTATTCATTTAATTTTAAGACCGGAGTTTTATTAAACATCCGGTCCTAAAAGTCCTCATTTGTTTTTTTTAAAAATGTGAAAATTAAAGGAAAATTCCAAGCTTGGTTCTTAATGCTTCATACATTCTTGGAGAATATATATACACGTACAAAAAAAAAACAAGCAGAAAATTATAAAAAACAAGAATCTAATCGACTAAACATCCTTGTCGATATCAACGTGAAAAACATTAAATTCCCGCCGGATATCAGCAAGTTCCTACCTTAATCGCATCAGCCGCAATAAATCAGTAGAGGACGGAGGAGAGGGGAGCGGGAACCTCTTCGTGTCGAAAGGCCTGGAGGGGGGTGGGGCAACTTGTTGGAGAGGGGGCGGGAACCTCTTCATCATCCGAAATAACAATGGGTCCAACGACCCAAGACTCCTCTGTCACAATAGAACACACTCTTGATGGAGGAGGCACACCGTATAACGATCTACGGAAGGCACAAGCGGTTCTCTTGTATCTAACCATGGTTTGGCGGTTAGCGAGAGCTGCGTAGTGTGGAGTTACGAGATTGTGATGAGTTTAATAAGGACGAGAGATGTATGTGGAGTTAATAAATATGCGGGTCTAAAATTCATAATTAAATTTTTTTCAATTCCATTGAATTTAAGACCGACCTTTTTAAATATATCTCGGTCCTAAAAGTCTATTATTTATTTTTCAATCAATTCAATTACTTTTAAGACCAACATTTTTTCTTTCCTCCGGTCCTAAAAATCAATTTAATTTTATTAAGAACGGATCGTTTACAATATTTGGTCTTAAAGGTTCTCGTTCAAATGAATTTCGAATCGCTTCGACTTCCGAGATAAACTTCCCAACTAGGCGTCTCCTCGTATTACGTGGAACTATGCGTCTCCTCGTTATTATTTATGGCGTTTCAAATTGTTCGGGCGGGTTTTCTATTTAAACCAGATGTTACTTTACTTCCATCATATTCTTCCCATCACTTCGAAACATCCACGGTAATGGTTTGCTCCACCACCACGAGGTCCTCCTCCTCCGTTGCCTCCGGAATCGACAATCTACCATATGATCCAGCACATCCCTGGCCTGCCTCGATCATATAGGACCGACGGTGCGGCCGGTTGTTTAGTCTATCACGCCGTCAACGCAAAGCCGGCGGTACTCGATGCCCGGACATTGAGTACCATCCTTTAGATGACAACATGTCCGGCCTCTCCAGACGACTCCCTCCCCTCCGACAACGATGGGGGAGTAGATATTTCTTTTTTTTTTTTTTTTTGTTGTTGTTGTTGTAAATCTTCTTTGCTCCTCACGGGCAGCGGTAAAAAAAATATAAATTAAAATCTTTTTGTTTCCATATTCGATCGCCATGTCCTTTTCATTATCTTCTTTCTTTTTCCGACAAAAAAGGAAACAAAAAAAACATTGTCGTCGAGTAAATCAACATTAAAAATTCTCACAATACAATTAAGAACATACAAAAAACAAAAAAAGATCGTTTACCTTATTCGAATAAAAACAAACCAAATGACTATTCTTGTCAAGGTTGGACCGTCAAAACCTCGGTTGTCTGAAAACCGAGTCAAAAACTATTAAGAGGAAACAAATAAATATACACGGTCTAACAAAAAAATATTTTTATGACTTAACTTTTAGGAGCGGATATATAACAAAACTACTTTTGTCTTAAAAGTCTTTACATTTTTGAAATAATAAAACGTAGACTTTTAGGACCGGACGAAATATAATAACAAGGTCCTAAAAGTCTAGCGAATTCTTAGAAGACTTTTAAGACCAGGACCAATAATTACGCCCGGTCCTAAAAGTATAGCCATAATGTTTTTTATTAATATAAACGTAGACTTTTAGGACCGGCCGTATAATAAAGATGCGGTCCCAAAAGTCTAGCTCATTTTTAAGACCGGGCATAGAATTACGTCCGGTCCTAAAAGTATACCCATAATTTTTTTTATATTAACGAAGACTTAAAGCACCGCAGTTTAATAACTATGCGGTCCTAAAGGTCTTGCCATATTTTTATGAACAAAGACTTTCTCATTTACAACATCCTATAACACAAATTTCAAGCATAAATATCTAGAATGAATAAACAAATTTATTCTTGAAATACACAGTTTGTATGTTTATTTACAAATGAATGACTTGTTCGAAAAAATAAATAAATTTACAGAAAATTATTTTTGCTACAACATATATTTACATCCACATTTAAGAATTAATAAGACGATACATATATTCACAAAACACATTGCGTATGTGCTCCACTTCATTATCGGGCAGGGGACGAACCTCTAAACATACGTAACATCAAAGACTGACTAAACCGAATTAACTTGTGTGCATATTTCATTAAGCTAGAAACTGAATTCGAGACATAATATATGTAATAACATCAAATACATTTACCTTTGCAAACAATTTTGTCTTTCATCGCCTGATGATAACATCATACATGTGTTTCATGACGTACAGGGCACATAAGTTGGATTCTTTTGGTTGTCGATGGGTCTAAAACGAACAAGAAATAATATAGGATAAGTGACAAGAAATATATAGCATATATATATATAGAGGTTCGACCAAGTTCTCAAGGCGGTGTTTCGGTGTCCAAATTAAAATATGTGCTAACCTCGGGTGTACCACGAAGGTTTAATAGTGGCCTCTTTCCTACACTTTTGTCTTACCACGACTTGGTAGGTCATCATGACACTATTATCAAAATCATAAATTTATCAATAATTCACGAAACCATTACGTAGAGATTTCGAGACAAGAGAATTTCAATGACATGCATGCTTACTTGTTGACGGTCTCCGTCATTATAGTATCTGGGTTATTGTGAGTGGAGCATAAGAAGATAATTTTATGATCCTCCATGCACATGAGGACCAACTGCCAGTGGCGGCTGAAAATTCACAGAAGTATTATATGTAGCATAATTATATTAAGTTAATTGCATACAAGAATTGTGATATGTATATACCTGTAGAAGTATGGAAACACGTAAACCTTTCTTATCACTTCACACACCCTATTTGACATGTATTCTTGTCTCAAGTCCTTCTCTGTTGTACTTGCATAGCACGGGGCACAAGAATCCAAAATCATTGATTGTGCCCCTGTTCAACCAATTCTTGATGCAAGAACCTACAATAATGACATCGATCGGGGAATTAGTATATATGTATGTGTGTCTAAACGATGCATTTAAATTATGTACTCATATATAGAATCAGATACTTACTTCATAAACAGTTGAATGATTGCATTACTAATCTCCTGTCCAGGAATCAGTAGGGACATTACATCTATTTTGTCAAGGTAGACATCTTCAGGATGAGAGACACCTTCTACTTCTTGGACAGGCCACGATTTATCAGTAAAATAATTATTGTTTGCCAAGTCAGTTATTTTATGCCTGGCAGTCAAATGAGCAGTAGAGGATGGAACTTGAGGAGGAGGGGATGCAGCTTGACGAGGGGATGGAACTTGAGGAGGAGGTTGCTTTGGCTGGTCATCCAACAATGCAGCTCCCCTAGTGCTCTGCAAAGATAACCGCAGTGAATGTGTGACGGAACACGGGTCTACGGACGAGAGCTCAAAAGCATCTTCAATTGATTCATTTCCTCCTCCATCTTGCTCATCCGGGATTGAAACTGTGCGATCAACTTTGCGATCAATGAAGCTTCTTGAGCATTTGCTTTGACCATTGCTTCCTCATTTATTTTGGCCGCGTCTGTCCATCTCCTCCGGGTAATCATACTTTGTTTGTGGTGTTTGGATTTACCAAAGTATTCCTTCGGGCCTACCCGTCCTCCAACCCCCCTTACACGCCCCGCGTGATCCGGTTTTCCAGTCGCAACGGTCAAAACATCATTCCTCCCATCCGACACGAAAGATCCATCTGCTTCTTTATTTTTAAGATCTTCCTGTAAGATACAGATAACGAGAAGCTTAGTAATGAAACATGTTTAGTAACTAAAAAATAACAATAACGATACTTACAATTCTTTCAGCAACTACACGAGTTTGTTCACTCGTGCAGCGCCGCTTGGCTTTTGCCGAATATGCAACCACAACTCCTCGCATGACGTATAGGAGATGGCTAATCAACTACTTTGAAGGATTGGATTCAGCTTCATCTTCCAATCTCTTCCGCTTGGCTGCCATCAATTCTTTTTCGGCCATTTCATATCCGCCGCGAGAAGCCCTATGCGGGCAATCATTCTTTCTCCCTAGCTCTGTGCTTTTGCCCTTCTTATCGTGAATCGAAATGAAAAAAAAACTATTACTTATGAATTCCAGCCATTGATGTCTAACGTAAATTAGAACACTTCGCTTCATATGAAGGTCAAACATTAGTCAAATTCACTTCATCAAGTTTCAACATTTTATTTAAGAAAGATGTAGAATTGTAGAAGAAATTGGGATAAACAGAGGAAAGGGAGTTGCGTAAATCTTTGCCAACTCGTCAATTAATTCATTCATCCTAACTGGTTCCCACACATATTAGACTAACCTCTTACATATAGTTAGAGGCTTGACTCATAACAGCTTGCACCGAAACCATTACGAGTTAACATACTAACATCATAACACCAACGTCTAACAACCGCCTACTATATGAACTAAGACTATATAATTGAGACTTGACTCTTATGCCATCATTATTTCCTTAATTTACTTAATTTCTTTATCGGGTCTACATATCGGACTTGCATTGACAAAGGCGAAATATATACTTCTATTCACAAACCAAACCATTTAACTAAAAGGATTAGATGAACACAATAACATTCAAATATCCGCACGGAGTTAATAAGCACACAAAAAAGGCAAACTAAACTAAATATAAACTCACCGAGCTTCGGGAGTGGTCTTGGTGAACAAATTGTTGCCAAGTTTGTTCATCAATATATGGGTACTTATTCCAAGGCCGTTCTTGAGGCGTAACCTCGGCAAAAATATAGGTGTTAGCTAGAAAGGTCTTAAACTTCCTCCACCGATCAGCACAATAAGACAATGTCTTCTCTTTCAACTTCGGACGATCGGGGACGGTGTAGGTAAGCCGGATAGTGTCCCAAATAGGATCTTTTACTTTAGAATCGTCCACACTTTTCCACTCATCTATCAAGATGCTAACATGGGCGCGTGCTTGATAGCCAACAAAACTATTATATTTGGATTTCATTGGACCGAAAGGTTGCAATTTTTCATTAAAGCGAATCTCCGCTTTGACCCGGAAGTCCGACTTAGGGTTACATCCGCATTCGTGTTCCTCTTCTACCACGATGTGCACGGCGGTTTCGGGAGGCTCATTGACGAGATGAAGACGGTTTGTTCGACTCACACCGTCAAAGCGATGGGCGTTCCGAAGGAGTAGAATCGTTTTCACCGTTCATTTTCGAGACGGGGAGAGAGGTAATGCAACGGGAAGGGTTTCGCGACGTAAACAGAGGCTCTTCAGTGATAGTAACAAAAGCTTACGCGCGAAAAAATGTATATTTGACGATTCATTTTTAAGACCAGACATAAAAAGAGACGGTCTTAATAATTAACATTCAAGACCGGTCATACTACAATCCGGTCTTAAAAGTAATTAATTTTTTATCCGAACTATTTTTCTATATTTTATACCGCCGCATTTTATGTCCGGTCTTAAAAGAATAACTTTTAAGACCGGTGATTATTTACATTCGTTCTTAAAACTTTATTACCTTTATATTTAAATTTTTCCTTATTCTTTTGGCCCGCATAAAATATTAGATCGGTTGTGTGAGATTTCTCCATAAAGTAATTGATATTTGAATATTTTTTAATAACATTTTTAAGACCGGCCTTGTTTTGAACTGGTCTTAATAATATATTTAAGACCAGATGAAAAAATGATCCGGTATAAGAAGTTCTTTTTATATTTACAAAAGCTGCCACCGGTCATACATAAGAAGTTCCTTTTATTTACAAAAACCGCCACCGGTCATACCTTTAAGCCGGTGCTTCCAATGTCCGCACGAATGAGGTGTCTTAAAGCCCTTTTTTACACTAGTGTCTTTTTTAATGTGTTGTCTTTGAGTGTTGATTGACATTTTTAAAAGTTTATTGTCTTTTTACTTGGCATTTTAAAAAGTTTATTGGTATTTTTGGTCAACTTAAAAGTTTATTGTGCTGGACGCTCATAAGATAAAAGTTTGTTAGCCAATTTACTCTTTGACCCTTTTTTAAAATTCAACTCAAAATTTTTAATTTCCCTTCCCTTCCCCGTAACAAACGGAATTAGGAAGAGGGAAACGGAATCAGACATATTTTCCTCTCCATTCATGTTTGGTATGCCTTTAATCATGATTCTCATGGAATCCGTTCTTTGTTCGATTCCACCCTTTCTATCTCCCTCCTGGAGACAGTAATCAGTCAGAGCATACATGATCATGTGCTTCACAACAGCTAACAACGATGACCTTCGCGCTTCATGTTCATTCCATGTTTTGCTTTAATTTAATCGATCCATGCCGGAGGTGATAAGCTCTCAGTCATGACAGACCACGACAACCTCACTTCTGACAAACACCGACGACATTCATTCGCGCTTCTAATTTATAGCTATTGAAAATGACGCCCTTTCCAGATCTATTTTCGCTTGCAATCTTCGATGGTTGTGCAATTGATTTGTGGTTTTCTTGGACAGGGACAGTGGCGCTGGCGCGGTGGTCGACGTAGATGGAGTCGTCCATCGCCAAGGTATGGCGGTGAATGGTGGATTTTGTAAGAATTGAAATATCACGCATCAATTTTAGGATTTTTTTTTTTTTTTTTTTTTTTTTTTTTTTTTTTTTTTGTAAAAAAATATTTAAAGCAATCAGATTGTAAATGGGTAAACAAATTCAAGGACGGGAAGTTATTTACAAAATGCCCAACCAATTTTTATTTATTAAGAAATTGGACTCTGGGCCCCATTAAGGCTAGGTTACGCCTCGGAGCTTAAAGATGTGAATCCTTCAAATTGGAAGTGGTAATGCGGGCCTACATGCGCATTGTAAGCTAAGCAGGGCCTGAAGATGCCTATCTCAGGCATTCAGTTAACTTAAGCTGTCGTTGGAAACTACTCACTATATAGTTAGGTGCGCATGACGCAGGTTGGATCTAGATTAGTCGGGCGAATACTTTAGATTTTGGATGAGAAAAAAAAAAACTTAAGCCTGCTTAAGATGGGTTGGTGAGTCAATCTGCTAATCCTTGATTTTTTTTTAAAAAAAAATAAATTTCAAATTTTTTATATATTAAAGATTTTTTTTTTGGATAACGTTATATACTAAATTAACCGCTCAAAACTTATAAATATAATTATATAATCTTCTATTAATATAAAAATAATAAATCAATAAAAAAATGAGAAGTAAAAAAATCAAGCTATGAATGCATAATAACCAAATAAATTTTAGATAGTTCGAGAGGTTATGATCGATAATTTAGAATTTTAAAAGGATTAATTATAAATTTTAATAATATTTCAAATTTTCAGTTAGAATAATTTTATTTTGATATACATCTATGATCTATCCTCATTATCAATTGAACACGATGCACCATGAAGTAAAAAACGTTTCTTTCTTTATTTAGTTTAATTTGAATTTTTTTGGATAAAGATTTAATTTTAAATAAATGTATGAAAAATATGTATTAGATATATCATATCTTTTACTTAATTAAAATTAGATTCATTTATCAAAAGAATAAGAAGTTTTTTAAGAAATTATATCCACTTCACTTTTAATAACAGAGCAGGCAAATTAGGTAAAACAAAGCACCAATTATGAGAATTATTAGTTATCAATTGTTATTAATTAAATATTTTTTTATAGATGGAACGGAAAAAGATAAGCTACTAGCTGTCACACCCCGCTTTTTAACACATCAGAAGCAGCGCGCCAAACAGTATTAAACCAAACAACTTATAAATAGAAAATCAAGAAAGATTTGAATCAAACAGAATCAAAATTTAGATAATAACAATTTCTATCAGAATTCATATTCATAGAATCTTATCTTTCTAGCTCAAATTTCAATAAATTCTCTCTGATTTCTTTCTTTCATGTCGTCTTATCTCATTCTGTCCTCTGTTCTTTTGTTCTTGCTCTAATTCCTTCCTTGTTGTTATCGGAAAAAAATGGCAAACTCCGATCAAACCATTCTGGTAACCGGCGGTGCAGGATTTATCGGCACTCACACCGTCGTTCAACTCCTCAAAAGTGGATTCAAGGTTTCGATCATCGATAATTTGGATAATTCCGTCATAGAAGCCGTGGATCGAGTTGGTGAAATCGTCGGACCTGAACTTTCCGAGAGACTTGAATTTACAAAAGTAATGAACCGATTTCTTCTTTGATTTCGTATTTCAATCACTAGTTTCAAAGTTAATTAGTTCTTTTCAGTGATTTGATTCTCTTGCTCTGGTTTGGTTTCAGGGTGATCTCAGAAATAAAGACGACTTGGAGAATCTGTTCTCCAAAACAAAGTACGTCGACGAACTGATTCAAATTTTGTTTGCGTCTCTTAATTCGAAGTTTTATAGAAATTCCTTCATGAAGTCTTGTTCTATACCTCTTTCCTAGAGCTCTGTTTTTTGGTTTTTAAATTCAAGAAAACAGTACGGTTGCTAAGAGATGTGTTTCTTTCATTGGGAATAACGATGAAACAGATTCGATGCTGTGATTCACTTTGCCGGTCTCAAAGCTGTCGGCGAAAGTGTTGCTAATCCCCGCCGGTACTTTGACGTTAATTTGATTGGCACCATTAATCTCTATGAAGTTATGGCGAAATATAACTGCAAAAAGGTTGGTACATATTTATACTGTTACTTTAAAACTAGAATAAAAATGGCAAAATATCTCTATTATTAATATTATTACTTTATTTCAAAATAAAAAGGTCACAGACTCACAGTATCCTATAAAAAATAAGTCACAGTAGTAGATAGGGGAAGTTATTGAAGATAAAAGAATATACCAGAGAATATAAATGGATGATTTGTGGCCTATTCTTGCAATGGCAAGTCAGTTATATAGATATATAATATGTATGTTTTTGGTCTTTATAAATCAATGCTAAAGCATTTTATTTAGCTTCTGTTTCAAGCATTTTATATGTACATGAGTTGTCTTCATCGTTCATGCTAAGCCGACACTCAATTATTTGAATCTGTGGGGAAAAATAGATGGTCTTTTCATCATCTACAACCGTTTATGGCCAACCTGAGAAGATGCCATGTGTTGAGGATTTCGAGCTACGCGCAATAAGTCCTTATGGACGAACTAAGGTACCCAAATTTTTCCTTCCTCGCCATTGGAGATCGAGAATTTTGGCATTTGTTTCTTCTCTGACACATATTTCTACAGCTTTTCTTAGAAGAAATTGCTCGAGACATTCAAAAGGCCGAACCGGAATGGAGGATTATATTGCTGAGATACTTCAATCCAGTTGGAGCACATGAAAGTGGTAAACTTGGTGAAGATCCCAGGGGCATCCCAAATCAACTCATGCCTTATATTCAACAAGTAGCTGTGGGGAGATTGCCTGAACTTAATGTTTATGGTTTAGATTATCCCACCAAGGACGGATCAGCGGTTCGTTAAAATTCACACTTACACTAAATTTTCTATTTGTATGAGACTAAATCACCTACATGTTAATTAACAATACAGTAATGAAAAAATTCCTTTAAGATCCAAAGGACTAAGAAAATGTCAAAAAAGTCTTATAGAAAATTCTGATATAAACAAAGTCTTAAAAAGTTGTCAAAACATACCGTTGGAATTGTTAATCACTTATTGAAAGAGTTATCAATGAGACTTTTTTAACATCAAAATTTTCTGTAGGATTTTTCTGACTTTTTTTTTTGTCTCTGGGATCTTAAAGGGATTTTCCCTAAAAACATTATATCTTTATTTAATAAGATCAAACAGGCATATTTGAGATTAAAAGAGAATAATTAACAGTATAGTAGAAACATGCATGCTTGCACAAAAATATATATTTCCAAAGTCTACATGTTAATTAACCCACAAATATTTTGGTTGTGAATCAGGTCCGAGACTATATACATATAATGGACTTGGCGGATGGTCACATTGCTGCTTTGAGAAAGCTTCTCACCACTGAGAACATAGGTGAAATATCTTCTTCTTTTCATTATATATAACATCGTTTGAGAGTTATTTCCTACCATCTTTAATTTGCTTACTTAAAGTTAATTGGTCAATTTGTTGCTTATAGGTTGCACTGCTTATAACTTGGGAACTGGACAAGGTACATCAGTGCTTGAAATGGTTGCTGCATTTGAAAAAGTTTCTGGCAAGGTATTTATAGATCTTGATCATACAACCTGGGAACTGGTCATATGTATGATCAATTTGGTAAAAGTTCATATTTTATTTGGTTCTTTCTATTGCAGAAAATTCCACTGAAATTGTGTCCTAGAAGACCTGGAGATGCTACAGCTGTTTATGCATCAACAGAGAAGGCTGAGAAAGAACTCGGTTGGAAGTAAGAACCTGGTTTTTTTTTTTTTTTTTAAATTTTTTATTTATTTTTATTTTATTATTTTAAGTCATGAGAAACATATTATCCTTAAATATGTATTGTGGGTGATGTTATCAGTTGTTGTTATTCAATTTTCTATAATTAATATGATTTTTTATCTTCAGGGCAAAATATGGTGTAGAGGAGATGTGCAGAGATCAATGGAATTGGGCAAGAAATAATCCATGGGGTTACCAGAAAAAGAAGGATTGATTGACTTGAGCATGATAAATAAATAAATAATAGAGCTCACGGTGGCAAATGTATTTATTATGTTTTCTTTCTTTTTTCCTGAGTTTGAGGTTTATAATGTAATTTGAATCAGTTGAATGATTTCTTATGTCCTCAGTTTTTTTTTTTTTTTTTGCCACTTATATCCTCAGTCTGATAATGTTATATATTTACTTTTTATAAAGCTAGCGTATTTATATTTTATGCCGTTAGCAAAAAAAAAAAAAAAAAAAAAAAAAAAAAAAAGAGTATTTCTTTTTATGCCCACATTTCTAAATAAGAAATCCTCACTAATCACGGCTATCGACAGTGGGCACCTTAAGCCTAAAAAAAAAAAGACCCATTAGTGACACAGTACATTAATGCCTTGTTTTTTCTGGCTAGTTTAAACGATCGCCCTTCTGTTTATACACACACACACACACTGATCCTCTCTCTTAAGAAGGTTGTTTTTTTTTTTTTTTTTTAAGGAAGGTTTGAGTTATACATATGAGTCATTAAAGTATACTAATTGCTTGTAAGTAAAATTTTTATTATTATTTATAAATTAAAATAGCCTATTGGCTTAAAAAAACTATAGAAAAATGATATTTAAAGAAATATAAAAATAAAAGGCTATTTTTATATATTGCACTTGTTTAAAGATTTTATATATATATAAAATATAGTATGTTACAATTGAAATAGCATATTTGTAACATCCCATTTTCAAAAGCAGTATATATTTTTTTTCATCAGAGTAGAGCATCGGAGCAATTGAGTAATCGATACATTTATTCAAATTGCCGTAAGTCTAGCTGATTCTGAAGCGGTACATTGACCGAGATTTTTCAAAAATGAATAACAACGAGAAGAAAGTCTTCTTAGGGTCTCGTGCGGCGTCGCTTTTCGCCTTTCTCCTCGGTTCTCGGTTCTCCCGAACCCGACGCTATGATAAGAGCGAGGTTCAATGCACATTGAACCTCGTAACGGTTAACCTCATGCTTAAATATGACAATATATACACGACAACAAAGCAATCAATACAACGGTCCACAACAGATGTATGATTAAAAATACATAACCACGTATGTAAGATATATAATAACCACGTATGTAACATAACCACGTATGATACAACAATAATAACCTCGTATGTGACATAACCACGTATGTGACATAACCGTGTATATAACATAACCACGTATGCTACAACAACAAACGAACACAACAAACATATATAATCATACAATAACCATCAGAGTTAGTGTTACAATACGCGAACGTACCTTCGTTGGTGATAGCGGATTACGTACGTCGGTCGGTATGTGTTCTCGGATAGCCTATAATGGTAATATCGCTTTATTAATCCATGAATAGTATCCTAAGAGATATTCTGACCACTAATGACCATTTTGCCCTTGATGGATTTATTTTACAATTTATTGCCCAAAATTTCGTAGAACCACGTTGGTTACAGCTTTCAGATTTTCGTCTAACTTTGAAAAAAATCATAACTAATTCTAGAAAAATCGAAACGAGTATCCGTAAAATTATTTGGAATCGTTAAGATGTCTAATTTTGATTAAAAATACTGGTCTCAACCCAGATTCATTATAAAATTCCCAGTTTTTAATTTCCAAAGATCTGTCCAGAATTTTCGTCCATAAAAATGGCCTGATTTCAAAAATTCATAACCACTTGCACAAAACTCATTTTGACATTCTATAAGCATATTTTGAAAGGTCTATATGTCTACTCTAGCCATGAAAAATTTCAGATTAAAACGACTTCATCTTCCCATAGATTTAAGGTTTTTGCGAAGCTAACTTCAAAAATTGCTTAACCGATAAAATTTCGCCAGAACTTCGTTACTTTGATGTTTCTCTTCCAGAAATTTTGCTCTAGGACTACCCTCACTATTTTTTCGAAATACAGCTAATTTTAACCATAAAAACATGAAAATAAAATTGCTTCTAGGAATTTAAGATCAAAGCATAAATTTCTATGAATTTAAAAGCTAAAACTTAAGAACTAGAGAACTTACCCTTGAAGACTTTGCTACTACTTCCTTCTTGCTTCTCACTAGCTCTCTTCTCTCTTTAGAAAACCACTACTTGGAGTTGGTTTTGGTGTGAAGAATATGAAGACACAAGGTGCCTATTTATACTAAAAGGTCATGGCACACTTGGTAATTATTCCTAACCTAATTCATCTTGCATGAGAACCATGAGTTTACACTAAATAATCTGAATTCTTCTTCAAGCCAAGGCTAAAAACGTGGCCCTCTCTCCCTCCATCACTTTCTTCCAATTCCAAGAGGATATCCTATCCAAAGGTACCTTATCCTCTTCCAAAATTGAATATTATTATCACATGTGTGTTTTTGTTTATGTTAAACAATTCTTGGCTTGAAGAAGGCATTGGTGGCTTCTCCACCTTCATCCATTCTCCAAGCAAGCCTTGGTGGCCTCACCACCATCATGCATTTCCCATTGGTTGCTTAATTATCATTAAGTTCAATTTCAAGATTAAATTAGAACCATTAAATTTACTTTATGAATCTATGATGAGAATTAATGTTTAATTAGGCAAATATCACCTATGGAACCCTTGATCCACAATGTGCCAACAAGGTCAATTAACTCTAATCACTCCAACCCTTGATCCTCATTGTGCCAACAAGGCCTATTGGATTTAACTACTCCATTGATTAACTTTACCATAATTGCATTTAAATAAATTCCTCACTCCTCCACTAGACACACATCACTCACTACACACACACAACATGTCTCCTTCTCATACACTTTTCTTAATCTTTTCTATTTAATTAGCAAGTATACTTTATGCTAATCTTAGCCATAAACACTTAATTAAAGGGTTTTACATACTTTACCTTGAATTTTCTTTTATTCAAGCTTAAACAATTAGCCATTAATTACTTAATTAATCACTTACTAATTGTTGATAATTTTTTAAATTGAGATTAATTATTATCTCACAACTATTTTACTGACATTGGTATTTTATGCTCCATGTAAAATATTAAAAATCATGGGGTCAATTATGATCCCCAAAAAAATATTAAATCTTGCCTCAATATTTTCCAAGGAAATTAATCCCAAAAATTACCTAAATTAGAGAAAACATATTCTCCAATTTTTTATAAATATTTCATTGCCTCTTAGGATTTATCATAATATTTTCAGGGCATTCTATAACCCACAATTGCATTTAGGGATTTATAGCTCTTTATTCACCCTAATTTCAATAGAAATTACCTTAGAAAATAAGGTATTTATTAAAATAGTTTCGAGACCACATATTTACCTATTTCTAATAGGTATTATTTACTAAAATATAATATTCCAAATAAATAATTATCGGGTATTACAATATTTTCGTCGAAGTACCAATGTGGCTATATATTACGCTTATTTAACGAAAATAATTGTTATATCAATATGGAATTTTTAATTATTATTTTATAAATACGTCACAATTTTTGAAAGCATAGAGTACAATTAAAAATTTTAAGAGAAAAATTTTCATTGTAAAATTTGAAAATATGTGTACGATATAGTCGAGTAACAACATAACTTCATGATCAAATTTAGTTTTCGCCATATAAAAATACTATTTTAGTTAATAAATGATAATTTATCAAGATGTTAGGTTTAATATTAAAAATTAAAACATCAAAGGGGAAGGGATTTTTTATAAAATTAGTAACTTACATAGGATATCATGTAGGAAGCCATGTGAACGATCAAGTCATTCATAAGTGTGCAATATCAGATGGTTGTCAATGGTCAAATCACTACTTCAATTTTTCTAACAAAAGGAGTCCGTCAAGGTGACCCCTTGTCACCTTATTTATACATCTTGGTTGCTAATGCGCTCTCTTGTATTTTGATTACTTTTGAACATTTTGACCATTTTAAAGGAATCAAAGTTAGCAATAACTCTTACATCCGATCTCTTTTTTAGGTACAGATCAAAGTCTCAATTCTATGAAAGCTTCACTGGATCTATATAACTTAGGGTAAAGGTGCAAAAATGCATATGTATTTTACCCTCAGGAGCGTCCAATACCAAATGCTTTTTTTTTTGGTGCAAAAGTGATTATATGGTTAAGAAAGTAGAGAAAAAAATCCAACTTGTCGTTAATAGACCGGACATATGTTCCTTCCATTCCCTCAACATCTCTTTCTTCATTTCTTTTGTCTTGAATTGAGGGTCTTCTTGCATCTTATCCTTTCTTAACCATGTTCGGGTCCATGTTTCAGCTTACCCTCTGTACTGTAACACCCCAAATTCCGTAGCATAAAACGTGCCGGTGACACGTGATTTTATAAAAATTGTCAAGAGTTTTGAGGTGCTACAACTCAGCGTGTTGCGGAAACGGAGAGCATGTACTAAAAATTTGAACAACGATTAACTGATACAAAATACTCAGACATATGTTGATGCCTGACGTATACTGATATATTACAAATTTCCCGAAGGAATATTAATGTGATATAATAATACAAAACTTTATAATTACAGCTTTTACATGTATCTATATCTTCTTTAACCAAGCCTTAAGTAGACTGGGGACATAAAACCTAACTCAGTTAAATCAACCCATTTGGCCAAGCTGGGTAAGGTCTAGTGGAAGTCTCCCCGATGTTAACGGCGACTGATTGACTGAACCACATAGACGACCCTTTATAGTTTAAGCACAAAATGGTATGAAGTAACTTTATTAGATTCATGTCATAAGATAGATTATGTTAACTTTCTTTGATTCGACCGGTGCCTTCACACGACTCCGTCCATCGGCGTCTTTTCACGGCTTCATCTACCGGTGCCTTTTCTGATCCACGATCCTTCCCTGACTATTAGTTAAGACTAAGGTCCAATGCCCATCAGACCTCAGGTAACGGTTAACCTCATGCTTATGTAAACAATATACGTATGACAGGTATTCATGACATTTCAGCAATAATTACTACAAAAGCCCATAACAGATGTAGGAAAAACATAATCAGATATGTAGGGCCATAACAATACATAGCCCCTGCAGTATGTTTGTTATCCCAGTCTGCACGATCTACCAGTGCCACGATGTACAGTCGTGTCCTCAGCGCTAGGAAAACTCTCAACGGTATTATTAAAACCATAACCCGTGTATATCTGAATGTATAATAAAGCATCTAAGACAGAGTCTTAGTCTATGGATACGACTATCATATATAAACATACTATAAGCATCAGAGTCAGTGTTACAGTACGTCGCGAACGTACCTTCGTTGTTGTTCACGATACGTTGGACGGTCAAATTGTGATCACGGATATCCTATAAGGGTAATATCGCATTTATTAATTCATAATTAATATTCTAATAAATATTTTAGTCTCAAATGACTATTTTACCCCTGGATTCATTATTTTCAACTTAATTCCCTTTTATTTTCGTAAAAACGCTGTTGTACAGTAAGTGGGCTGATTTTTCGCCTAACTTTGAAAAATCAAAACTAATTCCACAGAACTCGAAACGAGGATCCGTAAAATTCCTTTTAATCCTTAAGATGTCTAATTTTAAGAACAAATATTGGTTATTTCCCAGATTTTATGAACACTTCCCAGTTTTTACATATTCATCATCTGCCCAGAAAACTTTCAGAAAACGTAGCCCATTTTGCAGAATTTTTATCTCCTAGCACAAAACTCAAAATGACATGCTATAGGTATATTTGGAAAGATCTATATGTCTAATTCACACATGAATTTGCTCAGAATTTTAGAACATCATCTTCAACATAAGATACTAGCATGTTTATAATTGCTTTCTGAAATCGCTAACCGACAAATTTTCGTCAGAGTTTCGCTACTTTGACCATAATCTTCCAAAAAATTTGCTATAACTTCTTCTTCATAATTTTTTCGAAATAAGGCCAATTTTAACCATAAAAACATGAAAACAAAATTATAATTGGAAGATTATAAATCAAAACAACATTTAAGCTATAAACTACAAAGCTAGAGCTCAAGAACTTACCTAGAACTTTGCTCCTTCTTTCCCAAAGCTTCTCACTCTCACTTTCTCTCTATATTTCTGCTACTCTAAGCTTGTTCTTGCTTTGTGAATTGGTGAGGAATTATGAAGAGATAAAGGCCCTATTTATAGCAAATTGTGGGTTAACTACCTAACAACTCTCATTCATTCTTAGCCCTTGGATTAGACTTAGTTGAGGAGTTTAAATCTCACCCTTACACCTACTCAAAACTGACTTCTCACTCTCTCCCTTGTAGTTAGTTTGTTTCAATTTTTAGTTACCTCAAATGCTTATTTAGTTAGGTGCAAGATGATGTTTTTATTCAAGATCCATTTCCACTTTTCTAATCACAATTTTATGACTTGATTTAAGGTCTTTTTAGACTTCTAAATCACTTAAGTATGAATCACAAAATTTTGTGAAAATCACTTTGGAGATAACCAAATTCAAGATTAAATTGTGTTTGTTCATAATATCTACTTATATTTGTTCTATGATCAATGGTTTTCAAGATACGATTTATTTTCTATAGGTTCTCATTCATTTGTGTCTTGAATTCATCCTAATGGTTTTTATCTTACCATTTATTAATTAACCTTTAATTACCTAAGCTTACATCATCTTTAACACTAAAGTCTTCTTTGTCATTATTAATTTTACCTCCAAAGTCTTTACTTAATTAAGGCTTGATTAAGACTTGTTTGTAGTAAATATCGAGATTCGACTTTTTCCTCTTCTTTTTTCCTTCTCAAAGAGCCGTATAAATGCTCCCTCATTTGCCTCTTGGATTTGTTCTTTATTTGTCTCATAAAATCAAGAAGAAAAGTCTCTCATTGGTAGATTTTTGCTTCACAGGGATTATGCTTTATGAAATCAAATTTAAAGCCTTTAGATTAGCTTTATTACATTTAATCCAAGCCTTTGATTTGTGTTGGAAAAATCTAAACACTATTTATGATATTTGTTAATGATTTAGGATTAAGAATTAATGCAATTACTTAGCCTTTTTAATTAGTAATTCTTGCCACTTTAAAATAATTTAAGGGAGGATTAATTAATCTTGGTTAATATTGCTAATATAGTGTTTTAGGTGTTATTAGGCCTAATTGTAAATATTTGATAGGTTTTTAAATTAATCTTGATGATTAAAAACCCCTTGTGTACTAATCTTGGCCTTTAAATATCATTTGGATATTAATTAAGTTGATATATTCTTATTATGCCCTTTTAAAATTAATTATTAATTAATTTCGAAAATTAATATAAATATCTCAATTATTGCAAATTTAATTGCCCAATAATTGTTGCTAATTTTCTCTAATCGATTTAGGCATATCTTGATGATATAGTTAAGATTATACTTGATTATGATAATCTTAGGATATTTTATGATCCCTAATAAGATTTAGAAAATCAAATACATGATCACCTTAATTCTAGGAAAAGATTGCCTAGGAAATAAAATAAATATAATAGAAAAATTTGAGACCATATATTTACCTATTTTAAATAGGTATTATAATATTTAATGTAACATCCCATTTTCAAAAGCAGTATAATTTTTTTTTCATGAGTAGAGCATTGGAGCGATTGAGTAAGCGATACATTTGTTCAAATTGCCGTAAGTCCGGCTGATTCTGAAGCGGTACATTGACCGAGAGTTTTCAAAATGAATAACACCCGAAGAAAGTCTTCGTACAGGGTCTCTGTGCGGCTTCCTGCTCGCCTTTCTCCCTCGGTTCTTGGTTCTCCGAACGACGCTATGATAAGGCGAGATCCAATTACAATTTGGATCTCGAGTAACTGATTAACCTCATGCTTAAATACGACTACATATACACGACAAATGACAATCAATACAACAGTCCACAACAGATGTATGATTAAAAACACATAACCACACATACAAGATAATAACCACGTATGTAACATAACCTCGTATGATACAACATTAATAACTTCGTATGTGACATAACCTCGTATGTAACATACCGTGTATATAGCATAACCTCGTACACTACTACACAACAAACATATATAATCATACAATAACCATCGAGTTAGTGTTACAAAGACGCGAACGTACCTTTTTGGCGGTACAACGGAACTTTTACGGAAAAAGCGGTAAATTTCCGACAACGGGAAAAAATGGCGAGTGTGTGGCGGCAACAATTTGCTCGACAATGTACGATTATCTCGAGATATCCTATAAGGATAATATTTAACAACTTTTAGCAGCATAACGGGCATTTTAGGTACAAATTACCATTTTGCCCCTAAACCCCTAATCGGCGGAATTTCGCCGAGCCCATTGTTTTCGCTCTATCTCTCTAGAATTTTGACAGATCTTTTCCCTCATCATATTTTCGAAATATATATCATATTTACCCCTAAATATGATATCTAGACTATCTTGAAAAATTAAAGATAAATCTAGCATTCCTACTATATCTACCGAAACTAAAGACCGGGACCGAAGAACTTACCCGAGACTTTGCTCGAGACTTTCTCCGCAGCTTCTCTCTCTAACTTCTCTCTAAGAGGCAGATTTTTGGTGTGAGAAATGAAGAAGAGGAGCTTGGTATTTATAGAAGAGACGGATGGCGAACGGTAAATAATTCGAACTTCGGTCTTGACGAATATGGACCGTAGGATCGCATTTTTGAGGACAAAACACTCTTGGCCATCCATGGTCAAGATCGAAATCTAAGAGCCCTAAAGTCAATGGATGAGTTGTCATCCATGATGGCTCTTGCTTTATGGCCTCCGGCCCGATAAAGCTACCCGATCGGTGTCCGTTTCGCGCGATTTCGCAGAAACTCAAAAATCCGGGAATGTAACTTTGAAGGTCTTTTCATCCTCTTTCATATTATATATTTTGATCCTCTTTTTGATCATATCCAGGTATTCTCTGGTGCGTCGGAAGATATTCGGACAAACGCGTCGATTCGGAAATCGCTTCCGATAGAACCAACTTGACAAATGACAATTTGCGAATCGTAAACGTCCAGTTGTTGCCTAACTTAATCTCGTGTTTAAAAAGAAGAAATTGTTTCTATAGGTTCTCACTTTGCCTATCGACTCTACTACTCTATCTCGATCAACTTTTCGTCTTATTTGAAATCGGGGTTTTCGGTTGCGGAAACAACGCACGGTAAATTCTTTCTTCGTGTAAAATTTCACTTGTTCTTAATTTGATCGATCGAAAATACTTTTACCCTGGTTTACGTAGAATTTATTTCTAACTTTTCCTCGGGCCGCTTTATAAGCGACTCACCGCATTATATTATTATTTTATTCTAATTACTTTCACATTTATTTATTTTTTATTTATTTTTCTAAGCATAAAATATTTTATTAATATTTTTTTTTATTTATTTAATAATTTCGAATTTCTCCAATTAAAAATAATTATTTAAATTATTTTTAATTCATTTACTTTATACCTTAATTATCCCATTAATTACCAGATTAGCCACTTACTAATTTTTGATAATTTTCTTAATTAGGATAAATCATTATCTCACAACTATTTTACTTACATTGGTATTTTATATCCCATGTAAAATATTAAAAATCATGGGGTCACTTATGATCCCAAAATAATACTTAATTTTGCCTCATTAGTTTTCAAGGAAATTATCCCAAAAAATCCTAAAATTAGAGACAACATACTTTCTAATTTTTTTATAAATATTTTACTACCTCTTGGGATTTATCATAATATTTTTAGGCCATTTAATGCTCTAAAAATACATTTTAGCTCTTTATCTCTCCTAATTTCCATAGTAATTACCTTAGAAAATAAGATAATTATTACTTATTATTTGAAACCACATGTTCACCTATTTTCAATAGGTATTATCTATCGAAATATAATATTCCGAGATAAATAATTATCCGGGTATTACATTTCTCCCCGTTAAACAAAATTTCGCCCTCGAAATTTGCTCTATATCAATTTAGACTTTGTACTGAGACTAACCTTCGGACTAATCGCTCCGAAATTTTTCTCTATATGTTGGCCGCTTCGCTCGATGATCGAGAATTCGCTCGAGTTTGGACCGTCAAGATCTTGTCATTTTGTACTTTGATATATAGTATTTCCCGTGGCACCCATATACCTCGGTCGACACCAGATATCAAAATGTCTCCATGGCGCCCATACACCATGGTAACACAAGATACCTTAAATGTTTCCATGGCGCCCATACACCATGACAACACAAGATACCTCCTACTCAATGACACAATCGATCCGGTTGTAGTAACTAAGAGATACGCATCGAAACTAAAATTTTCACGGCAAATAAGATAACTATTTATCATCCCATAGGGATTTCTTACTAAACATGTATCTTAACGATTTCTTTCACCCCGTACTCGGTGTAGTTTTCGAACACGGGACTTTTCGTCCATTAAAACACGGGAGTTATTGTCCTTTCCCGAGTTTCTTTCAACTCAAAAGGTACTTCAACCACTTGTGTTAGCAGTACAGTTCTATACGATACTCACTAACTCTAGGTCTTACATCGATTAGTTCAACTTGAGAGGCTTCAATAGGCGAGAGGCGTAAGTCATCACGCTGTCCTGCTGCAGCAAGACATATCCCGACCCATACCTAATGGCACCACGACCATCTACTTGGATCCGGGACAACCAACTCTTGGTGCTATGACCAACTTCGTTCTCAGTCTATGCAAGCTCGTCTCAGTCTGTGTTCCCGACCCATACCTTAAATGTCATACACCATGACAACACAAGATACCTCCTACTCAATGACACAATCGCAGTCCGGTTGTAGTAACTAAGAGATACGCATCGAAACTAAAATTTTCACGGCAAATAAGATAACTATTTATCATCCCATAGGGATTTCTTACTAAACATGTATCTTAACGATTTCTTTCACCCCGTACTCGGGTGTAGTTTTTCGAACACAGGACTTTTCGTCCATTAAAACACGGGAGTTATTGTCCTTTCCCGAGTTTCTTTCAACTCAAAAGGTACTTCAACCACTTGTGTTAGCGTACGAGTTCTATACGATACTCACTAACTCTAGGTCTTACATCGATTAGTTCAACTTGAGAGGCTTCAATAGGCGAGAGGCGTAAGTCATCACGCTGTCCCTTTCTGACAAGACATATCCCGACCCATACCTAATGGCACCACGACCATCTACTTGGATCCGGACAACCAACTCTTGGTGCTATGACCAACTTCGTTCTCGTCTATGCAAGCTCGTCTCGTCGTGTTCTACGCAATGATTTAAGTTTTACTCTTTAAGTTTTATCAATGGTTATGAGAAAATTTCGGTATGAATCTGCGGTACTATTCCAGAAACTAAATATCTATGTTACTATCTCAGAAGATTGCTATTCCTTGATGTACAGCTGAAATGGTGTTCCGAGCATACGTCAACCCTTGACAAAACGTAGGAATTACATAACTGAGTAAATCGTAGATCATGGGAAGTGGGTATGTGTTCATGATAGTCATTTTGTCCATCCCGCGATGGTTGATACAAAGTCACAAACTCTTGTACTTTGTTCGGTATCATTTGATACGGTGTTTTAGATGTTGATCCTATGCTAGGCATAAACTTCATAGTGAATTTTGAATTTTCTTTTCGAAGGAATATTTGTCGAGAGATTTTATCGTATGCGGGTTGTTTTTAGAATAAGGACTCAATCCCTCGTCATCGTTTGATCATTTTATTGATCACCGCTAGTCCTGATTTTGAGAATGTCGTCGATGTTTGTGAGACGTAAATTTTGAACGAGATATATATTCGACTTGGAAATTAGACATGCTTTATTAAGCAAAATAGTTCACACCCAATGGTGTAACTACTACTAGATTGTAAGGTATGTATGCATCCAAAATGATTCGCCTATTTATCGGACATGCTGAGTGATTAGCACCCGTGTTGTATAATATCTAAAGTAGATTCCTGTTGAGAGATAGTTATATGGATCCTCTCGGAGATTATTCATGGATGTCTTCCTCTACCTCCGCTCGCCTTCGGCCTCTCCGGGAGCTCCGGCTCCTCTTAAATTTGTCATGTCTCGTTCTTTTTCCTTCATTAGGGAAACATTTAGATATACAAGGAAAACAATGATTAGTCTATCGCAGACTTTATCACACTAGTACTACAAACGTACGGACACTCGTACTATTTCCCCTCGTTCAGGATTTTGTTGATTCGGTCTACTCAGAAACGGGTACGGAATTTCGTATCGGGAGTTCCTCTACATGAGTCAAATACTGCATGTACTTATCCTTGTTGGTCTCGGAGTTTCATCCGGCGTGGCCTAGCTCCACATATAAGCTGCGCTAGGACGAATAGTCGTCCGGTACAAATTGACGATTATCGAATTATCGAGTTATCGAGGCGATATCGAGTTATCGGAATTATTAGAGTTATCGGGATTACCGAGGCGATATCGAGTTATCGAATTATCGGGTCGATATCAAATATGAATATGGACAATAGATTTTCGATTCTCGGGTTAGAATGATGCACCGACGGAGGTGGTACACGGTTCGAATGGTATACCGGTGCGGTAGTACCGGGTACAATCGACTTAGGGCTATATCGGTACTCATTTTCAAAACATGCTCTTTAAAAGGCGTAGAGCCTAACTCGTTACTCAACCAATTTGGCCGGGTAGGTGTCTATCATGGGAGCCTCACCGTGCTAGGGTGATGATTGGCCGATCCACATAGACTAGCCCCACCTTCGGCACCAAAAGGTTTTTGGAATAACTTAGTCAGATCTATGCCAGGACAACTGCTCTGATACCAAAAGTGTAACATCCTATTTTCAAAAGCAGTATAATTTTTTTTTCATCAGAGTAGAGCATTGGAGCGATTGAGTAATTGATACATTTGTTCAAATTGCCGTAAGTCTGGCTGATTTACAGAAGCGGTACATTGACCGAGAGTTTTCAAAATGAATAACACTCGAAGAAAGTCTTCAGCCGGGTCTCTGTGCGGCTGCTCGCCTTCTCCTCGGTTCTTGGTTCTCCCGAACCGACGCTATGATAAGAGCGAGATCCAATTACAATTTGGATCTCGGAGTAACTGTTAACCTCATGCTTAAATACGACTACATATACACGACAGCAATCAATACAACGAGTCCACGAGATGTATGATT